>CM057452.1:122365000-124765000 GCA_016271365.2 Neoceratodus forsteri
CATGCATATGTCAGGAACTGCAAGAGTACTTTAGGACCCCGATATGCTGCTTTTCCAGTCACATGTTTAGCCCTCTGACAATCAGGTCACTGGTCTCTCCTTTTTTTGGTGTCAGTTGCGTGTCATGAAAGGTGCCGGACTGTGAGCACAGGAAAATTTATGCCTTTGTATAACCACGTGACAGGTACAATGCAGGCAATTAAATTGTAAGTTTCCACATACTGCACCGCCAATATGCCTCAACCCTGTCATGGAGGGATCACCATGTAAGTGGAAGGTTAATTCAGACTCCATGCCCATTCAGTCATTGGCCTGTAATGTGAGACTGTCAGCATATGTACCAATTAGTACAAATTGTGTTGGTGGTGTTTCTGGTGTGTACACCAGACCACTGGGAACACATAAACAGAATCTCACAGCAGAAAAGGATAATTTGGCCCACCCAGTCTGCCCAAGTATTCCGTGCCTATCCTGCCTCAGCAGACCCTAACTGGTCTCTGGCACCCTCCCCCTCCTTGTCTCTGTGCTACTATACCCCTGTGTTTATCCCATGCATGCTTGATGCCCTCCAGAGCTCTAGCCTCCACCACTTCAGCTGGCAGTGGGTTCCATGTGTCCACCACCCTTTCAGTGATGAAACATTTCCTCACATCCCTCCTGAACTTCTCCCCTTCCAGCTTCATCACATGCCAAGTCCTGGAGCTCATCCTCATTTGGAATAGGCTCCCCTCCTGCACCCTGTTCACCCTGTGAGGAATTTATAGGTTTTTATCATGTCATCTCTTGCTCTCCTCTGTTTTAGGGCACACATGTTGAGATTCCTCAGTCTCTCCTCGTAGGGCTTCCCGTGTAACCCCTGCACTCTTTTGGTTGGCCTCCCTTGGACTGCCTTCTGTTTATGTCCTACCTGAGGAGTGGTCTCCAGAACTGAAATGAAAGTTACATACTTACTGCAACTGCTGAGCTTCTTTAATATCTTCTCCACAGATTACCACTAATGGGTCTGTGCCAGAGGTGCTAGAACCCTGCGCGAGCCAGAACTTTTCTAGAAGGCTGGTACGTGAGTAGTCCCAGCATGCACGTCACCACATGTGCCCTTTGGTATACATCAGCGCCAGCCCCAGCCACCTCAGTGCCTTTTTTTCTCGAGGGCATGAGCAGCAGGAATCTAACTAATAATAACCTATGCACTTAATCTAAGGGCATACGCTAGCCTTGGTAACCCATGTAAGAAGGGACACCAAACCCAGTAGTTCACTGTTTTCACAGTCCAAACCAAGTACAAATAGGTGAAGACCATAACGCAACAATACTTGAGTGAGTCCGGGGGATGGTGTATGGATGTGATAATCCACAGAGAAGATATTCAGGAAAATCAACAGTTACAATAAGTAGGCAACGTTCATATCTTCCAAGAATCCATCTTCTCCGTAGATTCTCGCTAAGGGGTTAGAGTACCAAGCTCAGAGAAAATCCCTCAGACTAGGGAGGCTGGAGCTCAGGGCTCACTCAGGATAGTAATCCATCAGAATTGTCCTACAGAGGTGGCATGCTGCCTGGCATGGATATCCTGGGCATAATGCTTGGTAAAAGTATGCACTGTGCACTAAGTTGCAGCTCTGCAAATGTCTGCAATAGACATAGAGTGTAGTTCTGCTAGGGAGGTGGCAATCGCTCTGGTGAGTGGCCATGTACCTTGCCCTCCAGTTTCATTTGGGCCATGGCATGCCAGTGGTGCAGGCAATTCACAATCCAGTCTGAAATGCACTTGATTGTGGCAGACTGTCTTGACTGTCCTTAGTCCTGTCCAAGTAAAACCTAGGGGCCCTCTTAGCATCAATGAATGGAGAGGTAACCCCTAGGTGGTGCTATCCTATGGGCTACTATCACTGTCTGCGTAACTAGGCACAGGTTGCGGGGCCTGAGCTCTTTGAACAGGTGCCTCTACCCGGAGGAATGGTTCTGGGGTAGCGTAACTGCTGTTTGGTATAGCCCTCCGGGATGCTATAACCTCCCACAGCCCCTCTAGTGGCCTAAACAGTACAGCAACAAAACATTCACATGTGCCGTGTGTCAGTAATGACTTGCCCACACCCCTTACACTTACCACCAGGGCTGGATCCTCTGCAGCTGCCCTGGAGACCCCCTGTAAAATAAGACCAATGATGCAAAAATGCAATAACAGTACTGTATCCCCCCACCAAGAAGTTACACACTAGCCAGATTTAACCTGTAAAACAACAATCTGATTTATTTAGGGGGATATGAACAGTGGTGGGGCATGAATCTAACAGATGATCTATGGATCTGATTATTTCAGGCTGAAAATCCATGCACAAAGAGTTCCTTCTTTACAGTCACACAACCCTGGGTATCCAGTTGGAATAATAGGCTAGCCTTAAGAGTTGCCCGGGGTAGGCCGGCATTGCAGCTGTTGTTGGGGCCCTTAGGAATGAAACTAATCACATGCACATCAACCCAGAATTTGTAATCCGGAGCCGGATGGCTCAGTCCATTTGCAAATAAACCCAAGCAAGAAAAAATTGGATGGCACACACAAGAGATTTGTAGCTTTGTTGCGGGGAGTTACTCTGTACTCACACTACCCAGACCAGGTGACGAGCCGACGAAATGAGACCTGTTGCAGATGGCTTGATGAAGCAGGAGGAAAACTCCCTCATGGTCCTCGTCAAAATGCTGGTCTTCAGGATGCAGGAGCAATTTGACATGGGCCGAAAACATGCAAACCAAACGTCTCGAACTACTCGTCCACGCAAACACCTTGCGAACTAAGCACATTTATGTGCAAAGCACTGGTCCTGTTCTGGTCTGTCCAGCTAGCTTGCAGGCTGATCCTGAAATTTTTTCAGTTTGGATGCTGCTCGAATTCCCTGCCGCTGTGACCCCAAAACGTGGGCCACTGGACACCTGAACCCACAGACTGACAGCCGAAAAAGTCTAGGCCTGGAAGGCCTAACCCCTGAGAGCTGGCAAGCCCCCCAGAGGCTCACACACTGAACTCCTGGATGAATCTCTCAAATCTGCTTGAACTGAGCAGTTACCCCCTTTTATATGGGGCTGAGTTCCAGAACTCCCATTGGCTGCCAAAGCTGTCTTAAACAGTTCTCACATGCTAATTCGTTCAATTTTTGGTGCCTAGAAATTGTCCCAGTAAATTCCCCATAAGTCTCTGGCATTGTCCCAAGAGCTCCTTTGTTAAATTCTGGCTCCCCGGGCCAGCCCGTCGGCACAGTGGTTGGATTTCCACTTGCGATGCCGGTGACCCGGGTTCAGGAATGGGAATGGGAATGAACCCGGTCGCTGGAGGGCCAACTGGGGGGGGGAGGATGGAGCGTCCTATGGACAGCTCTCTTTCTCTGGGGGGAGGGTGGGGATCTCGTCCGGTGCTCGATGGACCCCTGGAGGAGGCCGTAGGCACTGCAGCTACTGACGATCAACAGCACCAAGGGGGCGGGGTGGATGCAGGACATCACTGCACGTTCCCATCCTCGGTATACGGGAAGAACCCCCCCCCCCCACAGTCTGCCACTTCCGTGAAGCCTGTCTTCGGCTTCAATTAGCCTCCTGACTGGCTCTCCCCAGATAGCCACAAGGATCGTGGCACCTGGCCAGTGCTGCAACCCCACTCTCTGTGGGATAAGTCGGGGGATTTCGGGGGAACGAGCACGGCGGGAAGGTGGAAGCCAGATGAAGGCGCCGTGACCAGGTGGATAATCAGCGGCAAGACAGCAGGGGGACAAAAAGATAAAATAAAAAATCTTGGCTCCCAGTTGGTGGAAAGACACAAAAATGGTGGCTGCAGTTCACATCTAGGCAGTCTATCTCAGTGTCCCTCATTAATTAAGTTCTGGTGCAGCCAGGAGCAACATTAGTTTGATTTGCTCCCTCCTCTGTCTTGCAGCCACAATAGTCTTCTTTTAAACAAGTCCACTTTTAAACAAATAAACAATACCATTAGGGAGTCACTGCTCCTGTAACACACTGCCCCTAGAAACACTACAGGGAGCTAATGAATATTAATTAGGACTTTCCTTTGCACTGACACTTGCCCCTGACCTTTGTCTGGTGCCCTGGAGGCAGTGCTTAGGGGGCTGCTTATTTATTTATTTAAAAAAATACTTTTCCCCTTGCTTTTGCTTTGTTTTGTTCCCAGTGCCTCTTTTAAACTTAGGCATGGCATAGGAACTAGCAAAGATACATCTTTTGTTATCTGACCACTACAAGCAGTCAGATGTACAGGGCGCCTTTGTGAATGTGTGAGCAGTGGCTAAGCAACATGCCGCCCCCTCTCAGATGGATCCCTGAGCCCCGCAGGGCTCAGTTAAACAGGGGGACACCTGGGGACTTGGAAGAGCGGCAGAGGAGCCGCAGAGGTCGTGGGAATGCAGAGGGACAGTGGGAGAAGGCCTGGAGGCACATTTAAGTTAAGCCCCCCAAATGTGGGGTACATTACAGAGAGTCCTTTATCCCTCATTCAGGAAGTTGGCAAAGTAGGTAGGCAAGATTATAGCCTGATTAAGATGGAGCTCCAACATCATTAATGGTAGAAACTTGGAGTGTATGGAGAAACACTTTATCTTTATGGAAAACAATATATGGAGGATCTATGACTAAACCATGGATTACAGATACTCTGAGTGCAGAGGTGACAGCTACCAGAACTGCTGCTTTCCAGGTTATAAACTTCATATCACAAGTCGCAATAGGCTAGAAGGGCTTGTAAGTGAGCATATCCAGCACAAGGCTGCAATCCCAAGCTGAGAGGCCTTGTGTGCAGAATACCCCTGAGAAACCTCTTGAACAGCGGCAGCCGTGCCAAACAGAGGGTACCTACAGGTTTGTGGCATGCTGATATAGCACATATAGTAGGTGAACCTTAACAATGTAATACTGTAGGCCAGCATCAGAAAGGTCCAGTAAGTACACCAACACCTTCTCATATGGACATCTCAAAGGGTTCATGAGGGTTTGGAACACCAGATAGACAATTTTTTCTACTTGGCTGTGTATGTCTTCCTGGTGGAAGGTTTCTGTGCAGCCACAAGTGTTTCAGAGATCCTCTGAGATACCTTAAACCTATTCACTTCCATCTATTCAGAAGCCAGGCTAAAAGATGAAGGGAGCACAGGTCAGGATGGAGTAGCTGACCCTGGGTCAATAAGTCTGTCCCAGAGAGGCAAAACCTTTGGTTTGCTGACCGAAAGATGATTCAACAGAGTAAACCATATCTGACGAGGTCAGCAGGGGGCCATTTGGATCATCTAGTGCCCGTGTGACTCCAGTTTGAACAACACTCTCTGGATTGGCGGGACTTGAAGAAATGAATTTAGAAACAGATTTTGCCATGGCAGCCTAAATGCATCCTGACAGAAAATGCCATGTCCTGTATTTCTGGAATAGAATCGAGGCAATTTGGCATTAAATGGGGATGTAAAAAGGTCCACATCTGGGTGTCCCACTTGTCAAACAGTGATCTCACAATGCCTGGTGCTAGTAACCACTCATGAAGATCTGCCTTTGTTCGACTTAATTCATCTACTAGAGTGTCGGGAACCCCTGTCGGATCGCTTGGAGCAGGATCCCCTGCTCCACGCACTATTCCCCACACTTGCATTGCCTCCCCACAGAGAAGGTAAGCATGTGCTCCCCCTTTCTTGTTGATATTGCACATGACAGACTTGTTGTCCATTGGGAGGAGAACTGTCTTTTGGCTGAGCAAGTCCACAAGGGCTTTCAGACCACACAGAACTGCATGCATCTCCAGCACATTGATGTGGAGGTGTTTCTGATGAGTCCCTGAGGGTAGTAAAGAGGAGGTGTTGAAAGGGTGACAGTGCAGGCCCAGCACTGGTGACACTGGGCCAGAATGGAACCTCAAGAATGGTGGCAGCACTGAGGATGGCCCTGGAACCATCTCCAAAGGGAACAATCCTGGCACCGAAGGCCCATGTGGCACCATCAGCACCACTGGTGCTAGCACCAGACTAGGCCCTGCTGAGCCCAACCCTGGCACTGGCTACAGCACCACTAACAGCGCTGATGACCCTTTTGGCCACCAAGAAACCGATGGCAGCACTGTGGTTGCCCCGTCTCCAGAGGGGACAGAGGCAACACCACAGGTGAAGCAGGTGCTGACATTGCCAACAGCCCCAGCCTGAAAGTTGGAGTTGGAGTTAGAGTTAACCATGCACCTAAGTCAAGTAGCAACAAAGATGGCACCAGGTCAACCGACCATGAGGGGTCAGGAGCTAGCACCAAAAACATCACTGCTTCACTTATATGCTGCAAACCACCACTCCATAAGGGCTGTCCAATGGCCAAACTGCCCACCAGAGTCCCCTTTATTGGACAGAGAAGGGCACCAGGACTGAGACCTTGACTTTGAAAGGCCCAGGCATCCCCAGTGTCATTGGTGATGGTGGAGGGGTCTGTGGGTCCACAGAACTTGAGTGTCTTACAGCAGAATGACCAGATGGCAATCTGGATTCATGCTGCTTCTTCCTCTTATCCTTTTTGCAGGAAGATGTCGAGGCTGAATGGTGCAAAGACCTTGAGGCCAAGTATCTGCAGGATTCTGTTTCTTTTTGCTACTCTAAGAAGACTACCTGTTGCCACAATACCCACCCTGAGAGAGGTGGTGGTCAGACACAAGCTTGCTGCAGAAGCAACTTGCCTTTTCAGGCTTCTGACCTTCCATGGTTTTCGACCATTAGCATGGGGTAGTGCTGAAAGAAAAATGAAAATTATGTATGTAACCCCTAGATGGCGCTATCCCAGGGGCTACTACCCCTGCCTGATTTGCCACTAACAGGTTGAGGGGCCTGGATCCAATGGCGGGTGCCTCCACCCAGAGGTCAGGGTTTGCAATAGTTAAACTAACTTGGTCACAGCCCTCTGGGACACTGCAACCCCCTTCTTCCCACTAGTGGCCCACACAATATATCAGAATTACCTTCACAGTATACACTTACCCCCAAGTCTGGTTCCGGCATTGGGACCTCCTGTGAAATGAGATACAGTGCAACAATCACAGTACAGTACTTTAACATAGACAAATACCTCAGGCAGTATAACTTTGCTGAAACAAGCAGCTCTGATTTATTTAGGAGATATAACAAGGACAGGGGAAATCAGGTTAATTAGCTTATCACTCTAATAATCTACCTATGGCTCTGTGCACAGGCCTATCCTTATCAGTTACTGTCCCTGGGTACCCAAGCCCTAGTGGCTAGTCCAAACCGTGACAGCTGGTAGAGGCCCTTCCACCAGAGAAAAGGAGAATTAAACAGTCAACAGTACAGTAATTCCATTTGGATTTAATGTGGCAATTCAACAGGGAGCGACCCTGAATTAGTACTCACGACCTCAAATAAGATAGGGTCCTTCAATGTCAGCAGGGCTCACTTGAGGTACACAAACCTCTTCACACATCCATATAAAAGAAAGCACTATACCAGGCAGGCTGCATCTGTATCCGATCGCAATTACTGCACAATACCGGGAGAACACACAGCAGATTCAGTTCCTGACAGACCAAGGTGCAATTTTCAGCAATTCCTCCAGTCTTCTACAGGGTGAGCCTGGTTTCTACTCTTCAGAGATCCTTTGATTCTTTTCACAGGACGGATTCAGTCCTAACAAGCTGTTACACAAGCTGCAGACCGGAACTCTGGCCCTTACACACGTTTTTGACTAAAACTGCACACTGAAAAAGCACAGGGCTCCTTCCTTCTTCACTGCCAAAGCTCAACTGAAACTCCAACCGACAAAACCGGGCACTTCCTTTGAGTTCCTCCCAGTTCTTGACTGGATTGGCTGTCACTCACAATAGACTGCTGCTTTGGTCCAAAAGGCACTGAAGTCTACACTACATCTCCCAAGTCACTGCCCATACAATCCTCTTGTGGCTGGCTCAGATTATGAGTCCAAGTTCTGATTCGTCCAAGGCACCATTTTAGAGCTAGCTTACCCCACACTGGTTAATTCAGTTCAGCAGTTCAAAACTAGAATGGGAACTAGCAGACACAGTTCTGACTGCAAAGAAAGCAGGTTAGACAAACTGTAATTTCATTATTACTCTAAATAATTTCTGGCAAACAGTTACATCTTTCAGATAGGTTCCCTTTGCGCTCTAGTGACTGCAAAATGAAGTGAATTGGCAGCAGCTCAGTGGTACTCAGAGAAGCACACAGTCCCCATACAAACTAATTATGTCTGCAAGCAGACAGCTCTTAAAGAGACAGTACCAGAGGCTCTAAAAACACTCACTGATAAATGGCTTAAATGCCAAACACCATTCAGGCATGGAGCATTCAAGCAAGCTCCTGGAAGTCTTTTGGGAACCCCCATTTGCAGGGGGGTTACACCCTTCCTGGCCTGGGAAAGCTTGACGTCCGCGTCAAGCAAGTACCCCCATAAGTTTCAACTGCAACCATATACATTTGCATTAGGCTCGCACATGTAATCATCAGTCAATATATCATTTTACCAAGAACACATTTCTGAAACATTGCAGTACGTCCTCTTTACACAGTATTACATACATTGTACCATAACTCAAGTTATTACCTCTTGTACATGAAACCTGAAGAGAGGGCCCTTCCCTATCAGTTACCTTGGGGCTGATGGGGCAGGCACCATACTTAGAGGGCAACACAAGTAACTTGGAGTTAGCACTGATGCTCAGTTTGGGCAATGAGCTCGGGGACACATACACCTTTATGGACAACATTGAGAGGCAAGTCCACAGGCCTCCCAAGTGAATCATAACTGAGGTGCACCACAGGCTTTACAGCTCGACCAGTCTTTCTAGGGGAACTGTTATAGTCTCTGCACTCTGAGCCTCATTTTCAGCATTGTCCTCACTTGTCAGGAGTCTCCATGGGGGTAGAGAGGCTAGAACTTGGGGCACTTTCAGCTCCAGGAGTTACAGTTTCTGAGTCCACAACATTTGGCTCGCATGGAAGCTTTCGGACACTGGCAGTGGACTGTCAGGGCACTCAAAATACTCTTCTTGTTAGGTGTATCACCAGTCTGCCCCAATCTATCATTTTCCTCCCTGAAAGCTCAAACAGTTCAACCATGCACAATGATTCCATTTCATCTGATCTGATGCTTTGCACTTCACTTTCTGGGAGCATTGGCTCCAGGGACAAGCTGGGGGCTTGGACAGTCCAGAAGGCCCAGCTTCATCTCCAGTATTGACTAGGGGATTGCCCAAACAATTGACTCAGTTCGTAAGAAGGATAGTATTCAAAGTCACTCTCACTTTCTTCTGATATGGACTGACAGTCATGCTCAACTGGGACTTGTGCAGGGAACACTTTAACTCTGCTTCTGTAGGTGCAGACTTCCTTGGTCTTTTCTCTTAGCAGCTCTAGTCACTGGTCCAGAGGGGCATCTTCTGGGGCTCAGACTCAATTAAGATTTGTCCAATGGGCAGTAAATGATTTCTATGCATTGTTTTACATCTTTTGAATTATTCTCAGGCCTTACTTTGTACACTGGCAGATCATCTAGTTTGCCCACTACAATGTGAGGAGATGGTGCCATCTGTCAGCAATCTTGTGCTTGCCATGCAGTCCCAGATTTCTTAGCAATACCCGATCTCCCTCCTGGAGTTCCTGTGCTTTCACCTTTTATCATACCTTTCTTTGTTGGCCAGATTTCTTTTGGCAGCCATGGTTTGAGCCAGTTAGTACGCATGTTAGCTGGGCCTTTAACTTTTGCACATACTGTAAATAGTTGTCAGCTTGAACCCCATCAGGAGAGACCCCAAAACACACATCTACTGGTAGTCGAGCTTCTCTTCCAAACATCAGGCGGTAGGGGAGAATCCAGTGGCATCACTTTTGGTGCAGTTATAAGCATGTACCAGGGTGCTAATTTGTTGGCTCCATCTAGGCTTGTCCTTTGGGTGCAGGGTGCCTAGCATATCTAGCAAAGTGCGTTGAAACGTTCAGGCTGTGGGTCCCCTGGGGTGGTAAGAGTGGTTCTGGACTTGCACTCCCCACAGAAAGCATCTCTTTGATCAGACGACTCTCAAAGTCTCTCCTTGATCAGAATGGATTCTTTGTGGAGTCCATAGTGAACAAAAAGTTTTCTACAAGTACTTTGGCCACAGTGGATGCTTTCTGGTCTTTGGTGGGAAAGCTTGGGCATATCTCGTGAAATGGTAGTGACCACCAGCACATTACTGATATTTCTTTGATCTGACTCCAAACTTAGAAAATCAATACAGACCAGGTCCATGGGTGCACTGGTGGTGATGTTAACAAGGGGCAGCCCTCTGGGGCAAAGCTTTCCTCTGTAAGCAGCGACTACAAGTTCAGAATGTGTTGCTCACATCAGCCCCATCTTAGGCCAATAGAATCTGGATCTCACCAAGTCAAGTGTTCTGTCTATACCAAGGTGCCCCATGTGGTTGTGCAAGGACCTCAGTACTGAGTCTCGAAGGCAGTGGGCAGCACTAGTTGTTGTTTGTCTACTTGTCCCCTCTGTCTACTGTTTCTCTGTATAACAGTTTATTGATCAGTTTCAACTTAGGACCTTCTTTGTATAACAGTGCAGTTCTCAAATCAGTGGGCGTAATTTGGACACATCTTTTCCTGCATAGAGGGCTTCTAAAGCTGCTTTGATCATGGGATCGCGGGATTGAGCCCTTGGAATACTGTCATTGTCCAGCTGAGGCAGTGCACCAATGTCTATTGCAGAAAAGTGGCAATAAGCAGCAGGTATGCAATTCTCAGAGGGTCCCAAGCAATCCACCATGCAGTCCACTAGTCGTGGACATTGTTCCTCCTGTCAAACTTCCGGCAGAGTGCCCGAATGTCAGGTTCTGCCAATCGGACCCAATCATTCTGGGAACAGGCCTCCGGGAGAGAGCATCAACATCTATGTGGTTCAGACCTGCTCGGTATTCGAGAGCATAGTCATATGTAGATAATGCAGAAAGCCACCTATGGCCAGTGGCATCCAACTTAGCTGAGGTCTGCACATAGGTCAAAGTTATTGTCAGTTTTACTAGTATTTTAGCCCCATACAAGTACTCATGGAATTGGTCAACAATAGCCCACTTCAAAGCTAGGAACTCTAACTTATGTACAGGATAGTTCTTTTCGGATGGGGTCAGGCTTCTACTGGCAAAGGCCACTGGTCTCAGGCCATTCTCGTGCTCTTGGTACAACACAGCCCCAACCCTTGCAAGCCAGCATCAGTGTGCAGGACGTAAGGTTTTCTTGGATCGGCATAGGCCAGCACTGGAGCATGGGTAAGTTGATATATGATCTCATGAAAAGCAGTCTCACAATCAGGAGTCCAGCCCCAAATACTTCACTCGGATGAAATACACTCTTTCAGTCTTGAGGACGCTGACTTTAGTATTTTTGTGGGTTGGGGATACCCTTGAGTAAGGTTAAGTAAAAGGCGGATCACTCTTGAATAGTCCTTGATGAGCGCGATAATAACCACAGAATCCCAGGAATCTTTGCAGTTCTTTTAGATTTTTGGGCTGTGGCCAGGTGGTCAAGGCCTCAACTTTACTTGGGTCGGTCTCTATTCCCTCGGTGGATACTATGTGTCCCACATACTTTACTGATGTTTGAAAGAATTGACACTTATCAATGGACAGTTTAAGGCCAAAGTCCTCCAGTCGGTCCAATACCTTAAATAATCTGCTCTCATGTTCCTCCAGTGAGCTGCCAAACACAATAACATCATCTAGGTATACCAGGCACTCTAGTAAGTTCATGTCCCCCACTGCACGCTCCATCAATCGTTGAAAAGTGGCTGGGGCACCTGAAATCCCTTGAGGCATCCTCATGAATTCATAGAAGCCAAGCGGACAGATAAAGGCCGTCTTCTCACGGTCCTCTGGGGCCATCGGGATCTGGTAGTACCCACTGCGGAGATCCAGCACAGAGAACCACTTGCTCCCGTTTAGGCAGTCCAAAGCATCCTGAATCGCGGGGCATTGTGTACTGATCAGGGATAGTCCGCGGTTTAAGGTCGATAATCCACACATCCTTACTGTTCCATTCTTTTCCTACTACCACAATGGGGAAGCATAAGGGCTTCTGGATTCTTGTATTACACCAGCAGCTAACATCTCTTGCAGATACCGTCTCACATCATCTGTCAGCAGGTGCCAGGCGTGAGACCTCTCACGAAATGGTCTTCGTCATGCAGCGAATATTGTGCTCAAGCTCCTTGCGCATCCTACATCCCATTCCTTTAAAGAAAACACCTGGTCTCTCTGGGCAAGCTTCTCACTGATCCTCACTTTCCATTCAGCTGGCAGCGGGAGTCGCGAAATCAAACAAGTCAGGCGTTACTCTGTCATTCTTCCTTGAACTCTTGCTGCTGGGTAGCACTGCAGTGTCTGCACAATGCACATTAGCCAGGATGCAACCTCTGTTTACTCGAATGTCTCTTTCAGACACATTATGAACTTGGACCATTACCCTTCTGGCATAAGCATGGGCTCTAGCGGGCAAAATACTAGAAGCGACCAGCAGTCCCTCTGGCAATTTTCCATCGCCTGGTGCATCCAACATTAATATTTTATTCTTAACATCCTTTCTGATACGGACCTCTCCCTGTAAGGTACACTGGGCATTTGGTGCTAGGATCAGAGACTCAGGATCCTTCTTCCATACAATTCCGACCGGTTCCTCTGGTTCTGTTTTTTCAGCATCTCTCTGTGCCTCATAGGCCTTCTTAATTAAAGCCGGAACTCTTAAAGCTCTACTAGTCTTTGACCCCTGTTTTTCATAACACAACTGTGCCAGCCTTCCGAACATATGAGCATTTGTTCCAATCAACAAAGGGACACCATCATACAGTCCAGTGGGGGGACACACTAAGGCTAGGGTCTCTACTTGTTCGGCCACTCCAGCCACGGAGGTGGGGAAAGACAACCAAATTCGGATATACCGGAATAGGGTAGGCCTTCTCACTTAACCCCCATACATGCAGTCCTTCTAATGGTTGTAAGGGTACGTCTGACAAATGCTTCTGATACCAATCCTGGAACATAATTGTCACTTGGGAGCCACTGTCTAATACAGCTCTTGTAGACACTCCATTCACCTTTACAGTGGTCTCCATGGAGGGACCCACTATTCTGGACCAGTCTGGAGAGGCGGTAGTGGGGGCCTGGGCAACTGATCTTGCCACAAAAGGACGTGAATTAGCATTTTTGGTGCCCTCACTGGGATCATGTCGTGCACCTCTTAACCACTGATTTCTTCTCCAAGCTCTCCTTGTAGCCTATATGCAACTTTGTCAGTGTCTTTTGGGGACTGGCATTCCCTTTTCATGTGCCCATCTTTCCCACAATTATAGCAAAACATACTTTCTGGAGTTTGAGCTGGCGAGGTGCCACACTGGGAGCCAGGGCGGGGTGTGACTAACTGGAAACCTTGGTGCCATCTCTGTCTGTGGCGTGATAAGCATTTGGAGACATCTCGTCAGTTTCTCCACTTCCATGGTCAAGGAATCGAGTTCGAGCTGTTATCAGCAGGAGATACATGGGTGGGTACCCCACCCATAGCAGATGCAGTCGGATATAGGTCAGGGCCCGTACTTGCAGGCGTGGCCTTCATAAAGGACTGTTTTGAATTCCCGGATCTCTCTCAACAGTTTGCCCCATTGTGACATATCTTTTCCTTGTCAGAGCACTCATTGACTGCCAACCTCTGCCCCTGAACTTCACTTGATGGGTCACCCTCAGTCACTGGTCGTGCTTACGCAGCTATTGGTGCAGGTCCCTCCCGAGGTGATCTTTTCTCAACTCCTCGAATTTCTCTCAGTAACTCATCATAGGAGGTGGGGGAGTTCAGTCGATCTGCCAGGCGTAACTGGAAGCAACAGCAGTTCTGAGAAGAGGCAGACTTAGGATCCTGTCCAGCCTGGTTCGTCCAGTTCAATCGCTGGCAAACTACCTTTTCTGAGGCATTCTGAACAATTTTTCCAGCCGAGATACATACACAGACAACAACTCCCTTGGTACTGTTGTGCATCTCTTACTCTCCACCATAGGTCCTCATCAGAATCTGGGCTCCCATACACATTCTCCAGGCCTCAAGATAGGCCTGTGCAGTCGCTTCAGGGTTACTGGCCCGTTTAGCACGGATGGTAGCCAGGGCAGGACCTCGAGGCTCTCACTAACCCTCTTTGCTCTTAGCCTTCCGAGCATTGCCATTCTAGCACTTGGGGGCAATATAGTTCATCCAGATCTCCCAGTCATCCTCCCTTGGGGTGGGAGGGTGCCAGAGAAGATCCTCAACCTTGGTAAGAGTCGTGACAAATGGCAGGTGCAGAAATAGGAGTTCTGCATTGGTTCAGCCACCATTACGGGCACTGGAGCAGAGAGGGTGTTGGGGAGGAACACCCCAGGTGGCAAGAATAGTTTCTTCAAGTCCTCCACAGTTTTCCCTCTCCCAGCAACCATTCAGCAAATTTCTCCTCAAAAGTTTCAGATAGTGGTGGGGCTGATTCCCCAGGTCTTTACTGTCCTTAGTTATCACTCTCCAAGCAGTGAGGGCTCCTCTGGGGTAATGGTCTGTGGCACTTTGGAGCTATCTATGGGATCCTTAAACTCTACTCGGCCAGGAAAGTGTGGGTGAGCAGATTAGCATGCCGACCCACCACCACAGGGTTTTGTAAACCTTCCACCTTGGAAAGTACCCCTGCACAGTGTCCGTATTGATACCCAGGGGATGTCCAGGATAAGCATAGCATTTTGGGGTCGATCTCCTCCCAGTACACACTCCACCAGCCGGTGCACAGCCACTTCTGTCGGGTACCCATTTTTTTCTTAACAGTGGTTCGTGAATATGGCCACCAGAGGACACACAATCCCAGCGGTGAGCCTCCAAGATGTAACCCCTAGATGGCGCTATCCCAGGGCTACTACCCCTGCCTGATTTGCCACTAACAGGTTGAGGGGCCTGGATCCAATGGCGGGTGCCTCCACCCAGAGGTCAGGGTTTGCAATAGTTAAACTAACGGTCACAGCCCTCTGGGACACTGCAACCCCTTTCTTCCCACTAGTGGCCCACACAATATATCAAATTACCTTCACAGTATACACTTACCCCAGGTCTGGTTCTGGCACTGGGACCTCCTGTGAGAATGAGATACAGTGCAACAATCACAGTACAGTACTTTAACATAGACAAATACCTCAGGCAGTATAACTTTGCTGAAACAAGCAGCTCTGATTTATTTAGGGGGATATAACAAGGACAGGAAATCAGGTTAATTAGCTTATCACTCTAATAATCTACCTATGGCTCTGTGCACAGCCTATCCCTATCAGTTACTGTCCCTGGGTACCCAAGCCCTAGTGGCTAGTCCAAACTGCGGCAGCTGGTAGGGGCCCTTTCACACAGAGAAAAGGAGAATTAAACAGTCAGCAGTACAGTAATTCCATTTGGATTTAATGTGGCAATTCAACAGGAAGCGACCCTGAATTAGTACTCACGACCTCCAAATAAGATAGGGTCCTTCAATGTCAGCAGGGCTCACTTGAGGTACACAAACCTCTTCCACATCCATATAAAAGAAAGCACTATACCAGGCAGGCTGCATCTGTATCCCGATCGCAATTACTGCACAATACCGGAGAACACACAGCAGATTCAGTTCCTGACAGACCGAGTGCAATTTTCAGCAATTCCTCCAGTCTTCTACAGGTGAACCTGGTTTCTACTCTTCAGAGATCCTTTGATTCTTTTCACAGGACGATTCAGTCCTAACAAGCTGTTACACAAGCTGCAGACCGGAACTCTGGGCCTTACACACGTTTTTGACTAAAACTGCACACTGAAAAGCACAGGGCTCCTTCCTTCTTCACTGCAAGCTCAACTGAAACTCCAACCGACAAAACCGGGCACTTCCTTTGAGTTCCTCCCAGTTCTTGACTGGATTGGCTGTCACTCACAATAGACTGCTGCTGTTGGTCCAAAAGGCACTGAAGTCTAAACTACATCTCCCAGAGTCACTGCCCATACAATCCTCTTGGCTGGCTCAGATTATGAGTCCAAGTTCTGATTCGTCCAAGGCACCATTTTAGAGCTAGCTTACCCACACTGATTGGTCCAGTTCAGCAGTTCAAAACTAGAATGGGAACTAGCAGACACAGTTCTGACTGCAAAAAAGCAGGTTAGACAAACTGTAATTTCATTATTACTCTAAATAATTTCTGGCAAACAGTTACATCTTTCAGATGGTTCCCTTTGCACTCCTAGTGACTGCAAAAATGAAGTGAATTGGCAGCAGCTCGAGTGGTACTCAGAGAAGCACACAGTCCCCCCATACAAACTAATTATGTCTGCAAGCAGACAGCTCTTAAAGAGACAGTACCAGAGGCTCTAAAAACACTCACTGATAAATGGCTTAAATGCCAAACACCATTCAGGCTTGGAGCATTCAAGCAAGCTCCTGGAAGTCTTTTGGGAACCCCCATTTGCAGGGGGGTTACATGTACTCACCATAATTCCTGATCTTCCAAAACTTCTTCACCATGCAGTCACATTGATGGGTCTGTGATGGGGTGGCAGAACCCAACGGGAGCAAAGTCTTTTTCAGCCAAGGAGGAGATTGCCAGTGGTACCGGCACCACCCACAAGGCAGCCATAGTGCCTTCGTGCACCTAATCTGGCCAGTAACTGATGGTGACCCCTCCCTTTTTCAGTTCTGCTTGCCAAAAGAGAAATCAAGTAGGAGAGGAAGAGGGAGTAAGCGCTATAGACTCCTAGCCCAAAGGGATAGGAAAAGGATATAGGATATAAAATAATAAACATAATAAAACCCGACTACCAACTTAGTAGAACTAAGGGTTGGGCCTAAGTGACACAGGGCCAGCGAGTGTAAGAGCCAGAGCCTTTCTCAGCCACTTGGACAGGAAGGTGGAGTGGAGGGGAAGCATCCCTGGCATAGGGCTCTGGATGGAGCACGAGGCCCAGAGGACCTCAATTTGGTTAGGAAGGGAGGATACTAGCTTAATTAACATTCTTGTACTCACCAGATGACAATTAGAAGACAATTCCAAGAGCTCCAGAGGAGCAAAGACTATAGAAATAAAAATAATCATAGCACAAGACAGAATATCTTCTTGCCACTCCAAGAGTGCTTAAAGCACTGAAAAGAAAAAGAATCCCAAGATAATAGTGTGCAAAAAACACCCAAACGTTAGGCATAGAGAACAGAATACCCCCCCCAACTGCATCTGTCTCTGCTTAAGCTTGGAAAGTTTGAGGCTGCACCCTGAGCTAGAGACTGCCACATGGTATAGGCTTAGAGTTAAGGCAAGGTAATAGGGTACAAGCAGCCATGGGATGTGTCTCCGACTCCGAGAGATCTCCACAGGGACAGGAAGAGAGTTCAAGGGAAAAAAGGGAACAAAAACACCCTAGAATTTTTTTTTCCCTTGAGCAGAAAGTCCACTTCCATTTTTTCAAAGGAGTTTCATTGCAAGGATTGCTGAAGGGAAAAGGCATGAGCCCATGCCAAAGGTAGCAGAAGGGAGAGCTGACCCTCAAGAGACAGAAGCTCTGAGGAAGTGGCAAGAAATCCTAGAGTGGTAGCATCACAGGGTGAGCTGCTCAGGGGCCCTGGCTCTTATCTGAGCAGGGGATAGTGGGCAGACATGTGACTGAATGGTGAAGATATTCTGGAAGATCAGGAATTATAGTGAGTACATAATTTTCACTTCTTCCAAGAATCAGTCTTCACAGTTCAGTCCCACTGATGGGTCAGAGTACCAAGCTTTCCTCAAAACAGGGGAGGATTTGGCTCACCCTGAGGGAAACATTATCCTTCAGCCCTTGGGTGGAGGATAACCAGTGCAGGACAGGGATTCCTCACGGGTCCGGCAGGACCCAAGACTGATCAGGAGTAGGTGGAGGTTCCCGTGGCCTGGGAGCAGGAGAGCTTTCTGACAGCTCATGCCTTACCCTTCAGGAGAAAAAGTTAGTTCCCTAGTAATGTGAGTTTAGTCCCCTAGTAATGTGAGTTAAGCACCCTACACCGGGACAGGGGTACCAACCAGGAGAGGTGAAGCCATGCTGTTTGCCGAATGCAGGCTGCTATTCCCACCAACCTGGAAACAACCTCATTATGGTTGTATAATGCCCTTGCTTGGTGTCGCGCCAGTTCCAGGTCCTGGGAAGAAAGGTACATGGCCCGCCTGCTTGAGTCACAGTCTGGCATGGCAGCTAGGAGCTGACTTAGTGCTACCCACATTTGCTTGTAAACTGCTTGATGTGCCTCAAATGCACATCATGGTGCGAGTTGCCACAAAAACCTTCCTGCACAAAGCATCAATCTCCACAGAATTGGGGGTCAGAGGGCGGTCATGTACCAGGTGCTTAGACCCAGAGGGGGTCTGCAGCACCAGAATCCCCAAGGTGGGGTGAGGGATAGAACCTGAAGAACCCACAGGAATGCAATATCTGCACTGGATGTCCCTAGGGGCCGGAGAAGGGGCATAGGGACAGAGCCAGAAATTCCTGGATGCCTCTGTGAAAGGCCGGGACCAAAGAGGGATGAGAAAGGAATAATCTCGGAAATCCCCAAGGAATCTCAGCGTCAGCATAGCAGGATTGCAACCTATGAATCACCCTACATTTAGCTCCTGCAACATCTCTGCCAGGAACTGTTGGTACTGGAAGTAGTCAGCATCAGAGGAGAGACAGACAGAAAAATCCTCTTCCTTAGAGGTGCAAATAGGAGAGGAAGAGCTGAATTCAGAAAGAGGGGGTGCGAGGGCCTCAGGCCTGAACGGGGCCTGGTCATCCCTAAGGTGGTACTGGTGAAATGTGCCAGATGTTGTCCTGAATTATTGCCAGGTCATGCATGGGCCCAAGGGGACCTCCAATACCTGGCAAGGCAGGGGAAGGGGGCAGGGAAGGGGGAGGAGGAGGGTCGTGGATGACCAGGCCAGGTCCTCTACCAGGGGCTAGGGCTGTGAGAATGCTCTGGGGACTGCACCCAAAAGGGGTGTCTGGCAAACTCACCTATCTTCATACATCACCATTGCTAGTGCCCCTGCAGTTAGAAGATCAACACATAATCCAGCAGATAGCACTTGGCCCAATCAGAGGGGTCACTGTAGTAGTTCAACTTCATAGTTCCATCCCTAGGGAGGGAGGGAGGGAGGAACAGCTCAGCCACAGACAGCACTTACTTCCTCGCTGCCAGAGTATGGGAAGCCGGGTCAGCAGAATGAACCCTGGTCATCTGTACAACAGTGCAGTGTGCTACCTCTGGACCATCTAGATTAGAAGCCCCAGCTGTGTTTTTGCTCTTCATTTGGTTTCATGTAGATTTTGTTGCTAAGAAAGATACCATTACATACCACTAGAGGGAGCCAGAGATAACAAAATCATCTGCTTTATTGTAATCTGATAGTAACACATTTAAGAATATAAAACAAGCATTTGTCAATGCCGAATGCTTGCTTGCTGGCATTGGTAGTGTAGGAGTTACAGAGCTGCATGATAGAAATGGCAGTGAAGTACTGAACTGAAGCCAACCCCACCAGCACCCTGCAGATAGTGACAGGCATTGGGGTGTGCCTTTGGGTTGTCAGGAATAACGGCCACGCCATTTCACCACACCCAACCCTACAGACACCGACAAGTGTCACAGTGTGCCTTGGGGTGTTTGGTCCTTATGCGCACCCCATCCCATCAGGAAATATAGTGAGATGGGTGCGGTATAGGAGAATGGGGTGAATTTTAGGGCCGAAGAGTCCAAGGCACACCTCGATGCCTCTCACTGGCTGCAGGGTATGGGTGGGGGTGGAATGGTATGAGCATTGCAGGTGACAATCCCAAGTCACAGCCCTGATGCCCGTCATTCTCTACAGGATGGGGCGTTATGGTCGGAAACCCAAACGCCTCAGGAATTCATTGGTATTTTCACTCCAAATTTTCAACATATTTTTTTTGTGACCCCCACCTCATGAACAGTGGCAATATCAGTTTGTTAGCGAAAGCTGCTTCTGCAGCAACTACGGCATTTGTCACCACATCGCAAAACACATTCAACAGGATGTGAAAATGACAGCTGTACTGTTAATGGGGAGGTGTAAAAAATGGCAATGTTGAAAATCTGCAGTGAAAATATTAAAAACTGGTGAAGTCATGAGTGTGTGTAGAAACTGTGCAACCACACCCGTAATGTAATTAGTTTGGGAATTTTTTTACAGCAGATTGTCAACACAGGCATTTTGGGCCCTCCGATCATGAACAGTGTCACTGTGATTTTCTTTATCTGTCCCAAACAATGATTTCCCACAGCGACCACATTTCTGTGCTGAAAGTGTGAAAACACATTCGCCATGTTGTAAAAAGACAGCTGTGCTGTTCATAAGGAAGTGTGGAAAATGCCACTGGTGAAAATCTGGACTGAAAATATTACAAATTCATGAACTTACGAGGGTGCATGGAAACTGTGCAATGCTCACTGCAACACAGTCATTTTATGGACTTCTGTCACCAAATTTTCAACATAGCCATTTTAAGACCTCTGCTCATGACCAGTGTCACTATGATTTTCTTAATCTGTCCCAAACATTGCTTTTGCACAACTGCACCATTATAGCTACATGTGCGGAAACACATTTGGGTGAAATGTGAAAATGGCAGCTGTACTGCTCATAAGGAAGTGTGGGAAAATGACAATGTTGAAAATCTGGTGTGCAATATTAACACCAAGAAACTTGCGAAGGCAGAGGGAACTGGCGAACGGCGCTTCCTAAAACAGTCATTTTTGGAAATTGCTTCACCAAATTTTCAACATAGCCATTTTAAGACCTCTGCTCATGAACAGTGTCACTGTGATTTTCTTAATCTGTCCCAAACATTGATTGCGCACACCGACTGCACCATTGTGCGCTACATGCACGGAAACACATTTTGGGCGATGTGAAAAATGACAGCTGTACTGCTCATAAGGTGGTGTGGTAGAATGGCAATGTTGAAAATCTGGAGTGCAAATATTAAAAATTTGCGAACTTACGAGCGTGGGTAGGAACTGCATAGCCTTGCGTTAAATGAAACAGTAATTTTTAAATTTTCTCTGGAAATTTTCAACCTAGTATTTAAGACACCTCTGCTCATGAACAGTGTCGCTGCTGATTTTCTCTTAATGTGTCCCATACATTGATTTCGCACACCGATGGCGCCATTGTGCGCTACATGCGTGGAAACACATTTTGGGCAAGATGTGAAAACTGACAGCTGTACTGCTCATAAGGAGGTGTTGTAAAATGGCAATGTTGAAAATCCAGTGCAAATATTAAAAATTTGCAAATTTACGAGTGTGTGTAGGAACTGCGCTGCACGCTCATAAAACAGTCATTTTTAGGAATTTTTTAGCCAAATTTGCAACATAAGCTTTTTGAGAGCCCACCTTATGAACATTGGCACTGTTGTTTCGTTAATGGGTCCTGAAGAGGTGATTTCGTGCAGTGACGAAATCGCCGGGATCGATGCTTATATATTGAAGTGACAGAATTCATGAGGAGGTCCCAAAACCCCATGTTGAAAATTTGGTGCTAAAATTCCTAAAAATGCCTGAGACATGCAGCAAAGTTGAAAAAACCCTATTTATTACATTATATACTGTAGCTTACCAGCATTTCCTCAGTTTGTGATTGGCTTTGAAGAGTGCAGTTGTGTTCCCGGTCCACCAAAGATCATCGCGCTGAGCTCCGGAGGCAAGTATGGGGTGAGATGGGGGTGTGGGGAGGCAGAGTGCGCAGAGGGTGGGCAGGGAGAAAGCAGAGGGAACTTTTTTTGTTTACAGGTTTTTGTTTTATTTTAAGAAGACAATGCGGGACATTGCCATGCTGGGTGGACTCCCAGCATGGCAGCTGGAAAGGCTGTTTGCGAGGGGCCTGGAGCGATGGGATTAGGCACCCTGGTAAATATAACAATTTTGCCACGCTGGGGTGAGCTCCGGCGGTAGCACCTGCAAAGGTTATTTTTTTGGGGGCCTGAAACCAACGGGGATTGGGCACCCTGTCGGCCATACAGTGTGTGCATGGGGAAAGGAGTGCATGAGCACAAATATGCATGCTGGCGCGGCGTAGGTGGGGGTGAGCGCTGCTCACTGAAGCAGAGCTCTCTTCAACTGTAACGCACTGCATTTGATCATCGACTATGTTTCTTGCACATGCGTGCAAGCAAACATAATGACAAGCAAAAATACTGCATTCTGAATAGTTGGTAGCAATGCATTAGCAGTGTCTAATGCATGGCTAGCAACAAAGTCAGGCACCAACGGCCCCACTACAACAAGTGGGTATCCTAAAAGATCAATGGCAAATGTAAACATATTGCTCTCCAGTTTGATTTTATTGTTGCCTAAATTTTATTTTAAGGCTGTTCCAGCCAAAGACACCTTGAAATACATCAGCAGGGTACTTGCCAAAACTAGATGTGGGAGTGATTCAGTTGATATGAAACATCTTGCCCTGGCAGCAGAGGAACTTTCCCACCCCAGCTCCAGAATTTTTAACTTTTCCCTGTGATACCCGCAGTTGCCAGAGAAGTGGAAATGTGCACTGGTTACACCAGTTTTCAAAAGCAGAGACCTCACTAGCCTTGCTAGATACAGACACATTTCTATTTTCTTCCCCTGTCCAGTCTCTCTATAGAATAGTCTTTGATCAACTTGTCACATACCTTGAACAATACTATCCAGTGTGTACAGCAGCATGGCTTCCGAAGTTCCACAGCACCAACATGGCACTATACTATGTTCATGAGGCCCTTGACAATGGTGACTTCGCCCGAGATATATATATATATATATATATACACCTTACTAAAGCCTTTGACCTGGTCAACCATGAGCTCCTACTTAAACTCCTTGGCCTGGCCTGGGTTTGTCACAGAACACAGTTGATTGGTCCCACAACTATCTCACAAATCACTCCCAGCATGTGAAGATTGATAAATCTTTGTCTGACAGTAAGGGAGCATCTACTGGTGTCCCCAGGGCTCCATATTGGACCCACTCCTATTTGGCCTCTTCATGCATGGAACGGCCTTCCAGAGGAGGTTGTGGAGTCAAAAACAGTGGTGGAATTCAAGCATGCATAAGACAGTCATAAGGCAATTCTAGGGGGTGGGGGTAGGAAGAAGTAGGCTGCTGGTTAACTAGGATCTGCAGCTTATCCAGTAGGCAGGGAAATGGGCAGACTGGGTGGGCCAAGCGGTCCTTATCTGCCGTCAAATTCTATGTTTCTCTGTTTCTATGTTTCATAAATCAGCAGCCCGAAACCTGTCAGAAAGCCAATGTACTCCTGTATGCAGATGAAGCAGTCCATCCATTCCAAAAACCCTGACCTTGACAGCCTTACCGCCACTCTCCAAAGTAACTTTAGGTCACTTGAAAGCTGGTTCTCCAACAACAAACTGTTCCTCAGTTATAGAAAAACAAAGCGCATGCTCATCTCTAGCCTCCCACAGAAGAGCAAAGTTCCACCCCTTGTCATCAGAAAAGGCCAAGGACAAAATCTTGAACAAGTGGAAACCTTCAGATACCCTGGAGTAACTCTGGATGACACCTTATCTTTTGGACCCCATGTTGATAGTCTGGTGGCCACAATTAACAGAATACTGGATGCCCTGTACTATAACATGAACAGTCTCACAGGGGATACTATTGTGGCCAACTCCATTCTGTCTCTTATAGGTGATGGCCTCTCTGCCTACGCAGCTGCCCTTGTGCCACTTGGTACTCGGTGCAGATAACTGCACTCATAGTTGTACCCTTTACACACTCACTAACTGGCTACTTTTACCCAGCAGAATAAAGCTCCAGACCTGTTTACTAGCCAAAAAGGTGCTCTTGGGCCCAACACCCCCTGCTTTAACAAATTGCTTCTGCACTGTCTCAAACAGTACAACATCAGGAACATGGCCAGGAATGCTCTTAAGTCTTCTTTCCGGTGTACTCAGCTGGGTAAGCGGTCATCTGCTGTCAGGGCCACTAACTGGTTACACAGATTGCCTGACACACTGCTGCATCTCCCCAAGATTAATCAGTTTAAGAGATCTTCGCAGTCTGCCAATGCAATTGTAACCATTAAACAGTTTTATTCAGTTTCCCTCTTTCCATAACCTGTGACTTTTGTTTGCATAATCTTTTTATTGAAGGTTTGCCATTATAAATAAATAAAGCAAACAGATATACTAACTACAAAAGGAAAAAATTACTTACCATAGTAATCTTGTTTCTTCCCAGTGATGCTCAGATATTGATAACTTTATGCAGTAAGCCTGAGGGGTTGGACTGCCTGGAGAGATGCAAATGATGGAACACTTGGCACGTTAGCATCTTTCAAACACTGCTTCTACTAACTGCCTATGTTCTAACCTCTTCAGATTTTATAAAGCAGCCTGGAAAGGTAGGCCTAGAATAACATAGTACTATAATTTTATCATTAAATTTGGGGATTCCCAACAATGTGGATTTACAAAAACAAACCTTCAACTGGAGGAACAAACAATTCAATAAAGTTAAAACAACATGCCAGAAAAACTACCAAAAAGATAAACACAATGAAGTCTGTTCACCTAACTGATACAGGTGCAGAGGAAAAAATTTCACTTCAAGGGTGTATTGTGACATGGTGGCACCAGCATGCGGAGTGCAGCGGCTGAAGTTCTGGAAGGGGAGGCATGGAAGAAGTTATGAATATATGAGCATCACTGGGAAGAAACAAGATTACTATGATAAGTTATTTTTTCTTCTAACCCCAGTAATGCTCAGTATATTCATAAATTAAAGTGCATGCCTATAGTTGTATCAGAAGAGCTCTTCCCCATACCCTGTAAACCAACAGGCTAACTACAGTTCTGCTTAGAAATGATCGCTCGCTCAAATACTTGCTACAGGGCTGGGTTCCTCCTCTCTCCCTTCTGTTTTCCTGTGTCTCCTGGTTGGTGTGTGCCCCAATCCTCCCTATCCCCTGCTTCTACGTTTCTGTCTGCTCATTTGCCGCCCCTTCCTTTGTGTGTTTCTTTCTTTTGGGGGGGGGCGGGTTTTCCGGCCCATGCTG
Organism: Neoceratodus forsteri; assembly: GCA_016271365.2. Lineage (NCBI taxonomy): Eukaryota > Metazoa > Chordata > Ceratodontiformes > Ceratodontidae > Neoceratodus > Neoceratodus forsteri. The sequence goes on from CM057452.1 coordinate 122,390,106, forward strand.
TGGCATTGCTCAGTTCATTCGGCCAGCCTCTGTCTCGCCCTGTTCTGGTTGCTTTGCAGTCTTCGCTAACAACACCTCCTTTGGCCTGCATGCTGCCACACTGCTCCAATGCTGCTGCCCTTGTTTCAGCACTATCTCACTCATTTGCAAGCCTATATTGCATGGACCACGGACTGCGCCTTTTCTCCAGAGGAACCTACACATGTTTGCTGCTCTGCCTCCAGTTCATCTTTACCGCTAAAACTCATCGAGCAGCCGAGCTTCTCCTGTATTCATCAGTAACTACCTAACTGTATGGGGAAAACATAACTAATCTACCAGATTTTATCAGTACTTCTACTCTGCGGCTGACCATGCGTGTGTCAACCTCGCAGCTCATTTTATTTCAGCCGTCCATATATTTTACTTGCAACTGCTATTTCACCGAACCTGCAGAGCAGAGTAGCAAAGCCATCACTCACAGAGGCGGAGCTCGTTGCACCGGGACAACATCATGAGGAAGGCTGTGGTGAGTCACTGAATTGCAGACATAACCTATACAGTATGCTCGTCACCTGCCGGAGAAGCATTTCAGCTTACTTTGTTGTATATTTCTCAGATCTTATGTCTGCATTGTACTTCAGAGCTGCATATCTGAATTTCCTATTTGGTGCCTTACTTTGCACATTTGCACTGGCGGTCAGCTTCTTTTACAGCAATTGGACCACTTGCAGCTCACACAGAATGTAGCTGTCAGCCCCTTACGTAAGAAACTATGTAAATCCGGACACCTCGAGACTTGCCCACTTGTTCTAAACGAATGCATACAAAACTCCTCTTTCCTGGCTACTTAATCCACTAAAATTGTCTGGCTAAATCAATTTCTTGCCTGCAACCATGGTTGGCATCATTGTAAGCATTGAAGCTATTTCCTATTACTCATAGTGCTGTATTTGGCTTAATTTGGTTTCTCCTCTAGGCGATCCAGACGCTTACTAGTCATTTATTTCTGGCAATCCTAACACTCGCAGCTGCTCCTGGCCTGCATTCCCTCATGCGTACTTTCTCCAAACTTGCCTATGGCAGATTGAACATATTTTACCTTATGCCTTTCTATTTTGTAACTGCTCCTATTATTTCTATTGCAAGCATCCCTGAGTTACTTATGGTTATAATGGACCTTTGTCTACTCCAAGCTGTCCTCCATGCCTATCCTGGTCCCATTCCTATTCACACTTGCCAGGAGCTTATTGCACTCCAGCAGCCCTTCTTGGCAGTACATTTAGTCTTGCTAACCTACGTGGGGCCTAGCTCGACTCCTTACACTCCTACCGACTGATCTACATGGGGTTCAGTCGTTTCTGCCTGCCATGAGATGGCTAAGCCTGTCGTCGTTCCACTTTCCTACATATGTAGGTTGCGGTCCTGCCTAGCCTTAGTAGCTAACCACCACCCTCTATTCCCTTGGAAAGACATTGCCATGCACTTCTGCCTGCATCGTATCATTGTTCTACCCTTGCCATTGAACTCTGGATATCGCAGCTACTTGACTCGTTCCTCCCTCTCCATCCATCCAGGACCATCAGTGCTCCACCTTATACCGCTCATATGTCTGCATTACACTGTACTACTACTATGTGCCATACTGACTCAGGATATGCTATAATTTGATACCATTTGCAGTCTATTCATTACTATTTAACTGCTATTTCTGCATTACATGCAGTTGGTTGAGTTGCCAATTCATCCACCTAAGTATCTTCGCTGCAATCCCTTCCAACCTCGATCTTCAGGATACGACAGTCTACAGCACCCTTCACGACTCTCATAAGTCTGCCCTAATCTATTACTACTCGGCTCCAAACTGACTCAAGATATGCTACTGTAACCTCCCTGTTACCCGGGTCACTAGAATCCCAGTAAGACCTAGTGGTAGGCAGGGAAGGCAGCTTGTGAAACTCCAGTTAAATGGATTTCACACTGTCTCACTCTGTTCTCAGTCTCAGCTGAGACTGAGGGATGACATCACCATAGAACTCTTGCAGCTGCATGAGCCACACTGGAGTGCTGCAGTTGGAAGTTAGGATAGAATGTTGGGGATTTTGAACAGAGTCTGTGAGCAGTCTTGAAGAGAGGAGCAGCACAGCAGTCTGTGTGCAGGCTCTCAGAGCTTTAAGCTCTGTTTTAGAGCTACTGTTAAGAAGGTGTGTGTTTCCACCGTAAGAGGGACACAGAAACTTATTGCTGAAGTGGTGGAGACCACTGTCCTGGTCAAGTGCCCCTCACTGAGGGGATGGGGGGGGGGTTTGCCTGTCTTCCAGGGGCAACTCTCTTGGTTCCAGCTAAGGGAAGAAGCTGCCTATTTCAAGTTGTGCTGCGGCACCAGAAGCTCTGATGAGAGAAATTCCTGTGGAGGAATCGCCTGTGGGGCACCTGCAACCAAAGGGCGAGTTCTCTCTGACAGAGGGCCAATGTTTTTCACCTGAACTGTTGGAACGTGGGGATTGGACTACTTAATCTGTAGGAGGTCTAGTGCAATAGACATAGCCGGTTAACTCAAGTAGGTTCAAGTCCAGCACAAAGAGTGAAGTAAAGTGGGGATTGGACTGCTTAATCAGTGGGGGGCCTACAGCAATGAGCTATGCCAAGTAAAAGTATGTTCAAGTCCAGCACAATAGGAAAGCAAGACAAGAAGAGGAAATGTGACATACATTTAGCCTTAATCTACATCGCCAAGCTTTACAGTATGAGATGTTTAATGTCCAGAGAAATGGCCGGGTATGAATTGTGGAAGTGAGAGCTGGGAGACCCACCATCAGTAGTAACCAAATTCACCTCTACGGATTTGCTCTGTGGCAACTTTACCTTCTCTCAGGTACTTGGCCAGTGCCTGAGGAAAGTGCCCAGACATGGGATTAAAAGAAAGTTTCCCTGATAGAGCTGAGGTGCTCTTAGGTGGTTTAGGGAGCCACCAGCAAATGTTTCCATGACATATGGAAGGTGTCCAAGTGGCTGCAAGGGAGCCGAGCCTGGGAAATCTCAGAACAGTGTACAAGTTCGGGCTGTGTACCCAAAGCAGCATGCAAGTCTGGGCTGTGTGCCCAGTGGGTTCAGAGCCTGAGGGCTAAAGTGTTGAGGAAGTGTTCTTGATTCTTTTAATCTGCATTACCAGGAGTGTAGCCCCGTGGGGGTCCATCTATGCTTTGTTTATTCTGTTTGGATGTGAATAAAAGCCACACTTTAGAATCCCATTCCTGGTATTGGACATTACAGTTATTGCTTCCTGTGTTCAGAGTTACTTGGGTGCCCCTGTGCAGAGTAGCCAAACCTAGCATTTGTGCCGAGTGACCTATTCCTCCCCGAACCCAGTCCCCACCTGGTACTGCTGTCAGATTCAAATGCCATACCACCTGTCGTATGCAAAATGATGGGGGCGGGGGGTTGAAAAATGGAGGCACCGCTTTGGATTTGAAATTTAGGGAGGAAAGGTGCTCGGGCAAAGGGCTAGCATTTTGGTTATCTGGCAGTGGGTAGCCCAAAAAAGTTGAAGCAAGGTTAACTAATGTGTCGCTGTGTGCTGTTGTCCATGTGCTGCTGTTAAAATGCCAACTGTTTACCAAGGAGCAGTAAAGCTTGAGAGAGTATGCCCTTGTCCTGCATCAAAAATTACAGTGGTTTGTCAGCTTTTAAAAATTGTTGTGACAAAGAAAAGTGTGGAAGACTAGGGGTAGCAAAAGGAAAATTGTGCCCTGGACATTGGAAATGCTTTCTAGTGAATTGAGAGACTTGTTGTGTTAATGACCATGAAAAATGGTTGAAATGGGCTCCCACCGTGGAGTCAGTTCGAAAAAAAAAAAAAAGTGGTTTTGCAGTTTAAATTTGCCTGCGCGTCGATCGCCATGAGGAGAAGAGCACTCGCGAGAGAAAGAGGATCATTTGGATGGCGTCGTGTGATTGGTGAGACTGTAATCAGTCCTGCCCCCAAGCCAGCTCTACAGCGACTGCCCAGCATTCGAGAGGGATTGTGAGTGGAGTGCGTGTACTGGCTTATTCGGAGGAGCGTCGTGGTGACTGCAAGCACTGTAAAAGTTTAAAAACTCGGACTTTTCTATCTAAAATCGGGTTCAACTCGCATCTTGATCGACTGGATTGTGAGTGTGGTGTTCGGAGGGACGATCAGCAGGACTGCCAACCCGCTTCTGTCCAGAGGCCTCCAAGACTGGCTGCAGGCCATTTTACATCGCAGCAAACAGCTACTGATAACAGTGAGTACCAACAGAAATAACTGCTCAAACCAGTGATTTTTGCCAAAAGCCAGCTGAATCTGTGTGCAGCAGTGTAGTCGTTTTGCAAACAAAGACTGTGTTAAGTTTTTACCAGCAAAAGCAAGCCTTTTAAGCCATCGACTGTGAGCATAGTTATGGGATTCAGCATCAGTGTAAGTCTGAAAGCCATGAGAGAGACTATGAGTTGTATCAAGTTATGCAGCAAGAGTTACAGGCAATCCTGTGCTTGAAATATTGAGGCTTTAAGGGACTGTGAGCTACAGCAACGTTTTCAGCAAGTGAAAAGTCTGTGGCAAATCATATAAATGTGCTAGGAAAAAGAACAGTGCAATTTGTGCTGTTTTGAGCAAAGTTATCAGTAGAGTGTGTAAATCGGATGCACAGTGGCTTGACCCAGTTTCAGAATGTTGATGCACAGGAGTGCTGCCACCGCCATTATAGGGTGGGGTAGTAATGTAAACACAGCAGCAGAGGAGCCATTTTGAAAGAAAGAGAAAGTTTTCAGTGATGTGGGACTTTCAATAACAGTGAGCGTTTGTTTTTCTCTGCAGTAATGGCCTCAGGACCAGCCCGCTACCTGGATCATGCCCAGGCTGTGGTAGCAGTAGAAGTAAACAAGTTAAGGGACATTAAGAGATGTTACTATGGAGGACGACTGCCTCCTCATGTGGTGATCCCTGGATATCCAGTGCAAGTGTGCTTAATAAACTTAAATGCTGGAAGGGGACGTCTTCATGGTACCTCACTGTTTTGGGTGCCTCGAGAAACATGGTTTATTTAAAGTGCCCAAGGTTTGTTTGGCTCCCACATGGACAAAAGTTCAAGAATCTGCAGTTGGCAGCACACAGCACCAGGCGGAGCCTGTTGGAGAAGGCCCCTCGGGGGAGTGTGGCACAAAGCTAGAGGGTGCAGATTTGCAGACAGAACAATATGCTGATGTTTCGGATGCTGGATCGCAGAGAGACAATTCAGGAAGAGCATCAGTAGACCCTTGGAGAGTGGGGCCTAGCCCAAGTCTCATAGGAGAAGATGAGATGAGGGGAGGCCTTTGAATGGGAGGTTTCGACCTCCGCAACCAGTGAAGAGTGGAGAGTCTCAGGAGTGAGGACGACTGCTCACTCCTGGGCACAGATTCTCAGTGAGGAAGAAGAAGAGGGGGAACCTATGTGGCCTTGTGAAAAAGGAACCGGTACACAGCCTCAAGCTCTTGCCTCAGAGAAATGCATGGAAGAGAGTGGTGATGCCACTGCCCTGGCTGTGCAAGAAGAAGAAGAAGAAGCCAGGGATCCATTTTTTGTCTCGTTGAGAATGCTTAGCTGGCAGAACCAGGACTGGCCGCCCCCAAGCCAGGCCAGAGGTCTCAAGTTGACCAAAGCTAGTAAAGAGGAGAGACTGGTTCGTAGGAAGGCGAATTAAATCTATGGGATGTCCTTTCCTACCTTTCCTTGGAGAGTCTGGGAGGAGATTGAGAACAGCAGGAAATCCTGGATTTAGGCCGAAGCAATGAAATGTGTGCATCCTGGTGCAAACAAGCATGTCAGGAACAGAATGTTTCACGAAAAATACAGCTAGTGGAAAAGAGGCAAGACACTGTTAATGGACACTGTTCGAATAGTGGATGGAGAGGGACGTGAAACCTATCATAGTGTGAATTATGTGTGCCCAGATGGGGTAATAATTCAAGCTCCTGACCCGTTGTGCTATTGGCCACAATGCAAAGACCTCCCTGCAAATGTGCCCATGCCTATCAACTGGAAAGCAGAGCAGTGGTAGTCAGTGCTGCCACTCCAGCCATTGCAGTGCCTTTGTTGTTCCACCAGTATGGACGTCTAGGACTCAGGTGCCCCACATTCATCAGTTCTACAGTGTACTGACTTTACAGAATCCATCGACTGGCCCACCAGATGACTTCAGATCCAGAGAGGACGCCAGCCCAGCTGTATCCTGATTCATCGCCTGGTATCCGGATGACGTCAGACCACCAGCTGTTTTTCTTTTGTTCCTGTTCCAAGGTTCCATCTCCAGAGATGACATCAGCCAAGCAGTTTCCAGATGTGCCCTCCTGTCATTCCCGGAAGATGTCTGCCCAGCTGTATCGGAAGAATGCTGCCAGGGAGAGTCTTCGGCTGAGGACCAGGTCGGTGTTTTGTTCGTTCTACAAGGGACTGGTAAGTACAAACTTTTCTATTCTTATGACATTGCAGTACACACCCTACACAACAGACTCCAGATGTGTGAACTGTCCTCAAAGACTCTCCCTTTCGGACTTTGGCCTGCTAGAACTGTGCTTCACTGGGCTCCGGCCCAGGAGAGACTCTTTAATGGACTAGCCTTCAGGCACTGTGGTCACTAGATGGGACTTTTAGGGCACTCTATCCCCCAAAAATGTTGTGTATTGTAAATAATGTCATTGTTTTCTACTGTTTTCCAATGTTTATACTGTTTTTCTACTTTTCTAAAAAAATCTTTTTGGGATTCTCCACTGTTTTGATGGTAGGGGTTTAGATAGACTGTGTATGCAGATTAAGAGTGTGTGTTGTCTTTCTTTTTTTTTGCAGGTGTTCCTGAAGAAGATAGAAGAGACGACAAGAAGAGGAAGAGGGACTCATCGGAGTTCCTCACTAGTACTTTAGTGTGTAGTATTTAAAGTACTGTTGTTGTTACTGTGTGTAACCCTTTTCTTCCACAGGTATGGTTGTGGGGACATGTGGTAGTAATGCATATGGTTGGTATTAGCTCCTGGCGTGCGGCTGCATGGTGCCCAAGGTTGGGGAGGTCCCCTGTTTGTTTTGTTTTGGGATTTGAGTTAGAGGCAGACAGATTTTCCCTAGCGGGCTAGTGGGGATAGACAGGCTGTGGTCCTGAACGGCCATAGGGACTGCAGTGCTGATCTATTAGGGCTATGCTCTGGACAGTTCTACCACAGCCACTAGGTACCCATAGTTAGCGAGTAGAGTAGAGTAGAGGCTAATATGTCAGCCAAAGGCCTCTAGGCCCTTAGTGTTGCCTGCCTGTGCTAGCACATGGTAGAAGGGGACCTGATCACCCCCCTCCGTAGGTAGCACATAGGGTGAGATGGCCTAAGCCGGGTAAATAATGACTGCGGTCAGTCATTTTCCTGGCCCAGGGTGAGTGTAACCCCCTGTTACCCAGGGTCACTAGAATCGCAGTAAGACCTAGTGGTAGGCAGGGAAGGCAGCTTGTGAAACTCCAGTTAAATGGATTTCACACTGTCTCACTCTGTTCTCAGTCTCAGCTGAGACTGAGGGATGACATCACCATAGAACTCTCGCAGCTGCATGAGCCACACTGGAGTGCTGCAGTTGGAAGTTAGGATAGAATGTTGGGGATTTTGAACAGAGTCTGTGTGCAGTCTTGGTGAGAGACAGCAGCAAAGCAGTCTGTGTGCAGGCTCTCAGAGCTTTAAGCTCTGTTTTAGAGCTACTGTTAAGAAGGTGTGTGTTTCCACCATAAGAGGGACACAGAAACTTATTGCTGAAGTGGTGGAGACTGCTGTCACTGGTCCAAGCGCCCCCTCCCTGAGGGGATGGGGGGAAAAGGTTTGCCTGTCTTCCAGGGGCAACCCTCTTGGTTCCGGCTAAGGGAAGAAGCTGCCTATTTCAAGTTGTGCTGCGGCACCAGAAGCTCTGATGAGAGAAATTCCTGTGGAGGAATCGCTTGTGGGGCACCTGCAACCAAAGGGTGAGTTCGCTCTGACAGAAGGCCAATGTTTTTCACCTGAACTGTTGGAATGTAGGGATTGGACTACTTAATCTGTAGGAGGTCTAGTGTAGTAAACATTGCCGGTTAACTCAAGTAGGTTCAAGTCCAGCACAAAGAGTGAAGTAAAGTGGGGATTGGACTGCTTAATCAGTGGGGGGCCTACAGCAATGGGCTATGCCAAGTAAAAGTATGTTCAAGTCCAGCACAATGGGAAAGCAAGACAAGTAAAAGAAATGTGACATACATTTAGCCTTAATCTACATTGTCAAGCTTTACAGTATGAGATGTTTAATGTCCAGAGAAATGGCCGGGTATGAATTGTGGAAGTGAGAGGTGGGAGATCCCCATCAGTAGTAACCAAATTCACCTGTATGGATTTGCTCTGTGGCAACTTTACTTTCTCTCAGGTACTTGGCCAGTGCCTGAGGAAAGTACCCAGACACGGGATTAAAAGGAATTTTCCCTGATAGAGCTGAGGTGTTCTTAGGTGGTTTAGGGACCCACCAGCAAATGTTTCCATGACATATGGAAGGTGTCCGAGTGGCTGGCAAGGGAGCCAAGCCTGGTAAATCCCAGAACAGTGTACAAGTTCGGGCTGTGTACCCAAAGCAGCATGCAAGTCTGGGCTGTGTGCCCGGTGGATTCAGAGCCTGAGGGTGTTGAGGAAGTGTTCTTGATTCTCTTAATCTGCATTACCAGGAGTGTAGCCCTGTGGGGGTCCATCTATGCTTTGTTTATTCTGTTTGGATGTGAATAAAAGCCACACTTTAGAATCCCATTCCTGGTATTGGACATTATAGTTATTGCTTCCTGTGTTTGGAGTTACTTGGGTGCCCCGTGCAGAGTAGCCAAACCTAGCTTTTGTGCCGAGTGACCTATCCTTCCCCGAACCCAGTCCCCACCTGGTACTGCTGTCAGATTCAAACAGCATACCACTTGTCATTTGCAAAATGATGGGGGTGGGGGTTACACTACCATTTGCTATACCTTTATATTGTATTCCTTACTGCTTCGCTGCTATTCTGCATTTTATGCAGCTCGACATTACTGTTATCTTTATCTAACACTGCTGTAGAACCTGCCTTGCCCATCAAACTGAAGGTTCACTGCTTCACACTTCAAAGACATGTGCCCTACGGGCCCAGGAGTCCCTCGATCTTCTAGTATCACTTCATAATCACCTGCTCTATTACCTGCTTCACCATCGGGCCTGGGGGTTTAATTATTTCTACACTATACTTGCCTCACCAGCTCGGGGCCTGGAAGTCCATTCTATTGCATCTACCTGCAGCCATGTCTGCCGAATTTAGGAGCTCCTTTCCACGGACTCGCCTGTGGATCTGTTTAGTCATTTGTTTCCTATTCCTTGGATACCTCTGCCTTGCTGTTTCAATCATATGAATTACTACTATTACTCCTACCAGGATTTTGTTGAGATTATCCTAAAGACTTACATCCCATGATTTGCCCTACGGCTCTTGACCTTGTGGCAACCCTACATCATTCGACTTCAACCTCTTTAATCATCACCATTTATGACTCGTAAACTCTACTATTCAAGACTTGTCAGACTATTCTTACCAAGTCAGTACTAGTTTCCGTACCTTTCTGACTTTAGACCATGGTTACCTTCATTACGCAACTATTTGGATCACCAGATGAAGTTCTTCGATTCCTGAGCTACTACCATTTCTTCATACCCCTCGCCATATACCGTACATAAACTATGCAATACTACTCCCTGCTACTATGTCTACATCATGCAGATTTACTTACTACTACAACTGACCTACATACAGGTCTACTTATTTATATTACTTGCTCATATAACCTGCTTCGCCCGCACAGGGCCCTCCGCCCTCCAGATCACGCAGCATGCGCCCAGTTCTTAAGCTTCATCACCAAGGCCTTCATTTGCAAAACTTACCAAGAGGAATACAAACTACCTTCCCCCTACACTAGACATGGACACCTAGCCTTTGGTTACTGGTTCTTCTTGCAAAAGCCATCTTCACCTGCCAGAACATTTCACCAATGTAATGTCGACGCTTCAAAATATCATTATCGACCATGGATTCCAGTCTACCTCCATTCTGCTCCAGACATGGATTCGGACTTGGTTTTGATAGAAGGATGTTGCTACATTCACCAACCGGAATATTCTGTACTTATTCAGCTTTGCTTCACTGGATCAGGATCTCGAACTTTGGAACACTAATTAGCTTAATATTGTTATTTAGGATTATTCATCCTTAGTATGCCCAGAAGGATGGGCAGGTCAGTAGCCATGGTTCCTCAGAGGTTTCCCCCACGGGGGGGGAGGTTCCTCTCCTGCGAGCTACTGGTTATACTCTCCGGAGTTGGAGGAGATAATCGTTTGATATTATTGTCACAACCCCACTCAGCAGGTCAGCCTACTCCCAAGGTGCCAACTTCCGAGCATAGTATTGTGAACAGTTAACAGAACAGGGTAACCCTCCTGTTTGTTTTATGGGTTCGAATCAACCTTTGGTCTCAGTTCTGGAGGGATTCAAACTGCGATCCTCTTGTTAGCGTACCCAATGTACAGTCTCAGATAATTATGCTCTTCAGTGGGGGGTGGGGGCAGATATCTTTCGCCTACGGGCACCTAACCAGGTATACAAAATGAACCCTTAAAAACTTTAATAAAGACCTCAGATAACTCTTACCTGTTCCCTGTTTGGTATTACCATATAAGCTCATGCACAGTATTGTCACCCTCTTAACCATCCATGCATCACAGGCAAAAGGAAAAAAATTACTCACCTTAGTAACTGTGTTTCTTCTAATGGAGTCTTGCTGTATTCTGACAATCTGCAGTTAGCTTCAGCCTTTAAACTGCCCCGGAGAGTAGAGGGTTAATTTTCTATGCAGTGCATAGAACGTTGAGCTCGAGCTTGGTTGAGGTCTCTGTCTGCAGCACTTTGAAACCCAACCGTCAGATTCTTACGAGCAAACACTCACTGACTAACTATGTGGAAATTGAAATTTTTTTAACTAGCCAACTGGCAACAAAAAGTTTTGGATTCCCAAAGAAAGACTCAAGTTAGGAAACCCAAAACCAAAAGCTATCAAAAATAAAGATTATAATACAAACATCCAGGTAAAATGGAGGGTGTGCTGAAGACACTCCTGGGGTGCAACACTGCACCTGCCCACCCACTTCCCCAAAACAGGTTCTGAGAGGGGAGGCAGGGAGGGAGGTCAGAATACAGCAAGACTCCAATAGAAGAAACACAATTACTAAGATGAGTATTTTTTTCTTCAAACAACTTGAAGTCTTGCTGTATTCTGATAGTCTGCAGACTACCAAGCAGTACCTCCATGGAGGAGGGACATAACCTACTTTGGGAATAGGCTCTGAAGTACTGCTGTGCCAAACCGAGCATCACTCCTAGCCTGGATATCCAGAGAGTAATGCTTGGTAAAGGTATGAACTGTTTTCCAGGCAGCTGCTTGACAAATTTCTAACAGAGGGATATCCCTGGCAGAAGCCAGGGAAGCAGCTGTACCTCTTGTGGAATGAGCCCTCAGGCCTGAGGGTGGAATTTTCCCAGTTTCTCATAGCAGAATTGTATACAAGAAACAATCCACCTGGCAATAGTTCTCTTGGTGGCAGGTTTGTCCTTTCCCACTTCCCCATAAGTGAGGAACAACTGGAGGGGAATCAAACCTGTGACCCTTGGTAAGCTCTATGTAGTAGTTAAGGGCTCTTTTAACATCTAAACTGTGTAGCCTCCTCTCCCCTGAGGAAGAATGATCAGTGAAGAAAACAGGGAGAGACATGGACTGATTCAAATGGAAGTCTGAAACCACTTTGGGCAAGAACCTCCTACTGGTTCTAAGGACCACTTTATCTCTATGGAAGGAGATAAAATCAGGTTCCACTGACAGGGCTTGCAATTCACTGATATGTCTGGCAGAGGTAATGGCTACCAAAAACACAGTTTTCCAAGTCAAGCACTTAAGCTCTGCTGAGGGCATAGGCTCAAATGGGGGTTGCATAAGTTGAGCAATGTAAACATTTAAGTCCCAGGCAGGGGCAGGATCCCTAAAGGGAGGATTGGTATGAAGCAATCCCTTGAAAAATTTACAGAATACAGGGTGAGTTGACAGTGAGGAAGGCTTTCCCACTGACAGAAAAGCAGAAACAGCTGACATATGTACCTTGAGAGTAGCTGGTCTGAGGCCTAGACCATTAAGATGGACCGTATAATCCAGAACTATAGGCAATTCAGCAGTGTCTGGGGATACATGCTTCTTGGAACACCAAATGCTGAATCTTTTCCATTTGGAGTCATAAGTCTTTCTGGTGGCAGACTTTCGAGAGGCTTTGAGAATACCCAGAACCCCTTGGGACAGATGCAAATATGCATACTCTAGCACTTCAAGAGCCATGAATTGAGATTGAGGGACCGAAGATTGGGGTACCAAATCCTCCCCTGAGAGGAGGTTAACAGGTTGTAATTCCTGGGAAGAGACAGGGGAAGATGGACTGCTAGGGACAGGAAGAGGGGGTACCAGGGCTGCCTGGCCTAATCTGGAGCAGTCAGAATCACTTTGCAGGGTTGTGACCTCACTTTGACCAGAACCTTGAACAGTAGAGGAAAGGGATAGAGAAATTTCCCTTCCCAATTCAACATCACAGCATCCAGAGGGACTGAGCCCAAGATTGGGGGTCTGCAACAAAACAGAGGAAGTTGGTGATTATCTGGGGCTGCAAATACATCTATCTCTGGACTGCCCCACCTTGAGAAAATCACTTTTAACACCAGATGGTCCAGGGACCATTCGTGATGGCCCTGGGAGATCCTGCTCAGTGCATCTGCTAGCACATTGTCCTTCCCTGGAAGGTGGACTGCTATCAGAGAGGTCTGCAGAGAATAAGCCAGGGACCACAATTTTATGGCTTCCGTGCACAAGGCCTTGGACCGAGTGCCTCCCTGCTGGCTGATGTACCACATGGTGGTGGTGTTGTCTGTTCTAACCTGAATCACCTTGTTCTGCACTGACTGAGAGGAAAGCTTGCAGGGCCAGAAAAACTGCCCTGTGTTCCAGGAGATTGATATGGAGAAGGAATTCCTGAGAGGACCACAGTCCCTGGGCTGTGAGAGCCCCCCAGATGGGCTTCCCACCCCAAAAGGGAAGCATCCGTGGTAAGGACCACCGAAAGACTGAGTAACAAATGGGACCCCTTGCCTTAAATTGTCCTGATCTTGCCACCATTGAAGAGCCTGGATCAGTGTCCGAGTCACTGGAATCAGTTTGGTAAGAGGATCCTTCCTTTGGGACCAAAAGTCCCTCAGATGGAACTGAATGTCCCTTATCTGGGGTCTTGTCCCTTGGACCACTGCTGTAGAAGCTGCCATGTGGCCCAAGAGCTGAAGGAAATGCCTTGCTGGTTGGGACACCTGAAGGCTGAAGGAAGAAGCCAGTTCTATAAGAACTCTTGCCCTTTCCAGGGGAAGAAAGGCTCTTGCTTTGACAGTATCTGGCTCTGCCCCTATAAAGGTAAGAAGCTGCATCAGTTTGAGAACTGACTTGTGGAGGTTGAGAAGAAATTCCAGGGAAGTGAGCACTTGCTGGGTCACTTGCAGGTCTGACTTGACTTGGTCTGGAGACTGACCCACTAGGAGCCAGTCGTCCAGATATGGAAAAATGGAAATATTTTGCCTTCTGAAAAAGGCAACTACTACTGCCAGGTACTTTGTGAAAACCCTTGGAGCTGATGTTAGACCAAAGGGTATTGCTTTGAACTGATAATGGCCTGAGGGCAACTTGAACCTGAGGTACTTTCTGTGGGAGCACCTGATAGGGATGTGAAAGTAGGCATCTTTGAGGTCCCGGGATGCTAACCAGGCCCCTGGCCTTAGAGAGGGAAGAATTATTCCCAGAGTCACCATCTTGAACCTTGGTTTTAAAAGATGTTGGTTCAGGTATCTTAGATCTAGGATGGGTCGCCACTCCCCTGTCTTTTTTGGGGTAAGGAAATACCTGGAGTACAGACCTTTGCCCCGGTGTAGGTAGGAATTCTCTCTATGGCTCTTAAGGCCAGAAGAGATGAAACCTCTGCCTCTAGGGCAAGGGTTTTGGAGAGACCTGCAGGTGGAAAAGATCTGGCTCTCATCTCGGAAATTTTTTGAAGCTGAGAACCAGTCCCTGGCTTACTACTTCCAGGACCCACTTGTCTGAAGTAACAGACATCCAGTCCTGGACGAAGTACGCCGCCTGCCCCCTACAGGGATAAGAGAATTGACCCGGGCAGACCCATCAGCAGGGGCCTTAGGCTGAGGAGTGGATGTAGCCCTGCTCGTCTCCCTTCTGCCTTTCCCTCTAAAGAACCCCCTCTGTGAAAAGGGAGAAGAGGCCTGTGCTTGGGAGAAAGGCCTATAAAAAGGCCTGCCCCTGCCCCTAGATTGCTGCCTTTGAAGAGTTGCCTGCCTCTCCTTGGCCTGAGCAGTCCTATAAGTGGTCCTGTACTCATCCATTTTCTTCATATAATTCTCTGTCTGCTCCCCAAACAGAGAATTACCCACCACAGGGAAATCCATGACCTTAGCCTGGGTGTCCTGTGAGAGGCTAGTGCATCTGAGCCAAGCCATCCTCAGAAGAGCCACAGATGTAGCCATGACTCTTGATGACACATCATTGGAGCCCACAGCAGCATGAAATTGTACCTTTGATGCCTCAGTCCCATCAGCAGCCACCTCCTCCAGCATCTTGGCCAGCCGGAGGGAGGCCTGCCTAGCCAGTGCCAGTACAGTGTCCCACCTGGACTTCTGGTACCTGGCTGTACAGGCCATATAGTTAGCCTGCCTGAGTCCCAAGGAGGATGCCATGTACTGTTTCTTTGCCATGGCATCCATCTTCCTGGAGTCTTTGTCTGGGGGGTGTGAAGCCAAGGGAATATTTGCCTTGTCACAGGCTGCAGCCTGCACTACTCCAACATGACTGCATTGCTGGTAGAAAAACTCAGTATCTGAGCCTGATAAAGTGTACCTCTTGTCCATCCTTCTGTCAACAGGAGGTACAGAATTAGGAGACTTTAGGATTTTTTGTGTCTGCTTCCCAAAGGACTTATGAAGGGGAACAGACAGTCTCCTGGACTCTGGGCGGTCCATCATTTCAACAAAATCAGGCTCCCCCTGATCCTCCACAGCCTCCTCCATAGGAAGCTGGAGGGTTTCAGCCACTTTCCTGTAAAACAGATAGTGGGGAGGGGACTAACAGAGCCTAGGAGGGGAAACACCAGAAGGTCTGTCTGGGGAGATGTCCGGTTCCACAGGCACATCCATACTTTCACCATCATCACCATCATCTTCAAAATCCTCCTCCTCTTCAAACTCCGGTTCATAAAAATCTTCAGGGGTGTAATCTTGAACCAGGAGAACCGACTGAACCGAACCCTTGCCAAAAGGCACCGGATTGGTCGGAACCAGACGAAGCGATTCAACAATCCGAATCGCTCTGGCTATTTCTTCGGCAGTCAGAACATGAACCTCTGGATCTGAACCGGTTGATTTGTCTTTGCATTTTCTTTTTGTAGGGCCTGATCACTCAGAATCAGCTCTCCTCTTGCCCGAAGAAGTATCGCCCTGGTCAGAGGGCACTCCTTCTGATTCGGTCGGAACTGAACCGGGCTGGCCACCCGGGACAGCGGACTTCTCGGCTTCCTTTTCCCTAAGTCTACCTAATCTTTTTTCCAGGATAGACTTAGGAAAGTTTTTACATATTTGGCAGTCTGTATCGAGGTGGTCAAACCCCAGACAATAAACACAGGTGGTGTGGGGATCGGCCTTAGCAAAGACCTCCCCACACTCACTGCAGTGTTGAAACCCAGTGGGCCGGTTTTTTTTCTTGGGTTTCTCAGACATGGCCAACCTAATCAAACTTACCCTTTTTTCGGCAACCGCCAGGCAAGACTCCCTTATCGGTTTATAACTGTGTGATGGGTATTGGAAAAAAATGTTGAAATACGTTTTTTTTAAACTGATAAGGACTGGTAATTACACACAAAGGAAAAAACACAGGAGTTCAAATATGTTGGATCGGTTCAGCCTAACCGATTGAGAATACAAGTTTTACAATTTCCACAAAATAACAGAGAAACTATCTAAAGTACTCATGGTACCGCAGACACAGCCTGAACCAACAATGCGGAAATAAATTTGGAATGAAGCCAACAGCTTTAATTGACTTTGAACCAAGCAGAAGGAGAAATCTCCGGAGCGACTGTTCGGTGAGGCGGAGTAAAGAATCTGACGGTTGGGTTTCAAAGTGCTGCAGACAGAGACCTCAACCGAGCTCGAGCTCAGCGTTCTATGCACTGCATAGAAAATTAACCCTCTACTCTCCGGGGCAGTTTAAAGGCTGGAGCTAACTGCAGATTGTCAGAATACAGCAAGACTTCATGTTGTTTGAACAGAAGGATTTGGAAGACACAAATAGTCTATTTAAAAATGAGATGTTTACTTAAAAAATAGATAAGAATGTAAAATGTAAAACACAGAACCATATATCACAAATATATACAATCACTTAAAAAAACAAGATTTTACAAGTGCAATTTCCTACCACCAGACAATTAGACTTGATCTATCTAATGTATCTCTTACAGTGCTGCTAGCATGTTGTAGCTTTCAGAATCCAAACATGTGTGTCTAAATGGAAAATAGAATACTGTTTAAAAACTGGCTTTGCCAACCTCTTTGTGTGAGGTCACCTAGCTCCTCCCTGTCAGAATATTAAAAAAAATCATGCTAACAGGATGTCTTATTCAGAAGGTAAATTAAAATTCTGTGACCTCAGCAAAACTCATTTTTTTCAAATGACTTTCTTTAATCTTATGAGCAGCTTCTCCCTTCCAGGACATCAAAGGACTTGTTATGACTCTCTGCCAGATCTCACGGAGGTGCAACATGCTTTGTAGCACCTTGTGAAATTAACTGTGTTTCCTCTGAATGTCATAAAAGTTTATGATCTCTCTTGGCAGTTGGCAAGCAGCAATTAGTCAAATAAACAGTAGATCCTAAATTTTAAGTCTCTTCTAGCCTGTAATTATCTCTTGGCTTTCATCTTAAACCTGGGTGGGGGGGGGTGTTAACCCACAGGCTATCTCAGCATGCCTCACGAGAGACACTCAATAACACATTTTTATATTACAAAAAGCATAGATTAATCAGAACCAGCTGTCCAAGTGTCAAAATAATTATTTTTTTTGGTGGGGTCTCTCATACTACTGGACTAAGCTTTCTTTTACAGTGGGATACAAAGTAAGGCCAAACCAATACCAAGTCATAACACATAACACGTTACTCATCAGCTCAAGCATCTAAGCACCTTGCATAAGACTATTTAACTCACTTGTACTATAATCACTGACTGTATAACCTAAGCACTGATCAGTTCAAACTGCTAAATATCTGATGAGCATTATCCTACTCACTGATCTGGCCTCTATATCCAAGAATAACCTACATTATTCAGCTGCAGTATGTAACATAAGTACTGAGCTCCGAACCATCATACAATTTATGCTGACTACCTAGCAGTACCCCTGGAGGTGAGCACAGGACTCTGTTTTGGAAACAGACTTTGCAGGACTGCTGTGTCAAACCTAGCATCACTCCTGGATAAAATATCCAAGTTGTAGTGTTTTGTAAAGGTCTGTACTGTTTTCCAGGTAGCTGCTTTACATATATCCACCAATGAGACATCTCTGGCAGCTGCCAAATTAGCAGCCGTCCCTCTTGTAGAATGAGCCCTCAATCCTGATGGGGGCTCCTTACCAGCATTAGTGTAACAGAATTGGATACACTGAGCTATCCATCGAGAAATGGATCTTTTTGAGGCTGGATTACCTTTTCCTACATCCCCATAGGTCAGAAACAGTTGTTTTCTATCCTGCCTAAGGTCTTTAGTGGCTGTCATGTAATAACTGAGAGCCTTCTTTACATCCAATTTATAAAGTCTCCTTTCATCACAGTGGCATGATAGGTGAAAAAGACGGGGAGAGTGATGGATTGATTTAAGTGGAAATCCGAGACCACCTTGGGGAGAAATTTTCTGTTTGTTCTAAGGACTACTTTATCCCTATGAAAAAGAGATATAGTCCAGATCTATACAGAGAGCCTGAAGCTCACTGATTCTTCTTGCAGAAGTCATTGCCACTAGAAAAACTGTTTTCCAAGTGACATATTTTAGATGAGCTGTAACCATGGGCTCAAAGGGAGCAGCCCTGAGCTTAGCTATACACACATTCAGAGCCCAAGCTGACACTGGTGGCCTGTGAGGGGGTGCAAATGATTTAGGCCCTTAAAGAACCTTTTAAAAATAGGGTCTGAAGCTAATGTTGCCTTTTTTCCAGCAGAAGGGTAAGCAGACACTGCTGCAAGATGAACCTTTAAAGAACTGGGCTGTAAACCCAGAGAATGTAAATGGGTGAGATAACCCAATACCACAGGCAATCCAGCCTGGGCTGGTACCAGAGTCTTGTTCGAACAGCAGACTGAAAATCTCGGTTTTTGTAGTAGAAGGTTTTCTGTAACCTCTTAAAATGTTTAGGACAGGTTCAGAGAGTTCTAAATTAGCATATTCTAAGTCCTCAAGAGCCAGGCTTTGAGACTGAGGGACTTGAGATTCGAATACATAGAAACATAGAGGTTGACGGCAGATAAGGACCACAAGGCCCATCCAATCTGCCCATTTTTTCTACCTTATGAATGTGCCACACACCTTTACACTGTCAATGACCTATCTATCCATGTTCGTCTGTATTGCTCCCTTATGCCAATCCCATGCCTGTTTGAAGCCCTGCACTATATTCATAGCCACCACTTCCTGAGGTAGGCCGTTCCATGCATCCACCAGTCTTTCTGTGAAAAACAATTTCCTCACATTCCCCCTTAATCGGACTCCCTCTATTCTCATGCTGTGTCCTCTTGTCCTGCTATTTTTCTTATATTGAAACATGTTAGACTCTTTCACCTTGTTAATGCCCTTAAGGTATTTTAATGTTTCGATCATATCACCTCTCTCCCTCCTTTGCTCAAGGGTATACATATTGAGCTCCATTAATCTGTCCTCATATGTCTTCTGATGCAGTCCCTGCACCATTTTGGTTGCCCTTCTCTGGACTGCCTCAATTTGGTTAATGTCCTTGTGAAGTGTGGCCTCCAGTACTGCGCGAGTACTCCAGATGGGAGCCTAACCAGTGTCTTGTAAAGCAGTTATTACCTCCTCTTTGACATGTGATACCCTACTAATACACCCTAACATCCCCTAGCCTTACCTACTGCTTTAGAGGTCTGCTTGGATGATTTCAGGTCATCAGTGATGATGACGCCCAAGTCTCTTTCTTCCTTTGTGACTGCCAGCAACTCCCCTCCCAGCCTATAGGTGGCTTCAGGGTTTCTCTTCCCTATGTGCATGATCTTGTACTTCTTTGCATTAAATCCCAGTTGCCACTCTTCTGACCATTTTGCTAGTTTATCCAGATCTCTTCTCATTCTGCCCACTCCATCCGGATCATATACTCGGTTGCAGATCTTGATGTCATCTGCAAACAGACAAGCCTTACCCTCTAGTCCATCTGCAATGTCACTAATGAAGATACTGAAGAGGACTGGCCCCAGGACTGATCCCTGAGGTACCCCACTTGTGACTTGCATCTCTTCTGACTGTATACCATTTACCACCACTCTCTGTTTCCTGTCCGTCAACCAGTTTGCCACCAAGTTGACCATCTTCTGACCCACCCTTAGCCTACCCAGCTTATTTATCAATCTTCTATGTGGAACAGTGTCGAAAGCTTTGCTGAAGTCAAGGTAGGCGACATCAACTGCTCCCCCTTGGTCCACCACTCTGGTTACCCAGTCAGAGAAATCTATGAGATTAGTTTGACAGGACCTTCCTTTTGTAAACCCATGCTGTCTTGGTTCCTGTGCCCCTATGGATTGTAGGTGTTGCACTTTTCTTTCCTTAAGGAGTGCCTCCATAATCTTGCCCACTACTGGGGTAAGACTGACTGGCCTGTAGTTCCCTGCCTCCTCCCTGCTACCACTCTTGTGGTGTGGGATCACATGAGCCCTTCTCCAGTCTGCTGGGACTTGTCCTGTGCTCAGAGACTCCCTAAACAGTTCTGCTAATGGCTCTGCTAGTTCCACCCTTAGCTCCTTAAGTACCCTGGGATGTATGCCATCAGGTCCCATTGCCTTGTCCACCCTGAGCTTAGTGAGCTCTTGTAGGACCCTTTCGTTTGTGAAGGGAGTAGTGCTCACCTCTCTCTCCCCCCCTGTGTCCATGGTGCTGAGCTGTGGGTCCTGCCCTACCTTCTCTTCAGTAAATACTGAGCAAAAGTATCCATTTAGGATAGATGCTTTTACAGGGTCCTCCTCCTCACATACCCCTTTTTCTCCTTTGAGCTTAGCAATACCCACTCTGGACTTTCTCCTTTCACTAATGTATCTATAGAAAGTCTTGTCATCTTCTTTTACTGTTTGTGCTAGTGTTTCCACAGTTTGGGACTTTGCCTGCCTTACTGCCTTCCCCGCTTCCCTTAGGGCAGTTTGGTATATCTCCCTATCTTCATCCCGCTGTGTTCCCTTATATTTCCTGAAGGCCAGCCTTTTGGCTCTGACCTTTTCTGCTACTGTATTTGAGAACCAAAGTGATTTCCTTCTTCTTTTGCACTTCCTTTTCTGTCTAACACAATGGGATGTTGCTTCAAGTATTGCATCCTTAATGCTTGCCCACTTTGCCTGTACTCCCTCACCTGTGTTTCTTTTTGCCAGGGCTAGCTTAACTCTGTTGGTCATCTTATCAAAGTCAGCTCCTCTGAAGTCCCATATTTTTGCCTTGGAATGGGATGATTTAGATGTAGTGGCCAAATTGAACCATACCATGTGATGGTCACTGGCCCCCAGGTGACCTTCTACCTGGAGATCTGTGATCCCTTCCTGTTAGTCAGTACTAGATCTAGGATAGCCCTGTCTCTTGTGGGTTGTTGTACCAGTTGTTTGAGGCCCTCCCCCTGCAGGGAATCCACCATGTGTCTAGTTCTGGCAGATGTTCCTGCTGGTATTGACCAATCTGTATCCGGCATGTTGAAGTCTCCCATTATCAGAATCTCCCTTTAGCTGTCATGTTTTGTAACGTCTTCTAACAGTAATGTGTCTATGTCCTCCCCTGGTCTGGGGGCCTGTAGACAACCCCAGTTCTTACGGCTGTCCCATTTCCTGTTTCCAGGGTGACCCACAGTTCTTCTGGCTCCTTATGTGTATTTTGAATTTCTGTAGCTTTGTTATTTTCATTGACATACAGGGCCACTCCACTCCTCCTTTTTGCACCTTGGTCTCTTCTGAACAGTACATAGCCAGGTACTGAAGTCTCCCAAGTGTGGTTACTGGTAAACCACGTCTCACTAATTGCTACTATGTCCAGTTTAGCCTCTGACATTATTGCCTGCAGGTCTGGGATCTTATTTCCCAGGCCGTGCGCATTAGTGTACATGATTTTCCATTGGCCAGATTTCGGTGTGTTAGTTGGGTGAGGTTTGGCATTTCCCCTGCGCATCGTATGGGGAGATGGACCTTTTTTCTTACCTGGTGATGCAAATGAACTGCAAACATGCTGAATCCTGTTTGACCACTAGCTGAGGGGGGAGGGGTGTTCTTCCCATTCGACGTATCGGGTGCTGCACCCCTCTCCCCATTTGCTAGTTTAAATATTCTGCAAACACGTCAAACTTCTGCCCCAATGCACTGACTCCCTCCTTAGTCAAATGCAGTCCATCAAATTTATAGAACTTTCGCTCCCAGAACTGTTGCCAGTTCCCTACAAATCTGTGTTCTTTTTCCTGGCACCAGCCCTTGAGCCACATGTTTAGCTCCCCTATCTCCGTCCATCTGCCCCCCTCTCCCAGACTGGAAGGATCTCAGAGAAGGAGATGTCGGACGAAATGGATGATAGTTTGTCACCCAGCCTGGTCAGGTGTTCCTTGGTCTCCACAACTGACCGGCTGGTGAGATCATTAGTCCCTATGTGTACCAGGACGTCAATGTTTTCTCCTGCTTTGTGAACAATTTTATCAATGTGGCCAGTGTCTCTCCATGCTGATGTACCTGAGAGACATCTGACCATTACCCCTGGCTAGAGATGGGTATCAACTCCCCGAATCATGGAGTCTCCTATGATCAGAAGTTCCTTGGTTGGAAGTCAGTAAGTTGTGCCTCCGAGGGAGATGTACTGGTTTTGCAACAGACATGGAGAGCAGGAGAGAGTACCATGGCTGCCTTGGCCAGTCTGGAGCTATCAAGATCAGTGATGCTCCATGAGATCTGAGCTTGACCAGTACTCTGTATATCTGAGGGAAAGGAGGGAAAGCATAAAGGCACCTTCCTGACCAATCCAGATTCAGAGCATCCAGAGGAAACATTCCCTGATCTGGTGGTCTGCAACAATATTGTGGCTGATGGTGGTTATGGTGGGATGCGAACAAGTCCATCTCTGGAGTGCTCCACCTTCTGAAAATAACCTGTACCACCTGTCTGTTTAAGGTCCATTCATGATGGGCCTGATTTATTTGACTCAATGCATCTGCCTGGGTATTGTCCTTCCCTGGCAAATGAATTGCCAGCAGAGATACTCCTAAGGAGTAGGCCAGAGCCCAAATCTTTATGGCTTCTGTGCAGAAAAGGACTGACCTTGTGCCTCCCTACTTGTTTATGTAATACATTGTGGTGGTCGTGTCTGTTCTGACCTGTACCACCCTGCCCTGTACTAGGGAAGAAAACGTTTTTAGAGCTAGCAAAACTGCTCTGAGTTCCAGTAAGTTTATGTGCTGAAGGGACTCTGCAGCTGACCAGGTGCCCTGGGCTGTGTGTTCTCCTATATGGGCGCCCCAGCCCAAGAGAGATACATCTGTTGTGAGAACCACTGAAGGATTAGCTTTCTGAATGGGAACTCCTTGCCTTAAATTGGATTCCTCTTTCCACCAAAAGAGGGCCTGTAGCAGTGCCCTTGTTACTGGAATGAGCTTTGAAAAAGGATCTTTTCTCTGACACCAATGAGACCTGAGGTGGAATTGGATGTCTCTCATGTGGAATCTGGAACCCAGCACTGTGCCTGTGGAAGCAGCCATGCGGCCCAGTAGCTGGAGAAACTGTCTTGCAGTTTTTAAGTTGTGCAGCCTGAAAGAGCCTGCTATTAGCTAAATACTCTTTACCCTTTCCAGAGGCAGATATGCTCTGGCTTGTAAGGTATTGATTTCTGCTCCTATGAACTGCAATACCTGTGCAGGAGTGAAGACTGACTTTTTGTAATTGATCAGGAATCCCAGAGACTCCATGAGGTCCTGTGTGATCTTAAAATCCTGCTGTACCTGCAGGGGAGATTTTCCTATGACCAGCCAGTCATCCAGGTAAGGAAAAATAGATATTCCCTGTCTCCGAAGATGTGCCACTACAGCTGCCAGGCACTTTGTGAACATCCTTGGGGCCGAAGAAAGGCCAAAAGACAGGGTTGAAAACCGGTAGTGACCTGAAGGGAGTTTGAATCTGAGATATTTTCAGTAAGACTCCTTTATGGGGATGTGGAAATAGGCATCTTTCAAGTCCAGTGATGCAAACCAACCCCCTTTTTGAAGTGTTGGCAGAATCAGAGCCAAAGTTACCATTTTGAACTTTGGTTTCTTCAGAAGCTTGTTGAGAGCACTGAGATCCAATACAGACCACCACTCCCCACTTTTAGTTGTGGTTAGGAAGTACTTGGAATAGAAGCCCTTTCCCCCTCAGAGATTTTAGAACTGGTTCCACTGCTCTTAGCTGTAGCAGGTTTCGAACCTCTGTCTCTAGCAGCATCTTTTCTGCTAGGGAGGGAGAAGAGAAAACTCTGGTCTTTTGATAAGGAAGGGACTTGAATTCCAGAGACAGACCTTGACCCATCACCTCCAGAACCCACTTATCTGTGGTGATGTTCAATCAAGCCTAGAGGAAGTGGGACAGTCTGCCTCCGACAGGTAGGGAGGAAGCAGCCTGTGGTTCAGGGGGTCTGTTTGGTCTGTGACTGAGGCTGAGTATGAGATCCTCTCCTCGAGCCCCTTCTGCCCCTGTCCCTGGAGTATCCCTGCTGTGGATACTGCTGGTACTGGGGTAAGGCCACTAGTTGGAAGAAGGGTCTGGTGTAAAAGGACCTGCCCCGGCCTCCCCTTCCATAAGGCCTGGTGGATGGAGAAGCTCTTTTTTTGGCAATTACTTCTATAAGAGGCCTTATACTCATCCACCTTCTTCATGTAAGCCAAAGAGGATTCCCCAAAGAGGGAATTTCCCTCTAGGGGAAAATCCAAAGCCTTTGATTGTGTATCCTGAGTGAGGTTTGTCGCTCTGAGCCAAGCAAACCTCCTCTGTGCCACCGTATTTGCCATCCATCTGACTGCAGTGCCATTAGTGTCAGCAGCCATCTGAAATTGGTACTTAGCTGCCTCTAACCCAAACCTGGCAGTTTCAGCCAGGCCATCTGACAAGGGCGAGGAAGCTTTCTGAGACATGGCCAGGACTGACTGCCACAGAGATTTCTGATACTGGACAGCATATGCCTGGAAGGTAGCCTGACGCATAGCCAGTGAGGCTGACAGGTACCCTTTTTTGGCCATACTTTCGATTTTCCTAGAGTCCTTGTCCGGGGGATGTGAGGACAGAGGGACCCTAGCCTTGTCACAGGCAGCTTGCTGTATGACCCCTGGTGGTCGGGATGGGAGAAGAGAAATCAGCTCCCTCCCTCTCCAGCTGATACTTTTTGTCCATTCTCCTGTCTGTTGGAGGAGTGGAATTTGGTGCCTGTAAAATCTTTAATGCATCTTTTTTAAAGAATTTATAGACAGCGAGGAGGAGAGCCTTTTTGGCTGTTAACCCCATCATTTCCAGATACTCCACCTCTTCCTCATCTTCAATTTGTTCAGTGGTGGAGATGTCCAGTGCATCTGCCACCCTCCTGACAAAGGTAAAATGGGATGAAAAATCCTCAGACACCCTTGGAGGAGAACCAAAGTCCTGTTCAGGGGACACTTCTGGTTCTATTGGTCCCCTCTCCTCATCAAAATCATCATCATCATCACCAAAAGTCTCCACTCCTTCTTGAGGGAGAGGATGCACATTACTGTCAGCCTGTGGACCCTTAGGAGGGGCAGGAGGCTGCTGAGGAGGAACTATTGCCCGTAGAGACTAAATTATTTTAAAGGCCCGAGCAATTTCTTGGGCCATAGGTACAGTCAAAGCAGGCACAGAAGTCCTCGGTTTAGCAGGTGAGGGTTCTGTGTGCTTCAGTTTTTTGCTTTTCTTAGCAGAAACTGAGGAGTCAGCTTTTCAGTAACTCTTTTTGTTCCCTTTGTGTCCATTTCAGGGGCAGGAACAGATAAAGATGTGGGTTCAGCCACAATATCTTGGGGTATCGGCTGGTCAGAGCCAGAGGGACCCCTTGGAAATTTATTTTTAAGCCTTTCAAGGCATTTCTCAATGGTCTTCTCAGGGACTGTTTTACATACTTCACATTCCTCTTTTAAATGATCAAAACCCAGACAAATGACACATAATGTGTGTTTGTCTGCTTTTCAAATACCTCTCCACACTGAGAACAGTTTTTGAAACCGGGTTCACCGGTTTTCTTTTTGGGTTTCTCCGATATAGTTCAAAAAACAAGTAACCACTAAGGAAAAAAAACATTTTTTTTTTTTTTTACAATCAGTTCCGGAACTGAATAGGAACCGATGAAACTGAACCGGTTACAAAATATGGAACCGGGTTAGCGGTTCAGTAACCGAGGTTTATCGGTTACAAAAAATAAGTAACATTAAATTTTTTAAGTATAAATAAGGTGGTTCTTTAGTCAAAGAACCCCGATTTCAACTAAAATTATCCCGGTTCCCCCATGGTTATCCCGAACCAAAAAGAACTGAGAAAAACAACAATTTTAAGAGTAAATAAGATAAATAATACAAAACAACTAGTAGAGGCGGTAAATGAAAACAAAATATACTTAAGTTCAGTATTTGTTGTTTTCTTCACGCAGGAGAAAGTGGACGAATGGCACTCCGAGCAACCAGACTTTTCAGGCGGAGAGAAAAATCTGAAGAGGTTAGAACACAGGCAGTTAGTAGAGGCAGTGTTTGAAAGATGCTCACATGCAAAGTGTTCCATCATTTGCATGTGTTCCATCTCTCCAGGCAGTCCAACCCCTCAGGCTTACTGCATAAAGTTATGAATATACTGAGCATTACTGGGGTTAGAATATATAAAAATTTAAGAAAACAATTCATCACAACTATATACAGAAGTCCAGATTTTTGCTCATCAATAGGAGATACATGTATAACTATATTATGGTCAGTAATAGTAATATTTTACGTATTTGAAATCTATTGTTCACCGTGGTACAGTTATACAAGCAGGGAACAGGGGACCAGTTCATTAATAAACAGATGCAGAATAATACAGTGCTAAATGTGGCAAGAATAGCTGTCTGCCAGTTCTTATTTGCATAGAATCTTGATGTCTATATGTTTTTCTTATGGGATTTCTACTACGAGACATGGCAGGATCAGCAGGCCCATGGGAAAAGACTAGCTTTCAAAGGGGCTTGCCCTTTTGACCCCAAAGGCAGTTGCTTGCTGTAGCTGGATGGCTAAAGTTTTCTTTTCCTGTTTTGACACATATCTGCCAAAACCTGTGTAACTGTTAAAAGAACTCATGTTCGCGGAGCTCTGGTTCTTTGATCACTGAAAATGTTGCATTTTTTAGAAAGCTTATGTGAAATATCCCAGAATGTTGAGAAATAACCAATCAGGATGTTTTTCTGAAACATCAACAGGGGTAATTCTAAACCTGCCATAAACCATGCTCTGAGATTCGCCTGGCAGAAAACAGACTCTTTTTTATAATTGGAATATTTGGCCTTGTGCAGTGGCATATGACTAATTCAGTATGCAGGAATGAGAGTGACCTCACAGTCAGCATCACCACAGAGCTGTGGCCTCGCAAGCTGAGTGGGACACTTTTCCCCCTGATATTGTCAAGTTGCTGAGGGAACATTGCCTATGTCTGTGTTTGGTCTTCCAAGACAGAGATTTCTACCTCTGGACTCCTAAGAGACACTTCTGCCAAGACTGGAGATTCAAGTGTGAACCAGATTGCTAACTGAACTAAGGTAGAATTAGCTAATCAGTTGCAAGGTGTTTTAATTTGAAATTTTCTATTTTTTTCTCTGATTGTAACCTTAATATATAGATGTCTGTTTTTTGTCCTGTATTTATTTATTTATTATCTTTAATTCTTAGTAAATTTTGTTTTCCTTAAACCTGTCTGAGACATTTTCTCATTTTGAGTATGAATGGTGGAACAGTATTGATAATTCTGACATAACTGTTAAATTGCTTACTGTGTCACCATCTGCAGCCACGCTGAGAAGGATCTGTGTAAAGATCCAGCAAGGTAAGAAAATACCAGCGTCTCAATTGAGTCAGCAGGGAGTTGTGAACCAGGTTGATTGTATGCCCGCTGGGTCAAGTATTGTGCTGCTTTCCCCGAAGAGAGTGTGATATTTGGACCTGTTACCTAGGTATGCTAGCTAAAAAGGGTTCATATTTGACCCCAGGACTTGAGACTGTAGTTTGCTCTGACCCAGAACAAACAGGAGGGTGTCCCTGTTTGTCCCCTGATCATGAATCGCACTTCAAGGTTGGGCACTGTGGTAGCAGAGGGCCTGACCCCCGGAGTGGATTTGTGACACTTAATACTAAATAATAGGATATTTTCTTTTGACATATTTGGAGACCACACCTACAAGGGGACAAGAACAGGCTGGAAAGTGTCCAGAGAAGAGCAACCAAGATGTTGAGGGGGCTGCAGGGGAAGTCTTATGAGGAGAGGCTGGAAGAGCTGGGCCTGTACACATTGGAGGAGAGGAGGGAGAGGGGGGACGTGGTGGAGGCATTCAAGTATTTGAAGGGCATGAACAAGGTGAGGGTCAACAGCATCTTCAGGATGAGTAAGAACAAGTCCACTAGACGGCATGCCTACAAACTGAAGGGGGGGAAGATTCAGAGGGGACATCGGGGGGGGGGTTCTTTACCAAGAGGGTGATAAGGCCATGGAACAGTCTGCCAGAATGGGTGGTGGGGGTGGATACAGTGTGCAGCTTCAAAAGAGCCTGAGATAAGTACATGGGCCTAACGGGAAAGGGGCAGGCTGGTAAAGGAGAGGGGCTTCCTAGGGAGGGAGGGTTATGGGCAGACTGGATGGGCCGTGAGGTCCTTTTCTGCCAACAGTTTCTATGATTCTATGATATACCTGCACCTAGTACTTCATTGTAAACCCTTTCTAAGAATCTGTGCTTCCCCTGGTGATAGCGGAGAAATAAAAGGGTCCCAAGTCTGTAGAAATATCTTGCCTCTGCCCTTAAGGAGGTGAGATAGGCACTCGAGAGCCAGCGTCTGCACTGCCAATGCATGCCACTGTTGAGTCGTGGGTGTGACCCCTGAAACACAGGTATTTAAAACACAGTGGGAAGGATTCACAAAGTTTTGCCCAGGCTCAAAACCAGTTTGCCCAAGGCAAACAGGGCTTTGTGAATAGCTGGTATTCACAAAGTCACAAAGCCCAGTTAGCCCTCGCAAACTGGGTTTGCACCCCGGCAAAGTAGGGAGGGGGGTGGCAATGCAGATGAGTGGGAGGGGACCTGCACATCCCTGCAATCCGATTCATAAACATTTGCTCCACGAGATGGCCGGTCGCAAAGGCCACTGTGTGGAGCAAATTACCGCTCGGAAAAACCTGGCAGTACTCCCCACAAACCCTAGAGGGTTGCAGAGGTACTGCAGCCCCCCCGGTCCTGATCCCCATTATATTAAATTAAAATGCAGACCCCTTTTCCGTAGTGTAAGTGGCCCCCCCCCAGTCCCCATTATGATAAAAATAAATGAATTTCCCTTTTCCATAGTGTAAGTGGCCCTCCCTGGTCCCGATCCTATTATTAAAAACAGAGGCACACCCCATTTCTGTAGTATAGTGGTCTCCTGAACCCCCACCCACCCTGTGATGTACACATCACCCCACTTCCCCCCCCCATGCCCTGGTAGGGCCCCGGTCGGAGAGCAGCACTGCCCTCCACATACCTCCAGGACTGCTCGCCAACTGAACTGTCATTGACCAACAGCTTACTATACTCATTAGAAGCCCACTGGTTGACAGCGCCGACCATCGGCTTGCAGTGTGTACTGTAAGCTGTCATTCACAAAGTTGTGCACTTTATGAATGACAGCTTACAGTACACACTGCAAGCCCATTGGTTGACGGTGTCAACCAATGGGCTTCTAGTGAGTACAGTAAGCTGTCAGTCAGTGACAGTGCAGTCAATGGGACATCCGTGGAGGTGTGTGGAGGGCAGTGCTGCTTGCCGACTGGCGCCCTACCGGGGTGGTGGGGGGAGTGGGGTGGTGTGTACATCACGTGGTAGGGGCTATGGGACCACTATACTACGGAAATGGGGTGTGCCTCTGTTTTTAATAATGGGATCGGGACTGGGGAGGGCCACTTACACTATGGAAAAGGGAAATTAATTTATTTTTATTATAATGGGGATCAGGGACCGGGAAGGGACCACTGCACTTTGGCACAATCTTTTTTTTGTTTATCGTCGAGTTGGTGATCTCAGGTAGGGGTGGGCACCACTATGTTTTGGGGACTGCGGCTGCAGGGGGCTTGGGCGTGGGGGTGTGGGTGTGGGTGCACCTCACTAATGGTATGCAAATGAGTCCATAATGGGCATGCTAATGGACACTAGCGCCTTGCATGCCAAAATGAGCTCATTTGCATGCCTCTGTATCTGAATACCACATTAGCGCCTGAGCGCTATTAGCTGCAGGGCCATTTTCCCTGGCTGGCTGTGGGAGCAGCACTACCATGCATTACACTGCTTTTGTTTGGATTAGTGCTGCCTCCAGCTGGCCCCTGTTCACAGTCAGACTGCCCACTGGGCTATCCAACTATGAATAACACAGTTGCCCACCAGTGCAACCAGGGAGCGCAGCACAAACATTTGCACTCGCTTTGTGCAATCTTTGTGAATCCTGCCCAGTGTCTTGCTAGAGCTAGCAATACTCATGTCCACCTCGGCAACAGACCTCAGCCCTCAGGCCCTAAATCCTCTATACCAAACAGGAGCAATAGTAGGGTCAACTGGTACTGTCTTCCCCATGATAGTTCTCATCTCCTGTGCAATATTTCCCCAAAATGTCTGCAAAACAAGGCAAGTTCAGAAGGAATGTAACTAAGAGCCCAAGTCATTCCCACACATCGGTGAGATCACAGGGTTAAATTTATGAACCACCAAGGGTGGGCAATAGAGCCTATGTATAAATTTATAGAAAGACTCTATATTTATTACAAATCAAGACCCCATATGGAGGTGTAAAATCACATGCTAGTCCTCCTCCTCCTGACTAGTTCTCTCTAAATTCCGTTCCCACTGGAGTTTAGTCTTTCATGTAAGGTCGGGGAAAAAATTGCCTACCCTGAGATGCAGACTTTTCTGTGAGGCTCTTCACATCTTTCCTGGTCGTATACACCAGGCGTTTTATCTGTGCCATAGATGAGTTAGAGGCTGGCTCTCTACCTAGTCCCTTAATATAAGCTCTCATTTGTAGAAACTGAAAAAAAAATTTCATAATTCTTTAAAGGAGCACAGATTCTCCCCAGAATATAGTTCCCCTATACATTTAATACCCTTATCCTCCCAAATCCTAACCCCCCACCTCATCTGCCAGGCTAGGGCCAAAAAAAGGGTTGTCAGCCACAGGTAGCAACAGGGTTTCCTCATTCTGCGCACCCATCTGTCTACGGATCTGGTCCCAATTCTCCAGTATGGAGACAACCGGAGGGTTAACTTGTTCTAAGCCATTGCAGGCTTTCCGACCCTTCTGCAATAAATACGCAGACAGTCTCCCAGGGCATTCCCTTTCCTCCAAGTCTAGCCATCCCACTTCCTCCAGCTGATTTACCCAGTCTTGGATATAGCGATGTTGTATGGCAAGGAAATAACTTTTGAAATTAGGGCAGTTCATCTCGCCCTTATTCGTGTCTGCTTTAAGTCTTTGCAAACTGGTGCTGGGCCGCTTACCTTGCCACACAAAAGCAGACGTTGTCCTCTCCAACCTTTTAATATTAATTCTATTGAGACCTATATGCAACATTTGTATTACATAAAGGCCCTGTGACTTTTTATACAATGATCTATATTGATTTTTTTTTAAACTGTATGCAGTTGTTTTGCCTTAAATGCTTTGAGCCTGACTTTACTGCATTTCCTCTGGAACTGCCTACTGTACTTCTAATGTATTTTGTGACTGCGTATTTGACATTGAACCTTTGTAAATGAGCACTACTGTTGAAAGGTAACCTCCAAAGTCTTCAATAAATAAAAAATTTGAAATCTCAACTCTGAATATGAACATACAAGACTCCTGTCTTTTTTTAAATTGAAATACCAATTTCATGCCCCCACGTTTACCTCAATGAAAATGGTTGTACTTCTTTCAGCTACGCCGCTCCATTTCTCCCAGAATATCACATCACTGAAGAAGTGATATGGTATGCTTGAGGCTGTTGTAAGAATGGAAACTGGATGAAAGTGTGAGTTTAAGAAGGTACATTCTGCTCGTTTTTCACTTGTAGCCAGACCCATTATTAGCTATTGTTCTGTGCTGTATATATGAGTACATAGTTAAAATTAACTAGAAAACACAATCTTGCTTCCTGTAGTCTTGCGGATATGATTATGAGCCCAATGCCGATTCAGCCCACTGCCCCCTCCCTCCCCCCACTGAAGCATTAAATGCATGCTAGCATCCTCCTTCAACTTAATAGTGTGTTCATTTACACGTCGGGTACTTCTAAAATCATTGTGGACATTTCTTTGATTAACCCACTCCCTGACATGAGACTGAAATGCTGAGCATGGCAGATAACATTGTAAAAATCCCCACTGCTTGTGGGTCCCGAAAATCAGCATTTCTTTTCAGCAGGGTTCTTCCTGAGTCAAGACTCCTCCAGGCTCCTTAAAGCTTGCTGTTGTAATACCCTGAATATGGGTGGAAGGCTGACATTATGGAGAGGATTCTCAGACACACTTGGTAAGCTTGGGAGGCCTCTCGATTGGAGGTTTAAAGCGCTCTCTCGTCTCCCCCCTCCCAGCACTGACTCACTTGCTCTGCGACTCACACTCACCAGATTGAGTGAAGCAAAAATCTCTTCCCCCAGTGAAGTTAAAAAATCAGCATATGCCTGCACACAGTTCTGTACCTCCTGATTCTGGTTTCCCATTGCTGTCAGCTATGCTAGCAGTCAAGTATAATATTTCTACCTGGATTCGTCTTGAGCACTCCCTCCTGGGAGCTGGAACCGCCAAATAAATTGCAGAGAGACCCAGAGGTAATGTCTCAGATCCGAATAGCAAAGGGTTGCCAGTATCAGAAGAAGCAGTACATCGTGCATACAATTACTGATTTTTTTTAACTCTGCTGTGGAAAGAGATTTTGCTACACTCAATCTGGAGAATGAGAGTCACAGAGCAAGTGAGCTGGCGCGCATGGAGGAGTAACAAGAGACAGCTTTAAGCCTCCGATCAAGAGTCCTCCTGAGTGTGTCTGTGAATCCTCCCCCTAATTTTGGCCCTCCACCCAAAGTCAGGGTATTACAACAGCAGCCTGTAGCAGTCTCGGCTCAGGAATACCCTGCTGTAAAGAAATGCTGATTTTCAGGACCCGCAAGCAGTGGGAATTTTTAAAATGTTATCTGCCATGCTCAGCATTTCAGTCTCACATAGGGAGGGTAATCAAATAAATGTCCACAATGATTTTAGAAGTACCTGACATGTAAATGAAAGCACTGTGAAGTTGAAGGTGGATACTAGCTGACAAACTAGCATGCATTTAGTTCTTCAGTGGGGCGGGGAGGGAGGCTGGCAGTGAGCTGAAGTAGTAGTGGTTGAAAATTGCATCTGCAAGACTACAGAATGCAAGATCATATTTTATAATTTAATTTTAACTATGTACTAAAATATACAGCACAGAAGACTAGTTAATAATGGGGCTGGCTACAGGTAAAAAACAAGCAGCATGTACTCCCTTAACAAACTCATGCTTTCATCCAGTTTCCATTCTTACAACAGGCTCGAGCATACCACGTCACTTCTTCAATGACGTGATATGCTAAGAAAAATGAAGTGGCATAGCTGAAACATGAAGTATGACTATTTTCTCTGGGGTAAACATGTGGAAACTTGAAACCACATTTTATAAAATATGGGGACACAGCCAGAGGAAGAATTGCTTTTTGAATATATATCTCATACTACATACTAGTATGTTAGTATGTAGTATGAGATGTGTATATTCATGTTCAAAGCTGAGATTTGTATATACAGGCAACAATGAAAATATAAAACATGAGAACAGTATTTTTACATTTCCACTGATCTTTAAGCCAAATGGAACTTTGAAGTTTGAAAATCTGCCATTTTTTTTCTTGGAAGCCACACAGTAGTCCTCACTCTCTTACAGGAAATGGCTGCACATTGTAATGTATTTAAGTTAAGCACTCACTTGCATTTGGTTAGCAAATTAATGAAAATGAAATTAAACTTTCCTCTCTCATGCCACCAGATGGTCTGCTTCTTGGTCGCCCCCTTATCTGTCCCATTACTGCTTCGGTCATGAGGTGGCAACTTCCCCCACCCATTACCATCGCACATTTACTAAAAATATACAAATTATACAAAAAGTTCATGCTCACAGCTAAAATAGTTACAGAAAATTGTACTGACCTTTTACTAACCTTTCTTTTTTCATTTATAATCACTGTTTTTGCTCACAGCTGCTGTGACTTTGTAGTCCCTTCCCTAACTGTCATTCAAACATCGAGACCATCAGTCATTCCAATATAGTGACTGGGTAGCCACACACCTGCTCCCCCACGTGCTGCAAATTTCAGTGGTGCCGCTTTCTACACTCTGCCCACTAGTACAGATAACTTTTTCATCATAGTCTGTTCCCCATTAAATGGAATGCACACAGCAGTAGTTATGGCAACATCTCTGCACCAGAAGTTCAGGTGGGTCCACTGAGAGACCAAAATCAAACAGTAATGGTCTTGCTTATGCTAGTGCTCTCATTTCTCCCAAACAGCCCAGCAGTCATAACTTTTCCAGTCATGAACTCTCTTTTGCAGCCATATACTTACTCACTCAGTATTGCTAACAAACACTTTGGTGTGTGTTTGTCTATATGGGGGAGAGGTTATAGACAAGTAGAACTACAAGAAGGGACTCAAAAAAACAAAACTACAACTGTGGAAGCCATAATAGGACAAATATCCTTATTAATACTAAAAAAAAAAAAATGCATCCTGCTCATGCAAGCAGAGGAACTACTTTATCTCAAATTTAGACAAATAATTTATTTTTTTATTATTTAAACATATCAGTTTTAATTTTAGCATACAAGTTAATTATAGAGTCCCGTTTTATAAGTGCAGTAAGACATTCTGGGGTGTGTGTGTGGTAGAGAGTTCTAACACATGGCGAGGGGGTGAAGCACTTACTACGTCCCAGGCAATGTGTTAGAACTGTCTAATGTACACCCCCTCATGTCTTATTGCTTACACAGACACCAGTGAATCACGTATCAAGAACTTTTGAGGAGGGCTGGTGCTAAGGTATGTCGCATGCACGTGTGGCTCCACAAGACTGAGCTCACGGATGCAAGCTTACCTCAGCACTGGCCCTCAACCGCCTCAGTACCTTCTTTACCAGGGAGGTGCAGCCTAACCTAACAACTATTTATGCACTTGACCTAAGGACATAAGATAGCCCTGATGACCAGTGAAAGAAGGGTCAACAAACCAGTAACACAATGTCTTCACAGCTCAAACCAAGAACAAGAGGTGAAGACCAACAAACTGTAAAGAGCCCGGAGGATATCGGATGGGCATGTGAATCAATGGTGTAGATATTCCTAGAAGATCAATAATTACGGTACATTAGTTTTCCTATCTTGCAAGAATCAATCTTCACCACTGATTCCCACTAGTGAGTCAGAATACCAAACTCAGGCAAAAATGCCCTGGACTAGGGCAGTAGGAGCCAAGGGCTCACTCAGGATAATAATCCATTCAGGATTGTCCTCCTGCCAAAGGTGACAAGTTGTCTGGCATGGAAATCCAGGGCATTGTGCTGAACAAAAGTGTGCACTGTACTCCCAAGCTGCAGATCAGCAAATATCACTGATAGGCACTGTGTGAATCTTTGCCAGGGATGTGGCAATCGCTCTGGTGGAGTGGACATGTACCTGGCCCTCCAGCTTGACCTGAGCCATGACCTAGCAGTGGTGCAGGCAGCTTACGGTACAGTCAGAAATGCATTTGATTGTAATAGACTGTCCCTTCCAGTTAGGAACAAAGGAGACAAAGAGCTGTTTGCATTGTCTGAAGAACTTAGTTCTAAGTAAAATGTAAGGACCTTCTTAAAGAGCAACTCTCTATTATAATAAAATGCTTAAAAACAATAGATTTACACCAAACATGTTTTAACTTTATTGTTTTCCAGTTATTTATTATTTTTTTTTACTTTTCCCTGCTGTTTTTCTACTAAATATTGTTGATAACGCAGCAATTATTTTACTGAGACTTTCAAAATGTATCTGACTCAAGTAGGCCCATTGGCGCAGGGGTTGGATTTCTGCCAGTGATGCCAACGCCCTGAGTTCGAATCCAGAGGAGGATTGAGCGTCCTATGGACTTCTCTCTTCCCACAGGGGGAGGGTGTGTGAGACTGGTGTGTGATTAACCCCGAGCGGAGGAGGCGTGACAGACGTTCAGCATGTCACCTTAACATCATAGCATGACACGCCTCCTGTGGAGAAAAACTGAAAAATCAGAGGTTCCACCTCTGCAGAATGACGTCTGCCCCACATAGCGGACCTCGTACTGACGCCTGGGATCCTGCTTCCGTGTTACGTACTTGCATCTGTTGGGGGGGAACCACCTCCCCCTCAATGGCCCCACCCCTAGGGGTAAGCTGGGGGTGTTCAGGGGTAGGGTCTGTCCCATGATGAAGGGTGCGGAGCAGACCGTGCAGGTGACCAATGGCTGGCGGATGTAGAGCCAAGCAAAGAGAAAAAAAAATGTATCTGACTCTCCCCTGCTAACCACACAGTTACTGCTTGTGACATCACAATCTGCCATGGTAAGCACTATGATGTCATAAACAAAGGCACTGTGAAGTTAACAGGTGAGAAACAAATGTTTTTTAATCAGGCTTTTTAGATGGACTACCAAGATGTGCTGTAAATCTATTTATGAAATCACATGCTGAAGTGCAGAGCTGCTCTTTAACATCCAGAGAATAGAGTGCACTCTTCTTCATTTTGGATGATAGCAAAAATACATAGGCAACACAGTTAGCTGCTAGAGATGGAACTCTGACACCACTTTCAGTAAAAACATAGGGTATGTGCAGAAAACTACCTTGTCCTTATGGAAAACAGTATACGGAGGATCTGTGACCAAGGCATGGATTTCAGATATTCTGTGAGCAGAGGTAATGGGCACAAGGAATGCTGCTTTCCACGTTACAAACTTTGGTTCACAAGTCGCAAGGCCAGGGGCTCAAAAGGTTTGTGAGTGAGCATGTCCAGCACAAGGTTGATCGCAGGCAGCCACTGGCTTCATGATGGGAGGCCTTGTGTGTAAAATGCTCTTAAGGGACCTCTTGAACAGTGGCAGCTGTGCCAGGCAGAAGGTATCTATGGGTGTGTTGTATGCAGATATAGCACACAGGTGTGGACCTTTACTGCAGAATACTGTAGGGGTAGGCCAACATCAGAAAGGTCCAGCGTACTCCAAGGATAAGGGGTGTGGATATGGGCAGCAGAAGGGTGGGGCTGAGGGGAGGCTGGGGCAATGCTCTGAAATTACAGGATGTTATGTTACAGCAAGCAGGAGGGGGGATATTAGGGACAGAGGACCCTTAGATAGGGAAGTTGGTGCTAAGGGGAAAGCGTACGGGGTGAACATTCTGAATACAAAGAGAGTGGAGGGGGAAGAGTCAGGAGGGGCTGTTGTGCGGAAGCCTAAAACAGCAGACTGTGGGAAGGGAGCTCTTATGGTGAACAGAGCAAGAGGGGAAGAAGAGGGGCAGTTTAGAGGTGCAGTCAGGGGAACTCTGGTTATTTGATGGAGGCTGACATAGAGTGTCACAATAAATTTGAGCTACTAAGCAACCTAGAGGGGGAGGAAGGGGTTGGTGGAAATGAGGAAACTTATACAGAGGCCGGGGGGAGGGAGTCGGATACCCATAGGGCATCACAGACCGGCTATGGAAAGGACAGAAATAGTCCCAGAGGTAGAAGGGGAAACATATATGTTAAACAATTGGTGGAGATGCAACATATTCCAGACATGAGGGAGGAGAGCATGATTGGAGAGAAACTGGGAGACAAGGAGGTGGGAGAGGAGCCCCCCTTCAGCAGGGGGGGTCAGTACCAAGGATGGGGCCCTAGCTAAAGGGGACCCACAGAGAGCCTCTGGAGGCAGGGGTACTATTATAAGGGGGGAGGATGGCGGTGTGGGGGAAGGGGAAACCATCAGAGCCAGGATAAATGGTTCGGATAAGAGAGGGTTAAAGAGGACAGCTATTCAGAGGGGGTTTGAGTTAAGTGGGCAAAATAGCAAGGGAGGCAGAAAGGGAAGGGTGACAAGGGGGTCTCTAATAAGGCAGGAAGACGCCCATGGAATTGAGATCATGAATAAAGGGGGAAGGGGGGCTGAGAGGGCATAGTGGAGGTAAGCATAAGGATGATGGCGGTGTTAAGGTTCTGTTATTGGGAGACTCGATGATTAGGGGTATCCAGTGGGAGGGACAGAGGGGTGGATGCCATAGCCAGGTGAAGGTAGTGAGTATCTCTGGGCTGACAGTGCACAGAGCAAAGTTCATGGTGTATGAAATGGTTAGGGATTGTGGAGGGAAACCGGATTTCCTGGTGCATTTGGGAACTAATGATCTAGATGAAAATAGCGCTTGGAAATCCAAGCAAGGTTCCAAGAACTTGCCAGAGTCTGTCGGGATAATGGATGCAACCTTTTCGGAGATATTGCCAATACCAAAGGCCTCAGTGGAGAAAAAAATGAAGCTCACAGAAGTTAATGACTGGCTCAGGAAGTGGGTGAAGAGAGGGTTGGGGAGTAGGGAACTGGAATGGAGTTTGGGAGGATAAGGGACTATATGCCAAAGACAGGTTTCATCTTGCCCCATTAGGGAAGGAAGTCCTTAAACAGGGATGGCTGATTACACACAAGAAAGGTGGGGCTTAAACTTGTGAGGGGGAAGGATAAGGAGGGGTTGACCAGAAGCCCTCCTCCAGATGAGGGAGTAGCCTCAAGCCCAAGAGGGGAGGGAGAAACAGACTGGGGTGGAGGTTTCAGGAGGAGCAGAGGAGGATGGAAGTATAAGGAATCTGGGTGGGGTTCGACAAAGAGGATCAGGGATAAGGGGTGGGGTTGGTGTTAGTAATGCCAGGAGCTTGGGAAACAAGTTGCCAGAGTTCCAGGCCATGCTGTTCGGGGTGGGGATGTGGTGGCAGTCACGGAGACGTGCCAACAAAACCATGACTGGGACCTAACGACGGGGTACACTATGCTTAGGAAGGATAGAAAGGAGGGCAGAGGGGGTGGAGTGGCTATGGTCATTAGAGATGACATAGAAATTGCTAGGATAGAAGAGGCAGAGGGAAACGTGGAGGCCTTATGGGTCACCTTACGATCCCCAACAGGAGATAATGTCAAGCTGGGTGTAGTATATAGTCCCCCCGGGATGAGTGATGTTCTAGAGGATGGTTTGCTGGACAACATCATTGCCCAGTGTGGACCAAAAGGGGAATGAGTGGTGTTGATGGGGGACCTTAATATGCCAGGTACAAACTGGGGAACCATGTCCTCTAAGGTGGCCAAGGGCAGAGGCTGCTGGATGGCTTCCAGGATGTGTTCTTAACACAGCATGTATGGAGCCCACAAGGGAGGGGCATGTCCTGGATGTGGTTCTGGCAGATGGGGATCTGGTAAGGGATATGGTTGTACAGGACCCCTGACTGGGAGCGACCACAATACTGTCTGATTTCAAATAAGCATGGGGGAGGGGGTGAGATCTAGGACACTGGCAGTGGACTGGGGGCAGACTTTATGGGCATGGGAATATTCTCAAGGATCACTTGAAGGGATTACCTCAATGACAAGTGTGGAAAGGAGATGGGAGGTCATAAACGGGGTCTTCATGAGGCAGTCAGGATCTGCGCTAAGTTGAAACGTAAGGGAGCAAGGTCACATAAACCATGCTGGTGGTCCAGTGAGGTACAGGTAGCAGTCAGAGAAAAGAAGGCGCCTACAAAAATGTAAAACAACAAGAGGATAGGGATAAGGAAATGTACCAGCTTGCATCTAGAAAAGTCACCAGATGGTGAGGGGAGCAAAGTCCAGTAAAGAGCAGCGTTGGGCACAGGGACATGGAGGGAAAAGGGGTTCTTCCGCACATTGGGGAGCGGAGAAAACTAAGGGCCATCTCAGCAGATTGAGATCAGAAGGAGGGTGGGTGGAAGAGGCGAGGGACCAGGCAGAGGTATTTAATGAGTACTTCGCCTCTGTGTTCACTAGGGAGGGGGATGGGATATCTACAAAGCAAGGCACAAAGGGGATAGAAGCGGCAGTAAGTGGGATCAGGGGAGTAACAGAAATGGAGCAAGAGGGATGGAGAGGTACCCCAGGTGTGTCCCATCTGGGTAAGGATAAAAAGGCCAGTAAGGTGGAGGGGATGGATGATGCTATCTCCGCCAAAAGGGTGTGGTTAGCCCTCAAGGCCCTAAAGAAAGACAAATCTCCTGAGCCGGATGGCATTCATCTGAGAGTACTATGGAATTGGCGGACATACTGGCTGCACCTCATGGAGCTTTTCAACAGGTCACTTGAGACAGGGAGGTACCTAGAGATTGGCGAGAGGCACATGTGGTGCCAATCCATAAAGGGGGTCGAGGGAAGTACCAGGTAACTATAGACCCATCAGTTTGACCTCGGTGGTGGGAAAATTAATGGAGAGTATACTAAAGGAACGATTGGGGGTGTACTTGGAGGAGGTGGGAGGTCTGGATAGTCGGCAACATGGGTTTGTGCCAGGTAGATCATGTCAAACCAACCTTGTAGAGTTCTATGAATGGGTAACATCAGAACTGGACAGGGGTAAGCCTGTGGATGTAGTATTCTTGGACTTCAGCAAGGCGTTTGACTCTGTCTCCCACAATGGTCTGGTGGAGAAACTGATGGGGTTAGGAGTAGGCCCTTTGATGGTCAGATGGATTGAAAACTGGCTAGCTGGACGCACCCAGAGAGTAGTGGTCTGTGGGGAGCTCTCGAACCCTAGAGAGGTTGGTAGTGGGGTACCACAGGGCTCGATCCTGGGTCTGATTCTGTTTAATACATACTTATCGGACATCAGGGAGGGTATAGGGTGTGAAATGAGTCTGTTCATGGATGACTCCAAGATGGGAGCAGTAGTTGAGGGAGAAGAGGGGAGGTTGGCCCTGCAAGGGGACCTGGACACCCTGGAAAGCTGGGCTCACACATGGAAATTAAATTTCAATATCACCAAGTGCAAGGTGTTGCATCTTGGTTGGGGAAACCCTAAACACAGGTACACCCTGGGAGGGGAGGCGCTGGAGGCCTCAATAGGGGAAAAAGACCTAGGGGTCATGGTGGATGCATGTATGAATAACTCTGAGCAGTGCAGGAGAGCGGCTAGCAAGGCAAACAGGATGTTGGGATGCATCGTAAGGGGGATCACCTCTAGGAGCAAGGAAGTGATTCTGCCACTGTACAATGGACTGGTTAGACCACACCTTGAGTACTGTGTACAGTACTGGAGACCACACTTGAAGAGGGACATACAGCTCCTGGAGAGGGTACAGAGGAGGGCAACAAAGATGATACGAGGGCTAGGGGATTTGACATATGAGGACAAACTTGAGGAGCTCTGCCTGTTTTCATTGGAGGAGAAGAGAGACAGGGGACATGATTGAGGTCTTCAAGTACCTCAAGGGAATAAATAGGGTAAACATGGAGGGGATCTTTAGACTAAAGCAGGGAGGTATCACCAGAGGGCATGGTTTGAAGTTGGAAGGTGGAAGGGTGAGGGGAAAAGAGGAGGTTTTTCACTGAGAGGGTGGTGGACCCTTGGAATGCACTGCCTGGTGAGCTGGTTCAGAGATCCACAGTGGAGGGCTTCAAGGGAGGGTGGGACAGACACAGAAAGTGGATGTATCAGATGATGGCCTGTCCCAGGGGGGTGGGGATGGATGATAGGGGTTTCTGGAGCACAAGGGATGGGAGGGTCTCGGCACCCAACTAAGGATCTAAGGTTCGAGCAGACTCGATAGACCGTAAGGCCTAATCTGCTGGCAAATAGTATGTTAGTATGTTAGTACTCCAGAGGCCTGTCAGGTGGGCACCCAAAGGGATCCATGTGAATTTTGGAGCACCAAGTGGAAAATCTTTTACACTTGGCTGTGTAAGTGTTATTTATTTAGTCTTTGTTAACCAGGTAGTGTGCACTAGGCAAGCATTTGCCTGTTTTCAGGTATGACCTGGGAGAGTACAACCAGTAAAACAATACAATGAATGACAATAAGTACTTAGGAAAATATTACAACAAGGTAAAGTACAAGAAGCTGACAAGTATACCGTCTACAACCTATGTACAAAAATGAGTACTGCAGGAGTATTTTCCTAGTGGAAGGCTCACGAGCAGCTAGAAGTATTTTGGAGACCCTCTGAGATACCGTGTACTTGTTCACTTTTATCTTTTCAGGAGCCAGGCCTGAAAATGAAGGGACTGCAGGTTGGGCAGGACCAAGTGACCCTGAGTCAGCAAGTCCACCCTGAGTAGAAGAATTCTTGGTTTGCTGACAGTCTGTTCATTTTTTTTTAATATTTTTTTTTTATTGGTTTTCAGTTTTCATAGTACATGTATTATTTTATGAACATAGTACAGAAAAACTTTTTACACACGTAAGACAAATACAATCGAAATTCCAGTAAAATTATACAAGTCTATAAATAGAGTATTATCCTACAGTTTAAAATACAATCTGGATTTATTATAATCACTTATTTTATATGTTTTTACTTACTCTATTTTCTTTTCATTAACATATTAAAAAAACAATACTAAGTAAAAGAAAAGAAAAAAGGGAGAGTGAACATTTCTACACAGACTGTCAATTAATTAAGCCACATCATTTCTAATTTATTCTATCTAGAGGATATTTCCAGGTAAGTCTTTTATACTTTCTGAGTTAGTAGCCGAGGTACAAGAGGCAGGGTGGGGGTGAGGAAAGAGACGTACATTTTGTACAAAAAGTTTATCACATTAGGGGAAGCTAGAGACCCACTCAGATTGTTTGGGTTTTTTTTTTTTTTTTTTAAAAGAAGAGTGGCGAGTCACTGTATTTTCTCCTTATGAAGTTCCCATCTGGTCCATCTATTGTTATACTGTTCTTTTTTCTGATTAACATTGTATGTTATTCTCTCCATCTGTTGAATTTGGTTTACAATTTCTAGCCATTCTTGCACTAGAGGAAAGAACTGCTGTAACCATTTTTTTGTGATAGTCTTCAAGGCTGCTACTGTTAG
This sequence comes from Neoceratodus forsteri, assembly GCA_016271365.2. Lineage (NCBI taxonomy): Eukaryota > Metazoa > Chordata > Ceratodontiformes > Ceratodontidae > Neoceratodus > Neoceratodus forsteri. The sequence goes on from CM057452.1 coordinate 122,432,884, forward strand.
GATGGCCCATAAATATTGTGTTGCCTTATCCTTGATCTCTTGAGGGTATAATCCTAATATGCAATGTTCAGGGCCAGCATCTATTGTTAACCCAAACAGTTCAATTAAGTTTTTAATGATTTGAGACCGAGACTCTTGGATTCCAGGACGATCCCAAAATATGTGTGCCTGATCAGCATTATCCCGCCCACAGTGCCGCCAACAACGACCCTGTGCTTTTAAACCCATTCTGCTTAACTTCATTGGTGTACAAAAATATCTAACCCTTATTTTCCAGGCATACTCTTGCCAGCCCGGGGAGGATGTTGTTTTCCATATATTATGAAATATTGCTGCCCACCTGTGCGAGTTCAGGACTATGCCAAATTCTCCCTCCCATTTCTTTTGTATATATTGAACATTATGTGCTATATCAGCAATCTGATTTGCATATAACATGGTAATGGCCCCCTTTCCATGAGTTCCTCCTCAGATTGACTCAAACACCTGTGGGAAGGGTCTTTCATCTTGTCAGGATAAAGGCTGTCTCATTTTATTAGTTATATAATCTCTTAGCTGATAGTAATAGAGATGATCCATTGTTGGCCACTTGTTTCTGATACTAAGAATTTCAAATGGAATCAGGTCAGGACACCTAGTGATTTGCCATGTTGCTCTTATTCCAACTTTCATCTGGTTAGCATACCACTTATGTATTGTAGCCGGGGGATATTCCGAGTCATAACACCACCACCTATATTTCCAGAGGCTTTTTGCTGTATAGCCTCTTCTAGTACCCTGTAACCAACCTTTTAAAGTAATTTGAATTGTATGCATCTCGTAGGTTAATATATTTAACTGAGATGGGACAGTAAACAAAATGGCTTGCAGAGGTGGACTAGTTACCATTGATAACGTCATTTGTTGCCAATGTGCGTTATACTGAGGGTGAGACTACAGGTGGGCACTCTTCATGTGAGATGCTAACCAGTATTCCTGAAGACTAGGGCATGCCTTCCCCCCACTTCGTTTAGGTAGAAGTAATATTTTTTTTTAAATCAGTGGGCCAGTTTGAGCCCAAAGAAAAAACATTAATTTTTTCTGCCAAGTTGTTAATACTTTTGGGGGGATATGACAGGGTACAGCCTGAAATAAGTAAAGGAACCTGGGTAAAATATTGTTTTTTAATATTTGCAATTTAGAGTAAAAAGGAAAAGGGAGCAAAGACCACCTTTCGAGGTCATCCCAGGCTAACTTCACTAAAGGAGGAAAATTATCTTCAAAAAGATTGTTAGGGCGTGTACCTATACACTTAATAATTGAGCAGTCCCACTTCATTGGATAATTGGATTTAAATTCCCTTGGAGTCTGGGTATTAAGCACCAGTACTTCTGTCTTTGCCCAGTTAAGTTTATAACCAGATAATCTGGAGTATATTTCGATCCGTTAGAAGACTTTTGGCAATGACTCTTCTGGATGTGTTAGGTAAAGTAAAACGTCATCCACGTATAACATGATTTTATGAGTTGTGTTTCCCCATTTCACTCCCTCTATCCCTTTGTTTAATCTTATGCTCTGAGTGAGAGGCTCTATGTAAAGTGCAAATAAAAGTGGAGGGGGGGCACCCTTGATGCATGCCTCTAGATAATTTAAAGGGTTTGGAGATAAATCCCTTAGCTCTTACATAAGCCACTGGTGACATATACATTTTGGTTATTATGTTTAGGAGAGCTTTAGGAAAACCGAAGCCAGCCAGGGATACCCACAAAAATTCCCAAGACACTTTATCAAAAGCTTTTTCTGCGTCCAAACTTATAATATATGCTGGTTGCTTTTTAATCAGTATATTTTCAATAATATTGATCGATCTACAGACATTGTCCAACGTCTGACAGCCCGGGACAAAGCCCGCCTGATCTATATGTATCAATCCCGGTAAGATCTGTTCTATTTGTTTAGCTGTAATTCCTGCCATTATTTTATAATCAACATTTAGGATAGAAATAGGATGGTATGATCCACAATTCGTAGCATCCCTGGCCAGCTTTGGTATCACAGATACTATTGCCTGTGTCCAAGATGGGGGCATTTTACCTTGCTCTTGGAAAAGGTGGTTATATGTCTTACATAATACTGGGGAACCCAGATCTCTAAATTGTTTAAAAAATTTGCTGGGGAGGCCATCTGTACCTGGACATTTACCTGTCTTAATTCTTTTCATTTCTGTTTTCACCTCCATTTCCAAGAAGGGACGACCCAGTACCTCACTCTGGGTTTGAGATAACATGGGAAGCTCCAATGGATCCAAAAACTCTTTAATCTCCTGTTCTATAGGTTTAGGTCCTCCATTATATAATTTTTCATAATATGTTTTAAAGGCGTTAGCTATTTCTTCTGTTTTATATTGTAATGTCTGCTTCACTGAATCTTTGATTTTAGAAATAACTGCCTTGCTTTTACGCTGGCGCAGTCTACTAGTTAACAATTTTAAAGCTCGTGGCCCCCCTCATAGAACCTCTGGCATAGATATATAAGTTTTTGTTCAATCTGATAATCAAAAATTTTCAAATATTCTTCTTTTAATTTAATTAGGCGTTTCGACCTCTATCTACTTTTTGTTGTTGTTACCCCTCCAATTCCTGTATTTGTTCTTGTAACTCCAATCTCTTCTTTTCCCTCATTTTCTTTAGTCTAGAAGAGACCTCTATAAATTTCCCCCTAATAATAGCCTTTATTGTATTCCATAGGATGCCCGGGGATATTTCAGGGCTCTGATTTATTTGGATTGCTTGTTCTATATTTCGTGCTATTGTGTCCCTTATTTCTTTAGTTTGCAAAAGGGATGTATTTAATCTCCAAAATGATGATCTTTTTGGAGGGCCTAGTCTTAATTTTAAATATATAGGTGAATGGTCTGATAATGGACCCGAACCTATGTCTGAGAAGAGGCAAGCTCCCAAAGATTCCTTGGGAGTTAAAAAGTAATCTAGACACGAAAAGTCTGATGGGGGGCTGAAAAAAAGTGTATTGTCTGGTTTTAGTATTCAAGTACCGCCACACATACTTTAAGCCTATTTCCTCCAGTAATTTACTCACTTTATTTGCTAGTCCCCTTTCCCCCTTAGGTGTTCTCGCTGTAGAGTCCAAATTGGAATTTAGTCTCAAATTTAAGTACCTCCCCATCACTAAGTGCCCCTCTGTCCAGTTCATTATTTTAAGAAAAAAGTTCTGATAAAATGTAAACTCTGTTCCTGGTGGTGCGTATATAGATACTAGGCTTCCTCCCATCTATAGTTCCCTTGGCAGCTGCGAATCTTCCCTGCTTATCTACCAGCTTGTCTACTAGCTCAAAATTAGTAGAATGAGGTATAAGTATGGCGGCTCCCCTTCTACGGCTCTTACCATATTCAGATGCAATCACTTGCTTACAGTATATCCAAATTCCACTAACTTTCCATATTCTGTTTTGTTCATATGGGTCTCTTGAAGTAAAATTATCTTAGCTTTGGTTTTCTTTATAAAGGACATAGTCCTGGCTCTTTTAATCGGATGTGCTAGCCCACTGACATTATAGGCTAGGATTAAAGCTTCCATACTAGCCATGATTTGGTAAGCTTAATAATGCTTTTAGTTTTTTAACGTTTCTTCCCAGATACCCCCTCTCTGCTTTAAGAATCCATATGACAGTCCAAAGCTCTCCTTTAACAAACAGCAAACAGAAAACTTATAGTAAAACTAATTGTTGCTTAAATTCCAAAACTTTGTACATTTTGTAGCTTCCACAGTGGAGATCTACCATGTTCCTAGGAGAGCTCTATTTGCTCAGTAGTTCTTCTCCAATCTAGGAGCGAGTACTGAGCTGGGGAGTTGGACTATAAATACCCCTAACTGCACCTCTGCAGCTTTCCCACGGAGCCGAGGATCTAAAAAATGGGCTCCTCTTCACTCAACAACGGTCTTGTGGTGAAAATAATTGAATTAGGCAGTTTAAATTCAAACTTTACCCAGTTCAACTCTATGGAGTAGTCAAGTTGACACTGTACTAATGAAGCCTCCCTATTTCACAAGAGAGACTTACCCACCAAATTTTAACCCCCCCTTTTTTTTAAATCCCTCATTCCCTTACAAAAGGGAAGATGGTAGTAAGAAAAAGCACCTTAATTAAGTTAAAGCAGCAAAAATGAACAACAGGCTGCAATTAGTTTTTACTTCTATGAACATAAATAAATCTTAACATTAAAATATGGCTAAGTTGTGTTCTCCGTATAAAGTTCAAGTCCTTATACTGAATTTTATTCTAATAATAAACAAATGTCATGGCCATTATTTTAACCAGTTAGAGTCCAAACTCTTGTAAAACAATAGATTTCTTGTCTCAAGAAAATCACATCGAGAGCATAACACTCATTTATTTTTAATAAACAAAAAGTCCTGCCCATTCTTTTTACCAGTTAGAGTCTGAACTCTTGTCAGACAGTAAATTTTCTGTCTCAAAATAACTACCATGTCAAGAGCATAACGCTCATTTCTAATGGCGGAGACCACGCTGAAACTAAGGCCCTAAAATCGAGAGCTGGAGTCAGCAAGTTATAGGGCAGAACATACAAATGTACTTGGGGAAGACAGTCAGTCTTGAGTGTCTGTAATCCTCAATTTTTTAATTTCCTGGGATTTCTGTAGCGCTGCTCTAATTGCCGAAAATGGTAGTGTTGGTATTGCTGCCTGAAAACCTCTTCCCCTTCTCTTTTTACTCAGCACAATCATCCAGTCCACTGGAGTTTTCATGGATGTGGGTTGTCGGTGTTCTTGTGCTCCTTCCGTGACCATCTCCATCAAGCCTCTTTCTGCCAATGCTTTCCCTGCTTCCTCTGCTGTGTCATACGTTTTAGCCCCTTCTGGCCAAAAGATTCGTATTCGTGTTGGATAGGGAGTATTGAAACTAATGTTTTTAGCTCGAAGGATTTTTAGGATAGGGCCATACTGTAACCTCTGCTGCTGTATCTCTACTGGGTAATCGTGGTCAAAGTACAGATGGTATGAAAGATACTTTACTTCTTTTTGCTGCCAAACTTTTCAGAGAATTTCCTCTTTTATTTTATAACTGTTACATTTAAGTATGACTGATCTGGGCCTCGCTCCTGGCGGGGGTTTCGCTTGTAGTGCCCTGTGCTCTCTTTCGATTCCTAGCTGGTATCCAGGGGGAAGCTGGAGTACATCTGAGATGAGATCAGCCATAAAGTCAGTCATAATGCCCGTTTCTGAACCTTCAGGAAGGCTGTGGATTCGTAGATTATCCCGACGAGATCTTCCTTCAAGATCAGTACATTTATGTTGTAATTGCTCAGTGTGATTCACCAAGGCTTGAATTATCAGGCCCATCTTGGCGGTGTCTTCTTCAGTATTACCAATATGTTCCTCTGCCTCCCCGATTCTTTTCTCCAATCTGTTTAGATGCTGATTCAATTGCTTAAACTCCGCTCAGTTCTCAGCTCTCATTTCTTTTATTTCACAAAAGAGCTTTTCAAAGCGGGATCGAGTTAGTTGGTCGTTCTCTGCATCGGTGTCTGGAATGCTTTCAGGAGAGGGGCTTCTACTATCCTCTCGTTAAAGTAGCTTGCATCCTGAAGCCTCTGAACATTTAGCTGCTTCTTTCATTTTAGATCTCCTTCGATTATCTTCTGCCGGTTTAGTGTTTGGCATTTTTAATGTTTCTGGTGCTATTTTTCTTATTTTCTACTGAAATTAGGGGCCTTTGGGTGGAGAGCACAGTCTAGTGTGCTGCTTCCTGCTCTGTGGCACCACCGGAAGGCTGACAGTCTGTTCAACAGAGGAAACTATATTTGTCACAGCCAGCAGGGGGCCACCAGCATCATCTTGCCCCCATGCATCTCCAGTTTGAGAAATACCATCTGCACTAGAGGGATTGGTGGGGATGCATGCAGAAATAGATTTTACTATTGCAGCCTGAAGGCATCCTTACAAAAAACGCAGTGTCCTGGATTTCTGGAGCAAGAGAAAAAGAAGAAGAAGCAGTATTTATAGAGCACTTTTCATACACTTTGTATCCCAAAGCACTTTACCAGCAATGCTAGACTGGCAGTGAAGTGCCTGAACATGTAGTGGCAGCTATATCACATTTGTACGGTTATTGTTCTTTCTGCCTGATTAATGTTTCTCCTAATTTATGATGTTAGATATCTTTTCCTCAATAAAAATGCCCCTACTCATTGATAGTGACCATGGCCCACATTTACATATAGGTTCTGTTAGGGATTTTATTAAATTTTTTTGCACTTTCTGGTTTCCAGTTATCACAGTGATATGAAGCCAATGACCTGTCATGTGCATTGTATTTCTTAATTTTGTGCGTCTTTGTCATTTTTTTCCCCGATGTTTTGATGAACCATTTGCATTGCTCTTTGTTTTGTATATACTTTAATAAAAAATTCTCCCACTCTTGTTCCTCCCTGATGCCAAGGTGGACATTATCTGTTTTCTTTTGTTACACTTTTTATACTGATAAATTAACTGTTTACTTTGTATGATTATGATTTTCTAGCTTTTTGTATCATTTATATTGATATTTTGATTTTGTGGTTTTATTACTGTTTCCATTTTGTCTACTTTTTGTATCATGTATGTTGATATTTTGATTTTGTAATTTTATTACTGTTTTGATATTTTCCTTTTTTTTATGTGTTTTATGTTGCTATTTTGATTTTGCGATTTGAGTACTGTTTCAGTTTTGTCTAGTTTTTTTGTGTCATTTATGTTGATATTTTGATTTTGTGATTTGATTACTGTTTCAGTTTTGTCAAGTTTTTCTGTGACTTTTATGTTGATATTTTGATTTTGTGATTTGATTATTGTTTCAATTTTGTTTTGATAAAAAAATGTTTCCACTCTTTGCGAAACGTCCCTTGGGTTCTTTTACTTCCACCTGGACACCCACAAGGACAACACCAAGATGAGTAGAAGGTGTCACAAACTCGCTCAGCCGGTCAGCCCTCTACTCCAAAAGTGCCAACCTCTGAGCGTATGATTTGTGTATAGTGAACAGAACAGGTAGCCCTCTTGTCTGTTTTGTGGGTTCAAGTCACCTTAGTCTCAAGCTCTGGAGGGATTTAAACTGATAACCTCTTGTTAGCGTACATAGTTATCAGGCTTAGATAATTCTGTCTTCGGGGGCCAGATATCTTTGCCTATGGGCACCCAACCAGGTCTTTAAAATGAACTCTTAGAACTCTATGCAAGACTTTAGAGAACTCTATCCATTTCCCAGTTTGGTATACAATAAGCCCATACGCAGTGTTACTTACAACCTTTAAAACTCCACTTAAATAAAAAGAAATGTCAAGGCACTCCAGACAGTTCCGCTGTAAAAATGTCTCTTTACTTTAAAAATATCAAAACGGAACAATAATTACAGAACAAAATATATATCCCAACACATACAGCCTTAAAACAAACAGGAAAAAGTACAGTTTCTATAATACATACATTTAGACTGGTCTAATCTAATGCTTACTTTCTTTCAGTGCTTTGAGGGTCTCTCTTCTCTCAGTCAAAATATTGTCTTGTGTGTCTCTGTCAGGTTTTCTCAGCAATTTAACATAGTTCTGAGCCGGCCTTCTCTTGAGGTCACTAACTCTGCCTTGGTGTATCAAAAATTATATTTTCCATCACAGGATGTCCCAACAAGATTTAAAAAAATGATAAGTGACATACTCAATTTCCTCTCCTCAGGTTATCTGGTCAGAACTGGTTTGTGCTCTGCTACACATACATCTCAAAAGTTTCTTTGATCTAAGTCCCTGTATTCAAAGCAAAAGTGTATTTGCCTCTTTAATCTCATCTGGACCTTGGAATCTACATCTCAAAGGTCTCTCTAATGTAATTCAAGGGTTCCGCAGGGAATGTTTATTTGGCTTTCCAAATTCATCTGAGTTCTGTTTGGCCCAGCCATCAACCTCTTTGATGAAATGAGCTGGTTTCTGGAAGGTTATTCATAACACAAGCATGCTCTTTCCATATGACACCTAGAGCAAAATCAAAGGATTCCTCTGGGGATGCCATGAATGGCTAATTTCATTTCCCGGGATCAAAGCAAATTTAACATGCTAATTGAACCTCAGAGCTCTGTAGTTTGAAATACCTCCTGTCCTTTGAACTTATCCTTGTTTTTTTTGGATGTGTCAGTTCAGCAAGACTGTAGTTTCCTCAAACTGACCTTCCCATCACATATTTTATATGTAATAAAAAAATGAATACAGAACTCGGAGCACTCAGAGCTGGCTGTCTACGTCACACTCCTCCCCTTCTCAACTGAATTTGGGGACTCTGTTCCCTACAAGGGATGAGCTTCCTAAATCAGTTCACTCCTCATAGACCCTAGACAGTCCATCTGAGTTCTTATTCTTGGCTCCAGCCCTTATATACGATTTTCAAATCATACACTTGTAAAGCAAGACTCCATTTTAGTAGTCTGCCATTGTTTTTCCCCATCTGTGACAACCAAACCAGGGGGTTGTGGTCAGTCTGCACCACAAAAGGCTGCCCATACAAGTATGGCTCCAATTTCTGTAGGGCCCACACTAAGGCAAGAGACTCCTTTTCCACTGTGGAGTATGCTTGTTCCCTGGGGAGCAGCTTTTGGCTTAGGTAGGCTATCGGGTGGTCCCTCCCTTCGCTGGATGTCTGGCTTAGTACTGCCCCAATACCCACATCTAAGGCATCTGTCTGAACTACAAAAGTTTTGCCATAGTCCGGACTTGTCAAAACAGGAGCACTGCACAGTGCCTCCTTCAGTTTGGTAAAGGCTTCCTCACAGGCTGGGCCCCAGGTGATTTTCCTTGGCATTTGTTTCTTTGTCAGGTCAGACAGGGGAGCAGCCAGGGCACTGTAATTAGGTACAAACTTTCTGTAGTACCCTGCTGTCCCAAGAAAACTCCTGACCTGCTTCTGGGTTTCTGGTCTGGGCCACGCCTGTATCACCTCTATCTTGATTTGGTTAGGACGGAGCTGTCCCCGGTCTACCACATTCCCGAGGTATGCCACTTCTCCCATGGCCACCTGGCACTTCTTGGCTTTGACAGTGAACCTGGCCCTCTGTATTCCGCCCAGCACTTCCCTATGGTGTGACAGGTGTTCCTCCCAGCTGGTACTGAAGATGGCAGTGTCATCCAGGTACACCATGGTGTACTCCTCAGCACCATTTAACACCTGGTTCACCAACCTTTGAAAAGTGGCTGGGGCGTTCTTCATTCCGAAAGGCATTACTTTGAACTCAAATAAGCCTATCGGAGTGATAAAGGCTGACCTCTTCCTAGCTCTGTCTGTCAACTCTACCTGCCAATACCCCTTTGTCAGGTCAATGGTCATAAGGTAGGTTGCCCCCCCCAACTTGTCCAGGAGTTTGTCCATCCGGGGCATCGGGTGGGCATCTGACTTCGTGACTGCATTCAGTCCATGATAGTCTACACAGAAACGAGTTGAGCCATCTGGCTTGGGCAGAAGGACTGCGGCTGAGGCCCAGGGACTGTGGGATCTCTGGATTACCCCTAAATCCAGCATCTCCTCCACTTCCCTCCTAATGTCCTTTTGGACAGCCTCCGGCACCTGATATGCTGTCCGCCATCTGGGCGTCTGTGTCCCTGTCTCCACATCGTGTGTTGCTAAGGGGGTTAGGCCAGGCTTGGTGCTAAACAAGGGGGCAAAGTCGGCTAAAACCTCCCTCACTTTCTGGATCTGGTCCGGGGTCAGCTGGGGAGAAAATTTTACTGCCTCCACAGAGGACTCCCACTTACTCTCTTCCAGCAAGTCCAGAAGGGTGTTCTCTTTCGTCCGTCCCCTCCCCATGACTACACACTGCAAACACCATGTCAGCCCTATTTGCATATGGCTTCATCATGTTGACATGGTACATCCTTTCTGTCTGTTTGTGGTCAGGTAAGTCCACAATGTAGTTTATTTCATTTACCTTCCTAACCACTTTGTATGGTCCTGCCTACTCAGCTTGCAGCTTGTCTTTCTGGACCGGAATAAGGACCATGACTTCCTGACCCATCATGTACAAACGAGCTCTGGCTCTGCGTTCGTACCATACCTTTTGATTCTGTTGGGCAGCTGCCAGGTTGCTCTGGGCTGTCCCCATAAGCTCCTTCAGCCTTTCCCTAAACTTTAGGACGTAATCCACAATGGGAGTTCCCTGGGTGGTGTGCTTGCATTCCCAGTCCTCCCAGATCAAGTCTAGGGGTCCATGTACCTGGCGTCCATACAAGAGCTCGAAGGGGGAAAATCCTGTTGACTCTTGGGGCACCTCCCTGTATGCAAACAGGTGGGGATGGTATTTCTCCCAGTCCCTCCCATGCTGTTCAGCAAACACCTGGAGCATTGACTTTAGGGTACCATTGAAGCATTCCACAAGCCCATTGGCTTGTGGGTGATACAGTGTCATGCATCTCTGCACCACCCCACACTTCTTCCATAGACATTTCATTAGGTCCGACATGAAGGAACCCTCTCGATCGGTTATTACCTCCTGCAGAAACCCAACACGGGAGAAAATCTCAAGCAAGGCATCTGCCACTCTGTCTGTCCTCAGTGAGGAAAGGGTGACTGCCTCTGGGTACCGGGTGGCATAATCCACCACAGTCAGGATGAACCTTTTCCCTGAGGAGCTGGGGGTATTTAAAGGCCCCACAATATCCATTCCCACCCTCTGGAATGGCTCCTCCACGACAGGCAATGGAATCAGGGCAGCTTGGGTTTTCTGGCCTGCCTTCCCTATGTCTCGGCACCGGTGACAAGACCTGCAGTACTCCTTCACCTGCTGGGTGAAGTTAGGCCAGTAGAAATTATGGGCCAACTGCTGCATAGTTCGTGCAATTCCCAGATGACCAGATAAGGGACTATCATGGGCAACCTTGAGCAACTGCTCACGATATCCCTGGGGAATGACAAGCTGTCTGCCTAGCATCCCTCCCTCTGTCTGTACTGCCTGTGTATACATAAATCCATTTTCCCAATAAACCCTATGTCTGCCGTTACCTCCCTGTGCACTGTCCGAGTCTGCCAAAGCCCTCAGCTTCTCTAAACTAGGGTCATTTTTCTGAGCAGCTGCGAACCACTTGTGAGCGTGTGGGTATAAACAACTCAAGAAGCAGAGACTTGAGACAGTACTTCAGGTTAAACACACATTTACTTCATGTGTGTTGTTTATTGAAGAATCAAAACAAAATAAGTAAAAGGAAAATAACACTGTTTTGATGAAAAATTACAAATCAAAGCCTGGCTCACCAAGAGCGCTTTCAGCTACATCACATAAAACTTACACCATAGAGTGGAAGTTGCTAAAAGGTCCCACTACATCTATGGTATTTCCTGGAAGAGAGGAGAGCTGCTCTCCCATCAATCTGCTCCAACTGTGAACTAGAGCTCTTATATACCTCTATGGAGCAGAGAACAAGAGGTCACATGATTGTGTAGATCCTCCCTATTTTTATTATTAATAATTCTTTCTTTATACAAATTATAGGAATATCAACTCCTAAGTATACTTTGCATAAAGATATGTTTGCATCATAAAGTATTCCAATTTCCAGAATATGTTAATAGAAAAGACAAAAACAAGGTTGCAATTCTAATGGCTCATTAGAACAAAAGGTTCTGCCTACAAGGAGGAGTTAATTTAGTATTCTGTCCTATAAATAAGCCTCATGTTGGGCCCTGTTCCCCTAGTGGGAACCTATCCCTTTAAGGCACAGGACCAAGCTTTAGGTAAGCAGCAAAATTATTTTGTTACATACATCACTTATTCCTACTTCTTAAAAGACCTAATAGTTTGCTTTAACTACCCTGATTAATGTGGCAAAAATAAATGTAAGTATAAAACACGTTTTCTCCAGAGAAATTGTGAAATGCAGACTTTTGCTTGCTCTACAGCCGACTCCCCTTTTAAACCTAGAGAGAAAATGCAGGGAGAATGGCTGAAACTGTACAGCAGACTGGCTAGCTGACTGCTGCCACTGCCATTACCAAAGTGTGTTTGACTTCATTTAACAATTAAAAAGAAGGGGCAAGAGAAGAAGCGGTCCTCTTGTTTTATGTATCAGGGAAAAGGCAGTTTCACTGTAAAGTGCAGGATTAGCGCTTATTTTTCCCTTTACAGCACAACCTAGCACTTTCATCTGCAAAAGCTATATTTAGCCTACTAATACTACATATTTCAGCATAAGACTGCTTATTTGCTAAAAGGGTTTTGAAAGGAACTTATTACTTTCTTTTAATGGGCATTTTAGATGAAGCTAAACCCATCTCCCCATTTCTGAGGAAACTATATCCCGAGGCAGGAAAAGAAAAACAGCAGGGAAAGAACAGTAAAGAGCTATAATAGGAGGCCACCCTATTATAGTGGGAAAAGGGGAAGTATAATAGAAAAGGAAGACTGCTGCAGCAGATTTAATAAAGAGTATAGGGCATAGAAAAGGGGGAAAGCCTCGAGAAACTGGGACAAAAAAACAAACCAAAAAAAAACAAAGACAAACTCATAATTTATAGAGGCAGAACTGCCACATACCCCCATGGTTAAGTAGAAACCTCTACAGGTTTCTAAGACAACCTACCTCACATCCTCGGGGTAGGATGGAGCTCCGCCCTCCCTCACCATGGAGCTCCACCCCAGGTCCCTATATACAAATTAAACAATAAGAATAACTACATAAGTATTCTGTTTTCATAGACTTATTACCCTGGGGTGTCTAAATCAATGTCATACCTGGAATCTAGACAAATAGTCTGCATTGGCATGAGCACTACCTGCTCTGTGACGCATAGAAAATTTGAATGGCTGTAATGCAGAAACAACGCATAATCCTGTTATTTTTGTCTTTCATCTGAGACAGAAAACAAAGCGGATTATGATCTGTAACTAGTGTAAAGGAGCCCCACAAGTAAAATCTTAAAGACTCAATTGCCCATTTGGCAGCTAAACACCCAGCTCTACAGTACTGTATTACGCTCTCTATCATGTAATTTTCTGATATGTATAATATTGATGTTCTTCCCATTAATGGTCTGGTTGAGTACCTCCCAGACCTGTGTCTGAGGCGCCTGTATGTACTTCAAGGGTATTCAAAGTTAGGACTTAAGACAGGGGAGGAGCACAATGCCGCTTGATGGACAAAAAGGCTTGTTCACATTCCTCAGACCAGGTTACTGTATTGCCACATTTCTTTTGGTCAGATCTTTGAGGGGAGTGGCAATAGTTGAGAAATTAGGGATAAACGCCTGTAATATCCTCGCTAATCCTAGGAAAGATCTAACTTGTTTCTTTGTGGGGCCTTGACTATTAGCTACAGCTTCAAGTTTGTCTATCTGGGTCTGATAAGTCCATTGCCCAATAGAAAACCTAAATATTTGGTTTCCTTCATTGCTAGCACACTTTGTGGGGTTTATTGTCATCCAGCTGTTTTGATGGCATTTATGACAGCGCACTGATGTGATAGATGTGATTTCAATCTTGACTAAAGACCACCACATCATCTAGATAAGCAGCACAAAATGCTGTGTAAGGATTTAATATTTTATCCATGTACCTCTGAAATGTGGCTGGGGCCCCATGGAGTCCAAAGGGCATAGTGCAAAATTGGTACAGCCATTTTGAAGTGCTAAAAGCAGTTTTTTCTTTGTCAGATTCTGCCAAAGGGATTTGCCAATATCCCTTTGTCAAATCCAAAGTTGTAATATATTTAGCATTCCCTATTTTATCCAGAATGTCATCCACACGGGGCATTGGGTAGGCATCGAACTGCGCAACTTGATTTAGCCCTCTAAAATCTAGACATAAGCGGATTCCCCCTTCCTTCTTTGGTACTACTACCACCGGGGATCCCCATGCACTGTTAGACGGCTCAATTATGTGGAGAGCAAGTAACTTATCCACTTCTTTCTGTACTTCCTCCCTAACTCTCTCAGTAAGTCTATACGGCCTCTTTCTAATGGGACCTGCGTGTGTTCGAATATGGTGTTCTATGTTTTTGGCTTTACCCGGGGTACTAGTAAATGTAGTAGAGAATGATTGTAGAAGGTGTTGTAGTTCTGTGTATTGTTTCTGATCCAGAGAGGGTACAGAAGACATCCTGAGGGACCCTTTGAACCTTCAAGTCGCCCATAGGCGACTTCTAGGTCCGCTTCTTCAGTATCAGGAATCACCATTAGACTAGTCTCCTGGGGTACTCTCTCATACCACTTCTTTAATAAATTAACATGATAAATCTTTTTGCCAGGGTGGATGTCAGGGGTGGCAATCTCATAATTTACCGGGCCGGTCTGCCTGAGTACACGGTATGGACCCTGCCATTTCATTAGTAGTTTGTTTTGGGAAGACGGTAACAACAACACTTGTTCCCCACTTTGGAAATGTTTATCCCCTCTTATCTGCTGGTCGTATGCCTGTTTTTGTATATGTTGTGCATATTCCTTATTCTCATGCACTTTTAACATAGGAAACCAGCCTCTGTCATAAAGAATTCATGTACTTGCAATGCTGGTGGTTCTCAACTCTTTCCTCCTTCCCATAACTCTTTTCATTACATCTAACGGTCCCCTTGGGTTCCTACCATACAGTAAGGCAAATGGAGAATACCTGTCGATGCTTGAGGTACCTCTCTGTAGGCAACAGAAATGGTAACAGTTTATCCCAGTTATTCCCTTCCTCCTGCACAAATTTCCTACACATGCTTTAGGGTCTGGTTGAAGTGTTCAACAAGGCCATCCGCTGTGGTGGTAGGGAGAGGTTCAGACTGCTGCAATACCTAACAGCCGATACAACTCTTTTAACAATGCTGAGTTGAAATTACTCCCTCTATCAGAAAGTATTTCTTTGAGGATCCCTACTCTACTAAAGAGCTTTATCAATTCTTCTGCCACCTTCTTAGTGGTTACTGTGCGTAGGGGAATTGCTTCTGGGTATCTGGTTCCATAATGGCATATGACCAGGATGAATTGGTTTCCACTAGCACTCTTAAGCAAGGGGCCTACAATATCTATCCCAATCCTTTCAAAGGATGTTTCTATCAAGGGGAGGGGTACCATGGGTACTATTTCTTTACGTCCAACTGGACTAACTTGTTGACATTCTTTACAGCTTTGACAATATTTGGCTATATCATCATGAATGCCTGGCCAATAGAATCTTTGTAATAATCTCCCCAAGGTTTGATCCCACCCTGCATGTCCTGCTAGGGGTATATCATGTCCCAGACGTATTAAATTATTTCTATAAGAAGTGGGTACCACCAGTTGTTCCACCTGTTCCCCTGTGTCTCCCTTGGTACAAACCCGATATAAAATTTTATTTTGGATTACAAATCCAGGGGTACCTGGATCTGGTTCCTTTCCCACCTGTTGAAATAGAGGTAGCAATGCTGCATCTTTCCTTTGTTCATTGGGAATGTCACAATCTATAAAAACAGAGCTAACAGATTTTGATATTCTATCTTTGTTCTTTCCCCATTCCCTTTGCATTTTCTTCTTGGCACTACGTGTTTGTTTGGTTTTACCAGGGGGATCATATAACTCTTCTTGAAAAGGGAACACTTCTCCAAGTTGTGGTGACTGTCTACTTTGTGCTCTTGTGGTGACCGGGTTATAGACTCTATTGTTTAACAATTGAGTAAATTCTGGATAGTCATGTCCAATTAATATGGGTACTGGTAGTTTAGGTACTATACCGGCAGTCACCTCGGCACTTTTTCCTTCAACAGTTACCCCTATCTTGACAGTAGGATAGTGATGAGTATCACCATGGACACATATTACATGCATATCAGACCCTGTTCATACTTTTGTTCTGGTAGCTAACACGTCTGGTCTTATCAAGGTATGTTTGCTTCCAGAATCAATTAGACCCATAGACCTTTGATTTTCTAACTCCACCGTGGTCATAAAATACCCAGCATTTAACAAGGCTACATGTGTACTGTCTGACCATTTGTTAGGCAATATCTATATATGACCCATTTTCTGACAATTCGATAGATTATATCTACTGGAAAAGTTTGTTTTTAGAGTCAATTTATTGTCCTTTTAAAGTCAATAGATTGGTCGCATCTAGGCCTTACCCCAGGTATCATTCGCCTCCCATATTCCCATCTTGAGGACAGGATTCATTCTTCGATAAGGCTGGTGGGTGGTTAGAAAATCTCTGCCAATGATATGGCCTTCTTTGCAGTTTCTGGTTTGTGTTCTCTACCCAGATCTGTACATCATGGGGAAGGATTTGTAAAATTGTTCTACAATAAAGGTCTCCATAATAAGTGAGTTGTCTTTCCTCCAGTTGGATCCATTTCAACATAGTTCCTTTAAACGAGTAAAAGTCTCTCGTGGGTTGTCTTAGTTGATATTTCAGAGCATGAAACCTTTGTCTGTAGGTTTCTGAACTTATATCATATCGTTTCAAAATTTCAGTTCTTACTGCATCACATTCTCTGCATTTTCGTGTCCGCTATGACATGTATCGCTAATTGTGCTCTTCCTGTCAGATAAGGGGCTAATTGAACAACCTATTGACTCCTGGGGCCACCATGCTCTGGCTACTCTTTTCAAAAAGTTGTTAAGTGTTTCTATGTCATCAGCATTGGTCATTTTAGTTAGTTTGATGTCTCTAGGGTTGAGGTAGAGTATCTCCACTAGCCCCTGCATTAGTCCCCATTTGCTGTCAAAGTTTAACAGTTTCAGCCCACCTTATCTCTTGTTGCCTCATCTCCTCTGTCTTTCCTGGGCTTCTTGGTATGTTGTTTTTCCATTTCCATCTGGCGGATGGCCAGCCAACGATACAAGACTCGAGCAAGTCCTCTGGTGGTTCTTCTGGGCAGTTTCTGTCACTTCTCCTCCTCCATCTCATCCTCACTGCTGCATCTTCCTTAACTTTGGTATCCTTTCTCCCAACAGCTGGGTCCAGTCCTGTACAGAGGTTCCCCAGTGATGGCTGTCTGGGTCCTGTTACCATACCAGCCTCTTCTCGTCCACACACTGATGCCATCTCTGCACAGAGTTGTTGGGTACCTGGTCAGGTCCCCCACTGGTTTCTCCCTTTTTGCCACAGACAACCAGTAAACACCCCACTTCTGGTACCACTTTGTGAGCGTGTGGGTATAAACAACTCAAGAAGCAGAGACTTGAGACAGTACTTCAGGTTAAACACACATTTACTTCATGTGTGTTGTTTATTGAAGAATCAAAGCAAAATAAGTAAAAGGAAAAAGAAAAAATTACTCACCTTAGTAATGTTGTTTCTTCTAATGGAGTCTTGCTATATTATGACAATTAGCAGTTTGGTCCTCCTCTAGAACTGCCCCGGAGATGAAAGAGTTAACTCCCTACAGGATGGAGTTCTGAGCGCGAGCTCGGTTTTCAAAGCTCTATCTGGGCAGTTTCAAACTGAAACTGTCAGATCTTTACGAAGCAAGAACTCACTAAGGGTCTGTGTGAAGCTGTAACTCACACTAGCCTACTGGCTACCTAATAACAACAACAACAACAACAATAGCAACAATAATAACAACATTGTTGACCCTACCCAAAGACTCAAGTCAGGGGCAGCAAAAACCATTTAACAATAGAAACAACACTTCCCCAAACTCCCAAAGGGAAGAAAATCCTGCAATGGCATAAACAGTGCCTGCACTAGGTTGCCCACCCCTACCCAAGTAGAAGTTCTGAGAGGGCAGGTTGGGTGGTTAATATAGCAAGATCATTAGAAGAAACAACATTACTAAGGTGAGTAATTTTTCTTCAAACAACATGAAGTCTTGCTATTATGACAATTACAGACTACACAGCAGTACCTCCATGGAGGAGGACAGAACCTACTTAGGGAATAGGCTCTGAAGCAGTGCTGCCAAACCCACACTCTCTCCTGCCCTGTGGATATCCAGGGAGTAATGCTTGGTGAAGGTGTGTACTGTTTTCCAGGGTTGCAGCCTGAAAAATTTCCAAAAATAGGAATGTTCTAGCAGCAGCAGCTAGAGACGCTGCTGTACCTCTGGTAGAATGAGCCCTCAATCCAGAGGGGGTCTCTACCCAGTTTCTGGTAAACAAATTGATACAAGAGACAATCCATCTGGCAATTGTCCTCTTAGTGGCAGTTTCCCTTTGCCCACCTCACCACAGGTGAGAAACAGTTGATGGGATTCAACCTGTGACCCTTGGTACGTTCTAAATAGTAACTCAATGCCCTCTTAATCATCCAACTGTGCAATCTCCTCTCACCAGAGGAAGAATGCTCAGTGAAAATACTGGAAGGAGATGGATTGGTTAAGATGAAACCGAAACCACTTTAAGGTAAAAACTTTCTGTTAGTCCTGAGGACTACCTTATCCCCTGTGAAAAGAAATAAAATCATTTTCTACTGAAAGGGCTTGTAACTCACTTATGTGTCTAGCAGTGATGCCACTAGAAATACAGTTTTCCGGGTTAAAACATAAGCTCCATGGAAAGACAGGGGTTCAAGGAGGTTGCATTAACTGGGCAATGCAACATTAAGGTCCCAGGCAGGGGCTGGGTCACGAAGGGTGGATTGGTATGGAGCAACCCCTTAAAAAACTTGGAAAATACAGGTGAGCGTGAAAGGAGGAAGGCTTTCCTGCTGAAATAAAAGCAGACAGCTGCCAAATGAACTCTTAAGGTAGCTGGCCTGAGGTTCAAAGAATGAAGATGGACCATGTAGTCTAACAAAATGGGCAAATCAGCAGATTCTGGGGCAATATGCTTCCTCAGAACACCAGATGGAGAACCTTTCCACTTGGAATTATAAGTGGCTCTAGTGGAAGGCTTCCTAGAAGCCTTTGGATGTCAAGGACACCTTGAAAGGTGCAAATCAGTTGGAGCTCTAGCTCCTCAAGAGCCAAGCTTGAGGTTGAGGGATTTGAGGTTCGGATACCTGAGACCTCCCCTGGGCACAGGTCAGCAGGTTGTGAATCCTGGGAAGACATAGGGAAGGTGGACTGCCAGTGATAGAAGGAGGGTACCAGGTTGCTCTGGCCCAGTCTGGTGCAATCAGAATCACCCTGCAAGGCTGGGATCTGATTTTACTAACACCTTGAATAGGAGAGGGGGGAAAGCATAAAGAAACTTCCTTCCCAATCCAAGAGAAGGGCGCTCCAGGGGACTGAGCCACCACTGGGCCTGCAACAGAACAGTGGAAGTTGGTGGTTGTCTGGGGCTGCAAAGAGGTCTATCTGAGGGTGCCCCATCTGGCAAAACTGTCCCCAGCACTGAGGATTCAGGGACCATTCGTGATGGCCCTGAGAAATCCTGCTGAGGGCATCCGCTAGGACATTGTCTTTCCTGGCAGGTGAACTGCTATCAGAGAGGTGTCTAGGGTAGGCCAGAGACCACAACTTCATTGCCTCGTGCACAAGGCCATCGACCGAAAGCCCCTTTGCTTGTTGATGTACCACATTGTTGTGGTATTGTCTGTTCTGACCTGGACTGCTTTGTTCTGGACAGATGCAGAAAATGCTTGAAGAGCTAAAAAGACAGCTCTGAGTTCCAGCAAGTTAATGTGGAGCAGAGATTCCTGGGGACCACACTCCTGGGTGGAGAGGTCGCCTAAGTGTGCTCCCCCACCCCAGGAGGGAGGCATCCGTGGTGAGGGTGAGGAGTGGGAAAGAGGAATGAAGGGACCCCAGTCTTAAATTGCTCTGATCCTGCCACCACTGAAGGGCTAGGATCAGGGTTCGGGTCACTGGAATCAATTTGGTCAGGGTCCCTCCTTTGAGACCAATAGGCTCTCAAGTGAAACTGAATGTCTCTCATCTGGAATCTTGCTCCTGCACCACGGCTGTGGAGGCAGCCATGTGCCCCAGGAGCTGCAAAAGTGTCTTGCTGGTCGAGAGACCTGCAGAGTGAAAAGAGGAGGCCAGGGCAATCAACCTCTACCCTTTCCAAGGGAGGAAGGCCCTAGCCAGCTTGTGTCCAATTCTGCACCTATGAAAGTGAGTACTGAACTGGTTCTAGAACTGACTTTGGTAGATTTAGCAGGAATCCCAGGAGGTGAGAAGCTGCTGGGTGACTTGTAAGTGGGATTTCACCTGTTCTGGAGACTGTCCTACAATGAGCCAGTCGTCCAGGTAAGGGAAAACAGCAATCCCTTGCCTCCTTAAATGAGCCACTGCCACGGCCAGACATTTTGTGAATACCCTTGGGGCAGAGGTAAGGCCGAAGGGCATTGCCCTGAACTGGTAGTGGCCTGAGGGCAGTTCGAACCTGAGGTACTTTCGGTGAGAAGGCCTGATGAGGACATGAAAATAAGCGTCCTTGAGGTCCAGGGAGGCTAACCAGTCCCCTGGCCTCAGGGAGGGTAAAATCATTGCCAGAGTTAGCATTTTGAACTTTGGTTTCAAAAGGTGCTTGTTCAGATATCTTAGATCTAAGATGGGCCGCCATTCTCCTGTCTTTTTTGGGGTAAGGAAGTATCTGGAATACAGACCTTTGCCCTGGTGTAAGGGAGGAACCCTTTCTACTGCTCTGAAGGTTAACAGGGTAGAGACCTCTGCTTCCAGAGCAAGGGTCTCTAGGGGGCTTGCAGGTGGAAAATGCCTGGCTCTCATCTTTGGGAATTTTTTGAAGCTGAGAACCAGGCCCTGGCTTACTACTTCCAGAACCCATTTGTCCGAAGTTAGGGACACCCAGTTCTGACTGAAGTAAGCCAATCTTCCCCCTACTGGTACAGGAGAATCGACCCTGGACACCCCATCAGGGTGCCTGCTTGGCAGTTGCCTTAGGCTGAGGGGTGGGGACCGGTTTACCTGTGCCCCATCTGCCTCTGCCTCTGAAAAAGCCCCTCTGAGCAAAAGCAGAGGAGGCTTGGAATTGATAAAAAGGCCTGTGGAAGGGCCTGCCCCTACCTCTGGGTGTGTGCCTCTGGGGAGTGGCTTGCCGCTCCTTGGCTTGGGCACTTTTGTAGGTAGTTCTGTATTCATCCATCTTTTTCATATAGTTCTCTGTCTGCTCCCCAAACAAAGAATTCCCCACCACAGGAAAATCCATAGCCTTAGTCTGAGTGTCCTGTGACAGATTAGTACACCTGAGCCATGCCAACCTAGAAAAGCTACAGAAGTGGCCATGACCCTTGAGGAAACATCATTAACATCCACAGCAGCATGAAATTGAACTTTAGAGGCTTCAATGCCATCAGCAGCCACCTGTTCTAATTCACCAGCCAGCTGGCCATGGCCTGCTTGGCTAACTGCATAACTGTATCCCATCTAGATTTCTGATATCTAGCCACATAAGCCATATAATTTGCCTGCCTGAGTCCCAGAGAGGCTGCCATATACTGCTTTTTGCCATGGCATCAATCTTCCTGGAATCCTTGTCAGGAGGATGTGAAGCCAGGGAATGTTAGCTTGTCACAGGCTGCAGCCTGCACTACTCCTACATGACTACACTGCTCAGAAAGGAAGTCTGTATCAGGACCTGATAGTATACCTCCTGTCCATCTTTTATCGACAGGAGGCACAGAATTAGGATTTTTCAAAATTGTTATTGTTTGCTTCCTAAATGACTTATGCAAAGGAATAGACAATCTCCTAGACTCTGGAATATCCATCATTTCAACATAATCAGGCTCCTCCTGTTCATCCACAGCCTCTTCTAAGGGAAGCTGGAGGGTTTCAGCAACTTTCTTATAAAACATAAAATGAGATGGGGACTCAGACAGCATAGGGGGAGATTCTAAAGGCCTGCCTGGAGAGATGTCCGGTTCAATGGGCACATCCAGACCCTCCCAGCCACATACATACTGTTTATAATCCTCTTCCCCCTCCTGTGGTTCATAAAATTCCTCAACATATACTCCCTGAACCACTGGGGCGGACAAACCAACCTTTGCCAACTAGTGATGGTTCGGGTGGCCCCTGAGACATGACTGGACAATTTGTATAGCTTTTGCTATTTCTGCAGCAGTTGAGAGAAATTTTGGACTCAGACCTGCTGATTTTCTAGATTTTTACTGGGCTGGTTCCTCAGAACCTGCTTTTCTTTGCCCGAGGAAGTATCGCCTTGGTCAGAGGGCACTCCCTCTGGTTCAGTTGGCACTGAACCGGGCTGGCCATCCGGGTCAGCGGACTTTTTGGCCTCTCGCTCCCTGAGCCTGCCCAATCTTTTTTCCAGGGTGGCAGCAGGGAAATTCTTACAAATCTGGCAGTCTGACTGGAGGTGGTCAAACCCCAGACAATAAACACATGTGGTGTGTGGGTCAGCCTTGGCAAAGGCTTCCCCACAAGCATCACAGTGTTGAAACCCAGTGGGCCCGGTTTTCTTTTGGGTTTCTCAGACATAATGCCAGCCTAACCAAAACTTGCCCTTTTAATGGCAGTGCCAGGCAAGACACCCTTATCGGTTCCTAACCGTGTCACGAGTATTTGAAAAAACGTAATGAAATCCGGTTTTTTTAGAACCGATAAGAACCGGGAACCGCACTCTAAATATACTTTAAAATGTTTAAAATGAGTTTTAAAGCAAACCGATCGGTTCAAAACCGAACCGATAATGACAATTTCCACACAGACTAAAACCTTGTACTTACGGTTACCAGATAGAGCTTGAACCGAAATGCGGTAAAATAAAACACTGTTCTCGGTTAAATTTCACCGAGAATACTTAAAATGAACCGAGAAATGAACCGAGCTGAAGAAGAAATCTCCGGAGCGACTGTTCAGTGAAGCGGAGTAAAGAATCTGACAGTTTCAGTTTGAAACTGCCCAGATAGAGCTTTGAAAACCGAGCTCGCGCTCAGAACTCCATCCTGTATGGAGTTAACTCTTTCATCTCCGGGGCAGTTCTAGAGGAGGACCAAACTGCTAATTGTCATAATATAGCAAGACTTCATGTTGTTTGAATAACACTGTTTTGGATGAAAAAATTACAAATCAAAGCCTGGCTCACCAAGAGCGTTTCAGCTACATCACAATAAAACTTACACCATAGAGTGGAAGTTGCTAAAAAGGTCCCACTACATCTATGGTATTTTTCTGGAAGAGAGGAGATCTGCTCTCTCCCATCAATCTGCTCCAACTGTGAACTAGAGCTCCTTATATTAACCAACGGCTTATCAAGAACACTAGTTATGATGGGAAATAGTTTGAATTTTAGGATGGTAGATCGTAACTTGTATTAAATGTATACTGTGAATTAATTATTGTTTTTTTGTATGTTTTTCTTGTCCTAGTTTGTTTTATGATTTCGGAACTGTGTTATATTTATTGATGTATAATTATAGTGTATATGTGTTTTTCTTCGTTATATATTGTTAACTTATAAGAGTAACTGGAAAGGATACCTGGATCTCACTGTAAAGGAGCTTTGGCTCAGTGGAGATATCCTTATTCATTTTTTGTATGAATAAAAATTTTTTACTACTTTACTACTACTTACTTATATACCTCTATGGAGCAGAGAACAAGAGGTCACATGATTGTGTAGATCCTCCCCTATTTTTATTATTAACAATTCCTTCCTTTATACAAATTATAGGAATATCAACTCCTAAGTATACTTTGCATAAAGATATGTCTGCATCATAAAGTATTCCAATTTCCAGAATATGTTAATAGAAAAGACAAAAACAAGGTTGCAATTCTAATGGCTGATTAGAACAAAGGTTCTGCCTACAAGGAGGAGTTAATTTAGTATTCTGTCCTACTAATCGCCTCATGTTGGGCTGCTGTTCCCTAGTAGGAACCTATCCGCTTTAAGGCACAGGACCAAGCTTTAGGTAAGCAGCAAAATTATTTTGTTACATACATCACTTATTCTTACTTCTTAAAAGACCTAATAGTTTGCTTTAACTACCCTGATTAATGTGGCACAAATAAATGTAAGTATAAAACATATTTTCTCCAGAGAAATTGTGAAATGCAGACTTTTGCTTGCTCTACAGCTGACTCCCCTTTTAAACCTAGAGAGAAGATGCAGGGAGAATGGCTGAAACTGTACAGCAGACTGGCTAGCTGACTGCTGCCACTGCCATTACCAAAGTGTGTTTGACTTCATTTAACAATTAAAAAGAAGGGGCAAGAGAAGAAGCAGGTCCTCTTGTTTTATGTATCAGGAAAAGGCAGTTTCACTGTAAAGTGCAGAGATTAGCGTTTTCATTTTTCCTTTACTGCACAGCCTAGCACTTTCATCTGCAAAGCTATATCTAGCCTACTAATACTACATATTTCAGCATAAGACTGCTTATTTGCTAAGGGTTTTGAAAGGAACTTATTACTTTCTTTTAATGGGGCATTTTCAGATGAAGCTAAACGACATCCCCCATTTCTGAGGAAACTATATCCCGAGGCAGGAAAAGAAAAACAGCGGGGAAAGAACAGTAAGGAGCTATAATAGGAGGCCACCCTATTACAGTGGGAAAAGGGGAAGTATAATAGAAAAGGAAGACTGCTGCAGCAGATTTAATAAAGAGTATAGGGTATAGAAAAGGCGGAATGCCTCGAGATACTGGGACAAAAAAAAAAACAAAAAAAACAAAGACAAACCCATAATTTATAGGGGCAGAACTGCCACACCACTCACACCTTCCCAAGGCATGGGACAGGTCCCCTTCTGTCGCTAAACTAGGGTCCCTAGCACTAGCATCAGGGCCCTCAGGATCACTGTCAATCATAACCCTCTGACAAGAGGTCACCCCTCCCTCCCTCTTCGGAGTAACCCTCTGTAGCTATGGGGTTACTTGCTACTGGGGACATTTTTACCCCCTTTTTATCAGTCTCCCCATCTGGACACACAGGCTGGGGAACCAGCCACCCACTGGTTTCCACACTGGTTTCTGTGGGGTTCAGGGAACTACTATTTTCCCTTGCCGCTTGGCTATGGGTAACTGCACATACCACCCCACTGGAGACTGTTACCCAAAATCACATCCACTGCTAATGTGTTGGCTACAGCTACCTGTTGCACAGTTCCCTCTGTTTCACCCCAGTCCAGGAGAACACTGGCCTGGGGCAATGTTTTCGCTTCACCCACAAAGTCCTGTACAGTCACGTATTTATTGGGTATAAGCTGACCAGGCTGGACCAGATCCCCTTTTACCAATGTCAGGGATGCCCCTTAACCCCTGAGTCTGTACGCCATTTACCATGACTGGATGCATGTGTTCCCTCATGTTCACTGGCATGCTTCCAGGGATACACAAACAACCCACTTCCTTTCTGGTACTACTTTGCGTATTATCGTTTGCCCTTCTTGGACACTGTCTGGCAATGTGCCCAGTTTCTTTACATAGCCAACAAACGTTTCTTAGTTCAGAGAAATCTTTTCTTTCAAACCTGGGGCTAACTGGTTTCAGTGGAGGCAGTGAGGGTTTTAGCTGCCCTGAAGGCGCGCTTTTCCCTTTCTGCGCTGCCACACTCACCCTATTCGCTCTCAGAGCAGGTTTGCTCTTGGCATAGCGGTCCGAGAGTTCAGCAGTCTCTTGCACTGTTTTTGGATCTCGGTCCTCTAGCCAGGTTTTTAACTCTGCTGGGCATGCCCAATAAAACTGTTCTAATAAAATCACATTTTCAATTTTATCAACAGTGTTTGCCTCAATTCCTTCTCACCAACGTTTTAAAAACTGACGTCGTTTTGCGGCTAGCTCCTCAGAGCTCATATCAGGGCTTCTCCTGAGCTTACAGAATTTAGCTCTGTATGATTCAGCACTTAATTCAAACTTTTTTAGTAGTGCTGCTTTTAACTTGCTGTAATCATCACTGTCTTTATTGTCCATGTGACCCAATGCATCCCGAGCTTTTCCAGTAAGTAGTGGGGATAGCTGGAAGCTCCAGGACTATTTAGGAATTTTAGCCTGAATACAAACTTTTTCAAAAGAATTTAAAAAGGCATCCATGTCCTCCCCTCTTTGAATTCTGCTATTAATTTGGAGTTCAATTTGTAACCCAGTCCTGCAGTCCCAGTTAAACCCAAGCCACTTACCTGCCCTGGTGCCGCTGGTTGGAGTCGTAGCTTCTCCAGTTCGCACTGCCACTGGCACTCCTCTCTCCTCTCTCCTCTCCTCTGCCTCTCTGTGTTCTCACTCTCTCTTCTCCTCTGCCTCTCACTGGCGCTCACGTTTCTCATGGTCCGCCTCCCTCTGTTGTCACTCTGCCTCCAGTTCCATCCTGCGCAACTCAGTTTGCAACATGAGCACCTCTGAATTCAGGATACTGGTGACCTTCCCCTGCTGCTGTGGCCCTTCACTGACAGTGGCCCTGCTGTCTCCCTCATCGGCTCGGGATCCCTCACCGACCACTAGTTCTGCCACACTCGAGGTCTGGTCCCTTTCAGTCACAGTTGGTGACTCACTGCCCTGGGTATCTGCTACCATCAGGGCCTCTATGAGGTTCTGCTTACTGGCTTTCACCCCAAATGGGACTCCACTGTCCCCGCTCAACTGCTTTAAGAAATCTACAGTGTGCTTCCTGTCAGTCGCCGTATTCTTTTCTTCTCTCACTACTAATACTATACTGACTGGCACGTCAGAAAAAAAAAAAAATGGGTGGGAACTTAACTGGTAGTCAAGGGATATAGTTCTGTTTCCTATTAAAATAAAACACTGCCTTCCTTTTTTTCCAAGTGAGCTAAACATTTTCAAGCTCTCCTCTGCAGAGAGCCAGCATGCCTGCGCACCCTTGATTGGTGCGGCACTGCCCTAGGGGGGATTGTGATTGGTACGCCCACTTGCCTGCTTTGCTCTGATTGGGGCACCTTCTCTATAGCCTGTTACAGTGTTCCCTTCTTAATTCTGACTTCTCAGCTCTCGCTCTGACCTGAAATTTTCTCCCACCCCCACCTCCCAGGCCTCCTTTAAATACACTCATGATCCGCCTCCTATATCATATTACTGCTTCATTGACCTAGTTTCGACTGCTGCCAACCTATGATTGGTATCTGAGTGTGGCCAATAAGACTGCCCTGTGTGAATATCTCTTGAGTCCCGCCACTAACTAAGCTGCTCCTGCTCTCCTTGTTCCCCTTTCTGCTGTATTTTCTCATCTAGGTTTTAAGTGAGTACCTAGGTGGGCAAATTTCTTGCCTAGAAAATATTGCACTAATACAAATCACGAGACCACTCAAACTGGGACCATGGCTCTCCTTATTGTGTTTTTATTGCTCCTAAGGTGCAGAGTTCTCAGCAATACAGTGCAATTCGAAGTACCTCAATGCAATTCAGTTCTCCAATGTGCCTTATCAATACCTAATGTTATAACGGTCTACCGTGCAGACACTATGTCATTCTCCTTTTCCCTTTGAGCCTACACCCCCTTGCTACTGTCCTCACCTATGTCTATTCAAGCACTTACATTGATCACGATAAACTGTCATCACAGTGGTGCCGCCTCTTGCGCAGCACGATATGGGTTACCGCAAAGAAATAAAAAAGCAGTCTCCATTCTTATAAGCTCCTTAAAGAAAGTTATACTTCTGCTTCTTCTCTGCTCAGGAAATGTGGAGCTCAACCTTGGCCCCCCACAACTTACCTCGCCTATCGATTTTGCTGAGGCCACAGGTCTCAAAATGATGATGGTCAACATTTTAAGCCTGCCTAAAAAACTTGTACAGCTGCAAGCCTGGGCTGCACACGTTAACCCTGACCTTATCATAATTACTGAGTCGTGGTTAAAAAAGACGAACACTGATCAACAAATATCACTGCAGGGCTACAATTTATTTAGAGCAGATAGAAGTCTAGCATGGGTGTGGTTATTCACGCCAAATCTAAGTACTCGGTCACCAATATTAGTTGCAAATCTCTAGCCAAGGAATTTGAGTTAGTTTCGCTGAGCCTTCATCTCCCTCCTCGGAATGTATCACTATCCTAGGTGGCTATAGACCCCGTCCTGGTGGTGATGAAGTCCTTAATCTTTGAAATCCATGTTCGTAGATGCAAAAACTGAAACAATATTTCTAGGAGATCTAAATATAGACTGGCTGTCACCTAAATCACACGGCCTCAAATCCCTTTGTGATGAGTTAGGTCTTGGGCAATTAGTCAGTGAACCCACTAGGAACAGCACTCTAAATATTGCCAACAGTTCCATTCTAGATGTGGTACTAACCACCCATCCACACAAAATATCTCATTCGGCAGTGTTTCACAACAACATGAGTGATCATGGAATTGTTGCTTGCATAAGATCTCAAATTAAGGCCCGGACGCAGCCCATCTTTATAACAAAAAGATCCTTTCGCAAATTCAGTGCAGTAAACTTCCTATCTGACCTGAGCATGATCAGATGGCAAGATCTCTACCTAGCCAAAGATGTCAACAAGGCAGCTTACATCCTTAATGACAAACTCACTACAATAATAAATAAGCATGCCCCTTTCATCAAAGTAAGGGTACGGAACAATTCCAACCCCTGGTTCACCTCGGATCTCAAGGCAGGCCCTTATAGCTCGAGATAAGCTCTGGGCTAAAGCTAGACATTCCAAAGAATCTTCGGATTGGCAAGCCTTCTAGAACAGGGGCGTCACCTAGGATACAGTGTTGGGGGCTGATGCCCTTATTCAAAATCCTAACAAAGCTAGCGCTCTGGGGCATGCCCTGGGAAAATTTTGAAATTTTACCTCAAATGGTGGCTTTTCCTGCATATTAGTGGTGAAAAATATGTTTGAGAAGCCTACAATATCAGCCATGTATTTAATATGGTACATGGGAAAATTTGCTACTGGTCCACTGAGGACAGGTTGCAGGAGGACCTCAGAGCAAACGAGAGACCAGAACAGCCAGACACACTAACCATTATCCCAGCAGATCCGCTGAGAAGGTTGCAGGAGGACCCCAGAGCAAATGAGAGACCAGAACAGCCAGACACATCATTATCCCAGCAGATCTGCTGGGAAGGTTGCAGGAGGACCCCAGAGCAAATGAGAGACCAGAACAGCCAGACACACCAACCATTATCCCAGCAGATCTGCTGAGAAAGTTGCAGGAGGAACCCAGTGCAAATGAGAGACCAGAACAGCCAGACACACCAACCATTATCCCAGCAGATCTGCTGGGAAGGTTGCAGGAGGACCCCAGAGCAAATGAGAGACCAGAACAGCCAGACACACCAACCATTATCCCAGCAGATCTGCTGGGAAGGTTGCAGGAGGAACCCAGTGCAAATGAGAGACCAGAACAGCCAGACACACTAACTATTATCCCAGCAGATCTGCTGGGAAGGTTGCAGGAGGACCCTAGAGCAAATGAGAGACCAGAACAGCCATAGACATTACTATCCCAGCAGATCTGCTGGGAAGGCGCAGGAGGACCTCAGAGCAAATGAGAGACCAGAACAGCCAGACACACCATTATCCCAGCAGATCTGCTGGGAAGGTTGCAGGAGAACCCCAGAGCAAAATGAGAGACCAGAACAGCCAGACACTATTATCTCAGCAGATCTGCTGGGAAGGTTGCAGGAGGACCCCAGAGCAAATGAGAGACCAGAACAGCCAGACACATCATTATCCCAGCAGATCTGCTGGAAGGTGGAGGACCCCCAGAGCAAATGAGAGACCAGAACAGCCAGACACACCTACTCATTATCCCAGCAGATCTGCTGGGAAGGTTGCAGGAGGAACCCAGTGCAAATGAGAGACCAGAACAGCCAGACACACTATCCATTATCCCAGCAGATCTGCTGGGAAGGTTGCAGGAGGACCCCTAGAAAATGGAGAACCAGAACAGCCAGACACACTAATCATTATCCCAGCAGATCTGCTGGGAAGGTTGCAGGAGGACCCCAGAGCAAATGAGAGACCAGAACAGCCAGACACACCAACTATTATCCCAGCAGATCTACTGGAAGGCTGCAGGAGGACCCCAGTGCAAATGAGAGACCAGAACAGCCAGACACACTAATCCATTATCCCAGCAGA
Organism: Neoceratodus forsteri; assembly: GCA_016271365.2. NCBI lineage: Eukaryota > Metazoa > Chordata > Ceratodontiformes > Ceratodontidae > Neoceratodus > Neoceratodus forsteri. The sequence continues at coordinate 122,462,773 of CM057452.1, forward strand.
TCTGCTGGGAAGGCTGTAGGAGGACCCCAGAGCAATGAGAGACCAGAACAGCCAGACACATCATTATCCCAGCAGATCTGCTGGGAAGGTTGAGAGGACCCTGGAGCAAATGAGAGACCAGAACAGCCAGACACACCATTATCCCAGCAGATCTGCTGGGAAGGTTGCAGGAGAACCCCAGAGCAAATGAGAGACCAGAACAGCCAGACACACCATTATCTCAGCAGATCTGCTGGGAAGGTTGCAGGAGGACCAGAGCAAATGAGAGACCAGAACAGCCAGACACACTCATTATCCCAGCAGATCTGCTGGGAAGGTTGGAGGACCCCAGAGCAAATGAGAGACCAGAACAGCCAAGACACTCATTATCCCAGCAGATCTGCTGGGAAGGTTGCAGGAGGACCCCAGAGCAAATGAGAGACCAGAATAGCCAGACACACCATTATCCCAGCAGATCTGCTGGGAAGGTTGCAGGAGGACCCCAGAGCAAATGAGAGACCAGAACAGCCAGACACACCATTATCCCAGCAGATCTGCTGGGAAGGTTGCAGGAGGACCCCAGAGCAAATGAGAGACCAGAACAGCCAGACACACCAATTATCCCAGCAGATCTGCTGGGAAGGTTGCAGGAGGACCCTAGAGCAAATGAAAGACCAGAACAGCCAGACACCATTATCCCAGCAGATCTGCTGGATATCAGTGTCATACAGGTTTTATTATTATATCGTGTTGATTTTGGGAGAAGTAGCTCAACCTTTCTGTTTGTCATGGATGCAGATTCGCAATCACATCATCAGTGTCAAGTTGTCTGCTTTCTTCGGCTCTGAATGTTGAGAATTCCAAGAACTCAATCTGTCATTTTCTGTCTTGTTTCTCAGATATGTCTTAATGCGACTCAGAGAACTAAAGGAGCGCTCACACACATGTGGTAACTGGGATTGTTAGAGCAATCTGTAGTGATTTTGCAGCCGCCAGATACATGATTTCTGGAAGTACATTATAAAGATTGGTCATATCGTGGACGCTCATTTTCTGGCAGCCGACAAATGAAGTTTCTTGCTACTACCAGTTCCTCTTCCAGAACTGACAGTCATACATCTCTCCAAGTGGCCTCAGTTTGTCCTGGTCCAAGAATGTGTTAGACTGTGGTCTGAGAGCATTGATAGTAACCATCAGTGTTTGGTTATGCTTGGAAACCTTCTGTCAATCTCTCCAATCATTTTGTCAATCACAGGGTAAAAACAGTGATTCTCAAATGCACAGCAGTTCTTGTTTCATGCGATGCTGATGCACTTTGTTCAGTTCCAGTTCGTGAAGTTGGAACAAAGTGCTCCCAAGCACGAGGCTAGCCTTTGCCTCTGTGGACCCGGAGTATTTTCGGTGTCTGTCCCATATTTTTCTGCCATATTTTCAGCTTCCCTGTAGAAAACTAGAAATCTCTCTTCAGTACGAAATTGTGCAATTGTGTCTCTCACCGCAGATACAGCAGTCACTGCACATCCGAAGTCCAAAGCCTGAGACTGAAGTAAGTTATTTGTTCCATCAGCCACTGACAGTAGTTTGTCAAACATTTTAAGGAGAAATATATTGTTGAATTCTAGAAGCTTGCTGTGGAGTCCTCTGGCCTTTGCAGTTTCTCCTTCTTCACATTCTGAAAGATATTTTAGAAGAGCTGGATAAGTTTCTATTACTGCCTTTGTTGCTCGCTTTTGACAAGCCCACCTGGTAGAACTTAACTGGTATCTCAAGAATTCTAGTCAACCCAAGCTCCTTTTGAACATTTAAGAACCCCTGGTGAGTCAGGACAGATTTGGAAAAGAACGTGTATCTCTTGAAGCATGTCAAAGAATTTCTGTACAGGAAGAAGTGATGAACAGGCATCTATAAGGACCAAATTCAGAATATGCGCATAGCAATGAACATATATAGCATATGGATGCTTATGACGAAATAGTTCCTGGACTCCATTTGTTGCCGCATAACAGATGCACCATCATAAGTCTGAGCTACGCAGTCATCGAATTCTCATGGAGGTCCCAGTTAGTCAGCTTTGAACACAGTTCATTTGTCAGACTCTGGGCATCTAATGCTGTTACTTGATGGAAGCACAAAATTTCTCTACAGGGGAACCATGGTGAATATAACGAAGGCAAATACTCATTTGTTCTCTGCAAGCAACATCTCTAGATTCATCAGCAGTATTGCAAAATACTTTGCTTCTTTTACCTCATTTAAAATTTTCTCTTATTAATTTTGCACAACATTCTATCATCTGATTTTGACTGAGAGGTGAGAGATAGGTGGCATTTCCTGGCATGTGAACCTGCAAATTTTGCAATTCAGGATCAAACTTTTTAGAAGATCAAAAGTCTCTAAAAGTTACTTCTGTTTGAGCTCCTTCACACTCCCTATGGCCTCGAAAGGCAGTTCCTGTCTGCCAAACAACAAAACAATCTCAACTATTCTTCTCTTGTACTCTGCGCTTTTAATATCTGCAATCATTGCTGAATCCATTAGCTGTATAATATTGCCTCTTTCTTTAGATTTCACATAAGTAGACCAGGCCTCCATTGCTCCTGTATGTGTTGTTGTTTGTTGGTGTTCTCTCATCTTGTCTATTGCCTTCTTCCAGTTGTTAAACCTCTGGATGTGAAAGCAGTGTCCGCCGACCAGTGCAACTTGAAAACATTCTGCAGGCAAAGCAAATATGACATCATTGCTTACACTATATTCAAGCCATTTAAATGATGCATACCAGCTGCTTGAAAATGAACGCTTGCTTTCCAAATCCCTTTGTGGAAAACTAGACTATGGCTGCATAGGACCAGCCTCTTTGGTTCCCAGATCATTAGGTACAACAGGCAGCAGACGTGAATCTTGCTACTGATTCAAGTGCATCATGAGATGTTGCGGAGATGATGATGTGTTTGCTACATCTTCTTGTACTGAGTGGAACTTCCACTTCATTTCTTAATGGCTGCTCTGGTTGCAGCTGTTGAGCATCACTGGGGTCTAGGAAGTTACTTTCTTTATTCTGATTTTTTGATTTTGGACGGAAGAAGTCACGGATACTCATTTTTAACAAGGCTGATGAGTGTGTGACAAGAACTAACTAAAAAGTAAATTATAAGAAAAATGCCCTCTTATTGGGTCTGGCACACAGGGATAAAATGTTTATGTGACAGACTTAGTCTAACATACAGGGCTCACAGTATGCAAAGTAATAAAAAATTACTCACCTTAGTAATGTTGTTTCTTCTAATGGAGTCTTGCTATATTATGACAATCGCAGTTTGTCCCAGCCTTAGAACTGCTCCAGAGGTGAAAGAGTTAACTTCCATGCCATGCATGGAACTTAGAGCGCGAGCTCGGTTAGAAAAGCTCTGTCTGGATATTTCAAACTGAAACTGTCAGATCTTTACGAGCAAAACTCACTAAGGTTCTGTGTGGAAGCTGTAACCTACACTAGCCAACTGGCTACTTAAGTATTAACACATTTTCCTGGTCCCAACACCAAGACTCAAGTCAGGGGACCAGAAAATAAGATAAGATAAAATAAAACACAACACCCAAACACCCCAAAAAGAAGGGGTGGAAAACACAAGATGGGCATCAATAAGTGCCAACACTGGACTGCCCACCCCATCCCTAAAGTAGAAGTTCTGAGAGGGGCAGGCTGGGGGGTATAATATAGCAAGACTCCATTAGAAGAAACAACATTACTAAGGTGAGTAATTTTTTCTTCAAACAACATGAAGTCTTGCATATTATGACAATTGCAGACTACACAGCAGTACCTCCATGGAGGAGGGACAGAACCTACTTAGGAAATAGGCTCTGAAGCACAGCTTGTGTTAAATCGAGCATCCCTCCTGGCCTGAATGTCCAAGGAGTAATGCTTAGTGAAAGTATGTACTGTTTTCCAAGTAGCTGCTTGACATATCTCTAAGATAGGGATGTCCCTGGCGCAGCTAGGACAGCTGTACCTCTGGTAGAGTGAGCCCTCAGGCCTGAAGGGGAACCTTACCCAGTTTTTGATAGCAAAATTGGATACAAGAGACAATCCACCTGGCAATGGATCTCTTAGTGGCAGGTTTCCTTTCCCAACCTCACCATAAGTGAGAAAGAGTTGGAGGAGTCAAACCTGTGACCCTTGGTACGCTCTATGTAGTAACTAGGGCCCTCTTAACATCTGTTGTGCAGCCTCCTCTCACCAGAGGAGGAATGGTCAGTGAAGAACACTGGAAGAGAATAGATTGATTAAGGTGGAAATCTGAAACCACCTTAGGCAAAAACTTCCTGTTAGTCCTGAGGACTACCTTATCCCTGTGAAAGGAAATAAAGTCAGTCTCCACTGACAAAGCTTGTAACTCACTTATGCGCCTGGCAGAAGTGATGGCTACTAGAAACACAGTTTTCCAAGTCAAGTACTTAAGCTCTGCCGAAGACAGAGGTTCAAAGGGGGGTTGCATCAGCTGAGCAATGCAAACATTAAGATCCCAGGCAGGGGCAGGGTCCCTGAATGGTGGATTGGTATGAAGCAATCCCCTGAAAAACTTGGAAAATACAGGGTGAGCAGAGAGAGAAGAGGGCTTCCCTGCTGAAATAAAAGCAGAGACAGCTGCCAAATGCACTTTCAGGGTAGCTGGTCTCAGTCCCAAAGAATTAAGATGGACCATATAGTCCAAAACAGTGGGCAAATCAGCAGATTCAGGGGAAATATGCTTCCCGGAGCACCATATGGAAAACCTTTTCCATTTAGAGTTATAAGTAGCCCTAGTGGAAGGCTTCCTAGAAGCTTTCAAAATTTCGAGAACACCTAGAGAAAGGTGTAGGTCAGCAAACTCTAACTCCTCAAGAGCCAGGCCTTGAGGTTGAGGGATTTGAGATTCGGATACCAAACTCTCCTCTGGGCACAGGTTAACAAATTGTGGTTCCTGGGGAGACACAGGGGAAGATGGACTGCTAAAGACAGAAGGAGAGGGTACCAGGGCTGTCTGGCCCAATCTGGAGCAATCAGAATCATCTTGCAGGGCTGAGATCTGATTTTGACTAGCACCTTGAACAGGAGAGGGAAGGGGAAGGCATAGAGAAACTTCCCTTCCCAATCGAGGAGAGAAGGCATCCAGGGGGACTGAGCCCAACACTGGGGGCCTGCAACAAAAAAGTGGAAGTTGAGGATTGTCTGGGGCTACAAAAAGATCTATCTGAGGGGTGCCCCACCTGGCAAAAACTATCCCCAGTACTCGAGGATCCAATGACCATTCATGATGGCCCTGGGAAATCCTGCTGAGAGCATCTGCCAGGACATTGTCCTTGCCTGGGAGGTGAACTGCTATGAGGGAGGTGTTCAGGGAATAAGCCAGAGACCACAACTTCATTGCCTCGGTGCACAAGGCTCAAGACCGAGTGCCCCCTTGTTTGCTGATGTACCACATTGTAGTGGTGTTGTCTGTTCTGACCTGTACCACTTTGTTCTGAACAGATGCAGAAAAAACCTGAAGTGCTAGAAAAACAGCTCTGAGTTCCAACAGATTGATGTGGAGCAGAGATTCCTGAGGGGACCACAATCCCTGGGTGGAGAGGTCGCCCATGTGAGCTCCCCATCCCAAAAGGGACGCATCTGTAGTAAGGGTCAAGGAGTGAGATAGAGGGATAAAAGGAACCCTTGTCTCAGATTGCTCTGATCCTGCCACCACTGAAGGGCCTGGATCAGGTTCGAGTTACTGGGATCAACTTGATAGGGGATCTCTCTTTGAGACCAAAAGGCTCTCAAATGGAACTGAATGTCCCTCATCTGAAATCTTGCTCCTGCACCACGGCTGTGGAAGCAGCCATGTGTCCTAGGAGCTGTAGAAATGCCTTGCTGGTCGAGAGACCTGCAGGGTGAAGGAGGAGGCCAGGGCCACCAGGGTCCTTACCCTTTCTAGGGGAAGGAAGGCTCTGGCCTGCTTTGTGTCCAGTTCTGCAGCCTATGAAGGTGAGTACCTGGACAGGTTCTAAAACTGACTTTGGAAGATTGAGAAGAAAGCCTAGAGAGGTAAGTAGCTGCTGGGTAACCTGCAGGTGTGTTTGACCTGGTCTGGGACTGACCCACAATGAGCCAGTCGTCGGTAGGGAAAATGGCAATCTTTGCCTTCTTAAATGAGCAACTGCTACCGCCAGGCATTTTGTGAATACCCTTGGGGCAGAGGTAAGGTCAAGGGCATTGCTCTGAACTGATAATGGCCTGAGGGCAGTTCGAATCTGAGGTACTTCGTGGGAGCTTCTGATAAGAACATGGAAGTAGGCATCCTTGAGGTCCAGGGAAGCTAGCCAGTCCCCTGGCCTTAGGGAGGGTAAAATCATTCCCAGAGTCACCATTTTGAATTTTGGTTTTAAAGGTGCTTGTTCAGATATCTTAGGTCCAGGATGGGCCGCCATTCTCCTGTCTTTTTTGGGGTAAGGAAGTACCTGGAGTACAGACCCTTGCCCTGGTGTAGGGGAGAAACCCTTTCTACAGCTCTGAGAGCCAGGAGGGTTGAGACTTCTGTTTCCAAAGCAAGAGTCTCTAGAGGATTTGCAGGTGGAAAAGATCTGATTCTCATCTTTGGAAATTTTTTGAAGCTGAGAACCAGACCCTGGCTTACTACTTCCAGGACCCACTTGTCTGATGTTAAAGACTCCCAGTCCTGGACGAAGTAAGCCAGCCTGCCCCCTACAGGTAATGGAGAATCGGCCCTGGGCATCCCATCAGGGTGCCTGTTTGGCAGGGGCTTTAGGCTGAGGGGTGGGAGCAGGCCTGCTCATACCCCGTCTGCCTCTCCCTCTGAAGAACCCCCTCTGAACGTAATCCGAAGAGGAGGCCTGGGTTTGGTAAAAAGGTCTGTGAAAAGGCCTGCCTCTACCCCTGGAGGGCTGCCTCTGAGGAGTGGCTTGCTGTTCCTTGGCTTGTGCACTCCTATAAGTGGTTCTATATTCATCCATTTTCTTCATATAATTCTCTGTCTGCTCCCCATAGAAACATAGAAACATAGAAGTTGACGGCAGATAAGGACCGCAAGGCCCATCCAGTCTGCCCATTTCTTTTTCTACCTTATAAATGTGCCATCGGCCTTTGCTCTGTCAGTGACCTATCTATTCATAGTCATTTGTATTGCTCCCTTATGCCTATCCCATGCCTGTTTGAAGCCCTGCACTGTATTCATAGCCACCACTTCTTGTGGTAAGCCATTCCATGCATCTACCACATTTTCTGTGAAAAGAATTTCCTCACATTCCCCTTAATCGGCCTCCTCTAATCTCATGCTGTGTCCTCTTGTCCTGCTATTTTTCTTATATTTAAACATGTTAGACTCTTTCACCTTGTTTATGCCCTTAAGGTGTTTAAATGTCTCGATCATATCACCTCTCTCCCTCCTTTGCTCAAGGGTATACATATTGAGCTCCGTTAATCTGTCCTTATATGTCTTCTGATGCAGTCCCTGCACCAAACCCAAACAGAGAATTTCCCACCACAGGAAAATCCATGGCCTTAGCCTGGGTATCCTGTGACAGACTAGTACACCTGAGCCAAGCCAATCTACGAAAAGCCACAGATGTAGCCATGACTCTAGCGGATACATCATTAGAATCCACTGCAGCATGGAATTGCACCTTAGATGCCCCAATACCATCAGCAGCCACCTGTTCCAGCTCCTTGGCAAGCTGGCCAGTGACCTTGTTTGGCAAGGCCATGACAGTATCCCATCTAGATTCTGGTATCTTGCAACACAGGCCATATAATTTGCCTGTCTGGAGTCCCAAGGACGCTGCTATGTATTGTTTTTAGCCATGGCATCAATCTTCCTGAGTCCTTGTCAGGAGGATGTGAAGCCAGGAATATTAGCTTATCACAGGCTGCAGCCTGAACTACCCCAACATGGCTGCATTGCTGTGAAAGAAATTCTGTATCAGGACTGACAAGGTGTACCTCCTGTCCATCTTTTTATCCACAGGAGGCACAGAATTAGGAGCTTTTAAAATTTTTATTGTTTGTTTCCTAAGGATTTATGTAAAGGAATAGACAATCTCCTGGACTCTGGGATATCCATCATCTCCACAAAGTCAGGCTCCTCTTGCTCATCCACAGCTTCCTCCAAAGGGAGCTGGAGGGTTTCAGCAACTTTTTTATAAAACAGAAAATGAGAAGGGGACTCAGAAAGCCTAGGGGGAGACTCTCCTAAAGGTTTGTCTGGGGAGATGTCCAGTTCAATGGGCACATCCAGACTTTCAAAATCACATTCACACTGTTCATAATCATCCTCCCCCTCCTCTGGTTCATAAAACTCCTCTATATCATATTCTTGAACCGGTGGAACCGGCCGAACCGACCTTTTGCCAGATAGTGGTGGTTCGGACGGAACCAGGGAAAGCGACTGGACAATTTGGATCGCTTTGGCTATCTCTGCAGCAGTTGGAGAAGAATTTTGGACTCCACACCTGCTGATTTTCTAGTTCTCTTTGCTGGAACTGGCTCCACTGAGTCAGCTTTTCGTTTCTTGAGTCTCGCCCTGGTCAGAGGCACTCCCTCGATTCGGTTGGCACAGGTCCGGGCTGTATCCGGGTCAGCGGACTTTTGGCCTTCGTTCCCTGAGCCTACCAACTCTCTTATCTAGGGTAGCTGCAGGGAAATTCTTGCAAATCTGGCAGTCTGCATTGAGGTGGTCAAACCCCAGACAATAAACACATGTGGTGTGTGGGTCAGCCTTGGCAAAGGCTTCCCCACAGACACTACAGTGTTGAAACCCAGTGGGCCGTTTTCTTTTGGGGTTCTCAGACATAATGCCAGTCTAACCAAAACTTGCCCTTTTCCGGCAAATGCCAGGCAAGACACCCTTATCGTGGTTCCCAACTCGTAATATGGGTCGGGAAACCGAATGAAACCCGTTTTTTTTTAGAACCGGGAACCGCACTCTAAATAGCTTTAAATGAATTTAGAAAAAAGTTTTAAAACAACCAGATCAGTTCAAATGATCCAGACAGAGCTTTTCTAACCGAGCTCGCACTCTAAGTTCCATGCATGGCATGGAAGTTAACTCTTTCACCTCCGGAGCAGTTCTAAGGCTGGGACAAACTGCAATTGTCATAATATAGCAAGACTTCATGTTGTTTGAATGAGTATTAAACACCTACTGGAAATGGAAAACTGTTATTTAATACAGTAGACGGAGCCTAACACACACAGGGCTCACAGTATGCGAAGTAATGAGTATTAAACACCTACTGGAAAACTGCTATTTAATACAGTAGACGGAGCCTAACACACACAGGGCTCACAGTATGCGAAGTAATGAGTATTAAACACCTACTGGAAACTGCTATTTAACACAGTAGACAGAGCCTAACACACACAGGGCTCACAGTATGCGAAGTAATGAGTATTAAACAAACACCTACTGGAAACTGCTATTTAATACAGTAGATGGAGCCTAACATACTCAGGGCTCACAGTATGTGAAGCAAAATGAGTATGCTTGCTACTGGAACTGTTTTTTTTTATAAAGCAGAAGGTTCCCCTTGTTCATAAAAAAAAGTGTCTGAAATTGAACTGGCTAACTCCTTGCTTGTGATGTTAAGCTTGCCACAATACAAACCCGAGGCATGGGTCAAGGTATAAGGCAATTTAGGAAAAGAAAAGTTCTGCTATTTTTATTCTAAATTTGTGAGCCTAAAAACATAAACCACCAAAGTGATGTTCTTCAGTCTTTCTGAGCTGTCAGCTCTTCACTAGTAATCACTGAGTTTACTCAGTAAAATAGTAAATGTGGAAATAAGTTGCAAGTAAGAAAAATAAACATATATGCAGTAGTTAGTAATGCTGCTGTATGGCAGCACTCACAGCAGGTTGTCTGTGTCTGAGCTTTTCAATTTACCCCAAGACACACACAAACACAACCCCTGTATTTCACTCAGAGAAAAAAATGTAAAAAAAATACACTACACTTTTATTTAGCTCTCAAGCCTCTTAGCCCAACAAGTGAACTGAGTCTTCAATGTTTGATAATAACTTTCTAGATATATAGATTGAATTCCAGTTTGAATCTCCCAAATAGTGCCTCTGCTCTGTTGCTCGCTCTGCCTCTACCAACTACAACTGCGTCACTAGCTTTTCTTACTGCACACTACTAGTGTGCCACGTGTGTGTTGGAGAAGCACACCACGTGTTTGTCCACTGATTGGCTCACTGTGCAAGCAAGCTGCTGTGCAGTTGGTAGGCAGAGTACGAGGCGGGTGCCAGTCACAGAATACAAGATTAATGAACCTTCCCTGCTCGCCTCCTTCTGTCTATCATCCCCCCCCATCTCCAACAACTGACGTCATTTCATTATCTCCCGAGTCCCAATCAGTCTGTCACATCTGCTGGCGCTGCTCCCGCCCACACACACACACCAGAGACAACTGGCGCTGATGACTGCAGTCCTTGGCTTGCTCAGCTTGACACCATGCAATGCAAGCCAGGACTCCCAGGACTGCCTCCTCCACCACGAAGTGCTGCTGCAGGGTGAGGGCAGGCTGCTGTCTGAGTCCAATTCCCTGTGTACTACTATATTTTACTGTAGTAGTGGGCTCGGCTGATGAATCCATCTGTGTGTCTCACACTCTCACTCTCTCCCCCCCGCCCCAGTAACTGACCCTGCTGCAGTACCACTTTGTCGCTTTCCAGCGCCTGCCTGCACCCGCTCAATATAGAAGAAAAGAAGATGGCAAGCAAGGCGATCACTGAGCTTCCCAATTCCCATCCCCGAATCCGCACCCGAGAGTGAAGTGATTGGAAGTTTATAAATGATTATATTATATGTCCCTGATCTCGCTGGAATCAGGGACAGGGACATATAATCATTTATAAACTTAAACCTCTTACCCTATTCATTCCGTGGCCCCCTCCGGCGCGCCCTGTTCAGTGTCAGTCCTGCTCCTGAAATCAGCGTTTAACTTCAGACTCGAGAGCTGCAGGCAGGGTCATCGTCCAGGGGTGTGAGTGTGACTTTCAAGATGAGATGACTGTCTGTAACACGCACAGTTCTCCTCTCTTTATTCACATGCAGGTTTCTGGATATAGTATTCCAGTAGCTTTGAAGAGTTCAAAACATCTTGCAATAACTAGTTTCATAATCATCATAAAAATCTTCAGTTGCTCTCCCAAACCTTGAAGCGCGATTCTTTCACTTCAGAAATGCACTGGGTTTAGGCTTTAAAACGATTTCAGAATATGTGTATTGCTGGTTTATTTTTGATTGGTATGATTAAGAAAGAAACACAACAAATATTACAATTACTTGATGTCTATTCAAAACAAATTATTTTAACATGTTATACAGTAAATCTTTAATCACACAGTAACCTAGCTGTCTTAATGATCATGTATACAATGTCTCTTGCCTCAGACAGCTGCTTCCTTCGCCTCCGTCAGCCAGAAACCAAAAGGAAGCAAAAACGGCCAGGAATTAAACCGCGATAGTCAATAAATACCAGTTCCTCAGCGACTTCACACGCCTCCCACTCGGAAGTTCGAACTTCGGAACCATGACTCCGAGGATCCTCACTCTAGTCTGTACTGTCTCTGTAACTCAGCTGTTGCTATCAGGGAGTCACTCGGTCGGGACCACAGGGAAAGCCAGGCTGATTGCATGCTGTGTCTGCGTTGTCTATGCGCATCTGCATCAGATGCAGAATTTAAACAATTAACAATTAAGAAACGGAATTTATTTTTTTAGTGCAAATGATTGGGGGGGGCTTTAACTTAGATTGGGGGGGGCTGTAGCCTCCCCAAAATCAACGTGGTGACGCCACTGCTTTAGAACAGCCAGGAATAACTGTGTGAAAAAACTTTGCTCTGCTAAAGCTAACTATTATATTTCTACTCTCGAACAAGCTAAAGGTAACCCTCATAAAATATGGAAGACTATCAAAGCTATAGAAGGACGGCCCATGGCCCCCTCTGTCCCAACTAAGATAGTTGCAAGTGGCAAGATTGTGGAAAACAAGTCCCTAATCTTGGAGGAACTTAACTCCCACTTTGCCACAGCTGGATTAGCTTTTGATTCGTCACCTTATGCTGGTGCTGCGGTGAGCCAGCATACCCCTCCTCTACATCTAGTCCTGCACCCAGCCCCTTCCAACTGCGCGAGATAACTTATAAAGAAGTAGAAGATTCTCTTCTTAACTTAGACACCAAAAAAAGCGCAGGGGACGATGGCTTGGAACCCTTTTTCCTAAGGTCAGGCTATGCCCATCTCACTGCCCCAATTCTCCACATCTTCAATCTTTCCATTACATCTGCTACTGTGCCGTCCTGCTGGAAATCAGCACATATCCTCCCTCTATTTAAATCTGGTGACCCATGCATGTAAACAACTATAGACCTATCTCCATATTGCCTATCCTTTCTAAAGTTCTCGAAAACTGATCCATATTCAGTTAAAATCTCACTTGAAACATTCTCTCTCATTAACCCAGCTCAATCTGGCTTCCGGCTAATCATAGCACAATCACTGCACTAGCAAAAGTAACCAATGATTGGATCTCGCTATACATGCTAAGAAGGTAACTGCTAGTCTTTTGGACCTCAGCAAAGCTTTTGATACTGTTGATCACAAACTATTAGTCAATTGCCTTGCAAAGTTGGGTGCCACATACCATACCACCCAGTGGTTCTCTAGCTACCTAACTGGAAGATCCCAAAAGTAAAGGCAGAAGGCTTTTTTCTGCTGCCTTGCCAGTTGCAAGAGGAGTCCCCAAGGATCCATCTTAGGCCCTATCTTGTTTTCTTTGTACATTAATGACTTAGATGCTAACATATCTCACGTCCAATCTGCACTTTTTGCAGATGATACTGTGTTGTATACTTCTGGCTCATCGTTATCTGAAGTCAAGGAGTGCTTCAAGCGGACTTCGCACAACTTGAGCATAATCTAATAAAGGCAAAGCTTCTGCTCAATGCTAAGAAGACTAGCGATGATATTCTTCCAGAGTGCTGTCACAGGTCCCCCAATACCCTTGCCCAAGACTTCATTGTCACCACGCTAAACGAGCCTCTGGAAGTTGTAACCAAATTTAAATATCTGGGTATCTGGATCAACAATAAATTATCTTTCAATGACCACGTCAAGATGTCTCTAGAAGGTTAAAAGCAAGGTTAGGTTTCTTCTACAGAAATAGGCCCCTTTTCCCCATGAAACTCAAACAAGCTTGTACAGGTCACTTTTCTCCCCTACTCGACTATGGCGATGTAATCTATTCCTCCACCACTCTTGCAAATCTAAGTAAACTGACATCCTTTATCACTGTGCTGTACGGTTCATTACCAACTCCCCTTACCGTTCGCACCACTGTGACTTATATGCAGCTGTTGGTTGGACATCCCTTACTACTAGACGCCTGCTCTATGCTGGGCTATGGACTCAAACTGCTCCTGCAGAAATTGCCAAGCTATCTCTCTTCCTTATTAGTATCTCACATAGTGCATACTGTTAAGAAAATCTGACTTTTATGCTTGACATACCAAGGACGCGACCTCCTTTGGTAAACGTATATTGCATATGCCCTTCCCTCCATTTGGAACCAATTACAAACCGTACTGAAACTAACTAGCGCAGTTTCAATAAACTTCTACAAATCGCTAAGTTCAGCCAAAATAAAAGACACCTGTAACTGTCATTAAGTCTCTTCCTTCCCCATGTGTACCATATTTATCCACTGGTAAGGTATAATTGCTTTGTCATATTAACTGCTTTCCCTTCCCCTTCTACTACTGGCTTTATCTATGCTTACACTCCACTGCTACTCTATGAAATCACTCTTCCCCCCATATCAGTTGTAGTCTGTTGTTTGTTCTAGCTGCCAAAATATATGTATTGCACACACCAGTCATCATGTTTCATTTATCAGTATGCAACCTGTAAGTCGCTTCCCTGTGTCATATTAATGTTTACCACCTGCGGTCACCCTATGTGGTACCCTTGTATGTATATCCAGCCTGTATCAAGTAACGTGCATTTCATGTATATACTGTTATTACCTATCTATGTTTGTACTTTAAGTGTTTATGTCACAGGACCTCCTTGTGAATGAGCTTGCTCAATGGAGTTTTCCTGCAATAAACTTGAACTTGAATTTGAACTTGAAGCTAACATGCTGAACAATGACGCTTATACCATCAAACTTTTATGCCACTGCTGCCAACCAATCTGTCACAAACTCGCTCAGCCGGTCAGCACTCTACTCCCAAAGTGCCAACCTCTGAGCGTATGATTTGTGTACAGTGAACAGAACAAGGTAGCCCTCTTGTCTGTTTTAGAAACATAGACTTTGACGGCACATAAGGACCACTTGGCCCACCCAATCTGCCCATTTCCCTACCTACTGGATAAGCTGCAGATTCTAGTTAACCAACAGCCTATTTCCTGCCCCCCGCCCCCTACAGTTGCCTTGTGTCTGTCCCATGCATGTTTGAATTCCCCCACTGTTTTAGCCCAAACAACCTTCCCAGGAAGGCAGTTCCATGTATCCACCACTCTCTCTGTGAAAAAAGATTTCCTCACATTATCCCTGAGCCGTCCCCCCCTCTATCTTTAAATTGTGTCCCCTTGTTCTTACACATCTCTTTTTCTGAAAGATGCTACCCTCCTGGACTTTGTTGATTCCCTTGAGGTACTTGAACGTTTCTATCATGTCCCCTGTCCCTCCTTTCATCAAGGGTATACATATTAAGCTCTCTCAGTCTCTCTCTTCATATGATTTCTGATGCAGACCCTGCACCATTTTAGTTGCCCTCCTCTGGACTACTTCCATCCTGTCTATGTCCTTGTGAGATGAGGTCTCCAAACTGCACACAGTACTCAGATGGGGTCTCCCAACTGTCTGTACAGAGGGATAACCACTTCCCTTTTTCTACTTGTGATGCCCCTTCCTATGCATCCCAGTATCCCCCTGGCTCTCCTTACTGACTTCTCACATTGCTTACCAACCTTTAGATCATCTGATATGACTACCCCCAAGTCCTGTTCCATTTTCGTTGTTGTTAGTACCTCCCCTGCTATTGGGTACTCTTCTCCTGTGTTTTTGTTTCCCAGGTGCAATACTTTGCACTTCTTTTCATTGAATCTATGTTGCCATATGTCTGACCATTCCTCCAACCTTGCCAAGTCCCTTCTCATCCTTTCTACCCCACCTTGTGCATCAACTCTGTTGCAGATCTTTGTATCATCTGCAAAGAGACAAACTTTTCCTTCCAGTCCCTCTGCAATGTCGCTTATAAAGACATTGAAGAGGACCGGTCCTAATACTGAAATCTGCGACCCTACTAGTAACCCCTTTCTTCAGAGTGGACTCCATTTACTATTACTCTGTGTCCTATTCTCCAGCCAATTCTTTTCCCAGGCTGTCATCTTGGGACCCACTCCCAGGCTGGCTAACTTGTATATTCATCTTTTGTGTGGACTGTGTCAAATGCCTTGCTAAAGTCTAGGTAGGCCATGTCCACAGACCCTCCCTGATCTACTACTTTGGTCACCCAGTTAAATAAATCTATCAGATTCGTCTGGCATGACCTTCCCGCTGTGAATCCATGCTGCCTTGGGTCCTGGGCCCTTCTGGCCTCTAGATACTCAATAATTCTTTCCTTCAGAAGTGATTCCATCATTTTCCCTATCACTGAGGTTAAACTAACAGGTCTGTAGTTTCCTGCTTCTGCCTTGCTCCCACTTTTGTGAAGGGGAATCACATCTACCCTCCTCCAGTCCTCGGGTACCACCCCATCCTCCCATGATTTGTTAAAGAGGGTAGTCAGTGGTGTTACTAGTGCTACCTTTAGTTCTTTTAGAATTCTGGGATTAATCCCATCAGGCCTCATTGCTTTGTCCACCTTCAGTTTTAGAGTTCTTTCAGAACCCTTTCTTCTGTAAATGGACTGGTATCAACTTCTGTATCCAGAGTGTTTCTACTGTTTGTTTTAGGTACCTCCCCCTCTTCATTTGTAAATACTGAGCAAAAATATTTGTTTAGTATCTCTGCCTTTTCACAGTCACCCTCTGCCCAGCCTCCCTCCCCTTTATTAAGCCTCACTATCCCTCCCTTGGTCTTCCTTCGCTCCCTGATGTACCTATAAAAGGTTTTATCCCCCTTCTTAACTGAGCTGGCTCTCTTTTCCTTGGTTTGGGCCTTTGCTGTTCTGACTGCCTTCCCAGCTTCATTTTGCTTTAACTGATACAGTTCTCTGTCCTGCTCCTTCTGTGATTCCTTGTACTTCCTGAATGCTTTCTTTTTCTCTTGAACCTTCACTGCCACTTCCTTTGAGAACCACAGTGGTTTCTTACATTGTTTCATTTTGTTTATTTGCTTCACACAAAGGCTTGTTACCTCTGTGATGGCAGTTTTTATTATTCCCCATTGTTCTTCCACCCCTCCTTCCTGCCCATTTGCTAGTGCATTCCTTAGGCACTCACCCATTTTGCAAAGTCAGCCCTCCTAAAGTCCAGTACTTTTGCCTTTGTATGGCTTGACTCTATTGCTGTGTTTATTGTGAACCATACTGTTTGATGGTCGCTAGTTCCCAGATGGCTACCCACTTCTACATCTGTGATCCTCTCTCCATCTCCATTTGAGAGAACCAGGTCTAAGATTGCTCCCTCTCGAGTGGGCTCCAATACTAGTTGTCTAAGGCATGCCCCCTGTGGGGCATCTAGAATAACCCCACTCTTCAAAGTGGCTGCTGCAACTGCACTCCAGTTAACATCTGGCATATTCATATCACCCATCAGCAATATCTCCCATTTTTCTACCATTCTAAGTATACTTAGAATTATCATCACCGGTGCCATGTTTGTAGATGATAATATCTATTGTCATTCTACCCCCCCCCCCGTCTTTCACTATACATCTGCCGCTCTTCATGCCCTCCGCCCTTCCTCTCCCCGTCCATTGCTTTTCCCTATATACCAATGTTGTAGGGCCTTGGGAATAGCTCGTGGGAAGTGTCAGAGGGCCGGGGGGTGTGAACAGTGGCGAATGGATGAGTGGGGTGCTCGCATCCGAGTGGTTACGTCCAGAAGACGCCCTGGGGCGACATGGAGTGCTGAACAGGGATTTCCTTGTTTGGTCTCCATACCCAAGGGCACCACCCTTGTAAATGGTGGGCAGGTGGTTGGGCGTCCCAGGAGTCCCTATCCAACCCGGCGGTGCTTGCAATGCCAGGTCCATCGTGAACAAGACTGCCATTATAGCAGACTTGGTGGGCACTGTGGACCTGACTTGTATCACCGAAACCTGGCTGGACAGTAATGCTGGCCCAGTGGTTGAGGCCGCAGTTCCAGCCGAGTATTCGGTGATACACCGCCCGAGATTGGATCGCAGGGGCGGGGATTGTGGCCTGTTTCAAGACTGAATTGGATCTCACTAGTGTTCCAGTAGAGGAAATCAGATTCTTTGAATGTGTTGTAGTGGCAGGTGGGGGCTATAGGATAGCACTCGTTTATCGTCTACCCGGTGACGAGAAGCTATTCCTTAAAGAAGTGGCGGACTTTGTCGTCGACCTGGTATTTGAATTGCCCAGGCTGATGGTGCTGGGTGATTTTAATGCCTGGATCGACGATGAAATCTCACAATTTGGTCAGCACTTCCTCCAATTGATGTGTTCATTGGGCCTCACACAGGTGGTTTCCTCTGCCACTCATAAACATGGCCATTCGCTGGATCTGGTCTTCCTGCTGGGGATGGAAGCCTCCGATGTGGGGGTGGAACCTGTCAGTTGGTCAGACCATCACACTGTAACATTCAATTTCTGCACCCCCCTGCATAGGCCTACCCCTGTGGAGATGGTCAAGTTCCGCCCTTTACGGGATGTTACTCCCGAAGGGCTAACTGCAGTTCTTGACCTATCAGAACTTCCTAGGATTAGCTCTAATCCTGAAGAATTGGTACTAGCCCATAACAAGGCTGTTACCACTGCTTTGGATTTAATTGTTCCCACCCGTGTGTGCCCTCTTTCCCTTTGCCCTCGATCCCCTTGGTTTGATCGGGATCTGAGGGAGAAGCGGCAACTAGGATGCAGGTTGGAGAGGTGCTGGCGAAAATCTGGCTTAGATGCCGACCATCTTAGACTCTTGGAGCACTATAAACTCTATCAGTCAGCAATTTCTCATAAGAAGGCAGTATTCCTGTCCGGAGAAATTGCTACTGCACAGAATCGATTTCGAACCGTGGACAGGCTGTGCAACCCAACCTGTCTGCAGATTCATCGAGCCTTTTCACAAATACAATGTGAGGAACTTGCTCGATTCTTTGCAGATAAGGTGGCTGATATCAGGGCCGAGACTCGCACAGCACTTGCCATGGGAGTTGCCGTGGTCCAGCCTACGGCTACAAGTACCCCGTTTACCTGGAGTTCCTTCGAAAGGCTGGATATCGATGATGTTATGAGGATTGTCCAGGGCATGCGTACCACAAGCTGTAGTTTAGACCCGGGTCCCACTGGCCTGATTATGGGCTGTAGTGAGGTTATCATTCCGGTTCTAGCTAGGATAGTCTGGTGCTCCTTAGACTCTGGTGAATATCCCCACTCCCTAAAAGAAGTGGTGGTGACACCAGTGTAGAAAAAGACTTCTTTGGACCCAGACTCCTTAGCCAACTACAGACCCATCTCGAACCTCCCCTTTGTGGGGAAGGTTATTGAGAAAGTGGTGGCAGCCCAGTTGGACAACCATCTATCCATCCATAACATCTATGATCCTCTCCAATCAGGTTTTCAAAAGAGACATAGCAGTGAGACTACGCTGATTCGGGTGCTCAATGATCTCCTGATGGCAAGAGACCAGAAAAAATGGTCCATTTTGGTCCTTTTGGATTTGTCAGCAGCATTTGACACCGTAGACCATGGGGTGCTGCTCGAGCGCCTGAGATCCATCTGTGGGCTGTCGGGTTTGGTACAGAGATGGTTTTCCTCCTTCCTCACAGGTACAACTCAGAGGGTTGTATCGGGGATATTTTCCTCTGATCCTACCGCTCTGTCCTGTCGGGTGCCTCAGGGCTCTGTGCTGTCCCCCATGTTGTTTGCAGTGTACATGCTTCCCCTCGGAGACATTGTAAGACAATATGGGCTGGAGTTTCATTGTTATGCCGATGATACCCAGCTCTATCTGTCTTTTGCACCTGACCAGAATAGAGCACCCTCAGTGTTTAACAACTGTCTCAGTGAGATCCAGGGTTGGATGAGGTCTAGCTGGTTGAAGTTGAACTCTGGGAAGACGGAGGTGATGGTCGTGGATCCTGGCTACCGGATTGAGGGGCCGGGGGCAAATTAAACCTCAAGTTTTCACCTGGTGGAATTGGAGTTCCCTGTCTCTGAATGGGTGCGAGATCTGGGGGTGATCCTTGATGACCAGCTGACACTGTATGCGCAAGTGTCAGCGGTTGTTAAGGTATCCTTTTATCATCTTAGGAACATCACTAGAATCAAGCACCTTGTTCCATCTGGCGACCTGCCTACTTTGATCCACGCCTTTGTGACCTCCTGCTTGGATTACTGCAACTCCCATTACTCTAGGCTTCCTGGGGTTGATATCCGCTGCTTGCAGCTAGTGCAGAACTCAGCGTCTTGCTGTTACGGGGACCCTCAACAAGCCCCCATAATACACCGTCCTGCGGGATCTGCACTGGCTGTCGGTTCAGTGGCGGATCACCTTTAAAGTCGGTTTACTGACATATAAAGCCCTACATGGTTTGGGCCCTGATTACCTGAAAGATCTTCTGGTGCCTTACCTTCCGATGCGATCGCTCCGCTAAGCCAATGAGGGGTTGCTGGAGATTCCGAGAGTAGTTTTAAAATCTTCCGGCGCCCGCGCTTTTAGTTTTGTGGCGCTGACTCTCTGGAATTCTTTACCTCGTTGCATTAGAGAGTGCACGACGGTGGAGGGTTTTAAAAAAGGCTTAAAATTCTTTTTATGGACAAAGGCATTTGGTGACGATACAGATTTTAATTACTGCTGTATATTTTAGCTTGGTTTTTAACTTGTTTTATGATATTTTTATGATGTTATTTTGTAATGCGCCTTGGTTTCAGAAAGGCTCAAAAGAAATAAAGCCTATTATTATTATTATAAGTGACATACTTAATTTCCTCTCCTCAGGTTAACTGGTCAGAACTGGTTTGTGCTCTGCTACACATACATCTCAAAAGTTTCTTTGATCTAAGTCACTGTATTCAAAGCAAAAGTGTATTTGCCTCTTTAATCCTGTCTGGACCTTGGAATCTACACCTCAAAGATCTCTCTGATGTTATTCAAGGGTTCCCCCAGGAATGAATATTTGGCTTTCCAAATTCGTCTGGGTTCTGTTTGGCCCAGCCATCAACCTCTTTGATGAAATGAGCTGGTTCTGGAAGGTTATTCATAACACAAGCATGCTCTTTCCATATGACACCTAGAGTAAAATCAAAGGATTCCCTTGGGGATGCCATGAATGGCTAATTTCATTTCCTGGGATCAAAGCAAATTTAACGTGCTAATTGAACCTCAGATCTCTGTAGTTTAAAATACCTCCTGTCCTTTGAACTTATCCTTGGGGGTTTTAGGATGCATCAGTTCAGCAAGACTGTAGTTTCCTCAAACTGACCTTCCCATCACATATTTTATATGAATTAAAAAAAAATGAATACAGAACTCTGAGCACTCACAGCTGGCTGTCTACATCACAGAAGGGACCTCAGGCTAGCGTCTCATCTGAAGGACAGTGCACCCCAATAGTACAGCACCCCCCCAATACTGCACTCAAGTGCCAGTGTTTAGGTATGAGCCCAATCCCAGTGTGGGACTAGAACCCATGACTTTATGGCCCAGAGTCAGATGTGCTACAAATTGAGTCATGTTGACACCAGAGCAGAATCATGGCAATTTGGTATTGAGTGGGGATGCAAAAAGGTCCACATCTGGGATACTCTACTCATTGAAAAGCAATCTCACAAGGTATGGAGCTACTGACCACTCATAAGGATTGGCTCCTGTTCGTCTGAGATCATCTGCCAGAGTGTTCTGAAATCCAGGCAGAGGTATTGTTTGGAGCAGGATCCCTTGCACCAGGCAGCTTTCTCACACTCTTATTGCTTCCATGCAGATAGGGTAAGTGTGTGCTCCTTCCTGTTTGTTGATGTAGTACACGACAGAGAGCAGAGGAGAAGGAGGAGGCGAAGAAGAAGAATCAGCATTTGTATAGTGCTTTTCATACTCCTTGTATCCTACAGCTCTTTGCAAGCAATGCTAGACTGGTAAAGAAGTTACTGAATGTGTAGTGGAATCCAACACACACACACACACACACACACACACACACACACACTTGCATGAACCAATCTTATGGGAAGGGAAATGCTGGTCAGGGCACTAGGGGAAAAGTCCCCTAATCTTGCGAAACGTGTCTTGGATTCTTTAACTTTCACCTTGACACTCATCAGGACAACACCAAAGATGGGTAGAAGTGACCTTAGTTTAACATCTTATCCAAAGGACAGCACACTCTGACAGTACAGCAACCCCCAGTACTGCACTTAGGTGCCAGTTTTAAGGTGTGACCACAATCCCAGTGTGGGACTAGAACCCACAATCCTCTGGCCCAGAGGTGGACATACTACCAACTGAGCCATTCTGACACCAAAGGAAGCCGAGACCAAGATAGTTGTGGGGTGCACCAGGTAAATCATGAACTTGTAAAAATGAACACTTGTCTGCTGCATCAACTGCTCTTCACTTAGATAAAAACTTGAAGGTGTGTATTTCTTGCAGAGACAGACATGGAGAAATCTGCCCCCTCCACTGAAGTTTGGCTGACCTCGTCTGCCAGAGTGTTCTGAAATTGAGGGAGATAAATTGCTTGGAGCAGGATCTCCTACTACAGGCACCTTTCTCACACTTTCACTGCCTCCCTGTAGAGAGGGTAAGAGTGTGCTCCTCACTGTTCATTGATGTAGTACATGAAAGACTGGTCTGTCTGGAGAAAGACTGTTTTGTGGCTGATTAGGTCCATTAGGGCTCTCAGGCTGTTCAAAACAGCTTGCAGCTCCAATACACTGATGTGGAGATGAGTCTCTGATGGGTCCCAAACAACTTGTGTTTGGAGGCCCTGGCAGTTAGTCCCCACCCCAACAGGAAGGCATCCATGGTGAGAGTCACCTGAGGCTCTGGTTGTTAGAAGGACAAGTCTCCTCGGAGAACTGTCCCCATTGACCACCATGTGAGTGACTGAACCAGGGGGCTTGGTCACCTGAGTGGGGAAGGTCAGAGGATATGATGCTTGTGACCACTGTGCACTGAGCACCCACTGAGTTGTTCCCATGTGCAACCATGCTAGGGGTACTGTGAACACCGAAGAGGCTATCAGACCTAGCACACATTGCATGGAGTGGGCTTGCACAGTTTTGTGCTCCAGGATGTAGCATGCCATCTGCAGGATTACCTGCAGACTGTTCTCTGGAAGAAAGGCTCTGGCCTTGATCTTATCCAGACGAGCACCTGGGAACAGCAGCTGTTGTGTGGGTTGGAGCTGAGACTTTTCTAGATTCAGCAGAACTCCCAATGAAGTGAGGAACTGGGAGGCAGTGGCCAGTACCTGTTCCATCTCCTGCTTGGACAGACAGGTGATCAGCCAGTCATCCAGGTAATAGACTTGGGAGTCCCAACATTCTCAGATGAGCTGCAAGCACTGTGAATCACTTTGTAAAGACTTGTGGTGCCGAGAAGAGCCCAAAGGGCAGGATTCTGAACTGGTAGTGCCACCTCAGCACAACAAACTGGATCTATCTGTGGTGACTGGAGTGTACGAGTATGTGCTGGTGTGCACCTTGCATATCCAGGGAAATATACCAATCCTGAGGTTTCAGGAAGGGAAGCAGGGACCCCAGAAAAATAATTCTAAATTTTTCTCGCTCTGTAAATTTGTTCAGGTTTCTGAGATCCATAATGGGGTGCATCCCCTGATTTCTAAATAAACCAGCAAGAGGAGACGACTGGCTAGATGTGAAGGAAGGTGAGTTGTGCCAGTCATCCATTGTGAGTTTTTTTTATTAACGAGGGGGGTTTTTTTTAATTCTGTTTTTGTTTGTTTGTTGTATAATGCCAACAGGCATGAACAGTGCCACTATTCATTATTCGTTTCTGAATAACAAACAGTGCATTATTCATGGTATTCAGGCGATACTATTTTTACTCACACATGCCTACTTTCAGCCACCTCTCTCACCACAACCTCCTAGACAAAGTCCAGTTCTGACTCCTTCATCCTGACCACAACACTGAAACTGCCATTGTTTTTGGTTGATCTACTCTCTGCCAGTGAACAAGGTACACTTACTTTCCTTGAACTTCATGTAGTTTTGAACACCACTGACCACAATATTCTGTTCTGCCACCTCACTCTCTATGCTGGAATCTCAGGTACTCCCCTCTTCTAGTTCCACTCATCAGTCTAATGGGAGTTTTTATGTCACTGGTAGTAGCTTTTCATTGTCACAGTCTGAACTTTACCGTTCCCCAAGGATCTGTCTTTGGGCTTCTACTCTTCAGACTTCTTTCTCTTGGCCACCTCAATCTCAGTTCAGCCTTAGTTGCCTCTTCTATGCTCATGATACACAGCGCAATTCCTCTTTTAAGTCTGATCGACAAATGTACCTAATCAATTACTTTTGTCTTAATCTCTTAAGGTACGGCTCAGGTCCAGCTTCCTCCGGTTCAGTGTCTCTTAAGTTTGAGATTCCTCTCCTGGAGTGGAAAAAGAACCTCAAGTGCAAGTCATCTGTTGAACTCATGGGATCTAACCTTGACTGACTAACAAATGCTAAAGAGCTGGAGACACATTCAGGAGAATTTTTAACAAAAACTAATATTTAGACACTTGTATTTCCCATTAGTGCTGTATTCCTCCTCCACTTTATTTATTACAGAGGTCATCTGTATGAAAACAGGATCTTTGCTCTTGAAGAGTTTCTTTATTCCTGCTGCTTTCTCCCTACCTGAAGTCATAGAGCACTGCTTGTGACATCACAGTTGCTCCCATGGCAACAGACTGTGATGTCACAACAGAGGATTACGACTTGAACTAGCGGGAGTAAGCTACAGAGGCAGATGGACTCTAAATAAACTGAGCAATAAAAAGCATATATTCATGAAAATTTCCTTAGTAATAAATAATGGGGAGCAGAAATATATAAACTATAAACAGAATGCAGGCAGAATTGTACCTAATTATGATGCTTTTTAAAGTTTTCTTTGAGGCGTCAGTAGCTCTTTAAGTATCTTGGTGTTTATTCAACCACTGTTGTGCGATCCTTTGAGTCTCATGTCACTCACATGGGCAAAATTGCATTTCCAACTTGGAATATTTACCACATTTGCTTTTACCTGGATGTCACCTTTGCTGAACCTTCTGTTTCATGCCTCATCTCTCACCTGGATTACTGCAGGTTCCATTCATTCAGCCCACCCTCCCATCAGCGGGTCCAAAAGTCTGCAGCTTTTCTACTAGCCTGAAAGTGTAAACCAGACAGAATCCTCCCCAACCTAAAGGATCTCCCCTGCTACTGGTTCAAAAGTACATCAATTAAAGGGTTGCCTTCCCCACCTAAAAATTCCCATATGGCCTTGAACCTTTCTACATGTCTGACTTATTGACAACCCACACACACTTTGCACCTTTTGCTTTACCTCCAGTAACCCAATGTTCATCCTCTCCACCAATGTGACATCTGTCAATGCAGAACTTTCTATTCCTTCACCCTACTCTGAAAAGCTCTCCTAGAGTGCTGAGTGAAAGTGACTCTTAAACCACATACATATCCTTTCTAAATGCCCACCTCTTGCAGTCCTTTCTGTTTTCTTATCAGGATACTGTATATTTCTGCATTCATTTTAATTTTATAAACATTTTATTAAAAATTACATTGTATGAAAGATGCTATTTAAAATAAATTGTATTGTAGTGTAAATGATCCCACAATGTTTGCCTTTAAATACATTTACTAAGTTGCTGCCCGTACTTTTCATTCATCATTGTCTGATTAATTTATGCAGACCCCATGATTTTTATTCCCCTGTATGTCCCAGTGTAGTCAAAGCACAGGTCAGGAAGCATACAGAAAACTCAGGAGCAGTTGTAAAATTCCACAAAACTGTTTGTTTGTAGTTGCAGTAACATAAAATAAAATAAACCTGTTCAGAATAAAAATGTACAGAAGCTAAATGTAGTCTCTCTTGCAGCTCAGTTTAGCTGTTTTTAAAACTCATGTCAACCCTCATCCTTTGCATACATCCTGTTCTTTGTAAATTTCAGGAGTTGCTAGAACATTGAGAACTTCCTGAGGTCCCCACAGCAGCTGCAAAAGGCCGAGACATTTATACTTAAGTAACCTCCAGTTTTCTACAATTATCTCAACTTATAAATATATACATATTTTCTAAACAAAAGTGATCCCATTATCAGTTTTGCTTCCATATATTGATTTGCACATATTCTTATGTTACCAGATCTAGATATACAAGGGAGGAAAACAGATAGCAAGAGAAAACGGAGACAGAGAGAGGCAAAGAATTGCGAGACTGTTCGGGTTGATAAAGCCCAAAGTCTCACAGGAAAATGTGGCTGTGCAACCAGATAGAGGAGAGAGAAAAGGAAAGAATGCAGATCCTTGCATTTAAATACTTTCTCCAAAACAAATGGGACAGGGTCCTACTCTACCCTGTCACACCCAGTCCCAATGCTGTGCAAAGATGCTGATCTTAACTGCTTTCTTAACTTTCCCTTCCCTGGGACATGCCTGAAAATAGGCAGAATTTGTCAGTGCACTTACCCAGTCAACAAAAACGAAATAAATAAATAAATAATAAACTGCTCATGATGTTTGCTTAACTCAGAAGTATAAAGTTCCTCCTTACCTTTTCCTGCACCTTCTCCAGGAGTCTGCTCTTTGCTCGCACCTCTTCTTGAATGGAGTCATAAACTTTGAACAGGACACTGTGGTCATCCTCATCTGTGTCCTGCACTGCCTCTGATAGCTGCTTCTTCCTCTCATCTGCATACTTTTTCCGACGTTTGCGCTTTTCCTTCAGGTCTATGTTCTTGGCTTGCTCTCCTCCCACCACCTCTTGCTCCAACATTTGCAGCCTAAAGGAAATATTATTTATTTATTTCAAAAGTTTTACCAGGAAAGACACACTGAGCTGAATAGCAGCTTGTTTTCAGATGCATCCTGGGGAAGGGGGGGAAGGGAGGGCATGAGTAACAACAGTAACAAGTTTACATAGTAGAAAGGAAACAATTACTCACCTTAGTAATTATGTTTCTTCTATTGGAGTCTTGCTGAATTCTGACTAATGCAGTTAGCCCCAGCCTTTAAACTGCCCCAGAGAACAAAGGGTTAAACTTTCTATGTAGAGCTATGTAGAGCATAAAATGCTGAGCTCGAGCTTGGTTGATGTCTCTGTCTGTTTCCCTCTGAAGTCTAACCATCAGATTCTTACGAGCAAAAACTCACTAGCTATCCTATGTGGAAACTGTAACATTTTTACTAGCCAACTGGCAACAAAAAGTTTTGGATTGCCAAAGGAAGACTCAAGTCAGGAAACATAAAACACAAAACCAATTCAAATAAGAATAACAACAAAATAAACATCCAAACAAAAAAACAGAGGGTGTAAAGGAGCACCCCTGAGGTGCAACACTGCGCCTGACCGAACCTACTTCAGGAATAGGCTCTGAAGTACTGCTGTGCCAAACCGAGCATCACTCCTAGCCTGGATATCCAGAGAGTAATGCTTGGTAAAGGTATGGACTGTTTTCCAGGTGGTTGCGCAACAAATTTCTAAGAGAGGAATATTCCTGGCAGCAGCCAGGGAAGCAGCTGTAACTCTTGTAGAGTGAGCCCTCAGGCCTGAGGGTGGAATCTTTCCCAGTTTCTCATAGCAGACTTGTATACAAGACACAATCCACCTGGCAGTAGTTCTCTTGGTGGCAGGTTTGCCCTTTCCCACTTCTCCATAAGTGATGAACAACTGGAGAGAGTCAAACCTGTGACTCTTGGTACACTCTATGTAGTACCTAAGGGCTCTTTTAACATCTAAACTGTGTAGCCTCCTCTCTCCCAAGGAAGAATGATCAGTGAAGAAAACAGGAAGAGATAGACTGATTCAAGTGGAAATCTGAAACCACTTTGGGGCAAGAACCTTCTATTGGTTCTAAGGACCACTTTATCCCTGTGAAAGGAGATAAAATCAGGTTCCACTGACAGGGCTTGCAATTCACTGACGCGTCTGGCAGAGGTAATGGCTACCAAAAACACAGTTTACCAAGTCAAGTACTTAAGCTCTGCTGTGGGCACAGGCTCAAAAGGAGGTTGCATCAGTTGAGCAATGCAAACATTTAAATCCCAGGCAGGGGCAGAGTCTGTAAAGGGAGGATTGGTATGAAACAATCCTTTTTAAAAATTTACAGAACACAGGATGAGATGATAGTGAGGAAGACATCCCCACTGACAGAAAAGCAGAAACAGTTGACAAGTGTACCTTGAGAGTAGCTGGTCTGAGGCCTATGCCATTAAGATGGACCATATGAAAAAATTACTCACCTTAGTAATGTTGTTTCTTCTAATGGAGTCTTGCTGTATTCTGACAATAGCAGTAAGTCCCAACCTTCGAACTGCCCCGGAGATGAAAGAGTTAACTTTCCATCCCAGGCATGGAACGCTGAGCTCGAGCTCGGTTGAGACTCTGTCTGTTGCTGTTTGAACTCAAACCGTCAGATCTTTACGAGCTAAACTCACTGAGGTCCTGTGTGGAAGCTGTAAAGCTACATTAGCCAACTGGCTACTAAATATAATAACACATTTTTTGGTCCCAAAACAAAGACTCAAGTCAGGAAACCCAAAAAATGAAATAAACACAACGCCCACTCACCCAAAGAAAAGAGGGTGATAAAAAAAAAGGTGGGGCACCTCCTAAGTGCCAACACTGCTACTGCCCACTCACATCCCAAAAACAAAGGTTCTGAGAGGGGAAGGCAGGGGGGAGGTCAGAATACAGCAAGACTCCATTAGAAGAAACAGCATTACTAAGGTGGGTATTTTTTTCTTCAAACAACATGAAGTCTTGCTGTATTCTGACAATAGCAGACTACCAAGCAGTACCTCCATGGAGGAAGGACAGAACCTACTTAGGAAACAGGCTCTGAAGCACAGCTGTGCCAAACTGAGCATCACTCCTAGCCTGGATATCCAGAGAGTAATGCTTGCTAAAAGTGTGAACTGTTTTCCAGGTAGCTGCTTGACATATCTCTAAGATAGCAATATCCTGGCAGCAGCCAGGGCAGCTGTACCTCTAGTAGAGTGAGCCCTCAGGCCTGAGGGTGGAACCTTACCTAGTTTTTCATAGCAAAATTGAATGCAAGAGACAATCCACCTGGCAATGGATCTTTTAGTGGCATGTTTTCCTTTACCAACCTCACCATAAGTGAGGAACAGCTGGAGGGAGTCAAACCTGTGACCCTTGGTATGTTCTATGTAGTAGCTAAGGGCTCTATTCACATCTAAACTGTACAGCCTCCTCTCACCGGAGGAGGAATGGTCAGTGAAATACACAGGAAGAGACATCGATTGGTTAAGGTGGAAGTCTGAAACCACCTTAGTTAAAAACTTCCTGTTAGTCCTGAAGACCACCTTATCTCTATGGAAAGAGATAAAATCAGGCTCCACTGACGGGGCTTGTAACTCACTTATGCGCCTGGCAGAAGTGATGGCCACCAGGAACACAGTTTTCCAAGTCAAGTACTTAAGCTCTGCTGAGGACAAAGGCTCAAAAGGGGGTTGCATAAGCTGAGCAATGCAAACATTAAGGTCCCAAGCAGGGGCAGGGTCCTGAAGGCGGATTGGTAAAGCAATCCTTGAAAAACTTGGAGAATACAGGGTGAGCTGAAAGAGAAGAGGGCTTACCTGCTGAAATAAAAGCAGAGACAGCTGCCAGATGAAAAAATGACTCACCTTAGTAATGTTGTTTCTTCTAATGGAGTCTTGCTATATTATCACATATGCAGTATAACCCCAGGTTAGAACTGCTCCGGAGGTGAAAGAGTTAACTTCCATGCAGAGCATGGAATCTTGAGCGCGAGCTTGGCTGAACACTCTGTCTGTTGAAGCTCAAACTTAAACTGTCAGATCTTTACGAGCAAAAACTCACTAAGGTTCTGTGTGGAAGCCAGAACCTACACTAGCCGTTGGCTACTAACTACAAAACACTCCTTTTTGATCTTGATCCCAAAACAAAGACTCAAGTCGGGGATTCAAGAAGAACTTAAGCACACACCTAAGCACCCAAGGAGGGTGAAATAAATTGGGCATCAAAGAAGTGCCAACATTGCACTGCCCACCACCTCCACAAATAGAGGTTCTGAGAGGGGCAGGCTGGGGAGAGTCATAATATAGCAAGACTCCATTAGAAGAAACAACATTACTAAGGTGAGTAATTTTCTTCAAACAACATAAGTCTTGCTATATTATGACATATCAGACTACACAGCAGTACCTCCATGGAGGACAGAACCTACTTGGGAAATAGGCTCTGAAGCACAGCTGTAAGAATCGAGCATCACTCCTAGCCTGGATATCCAAGGAGTAATGCTTAGTAAAAGTGTGAACTGTTTTCCAAGTAGCTGCTTGACATATCTCTAGGATAGGAATGTCCCTGGCAGCAGCCAGAAATGCAGCTGTACCTCTGGTAGAGTGAGCCCTCAGGCCTGAGGGAGGAACTTTACCCAGTTTTTCGTAACAGAATTGGATACAAGAGACAATCCACCTGGCAATGGATCTTTTAGTGGCAGGTTTCCCTTTACCAACCTCACCATAAGTGAGGAACAATTGGAGGGATTCGAACCTGTGACCCTGGGTACGTTCTATATAGTAACTAAGGGCTCTTTTGACATCTAAACTGTGCAATCTCCTCTTACCAGAGGAGGAATGGTCAGTGAAGTACACAGGAAGAGACATGGATTGATTAAGGTGAAAGTCTGAAACCACCTTAGGCAAAACTTCCTGTTAGTCCTGAGGACTACCTTATCTCTATGAAAGGAGATAAAACCAGGCTCCACTGACAAGGCTTGTAGCTCACTTATCTCGCCTGGCAGAGGTGATGGCTACCAGAAACACAGTTTTCAAGTCAAGTACTTCAGCTCTGCTTGAGACAATGCTCAAAAGGGGTTGCATAAAGCTGAGCGATGCAAATATTAAGATCCCAAGCAGGGGCAGGATCCTGAACAGGGATTGATGTGAAGCAACCCTTTAAAAACTTGAGAACACAGGGTGAGCTAATAAAGAAGAGGGCTTACCTGCTGACAAGAAGACAGACACAGCTGCAAGTGCACCTTAAGGGTAGCTGGCCTCAGCCCCAAGGAATTCAAATGCACCAAATAATCCAGGATCGTGGGCACACCAGCAGATTCTGGGAAATATGTTACCAGCACACCATATGGAAAATCTCTTCCATTTTGAATTATAGGTAGCACTGGTGCAAGGCTTCCTAGGGGCCTTCAAGATATCCAATACACCTTGAGAAAGGTGTAGGTCAGCAAACTCTAACTCTTCAAGAGCCAAGCCTTGAGATTGAGAGATTTGAGGTTCGGATACCAAACTCTCCCCTGGGCACAGGTTAACAGGTTGTGATTCCTGGGAAGGCACAGGGGAGGGTGGACTGCTAAGGACATGAGGAGTGGGTACCAGGGCTGCCTGGCCCAATCTGGAGTGATCAGGATCATCTTGAAGGACTGAGATCTGATTCTGACTAGCACTTTGAAAAGAAGGGGGAAGGGGGGAAAGCATAGAGAAACTTCCCTTCCCAACTGAGAAGGAAGGCATCCAGAGGGACTGAGCCCAACACTGGGGGCCTGCAACGAAAAAGGGGAAGTTGGTGATTGTCTGGGGCTGCAAAGAGATCTATTTTCGGAGTGCCCCATCTGGCAGATATTACCTCCAGTACCAGGGGATCCAGTGCCCATTCGTGATGGCCCTGGGAAATCCTGCTGAGAGCATCCGCTAGGACATTGTCCTTGCCTGGGAGGTGAACTGCCGTAAGGGAGGCGTTCAGAGAATATGCCAGAGACCACAACTTCATTGCTTCGGTGCACAAGGCCGTAGACCGAGTGCCCCCTTGCTTGTTGATGTACCACATTGTAGTGGTATTGTCTGTTCTGACCTGAACTACCTTGTTCTGGACAGCTGTGGAGAAAACCTGAAGTGCTAGAAAAACTGCTCTGAGCTCCAGCAAATTGATGTGGAGCAGAGATTCCTGAGGGGACCACAGCCCTTGGGTGGAAAGGTCGCCCATGTGAGCTCCCCACCCCAAGAGGGATGCATCTGTAGTAAGGGTCAAGGAATGAGACTGGGGAGTGAAGGGAACCCCCTGTCTCAGATTGTTCTGATCCTGCCACCACTGGAGGGCCTGGATCAGGGTTCGAGTCACTGGAATCAATTTGGTTAGGGGATCCGTCCTTTGAGACCAAAAGGCTCTCAAATGGAACTGAATGTCCCTCATCTGAAATCTCGCTCCCTGCACTACTGCTGTAGAAGCAGCCATGTGCCCCAGGAGCTGTAGAAAATGCCTTGCTGGTCGAGAGACCTGCAGGGTGAAAGAGGAGGCCAGAGACACCAGGGTCCTTGCTCTCTCCAGAGGAAGGAAGGCTCTGGCTTCTTTTGTGTTCAGTTCTGCGCCTATAAAGGTGAGAAGCTGGACAGGCTCCAGAACTGACTTTGGAAGATTGAGAAGGAAACCCAGAGATGTAAGCAGGTGCTGGGTTACTTGTAAATGAAGTTTGACCTGTTCCGGAGACTGGCCTACAATGAGCCAGTCGTCCAGATAAGGAAAGATGGCAATCTTTTGCCTTCTTAAATGAGCAACTGCTACTGCCAGGCATTTTGTGAACACCCTTGGAGCTGAGAGGCGCCAAGGGCATTGCTCTGAACTGGTAATGGCCTGAGGGCAGTTCGAATCTGAGGTACTTTCAATGGGAGCTTCTGATGAGAACATGGAAGTAGGCATCCTTGAGGTCCAGGGAGGCTAGCCAGTCCCCTGGCCTTAGAGAGGGTAAAATAATCCCCAGGGTCACCATTTTGAACTTTGGTTTTAAAAGGTGCTTGTTTAGATAGCTGAGATCCAGAATGGGCCGCCATTCTCCTGTCTTTTTTGGGGTAAGGAAGTACCTGGAGTACAACCCTTTGCCCTGGTGTATGGGTAGAACCCTTTCCACGGCTCTGAGAGCCAGGAGGGCAGAAAATTCTGCTTCCAGGGCAAGTGCCTCTGATGGGTTTGCAGGTGGAAAAGATCTGGCTCTCATCTTCGGAAATTTTTTGAAGCTGAGAACCAGTCCCTGGCTTACTACTTCCAGGACCCACTTGTCTGATGTTAAAGACTTCCAGTCCTGGACAAAGTAAGCCAGCCTGCCCCCTACCGGTAGTGGAGAATCGGCCCTGGCTACCCCATCAGGGAGCCTGTTTTGCAGGGGCTTTGGGTTGAGGGGTAGAAGCAGGCTTACTAGAGCCCCTTCTGCCCCTTCCTCTAAAGAACCCCCTCTGGGCATAAGCAGAAGAGGAGGCCTGGGCTTGGTAAAACGGCCTATGAAAAGGCCTGCCCCTGCCCCTGACATGCTGCCTTTGAGGAGTGACTTGCCTTTCTTTGGCCTGTGCACTCCTATAGGTGGTCCTATACTCATCCATTTTCTTCATATAATTCTCTGTCTGCTCCCCAAACAGAGAATTTCCCACAACAGGAAAATCCATAGCCTTAGACTGGGTATCTTGTGACAAGGCAGTACATCTGAGCCAGGCCATTCTGCGAAGAGACACAGATGTAGCCATAACTCTAGATGAAACATCATTAGAGTCTACAGCAGCATGAAACTGCACCTTGGATGCCTCAATACCGGACCGCAGCCACCTGCTCCAGCTCCTGGCAAGCTGTTCAGGGGCCTGTTTTGCTAGGGCCAGGACAGTATCCCACCTGGATTTCTGGTACCTAGCTGCACGCCATATAATTTGCCTGTCTGAGTCCCAAAGATGCCACCATGTACTGCTTTTTGCCGGCATCCATCCTCCTGGAATCCTTTTCAGGAGGGTGAGAGAGCTAGAGGAATATTAGCCTTGTCACAGGCTGCAGCCTGCACTACCCCACATGGCTGCACTGCTGAGATAGGAACTCTGTATCAGAGCCTGATAAAGCATACCTCTTGTCCATCCTTTTATCCACAGAGAGGATAGAATGAGGAGTTTTCAGAATTTTTACTGTCTGTTTCCTAAAAGATTTATGCAAGGGAATAGACAGTCTCCTAGACTCTGGAATATCCATCATTTCCACAAAATCAGGCTCTTCTTGATCATCAACAGCTTCCTGAACAGGGAGTTGCAGGCAACTTTCTTGTAAAACAAAAAATGAAAAGGGGACTCAGATAGCCTGGGAGGGGATACTCCTGAGGGTCTGTCTGGAGAGATGTCCGGTTCAATGGGCACATCCAGACTGTCAAAATCACACTCACTCTCCTCGTACCCCTCCTCCCCTTCCTCTGGTTCATAAAAATCTTCAAAATCATAATCTTGAACCGAGGGAACCGACCGAACTGGGCGCTTGCCCAATGGTGCCGGTTCGGACGGAACTAGGGAAAGAGACTGGACAATTTGGATAGCTTTGGCTATTTCCTCAGCGGTTGGAGAAAGAACTTTTGGCCCCAAACTAGCTGACCTTCTGTCCCTTTTAGTTGGAACCGACTCCTCAGAGCTGGCTCTTCGTTCGCCCGAGGAAGCATCACCCTGGTCAGAGGGCACTCCCTCAGGTTCGGTTGGAACCAAACCGTGCTGGCCACCCAGGTCAGCGGACTTTTAGCCTCCCTTTCCCTGAGCCTACCAACTCTTTTTTCCATGGTGGCAGCAGGAAAATTTCTTACAAATCTGGCAGTCTGCATTGAGGTGGTCAAACCCCAGACAATAATACACAAATGGTGTGTGGGTCAGCCTTGGCAAAGGCTTCCCCACAGAGGCCACAGTGCTGAAACCCAGTGGGTCCAGTTTTTCTTTTGGGTTTCTCAGACATAGTGCCAGCCTAACCAAAACTTGCCCATTAATGGCAATCCACCAAGCAAGACTCTCTTATCGGTTCCCAACCGTGTCACGGGTCGTGGAAAAAACCGTAATAAAATCCGTTTTTTTTAGAACCGATAAGAACCGGGAACCGCACTCTAAAGGGCTAGAAAGTAATTTTAAAACCCCTCTGATCGGTTCAAACCAAACCGAAAAAGACGTTTACAAGTTCCACACAGAAGAAAAAATAATAAATAAGCCTATCTATTACTTACAATACCACAGACAGAGCTTGAACCGACGATTGCGGTTAAATTTCGGTAAAATAAACCGAGAATTACACTTTAAAACCGACAAACAAACCGAGCAGCAGGAGGAATCTCCGGAGCGACTGTTCATTGAGGCGGAGTAAAGAATCTGACAGTTTAAGTTTGAGCTTCAACAGACAGAGTGTTTATCCGAGCTCGCACTCAAGATTCCATGCTCTGCATGGAAGTTAACTCTTTCACCTCCGGAGCAGTTCTAACCTGGGGTTATACTGCATATGTCATAATATAGCAAAACTTCATGTTGTTTGAAGCACCCTTAGTGTAGCTGGTCTGAGTCCCAAGCTATTCAGATGGACCATATAGTCAAGGACTGTGGGCAGATCAGCAGACTCTGGGGAAATATGCTTCCCAGAGCACCATATGGAAAATATTTTCCACTTGGAATTATAAGTAGTTCTGGTGGAAGGCTTCCTAGAAGCCTTTAGAATATCCATAACACCTTGGGAGAGGTGTAAATCAGCAAACTCTAACTCTTCAAGAGCCAAGCCTTGAGATTGAGAGATTTGAGATTCGGGTACCAAACCCTCCCCTGAGCACAGGTTAGCAGGTTGTAATTCCTGGGAAGAGACAGGGGAAGGTGGACTGCTAAGGACAATAGGAGAGGATACTAGGGCTGCCTGGCCCAGTCTGGAGCAATCAGGATCACCTTGCAGGGTTGAGACCTGATTTTGACTAGCACTTTGAATAGGAGAGGGAAGGGGGGAAAGCATACAGGAACTTCCCTTCCCAACTGAGAACTAAGGCATCCAAGGGGACTAAGCCCAACACTGGGGGCCTGTAGCAAAACAGGGGAAGTTGGTGATTGTCTGGGGCTGCAAAAAGATCTATCTGTGGGGTGCCCCATCTGGAGAATATCACCTCCAAAACCAGGGGATCCAGTGGCCATTCGTGATGGCCCTGGGATATCCCACTGAGAGCATCTGCCAGGACATTGTCCTTGCCTGGGAGGTGTACTGCTGTGAGGGAAGTGTTCAGAGAATAAGCCAGAGACCACAACTTCATTGCTTCTGTGCACAAGGCTGTAGACTGAGTGCCTCCTTGCATGTTGACATACCACATTGTGGTGGTATTGTCTGTTCTGATCTGAATAACGTTGTTCTGAACAAACTTGGAAAAGGCTTGAAGTGCTAGAAATACTGCTCTGAGTTCCAACAGATTGATGTGAAGCAGAGATTCCTGAGGGGATCACAACCCCTGAGTGGTCAGGTCTCCCAAGTGGGCCCCCCACCCCAAGAGGGAGGCATCTGTAGTAAGGATTAGAGTGAGACTGAGTGACAAAGGGGACTCCCTATCTTAGATTGTTCTGATCCTGCCACCACTGCAAGGCCTGGATCAGGGTTCGAGTCACTGGGATCAGTTTGGTCAGAGGGTCCTTTTTCTGAGACCAAAAGGCTCTCAAGTGGAACTGAATGTCCCTCATCTGAAATCTTGCTCCTTGTGCCACTGCTGTAGAAGCAGCCATGTGCCCCAGGAGCTGCAGAAAATGCCTTGCTGGTCGAGACACCTGAAGGGTGAATGAGGAGGCCAGTGTGATAAGGGTCCTTCCCTGTCCAGGGGAAGGAAGGCTCTGGCCTTTTCTGTATCTAGCTCTGCGCCTATGAAGGTGAGGAGCTGAACAGGCTCTAGAACTGACTTTGAAAGATTCAGAAGGAAACCTAGAAAGGTTAGCAGTTGCTGAGTTATCTGTAGGTGTAACTTGACTTGGTCTGGGGACTGGCCTACTATGAGCCAGTCATCCAGGTATGGGAAGACAGCAATCCTTTGCCTTCTTAGAGAAGCAACTACTACTGCCAGGCATTTTGTGAACACCCTTGGAGCAGAGGTTAGACCAAAGGGCATAGCTCTGAATTAGTAATGGCCTGAGGGCAGCTTGAACCT
Source organism: Neoceratodus forsteri (assembly GCA_016271365.2). Taxonomy (NCBI): domain Eukaryota; kingdom Metazoa; phylum Chordata; order Ceratodontiformes; family Ceratodontidae; genus Neoceratodus; species Neoceratodus forsteri. The sequence goes on from CM057452.1 coordinate 122,499,076, forward strand.
GAGGTACTTTCGATGGGAGCTTCTGATGAGAATATGGAAATAGGCATCCTTGAGGTCCAGGGAGACTAGCCAGTCCCCTGGCCTTAGAGAAGGTAGAATTATTCCCAGAGTCACCATTTTGAATTTTGGCTTTAAAAGGTGCTTGTTTAAGTATCTGAGATCCAGGATGGGCTGCCATTCTCCTGTCTTTTGGGGTAAGGAAGTACCTGGAGTACAATCCTTTGCCCTGGTGTAGGTGGAACCCTTTCCACAGCTCTGAGAGCCAGGAGGGAAGAGACCTCTGCCTCTAAGGCAAGTGCCTCTGAAGGATTTGCAGGTGGAAAGGATCTGGTTCTCAGCTTTGGAAATTTTTTGAAGGTGAGAACCAGTCCCTGGCTTACTATTTCCAGGACCCACTTGTCTGATGTTAGAGACTTCCAGTCCTGGACAAAGTAAGCCAGCCTGCCCCCTACAGGTAGTGGAGAATCGGCCCTGGCAAACCCATCAGGGTGCCTGTTTGGCAGGGGGTTTAGGCTGAGGGGTGGAAGCAGGCCTGCTTGTATCCATTCTGCCTCTCCCTCTAAAGAACCCCCTCTGAGCATAAGCAGAAGAGGAGGCCTGGGCTTAGTAGAAAGGCCTATGAAAAGGCCTGCCCCTGCCCCTGAGATGCTGCCTTTGAGGAGTGGCTTGCCTTTCCTTGGCCTGGGCACTCCTATAGGTGGTCCTATATTCATCCATTTTCTTCATGTAATTCTCTGTTTGCTCCCCAAACAGAAAATTACCCACAACAGGAAAATCCATGGCCTTAGTCTGGGTATCCTGTGACAGGCTAGTATATCTGAGCCAAGCCATTCTACGAAGTGCCACAGATGTAGCCATGACTCTAGACGAAACATCATTGGAGTCCACTGCAGCATGGAACTGCACCTTGGATGCCTCAATACCATCAGCAGCCACCTGCTCCAGCTCCTTGGCAAGCTGGCCAGGGACCTGTTTTGCTAAAGCCATGACAGTGTCCCATCTAGATTTCTGATACCTAGCAGTATAGGCCATATAATTGGCCTGTCTGAGTTCCAAGGATGCTGCCATGTACTGTTTCTTTGCCATGGCATCAATCCTCCCGGAGTCCTTGTCTGGGGGGTGTGAAGCCAAGGGAATATTTGCCTTATCACAGGCTGCAGCCTGCACTACCCCAACATGGCTGCATTGTTGTGTAAGGAACTCCGTATCTGAGCCTGACAGAGTATACCTCTTGTCCATTCTTTTATCCACAGGAGGTATAGTATTAGGAGTCTTTAAAATCTTAAATGTCTGTTTCCCAAAAGATTTGTGTAAGGGAATAGACAGCCTCCTAGACTCTGGGATATCCATCATTTCCACATAGTCAGGCTCTTCCTGGTCATCCACAGCTTCTTCCACAGGAAGCTGAAGGGTTTCGGTCACTTTCTTATAAAACATGAAATGGGAGGGGGACTCAGAAAGCCTAGGAGGAGACACTCCTGAAGGTCTGTCTGGGGAGATGTCCAAGTCAATGGGCACATCCAGACTTTCAAAACCACATTCACTTTCCTCATATTCCTCTTCCTCCTCCTCCTCCGGTTCATAATAGTCCTCTAAATCATAATCTTGAACCGTTGGAACCGGCCGAAATGAGCGCCTTCCTGATGGTGCTGGTTCCGTCGGAACTGGGGAAAGCGACTGCATAATTTTTATCTCTTTGGCTATTTCCTCAGCGGTTGGAGAAGAAACTTTTGGATCCACACCAGCTGATTTTTCCTTTCTTGTTCTCTTAGCCAGAACCGACTCCTCGGAAGCGGTTCTCCTTTTGCCCGAAGAAGTCTCACCCTGGTCAGAGGGCACTCCTTCTGGTTCGGTTTGAACCGAACCGGGCTGGCCATCCGGTTCAGCGGACTTTTGGCCTCCTTTTCCTGAGCCTACCAACTCTCTTCTCTCCGGGTAGCTGCAGGAACATTTTACAAATCTGGCAGTCTGCATTGAGGTGGTCAAACCCCAGACAATAAACCCAGATGGTGGGGGTCAGTCTTGCAAAGACTTCCCACACACACTGCAGTGTTGAAACCCAGTGGGCCGGTTTTTCTTTTGGGTTTCTCAGAGATTGTGCCAGTCCTAACCAAACTTACCCTTTTAATGGCAATCCATTAGGTAAAGAAATTTTTATCGGTTCCTGACCGTATCACGGGTCGTGGAAAAAAACGTAATAAAATCTGTTTTTTTTTAGAACCGATAAGAACCGGTAATCACACTCTAAAAGTACAGATAAAGATTTTACAATAACTTTATCGGTTCAAACCGAACTGATGAACCGTTTACAAGTTCCACACAGAATAGAAAACAATATAACCTATCTAGTACTCACGAATACCACAGACAGAGACTGAACCGACAGGTTACGGTTTAAATTCGGTCGAAAACCGAGAAAAGCGGTACTTTAGCCGACAAATTGAACCGAGCAGAAGGAGAAATCTCCGGAGCGACTGTTCAGTGAGGCGGAGTAAAGAATCTGACGGTTTGAGTTCAAACAGCAACAGACAGTCTCAACCGAGCTCGAGCTCTGCGTTCCATGCCTGGCATGGAAAGTTAACTCTTTCATCTCCAGGGTAGTTCGAAGGTTGGGACTCACTGCTATTGTCAGAATACAGCAAGACTTCATGTTGTTTGAAAATCCAGAACTGTAGGCAATTCAGCAGTATCTCGAGAAATATGCTTCTTGGAACACCAAATGGTGAATCTCTTCCATTTGGAGTTATAAGTCTTTCTGGTGGAGGGCTTTCGAGAAGGTTTGAGAATATCCAGAACCCCCTGAGATAAATGCAAATCTGCAAACTCAAACTCTTCAAGAGCCATGCCTTGAGATTGAGAGACTGAAGATTGGGGTACCAGATCCTCCCCTGAAAGGAGGTTAACAGGTTGTAATTCCTGGGAAGGGACAGGGGAAGATGGACTGCTAGGGGCAGCAACAGGGGGTACCAGGGCTGTCTGGCCCAGTCTGGAGCAATCAGAATCACTTTGCAAGGTTGTGACCTTATCTTGACTAAAACTTTGAACAAAAGAGGGAAGGGAGGGAAGGCATACAGAAATTTCCCTTCCCAGTTCAGAATCAGAGCATCCAGGGGGACTGAGCTCAAGACTGGGGTCTGCAACAAAAGAGAGGAAGTTGGTGATTGTCTGTGGCTGCAAAAAATCTATCTCTGAAGTGCCCCACCTTGAAAAAAATCACCGTCAATACCAGAGGGTCCAGGGACCATTCGTGATGGCCCTGTGAGATCCTGCTCAGTGCATCTGCTAGCAGATAGGCCACTGACAGAGCAAAGGCCAATGGCACATTTATAAGGTAGAAAAAGAAATGGGTAGACTGGAAGGGCCTTGCGGTCCTTATCTGCCGTCAACCTCTATGTTTCTATGTTTAAAAAGAACTTCCTCACATTACCCCTTAATCGGCCTCCCTCTAATCTCATGCTGTGTCCTCTTGTCCTGCTATTTTTCTTATATTGAAACATGTTAGACTCTTTCACCTTGTTAATGCTCTTAAGGTCTTTGAATGTTTCAATCATATCACCTCTCTCCCTCCTTTGCTCTAGGGTATACAGAGAGTTACGTTAATCTGTCCTCATATGTTTTCTTTTTTTAAAAATTTGTCTTTATTTCAGTTTTTGAACCACACTCATACAGATATAAAAATTAATGCCATTAGTTACAGAACCGGTTTCACATTACAGATTAGTCATACATTATGGACTAATAATTTCCCCAGGAAGAGAGAACTTTTACTAAGGTTTCCATTATTTCAGTATTTACTACATGCCCTTCATACATAGGTGAGTTCATCTCCCAAATTGTTACCTTCTGTGTTAATATTCCACTTTGGTTTATTATCATTCCTTCTCCCCCATGATCCCCCTTGTATTGGATCTGATCACCAATTTTGTACCACGAAAGTCTGTTATGGTTATTATCAAATCTAGTTTTATTTAAGGGCAGAAGGAGGGATCATACTTGGTGCAGTAGTTAATCCAGGTCTGCCATTTCTGTTTAGGAGATGAACCCCTATCTTGCATCTCGATGTTAAATCTTTCAGTGACGTATATTTCTGACATTATTTTCTTCTAATCCTGTATTGTTGTGATCTGGGTAGACATCCATCTCTGTGTAATGGCCTTCTTGGCTGCCATAAAGCAAACTGGTGGTAACGGTTCCTTCCAAGCTGAAGAATGGTCCGGATAAATCCCCAACAGGAAAGCCTCTGCTGTGAGTTCAATAGTATTCAAGATGAAAGAGTCTAACATATTTAAATATAAGAAAAATAGCAGGACAAGAGGACACAGCATGAGACTAGAGGGAGGCCAATTAAGGGGGAATGTGAGGAAATTCTTTTTCACAGAAAGGGTGGTGGATGCATGGAACGGCCTACCTCAGGAAGTGGTGGCTATGAATACAGTGCAAGGCTTCAAACAGGCATGGGATAGGCATAAAGGAGCAATACAGATGAGTATGACTAGATAGGCCACTGACAGAGCAAAGGCCGATGGCACATTTATAAGGTAGAAAAAGAAATGGGCAGACTGGATGGGCCTTGCGGTCCTTATCTGCTGTCAATGTCTATGTTTCTATGTTTCTATTACTGAACAAAATAGGAAGTTCATTTTGGAGGGAGAGACATAAGGCATTGGGTAAGGGCATGACCAAAAAACATGTCCCAAGGTGGCGATTCTGCAACCACAACAACTCCAACAATTTCCATATTTTGGGGGAAGGAATTTGGCAAGGGATGCTGAAGCCCTAAAGTATCAGGATCGGCATCTCCAAGCAAACTTCCACCAGTAGGGGGACAAAACGGATTTAATCTCCTTCAAGGTTGAACCCAACCAAGAATATAAAGAGATCTCTAAGTCTAGGTCTTTATTCCATTCTTCTAGAATAGATCTAGTTGATTCCGGTCCATCTTTCTGCAGTTCTTTATATACTATACCTATAATGTGCATTCCTAAGTTACCCTTAATGGCATCTATAAAGAGCTTTGGTAGGCTTGAAGTGGGCAGGGGAATTTTAGGAGAGATGGTTTTATTACGAAGAATGTGATTACGGACTTGGAAGTATCTAAAGAGATCAGAGGAACGGAGAGTAAACTGAGATTCTAATCTTTCAAAGGTAATGATGCCCAGTGGTGAGAGGAACTGGAAGACATGAGCGAGACCAAGTCCCCTCCAGTAGGTGAAGGCTTGATCCTGAAAGATAGAAACAAACATTTCATCTTGAGATATGAGTTTACAGTATTCATAAATCTTCAGCATTGGATTCTTTTTTCTTATTCTTCTCCATAGCTTTTTGGGTTGGGATGTTATGAGGGTTAAGGCCGAGGGTAATATAGACCTCTGGTCGGAGGAGAAGATGATCTTGTTGATATCATAGAGGTCATTTAGATGAAATTCTATAGTCTTCCAAGGAGAAGAATAGGTCTCTGTTAACCACAGTATCAAGGTTCTAAGAAAAGCTGCTTAGGCATATCGGGATAGATCTGGTAGGTTAAGGCCACGTTGAGAAAGTGATAATTTTAGGATGGAGAATCTGATTCTCGGGCAGTTTTTGCCCCATAAGAAACTCGAAATCAATCTGTCCCATGATTTTAAGTAAAATTTTGAGGGATAAATAGGGATTGTCTGTAATAGATAGAGTATTCTAGGGAGAATATTTGTACGAATAATCTCCACCCTACGATAAAAGGGAAAGAGCCCCGTCGCCCATCGTCTCAAATCAGACTGGATCTGAGTTGTGAAAGGCTCATAATTAACTATTTCTAATAGATTTTAATCAAAGGAAAGCTGAAGACCCAGGTATGAAATCTTAGTAGATAACCATTTAAATGGGTATGTTTTTTAAGTGCCAGAGGAGGAGAAAAATTAAATGCAACAATCTCTTTGGTTAGGTTGAGTTTGAAACCAGCTATTGTTTCAAATTGGGTTATAATTTGCCATGTTGCCAGGATGGATTGAGAAGGGGATGTCAGAGTTAGCATCACATCGTCTGCGAAGAAAAAAATTACTCACCTTAGTAATGTTGTTTCTTTTAATGGAGTCTTGCTGTATTCTGACAGTAGCAGTGAGTCCCAACCTTCGAACTGCCCCGGAAATGAAAGAGTTAACTTTCCATGCCAGGCATGGAATGCTGAGCTTGAGCTCGGTTGAGACTCTGTCTGTTGCTGTTTAAACAAATCGTCAGATCTTTATGAGCAAACTCACTAAGGTCCTGTGTGGAAGCTGTAAACCTACACTAGCCAACTGGCTACTAAACATAAAACACATTTTTTGGTCCCAAAACAAAGACTCAAGTCAGGAGACCCAAAAAATGAAAAACACAACACCCATTCACCCAAGAAAGGGGGTGAAAACAACAAGGTGAGCATCTACTGAGTGCCAACACTGCCACTGCCCACCCACATCCCAAAACAGAGGTTCTGAGAGGGGCAGGCGGGGGGGGGAGGTTAGAATACAGCAAGACTCCATTAGAAGAAACAACATTACTAAGGTGCGTATTTTTTTCTTCAAACAACATGAAGTCTTGCTGTATTCTGACAGCAGCAGACTACCAAGCAGTACCTCCATGGAGGAGGGGCAGAACCTACTTAGGAAATAGGCTCTGAAGCACAGCTGTGCCAAACCGAGCATCATTCCTAGCCTGGATATCCAGGGAGTAATGCTTGGTAAAAGTGTGAACTGTTTTCCAGGTAGCTGCTTGACATATCTCTAAGATAGGAATATCCCTGGCAGCAGCCAGGGAAGCAGCTGTACCTCTGGTAGAGTGCGCCCTCAGGCCTGAGGGTGGAACCTTATTCAGTTTTTCATAACAAAATTGGATACAAGAGACAATCCACCTGGCAATGGATCTTTCAGTGGCAGGTTTCCCTTTACCAACCTCACCATAAGTGAGGAACAGTTGGAGGGAGTCAAACCTGTGACCCTTGGTACGTTCTATATAGTAGCTAAGGGCTATTTTCACATCTAAACTGTGGAGCCTCCTCTCGCCAGAGGAGGAATGGTCAGTGACGTACACAGGAAGAGACATAGATTGATTAAGGTGGAAATCTGAAACCATCTTAGGCAAAAACTTCCTGTTAGTCCTGAGGACCACCTTATCTCTATGAAAGGAGATAACATCAGGCTCCACTGACAAAGCTTGTAACTCACTTATGCATCTGGCAGAGGTGATGGCTATGAGAAACACAGTTTTCCAAGTCAAGTATTTAAGCTCTGCTGAAGACAAAGGCTTGAAAGGGGGTTGCATAAGATGAGCAATACAAACATTAAGGTCCCAAGCAGGGGCAGGGTCCCTGAAAGGAGGGTTGGTGTGAAGCAATCCCTTGAAAAACTTGGAGAATACAGGGTGAGCTGAAAGAGTAGAGGGCTTATCTGCTTAGATAAAAGCAGAAACAGCTGCCAGATGCACCTTCAGTGTAGCTGGTCTAAGCCCCAAGCTATTTAAATGGACCATATAATCAAGGACTATGGGCAGATCAGCACACTCTGGGGAAGTATGCTTTCCAGAGCACCATATGGAAAATCTTTTCTACTTGGAGTTATAAGTATCCCTGGTGGAAGGTTTCCTAGAAGCCTTCAGAATGTCCATTATGCCTTGGGACAGGTGTAAATCAGCAAACTCTAACTCTTCAAGAGCCAGGCCTTGAGATTGAGAGATTTGAGATTCGGGTACCAAATCCTCCCCTGAGCACAGGTTAACAGGTTGTGATTCCTGGGAAGATGCAGGGGAAGAAGGACTGCTAAGGACAGTAGGAGTGGATACCAAGGCTGTCTGGCCCAGTCTGGAGCAATCAGGATCATCTTGCAAGGTTGAGATCTGATTTTGACTAGCACTTTGAACAGGAGAGGGATGGGGGGAAGGCATACAGGAACTTCCCTTCCCAACTGAGAACTAAGGCATCCAGGGGGACTGAGCCCAACACTGGGGACTGAGCCCAACACTGGGGCCTGCAGCAAAAATGGGAAGTTGGTGATTGTCTGGGGCTGCAAAAAGATCTATCTGTGGGGTGCCCCATCTGGAAAATATCACCTCCAAGACCAGGGGATCCAGTGACCATTCGTGATGGCCCTGGGATATCCTGCTGAGAGCATCTGCCAGGACATTGTCCTTGCCTGGAAGGTGAACTGCTGTGAGGGAGGTGTTCAGGGAATAAGCCAGAGACCACAACTTCATTGCTTCCGTGCACAAGGCCGTAGACCGAGTGCCTCCTTGCTTGTTGATGTACCACATTGTGGTGGTATTGTCTGTTCTGACCTGGATAACTTTGGTCTGAACAGATTTGGAAAAAGCTTGGAGTGCTAGAAACAGTGCTCTGAGTTCCAACAGATTGATGTGAAGCAGAGATTCCTGAGGGGACCACAACCCCTGGGTGGTCAGGTCGCCCAAGTGAGCCCCCAACCCCAAGAGGGAAGCATCTGTAGTAAGGATTAAAGAGTGAGACTGAGTGACAAAGAAGACTCCTTGTCTCAGATTGTTCTGATCCTGCCACCACTGTAGGGCCTGGATCAGGGTTCGAGTCACTGGGATCAGTTTGGTCAGAGGGTCCTTTCTTTGAGACCAAAAGGCTCTCAAATGGAATTGAATGTCCTTCAGCTGAAATCTTGCTCCCTGCACCACTGCTGTGGAAGCAGCCATGTGCCCCAGGAGCTGTAGAAAATGCCTTGCTGGTCGAGACACCTGCAGGGTGAATGTGGGGGCCAGAGAGATAAGGGTCCTTGCGCTGTCCAGGGGAAGGAAAGCTCTGGCCTTTTCTGTGTCTAGCTCTGCGCCTATGAAGGTGAGGAGCTGGACAGGCTCTAGAACTGACTTTGAAAGATTCAGAAGGAAACCCAGCGAGGTGAGCAGTTGCTGAGTTATCTGTAAGTGTAACTTGACTTGGTCTGGGGACTGACCTACTATAAGCCAGTCGTCCAGATAAGGGAAGATGGCAATCCTTTGCCTTCTTAGAAAAGCAACTACTACTGCCAGGCATTTTGTGAATACCCTTGGAGCAGAGGTCAAACCAAAGGGAATTGCTCTGAACTGGTAATGGCCTGAGGGCAGCTCAAACCTGAGGTACTTTCGATGGGAGCTTCTGATGAGAATATGGAATAGGCATCCTTGAGATCCAGGGACAACTAGCCAGTCCCCTGGCCTTAGAGAGGGTAGAATTATTCCCAGAGTAACCATTTTGAATTTTGGTTTTAAAAGGTGCTTGTTTAAGTATCTGAGATCCAGGATGGGCCACCATTCTCCTGTCTTTTTTGGGGTAAGGAAGTACCTGGAGTACAACCCTTTGCCCTGGTGTAGGTGTGGAACTCTTTCCACAGCCCTGAGAGCTAGGAGGGAAGAGACCTCTGCCTCTAGGGCAAGTGCATCTGAGGGTTTTGCAGGTGGAAAGGATCTGGTTCTCAGCTTTGGAAATCTTTTGAAGCTGAGAACCAGTCCCTGGCTTACTACTTCCAGGACCCACTTGTCTGATGTTTGAGACTTCCAGTCCTGGACAAAGTAAGCCAGCCTGCCCCCTACAGGTGGTGGAGAATCGGCCCTGGCAAACCCATCAGGGTGCCTTTTTGGCAAGGGGTTTTGGCTGAGGGGTGGAAGCAGGTCTGCTGGTACCACTTCTGCCTCTCCCTCTAAAGAACCCCTCTGAGCATAGGCAGAAGAGGAGGCCTGGGCTTGGTAGAAAGGCCTATGAAAAGGCCTGCCCCTGCCCCTGGGATGCTGTCTTTGAGGAGTGACCTGTCTTTCCTTGGCCTGGGCACTCCTGTAGGTGGTCCTATACTCGTCCATTTTTCTTCATGTAATTCTCTGTTTGCTCCCCAAACAAAGAATTACCAACAACAGGAAAATCCATGGCCTTAGTCCAGAGTATCCTGTGACAGGCTAGTACATCTGAGCCAAGCCATTTCTGCGAAGTGCCACAGATGTAGCCATGACTCTTGATGACACATCATTTGAGTCCACTGCAGCATGGAATTGCACCTTGGATGCCTCAATCCATCAGCAGCCACCTGCTCCAGCTCCTTGGCAAGCTGGCCAGGGACCTGTTTTGCTAAAGCCATGACAGTGTCCCATCTGGATTTCTGATATCTAGCAACATAAGCCATATAATTGGCCCGTCTGAGTCCCAAGGATGTTGCCATGTACTGTTTCTTTGCCATGGCATCAATACTCCTGGAGTCCTTGTCTGGGGAGTGTGAAGCCAAGGGAATATTTGCCTTGTTACAGGCTGCACCCTGCACTACCCCAACATGGCTGCATTGTTGTGTAAGGAACTCCATATCTGAGCCTGACAATGCATACCTCTTGTTCATTCTCTTATCCACAGGAGGTATAGTATTAGGAGTCTTTAAAATTTTAAATGTCTGTTTCCCAAATGATTTGTGCAAGGGAATAGACAGTCTCCTAGACTCTGGGATATCCATCATTTCCACAAAGTCAGGCTCCTCTTGGTCATCCACAGCTTCTTCCATAGCAAGCTGGAGGGTTTCAGCCACTTTTTTATAAAACATGAAATGAGAGGGGGACTCAGAAAGCCTAGGAGGAGATACTCCTGAAGGTCTGTCTGGGGAGATGTCCGGGTCAATGGGCACATCCAGACTTTCAAATCCACATTCACTTTCCTCATAATCCTCTTCCTCCTCCTCCGGTTCATAATACTCCTCTAAATCATAATCTTGAACCGGTGGAACCGGCCGAACCGAGCGCCTCCCTGATGGTGCCGGTTCGGTTGGAACCGGGGAAAGCGACTGGACAATTTTGATCGCTTTGCTTTTCTTCAGCGGTTGGAGAGAAACTTTTGGATCACACCAGCTGATTTTCTTTTCTAGTTCTCTTTGCTGGAACTGACTCCTTAGAATCGGATCTCCTTTTGCCCGAAGAAGTCTCGCCCTGGTCAGAGGCACTCCTTCTGGTTCGGTTTGAACAGAACCAGGCCCAATATCGGTTCAGCGGACTTTTGGCCTCCCTTTCCTGAGCCTACCAACTCTCTTTTCTAGGGTAGCTGCAGGAAATTTTTCTACAAATCTGGCAGTCTGCATTGAGGTGGTCAAACCCCAGACAATAAACACAGGTGGTGTGGGGGTCAGCCTTGGCAAAGACTTCCCCACACACACTACAGTGTTGAAACCCAGGGGGCCTGTTTTTTCTTTTGGGTTTCTCAGACATTATGCCAGTCCTAACCAAACTTACCCTTTTAATGCAATCCGCCAGGCAAGACCCTCTTATCGGTTCCTGACCGTGTCACGGGTCGTGGAAAAAAACGTAATAAAATCCATTTTTTTTTTAGAACCGATAAGAACCGGTAACCACACTCCAAAAGTACAATTCAAGATTTTTGAACAACTTGATTGGTTCAAACCGAACTGAGAAACTGTTTACAAGTTCCACACAGAATAGAATTAATATATAACCTATGTAGTACTCACGAATACCACAGACAAAGACTGAACCGACAGGTTGCGGTTTAAATTCGCTTGAAAACCGAGAAAAACGTTACTTTAACCGACAAATTGAACCGAGCAGAAGGAGAAATCTCCGGAGCAACTGTTCAGTGAGGTGGAGTAAAGAATCTGACGGTTTGAGTTTAAACAGCAACTGACAGAGTCTCAACCGAGCTCGAGCTCAGCGTTCCATGCCTGACATGGAAAGTTAACTCTTTCATCTCCGGGGCAGTTCGAAGGTTGGGACTCACTGCTACTGTCAGAATACAGCAAGACTTCATGTTGTTTGAACATATTGATTGTGTATTTCTGATGGCCAATTGGTATCCCTACTACTTCAGGGGTTATATGAAGAACGGAGGCCAAGGGTTCAAGAAAAATTGCAAAAAGATAAGGAGACAGGCCACATCCTTGACAAGCTCTTTTATTTAATGTGATAGGAGGGGACACTAATCCATTTGTACGAATATAGGCTCGTGGTATCTTGTACAGATTGCATAGAGTTTTAATGAATTGAGTGGGAAATTGAAACGTACGTAGAGTGTCCCAAAGAAAGGGCCATGAAACACGATTGAAAGCTTTCTCAGCGTCAAGGCTGATGAAGACTGAGGGGATTTGTCGAGTTGAAACATATTCTTGTAGCAGTAGGGCCCGTCGTATGTTGTCAGAGGTACTTCTGTTCTTAATGAAGCCAGATTGATCAGGATGTACAGTACGATATGGGGTATAATCGGTTCCAGTCTGGATGCCAATATGGTCATGTAAATTTTATAGTCTATGTTAAGAATTGCAATGGGGTGATAAGAACCCGGGTCTGAGGGGCCTTTATTTGGTTTGGGTATAGGGGCTATGGTAGCAAAATCCCAGGATGGGGGGGGGTTGCCCTCCCTGAGATATGTGATTAAATAGGTGGTACAGTTTAGGGGTTAGATCTTTGAGGAAATGTTTGTACCATTCCGAGGTATAGCCATCAGGACCAGGGTACTTCCCCAGTTTAAGGGCTTTGATAGTTTCCTCTATCTCTAGCTTAGAGATGGAAGCGGTCAACTCATTGATTTGGAGAGGAGTTAGAGTAGGGAGTCTTGCCTGATCCAAAAAGCATTTAGCTAAGGTTGATGTATAAAGAGAATCCGGAGAGTATAAATTTAAGTAATAATCTGAGAAAGCCTTTTGAATATGGGCTTCAGAATGATGTGTTTTGCCTGAAAATGGATTTTTAAGTTTAAAGATCTTTGCAGACCTCTTGCATTCCCTCAGTCTACGATCTAAGTTTTTTTGTGCTTCTGGGGCCCCCTTCATTTGCAAATAAGTGAAGAAAGCATAATGATTGTTGTACTTTGTTATGTAATATCTTTTGTAGGGCTGCCTTGGTATCTTTGATGTTTTTCTGAAGGTCTTTATCCCCCTCCTGGTACAACATCTGATAATTGACTAGTTGGTCTGATAGTCTCTGGTATTCTGCTTCTCTGTCCCTGTATTTACCCACAGAATAAGCTATTATTTCCCCTCAAATGGTGGCCTTCATTGCATCCCATTGTACTGATTCTGAAACATTTGGATCAGTGTTTTCTTGGAAGAAAAGGGGAAGCCGACACCGGATAAAATCCTGAAATTCCTTTTCTCTTACGATGGAGGGATTGAGTCTCCGGAGGGATTTCTTTATCTTTCTGCCCATATCGAGCTTTAAAGTCAGGGGATGATGATCTGGTAAAAATTTTGGGCCCAGTCCCACATCTTGAATTGTTGACAAATGCTCAAATGTTGTCAAGAAGTAATCCAACCTAGAGTAGGATTTAAATCTAGGAGAGTAGTAGGTAAAGCCCGGGGGAAGAAGGAAATATGCATCTCCAGATATCCACCAGCCGCAGGTGAGCAATTGTGTGCTTGAACTGTTTAGTAGTTGAAGTGGCATGGTGCCTGTGTGGATTCGAACAATCTATTTGTGGGCATAGAGTTAAGTTCAGGTCACCACCAATAATCAACTGCCCATTAAGGAGGCCTAGGAGAGTGGACAAAAAGCCTCTGATTGTAGGAAATTTAGTTTGAGGGAAAATAAATATTAGCTAGTATAACCTGTTTACCATATAATAGGCCTTTAAGTATCACATAGCGCCCCAGAGCATCTATATGTGTTTGTACAATTTCAATGGGCGTAGTTTGTGGGATTAGGATTGCCACTCCCCTACATTTACCCTGGGGATGTGAGGAGGCCACCACCCTATATCAACCACCCCAAGTTAATTTTAAATGTTCTGATTCAGAAAGGTGAGTCTCTTGAAGGTAAATCAAATCAGCAGGATTTTTCTGTAAAAACTGCATAAGGCGGGCTCTCTTTATGGGGTCATGAAGTTTGATTGTAACTGGGTTTGTTGACATCATTTCTTTCAGATTTGAAGCAATGATTTATTTTTGTTCTCTCCGTCCTTCCCTAGGAAGAACTCTGTGGAGAATAACCGGACCAGTCTCCCCCAAGAAGGCCAGTCAAACTCCAGAGAAAAGTTGCCTTTCTGATAGATATGACTCAATTGGTTCAATAAAATATGTCTTAAAATTCTACTTGTTCTGTATGTGTGGTTATTTCTGTCCCCCACCACTTATCAAATAAGTAACTTTTAAACCACCACAATTAACTTTTTCATGGAGTAGAATAGAGTTAACTGAATACATAAAAGAAATTCGTAGTCCATATGAAAAACATATATAAAAACATGAACTTCTATGAATAATTATCAAACAGACAAGAACTATGTACAGGTTGATTCCCATTTTTTGGGGGTGCTCTGAAAGAGCTCCCCTTGACACATCCCTACCATAATTCCAATGGGGTAGGGAGAGGGATGAATGGCTCTTAGGTGAGGCCCCCGAGAAATTAATCTCAGGAACAGGAACAGGGCCATAAAAGGAGTGATAAGAATGCCACTCCATAGTGGAACTGGTTCAGACAGCGCAGTGGATAAATTCACATCGCACCCCGGGACTGGCACCAGAAAATAATATTTCAATGTCAGCAGATGGATTATATGGGGAGAGAAAAAGTTCTGGTTGTGGGTCAACAAAAGTGATTATGACCAAAAATATGGGTCAGTAGAGGTCTAAACGTCTCCCCCCCCATTAGTTACTAGTTCTAGGTTATAAATTAAATGTGTTCTATTGTTCCTTTTCAAAAGGCGGGAACTGAGGAAGAGATCAGTCCCATCTTATAATACCACTAAAGGGGGTCTAGATATCAAGGTCTCTTTGATTACCATGTTTGAAAACATATACATAGCGACCCTGCACCTCACCAGATAACATAGAAATGAAGCCTTGAATAGGAGGGTAGTTTTACATCCCAGGTTTCAGATAGTGCATCTGAGAATGTTCTTCTGGTATAGTATCAGTCACAGACATACTGGACTGTGGAACAGTTTCTTCGTCTGCTGGATTTATGCAGCACTTCAAACGTCACGGTCTGACTGGATCAACATTCTCAGTGTCCTAAAGAGCTCAGGGAAACCCACCACAGGATAGTAGTCAGGGGAGAGAGACCATGGAGAGGGGGTGGTCATTGTGGGAACGAAAGAGGGAACCGGCTATAATCTTCAGAAAAGATGGCGCCCCCCCCAGTTAGGGAGAACCCCACCATTTGGGGGTGCCTGCTGGTCCACATGACAACTCTTGAGCTAATTAAATCAGATAGGTCTTCACTTGTCTGGATCTACAGAAGACACCAGTAGTCCCCACCCCCGCGTCCCTCCCGATCTCCAACACCCCACTCCCCAAGGCAGGAGCCCAAGTCGAGCTCAATTCAGGAAAAAATAATAAGTACCTCTAGAATGTTTAGGGAGGCATGGTAGGGTTGTGGTATTGTTGGAGGCATTCCAGATGGCTGCCATCGATGTTTCTGTGGCTGGAGATAAGCTGGGTCGTTCTGCAGAGCTAAGTTATTTCTGGCGTGAGTGCACCGTTTCTGCAGACTTCTCGGTGAGAATTCCTTTAAGCAGGAGGTCTGAGGTATCTTCAGCTGCAGAGGCATATGTCTGGGAGCCTGTTGGCAAGGTAACCACCAGTTTGGCCAGGTAAGGGGTACGAAACCATATTTTTTGCGCCCTCAGTATGGGGAACAGGGGGTTGTATGCTCTACATTGCTGCCGAGTGAAGGGGTCGTAATCGTTATCAAATAGGATCCTCTGTTGGCCCCACATCACTTTTTCCTTCTGCCAGGCCTTAGCAAGTAGAGATTTCTTTGTTTGGAAGCATAAAAAACACACAACAAATGATCTGGGCCTAGCATCGGGACGAGTGGGCTTTGGGCCTAGTGATCGGTGTGCCCTCTCAAGATCAAGTTGGTAATCTGGATCCAGCTCCAGTGTGAGACATAGGAAATAGTCCATGAAGGCCCTTGGGTCATTGCCTTCCTCACCCTCCGGGAGTCCAAAAAATGCGTATGTTGTGCCGTCTTCCCCTGCTCTCCGAGTCTTCTTGTCGAATTGAGATTGCTAGTCGTTCCGATGCCAGAGAACAAACTGTTTCTTCTAGTTTGTCAAGTCGGGATGCGTTCTGGGAGATTTGGTGGTCTGCCTCCGCTACCTTGGTTTGCAAATTTTGTATTTCTTGCCTGACGTCATTTAGAGCTCCGCGGACCTCGCCGCTAAAGTCGGAGATCGTGTTCAGTACTGTTTCAGTAGCTGGCTCTGTAGATTTCTTCTGTTCTTTGGCTTTTGGTAAGTTAGATCATTTCTCCAAGCCAGGAGTGAACTTTAGGTGGGCCTCCCCCTTCATCCAATTCAGGCTCGTCGATCCCAGTTAGCTCCACTATAGGCTGGAATCTATTTGTGTGTTGCTTTGCCATGTTGCTGAATCGCGAAGTTCTGCTAGGAGGTAAATGCTGAACAGTTTGCACTGTTTGATTTTTTTAGTTGCTGAATTTAATCGCTGTTTTAGTTTTATTTTTTTATATCACCGGCAGGAGCTCCTCGTTGAGCGCCTTCACGCTGGCATAACTGGAACCAGAAGTCTGTCCTCATATGTTTTCTGATGCAGTCCCTGCACCATTTTGGTTGCCCTTCTCTGGACTGCCTCAATTTGGTAAATGTCCTTGTGAAGGTGTGGCCTCCAGTACAGCATGCAGTACTCCAGATGGGGCCTAACCAGTGTCTTGTAAAGAGGGATTATTACCTCCCTCTTATGACTTGTGATACCCCTACTAATACACCCCAACATCCCCCTAGTCTTACCTACTGTTTTAGTGGTCTGCTTGGATGATTTCAGGTCAGCTGTGATGATGATGTGTAACCTTTTCCTAATTATGTACCATGTTGTCCCAAGTGTGTAAGTATGTAATTTCCTGTACTCTCCCGGGTCGTACCTGAAAATAGGCAAATTGTCTTGTCTAGTGTACTTACCTAGTTAACAAAAGCTAAATAAATAAATAAATAAATGATGCCAAAGCTTTTTTCTTCCCTTGTGACTGCCAGCAACTCCCCTCCCAACCTATAAGTGGCTTTAGGGTTTCTCTTCCTTACATGCATGATCTCGCACTTCTTTGCGTTAAACCCCAGTTGCCACTCTTCCGGTCATTTTGCCAGTTTATCCAGATCTCTTCTCATTCTGCCCACCCCATCTGGATCATCTACTCTGTTGCAGATCTTGGTGTCATCTGCAAACAGACAAACCTTACCCTCCAGTCCATCTGATTTTGCTCTATCTCTGATTTTGGCCAGGGGTTAAAACGGTGTAACACAGTCACCCTTGGCAGTCTTAATTTTACACACACTATCTCTTTATCCCTAAGAGCTAATCCTCTGTCTCAGTATACCACTAGCCTTCCTACCCAAGTCAAATAGTAACACTATGGCGAAGTATAGCCTGCTATGGGCACTCCTGTCATTTGTCCTTTTACTCAGCCTGGATACTGCCACATGGGCTCTCCCATGTAACCAAATGGCAAAAGACTCCTCAGAGGCTTACCGCAACTATAGTTTCTCTAACTTGATTGCAGTGGCAAAGCCTGATCTTCAACCTAACCCTATTCTCCTTGTTAGAGGCAGCATCTATTACCCTCTACATGCCAGGAGGACACTGCCATGGAGATGTACTTTCACCCTAACCTGCCACTGTGCAAGGCTTTGGTTCCTAACCATGATCATTATTCTGTTATCTGGGGACGTCAAACTAAATCCAGGTCCATCTACCTGTTTCTTTTCCCCAAATGAGTTATCTGGCATGTCCAAGAAAGGATTATTAATTGCCCATATCAATATCAGAAGTCTTACTTGTCACCATGTGGAACTTGAGGCCTGGGAGAAACTTTACAGTCCTGATGTACTCTGTCTCACAGAAACTTGGCTAAAATAGTGGCTTTTCTCATGGTCCTTTGGTGTGAGTGGCATTAACTGCCCTGGTGTGCACTTGGCAGGGAGTAAAGGGGTTGGAGTGTGTTTGGGACAAAACCTTTTAGTGGATTTTTGATCCTGCTGTATAGAGTTTTTGTGGATCTCCTCCTTGGACTGTTTTCCCTTTTGGGTTTATTTGGCTGCCTTCCCTGGACTTGGACTTTCAGAATTTCTGTGGATTTTTGGATTTGTTTCGAGAGATTGCTGACTGCTGTCTCCTTCCTGGATTTTGTTTTGGACACTCAGGTGGTGAGAGGACCCTGAGTTCATAAACTTCTGTTTGTTAATTTCCTTTTATCTGACTTTATAGTTTGTGTGTCTCTCTCTCTCCTAGCAGTGAGAAAGACTAATATTATTCCTCCCCAGTTGTGAGAGAATTTGGGGGGTGTACATATCCCCTTTTTTGTTTGAAATTGTATGTTTCTATGTCGGTTTGACAGTGAGAGTGCCATTGTACCGTCTTTTCCCGGTGGTGAGAGGACTGGGGGGGATCATACAGGAACTTATTATTTATTTTTGTTTAAATGTGTATGCTATTGTAATTGTATATCTAATTTTGTTTTAGTAGGATTGTTAGTTTAGGCTAGTTTGAATATTTTTGGGTTACATAGAAACATAGAATTTGACGGCAGATAAGGACCGCTTGGCCCACCCAGTCTGCCCATTTTCCTACCTAACAGATAAGCTGCAGATTCTAACTAACCAACAGCTTACTTCCTCCTACCCTCCACTAGGACTGCCTTATGTCTGTCCCATGCATTCTTGAATTCCCCCACTGTTCTTGACTCCACGACCTCCTCAGGGAGGCTGTTCCATGCATCCACAACCCTCTCTGTGAAAAAATACTTCCTCACATTACCTCTGAGCCGTCCCCCTCTATCTACAAATTGTGCCCCCTTGTTCTTGCACATCTCTTTTTCTGAAAGATGCCACCCTCTTGGACTTTGTTGATTCCCTTGAGGTACTTGAAAGTTTCTATCATGTCCCCTCTCTCCCTCCTTTCCTCAAGGGTATACATATTAAGCTCCTTTACTCTTTCTTCGTATGTCTTCTGGTGCAGACCCTGCACCATTTTGGTTGCCCTCCTCTGGACAGCCTCCACTCCATCTATGTCTTAGGGTTGGGTTTTTTTTGCTTTTGTTTAATTTTGGATAAATTTAGGGACTATTTGATAATTTTTATTGTTATAAGATTATGTTTTTGTGTTTTAGTGTTTATTATTTTAGTTAAGTAGCGACATGTGCTGGCCTTTACTCCCCATGGTGGTGCACTATTCACCCTACTCTCTTCGCGCCCTCCGTCCCTTTTATACTCCTCCCTTACAAATTGACATCTATCAGCATTGTAGAGCATTACGGATTGCTCGTGGGAGAGCAAGGGGGGCGGGGTTCGTGAACAAGGGAGGATGAACGAGCGGGGCCATCATATTAGGGTTATTAAGTCCAGAAGGCGCCCTGGGGTGAAATGGAATCCAGATCGAGGTTTGCCTTGTCTGGTATCCATACCCAAGGGCACTACTGATTTTAGCAGGCAGATAGGCCTGACAACCTCCGAGGTTTGTCCAACTTGGGCGGTGTTATGCAATGCCAGGTCTGTTAGGAACAAGACCGCCATTATTGCCAATCTTGTTGGCTCGGCTGACCTGGTTTGCATCACCAAGACCTGGCTGGATGAAAATTCTGGCCCTATAGTGGAGGCCATGATTCCAGCTGGGTACTCGGTGATACACCGCCCGAGATTGGACCGCGGGGGGGGGGGGTTGCAGTCTGTTTTAAGACTGAATTGGGCCTTATGAATGTAGTAGTAGGTGAGGCTGAGTCCTTTGAGTGTACAGTTGTAGCAGGTTTAGGCGTTCGAATCGTTCTCATCTACCATCCACCCAGAGATGGGAAACGCTTCCTACAGGAAGTAGCAGACTTCCTCGTCGACATGTCGTTTGAGTCACCCAGATTGATGGTGCTGGGTGACTTCAACGCCTGGGTCAACGGCGAACTCTCACAATTTGGTAACTACTTCCTCCAATTAATGTCTTCTTTGGGCCTTACACAGGTAGTTTCCACTGCTACGCACAAATCTGGACACTCTCTGGACTTAGTCTTCCTTCTAGGGATTGATGTATCCGACGTGGGGGTGGAACCAGTCGCTTGGTCTGACCACTACACCGTGAGGTTCAATTTTTGCACCCCCCCCCTTAGAAGGCCATCGCCTGTGGAGATGGTCAGGTACCGCCCATTATGGAAATGTTACTTCACAAGGCCTAGTGGCGGTCCTTGACCTATCATCCCCCGTGTTGGTGAGCAATAACCCACAGGCACTGGTGTTGGCCTATAATGAGGCCATCACGGTTACCCTGGATTCTATTGCTCCTGTTCGTGAGTGCCCCCTATCCCTTCACCCCAGGGCACCTTGGTTTGATGGGACCCTGAGGGAGATGCGGAGACAAGGGCGGCGGTTAGAGCATTGTTGGCATAAGTCCGCCCTTGAAGCCGACCACCTTAGATTGATGGAACACTATGCTAGCTATCAATCTGCAATCACCCATAAGAAGGCAGAATTCCTGTCCAGGGAGATTGCAGTTGCTCAGAATCGACCGGCTCAGCTGTTTTGAACTGTAGACAGACTGTGCAACCCAGCCTGTCTGCAAGTTCGGAAAGCCTTTTCGCAAATAGAATGCAATGAGCTTGCTCGATACTTTGCAACTAAGGTGGCTGAGATCAGGGTGGACTTGTGTCCGACAACTTCTAAGGGTGATGTTGTAGGAGCGTGCAAGAACACAGTGCCTTGATTCTCGGAGTTCCTTTTGTTGACCTGAGTTTGTGGATATTATGAGGTTCATCCATAGTGTGCGCCCTACAAGCTGTGGCTTGGACCCTGGACCAACTACCCTAATTTTGGGTTGTGTTGATATCATTGGTCCAGTTTTGGTGCAAATAGTCTGGTGCTCTTTGGAGTTAGGTGAGTTTCCTAGCTCCCTGAAAGAGGCGGTGGTGACACCTCTCTTGAAGAAAGCTTCCTTGGACCCAGACTGTTTTTCAAGCTACAGACCTATCTCTAACCTTCCCTTTATTGGGAAGGTTATTGAAAAGGTTGTAGCTGCCCACTTGGATGACCATTTAACCATCCATGGTATCTACAAATCCTTCCAGTCTGGTTTCCGTAAAAGACATAGCACCGAGACTACGCTGGTTCGGGTGCTTAATGATCTTCTGAGGGCAAGGGATCAAAAGAGACGTTCCTTCTTGGTTCTCCTTGATCTCTCTTCAGCTTTCGACACTGTGGATCATGTGGTGTTGTTAGCACGCCTGAGGCAAATCTGTAGGAATGTCCGGAACCGTTCTGCAATGGTTCACTTCATTCCTTACTGGGAGATCACAAACAGTTGTGTCGGGAATTTTTTCCTCTGGCTCAGTCTCTTTGTTGTGTGGAGTGCCTCAGGGTTCTGTGCTGTCACCCATGTTGTTTGCAGTGTATATGCTGCCCCTTGGAAACATTATAAGACGGTATGGGCTGAGGTTTCACTGCTATGCAGATGTTACCCAGCTATACCTGTCTTTCGCACCTGACCAGGATGGAGCTCTCTCGGTGTTTAACAACTGTCTGGGGGAAATCCAAGACTGGATGGATTCTAGTTGGTTAAAGTTGAACTCAGAGAAGACTGAGGTTTTGGCCGCGGACCCGGGTGGTCAGACTGAGAGGTCATATACTGGCGCGCCTTCTGGAATTTTTCTTGGTGGCGTGTCACTACCGACCTCTGAACGGGTGCATAACCTTAGGGTGATCCTTGACAGTAGGCTGACTTTTCAATCTCAGGTGTCAGCCGTCGTCAGAATTTCCTTTTACCATTTTAGGAATATTGCCAGGGTTAAGCACCTTGTTCCGTCTGACTCCCTGTCAACGTTGGTCCATGCCTTTGTGTCCTCGCGCCTAGACTACTGCAATGCCCTTTACTTTGGGCTTTCTGGGGTAGAAATCTGCCACCTACAGCTGGTGCAGAACACTGCAGCCTGGGTTTTGACTGGTACAAGTAGGTCCTGTCATATTACCCCAGTGCTGCACGAACTGCACTGGCTTCCTATACGGTGGTGGATCACCTTCAAAGTCATTTTATTGACTTTTAAAGCCCTTCGCGATCAGGGTCCGTCCTATCTGAAAGACCTACTGGTCCCTTACTGCCCTGGCCGATCGCTCTGCTCGGCTGACATGGGGTTGTTGGAGATTCCAAGAGTGAGTCTAAAATCTTCAGGCAGCAGAGCATTTTCTCATGCTGCACCCACTCTTTGGAATTCTCTACCACGCCTGTTATGGGAGTGCACCTCCGTGGAGATATTTAAGAAAGAATTAAAATCATATTTATGGAAAATGGCCTTTTTGGATGGTTAAGTTAGTTGTAATATGATTGGAATTTTATTGTAATTTATTATGTTTTATGATGTATTTTTATGTTTTGATGTTTTGTACTGAAATTAGAATTTACTATCTTAACTTGTTCAGCGCCTTGATATATTGAAAGGTGCTATATAAATAAAATCATCATTATTATTATTATTAAAACCTGGCATACCTGATGACGTATGCTCCTTGCCTAACTATTCCCTGTTCTGGTGGGATAGATCCTCATCCAAGCGTGGAGGTGGAGTTGCCCTATTCTTCAAAAACCACCTCAACATCTGTATTGTCCCGGCCTCTGCCTCTCCCGCAGTGTGTGAATTCATACATGCAACTATTGTATTAGAAACATAGAAACATAGACGTTGTCGGCAGATAAGGACCACTTGGCCCACCTAATCTGCTCATTTCCCTACCTGGAGGATAAGCTGCAGATCCTATTTAACCAACAGCCTATTTCTTCCTATCCCCCATAAAAATTGCCTTATGCCTGTCCCATGCATTCCTGAATTCTCCCACAGTTTTAGACCCCACAACCTCCTCAGGAAGGCTGTTCCAGGCGTCCACCACCCTCTCTGTGAAACAATACTTCCTCACATTGCCCCTGAGTCGTCCCCCCTCTATCTTCAAATTGTGTCCCCTTGTTCTTGCACATCTCTTTTTCTGAAAGATGCTACCCTCTTGGACTTTGTTGATTCCACTGAGGTACTTAAAAGTTTCTATCATGTGCCCCCTCTCCCTTTTTTCCTCAAGGGTATACATATTAAGCTCCTTTAGCCACTCCTCGTATGGCTTCTCTTGCAGACCCTGCACCATTTTAGTTGCCCTTCTCTGAACTGCCTCCATTCTGTCTATGTCCTTGTGGAGATGGGGTCTCCAGAACTGGACGCAGTACTCCAGATGGGGTCTCACCAACTGTCTGTACAGGGAGATAACTTCCTGTTTTCTGCTGGTGATACCTCTCCCTATACATCCCAGTATCCTCCAGCCCTCCCTACTGCCTTCTCATATTGCTTGCCAACCTTAAGGTCATCTGATATGATTACCCACAGGTCCCTTTCCATTTTGTTGTTCTTACTACCCCCCATTGTGTAATCTTCCCTGGTTTTGTTTCCCAGGTGCATTATAAGCACTTTGCATTGAATCCTAGCTGCCATACTTCTGACCATTCCTCCAACCTTGCCAAGTCCCTTCTCATCCTTTCCATGCCTCCTTGTGTATCAACCCTGTTGCAGATCTTTGTGTCATCTGCAATGAGGCATACTTTTCCTTCCAGTCCGTCTGCAATGTCACTTATAAAGACATTAAAAGGACTGGACCCAGTACTGAACCTTGCGGTACCCCACTAGTAACCCCTCTTTCTTCAGAGTGGACTCTATTTACAATTACCTTCTGTGTCCTGTTGTTCAACCAATCTTTTACCCAGGCTTCCACCCTGGGACCCACTCTCAGGCTGGTTAATTTGACTATTAATCTTTTGTGTGGGACTGTGTCAAATGCCTTGCTAAAGTCTATGTAGGCCATGTCCACAGCCCTTCCCTGATCTACTACTTTGGTCACCCAGCCAAAGAAATCAATAAGATTCGTCTGACATGACCTTCCCGCTGTGAACTCATGCTGTCTTGGGTCCTGTGCCCCAGAGGCCTCTAGGCACTCAACAATTCTTTCCTTCAGAAGTGATTCCATCACTTTCCCTACAACAGAGGTCAAACGGACAGGTCTGTAGTTTCCTGCCTCTGTCTTGGTCCCACTTTTGTGAAGGGGAATCAGAACCGTCTTCCTCCAGTCCACAGGTACCACACCATCCTCCCATGATTTGTTAAAAAGGGTAGTCAGTGGTGTCACTAGTTCTCTGCTTAATTCTTTTAGAATTCTGGGGTGAATTCCATCTGGCCCCATTGCTTTGTCCACCTTCAGTTTTTCGAGTTCTTTCAGAACCCTTTCTTCTGTGAAAGGACTGGGATCGATCCCCCACTCCAGAGTGTTTCTGTTAATTGGATTATGCACCAACCTCACTTCCTCTTTTGTGAATACTGAACAGAAGTATTCATTCAGTATCCCTGCTTTTTCACTGTCACTCTCTGCCCACCCACTATCCATTCTATTCAGCCTCACTATCCCCCCCTTTGTCTTTCTACGCTCCCTGATATACCTATAACAGATCTTATCCCCCCTTCTTAACCGGGTTAGCTATCTTTTCCTCAGTTTGTGCCTTTGGTATTCTGACTATCCTCCCTGCTTTCTTCTGCCTTAACTGGAGCAGTTCTCTGTCCTGCTCCTTCTGTGTTTCTTTATACTTCCTAAATGCTATCTTTTTCTCCCTAACCTTCACCACCACCTCTTTTGAGAACCATGGAGGCTTTTTCTTTCATTTTGATTAGTTTATTTGCTTCACACAAAGGCTTGTTGCCTCTCTGATGGCACTTTTGATATTTCCCCATTGTTGCTCCACCCCTCCTTCTAGCCCGTTTGCTAGTGCTTTTCTGAGGCACTCTCCCATCTTGCCAAAGTCAGCCTTCCTGAAGTCCAGAACCCTCACTTTTGTATGGCTTGACTCTGTAGCTGAGTTTAACATGAACCACACTGTTCGGTGGTCACTTGTTCCCAAATAGCTACCCACTTCTAGATCTGAGATCCTCTCACTGTCCCCATTAGAGAGTACGAGGTCTAAGATTGCTTCCTCACGAGCAGGTTCCAAAACTAGCTGTTTGAGGCATGCCACCTGAAAGGCATCAAGAATGGCCCTGCTTTTGGATGTGGCTGCCGCAAAGGTGCTCCAGTTAACATATGGCATGTTAAGGTCCCCCATCAACAGTATATGAAAATTACGTACCTACCATAATTATGATCTTTCTGTGTACCTTCACCATTCATCACAGATGGGTATCTGGCATAGGTCAGGACCCATGAGCTTTTTTTTTTTTTAAAGGGACAAGCACACCATCGGTGCTGCCCTGAGGCTGACGACTATGCGTGCCGCAGATTGGCTGTTAGGCTGTGTCGACCTCCTGCCTGCCACTTCTGAGTTGCCGGAGAGGTAAGAGGAAGGGAGGGAGTGGAGGGTGGGACAAGAGAGTCCAAGGGACAGAAAAAGGAAAAGATGTATGAACTAAATGGAGAAATAATGACTGAGAGGACAGAAAGGAAAGAGGTAAGAAACTAAAGGGGATTGGGAGGGGCCCCAATCTCTGGAAGCAGAAGAAGGGGGGGGTAAGGTGGGTAAAGAATTTAGGAGAGAGAAGAGAAGGATAAGATATCCTGGACCCTGGTCCGTCTCCAGATTGTATAGGAACTGCAAGGAGTAGCAAAGCTTTCTGCCAGAATTCAAGGCACAGAATAACTGGCAGACACTCTAGATAAACAGAGTTGGCTATTCTGGAAGAAGGACAGGATACAGGGATTCAGCACCCTCTCAAGAAAAGATTTTTGGTGAAAATTTTTTTGTTTTAGGAGAAATAGGTTGGATGGAAACAGGGAGGAGGAGAGAAGGAGGGCAACTACCAACTCCCACCCCACAGGGGTGGAGACAAGGTACTGGAGAAGGAGTGCCGCTTGAGCTATCCACTCTTCCTGGAAAAATACTCCCCTGTGTGTCCCTATTTTACCCCACTCCTAAGGAGGAGAGGGGGAGTCACAGAGAGGAGGGGACCCAGAGACTGAGGCCCCAGGGGGATGGAGGGTGGGGTTGTGATGAATGGTGAAGATACACAGAAAGATCATAATTACGGTAGGTACGTAATTTTCATATCTTATCTGTGTCAGTCTTCACCATTCATCACAGATGGGTGAGTACTGAGCCCCCTGAAGGGGTTTTCTTTTTACACCCTAAGGGACAAAGTCCCTTAGCCCTCAGTGGGTGACACACTAATGGGGGGGAACCTTCAAGGCCTGGAGAGGCCCAAGAGTGGGGAGAGAGACAGAGTCCCCCCCGGAGAGGGAAGGAAGTTGCCCCAACAAGCACCATCTCACTCTGCGGGAGAAAAGGTAGGTTCCCTGGTGGGTGGAGTTAATCACCCTACCAAGGGTGACAACCAGGAAAGACATAGCCATGCCATCCACCTAGTGCAGATCGCTGTCCCTACGATCCTGGTAGTTACCTCGTTGGCATCAAAAGATGCCCTCGCTTGGTGCCTTGCTAGCTCCAGGCCACCCTCAGAGAGTGCAATGGCTTGTCTGGTTTGCTCTGTGTCAGGCAATGAGGCTAGGAGCTGACCTAGCCTGGACCACAAGAACGTGTCGTTGGCTGCGTAGTGGGCCTGATGTGCAGAGATAGACAGCAGTAACTGTGCTGAGTAGAAAGTCCTCCTATCCCAGAAATCAAAATCCAAGGAGTCTTGATCTGGGGGCCGGTCACAGTGAAGGACGCGAAGCCCACCAGGAGTATCCAACTGCGTCAATTCAGACTGTGGATGAGGCATGGAACCTGGAGACTCCGGGGTGTGCAATATTTCTGGCTGAGATCCCTTGGGACAGGAACTCCAGAGAAGTGCCTCTGCCAGGAACACAATGACACCTCCGGAAAGGGAACTGGCCAGGGCAGCACCACAAGGGTGGCCTCGCCAAAATCGCCTAGAAAGGCGTGCGCCGAGTGTTCAGGATTGCTAGTAGTGGAAGGAGAAAGGTGCAAATCCTCCAACATCCTTATGAGGAATCGCTGATACTCAGAGAGAACAGCAGCCAGAGAGATGTGGACAGAGGGTTCCTCTCCCCCTGAAAATGGGGATGAGGAGCTGGAGGTCACTGTTTGTTCAGTGGCTGGCTCTATGGGGGAAGGTTGAAAAACCTGGCTGTCCATTGCCCTAATGTAAGCAGGGAACCGAGCAGCCACTGCTCTGAATTGCTCCCAGGTGAGAGGGCAGCTAGGACCGAGGATGCCTGGGAGCGCAGGAGAGTGTGGCAGAGGGATGGGGACACAGCCGAGAAGAGATGTTGGCTGACCTCCACCTGGGTTAAGGAGCCAACCGTGGGCACCCGCGGAAGAAAGTGCCCCGGAAGACTCCACAGCTGACAGCTGAACAACCACATCGGTACTGCCTTGGCTGCGCCCGGAAGAATCCCCCCTGTGAGGCGACCGGGGCCATATAGGTCCAGAAGGACAGTCCCCTGCCTCAAAAGAAAGGGACTCTCTCAAAGAGACTGAGAAGAAAGAACGAAGATCCGCACTACGGCTTCTCCCAGGGCCCGGGTGGACTCCAGAAAAAGGCCGGTGCGCCGACCCCACACCCCTTGACCCCTCGGAGTCTGAAAGAGCCCTCCTCAAGAGGGATAGCCTAGGTAGCTGGCATCTCTGGGCAGCCCCCAAAGGGGCTATCCAGGGTGCAGTACCCTCCTCCCCGAAGGTGCTCCGATTGGCCCCAAAGTTGGGTGATCAAGGCACACCACCGGAGGAGGTACAACAACTGAGGGGTCAGTGAAACTGACAAGACCAGGCTGCAGAGCTATGGTGGCCAGCACCACTGCCTGCTGGTCAGCACCCCTGACCCTAGTCTCGGTAGCCGCCGACCTCACCTCAGAAGGGGGCTGACTCTGACTGGTCGAAGAGACCACCGTGCTGCCCACCTCAACAGCCAACCCCGAGGGGTCAGACTGCACGTCTGACCCACAGCTTGACTCTGTCTCCAAAGAGGTAGAGTCTGAGGCCCTGTGCCAAACCGTGGGAGGGTGGGCAGAACCATCCCTACCACCTGGCCCAGAGACCACAGCTGTGCCCGAGTTGGTGCCAGTGCCTCCCGCAACCATGCGAGCGTAATCCGAGGGAGGCACGGCCCCAACTCGATCCAGAGACAGGACCAGTCATGGCACCATCTGGTCCCACGGCACTGCGAGCGGCGCCGAGGATGGAGACGGTGCCAACGACAGTCCTGGCAGCACCCTTGGAGCCGCCAGGCTCCCCAGCACCGCGAATTGCGCCGAGGGCTGGGGCAGCACTGCGGACAGCCCTGAAGACAGACATGGCGCCGAGCATGGCCCCACCTGGCTCCTTGGCACCAGCCCTGACTAGTTCGCAGGGATGACACCGAAGACGGTGCCAACTGAGGGAACCAAAGGCCCCATGGCACCAAGCCTCGAGGACATGGCGCCGTGCTCAACCTCGACGCTGTGGACAGCACTGAGGCGAGACATGGCAAAGGACGGCACAGGAAAGGCTGAGAGAGCGTGGCTTGGCCTGACGAGTGCGTACCCGACCCCCGAAAGTCGGCGGAGCTCACCCCACTTTCCACCCGCGTTGTTCGAGGACCTGGTGGTCCATGGAGAAGCAGGCATCACATGAATCCATGTCATGAAGCGGGTCAAGACATGAGAGACACCAGTCGTGCTGGTTGGTGACGGAGAAATTTCGGCCGCATGGGCACCGTTGCATGGGGGGGCCAACACGTCTTGGAAGATTTCCTGCCTTCAGACCGAGACATGACCTACGGGGAAAAAACACCAAAAACAGACTCGACATCGCGGAAATATAAAGATAAGGAAAGATCTTACCAGGTGACACTGAGTAGTGGCAAAAACAGAACCGGCAGGAGGACTGACGGACTTTGGCGCCGAAGGATAGGATTCTGAAAAACTAGCAGGCCTAGCATTTTCTTCAGAGCATCCCACAAGGCGACCTCTACAGTGGGAGATGAAGAACTGGCAGGCAGGTGGAGTCGACACAGCCTAACGGCCAACCCGCGAGTGCCACGCAGTGCATCGGCCTCAAGGGTGGCACCGATGGTGTGTCGGCTCCGCCTACATTTCAAAAAAAAAAAAAAAAGCTCCCGTGGGGTCCTGACTTCCATCCAGATAGCCATCTGTGATGAATGGTGAAAACTGACACAGATAAGATCTCCCCTTTCTCTGCCATCCTAAGTATGCCTTCTATCATATCCTTGTCCATTCCTTCCCCCTGACATAGGGGTCTATATACAACCCCTGTGCGGACTGTGGTGCCATTTCCAGTCTCTAAGATGACCCACAAGAGTGCCTCCTCTCCTCCCTATTTACTATTTTGTTCAGTTGCTTTTATCCCTTACCTTACATAGAGAGCTACCCCCCCCTTTTGCCCTCCCTGTCTTTCCTTTAGGTTGTGTACCCTGGTATGTTAACATCCAAGTCATGGTTCTCTGTGTACCATGTTTCTGTAACTGCTACAATATCCAGGCATCCCTCTTCCATCAAGGCCACCAGTTCAGGGAGCTTGTTGCCCAGACTACAGGCGTTGGTACTCATTACCCTCCATTTCTTGATGGCCTTACCCCTTTTGGCCCCATCCCTGTCCTTATTGCATTTGTCACTTTCTCCATTTACTCTTGCGCTTCTCCCTATCGACATTTCTATGTTGGTGTCTACCTCACTTAGTGCCCTGATATTTTGGGAGGGCTAGGATTTCCCTGCTCCTTTCCAGTGCCTCCCCCCTTGGCTAGTTTAAATGCTTGTCAATGAAGTATTTAAACCTATCACCTAGGATCCTGGTTCCTCTCCTGGACAGATGCAGACCCTTATGCCAGTATAGGCCTGCATCCCTCCAGGTGGACCCCCAGTCCCCAGTGAAGCCAAATCCCTGAGCTCTGCACCAGTTTTTCAACCACTGATTGAATCACACGGTGTGGAGCACCCTAGCCTCACCCGTGCCATAGACAGGCAGCACCTCTGAGAAGGTTACCGTGTGTGCTATTTGTCTAAGGGGCCCCCCCCCCCATCTCCACAAATGCTTCTTTGCACTGCTGTGATCCCTTTCTTAGCCAGGTCATTTGTCCCTAGGTGGACAATGACATCCAGCTCCCTCCCCTGTGCAGCTGCTCCTGCAATCCTGAGGATTTGCTCCATGTCCCTCCAAGCCATGGCGCCAGGCAGGCACCTTACCTCCCTCTCTCCTTCCTCCCCCAGTTCTACCTTCCTAACAATGGAGTCCCCAACCAGGAGTTGTTTCCTTCCCCTGTGGGGTCCCATGCCACCCTCCTGTGGGTCTCCTTTGTTGGGGGGAAAAGAAGCTTCATATTATCTGTACCTATAATCCCCCTGCTGGGGGAATAGCAGGTCTTCAGGAACTCCTTGACATCACCTCCCAGACTGTAAATCATAATAAGGCTGTCATCCTAGGTGATCTTAACCTCAGTTGGTTAGGGTCAGCTCAAATATCCTTGCAATCACTCACACTTAGTTATAATTTTCACCAGTTGATCTCTGAAGCAACTAGATCCACGTCATCCCATCAAACGGGTACACTCGTAGACTGGGTGATGGTTAACCGTATGGAACATGTGTCAAAAGCAGGAATCCTTGCAGATGCACTAACAGACCACTCACCCACTTTTTATATCCTATCTATGGTTGCACGTCCATCTCCTCCATCAAGACTAATCTTGTTTACAAATCTAGCTCATATTGACCAGGATGCATTTCTCTATGATGTCTCCAGTATTGACTGGACAGGTATCTATCAAACAAAGGATGTGGAGGTTGCTCTACAGATATTCATAAATTAATTTCTTACCATTCAATATAAACATGCCCCCAAGACTACTTGGAGGGTCAGAGGAAAACAGACGAGGTGGCTGCATAACGCCGGAGGGACAAGCTCTGGATTTGCTACAACCAAACTAGCCTACAGTCAGATCTTCTTGTCTATCGTGAACTAAGAAACAGATGTAAGAGACAAGTTAGAGCTGATAAAAGCAAATACTGCAAGGACCTCCTACAAAGCTCAGCCTGTGACCCGAGGAAATTCTGGGCCCATGACAAAACATTTCTGGGTACCTCGCAGTCGGTCACTCCTGATGAAATGATGATAAATGGGGCACATTGTAATGATCCTAGGATCATCTCAAACAGTTTAACAATCTTTTCTCTGATCTGTCACATTATACCTTGGCTTTACAACCTATTGGATCGCACTCCAATCTACCTACCACGCTACCATCAGACAACCATACTGCCCTATTGTATGATGCTCCTCCGGCGCCACCATTCTATTTCAAGGCTATATCAAGCGTGGAAGTTCTGAAATTACTGAGATCTATATCTGCCAGTACCAGCTCTGGTTCTGACTCATTGGAACCTCACCTTCTTAAGCTGGCTGCTCCACTCATTGCCTCTCCGATTGCCAGAATCTACACTTTATCCCTTATCTATAGCACCGTGCCAGACCTATGGAAATCTGCAAGAGTAACGCCTGTCTTTAAAAAAGGTGACCCAAAGGACATGGCCAATTACAGACCTATAGCAATTCTCTCTGTCCTTCGCAAGATCCTAGAGAAAATAGTTGCATCACAGACCATTGACTACCTTACAAGCTGCAATCTCCTCTCAGACACTCAGCATGGTTTCAGAAAAGTTCATAGCACCACCACAGCTCTTCTTCAACTAACTACTGATATTCTGTCTAACACGGATTCTGGAAAACTCACAGGTGCCATCTTCATTGACCTCACTAAGGCTTTCGACCTTGTAGACCATCCCCTGCTTCTCTCCACTCTCCATAAATTCCATTTCTCTACCCCTGTCATGGACTGGTTCTGTAGCTACTGTACCTGTCAAACAGGTTTCAAGCGGTCACACTTAACTCCTCCCTGTCCAACACGTCTACTGTCAAACTTGGGGTCCCCTAGGGCTCTATCCTTGGGCCTCTTCTGTTCTCAATTTTTATCAACAATGCAGCTGAGGTCCTGGAATCCTACTCAGCTATTCTCACAGAAACATAGAAATAGACTTTGACGGCAGATAAGGACCACTTGGCCCACCCAGACTGCCCATTTCCCTTCCCACTGGATAAGCTGCAGATTCTAGTTAACCAACAACCTACTTCCTGCAACCCCCACTACAATTGCATTATGTCTGTCCCATGCATATTTGAATTTCCCCACTGTTTTAGATCCAACAACCTCCCCAGGAAGGTGGTTCCATGCATCCACCACTCTCTCCGTGAAACAAAAATTCCCTCACATTACCCCTGAGCTGTTCCCCCTCTGTCTTTAAATTCTGCCCCCTTCTTCTTACATATCTCTTTTTCTGAAAGATGCTATCCTCCTGGACTTTGTTGACTCCCTTGAGGTACCTGAAAGTTTCTATCATGTTCCCCCCCGTCCCTCCTTTCATCAAGGGTATACATATTAAGCTCTCTCAGTCTCTCTTCATATGGTTTCTGATGCAGACCCTGCACCATTTTAGTTGCCCTCCTCTGGACTGCTTCCATCCTGTCTATGTCCTTGAGTAGATGGGGTCTCCAAAACTGCACACAGTATTCCAGATGGGGTCTCACCAACTGTCTGTACAGAGGGATAACAACTTCCCTTTTTCTACTTGTGATGCCCCTTCCTATGCATCCCAGTATCCCCCTGGCTCTCCTTACTAACTTCTCACATTGCTTACCCACCTGTAGGTCATCTGATATGACTACCCCAAGTCCCTTTCCATTTTTGTTGTTGTTAGTACCTCCCCTGCTGTTGTGTACTCTTCTCCTGGGTTTTTGTTTCCCAGGTGCATTACTTTGCACTTCTTTGCATTGAATCTAAGTTGCCATATGTCTGACCATTCTTCCAACCTTGCCAAGTCCCTTCTCATCCTTTCTACACCCCCTTGTGTATCAACTCTGTTACAGATCTTTGTGTCATCTGCAAAGAGGCATACCTTTCCCTCAGACCCTCTGCAATGTCACCTATGACCTGATCATCTATACTAGTTCTTGTAGTATTGCCTGCATAAACACATCACTTACTTCAGACTTCAGTAAGGTCTTAGACTGGCTACTAGACCATAAGCTTGTACTTAATGAAAAGAAAATGAAAGCCATGCTCCTAGGTTCTGCACCGAAGATTAAGGCCTGTTCTAGTTTGTTGGAGGTTCTTCACCCAGGAGGATTTCCGCAAGAAAATGTTACTTCCTTTAAATACCTTGGGATCCTGCTGGACCAGTCCCTGGATTTTAATCTTCACATTCAGTCTTCGTGCAAAGCTGTAAACTCGAAACTGGGAGTAGCTTACAAAACGAGCTACATGCTTACACCCATGGCCAAATTAGCAACTGCCCAAGGTATTCTGCTCCCAACCCTTACTTATGGTGCCTCTATTCTTACCTCTGCCCATAAAACCTCCCTACTAAAATGGGATGTAACTCATAACAATATATGCCGATTTGCCTCTTCATCGCCTCAACTCAAACATCACTGCCATCTTTATAAGGATCTGAGCTGGCTCTACTCCTCTGCCAGTAGACAATATTACCTTGGCTCACTAATGGATCCGATCATCCAGGAAAAAAAAAACATCCCAGCTGGCTGCATTGCTGGTCCCTTAACCATCCTCCCATGGCTTGCAATCAGCTGATAAATCCTTGCTCTATGTTCCGAGATGTTGGACGACTAAAGGCACAGAGGTCTTCCAGTTCTCTCCTTCCAGGCTATGGGATGCTCTTCCACTCAACCTCCAGCTGTCTCAGTCTCACTTTGGATTTAAAAGTGAATATCATCGTTACTATCCTTAGCTGATGCTTGTACGTGCTTTGACCCAACCTGAAGCTCCTGAGACTTACCAGTAATATCAGCCCTGCTCTAATACAGCTCCAAGAATGTCTCTTCTTCCCTTCCTCATATTTTTCCTTCTCTTTGTAAATAACTTCTTTACTAGTGCTCTTCCTTCTCGAACCTTGTTGCTGACCATCCACTGTTGTTTTGCCAACTACCACCCCTGACCTTCCTTCTGTCAGTCTTTCTTGCTATGTTTGTACATTCCTCACATTTCTCTCTGTATAACCTTACTATCTTATTAACCCTTTCACTCCACAGGTCGGGTCCGTGGTTTCTCCACTTATTATATATCTTACTGCCATTATCTGTATAATGCTTGCCATTATTTTTTGTTGTTTCTACTCGTATTTTTGTAGCACTGCTGTACTGTTCATCTGTTTGTATTATTGTACCCATGTTTCTGTTGTTCAACTGTTCTCTTTTTGTTGTATTCTCCCGGGTCATGCCTGAAAGTAGTCATTTTATGGCTAGTGCACCTACCCAGTTAGCAAAAACTAAAACTAAATAAAAATAACAGAATAAAAATAAATGTCACTGATGAAGATATTGAAGAGGACTGGCCCCAGGACTGATCTCTGAGGTACCCCACTTGTGACTTGCATCTCTTCTGACTGTATACCGTTTACTACCACTCTCTATTGTCTGCCCATCAACTAGTTTGCCACCCAGTTGACCAACATCTGACCCACCCCGAGCCGACACAGCTTATTAATCAGTCTTCTATGTAGAACAGTAACGAAAGCTTTGCTGAAGTCAAGGTAGGCGACAACAACTGCTCCTCCTCGGTCCACCACTCTGGTTACCCAGTCGAAGAAATCTATGAGATTAGTTTGACAAGACCTTCCTGTTGTAAACCCATGCTGTCTTAGATCCTGTACTCCTATGGATTCCAGGTGTTGCACTGTCCTTTCATTAAGGAGTGCCTCCATAATCATGCCCACCACTGAGTTGACTGACTGGTCTGTAGTTCCCTGCCTCCTCCCTGCTACTACCACTCTTGTGGAGTGGGATCACATGAGTCCTTCTACAGTCTTGTGGGACCTCTTCTGTGCTCAGAGACTCACTAAACAGTTCTGATAATGGCTCTGCTAGTTCCACCCTTAGCTCCTTTAGTACCCTGGGATGTATGCCATCAGGTCCTGTTGCCTTGTCCACCCTGAGCTTATTGAGCTCTTGTAGGACCCTTTCTTTTGTGAAGGGACTAGTGCACATCTCCCTCCCCCCTGTGTCCATGGTGCTGAGCTGTGGGCCCTGCCCTACCTTCTCTTCAATAAATACTGAGCAGAAGTATCTATTTAGGATAGATGCTTTTACATGGTCCTCCTCCTCATACGACCCCTTATCCCCTCTGATCTTAGCAATATCCTCTCTGGACTTTCTCCTTTCACTAATGTGTCTATAGAAAGTCTTGTCACCTTCTTTTACTGTTTGTGCTAGTGTTTCCTTGGTCTGGGACTTTTCTTGCCTTCTTGCATTCCCTGCTTCCCTTAGGGAAGTTTGGTATGCCTCCCTATCTTCATCCCGCTGTGTTCCTGTGTATTTCCTGAAGGCCAGCCTTTTGGCTCTGACCTTTTCTGCTACTGTTTTTGAGAACCAACGTGGTTTCCTTCTTCTTTTGCACTTCCTTTTCTCTCTAACATAATGAGATGTTGCTTCAAGTATTGCATCCTTAATACTTGCCCACTTTGCCTGTACCCCCTCACCTGTATTTCTTCTTGCCAGGGCTAGCTTAACTCTGTTGGCCATCTTATCAAAGTCAGCTCCTCTGAAGTCCTACAGTTTTGCCTTGGAATGGGATGATTTAGTTCTAGTAGCCAAATTGAACCATACCATGTGATGGTCACTGGCCCCCAGGTGACCTTCTACCTGGAGATCTGTGATCCCTTCCCTGTTAGTCAGTACTAGATCTAGGATAACCCTGTCTCTTGTGGGTTGTTGTACCACTTGTTTGAGGCCCTCCTCCTGCATGGATTCCACCATGTGTCTAGTTCTGGCAGATGTTCCTGCTGGTATTGACCAATCTGTATCTGGCATGTTGAAGACTCCCACTATCAGAACCTCCCCCTTAGCTGTCATGTTTTGTATATCTTCTAACAGTAATGTGTCTATGTTTTCCTCCTGGTCTGGAGGCCTGTAGACAACCCCAGTTCATATGGCTGAGACCCAGTAACCAAATAAGGTTGCTCGCACTTGAGCACCTGTAGCTCTGAAATTCTTCAAGCAGAAGTAATTGCAACTAAAAATATAACACTTTCCAGGACAGAAAGCATAGCTCGCTTGTCACGGCCGGCTCAAACAAAGCCAAAGTAAGTTTTTCCAACACAAAATTTGAGTCTCAAGCAGGGACTGATTTACCATAACGAACTTTGCATGTGCGTGGGCCCTGTGTGTTTGTGTGTGTGTGTGTGTGTGGGGGGGTGGTTGGCTGCAAGCCAGCTCCTTTAATTTTTTGTCCCTGGATAGTGTGGTCAGAGACTGTTCTAGATGGAGCCCGGCTCAGTAGGGGAGTGGTGTCACAATCCTGAGCGCAGAGCATGTAAAAAAAAAAAAAGCATTGATTTTTTCCAGTTTTGGAATTGGGACCAAATCTTATATCATCATTTCAGTGGCTGTTCTGTTTCACATTTGCATAGCATTGTGATGATGACACGGTCATGGGTTTACAGAAACTGTCCGCTCACTCACTGTATACCCTTGCAGCAGGCATGGGTTCAGCAGTACTGGGGAGATTTGCCGGCATACGCACCATTAGTTTGATGCTCGTGCTGCACCATCAATTTTTCTGCCAGCCAGACCCATGATTTCCACCAGGCAATGACTCTTGTGGACCAGGACTGCCGACTGGAGCTGGAGTTTGACCAGGATCCAGGACATTTGAAGCAGCCAACAGCAGAGGACTAGGTGGTCGTCCCTCGACCGACTCGACTTTGTTTGAGTCTGTCACTCATATTATTGCCCTTATTGCCAATAACAGTCAATTATTTTACAATGCAGCAGTAACCATTACGACTCAGCAGAGCCTAGCAGGCCAGTAGCCAGTATAGGTAGACTGGCAGCTTTAAAAATGACTTCTGTAGCTCCTCTTATCCGTGGGCTCAGTCTGAAGAGGAGAGGGAAGGACGGGAGTCGAGTGGGAGTGGTCAGGTGAGTTGGTCACTCTGTCCTCACCAGAGTGGTCTTTCTTGCCGATTTGTTTGATTTTTTTTTTTTTGGTTTACTTACTCTGGTATTTTGACAAGTATTGTCAGCACTGTAGATAAATTCTCTCCCTTATTTTTGTAGCTGTGTTGGGTGGGTACTAGGTCAGAGGGAGTGTGGGAGGTAGTTTGCTTTGTTCAGAATTTTTGGTGAGAGCAGGCTGTGGCCAATCAGAGGCTGAGTGGCAGAAATTAAAAATTACTCACCGTAGTAATTATGTTTCTTATATTGAAGTCTTGTTGTATTCTGACAAGTGCAGTTAGCCCCAGCCTTTAACTCATTCCTTCCTGATGACGCCATATGGCGTCATAAAAAAACATACCTCTTCTTCCTGACGACGCCATATGGCGTCCTAAATCATTTGCTGTAGTGCCTGATGACGCCAATTAGCGTCCATATCTTTCTCTTGGTGCAGCTCAAGCATTTGTTTACATTTGATGAATTGAGTTGTACCAGCTAATAGGGACATCGTGCCCTTACTGATTTACCTAATATAATATGTGTTCCCATTGGATATTTTTGAGAAAACAAGCCTTAATACATAAATAAATACATTTAATATTTTTTGCATGTGCTGTGAAAAATGTATTATGTTCATTCTGCCATTAGTTTGTATCAAAACAACAAATCATCTTGTTTTAGTGTAACATGTTAAGCTGATCAGGTTTACACTATAATTTCATAATTTACATTTTTTTTTTATTCGAGCAATCCGATTGGCCGTCACCACTTTGGTGTATTTATTTGTCTTTTGGGGTATTTTTCTACAATAACATGTTGTCACTGATATCATGATTGTTATAACTATTAGTCCATTTATACCACTAAGTGAACTGAATATTTCTGTATTTAAAAATCGAGCTCTGTGATTGGTCGGATTTTCTGACATCATCAGTTCTGAATTTAATTGGTATAAAGGGATTGTCTT
Source organism: Neoceratodus forsteri (assembly GCA_016271365.2). Lineage (NCBI taxonomy): Eukaryota > Metazoa > Chordata > Ceratodontiformes > Ceratodontidae > Neoceratodus > Neoceratodus forsteri. Next base: position 122,536,912 of record CM057452.1, read on the forward strand.
AGATGCAGGCACCATCCCCCTTATGAAGCCTTAGTTGTCAAAGCACCAGGGAACCTGCACGCAGATCTTTTGTTGTGCCTTCCACTATTCTATTCAATGTGTGTGCCTGAAATGTTAGACTAAATCCTTATTTAGCATTAAAGCAAGGACTCGTATTTTTTTACAACTGTCACTGGAGGGAAACTGGCTCTCTGGGCTCTGGAGTGTACAGTGATTTTTTTTGATGTTTCAGTTAGGGGTCACAGCCCTCACCTGTACCTGCCCTAGCTCTGTAGCGCGTCACCATTTGGTCATATTGATTGGTTGCCATGCTTGCTCTATGCTTATTGTACACGTCACTATTTCCATTAACCAGTCAGAGTGCACACTGGTGCAGGAAGAGCATGGTGACTGGAAACTTAGATTCAAGATGGAGGTGCTGCTCTTATCCTAAAATACTCACTTCATTTCAGTGCCAAAACCTCGATTTGTAATCTGTATTTACTTTATTTGTTTTTATTTTTATTTATGATAAAAGTTTTCATAGTTGTCACTTTGTTCATTTTGGGATAATTTCTGGTCATCCTGTGTGATCACATCTTATGGATCCGGCTGGCATTAATGATGGGAGAGAGAGTTTCTTGTGCATGTACTAGATGCGGTCACGTGAATTCAACACCTTTTGTTACTTTTTAAAGAGTTTATGTTCGAATTATGGCTATGTTAAAATCTATGTGGCATGTTGCTCCCTGCGTTATGGATGGTAAGTGGGTTAGGGTCAGTAGCAGGTTTGTCTCATGCTCTGCACTTGAGTTTTCTCCCTAATACACAGTTGCTGATTGTTTAAAATGAAAAAATAATGGTGTTGCCTTCAACTTATCTGGCATCAGTCCAGCCCCAATCCCTGATGCATGGTAAAGGCCAAATCAGTTTTGAATCCTCCACAGTCACTGGTGTTGTCCATCGATTCGTATGACGTCAGTCCAGACTCAACCTCTGATGCACTGGAAAGTGTTCTTCAGGTTAAAATCCCTCCACAGCCACTTGTAAGATCTAGCTCCTTACCATGCATCAATCGAGCCCCAAACTGTAGTGAATAGTGAAGTGCGTTTCAGGTTCAGATCCTCCTCAACTGATGGTGTTGTCCATCGACTTACCATGCATCAGTCCTGACCAATCCCATAATGCACTATGAAGTGCTTCATGTTCAAAACCCTCCACATCCACTGGTGTAGTCCATCAATTCATATGACATCAGTTCAGCCCCAATCTGTGATGCACTGTAAAGTATTATTCAGGTTCAAATCCTCCACAGCCACTTGTAAGATCTGTCTCCTTATCATGTGTCAGTCAAGCCCCAAACTGTAGTGAACAGTGAAGTGCATTTCAGGTTCAGATCCCTCCACAGCTGATGGTGTTGTCCATTGACTTACCATGTATCAGTCCAGACCAATCCCATAATGCACTGGGAAGTGCATTTGATGTTCAAAACCCTCCACTTCCACTCGTGTAGCCCATCAATTCATATGACATCAGTTCAGCCCCAATCTCTGATGCACTGTAAAGTATTCTTCAGGCTCAAATCCCACCACAGCCACTTGTAAAATCTCAGGCTCAAATCCCTCCACAGACACTTGTAAAATCTATCTCCTTATCATGCATCCATCGCGCTCCAAACTGTAGTGAACAGTGAAGTGCATTTCAGGTTCAGATCCCTCCACAGCCAATTATGTTGTCCATTGACTGATCTGGTGTCAGTCCAGCCCCAACCCCTACTGCACTGTAAAGTGCTGTTCAGGTTCAAATCCCACCAGAGTCACCAATTTAGTCCATCTGTTCATCAGTCTTCAGTCCAACCTTTATCTCTGACACTCTGTGATGTGCATTACTGATATGGATCCCTCCTCAGTCACCATGGTGTAGTCCATTGTGCACATCAAGATTCATTCCAACACTACCCTCAGATGCACTGTAATGTTCTATTCATGTTCGAATCACTCCACAACCACTTTAGTCCCTTGTGCTCATAATGCTTCAGACCATCCCTTACCTCTGATGCACTGTGATGTGATCAGTGCCAGTGTATGACTTATACAGTCCATTCAAATGAAACATAGCACACAGTACACACGTGCACCAATGAGCATCACTCCATGGTGCAGGCATACCCACACTCCTTCCCACCCACACAGTGCACCATACTGAATGTTGCAACATATCACGTGTGTATGCAGGCAAACCATGTGACACAGCACATAGTACACAACCTTTACAGGTGCCCATGTCATCACCCTGTATGTGTACTCACAACGTTTCTGCATGGCATATGAACACCATTACCAGGTGCAGGCAGCCCCACCTGCTTCCCTACAACATAGTATTCCCCAAGGATGGATGCCAATTCATGATGCAAATGACTGCAGTGCCTTGAGCATCATTCCTTGGTACAGGTACACTCACCCCTTCCCCATGACACAGTATACCCCAAATTACCAGTGCCTTTTCAGCAATTTTATCATCCTATATGTATACCCATAATGTGTCTACAGTATCTGTTAGCACCATTATTATATGCATACAGCCCCTCTCATTTCCACAGAACATATGAAGTGCATCTGATCCTGTATTATGAATGCAGGCCCCCCCCACCACCACCACCACTAACACACAGTGCTTCATCATACAGTCATTCCCTCACCTTAAACCATCCCATAATACAACCCTAAAAAAATAAACTAGGCCAAGAAATTAAATAATACACAGATTTATGTAGCATGATGTTTACTGAACGATGGGAACCTTTACATGAACAACATCATGCTTCATTTACAGTATGATAAAGCAAACAGCACAAATAAAATACAGTTTCCTATACTTATTATGGGATTTTATACCAAAAATAAAATAGTTTATTTCAATGAAATTACACATTTTAACTACAGCAAATATGCAATTAATCATAGAGAGCCTCCAGCACTAACAAATATCTCCATTTCCTGTGTCGGCTCACTGACCTACACTGGAAGTGTCCTCCTATTTACATCACTTGACCTCACAAAGCACTTCCTTCCTGCATCACTTCCTGATATGTCCTTCTAAGATAATGTGTGAATATATTCTTACTAAACTAGGGGGAAATACAAAAAAAATCATAATCAGATTCATAAACTAAAATCAGTGGATAAGAAGAATCATACACTGCAAAATTCCAACCAGTGGAGTGGAACAAAAAACTCAAACTGTAATAACAAGAGATTCAGATATTGATTTCTGACTAAAAAAAATGGTAAAAAACTAGCAAAATTTATATTTAGACAATGACAGATGTTTACTGTATATTTTTAACAATTTTAATCAACAATTTTACAGAAATTTAATATTTTTGCATGACTAAGTAAACAGAAAATAAGTATAGCTAGATAAAATCATCAGAATTTATTAAAATATGAAAACAACCTCCCACAACATTAAATCCAGTTAAATAAACATTACCAAACCTCACTCATTTTCAAAAACCTTTTGTCCTGAAAAACTTTTCTTTTTACAGTTTTAAAATTGGATGTATGGTTTTTAAGATATTTAGGTTTAAGCACAGTGTGTTTGTATGAATGCTGCAGATCTAAAACCCTTTCAGGCACACAGGTGTTCTAGCAGCGGGCAGAGAGTACCTGAACATTCTAAGTGACAATAGGATAGAATGAGTTAAACTGCCCCAAAGAACAAAGGGTTAACCTTTCTATTCAGAACATAGAATGCTGTGCTCGAGCTTGGTTGATGTCTCTGTCTGTTTCCCTTTGAAAGTTAGCCGTCAGATTCTTACGAGCAACACTCTAATAGTATTCTATATGGAAGTTGTTAAAAAAAATTTAATAGCCAACTGGCAACAAAAAAATTTGGATTACCAAAAGAAGACTCAAGTCAGGAAATCAAAACTCAAAACCTAAACCAAACAGGAATATAATAAAATAAACACCCACACAAAAGAAGAGGGTGTAAAAAGAGCACCCCTGAGGTGCAACACTGCACCTGCCCACCCACTTCCCCAAACCAGGTTCTGAGAGGGAGGCGGGAGGTTAGAATACAGCAAGACTCCAATAGAAGAAACATAATTACTAAGGTGAGTAATTTTTTCTTCAAACAACTTGAAGTCTTGCTGTATTCTGACAAGTTCACACTACCAAGCAGTACCTCCATGGAGGAGGGACAGAATCTACTTTGGGAATAGGTTCTGAAGTACTGCTGTGCCAAACCGAGCATCATTCCTAGCCTGAATATCCAGTGAGTAATGTTTAGTAAAGGTATGGACTGTTTTCCAGGTGGCTGCTTGACAAATTTCTAAGAGAGGGATATCCCTGGCAGCAGCCAGGGAAGCAGCTGTACCTCTTGTGGAATGAGCCCTCAGGCCTGAAGGTGGAATTTTTTCCAGCTGTTCATAGCAGAATTGTATACAAGACACAATCCACCTGGCAAAAGATCTCTTGGTGGCAGGTTTGCCTTTCCCATTTCTCCATAAGTGAGGAACAACTGGAGGAGTCAAACCTGTGACCCTTTGGCAGCTCTTGTAGTAACTAAGGGCTCTTTTGACATCTAAACTGTAGCCTCTCTCTCCTGAGGAAGAATGATCAGTGAAAAACAGGAAGAGACATAGACTAGTTTAAATGGAAGTCTGAAACCACTTTGGGCAAGAACCTTCTATTGGTTCTAAGGACCACTTTATTCCTGTGAAATGAGATAAAATCAGGTTCCACTGACAGGGCTTGCAATTCACTGATATGCCTGGCAGAGGTAACGGCTACCAGGAACACAGTTTTCCAAGTCAAGTACTTAAGCTCTGCTGAAGACATAGGCTCCAAGGGGGGTTGCATAAGTTGAGCAATGCAAACATTCAAATCCCAGGCAGGGGCAGGTCTCTAAAAGGAGGATTGGTGTGAAGCAATCCTTAAAAAAATTTACAGAACACAGGATGGGAAGATAGTGAGCAAGACTTCCCTGCAGACAAAAACGCAGAAACAGCTGACAAGCGTACCTTGAGAGTAGCTGGTCTGAGGCCTAGGCCACTAAGATGGACCATATAATCCAGAACCGTAGGCAATCCAGCAGTGTCTGGAGAAATATGCTTCTTAAAACACCAAATGCTGAATCTTTTCCATTTGGAGTTTTAAGTCTTTCTGGTGGAGGGCTTTCGAGAAGCCTTGAGGATATCCAGAACCCATTGGGAAAGATGCAGATCTGCAAACTCTAACTCTTCAAGAGCCATGCCTTGAGATTGAGAGACTGAAGATTGGGGTACCAAATCCTTCCCTGAGAGGATGTTAACAGGTTGTAATTCCTGGGAAGAGACGGGGAAGATGGACTGCTAAGGACAGCAACAGGGGGTACCAGGGCTGTCTGGCCTAATCTGGAGCAATTAGGATCACCCTGCAGGGTTGAGATCTTATTTTGATCAAAACTTTGAACAGGATTGGGAAGGGAGGAAAGGCATACAGAAACTTCCCTTCCCAATTCAGAATCAGGGCGTTCAGAGGAACTGAGCCCAAGACTAGAGGTCTGCAACAAAAGAGAGGGAGTTGGTGATTGTCTGGGGCTGGAAAGAGATCTATCTCTGGAGTGCCTCACCTTGAAAAAATCACTTTCAACACCTGAGGGTCCAGGGACCATTCGTGATGGCCCTGAGAGAACCTGCACAGTGCATCTGTTAGCACATTGTCCTTGCCTGGAAGGTGAATTGCTACAAGAGAGGTTTGCAGGGAATAAGCCAGGGACCACAGCTTCATGGCTTCTGTGCACATGACCGTGGACCGAGTGCCTCCCTGCTTGTTGATGTACCACATGGTGGTGGTGTTGTCTGTTCTGACTTGAACCACCTTGTTCTGTACTGACTGAGATAAAGCTTTTAGGGCCAGAAAAACTGCTCTGAGCTCTAGGAGATTGATGTAGAGAAGGGATTCTTGGGGGGACCACAGCCCCTGGCCAGTGAGGGACCCCAGATGGGCTCTCCAGCCAAGAAGAGAAGCATCTGTGGTAATTACCACTGAACAAGGCTGAGTAACAAAAGGAACACCTTGTCTTAAATTGTCCTGATCCTGCCACCATTGGAGGGCTTGGATCAGGGTCAGAGTCACTGGGATCAGTTTGGTAAGGGAATCCTTCCTCTGAGACCAAAAAGCTCTCAGGTGGAACTGAATATCCCTCATCTGGAATCTTGCCCCTTGGACCACTGCTGTTGAAGCTGCCATGTGGCCCAAGAGCTGGAGGAAATGCCTTGCTGGCCGAGATACCTGAAGGCTGAAAGAAGAGGCTAGTTCCACAAGAACTCTTGCCCTTTCTAGAGGAAGAAAGACTCTTGCTCTGAGTGTGTCCAGTTCTGCCCCTATAAAGTAAGAAGCTGGACTGGTTCGAGAACTGACTTGAGAAGGTTGAGAAGAAATCCTAGAGAAGTAAGCACTTGCTGGGTCACTTGTAGGTGAGACTTGACTTGGTCTGGAGACTGACCCACTATTAGCCAATCGTCCAGATATGGAAAAATGGAAATCTTTTGCCTTCTTAGAAAGGCAACTACCACTGCCAGGCACTTTGTGAAAACCCTTGGGGCTGAGGTTAGGCCAAAGGGCATTGTTCTGAACTGATGGTGGCTTGAGGGCAACTCGAACCTGAGGTACTCTCTGTGGGAGCACCTAATGGGAATGTGAAAGTAGGCATCTTTGAGGTCCAGGGAGGCTAGCCAGTCCCCTGGCCTTAGAGAGGGAAGGATTATTCCCAGAGTTACCATCTTGAACTTTGGTTTTAAGAGATGTTTGTTTAGATATCTTAGGTCTAGGATAGGTTGCCACTCCCCTGTCTTTTTGGGGGTCAGGAAGTATCTGGAGTACAGTCCTTTGCCCCAGTGTAGGGTAGGTACTCTCTCTATGGCTCTTAAAGCTAGGAGAGAAGAAACCTCTGCCTCTAGGGCAAGGGTTTCCGAGAGATTTGCAGGTGGAAAAGATCTGGCTCTCATCTTTGGAAATTTTTTGAAGCTGAGAACCAGTCCCTGGCTTACTACTTCTAGGACCCACTTGTCTGATGCAATAGACATCCAGTCCTGGACAAAGTAAGCCAGCCTGCCCCCTACTGGAATAGGAGAGTCGACCCGGGCAGACCTATCAGGGTTGTCTGCTTGGCAGGGACTTTAGGCTGAGGAGTGGATGCAGCCCTGCTCATCCCCCTTCTGCCTCTCCCTCTGAAGAACCCCCTCTGAGAAAAGGAAGAAGAGGCCTGTGCTTAGTAAAAAGGCCTTTGAAAAGGCCTGCCCCTGCCCCTAGACTGCTGCCTTTGAGGAGTTGCCTGCCTATCCTTGGCCTGAGCACTCCTATAAGTGGTCCTGTATTCATCCATTTTCTTCATGTAATTCTCTGTCTGCTCCCCAAACAGAGAATTACCCACTACAGGAAAATCCATGGCCTTAGCCTGGGTGTCCTACGAGAGGCTAGTACATCTGAGCCAAGCCATCCTCCGAAGAGCCACAGATATAGTCATGACTCTTGATGACACATCATTACAGTCCATAGCAGCATGAAACTGAACCTTAGATGCCTCAGTCCCATCTGCAGCCACCGCCTCCAGCTCCCTGGCTAGCTGGGAGGAGGCCTGTTTAGCCAGTGCCAGTACAGTGTCCCACCTGGACTTCTGGTACCTGGCTGTATAGGCCATGTAATTCGCCTGCCTGAGTCCCAAAGAAGATGCCATGTACTGCTTCTTTGCCATGGCATCAATCTTCCTGGAGTCCTTGTCTGGGGGGTGTGAAGCCAAGGGAATATTTGCCTTGTCACAGGCAGCAGCCTGCACAACCCCAACATGGCTGCATTGCTGATATAAGAACTTCGTGTCTGAGCCTGAAAGAGTATACCTCTTGTCCATTCTTCTATCCATAGTAGGTATAGTGTTAGGAGACTTTAGGATTTTTTGTGTGTGTTTCCCAAAGGATTTGTGGAGGGGAATAGACAGTCTCCTGGACTCGGGGATGTCCATCATCTCTACATAATCAGGCTCCTCTTGATCTTCCACAGCGTCCTCCATAGGAAGCTGGAGGGTTTCAGCCACCTTTCTGTAGAACATAAAGTGAGAAGGGGACTCAGGAAGCCCAGGAGGGGGGGAAACACCTGGAGGTCTGTCTGGGGAGATGTCCAGTCCCACAGGCACATCCAGACCCTCACTTACATCATCATCCTCTAATTCCCCTTCCTCTTCAAATTCCGGTTCATAAAAATATTCAAGGGTATAATCTTGAACCAGGGGAACCAACCGAACCGAACCTCTGCCAGAAGGAGCCGGATCGGTAGGAACCGGACGGAGCGATTCCACAATCTGAATTGCTCAGGCTATCTCTTCGGCGGTCGGAACATGAACCTCTGGATCTGAACTGGTCGATTTGCCTTTGCATTTTCTTTTTGTCGGAACCGATCCCTCAGAATCGGCTCTCCTTTTGCCCGAAGAAGTATCGCCTTGGTCAGAGGGCACTACTTCTGGTTCGGTCGAAACTGAACCGGACTGGCCATCTATCTGGGTCAGCGGACTTCTCGGCCTCTTTTTCCCTCAGTCTACCTAATCCCTTCTCAAGGGTAGATTTGGGAAAGTTTTTACATATTTGGCAGTCTGAATCGAGGTGGTCAAACCCCAGACAATAAACACAGATGGTATGGGGATTGGCCTTAGCAAAGACCTCCCCACACTCACTGCAGTGTTGAAACCCAGTGGGCCCGTTTTTTTTCTTGGGTGTCTCAGACATGGCCAACCTAACCAACTTACCCTTTTCATGGCAACTGCCAGGCAAGACTCCCTTATCGGTTCCTAACCATGTCCCGGATCATAGGAATAACCGGAACTGGGAAGGGAGAAGCCAGAGAAGGTGAGGGGGACAGCAAGGTCAGCTCCCAGGGTGAGGGCAGACCAAACAAGCAGACATGAAAGACTGTTAGGCCTATTCTGCTGGCATTTTAGTATGTTAGTATGTTATTGGAAAAAAACACACTAAAACACATTTTTTTTAGAACTGATAAGAACCGGTAACCACACTCTAAGTAAAACAACACAAAACACAATATTTCACTATCAAATAGCCGGTTCAGCCGAACCGAGCCGCACTTTTATAAGTTCCACATAGAAAAAACTGAACAATTCCTATCTAGTACTCAGGGCACTAGTACAGTAGACTGAACCAACTATGCAGATACTTTTTCAGTTTCAGAAAACCGTCGAAAACTGAAACTTTAACCGACTTTTGAACCGAGCTGAAGGAGAAATCTCCGGAGCGACCGTTCAGTGAGGCGGAGTAAAGAATCTGACAGTTTAGGTTTGAAACATTCCAGACAAAGACTTCAACTGAGCTCAAGCTCAGCATTCTATGCCCTGCATAGAAAGTTAACTCTTTGTTCTCCGGGGCAGTTCAAAGGTTGGGAATCACTGCAATTGTCAGAATACAGCAAGACTGCATGTTGTTTGAATATAGTTCCAAAAGTGTGGCCTGCTGCAAGAGATACCTCAGATGTCAGATCTGTTTCTTCACTGAAAGGGTGATAGACACATGGAACCAACTGCCAGCCATAGTGGTGGAGGCTAGAACTGTGGAGGGCTTCAAGCACGCATGGGATAAACATAGGGGTACATTAGAACAGAGGCAGGGAGGGTCGCTGGAGACCAGATAGGGTCTGCAGAGGTAAAATAGGCAGAGAACATTTGGGCAGACTGGGTGGGCCAAGTGGTCCTTCTTTGCTGACAGATTCTATATTTACGTTTCTTTGAGGCCCTTCGTAGACAGCCCTGCCCCCACCGGAATCCGAAATTTAAGTTTATGGAGAGTTGAGCTTCCATTAACTAACACTTACCGTGCTAACACTTGTTTCTGATCCACAGTAACAGGAGAGGATGCAGGGGGTTCTTCAGTGTGAGATCCTTCTGGAGCCGTGGTCTCTCTCTTCACACTGCTTATGTGTTTGGCAACTTGTGGCTACAATATGCCCCATCCAAGGGAAGCAGGTAAAAATAGAACAAAAACCTTTATGTTACTCTGGGAATATTAACTTTTAATGTATTCAATTGATTTTAATCGTAACTACTGTACATTGTGTAATTGTTATTGCTGCATTTACAAATGCTCAAATGAGCTGCCTGTAACTGGTTATTTGACTGTATTGACAAATACCCTTCTTTGCGGGCTGTATCAAGATTCTGTGTAAATGTGCACTTACGTAGCTCAAAGGTTAACTGATGTACAAATAAAATAAAAATGTTTCAAAATGTATTATCTGTAAAGTACAGGTCTATATGCTGAAAAATGAAAATCTTACACCCGAAGAACTGCAGACAGATATACCTTGGTTAAGGCTCTCTCTACTCTGGATACAGAATCAGGAGCTGCTGTACCAGGGCGTGTAGCTTCGAGATCAGGAGCAGGTTCTGTGCTTCTGGAAATAGCAGCTAGAGATAAGTATATACAGAAGTAAATGAATGAAAACATATCAATAAGCATGTAGTCAAGGGCACCCTGCAAAGTAACAGAAACTCAGATAGGAAAACAGCTACTTGTTTAAGCTTTTTTAGTGACTTCCAGATTTGGAAGGTCTTCCCTTCCCATTTTACCACCACATTCTGCAGCCGAGCATATACTGTTAGTCTGACCCTATATGTGACAGTCAGGTCTCAGGACTTGTAGCTCCTGTAAAATGAGAGCTAGGCTTCACCCCATCCTTTCATCTGATTGCCATTTTCTCTTTTTTTTTTTTTTGTTAACTATACCGTATCTGGGTCTCCTCTGCCCAGTCAGCAGGCCTGATTTTATTCCAGTTTATCCAGCCTTCCTAAGAGTGTGCGTAGTGGAGTCATGGGGTCCTAGCAAGCCAGACACACCAATGTCCGCACACTTTGAACCTCACGAACAATAGCGATCAAATTCTGTTTTTAAAATTTGAAATTCTGAGATTGCACTGGCGGTAGCTTAGCTAGTCTAATTTCCTGATTTTACAGGGATTTAACTATCTAGCATGCATTATGTGTAGAAATATATGAAATGCCAGAAAATAACTATTTAGCCTATCATATAAAGCAAAATGAAAATAGTACAGGAAATCCTAGCACAATACGCTATATACTGTAGATTTACTGTTCCTGTATCAAATGACAACATTTAGTGAAATTCTGTGACTTTATTGTCACACTGATGGTTACATTCTGTGAATCCACCACTCCCTTCCCCCAAAATGTAAAATCAATGGCCCTTAAGTGGAAGTGGGAGCTAAGTTATGGCAGCCTTCTTTCAGAAGGAGCCTTATAAAAGATAATCTTATGTAGAGGGACTTCTGTTCTTATATAACCCCATATTGTATATAAAGACTAAGGCAACTATAGCTCATTCCATCCAAAGAGCCAGCTGGGTGGGGAGTTAGTCTTTCTGAGTTTTTATTACCTAAATATTTAAATGAATAAAACAAAAGCTCAGTTCACTGGGATAGTACTGATGATAGACTTTCCTGTTTACGATGCTTCTTATCTTGACCAAGGTATTTAAAGAAGTACCTCGCCCCTTATTCAAAGTCTCTTCCAGACTGGCCACCTTCATTTCATATGAGTGTCTCAAAGCATTGATATCGTCCTGGAGTTTAGCTTTCGATTCTTGTTCAGCCGCATATTCTGCCTTTATCTTGGCTAATTTCCCCTCATAGTCCTAAAAGCAATGAGAGAAACCACCTAATTACAGAAACTGGTACACTTCAGGAATTGGTCAAAGCTTCCGTTCTTTCAGCACTGCAGACTGTGCCGGCACCCTTTTTTAAATGAAAGTTTATTGAACTTTTTAGGAACAGTTACTGTATGTGTTACAAGCACTGAATGTTACAGATAGGGTACAGCTTACATCAAGCCATCTCCTTATTATCTAAGACATCTGTTTTCCCAATGTTATAGTGGTCTTCACTTATCATTTAACAATACTGTCCCATTCCCATCCCGTCACTGATGTGTCTCAAGCCAGGATTCAGCATACCTGTTGTTGTCATGGCATTCCTGTTGATGGTATGCTGTCATGGTACTGATCCATAGCCCATATTAACCATGTACTCCAACAGTTATAAACATTCTCCATTCTTAGGTTAATACCTGCAGTAAGTTTTTCCATTATGTAAACTTCTTCTATTATATCTTCCCAATCCTGTTGCTGAGGAGGATCTGGGTTTATAAAATGGGCTCAAGAAATCCTGTAACCTGATTGGCTACAACATTTTCTGAGCCGTGTCCTTATCAAAAGATATTGTAGCCAACCGGCACTATCCTCCACTCCCAAGCCCCACTACAACAACAAATCACTGAGCTGTGCCACCCCTAAACAAAAACACAAGCTGGCACAGCTCACAGTGTGGAAACGGCAGCCTCTGTCAATAAAACGAACCTTTATTATGCCGCGCGTCCCCCCCATAACCAAGCTCAAAGTACAGTGACTCACACAATAAATAATAAAAAAAAAAAACTGTAACCTGTGCTCCACGATGTAAAAAACAAACTGTGGCTTCAAATCTCCACCATCCAAACAGCTGCCTGCAACCCACCGAGCATCCCGCGTGCTGCAAAGAAAACAACTTTCCCTGCTAGCTCATACTCTCGATCCCGATGTAGCAATTGTGCCTCCCACATCTTCAACTCTTACGAGCTGCAACAAGAAGTTACTTCATTAATGTGAACAGAAAATGGACACTTTTGTAGTATGCAATAGTTACGCTTTTAAAACCGCAACCTGTCCGCGTAACTAGGAAGCAAGCGTCTAGGCTACGGTTGTCGTTGAGTGACACGCTCACTCTCACTCAAACCTGCTATTTAATATTAAAGCAAGAAAATAATTTATCTGCGGTGTCGAGACAGATGTCAAAAAACTAAATATAATTACACATCAAAGAAATTCTTTCTGTATGGGTGGGGGGGCAAGAAACCTACTGTTTCATTAAATACACATGTGGGACAAGCTTGCTCCTTAAAAAAACAGTCGGCATATATACAACGACACAACAGATGATGCTGCCAGTCTTCTTAAAAGCACAAAATACAGTATAAATTTAAGGAAAAAAGAAACTACTACAAAATAAAATAGCCTATCTCTGCTGCTGGTTGGGGGGGTTGAAACACTTATAAAAGGAGACTGTTTTTCACTATTTCACGTATTAAAACCATCGTTCATACATATATTTTAAACATTTTTTTCTTTATTTTTTTTTAGAATAATTACCTGGCATGCCCATTTTATAAGCGCAGTAAGACACTCCAAGATGTGGGTTATCTCCTGATAAGAGCACACCCAGGTGCATAAGGTACTTGGAAACCCATACCTCGTTGTGTCTTATTGCTAGCTTATCCACCTCCTAGATATGGCTTTCTTTGATGTTATTATTATTAACCACATGTAATCTGTACGTGGCGCTATCCCAAGGGCTACTACCCCTGCCTGCGAGGCTAGTAGCAGGTTAAAGGGCCTGAGTTCTTAAACGGTGCCTCCACCCGGAGGTCAGGGTTGGTAGTGGTCAAACTAACCTGGGCACAGCCCTCCAGGACACTGTAACCCCCCTCTTTCCGTTCTAGTGGCCTCAGCAATATACCATAATCACTTTCACAGTACCCCTTGTACACCATACCAGTACCCACACTGTCTGCACTTAACACCAGGGCTGGTTCCTCTGGCTCGACCCTGGGAACCCCTGTAAAACAAGGTAGTGCACAGTAAATAGCAACAGTACAGTACTCTTGGCACAAACTGGAACCACAGTCAGGTTAAATCCAGAAAAAGTCAGATCTGATTTATTTAGGGGACTTGAACAAGGAAGGGGCATAATCAGGTTGATTGGCTTAAAGGCTATATTAATCAAACAGTTATGCATGCGCTTTAAGTCCCCCCGCAGTCACAAACTCTGGGTACCCAGGTAGGAAAATGGTGGGCCAGCCAGGAATGTTGCAGCTGGCTGGGGCCCTGTGATGGAAGAAAGCAACATGCACAACACACACTACTTGTAATCCGGAGCCGGAGGGCTCAGTTTGTGAAAGAAAAAGCAACAAGACAATCAGATGACAACACTTTAGATTTAGCTGTTGTTGCAGGGAGCTACTCTGATGTTTACTCACGATACCCAATACTGGACGTAGGCAGGATGAAATTGAGACTGCAGGTTGTTGAGCTGGAGTGCCCGGAGAAGTGGGGCCCACACGAATTGCTGAGGCGTCGTTCCTGTTCAAGTGTTGAGCACGGGGCCGATCCCCAGGCAGGTCTCTCATTGATGGCTTTCTCTGCAGCAGGTAGTCAGGCTGTGCCAGTGTGGCAAGGCCCAGGCCCAATGGAGATGATTTTGGATTCAGTCCATGGGGCTGGATGCAGCTTCCAGCAAGCAGAATACAGTTCAAACCACAGTGGGGAACCAAATTGCGACCCACTAGCAGAACACAGCACAGTTACATGTAAGGAAATTCTAATGCAGCTTCCAGCAAACAGAATACAATTCAAACCACAGTGGGGAGCCAAATCACGACCCACTATAAGCACACAACACATTCACATGTAAGGAAATTCCACTGTACCAGGCAAAAGGCTCTCTGGTCACAATTACAGAGTCTCTGCACAATCCAGGAGTTCACAGGTGGCTGGAAGTCCAGACAGGCCGATTGCATTCAGCAAATCTTCAGTCTTCTTCAGGTAGGAACTTAGAAACTTACATATTTAAGTGAGATGTATGCTTGTATGGCTTATGCCCCATTTGAAGGCTTGTTGCCGAGGCGCTAGGGGCTCTCACCGTGGTGTGAATAAATCAACAATTCAGTTGAACTACTTCACTTTTATGTATTCTTTCTGGAGCGCTTCTGTGTGGAATCTTCTTCAGATAGGAGCCTGGTCACAATTCTGCGGCTTACTATGCTCTCCAAATTCGGATTCAGTCTGAAAAAAGCACAAGTTCCCTCTCAGGAACAACAGGCAGGCATGCAGGCCAAACTCAGGCCTTTCCACAGTTCTTCCGCACAAATCCACTATGGATTGCTGCTCGAACTATCTCGAGCTGTTATTTCTTCACTTCCCAACTCAGATCCAACTGAAACTACAAGCAGTTTGGGACTTTCCCCAAGATCCAAAAGGTTTGGTTGGCTGATCTGTCTGTCAGTCACAACAAGGGCTCCCCTCCGGGTTATTTTAGACGCCAAAAGCCCAAAACTACAATTCCTACAAGTTTTGGCCCTACCAAGCCCCTGTAGGCAGGCTCCACTTTAGAGTCCCAAATATACTGATTGGCCCATTCTGCAGTCCAGGACCAAGATGATGGAAACAAACAGAACTGTCCATGCTGCAAAGAAGGCAGGTTAGAACAAACAGCAGTATTATTACTACTCTAACAAATGATCAGCAAACAAGTACATCTTCTAACAGAGCTCCCTCTCAGGTTAATTTTGACTGTAATCCAGGCAGCTCTTAAAGAGACAGTACGCAGAGGCTATACAGGCACTCTCTGGCAATACATTTAAACTACTACAACGCAGAACACCAGCCTGGCAGTGAGCATTTAGGCAAACTCAAGGAAGACTTTTCGGGAACCCCCATTTGTAGGGGGGTTACACCCTTCCCTGCCTGGAGAAAACTTGGTATCCGCGTCAAGTCTGTACCATTATGCATCAGTTAACATAAATTTATTACTTTACTCTACATATTCACTACACTTCATGATACTATATCCATAAGGACAATACTTATGCATGTGTCATACAGGTGATACTGATTCCACTATGATTATCATACACGTGACATCACAATACTGATTCATGTTATAACTTCCTTACATTAAACAATGTAGGAGGGGGCCCTTCCCTGTCAGCTAACTTGGGGCTGGATGGGCCAAGGGCACTATACTGAGAAGGAAGAACAATCATCCTGGAATTGGCCATTAAGCTCAGTTTGGGTAGTGAGCTCCGAGAAATATAAACACCTTTGTGAGACACATTGAGAGGCAAATCCACTGGCCTCCTGGGAGAATCATAACTAAAGCGCAATACTGGCTTGATAGCTGGGCTAGTCTTTCTGGGGGGAACAGCCACAGTCTCTGTACTTTCAGCACTAAATTTGGAGCTTTTGTCATTCGTGAGGGGTGCCTCTGCAAGGATGGGAATGTCCAAACTGGGAGCAATGTCAGCTTCTTGCTCTGAAGGCTCTGTTTCCACAACACATGGCTCATTTAGAGAAGATTCTGGCACAATTAGGCTTTGTGGCACTGAAGAGTGGCTGTCAGCACTCTTATATTGTTGTTCAAGTTCTGGTGTGTCACCAGGGACACTTAGACCATCAGCCCCTTCATCGGGCAATTCACACAGTTTCATAAAATACAGAGAGTCCACAACCTCAGATGTAATACGTTGCACTTCACTTTCAGGGAGCATTGGCTCCGAGGACGAAGCTGGGGGGTTAGACAATCCTGAAGGCCCAGCTTCATCCCCACAATTAGTCATATGGTTACCTTGGAACAGCTGACTCAATTCATAGCAAACATAGAAACATAGACTTTGATGGCAGATAAGGACCGCTAGGCCCATCTAGTCTGCCCATTTCCCTACCTACAGGATAGGCCACAGATTCTAGTTAACCAACAGCCTATTTCTTCCTACCCCCCACAAGAATTGCCTTATGTCTGTCCCATGCATTCTTGAATTCTCCCACAGTTTTAGACCCCACAACCTCCTCAGGAAGGCTGTTCCATGCATCCACTACCCTCTCTGTGAAATAATACTTCCTCACATTGCCCCTGAACCCCCTCCTTCTATCTTTAAATTGTGTCCCTTGTTCTTGCAAGTCTCTTTTCTGAAAGATGCTACCCTCTTGGACTTTGTTGATTCCACTGAGGTACTTAAAGTTTCTATCTTGTCCCCCTCTCCTTCTTTCCTCAAGGGTATACATATTAAGCTCCTTTAGTCTCTCCTCATCTGGCTTCTCTTGCAGACCCTGCACCATTTAGTTGCCCTCCTCAGGACTACCTCTATCCTGTCTATGTCCTTGCGGAGATGGGGTCTCCAGAACTGGACACAGTACTCAGATGAGGTCTCACCAACTGTCTGTACAAAGGGATAACAACTTCCTGTTTCTGCTGCTGATGCCTCTCCATGCATCCCAGTATACCCCCAGCCCTCCCTACTGCCTTCTCACATTGCTTGCTAACCTAAGGTCATCTGATATGATTACCCCAGGTCCCTTTCCTTTTTGTTGTTGTTACTACCTCCCCACCCATTGTGTATTCTTCCCCTGGGTTCTTGTTTCCCAGGTGCATTATTTTGCACTTCTTTGCATTGAATCCTAGCTGCCATACTTCTGACAATTCCTCCAACCTTGCCAAGTCCCTTTTCATCCTTTCCACGCCTCCTTGTGTATCAACCCTGTTGCAGATCTTTGTGTCATCTGCAAAAAGGCATACTTTTTCCTTCCAGTCCCTCTGCAATGACACTGATGAAGACATTAAAAGGACTGGACCCAATAGTGAACCCTGTGGTACCCCACTAGTAACCCTCTTTCTTCAGAGTGGACTCATTTACAATTACCTTCTGTGTTCTGTTGTGCAGCCAATGTTTTACCAGACTACCACCCTGGGACCCATTCCCAGGCTGGTTAATTGACTATTAATCTTTGTGTGGGACTGTGTCAAATGCCTTGCTAAAGTCTAGGTAGGCCATGTCCATAGCCCCTCCTGGTCTACTACTTTGGTCACCCAGTCAAAGAAATCTGTTAGATTCGTTGTCATGACCTTCCGCTGTGAACCCATGCTGCCTTGGGTCCTGTGCTCCACTGGCCTCTAGGTACTCAACTATTCTTTCCTTCAGAAGTGACTCCATCACTTTCCCTACCACAGAGGTCAGACTGACAGGTCTGTAGTTTCCTGCCTCTGTCTTGGTCCCACTTTTGTGAAGGGAATCACATCTGCCTTCCTCCAGTCCTCGGGTACCACACCATCCTCCATGATTTATAAAAAGAGTAGCCAGTGGTTTACTAGTTCCTCCCTTAATTCTTTTTAGAATTCTGGGGTGAATTCCATCAGGACCCATTGCTTTGTCCACCTTCAGGTTTAGGAGTTCTTGCAGAACCCTTTCTTCTGTGAAAGGACTGGGATTGACCCCCTATCAAGAGTGCTTCTGTTAATTGGATTAGGCACCTCCTCCTCTTTTGTGAATACTGAGCAGAAATATTCGTTCAGTATCCCTGCTTTCACAGTCCCCTCTGCCCACCCACGTTTATTCTATTCAGCCTCACTATCCCTCCCTTTGTCTTTCTATGCTTGCTGATGTACCTATATAAAGGTTTTATCCCTTCTTAACTGAGTTGGCTATATTTTCCTCAGTTTGGGCCTTTGCTATTCTGACTTTCCTCCTGCTTCCTTCTGCCTTAACTGGTACAGCTCTCTGTCCTGCTCCTTCTGTGTTTTTATACTTCCAGAATCTATCTTTTCTTCCTGACTTTCACAGCCACCTCTTTTGAGAACCATAGTGGCTTTTCTTTCGTTTTGATTTGTTTATTTCGTCACACAAGGCTTGTTGCCTCTGTGATGGCAGTTTGATGATTCCCCATTGTTGCTCCACACTCCTTCTAGCCTGTTTGCTAGTGCTTTTCTGAGGCACTCTCCCATCTTGCAAAGTCAGCCCTCCTAAAGTCTAGTACCCTCACTTTGTATGGCTTGACTCTGTAGCTAAGTTTAACGTGAACCACACTGTTTGATGGTCACTTGTCCCCAGATGGCAACCCACTTCTAGATCTGAGATCCTCTCACTGCCCCCGTTTGAGAGTATAAGGTCTAAGATTGCTCCCTCACGAGTGGGTTCCGAAACTAGCTGTCTAATGCCTGCCACCTGTAGGGCATCAAGAATGGCCCTGCTCTTGGAGGTGGCTGCAGCAAATGTGCTCCAGTTAACATCTGGCATATTCAGGTCTCCCATCAACAGTATCTCCCCTTTCTCTGCCATTCTAAGAATGCCTTCTATCATATTCTTGTCCATTCCCTCCCCCTGACATGGGGGTCTGTACACAACCCCTGTGCGGATTGTGGTGCCCTTTCCAGTCTCTAAGGTGACCCACAGTGCCTCCTCTTCTCCCTGTTTACTCTTTTGAGGTGAGGATCTCTTAGGAGAGGCAATAGGCATTGTCACACTCACTTTTGTCAGAGGTGGACTGACAGTCACTATCATTCTGGGCCTGCTGCGGGGAAACCTTAAATCTGTAACTACTGGGGCAGCTTGACTCTGTCTCTTTTTTGCAGCAGCACAAGTCACTGGCCCAGGGGAATCAATCTCTGATGGTTCAGCCTCAATTATGACTTGGCTGATAGGTAGCAAGTGGTTATGGTGCATGGTCTTGACAGCTTTGGAGTTATTCTCTGGGCGCACCTTGTACACTGGTAAATCATTCAACTTTCTAACTACTACATGGGGAAGATGGTGACACCTATCAGCAATTTTATGTTTGCCATGCAGTCCCAAATTGCGTAACAACACACAGTCTCCAGGCCGAAGCTCTTGAGCCTTTACTTTTTTATTATGCCTTTCTTTGTTGGCAAGATTTCTTTTGGCGGCCATTGTCTGGGCCAGTTGAAAGGCATGGTTCAATTGAGCTTTCAGTTTTTGTACATACTGTAGATAATTTTCAGCTTGGACCCCATCTGGAGAGACCCCAAAGCAGACATCAACAGGCAGTCGGGCCTCCTTTTGTGCAATTGTATGTGTGGACTAAGGTGCTAATCTGCTGGCTCCACTTAGGCCTGTCTTTGGGACAGAGGGTGCCCAGCATGTCTAGAAGGATGCGGTTAAAACATTCTGGTTGAGGGTCCCCCTGTGCATGATAAGGGGTGGTTCTTGACTTCCGCAACCCCCACAGAGAGAGCATTTCTTTGATTAGCCGACTTTCAAAATCTCTCCCTTGGTCAGAGTGGATCAGCTGAGGGGCACCATAGTGGATGAAGAAATTTTCCACTAACATCTTGGCCATGGTAGAGGCCTTTTGAGCTTTAGTTGGAAATGCTTGCGCATACTGTGTGAAATGATCTGTAAGAAAAAATGACTCACCATAGTAATGTTGTTTCTTCTAATGGAGTCTTGCTGTATTCTGACATACAGTAATGCAGTTAGTCCCAGCACTTGAACTGCCCCAGAGAGGAAAGAGCTAACTCTATGCAGAAGCATAGAATGTTGAGCTCAAGCTCGGTTTTCAAACCTCTGTCTGTGGTACTTCCCAGTGTAACCGTCAGATTCTTATGAGCAAACTAAGTAAGTACTATAGTATGGAAATTGTTCAAAGCAAATAGCCAAAGGGCAAACATTTTGTGTTCAAAAGACTCAAGTTGAGAACCCAAGAAGGAAAGGTAGTGACAGCATTAAATATAAAAACACAGCCGTCCCAGTGGCGCTGAGGGCTGAGGCGCTGGACGCCTTACCTTGTGTCACGCCAGTGACCCATTTTCGGGAACGGACATGGGGCGCTGGGGGTTGGCAGGGAGGAGAAGGATTGAGCGTCCCCAGGACTGCTCTCCTTCTCCGGGGAGGGGGGATTGCAGTGCTCGGCAATTGCTTGTCACCTAGCGGAGGCTGGGAGGTGGCAAGCCAGCATTGAATCTGTGGGCGGGAGTCTGCGGCAGGCAGCTTAGTAGGATGCGCATGTGGGGAACATCGCGCTGCTGTGTGGTGCCATTGCACACCGAGACCTTGAGGAAGGAAAGAGAAAATGGGAGTCCTGCAAGGAGGATGACTATGGTCCCTCCGCGATGGTCTGGAAGGCACCTCCCAACAATAAATCCGGTCCGGAAGGTCGAGTTGCTCCTCAACCTCACCCTACCCCTGCCATGAAGGGTAAGTCATGGGATCTAGGGAGGGGTCTCATACCCAGTGCACGGGCGGTGGAGACGCAGATGGGATGCAGAGGACTCCAGGAGAGAAAATAGATAACTGCAAAAAAAAAAAAAAACCCTATAAAAACACAAAAAAGTAACAATAACAGCTACTCCATTTCTTGGGAGGGGGTTCAAGTACGCCCCTGAGGTGCAACACTGTACCTGCCAGCCCACTTCCCAAAACTAGGTTCTGAGAGGGAGGCGGGGGGTCAGAATACAGTAAGACTCCATTAGTAGAAACATTACTATGGTGAGTAATTTTTTCTTCCAACAAAATGAAGTCTTGCTGTATTCTGACATAATGCAGACTACCAAGCAGTTCCCTATGGAGGAGGGAATGCAGAACCTACTTTGGGAACAGACTCTGCAGTACTGTTGTGCCAAACCTAGCATCACTCCTAGACTGAATGTCCAGGGAGTAATGCTTGGTGAGTGTATATACTGTTTTCTAGGTGACTGCCTTACAGATCTCTAACAAGGGTGTATTTCTGGCTGGAGGCAGAGTAGCGGCTATATCCCTAATCGAGTGAGCCCTCAGGCCTAAAGAAGGTATTCTACCCAATTTGTCATAGCAGAATTGTATACAAGAAACAATCCACCTGGCAATAGTTCTTTTCATGGCAGGCTTACTTATTCCCACTTCAACATAAGTGAGAAACAACTGAAGACAGTAATTTCTGTGTGCTTTAGTATGCTCTATGTAGTAGCTAAGAGCCCTTTTAACATCCAAACTGTGTAATCTTCTTTCTCCTGAAGAAGAATGGTAAATGAAAAACACAGGGAGAGATACAGATTGGTTCAGATGAAAATCCGATACCACTTTGGGCAAGAACCTCCTATTGGCTCTTAGGACCACTTCATCCCTATGGAAGGATATGAAGTCAGGTTCAACTGACAGGGCCTGTAATTCACTAATCTGCCTGGCAGAAGTAATAGCTACCAGGAACACAGTTTTCCAAGTCAAGTACTTCAACTCAGCTGAAGCCAGTGGTTCAAAGGGTAGCTGAATAAGCTGAGCAATGCAGACATTAAGATCCCAAGGCAGAGTAGGCTCTCTAAAGGGAGGGTTAATGTGAACCACACCTTTGAAAAACTTCCTGGAAACAGGATGAGATGCCAGGGAAGAGCCCTTCCCTGCTGAGAGAAATGCAGAGACAGCGGCGAGATGAACCTTCAGGGCGGCAGGCCTAAGGCCTAGACCATTCAGATGAACTAGATAATCTAAGTCTGTTGAGATGTCTGCAGAATCGGGTACAATGCCTTTCTGAGAACACCAAACACTGAACCACTTCCATTTGGAATTGTAAGTTTTTCTAGTGGAAGGTTTCCTGGAGACCTTCAGAATATCCAGCACTCCCTGAGAGAAATGTAGTGCTGCATACTCTAACTCCTCAAGAGCCAAGCCTTGAGGTTGAGAGACTGAAGACTGGGGTACCAGATCCACCCCTAGGAGAAGGACAGGAGATTGTATTTCCTGGGAAGAGACAGGAGACGTGACACTGTCAAGGACAGCAGAAGAGGATACCAAGGCTGTCTGGCCCAATCTTGAGCCACTAGTATCACTGTGCAGGGTTGAGTTCTGATCTTGATCAGAACTCTGAACAGCAGAGAGAAGGAAGGGAAAGCATAGAGAAACCTGTCCTTCCAGTCCAAAATGATAGCATCCAGGGGTACCGTCCCCAGGACTGGAGGTCTGCAACAAAACAGAGGAAGTTGATGATTGTCCGGTGCTGCAAAGAGATTTAACTCTGGAGTGCCCCACCTGGAGAAAATTACTTTCAGGATGTGAGGATATAGAAACATAGAAACATAGGGACCATTCGTGATGTCCCTGTGAAATTCTGCTCAGGGCATCTGCTAGTACATTGTCCTTTCCTGGAAGGTGAACTGCTACCAGGGAAGTCTGAAGAGAATAGGCCAGAGACCACAGTTTCATGGCTTTTGTGCACAAGGCTGTGGACTGAGTGCCTCCCTGCTTGTTGATGTACCACATTGTGGTGGTGTTGTCTGTTCTGACTTGGACCACCTTGCCCTTGACTGAATCTGAGAAGCTCTGAAGGGCTAGGAAAACTGCCCTGAGTTCCAGGAAATTGATATGGAGAGAGACTCCTGTGAAGACCAGACCCCTTTAGCTGTCAGGGCTCCCAGGTGGGCTCCCCAACCTAGGAGAGAAGCATCTGTAGTTAGAACTACTGATAGGACTTGAGGAAGAAAACGAAATCCTTGTCTGAGGTTGTCCTGGTCCAGCCACCACTGGAGAGCTTGGACCAGAGTCTGAGTCACTGGAATCAGTTTGGTGACAGAGTCCTTTCTCTGTGACCAAAAGGACCTTAGGTGTAACTGAATATCCCTCATATAAAATCTGGCTTCCTGTACCACTGCAGTGGAGGCTGCCGTGTGGCCCAGAAGTTGAAGGAACTGTCTTGTTGGATGAGAAACTTGAGGTCGAAAAGAGGAAGCAAGATCTACTAGGGCCTTCACCTTTGTCGGGGGAAGAAAAGCTCTTGCTTAGATAGATAGATACTTTTAAGTACCTCAGTGGAATCAACAAAGTCCAAGAGGGTAGCATCTTTGAGAAAAAGAGACTTACAAGAACAAGAGGACACAATTTAAAGATAGAAGGAGGGCGGTTCAGGGGCAATGTGAGGAAGTATTATTTCACAGAGAGGGTAGTGGATGCATGGAACAGCCTTCCTGAGGAGGTTGTGGGGTCTAAAACTGTGAGAGAATTCAAGAATGCATGGGACAGACATAAGGCAATTCTTGTGGGGGGTAGGAAGAAATAGGCTGTTAGTTAACTAGGATCTGCAGCCTATCCTGTAGGTAGGGAAATGGGCAGACTAGATGGGCCTAGCGGTCCTTATCTGCCGTCAAAGTCTATGTTTCTATGTTTCTATGTTTCTATCCCTATGAAGGTGAGAAGCTGTACTGGTTCGAGAACAAATTTTGGAAGATTGACAAGAAATCCCAGAGAGCCGAGCAAGCCCTGGGTGGTTTGCAGAGCTGACCTGACCTGGTCTGATGACTGACCTACGATTAGCCAGTTGTCCAGATGCAGTATGGAAAAATGGTGATACCCTGTATTCTGAGGTAAGCCACCACTACTGCAAGGCACTTTGTGAACACCCTTGGAGCTGATATTAGGCTGAATGGCATGGCCCTGAACTGATAATGGCCTGAAGGCAACTTGAACCTGAGGTACTTTCTGTGGGAGCACCTGATAGTAATATGAAGTAGGCATCTTTGAGGTCCAGGGATGCTAGCCAATCCACTGGCCTTAAAGAGGGAAGGATTATTCCCAGAGTTACCATTTTGAATTTGGGTTTTGAAATTTGTTTGCTTAGGTCAGGATGGGTCGCCACTCCCCTGTTTTCTTTGGGGTAAGGAAGTACCTGCAGTACAGGACTTTTCCCCTGTGTTGAGTAGGAACCCTCTCTACAGCTCTGAGAGCCAGGAGAGAGCAAACCTTTGCCTCTAGGGCAAGGGTTTCTGAGATTGATGCAGATGGAAAAGACCTGGCCCTCTTTTTTGGGAACCTTTTGAAACTGAGGGCCAGTCCCTGGCTTACTACTTCCAGGACCCACTTGTCTTAGGTCACAGACTTCCAGGCCTGAAAGTAGTAAGCCAGCCTGCCTCCTACTGGAATTGGGGAGTCGCCCAGGGCTGACAACTCAGGGTGTCTGCCTGGCAGAAGCCTTAGACTGGGAGGAGGAAGCAGCCCTGCCCATCCCCCTTCTGCCCCTCCCTCAGAAAAAAACAACCCTCTGTGAGAAAGGAGAGGAGGCATGGGCTTGGTAAAAAGGCCTGTGAAAAGGCCTACCCCTGCCCCTGCCCCAGGACTGCTGCTTTTGTGGAGTGGCCTTCCTTTCCTTGGCCTGTGCACTCCTGTAAGTGGTCCTGTATTCATCCATTTTCATTTATGTAAGCCTCTGTCTGCTCCCCAAGCAGAGAGTTACCAACTACAGGAAAATCCATAGCCTTAGTCTGGGTATCCTGCGATAGGCTAGTACATCTGAGCCAAGCATGTCTTCTGAGAGACACAGATGTAGCCATGACTCTAGATGCCACATCATTGGAGTCCATAGCAGCATGAAATTGTACTTTAGATGCCTCAATTCCATCCTCAGCCACCTCCTCCAGCTCCTTGGCTAGCTGGGGGGAGGCTTGTTTAGCCAGTTCCAGAACAGTATCCCACCTGGACTTCTGGTGCCTGGCAGTGCCACCCATATAGTTTGCCTGCCTGAGTCCCAAAGAGGATGCCAAATATTGTTTTTGGTCATGGCATCAACTTTCCTGGCGTCCTTATCTGGGGGTGTGTGAAGCCAAAGGAATATTAGCCCTATTACAGGCTACAGCCTGCACTACCCCAACATGGCTGCTATGATTATAAAGGAACTCCGTACCTGAGCCTAATAACATGTACCTCCTGTCCATTCTTTTGTC
Organism: Neoceratodus forsteri; assembly: GCA_016271365.2. NCBI lineage: Eukaryota > Metazoa > Chordata > Ceratodontiformes > Ceratodontidae > Neoceratodus > Neoceratodus forsteri. The sequence continues at coordinate 122,562,228 of CM057452.1, forward strand.
CACAGGAGGTAATGAATTAGGAGTTTGTAAAATTTGTTATCTGTGTCCCCAAGGACTTATGATGGGATATACAACCTTTTGGACTCTGGGATGTCCATCATTTCCACAAAATCAGGCTCTTCCTCCTCCGCAACAGCTTCAACCAATGGGAACTGGAGGGTTTCAGCCACCTTATTGTAGAACAAGAAGTGTGAAGGGGAGTCAGAAAGCCTGGGAGGGAGACATTAGAGGGCCTGTCTGGGGAGATGTCTGGTTCAATGGGCACATCCAGACCCCCCTGGTCATCATCTTCATCTTCATCATCAGGATAGTCTTCATCTCCTTCCCGCTCCTCACAGAAAGCATCTGGATCGTAATCCAAAAGAGATGGATCAGATTGAACCACTGCCTAATCGGCGCGGCACCGGTTCAGACAGAACCGGGTGAAGCGACTTAACAATGCTAATCGCTTTGGCTATCTCATCCGCAGTTGGAGTATGCGGTGCAGGATCCAAACCAGCAGACTTTCGTTTCCTTTTTGACATAACCGTCCCCTCAGAGTCAGCTCTCCTTTTGCCCGAGGAGGTATCGCCTAGGTCAGTAGGCACCTCCTAAGTTTCGGCCGCAACCGAACCGGGCTGGCCATCTGGATCTACGGACTTCTCGGACTCCCTTTCCTTCAGCCTACTCAATCTTTTTTCTAGAGTTGCTTTGGGAAAGTTTGTGCAAATTTGGCAGTCTGACTTGAGGTGGTCAAACCCAAGACAATAAACACAGATGAGGTGGGGGTCGGCCTTGGCAAAGGCCTCCCCACACTCAGTATAGTCCCAGAGGGACTGGCTTTTCTTCTTGTGTTTCTCAGACATGGCCAACCTACTAGATTACCCTATAGCAGCTTTCAAGCCAGGTAATAAATAACCAGTTGGTTACAAACTGTGTCACGGGTTTTGAAAAAGAACTAGAGAAAGGCCCAGTTCTTTTGAAACTGATCAGTACCGAAACACCACTGCAAACCCAGAAAAAATCAATTTTAAAACAAAGTAGAAATAAGGTCGGTTCCTAACTGGACCGACCGATAAGAAACCGAAGAAAATAACAATTTCCACAGTTTTACCAACTAAAACACAGTCACCACCTATCTACTACACTACCTGTACCATAGACAGAGGCTGGAAATCCAAAAAACAACAAATAGCATGGTTTAAACTGAACGCATTTGAAACTTTACCGAACTGAGCAGAGGAATCTCCGGAGCGACTTCACTGTTAGGCGGAGTAAAGAATCTGACGGTTATATTGGGAAGTACCACAGACAGAGGTTTGAAAACCGAGCTCAAGCTCAACGTTCTATGCTTTTGCATAGAGTTAACTCTTTCCTCTCCGGGGCAGTTCAAGTGCTGGGCTAACTGCATTATGTCAGAATACAGCAAGACTTCATGTTGTTTGAACCACTAACACACTGCCAATATTCCGCTGATCAGGTTCTAAACACAGAAAGTCTATGCAGACCAGTTCCATGGGGGTGCTGGTAGTAATATTGACAGGGGGGCAGCTCTCTGAGTCAGGGCTTTCCTTTGCAGGCAACGACTGCAGGTCTTCACATGGTGCTCAACATCGGCCCCCATCTTGGGCCAGTAGAATCGAGATCGTACCAAGTCAAAAGTTCTGTCAATACCAAGGTGCCCCATGTGATTGTGGAGGGACCTCAGTACCAAATCTTTAAAGGCCGTGGACAGGACCAATTGTTGCTCGTCTACTTTGCCACTACGGTCTACTGTCTCTCTATACAACAACTGATTGAGCAACTTCAATCTGGGGCCTTCTTTAAACAATAGAGCAGTTCGCAAGTTAGGGGAACGCAACTTGGACACATCTTTCCCCGCACGCAGGGCATGAAGTTCGGGCTGAATCATAGGATCTTGCATTGAGCCCGCTGAATGCTGTCATTGTCAAACTGAGGTAGTGCACTAATATCAAGATCAGAAAAGTGGCAATAGGCAGCAGGTACGCAGGTATCAGGAGGGCCCAAGCAATCTACTAAACAGTCCACTGTTACATTAGTTACCCTTCAATTATGCCTCTGATAATGATATTGATGTTGGTTTTGATCGTAGGTTTCTGACCCAATTTGTTTTTTACGCTTGTCTCGCCCTTACCCTTTAGGTTTACTCTTACTAAGGTTAAGTGGCACCTTCCGGGGAGGAGGGGTTTAGGGGTATGGTTATGGCTCTCCGGTTCAATCCCTTTAAAACATTTGCTTTTTGGGGGGGAGGGAAGGATGGGGCCTGTTACAGTTCTGGCTGTTATTTGTACCTCATGTTTAATTGTTGTGAAAATTCAATAAAGTTATCTAATTTCAAAAAAAAATAAACAGTCCACTGTGTCCGCAGACATCTGTTCATCTCGGTCAAATTTTTGGCACAAGGCTCAGATATCAGGTTCAGACAGCCTGATCCAATCACTCCTGGAAACTGGCCTTCATGACAAGGTGTCAGCTTCAATATGGTTCTGTCCTGGCCTGTATTCAACAGCATAATTATAGGTCGATAAGGCGGAAAGCCACCGGTGTCCAGTGGCATCTAACTTAGCTGAAGTCTGTACATAGGTTAACGGGTTATATTGTCAGTCTTTACCAATATCTTTGCTCCACAGAGGTATTCATGAAACTGGTCGACGATGGCCCATTTTAACGCAAGGAACCCCAACTTATGCACAGGTTAGTTTTGCTCTGACGAGGTCAACCTCCTACTGGCGAAGACCACTGGTCTCAAATCATCCTCATGGTCTTGATACAACACAGCTCCTAGACCCTGCAGACTAGTGTCCGTATGCAGTACATAGGGCTCGGTGTGGTCTGCATAGGCGATGATGGGGGCATGGGTGAGCTGGTATATGACTTTGTGAAAGGCTGCTTCACATTCGGGTGTCCAGCGGGGCCCGAAAAGTTCACCTGTGTGGAAGTACACTTTCTCTGGTTCTTTAATGGCCCCTTTTTAATATTTATGGTTGGTAGGAGGGTAACCCTGGGTAAGATTCAAGAGTGGGCGAATCGCCTTTGAATAGTCTTTTACGAACCTGCGGTAGTAGCCACAGAACCCCAGGAAACTGTAGTTCTTTCAAATTATGGGGCTGAGGCCAAGTAGTCAGTGATTCAACCTTACTGGGATCAGTTTCTATCCCTTTTGCAGATACTATGTGCCCCACATACTTCATGGAGGTTTGAAAAAATGGCACTTGTCAATGGACAGCTTGAGGACGAAGTCTTCCAATCGGTCTAGGACTTTAAACAGTTGGGTCACATGCTCCTCTAATGTGTGCCTAAACACAATGACATAGTCTAGGTACACTAGACATTCCAGCAAGTTCATATCTCCCACTGCACATTCGATGAGTCGCTGAAAGGTGTCCAGGGCGCCTGAAATCCCCTGTGGCATCCTCAGGAATTCATAGAACCCTAAAGGACAGATGAAGGCTGTTTTCTCACGGTCCTCCGGGGCCATCGGGATCCGGTAGTATCCACTGCGAAGATCCAATACCGAAAACCACTCGCTCCTGTTCAAACAATCCAGGGCATCTTGTATATGGGGCATGGTGTATTGATCGGGATGGTCGGCCGGTTCAAGGCTTGATAATCAACACACATCCTTACCGACCCATTCTTCTTACGCACAACTACAATGAGAGAGACATATGGGCTCCTTGATTCTTGTATCACACCAGCAGCAAGCATTTCCTGCAGTTGTCTCCTCACATCATCTATGTCTGCTGGGGCGAGATGTCGGGATCTCTCTCGAAATGGCCGGTCATCATGGAGGCATATGTGATGCTCTGCGTCCTGGACACACCCCATGTCCCATTCTTTTAATGAAAATATTTGGTCCCTCTGAGCGAGTTTCTTGCTAATTCTAGCCTTCCATTCAGCTGGCAACGGGAAGTCACCAAAGTCAAATAAATTCGGGGTCACTCTCTCCTTCTTGCCAGAGCACTTGTTGCTGGGCAATACGGCAGTGTCGGCACAGTGTACTGTAGCTAGGGTGCACCCTCTGTTCACCCGAATCTCCAGATCTGACACATTCTGAATCTGGACTATCACTTGTCGTGCATAGGTGTGGGCATGAGCAGGCAAGATGCTGGGTTTGACCAATAATCCCTCTGGCAACTTTCTATCTCCTGGTGCATCCAACATAAATATTTTGTTCTTTACGTTTCTCTTTAAATGGACTTCTCCATGGATTGTGCACTGGTGTTGGAGACCAATACCAAGGAGTCAGGATCCTTTTTCCACACTATCCCCACTGGCTCATCTGGGTCCACTTCATTGGGTCTCTGTTGCCAATCATAAGCCCTTTATACTAAGGCTGGAATTCTTAGGGCCCATCCAGTCAGCTGCCTTTGTTTCTCCTGGCAGAGTTGTACTAGTCTCCCAAACATGTCGGTGTTTGTTCCAATTAACAGGGGAACCCCATCATACAGTCCAGTGGGAGGACACACTAGGGCCAGCATCTCTACTTGCTCCTCTATGCCAGTGACACTTGCAGGAAAAGACAACCAGAGGCGAACATACCCTAGATACGGATAAGACTTGTGGCTCAGCCCCCAGACATGTAGACCTTCCAGGGATTGTAAGGGCACATCAGATAAGTGTTTGTCATACCAGTCCTGAAACACAATGGTCACTTGCGACCCACTGTCAAGCACAGCCCGAGTAGGATTACCATTCACAGCCACATTAGTCTCCATTGAAGGGCCCACTATCTTGGACCAGTCTGGAGGGACAGTAGCAAGGTCCGGTACAGACGACTTAGCCACAAAGAAGTTGGAGTTGAGATTTCCTGAGCCTTCACTGTGGTCATTTGCAGCACCCCTCTGCCATGGTTTCACTTTCCGGAGCTCCTCTTTGAAGTCTGTATACAACATTATCTAAGTCTTTTCGGGACCGGCATTCTTTCTTCGTATGCCGCACCTTCCCATAATTATGACAGAGTATGCTTTCTAGAGTCTGGCGTGGCTGAGGCATCACATTGAGGGCTGAGGCCGGGGTACCACCAACAGAAAATCGTGATTCAACCTCTGTCTGGCATGTGTGGTGAGCATGGGGAGACACCTCAGTAATTCCCTCACTTCCATAGTCAATTCATGAATCTTTGAGATGCTGTCAACCGGGGATGCCTGGGAGTGGACTACCACCCCATAGCAAACATGCTCTGAGAGGGGTTTGGGCCCATTGTACTTCTGGAATGGGATTGCAGGGAAATGGTAGCCCTCATTTCTTGGACCTCTCGCAGTATCTCGCCCCAGGGCGGAGTGTCCTTGCTAGCCTCCCAATGTTCAATTGGCACTGCATTTCACCCCTGAGCATCACTCACATGTGCATCCTCGGTCATCTGGGCAGTAGCAACAGCAGATACAGGAGGGGGCCCCCCTACATGGCTACTTCCTCTCAATCCTCAATTTCCTTCATCAGTCCGTCATAGGTAGGAGGCGCATTCAACCAAGCAGCAAGGTGTAGTTGGAGCAGCAATAATTCAGAGAATGGGGCTGGCTTGAGAAGCTGGTCCAACCTTTTCTGATCTAACTTAGCTGGGGCCATGTCACCTTTCTTTAGGCATTCCTGTAGTACCGCTTTGAGTCAAAGCACATACATGAATAAGGGCTCTCCTGGGTATTGCTGAGTGTTTTTGACCCTACCCCACAAGTTCTCATCCAAATTGGGACTCCCATACACATTTTCCAATGCATTCAAAAAATCTTGAGCAGTTGCTTCTGGATTACTAGCCTGTGTAGCATGGACAGTAAGTTGAGCGGGGCCTCTGAGGCTTTCAACCACCCTTCTCCTCTTCCCTGGTTTGGGCACTGCCATTCTCGGATGTGAGGGGCAACAAAGTCTATCCACGTCTCCCAATTATCCTCCCCCAGGGGTGTGGGAAGGGTGCCTGAAAACATCCTCAGACGGCGATACGAGTCATGACTAATGGCGGGTAAAGATATAGAGGCCAGCATTGACATGGGCACAGAAGGCAGGGCAGTAACAGGTGCTGGAGTGGGAGGGGGGTGTTGGGAAAGGAACACTTCCAGGTGGCAGGAATAGTTTCGTAAAGCCCTCTGCGGTTTTCCCTTCCTCCAGCAACAACTTAGCAAATTTCTCCTCAAAAGTCTCAGATAATGGTGGGAGCTCATCCTACCCAGGGTCTTTACTGTCTTTTGTTATCACTCTCCAGGAGGCTAGGACCCCTTTTGAGGCAATAGTCTGTGGCACTTTAGAGCTGTCCACGAGGTCACTACACTCTACCAAGGCTATGAAAGTTTGGGCAATCAAATCAGCCTGTCAACCCACCACCACCACAGGGTTTTTTAAACATTCAACTTTGGAGAGTGCTCCCTCTACAGTGTCCTTACTGGTACCGAGGGAAATATCCAGTATAAGCAGAGCATTTTGGGGGTCGATCTCCTGCCCAGTACACCACCCCACGAAATGGTGTACAGCCGTTTCTACTGGGGTAGCCATTAATATTTAACAATAATTCATAATCTTTGGTCACTAGAAGGCACAAAATCTCAGCGGTGAGCCTCCAAGATGTAACCCCTAGGTGGCGCTATCCCAAGGGCTACTATCCCTGCCTGCACAGCTAGTAGCAGGTTAAGGGGCCTGAGTTCTGAAACGGGTGCCTCCACCCGAAGATCAGGGTTGGTAGTGGTCAAACTAACCTGGGTACAGCACTCCGGGACACTGTAACCCCCTCTCTCCCTTCTAGTGGTCTAAGCAATATACGATAATCACTTTCACAGTACCCCTTGTATACCATACCAGTACCCACACACACACACTGTTTGCACTTACCATCAGGGCTGGTTGCTCGGGCTCGACCCTGGGGACCCCTTGTAAAACAAGGCTATGCACAGTAAATAGCAACAGTACAGTACTTTTGGCACAAACCGGAACCACAGTCAGGGTAAATGCAGAAAAAGTCAGATCTGATTTATTCAGGGGACTTGAACAAGGAAGGGGTGTAATCACGTTGATTGGCTTAAAGGCTATATTAATCAAACAGTTATGCATGTGCTTTAAGTCCCCACACACTCACACACTCTGGGTACCCAGGTAGGAAAATGGTGGGCTACCCAGGAACGTTGCAGCTGGTTGGGGCCCTGTGATGGAAGAAAGCAACATACACAACACACACTACTTGTAATCTGGAGCTGGAGGGCTCAGTTCGTGAAAGAAAAAGCAATAAGACAATCCGATGACAACACTTTAGATTTAGCTGTTATTACAGGGAGCTACCCTGATATTTACTCATGATACCCAATACTGGACACAGGCAGGACGAAATTGAGACTGCAGGTTGTTGAGCTAGAGTACCCGGAGAAGCAGGGCCCACACGAATCACCGAAGCGTTGTTCCTGTTCACATGTTGAGCAGGGGGCTGATCCCCAGGCATGTCTCTCGTCGATGGCTTTCTCTGTGCAGCGGATAGTCAGGCTGGGCCAGTGTGGCAAGGCCCAGGCCCAGTGGAGATGATTTTGGATTCAGTCCGTGGGGCTGGATGCAGTTTCCAGCAAGCAGAATACAGTTCAAACCACAGCGTGGAACCAAATTGCGACCCACTAGCAGCACACAGCACATTTATACATAAGGATATTCTAATGCAGCTTCCAGCAAGCAGAATACAATTCAAACCACAGTGGGGAACCAAATCACGACCCACTATAAGCACACCACACATTTACATGTAAGGAAATTCCACTGTACCAGGCAAAAGGCTCTCCAGTTGCAATTACAGAGTCTTTGCGCAATCCGGGAGTTCAGAGGTGGCTGGAAGTCCAGACAGGACGATCGCATTCAGCAAATCTTCGGTCTTCTTCAGGTAGGAGCCTGGTCACAATTCAGTGGCTTACTTCACTCTCCAAATTCGGATTCAGTCTGAAAAAAGCTCAAGTTCTCTCTCAGGAACAGCAGGCAGGCATGCAGGCCAAACTCAGGCCTTTCCACAGTGTCCCGCGTGAATCCACTATGGATTGCTGCTCGAACTACCTTGAACTGTTATTTCTTCACTTCCCAACTCAGATCTAACTGAAACTGCAAGCAGTGTGGGACTTTCCCCAAGATCCAGAATGTTGGTTGGCTGATCTGTCTGTCAGTCACAAGGGCTCCCCTCCAGGTTATGTTAGGCACCAAAAGCCCAAAACTACAATTCCTATAAGTTTTGGCCCTACCAAGCCCCTGTAGGCAGGCTCCATTTTAGAGTCCCACATGTACTGATTGGCCCATTCTGCAGTCCAGAACCAAGATGATGGAAACAAACAGTACTGTCCATGCTGCAAAGAAGGCAGGTTAGAACAAACAGCAACATTATTACTACCCTAACAAATGATCAGCAAACAAGTACATCTTCTAACAGAGCTCCCTCTCAGATTAATTATGACTGCAATCCAGGCAGCTATACAGGCACTCTCTGGCAATACGTTTTAACTGCTAAAACGCAGAACACCAGCCTGGTAGTGAGCATTTAGGCAAACTCAAGGAAGACTTTTCAGGAACCCCCATTTGTAGGGGGGTTACACATATACTTTTGGCCTCCTCCAGTCTCAATTGCTGTTCCCACTCACTCTGCCCTGCCCACCTCTCTAATCTTTACCTCGACCCAATCTTTTTGCACTAAGGTTGTACTCAGTTACATAGCCTTTTGTCTCTGTCTGTCTAGACCTCTGTATATACAAACTGTTCAGCTCGTAGTTATACTAGAACCTATTTTTCAGTTGTCAGCCTCTCCATCGAATTACACTTAGCATGATAAAATACTGTATCTATTACTCTCTAGCATATGATTGTCAGCTCTGTCGAATTTCTATATTGCTTGCTTGTTATCCTTCCCCCCCCCGGATGCATCTGGAAACGAGTAACACTGCTCAGTATGCCCCTCCTGGTGAAACTTTTAAAATAAAATATACCAAGCTGGGGGGAAGGCATTGGAGCTGAGAATCACCAGGAGAGAGGGGTCCCATGGACCTCCCCCCACCACAGGGATAGATATGACCTTAGACGAAACAGGGATTGGAGTGAAGGGTAAGGAAGGATAGGAGCAATGTTGGGAATGGTTTCACTTAATGCTAGGAGCCTTCGGAACAAGTTGGCAGAGGGGGAGGTGGACATAGCTACCATTACATAGAGGTTGACAGCCTTACCTAATGCCTTATGTCTCTCCCTCCAAAATGAACTTCCTATTTTGTTCAGTAATAGAAACACAGAAACATAGAAGTTGACGGCAGATAAGGACCTCAAGGCCCATCCAGTCTGCCCATTTCTTTTTCAACCTTATAAATGTGCCATCGGCCTTTGCTCTGTTAGTGGCCTATCTATTCATACTCATCTGTATTGCTCCCTTATGCCTATCTCATACCTGTTTGAAGCCCTGCACTGTATTCATAACCACCACTTTCTGAGGTAGGCTGTTCCATGCATCCACCACTGTTTCTGTGAAAACAAATTTCCTCACATTCCCCCTTAATCATCTTCCCTCTAATCTCATGTCCTTGTGAAGGTGTGGCCTCCAGTACTGCACGCAGTACTCCAGATGGGGCCTAACCAGTGTCTTGTAAAGAAGGATAATTACCTCCTTCTTACAACTTATGATACCCTACTAATACACCCTAACATCCCCCTAGCCTTGCCTACTGCTTTAGAGGTCTGCTCGGATGATTTCAGGTCATCTGTGATGATGATGCCCAAGTCTCTTTCTTCCTTTGTGACTGCCAGCAACTCCCCTCCCAGCCTATTGGTGGCTTTAGGGTTTCTCTTCCCTATGTGCATGATCTTGCACTTCTTTGCATTAAATCCCAGTTGCCACTCTTCTGACCATTTTGCTAGTTTATTCAGATATCTTCTCATTCTGCCCACCCCATCTCGATCATCTCCTCTGTTGCAGATCTTGGTATCATCTGCAAACAGACAAGCCTTACCCTCTAGTCCATCTGCAATGTCACTAATGAAGATATTGAAGAGGACTGGCCCCAGGACTGATCCCTGAGGTACCCCACTTGTGACTTGCATCTTTTCTGACTGTATACCATTTACCACCACTCTCTGTTTTCTGCCCGTCAACCAGTTTGCCACCCAGTTGACCAACTTCTGACCCACCCCAAGCCTACCCAGCTTATTTATCAATCTTTTATGTGGAACAGTGTCGAAAACTTTGCTGAAGTCAAGGTAGGCGACATCAACTGCTCCCCCTGGTCCACACTCTGGTTACCCAGTCAAAGAAATCTATGAGATTAGTTTGACAGGACCTTCCTTTTGTAAACCCATGCTGTCTTGGATCCTGTGCCCCTATGGATTCCAGGTGTTGCACTATCCTTTCCTTAAGGAGTGCCTCCATAATCTTGCCTACTACTGAGGTAAGACTGACTGGTCTGTAGTTCCTGCCTCCTCCCTGCTACCACTCTTGTGGAGCGGGATCACATGAGCCCTTCTCCAGTCTGCTGGGACCTGTCCTGTGCTCAGAGACTCCCTAAACAGTTCTGCTAATGGCTCTGCTAGTTCCACCCTTAGCTCCTTAAGTACCCTGGGATGCATGCCATCAGGTCCCATTGCCTTGTCCACCCTGAGCTTAGCGAGCTCTTGTAGGACCCTTTCTTTTGTGAAGAGAGTAATGCTCACCTCCCTCCCCCCTGTATCCATGGTGCTGAGCTGTGGGCCCTGCCCTAACTTCTCGTCAGTAAATACTGAGCAAAAGTATCTATTTAGGATAGATGCTTTTACAGGGTCCTCCTCACATGCCCCCTTTTCTCCTTTGAGCTTAGCAATACCCCCTCTGCATCTTCTCCTTTCACTAATGTATCTACAGAAAGTTTTGTCACCTTCTTTTACTGTTCGTACTAGTGTTTCCTCAGTTTGGGACTTTGCCTGCCTTACTGCCTTCCCTGCTTCCCTTAGGGCAGTTTGGTATGCCTCCCTATCTTCATCCTGCTGTGTTCCCTTATATTTCCTGAAGGCCAGCCTTTTGGCTCTGACCTTTACTGAGACGTGGGCAACCAGATACCATGAATGGGACCTAACCATCACAGGGTATAAACTATTCTGGAAGGATAGAGATAAAGCGAAGGCTGTTGGGGGGGTTACCATTTACGTAAGGGAAGGGATAAGATGTAATAGGGAGGAAGGGGAGGAGGGCAGGTCGGAAGTAATCTGGCTGCAACTGCACAGCCTGAAAGGGACCAAGATCTGTCTGGGGGTTGTTTATAGACCTCCGGCCCAGAAGGAGGCCATTGACAGGGAACTGGGGGAGCAGATAAGGAGGCACAGTGGCAATGGGAGCACAGTGGTTGTGGGGGACTTTAATCTACCGGGGTGGATTGGAGCATCCCAGCAACCAATTGCACCAGGGAGCAGATCATCCTGGAAACATTCCAGGATAGCTTCCTTACCCAGAGGGTAATGGAGTCAACAAGGAAGGGGAATATACTAGACCTGGTACTGGAAGATGGGGAACAAGTCAGGGATGTAGGGAGGAGGAACCTCTGGCTAGCAGTGACCACCGCACAGTGTGGTTCTCAGTCAATCTGGGTAGGAAAGTAGCCACTACAAAAACTAGGACCCTGGACTTCAAAAGGGTGGACTTTGGCAGGATGGGACACATACTGGAAAGTCATATGGCAAGCATCTGCCCAGAAATGGACACAGAACAAAAATGGGCAGTCATCAAGGCAGGACTGGCTGAAGCCACTAAAACTTGTGTCAAGAGCCAGAGCAAGAAAGCCAGGACCACAATACCAAGTTATATGAGTAAAGAGGTTGTGGAGAAGGTGAGGGGAAACAGGAATGCATTTTGGACCTACAAGAGATCCAACAGGGCAGAAGACAGAGAAGGATATGTGAAGAAGTCCAGAGAAGTGAGCAGAGTGGTAAGGGCAACAAAAGCGGCTAGGGAACGGAGGTTAGCGAAGGGGATCAAAGAAGACAAAAAGGATTTATTCAGATATATCAGAGAAAAGAGGAAGAGCAAGGATCAAATTGTTTGGATCAGGAGAAGAACTGGGTGGGTAGAAAAGGGGGCTGAGCAGGTAGAAGTACTTAATGAATACTTCTGTTCAGTCTTCACCAAGAAGAGGGATGAGCCTGTACCTAAGAGGAAGGGTGTGGTGGGAGAGGGTGGGGTAGAAGCAACCATGGATTGGGAAATCATGATGGAAAGGGTGAGGGAGGGCCTTAAGTCCCTGAAGGTGGATAAGGCACCTGGCCCAGACGGAGTCCACCCCAGGGTGCTGAGAGAGTTGGCATAAGTCCTGGCATGGCAGTTGGTGGACCTGTTCAATACCTCTCTGAACTCGGGTGTGTGCCCAGGGACTGGAGAGAAGCACGTGTGGTACCTCTCCATAAGAGTGGCCCTAAGGATGAATCGGGGAACTACAGACCGGTAGGCCTTACTGCAATTGTGAGAAAATTGATGGAGACAATCCTCAAGGAAAGACTGGTGCAATTTCTTGAGGATAACAATCTCCAGGACAGCAGGCAGCATGGGTTTGTCTTGGGCAGATCCTGTCAGATAAACTTGGTTGATTTTTATGACTGGGTTACGAGGGCACTGGACAGGGGACATGCGGTGGATGTCCTCTACCTGGATTTTAGCAAGGCCTTTGATTCGGTGCTACAAGGTAGGCTGATCTGCAAGTTGAAGAGTCTGGGAGCAGGGAAGAAACTGGTCAGATAGGTCAAGAACAGGCTGCAGGGTAGACAGCAGAAGGTAGTAGTGGGGGCGGGGGAGGCATCTGAACCCAGGGCAGTAACAAGTGGTGTACCACAGGGCTCAGTGCTGGGACCGGTTCTGTTTAACATTTTCATAGCCGACATTGCAGTAGGGATTAAGAGCATGATCAGTCTCTTCGCAGATGACACAAAGATTTGTGCTGAGGTAGATGGGGGGGGGGCAAAAGTACTTCAGGAGGATTTGGGAGGGATGGTCTCACACTTGGAAGCTTGGTTTCAATGCAAATAAGTGCAAACTGATGCATTTAGGAGGGAAGAACCCAGGGCACAATTACTGGCTGGAGGGTGTCCCGTTAACAAAATCCAAGGAGCAGAAGGATCTGGGAGCGCTGGTAACTGGAAAGCTGAACCACTCTGTTTAGTGCAGGAAGGCAGCAGTGAAGGTTAGCAGGATGCTAGGGTACATAGCAAGGCGGATTACTTCTAGGAGTAGGGAGGTCATCTTGCCTCTGTATAGATCCTTGGTGAGACTGCACCTAGAGTACTGTGTGCAATTCTAGCGCTCCTACTTGAAAAGGTACATCAACTACTGGAGTGGGTACAGCACAGGGCAACAAAAATGGTCTTGGGGTTGGGGGACAGACCATATGAGGAGAGACTGAGAGAGCTCAATATGTATACCCTGGAAGAAAGAAGGGAGACAGTAGGGATATGATTGAGACCTTCAAGTACCTGAAGGGTTTGAACAGAGTAAACACCAGGTGTATGTTCGATCTGAAGGGCAGAAGGGAAATCAGGGGACACTCTATGAAGTTAGAAGGGGGCAGGTTCAAGAGGGAACTGAGGAGGTACTATTTCACAGAAAGGGTGGTGGCAGGGTGGAACGCTCTGCCAGAGGGAGGTGTCGCTGCAAGTGTTGGGGGCTTCAAGAGGGGTGGGACAGATTCAAGGGAGGTACAAATTGGGGGAGAGCAGGAGGTGGGGGGAGGGTATATGAGGGAGGGGGTGCAGCTGTAATCTAATGGACTGAAGTGCTGCACACTCGAGCAGACGAGATAGATCGAATAGCCTGTGTCTGCTTGCAATTTCATATGTTCATATGTTTTGTTAAGTCTTCCCCTCATATGCCTTGGTAATAACAATATCACTGCTATTTGTGGAATGAGAGGGCCTAGGTTGGCAAAAGGTCCTGTAAGGATTTTCTACTGCCTGCCAGAATGGATGCATCTTGTGGCAGTTTCAAAAAATACATGTTGCTTTGTGGTGACCATATTGCTGCCAGCACCTCCTCCTTCTTTGAGTGTCATACTTCCCAGTAATTTGGGATGTTCAAAAATATAAGATAATGGTCTTCCATCCATTCTCTCTCTCTCTCTCTCTCTCTCTCTCTCTCTCTCTCTCTCTCTCTCTCTCTCTCTCTCTCTCTCTCTCTCTCTCTCTCTCTCTCTCTCTCCATAGCTTATGCCTGACACAGGAAGAAAACAAATGTGCCAGAACTAACTATAAAACTGAAATTGGCACCCTTATTGATTGGGTCCTTATCGTACACCCAGAAAAACTAATGAAGGTTAATGTACTCCCTGACTCTCTGAGCGACCACTCCCCAGTGCTGTGTGAATGGTCGGAAAAGCTCCCCCTCCCAAACTAGTGAACAGTAGGAGCCTCCCAAAAAGTTCACTAGATGCCTTCAAGCTGCATCTAGCATCGGTCAACTGGGGATTCCTGGACTGTAGCCCAGATATGGACCTCGTACTGGACTTTTTCATTGAAGAATTCAACTCGACTACGAACATATATGCTCCCTACAAAAAAAAACAAGTGATCCATGGTAATACCACTGAGTGGCTAACCCTCCCCTTAAGGGCACAAATAAAGCAAATAAACCATCTTTGGTACAAAGCAAAGTCCACTGGTACCCCACAGAACTTACAGAACTATAAGGCAGCCAGAAATAACTACACGAGAGAAATAAGGCCTGCCAAAGCTACCCACTTCAAAACAAAGCAGATCCAGCTATGGAGTAATAGCAGAAAATTCTGGGACTCACTGAAGGACCTCCTGGGCAAGAGGATAAGGCCTCCCCCACTAATCTCCCATAATAACACCAATGTCATGGATCCCAGTGAAATCTCAAATATCTTTAATTCCACATTCACCAATCTCAGCCAAATACTGACCACCTTGGACTCTATTAATATGGCTCCCAACCCACATGACTCCACCCAAGGTGGCCTCTGCCCCTCTATCCCACCCAACTTTCTACTTCAAATTGGTCTCAACATTGGACACACTCTGCCACGTCAAGAAGATACTTGGGAAAACAAGGATGGGCAGTGACACAATAGATATGAAGCTTCTTGCTTCAGCACTGGATGTCCTAATTCTGCCTATCACGAAGCTCTTTAACCACTCACTATGGTTTGCTCAATTCTCAAATATCTGGAAGACAGCCCTGGTTACCCCCACACACAAAGAGGGTGATAAAACTGTCCTATCAAACTATTGCCCCATCTCTATTTTATCTCTGCTCTCCAAAGCTTTGGAGATAATAGTAGTTGAACAGCTGGTAGCCTACATAAGCCAACATGGCATACAATGTCAGGAATAGCATGGCTTTAGAAAACAGCACAGCACCATAACAGCATTACTAGAATACAGAAACTGTGCACCCCATGCCCTTGACAACAGCCATTTTGTGGGGTCCCTCTTCATAGAGTTAACAAAGGCATTCAACCTTGTTAACCACACCCTTCTGCTTAATAAGCTCTCCACCCTAGAGCTCTCCCAAGACTCGAAATCTTGGTTTAAAGACTATCTGACAGACCGTACATAGAAAGTAAGAATCAATGAGACAACCTCTGACACGGGGCATGTCTCAGTAGGGGTGCCACAAGGCTCAATCCTTGGACCCCTCCTCTTCAGTTAATTCATCAATGATCTTCTTCTGGCCTGCCCGGACTCTCACGTACTCCTCTATGCGGTTGACGCTGTTGTCTCCTCTAACAGCAGAAGACAGCAAGAACTCACACTTCACCTGCAACAAAGCTTCGCGGCCCTGGAGCCCTGGTTTCACCAAAAAAAGTTAATCTTAAACTGCAAGAAAACCAAGTCAATGCTGATTTCCTGTCCCCCAAAAAAGAAGCTACTCCAGCCCCTCACAATCATTAATCATGCGGGATCTATCCAGGAGCAGGTCAGCACCTTCAAATATCTAGGAGTATACCTAGATGACAACCTCTCCTTTGTACATCATGTTGATCAAACAGTAAATGCAGTAAATAAAAAACTTGGTGTCCTATACAGTCACAAATCACTTATGACAGAGAACAGTAGGCAGCTGGCGGTCGCATCCTCAATACTCTGGATAATTGACTACAGGCTAGTAGTCTATGCAGCCGCTGCTGATTCTACCCTAAATAGAGTAAGAGTAGCACTGAATAATGCATGTCACCTCATCCTAGGAGCTGACAGAATGACGCACAACTTTAAGTTATATATAAATTCTGGATGGCTTTCCCTGGACCTACGCATCAAATACCAAACATGCCTGCTGGGGATTAAAGCTCTCCAAAGCCACTCCTCTCCCACCCTTAGCTCCTTCTTCCTGCTTGCCCAAAGCAAGCATGCCACCCATAGCACCCCCAAGAACCCCTTTCAAGTCCCCTTCCAAAGGACTAGTCTGGCTAAGTACTCCTTCTCCGTTAGATCTCCATCTTGGCTAAATGAGCTCCCCTCCTCTATCCTGGAGATAATCTGCCCCACACAAATCAAAATGGCCCTTAAAAGCTAGTTCTCTGAAAAATCCACCTGCACTTAACTACCACAATACACCTCTGTATGGGGCACTTATTTCTTCTTCTTCCCACCCCCCTCAGTCACATTCCCTTCCTCCCATCTCCCCTCCTCTTCCCCTACCTATCGGACAACGCTTCCAGGAAGTGGCCTTTCTGACACACTGAAATGCACAACTTGTTGCTGTATACCAATGTACTGTGTGTTATGTCCAAATACTACTATTGTAGCGCTTTACAATGTTACAGGAATGTACACCTTGGTGCTGTAAACCAATGAGCTGTGTGTTTTGTCCAAGTAATACTTTTGTAGCTCTGTACAGTGTGACAAGGAACCCTTGTAAATGAGCTCTGCTCAGTGGTGTTTCTGAATATTTCAATAAATATATAAAATACGTATATATTTATGCAGTAGGAGTGGGCACCAAAACAGTTACATATAGAGGATTGTGTATGAGCAAGCATACACAACAAGACAGTTGTGATCGAGAGGTTTCCGTGGCATTGGGGAGGCAGTATAGCACAGTGGTTTAAGGCTCTGAGCTGCAAATCTGGTGACATCCAGCAGACCAGACCTGGGTTTGAATCCCACAGTTTCCACTTGCATACTGTGTGACCCTGAGCAAGTCACTTAACTTCCCTGTGCTCCCAGGTTGCGCCTGTAAAAAAGCTTTCAGCTTAGTGTGTCTCACCTGGTTAAATAACTAAAACAAAACCAAAAAAAAAAACAGAGACCTCGAGAGCATAGCTCGAGAGGTCCATTACCACAGAAACCTCAAGATCTCACAACTGCCTTGTTTGTGTATGGTTGCTCATACACAATCTTTTATAGTGTATGGGCAACCATAAGCAGTACTCGGTGAACACAAGAACAAGTATATGTCAAAAAAAAGGCTTACTTCTGTGTCTGCTGCCGCAAGCTTGCTTCCGTGTTGCCATGCGCCGCTCAATTGCACATGCGCGAATGTGTTCGATCTTGTTGTGCTGCGCAGACGCACTCGGTGCAGCACAACAATATCGCGGACGCACCAGTGAAGTGGACAACAACGCTGTTCCAGGCATGGATTTCCCTGCGGAACAGCGTTCCACCCTACACTATAAAACCATTTATTCTCACTGGTGTTAACCCTTGCAGGGCCACAGACTGATGTATCAGTCCAAAATTCCTATATGTTCCAATTCTGTTGGCAGCCTAAGAGTTAAATAAATGGGGTTTTTCAGATATATTTAACACCCTAATGTCAATCAACCACTATTTATTTAACACCCTAACGTCAATCACAGTGCCCAGCTCCACCCCCTACCAATCAGTCAGCACTACTTCTGCACCAATAGTTGCCTGCCACAAAAAGCACTCGCACTGAGGACCCCCCTCCACCAGCCATCCAAGTTTCAATTGTTAAAAACCACCGTCTGCACGATCCAACTTTTCCAATGAGCCCACAATCTAATGCAGCTGTTCTTTTTTTTTAATGTACCTTTGTTTTCTTCTCTCTCCGCCAGGCTCCACTCACTAGAGCACTCTGGACTATGATCCTCCGGGCTAACTGGCATAGTCTCTGACTTTGTGCTCTCAGACTCTCACCCGACATCTACACATTCGTTTACTCACTTGCTTACTGTGACACTTGTACAGCTGGTTCTGATTAATCTATGATTTTTGTAATATAAAAATATGTTATTGAATGTCTCTCATGAGAGATGCTGAAACAGCCTATGGAATGACCCCCAGGTTTTAGCTACAAGGTGTTACCTGGAAGGCCAGAAGATAATTACAGGCTAGAAGAGACCTAAATTAGGATCTTCTGTTTATCTAGCTTAATTGTAGCTTGCCAGCTGCTAGGATGGGAAATCATTAACTTTTAAAATGTTTAGAGGAAGAGAGCAGGTTATGACGCTTTAGTGCAAAGTCATAAAAGATTCTTTGATGTGTCCTGGGAAGAAGAGCTACTTGAGATTAAAGAGGGGATGCTATTTAAAGAGTGTCATAATTTGTGAAATGAGTTTTGCTGAAATGTCACTTAATTAATTTACATCCTGATTGATAAGACATCCTGGGTGTATAATGTTTTATATTCTGACAGGGAGGAGCTAGGTGACCTCATGCAAAGAGGTTGGCAAAGCCAGTTTTTAAACAGTATTCTGTTTTCCATTAACACACACATGTTTGGACTCTGAGAAAAGCAACATTGGGCACTGTTAGGAGATAAGTATACATTAGAAAAGACGATTCTAAGTGTACTGTGGTAGGAGATTCTGTCTGCACTTTTAAACCTGCTTTGTTTAAGTGATTTGTATGTTTTGTGATATATGGTTCTGTATCTACATTTTACATTTTTATCTATTTTTAAGTAAACATCTCATTTTTAGAGATTTGTCTGTCCCATTTATTTAAGTCATCTCTGGGTGGGACAATGGGGAGGGTCTGGAAGAGATAAAGCATTCGAGGGAGTATGTTCATTCTACAGTATCTGTGTATCAGGGGCAGTGGGAGGGGTGCCCAGTGCTGAAGATCCTTATAGACTTGCTGTGAGAGTGAAGCATAGTTAGGGCATAGAGCTCTGACAGGTCTTTGGAAATCAGCACCCCCACGTATCGAACAGCAGGCCTATTCCACTTCAAGGTGAATTTGACAGATGGTGTTTTGGTGGGATCATAACCTATCTGCAGAACCTCAGTTTCATCTGTGTTTAGTTTGTATCCTGCTAGTCTCTCCATCTCCTGTAACTCCGAAAATTGGGCCACGAGGGAGGTTTCTGGGGCGATTAGGTAGATAATTAGATCACTGGCATAAAACACCACTTTATGTTCCTCTTAGCCTATATGCCTTCCTTTGATTTTAATATTTTTCCTATTGACTTTGGATAGGGGTTCGGCATATATGGTGATTAGGAGCAGAGAAAGAGGGTAGCCCTGTCAGGTGCCTCTAGTCAATTTAAATCTATCTGAAAAGGTTCCATTTACTTTAACCAGGGCTTGGGGATCCAAGTACAGGGTCTGTATTACCTTGCGGAATGGTTCTGGGAAATGGAAAGCCTAAAGGGTATATTGCAGGAATCTCCAGGAGATCCTGTCAAATGCTTTTTGTGTGTCCATGCTATGTATTAACAGAGGTTTTCTCTTTGTTCTGCCTCTGCCAGGAGATAAACAAACATATGAAGAAGCCAGCAGAAGAAGGCCATTTGATCTATCAAGTCTGCTCGTGTTGCAGGGTCCACAGCTTGAGCTATAATGTCCTTTTGAAATTATCTGATGTGTCCCTGACAAGCAAATCCGGCCTGATCCTTATGGATTACTGTCGGCAATAGGTGTTCAAGCCACTTAGCCATGATGCTGGCAAAAATATTGTAGTCCTGATTCAGGACCAAGATTTGCCAGTAGGATTCACAGCATAAGTGATCTTTGCAGGGTTTTAGTACAGAAACATAGAAGTTATTTGCAGATAAGGACCTCTTGGCCCACCTAGTCTGTCCTACCTTCCCTACCTACAGTGCCTCCACAGACACTACTTGATTTCCAGTCTCCCCACCCCCCTTGCCTTACTGCTAAGGTGCTCTTGTGTCTATCACATGCATGCTTGAATCCTGTTGTCAATTTAGCACCCACCACCTCTGCGGCAAGGCTGTTCCAGGCATCCACCACCCTTTCCATGAAGAAGTATTTCCTCACATCTCCTCTGAGTCCCCCTCCCTCCAGCTTTCTAGCGTGCCCCCTTATCCTCGAGCACCTTTTTTTTGCAAAATGTTACCCTCATGTACCTTATAAATACTTGTGAAGTATTTGAACATTTCTATCATGTGCCCCCTTTCCATTTTTTCCCCCAGAGAGTATGTATTTAGGTCTTGTTAACTTGGTTCATTGGACAAAAGAAGGCCATAGCCCATCGAGATTGTCATCCACATTTGTGGAACACTGTATGAGGTACTATTCTAATAACCATTTGTCTATTTTGTTTTTTGAAAATCATAATAGTAGGTGAATCAACAATATCTTGTGGCAAAGTATTCCATATCGTAGGAGTTCTAATAGTAAAAAAGTTTTGTCTTTTATTTGTATTGCATTTTTTTATGTCAATTTGTTTATTATGTAACCTGGCAACAATTTTTCTGTTGGATAATGTTAAGCCACATTGCTCCATTAGAATAGGAGATTTCATAATTTTAAACAACTGTAAAAGATCACCTCTTATTCGTCTCTGTTTGAGTGAATACAAGCCAGTCTTCTGTAATCTAGTGTCATAATCCAAATGAGCATAATATGGAATAATTTTTGTGGCCCTGCGTTGAATTTGTTCAATTCTATTAATGTCTGATACTAGATAAGGACTCCAAAAGGAGAAGCCATAATCCATGTAAGGTCTGACATGAGATCTATACAGGGTCATAATACACTGTTCTGACTTAGAAACAAATGTACTATTTATCCTATGAAGAAGAGCATTGGCTTGATTAGCTATTTTGTTGCAATGGGAAGATGAGGAAAGTTTATTATTTACTAGTACCCGAGATCTTTTCTAAAGAAGATTCTTAATAGATATATTATTTAAGGTATATACCTGTCTAGGGTTGTTTTTGCCTATGTGTAAGCCTGCACATTTTGTTACATTAAAGTGCATTTCGTTTTCGGTAGCCCAATGTTCAATAGATGCAAGGTCTGCTAGTAAAGTCTGTATATTATCAGCATTGTTCACAGTGCCACCCAATGTGGTGTCATCAGCAAATTTCATGAGTATATTAGGAGAACAAATTTTCATATAACTGATGAAAACATTAAACAGAGTGGGTCCCAAAACGGAACCCTGAGAAACTCTGCTTGTCACCCTTCCCAAGTCTGACAAGGTACCATTTACCCGTACCCTCTGGGTGCGGTTACTCAGCCAGCTGTTAATCCATGAAACTAATGTTAATGAAAATCCTAGATGAATGAGTTTTTTAATCAGAATGTCGTGTGACACTTTATCAAATGCTTTGCTGTAGTCCAATAAAAGACATCAGTTGGTATATTTGAATCGAGAGTCACACTAATATAATTATAAAACAAAAGCAGATTTGTAGTGCAAGAAAATCCAGTCTTAAATCCATGCTGGGTTGTATCAAGTATTTTCAAAGTTTCCATCTCTGTTTCAAGAAAAGTTTTAATTAATATTTCCATTAATTTACAAGGGATAGAAGTCAAGCTAATTGGACGATAGTTTTCTACTTTAGAATGAGAACCTTGTTTAAAAATGGGAGTCACTATTGCAGTTAACCAATCGGAAGGGACCCTTGATTCGTGGGAGAGATTTATTAAAAATAATACAAACAGTAAGGCTATAGTATCTTTAACACCCAGTAGAAATTTGGTACATATATTGTCTGGACCAGGACTAGTAGTTTTCTTTAATTTTGATAGTAAATCATAGACCTCATTCATTGAAATTGTAAATTTTGTATGACTTGGGAGGTGTCTATCAAAGAAAATGTGAGATGGATCCTGGACAAAAACCTGATGAAAAATAGTTATTTAGAGCTGTAGCAGTCTTGGAGTCTGAAGTAATTATTGTGTTGTTTATATTTAAAGGCCCAATTTTCCTGCTGTTTCCTTTTTTACTATTTAAGTAAGCATACAAAGCTTTATGAGAGTCCTTAGTGCGTGTCAATGAAATTCTAAATTATGTTTAGCTAACAAAATTGAATTTTTTAATGTTTTAACCGATTCCCTGTATTTAATTAATATTTCATTCTTTTGAGTAAGGGGACATTTTTTTAGTAATGAGAAAAGTTTTTGTTTATGGGAAATTTGTTTTTTTATAGTTCTGTTAAACCAAGGGGGAATTTTGCCTTTGTTGTTATATTTATGTTTTTCCAGAATAAACTGATATTCGAGTTCTTGAATTTGTTTTTTTTTTAAATTCCCATGCTTCATCAATATTAAGAGGAGAAAGAATGTTGTCCCAATTTAATGCTCCTAGATGATGGTTTATTTTATGAAAATCTGCCCTGTCATATTGTTTAATTTTATGCTCATTCCTTACAGGGGGTTGAGAGAAAGGGATAGTAAAAAATAAGGACAGATGGTCACTGTTCCCAAGTGGTTCTGATATTAATATATTGTTTACAGATATATCAACGTTGGTTATGATGAGATCCAAGATGTTACTTCCCCGTGTTGGCTCCTTAACCAATTGATAAAGTCCTAAATCAATAATGGTTTCAAGAAATTTTTGGTCATGATGGTTTGAACCCATTAAAGTATCCCAATTTATATTGGGAAGATTGAAGTCACCCAGAATTAAAACTGAACCATTTTTTGCTAGCTGGGAGATTTCATTGACCAGCTGTAAACTTTGGTTATAATCTGATGACGGTGGACGATAACAAGTCCCAACCAGTATCTGGGAAGAACCTTTGGGTTGAATATATACCCATACACTCTCAGACTGAACATTCACTGAAGATTGATAAGAAGTGATGTTATCTCTGATGTAAAGGCAGACCCCATCACCTATTTTATTATCTGATCTGTTTCTGAAGTAATGATTAAATCCTGTGATTTCAGTTGTCCAGGTTTTATCAGTATTGCCCCAAGTTTCTGTTGTAGCTATTAATGATAAGTCAAGAATTTGTGCCTTAAGTTCCAACTCTGCTAACTTAGCAATGTTTAAAGAATGAGCATTAAGAGACAATATGTTCAATTGTTGCTGATTAGAAAAGTGAATCCCAGTAATAAGAGAATTGGTTGGTACCCCAATCTATCTCTTTCTCATTAGTTTAAATGAGTATGAATAAAGGTAGCATTTCGTCCCAGTAATGCACTACCCGTCTGCTAAGGTGTAAGCCGTCCAACAAAAGAGGGATGGACTTTGATGGAATTCTTCCCAATATGTCAGACAGGGAATACTTTGTCTGAGACACCATTTATGAAGCCATTCATTTAAGGCTTTTATTTTAGCTGTAATAAATTCTGTAGCTCATGGAACTGGTAGAATATCAGATAGACATATGTCACAACCCCTCTCAACTAATAAGTTACACAAGGATACATAGTCTTGTTTTATTTGTTGCAAAGATAGTTTAGAAATGTCATTAGTTCCTACATGTACAACCACCAGTAGATTATCTCCAGCTGGTTGTAAGATTGAGTTAACCATTGAGGTGATATCTGAAATCCTTGCCCCCCGATAACTGGAGCAAGTATGATGTTCTTTGTCAGGATTACAAACCACATGATCAATATATTTTATAATGGAGTCTCCCAATACAAATACTTCTTTTTACTATCTCATGGGTAGATATAGGGGAGTTATGAAGATGGACCTGGGCAGTGAGTAGTTGCTCACTAGGTATTTGGTTAAGTTTGCTTTATTTCATCATTCATACCAAATACTGGGCTCCCTGACACAGTTTTATCAATCATTTGTGAAAGTTGTTCAAAAGAATTATGTGTAGGGATCTGATATACAGGTGGAAGGGGGAGGTATTTTTTGTATTTTTTTTTAACCCTGTTTGGGATACTGTAATCCAGGAATCAACTTTAGTTGTATTTAACTGTTGCCAACTAGCGGCCGCAGTTAAGGGAGTAGATGTAATGATTTGGTGTTTTAATAGAGGGACTTGTGGTATATCTAAATGACACTCCCGATAGTTAGCATCATCCACACTTTTAGTTGGAGATGTGTTGGTTTCTACCAAAATAGACATTTGGTCAATATAGTCTTCTAGTGCTTTTATTTCAGATTTTGAAGACATTTTGGGCTGTAGTCGAGCAATTTCCATTTGTAAATCACCAGCCAAAATACACTTTTCACAAATGTAGTTAGGTGTTATTTTACCAGAGGCATACATCTTATATGTTGAGCAATATTTATTAGCTTTTTTCATTTTGAAAGTGGATACTGCAAGTACTACTTGAAAGCACAATATAGTAGTTTACCTGTTGTGTCTTATGCTAATCAGAGCCTTAGCGTTTGCCTTCTTGTTCCTTTGTCCCGATGGACACAATAGACATGCGCTAAGACGCCGTATCTCTGCGCACCTCACACGCGTGTGGCCTCTTACTCCGCCCACTCGCTAGAGCAAGCTCTTTTAATGCAGGGCCAACCGAAGCGCTAATCGCACCTCCGGTCTCGCGCTGCAAGAAGTGTGCCAACATTTGAAAAAGCCTTTAAAGGCTTACCCTATTAAAATAGGGCAGGAGATGGTGCAGAAGTACCTAAAAGGTACAACAAAGATGTTTTGCAAGCCTAACTAGAAGGGTGAGCACTGGTGGCTAAAGTCTAGATCCTCCAGTACCCCACAATCCCTTGCTGCCTACTAACAAGTGCAGCAGAAGGGAAGGTACCCTTTTCTTTTAGGCAACAGAATTACACAGAAATAAAAAGGTGTATCACAAATATAAAGGTATACCACAGGTATGATCAGTGGCACCTCACTCAGAGGCACATTCAGTCAATGCAACAGCTATCTGTATCTAGCTCTCTCTTCCTGCTGGTTTAGCAAAGTAAACTGATACAGTACCCTTCCCAGCACAGAACACACACTGACTTTCTTTCTTTTCTTTCTTTTTTTTAACCCTAAATATGACCCCTTCTACTTCTAATAAAGTATCTGTTTGCTTAATCTCAACAGACACTGACTCCTGCTGATATATATGTGTTACATTAATAAGAAAATGTGGCTTCTTTTAGTTAGCTGATTTCTGCTCTACAAGCAAGGCTAGCAACAGGAAGTTGTAATTTGAGTCACCTGCTTTTATAGTATCTAAGCCACACCCCCAATTAAGCTCTCTCTCCTCCTACTGGTTTAGCAAAGTAAACTGATACAGTACCCTTCCCAGCACAGAACACACACACCGACTTTCTTTCTTTTCTTTTTTTTAACCCTAAATACGACCCCTTCTACTTCTAATAAAGTATCTGTTTGCTTAATCTCAACAGATACTGACTCCTGCTGAGATATATGTGTTAAATTAATAAGAAAATGTAGCTTCTTTTAGTTAGCTGCTTTCTGCTCTACAAGCAAGGCTAGCAAGGCTTGAGTCTTTTCTCATAGGGCTTTTGATGCAGGCCCTGCACTTTTTTGGTTGCCCTCTTCTGTACCTCCTCCACCCTATCTATGTCCTTCTAGAGACTGGGCCTCCAGAACTTGACACAGTACTCGAGGCGAGGCCTCACCATTAGTCTATGCAGGGGCACCACTACCTCCCTCTTTCTGCTGGTGATACCCCTTCCATATGCACCCATCCAAGCATCCTGCTAGCTTCCTCATTGCCTTATTTTATTTATTTGCTTTTGTTTACCGGGTAAGTCACACTAGACATCCAAGTGCCTATTTTCAGGTGCAACCCGGGAGAGTTACAAACTTGAGTTTTACAGGTACAGTAACTAATACAGCTTTTACATACAATGAGGAGACTAATACGACTATTTCATGCAGTGAAATATAAGAATACATAGAGTGGAGACATTCAGTAAAAACACATGAGCCCGGGGGTAGTTACAGAGGACCCAGGAGAGATAAGAGCTATGTCCAACATAGGCAGGGGGTGAGTTAAGTTTGCCTGCAAGGGGGGAGCAGACAACACCAGTAAGAGTGATCCAGTGTGTCGTAGCTTCAGGAGGGTAAGTGCAGTGGGCCCGGAGGGCACAGGGCCCCCTGTGTCAGCGTATAGTAGGGGCAAGGCTATGGGATGCAGGGGCAGGTGGAGGGGCCCTTCAGGAAGTGCCAGAGGGAGGTTTTAAATCCAGTATGAGAGGAGGTGGCCCGTGTTAGGGATGGGAAAGAGTTCCACAGTTTCGGGGCGTAGTGGGTGAAGGCCCGTTCCCCCACAAGGGTGCGAGTTCTAGAGACTGGACGGTTGAGTGCAGCTGTAGACCTAAGGTGGTAGGTAGAGGGGTCGAGGTTGAGAGGAAGGGTAAGAGCAGCAAGGATGGCTGACCTGACAATGCTGTCGATGAAGTTACCTACTACAAAGATGCGGTGCTTTTCAGGGGGGAGCCATTCGAGATGTGAGTAGAGGTCACAGCGGTGGGTAAGGGGAGGGGCGGAAAGGGCGAAGCGGCAGATGCTGTTATAGGCTGTATCCCATTTCGAAAGGGTGGATTTAGGTACGGGGGCAAAGGTCACAAGTCCGTAGCAGAGGGAGGGGAGGAGAACTCCCCTGGCTAGAGCCACTCAGGCCACTGAGGTGAGGCAGGTTTTGGCTCTGTAGGCGAGACCGAGTTTTGCATTTGTAGCCTTGCAGATGTTTCGGATGTGAAGGGAGAGGTCCAGTTGAGGGTCCAGGGTGATGCCGAGGTACTTGACTGCGGGAACCGTCTGCAAGGGTGATCCATCAGTCCCGTGGATTAGAAGGGGGTGTGGCAGGATTTAATTCTGTTCAGGGAGCCGAAGAGCATGGCCTGGGTTTTCTTAAGGTTGATGATGAGCTTGTTTTCAGCCAGCCATGACTGGATCTGCTTGAAGTCGGAGTTTAGTAAGGAATTGATGGAGCTGATGTCACAATCACTATGTAGGATGACAAGGTCGTCAGCGTATAGGGTGGTGAGCCCGTGAGTGGGGACAGACGGTAGTTCGTTGATGAAGAGGGAGAAGAGCGTCGGACCAAGGACAGACCCTTGGGGAACCCCACATTGGACAGTGGTGAGGAGGGAATGGATCTGGTTGAAGTTGGTGTATTGCTTCCTTCCAGTAAGGTAATTGAGTAACCAGGCATGGGCAGGGGTGGAGAGTCCGAGGGAGGGGAGGGTGGAGCTGAGGAGGGAGTGATCAACCCTGTCAAAGGCCTTGTAGAGGTCCACGAAGATCGCACCAGTGAGGCTGCCCTGGTCAGTAGCGGTTCTGATCTGCGAGGTGACTACTGCGAGGGCTGTGGCCGTACTGTGCCCCTTCCTGAATCTGTGTTGGGCCGGGGAGAGGAGGTTGTGCACCTGCAGGTAGTCGGTTAACTGAGAGGCCACAACTTTCTCAAGGAGTTTAGAGACAGCTGACAGAATAGTAATAGGTCAGTAGTTAGAGGGGTCTTTGGGGTTACCTTGTTTGAGAACAGGGGTAACCTTTGCAACTTTCCAGATGCATGGGATGATGCCAGTGGTTAATGAGGAGTTGAAGATATGTGTTAGGGGCCGGGCAAGGAGGTGAGCGCCCAACCTGAGCAGTTTTGGCTCCAGGTTATCATGCCCTGCGCCAGTGTAAGGGGACAGGCTAGCAAGCAGCCTCTGAGTCTCAGTGGTGGAGATTTGTTGCAGGAAGAAGGAGGGATGGGTCAAGGGTCTGGGGGTGCTGGCGGGATGCGGTTCAGGCGGCTGAGCATTTAAGGATGAGGACTTGTCGGAAGCAGGAGGGAGTGGGGGTGGGGGGAGCTCAGTGAACATGGTGTTAAAGGTATTAGATATAGTGCGCGGGCTGTTGCAGCTAATCCGTCAATTAGTAAGTCCGTGACTTGAACTTGAATGGAGCCCCTCACAGCACATCTAATGTTCTGCCAGAAGCTCCTCGGGTTGCTGGCTGAGGCGAGAAGGGCGGTTCGGCAGTACTCGCTTTTGGCTGACCTGATGGCATTCTTACAGGTGTTTCTGAGGTGTCTGTAGGCAGTGAGGTCATCGAGGCTATGGGAGGCTTTGTAGGTTTCCCAACATTTGTCCCTGAGCTTCATTAGGGAGAATAGGCCCCCGTGGAGCCATTTGGTAACGGTGCCCCGAACTCTCCTTTTTGTGATGGGAACATGTTTGTTCTGCACTGGGATGTATTTGGCTAAGAATGCACCCAGAGCTTTATCTGGATCCGGGGAGGCAGGGACCCCAGACCAGTCGGTCAAGCTGAGGTTGGTGAGGAAGTCGGACAAATGGAATTTTGAGAAGTCCCTCATTAGGATCACTTTCCCAGGTATTTTCGCCTGGGAGATACCCCAGATGCAAAAGATGGGTGAGTGGTCCGAGATGGCATCAGGTAGGATGCCCGAGGATGTGATCCTGCTGGGACCATTAATCAGGACCCAGTTGATCAATGACCCCTTTCCCCCCTGAGGTTAGAGCCCTTATCACACTGCTCTACTACCTTTAGGTCATCAGAAATGATTACTCCTAGGTCCCTTTCTTGTTTTGTGATTGCCAATACCTTCCTGCCCAATTGATATGTTGCCCCTGGGTTTCTGTGCCCCAAGTGCATGATTTTATAGTTGTTTGCATTGAAACTCAGTTGCCAAATCCTTGACTAGTCTTCCAGATTTTTCAGATTGTCTCTCATTCCCCCCCCCCGGGTATCCATGCTGTTGCAGATTTTTGTGTCATCATTGAATAGGCATACTTTTCCATCCAACCCTCCTGCAATGTCACTAATAAAGACACTGAAGAGGACTGGGCCTATCACTGACCTTTGTTGCACCACGTTGGTCATCTTGCCTTCTTCAGAGTGAGCACCATTTACCACCACCCTGAGTCCTATTGGATTGTATTGCTCTCTCCAAGGACTTTGATCTAGCTGACCATGTCCTTCTCTGCTCTCAACTTAGGTCCTTTGGTGTGTCCCCTCCTGTGTTTAGTTGGTTCTCCAATTACCTTCAGGGCAGGTAGCAACTTACCAAATATAGTAAGGTGCTTTTGGACGCCACCACCGTGTCCTCAGGAGTTCCCCAGGGGTCAGTCCTCAGGCCCCTGCTCTTCTCCATATTTGTTAATGATCTTCCCTCCTCCTCTACCTCCTGTAGGTCCATCCTATATGCTGATGACCTGGTTATCCTCACTCATTCCCAGGACATTGGGGTCATTAATCACCAAGTGAGTGAGGATTTCAGGAGTATCCAATCCTGGATATCATCTCACAAGCTGGTCCTAAACCTTAAAAAGACTCAGGCCATGCTTTTTGGATTCCTGGCCAAGTTAAAGGTATCCCCTGTCCCACTGTGCATCTTGGGTATTGACGATGCTCCTGTTCTTATCACTAACTCTGTCAAATACCTTGGGGTGACACTTGACCTTCAGCTTGACCTTGGACACCACATCCATTATGTGTGCCGAGCTGTTAACCGCAAATGGGGTCTGGCTTACAGGGCGAAGAATAATCTCACTTCAGCTGCTTGCCTAGCACTGGCCAGAGGTGTGTTTCTACCATCTGTATGTTATGGGCTCCTTCTGTTTGCTTAAACTTCCAAAGTCCACCTTACTAGGTGGACCGTAGCCTACAACAACATTTGCTGTTTTGCTCTTGCTGCCCCTTGCCTCAGCCACCATTGTGGTCTGTATAGTAACCTCAACTGGCTCTCTCCACCCAACTACTTAAATTTTGTCTTGGGCTGTTTCACGGGTAAGGTTCTGATCACTGGCACCACCCCTGGACTGGCGGAGCTCCTTGTTCCTGCTGCTTCCTCTGCCTACTCCCTCAGGTATCTGGGCCCCACTGTCCTTAAGGTTCCTGCTACTCATACTCAAATGGGGGACTGAGATTTTGCTTCATGTGCCCTCAGATTATGGACCTCCTTTCCTGCCCAGGTCCGCTCCTCCCCCTCCCACGCATGCCTACGAACCTCCCTGTAGAAACTCTTGAAGCTGTCCTCAGCTTGTGACTGTCTCAAACTTCTATAATTATCCTGTTCGCCTGCACTGTACTCGAGTGTACCATTTCCTGAAGTTTTGCAGTGGTCATGCTGAGGTAGCCTGCCTGCTTGGGTGTGGCCTTGTGTAAAATGTGTAAATATTTCCACGCTCTGGTTCAGGCATTTGCCTTGACTGTGATACTTCTAGGGGTTCTGCACTGTATATATTTGTTTATAATGCTTAGCACATAGCCTTGGTGTCTGTATTTATTTTATATTTGACTGTGCCACTTGTGGAACCATGTTAACTTACTGTGTATGTTATGCTTCTCCTGACGTCTGTGTATCTGCCTTACTAGTGTCAAGCTGTACTCTGTATCGAACTCATAATTCCTGTACTCTCCCGGGTCATACCTAAAAATAGGCATATGTTTTGTCTAGTGTACTTACCTGATTAACAAAAACTAAATAAATAAATTGCTGATATGATAGCACAGTTCCAGCTTGGAGGGGGAGCCTCACTTGCCTGTATCTCCTGAAATAAGGGAGGGGAGCAGAGCTGCTATATAAAATTCTGATGCTTATCTATCCAGACCTGGGTGCTTGTTATTGGCATCATAAATTTCCTCAGCTGTTATGGGTCTGGTCAAGTCAGCCTGCTGTTGCTCTTCCAGGGATGGAAGAGTAAAGCATGCAAAAAAGTTTCCACAGCTCTCAAACTCTGATTCCAGTCCCTGACTATACAGGGATTCATAAAACACCCTGAAGCTCTCCAGAAGATCTGAGGTTCGAAGGTGGTGCTGCCCTGTAACTGGGTGCACCAGGTGACAATATTTGCTGTTGTCTTGCGTGATCAGCCCAAATTTATGAGGCCCTGTTCACCCTCATAATACCTCTGCTTATTACTCATAAACAGATCTTCCTGCTCCTATTAGTTGCTAAGAAGGCCATTACCAAATTATGGCATATTGATAAAATACTCATGCGAGATGCCTGACAGGCTCTCACGCTGGAACTCTACTCCTTGGAAAGACTATCAGCCAGACTACGTAACTGTACCTCTGCATTTGAGATTAGGTGGCGCAGGTGGGTACTGCATCAGTCAGACAATTATCCAGACTTTGTACCATAAAGACGGTCCCTTTCTACATCTAAAACAGACCTCTTAGTCTTTTTAGCTTGGTATGTGATGGAACATGATCTCCTCCTTTCTTACCTATCTCCCTTCCTTCTCCCTAGTGCCTTTTCTATTTCACTGGTTTACTATCTCTTGTTTTGACCTTATGTTAGTTCTAGGTTAGTCATGTATTTCGCAGGCAGAGCACTTTTTTATTTATTTTTTTATACTTTTAAGCTGATGAGCAATTTTGCCCGTTTTCTCAAGCGACAAGTTTTTTTTTTAAAGCCATATAACATAAATAAAATATAGCACAAACTAAAAAAAACACAGTACAAAAATGATATCGATATTAATGAAACAAACAACAAACATACTTATTTTCAGAATGTTATTAAACTTGCAGCACAGCTAGTAGACTCGTCCAACCAGCCAAGAGTTCAGAAAAGCCACTCAACTAGAGGACCTACGCCAGCACAAATAACTACTTTGGGCTGACATAGGCATTAGGGCATTGTACTATAATAATCTTAGGCTGCAAAACGCTATTTCTGGATGGAAGTATTACTGCAGTTCAGTTCTAACTACTAGAGCATGTTCTCAGTTAAATATTTAATGCAGCAGTAGCTAGCTGCACTTTGAATATAAACAACATGTACTCTATCTGCAAATGCTCCAAAGATTGGCCCCATGCACGACTGAGGCGGAGGTATGCGGAAAATGCGCGTACCCTGCCCACGTAGCTCCACACCCGTGGACAGTGCACACATGCTGGCATTCACAACCAGCCCACCTGTCCACGGCTCCTCCCCTGGCATGCAGGACTCTACAGGCGACTGGGAGGGGTCTCCAGTGGGCACCGGCCAGGTCCCACAGTGGATCCCTCATGCAGCGAGGTGCAGGTCCAGTGTAGTGCATGCCTATCACAGGCACCTGGACCCACGTGGCATGGCCCCTACAGCCAGTCTGCCCACCGGCCCAGCTCTTGGCTCACTGCACCCTCCTGGTGCATTTAAGGACCCCCGCGGTAGGACCTTGCCCCAGCCCACATCCCCACAACAGCAGCTGTGCCCCAACTCCACTGTGGCCATACCCCCCAAGTCCCCATAGATGGGCAGTGTCTCATTCCCCCCCAACACCCTGCAACATACCTTCCTGGTGCTGCCACTCTGTGGATGTGCTGGGGAAATTGCCCGTTCCGCTGTCCCTGCCCTCTCTGGCTAGTGGACAGGTGCAACATGGAGGGCCCTTTCCCGGTCCCTATATGTCTGGCGGCTGATGACAGTGGGGGCGCGCAGTGGTTATGGCAGGTTCCCCTCTGCCGTAACCTGCACCTATCTTTGCACCCATGCAACCAGAACTATGCGCTGTACTGAATAGCGCATAGTGCTGACATGCACCTGGCCTGGCATTGCTCTCCATGTAGCGGGGGGATTGGGTGCATAACTGTCATCCATGCCAGTCCTGAATGCTGCGGGGGTCCACTGGATCCCACTGCATGGCATTCCTGCATATCTATGCCTACGTGCCCAGTATACGCAGCACGTAGGCACAGTGCATAGGGCCCAATATGCTGTAATCCTTTTTAATACTCTGCAATAAAATACTGAATTAAAAAAAAAAAAATAATACCTTTGCTTATAATATAGCAGCACCTGTTCAGTTTTGTATTGTAATAATTCTTGTAATTGGGTTTCACTTTCTGTAGCTGAGGGAATATCACTGAGTCACCCATGTGAGTAGTTTGTAAGAATGTAAAGGCCTCCTGCAGCTGTTCCTGCCTCTGCTCTCTCCTTTTGTTACTGTGGGCTACCTGGCTAATGATCTCCTCTCTGAATACTGATTTAAGTGTACCCCACTGAGCTGACTGCGACATCTCTGGACCTTTAATATCCCGTACTGATTGAGGAATTCTTGTTTCCAGCACTCTTTAAACTGTGGGTCTCTCAGGAAGATCAGATTAAATCTCCATTGTCTAGTAGTTCTATCTGATGTTAAACTAAGTTCCAACGTAAAAGGGGCACAGTGGGATAATAATATGGAAGCAGTCTCTACCTTCATGACTCACCCAATTTGCTCTGATGCAATCAGAAAATAATCTACCCGCGGGAGTACTGAGAGTGGGCCCCTGAGTACAATCTGTAAGATCTGAGATGAGGATTGAAGTAACGTCAAACATCAGTGAATCCTAGCTCCTTAATGAACCGGCGGCCATGTTTTTGGCCCATGGTGGATTGAGGGGACTGTGGAGTACAGCTATCCTTCCCAGGGTCTAGAAGCAAAATAAAGGCCCCCCCCCCAAATCAATGGACCCCAACAAAATTCTACAACTTTGCTAAAGAGCTCTGTTGCAAAGATGCATCTGAGCCAAGGGATATGTATTTACGTCCTATCATGCATTGGTGTCCCTGAATGGTGCTCACCACCAACGCCAGTCTCCCCACTTTATCTGCATAAAAGTCTACATCCTGGACAATTAATTCTTAGGCATCAATATGGCTGTCCCCTCCTGCGCCCCTTTGGTACGCAGAAGCAAGAAACTGTTTCATCCCGTACTTGGTTAGGTTGGCCTGTTTCTCTTCAGAAAGGTGTGTTTCTTGGAGGCAAATTAATTGGGATTTCTGTTCTTTCAAACGTGAAATAACTACGGAGCTTTCCACTGGATTACTCAGTCTGTTAACATTTTGCCAGACCACCTTAAATATTGACTGTGTCAACATTACATAGCTGTTAGGACAAGCACCCGCCCTGAGGTCCCCGACTCAGCTCTTTTGGGAATCCCAGTGGGGGGCACCCATGCCGAAGCTTCAAACTATACCAATACCCTTTAATGGCAAAAAAACAAAACAAACAGCATGCGCTGGCTATGGTGGGGGTGGAAGGTGGGCATACCAATCAGACACCCACCAGATCTTTGTTGCTTGCAAAGTGCACAGCATTCCTGGAGTTTCCCCCAGTAGGCAATGGTTCTAGAAGAGGAAAAGGATCTGGGGTGATCATAACGGGAGCAATGAACAACTCAGCACAGTGTAGAAAGGCAGCTGCACAGGCCAACAGGATGCTGGGTTGTATTTCCAGAGAGGCATATCCTCCAGGAGGGGGGAGGTGATCCTGCCGCTATACGGGTCACTGGTTAGACCACACCTGGAGTACTGCACGCAGTTCTGGCATCCATACCTAAAGAAGGACATTAGGTTACTGGAGGAGGTGCAGCGCAGGGCAACAAAAATGATCCAGGGGCTAGGGGACTTACCCTACAAGAGCAGGCTGAAGGAGTTGAACATGTACTCCCTGGAGGAGAGGAGGGATGGGGGAACAAGATTGAAACCTTCAAGTACATGAAGGAAATAAATAAGTCGGGCATGGAGGGGCTTTTGAAATTAAGGAGGGGGAGGGACACTTGAGGGCACAATCTGTGATTGGAACGGGGAAGTTCAGGAGGGAAATGAGAGAACACTTTTTTATGGAGAGGGTGGTGTCTGGGAGGACTGCATTGCCAGAGGAAGTGGTGTCCTGCAGAACAGTTGGTTGCTTCAGAAGGGGTTGGGACGGGGTAAGGTCACTGGAGGGGGGAGGCAGGGGCAGCTGCAGTACAAGGGCTGCTAGCTGCACAATTGAGCAGACTTGATAGACCATAAGGCCTTTGTCTGCTGGCAATTTCGTATGTTCATAGAAGAGCCCGGAACTGCCCGTCCTGCAGGGTTCAATAACAGGCTGTGCAGAGTGACAGGATGCTGTTCACGTTTACCCACTATCATGGCATTTTTTTTTTTTTATTAATTTTGCAAGCAGAAATCTTACAATGAGATACTTGGAAGGACAACATAAGGACATTTTCCAAGAAATACAGTTTGCTTATAAAGGAACTGATGCAGGGCAGCTCCTCAATTGTTACAGCATAGAGGTACATTCCACATTACATTAACAACAATTATTGATCATACTTTAGCATGAGCCAAGGAAACTAGGTGAGGATCATGCAAAGGACAGTCCAGTATGACCCGTTTGCCATATAAACCCACAGATCTATATGTCACCTATAGTAACAAAGAGTTAAAACTAGAGATTTCCCTCAGCCTCCCAGGACTACTTATTACCCATGTTCTGTCTTCTGAATTTCTGAAGACAGAAAACAAATTCAACCTGAATCTCCCTATTTAAAGGACAGGATAAGACAGCCTATTATAAGACTGCTATAAAAAAAAAAAAGATTTACAGCAACATTGAACTGTCAGCTGGTATAACCTTACAGTACATGGTTAGCCTTTGTTTTGTATAATAATCAGCCTACTCAAAATCCTTATAGTATATGGTTAGCCTTTGTTCTGTATAAAAATTAGCCCGCTCAAAATCCTTGTTGTGCACATTCTAAACCATTGTGCGCATTTCAAAGTGTTGTTGTGTGCATTCCGAACAGTTGTTTTGCACAGTACAAAGGTCATACAACTTTAAATTTCTCATTTATTCTACACCTAGCTACTTATTAATGACCCAGTGCCCAAGGTTGTACCTTTTAACTTTCAAAAGTCTGCAAAATTGATTTTGATCATTGAACAGAACACAGAAATCGCATGATTTTTTGTTTTCCCTTCGGCAGGGGTCTGTCATTTGGTTGTAAAAAAAAAACATACACTATATAAAATAAAATAGGCTCAACCACACAACTCGCCATGTGTTTCCATCTCGGGGCTGAGATGACAGTACGGACCTCTCGAACTTCTCTCTCTCAAGGTTCATATGCTGTCATCTCAACCCTGAGATGGAAACACAGCCTTGTTGTGTATGGTTGCCCATACATTATTCTCTGTATAATATACCAAATACTCATTTCAGTTTGGTGTAGCCGATACGGACAATGTTAAAAGTTTGCAAATAGCATCCAGGTATGACAGTATTATATCATGGGGTCTAAAATGGTAGCCATTGTGCATCTCAAACCTGTATCAACAGACTGAGGAAGTTTTCATCACGAGAGGTGGAAAAGTCCATCATCCTAGGAATGCTTGTAACCAATAAAGTCCCCATAAATTATTAAAAGACAACTCGAACCCAAGCACTAACACAAAATTGCGAAATCATTTTAGGAATAAAATAATTTTAACTGGCAAGTAAAATCTTCCAGTCCCAGACATCATTTTGCTACTTACTACATCCAGTTCATTTATTCACCATCTGATGAAAACTGCTGGAGTTAGAGGTAAAAAAGATGCTGCTAGCAAACACAGTGGAAGCGGTTTCCCCCTTCCCAAATTGGGAGTGGGCTTTACTTTAGATACTTCCTAATACACAAGAAAAATGGCAAGTGGTGACCCAGTTTAGATCCGTTATCTGAACAAACATTTAAAGAAGGAAAAGTTCAAGATGGTAACACTGGAGACAGCAATTCCATCCTTGCAACAAAGACACTGGCTAGGGTCACTGGATCTGAAAGATGCCTGCGTCCATATACCACGAAGGCCCTATCACAGAAAATACCTCAGATTTGGAGTTGGGGGGCAGCCACTACCAGTTCACAGCTCTTCCCTTTGGCCTTTCCTCAGCTCCCAGAGTCCTCACAAAGTGCCTTGCAGTAGTGGTAGCACATCTGGGGAGGCAAGGGGTAGTGGTCTTCCCCTACCTAGACAATTGGTTGGTTTCAGGTCAGTCTTACCAAGAGGCCAAGGCCTTTCTGCCTGTCACTCAACACTCCCTGTAGTAGTTAGGTTTCCTGATAAACCTTCAGAAGTCTCAACCAGAAACAGTACAGGTGCTGGAGTTTACAGGAGTAGAACTAGATACTTTTCATGGAAAGGCATTCCTCCCTCAGGAGAAGGTGGCCAATCTGATCCAACTGGCAAAGTCATTAAAAACAGGACATTCAAGACCCGCCAGGGACCTCCTGCAGTTACTAGGACTCATGGTCTCTTTCACAGCAGTAATGCCAGAGGCCAGATTTCAGATGAGAGATGTCCAGCACCACTGGTCTCGAAGATGGGACCCTCTTTCAAAGTTAATGCCCATATCAAAGTGCCTATTAAGGGCACTGAAATGGCAGAAATAGGAGGAAAACCTTCAAGAAGGAGTTTCCTTCTTCCAGTAGTCACCCACAGTGGTGCTCACTATGAACGCCTCCCTCCTGCGGCGAGGAGGCCATCTAGAGGATCTCAATGTAAACAGAGTATCAGGAACATATAAATCTCCTGGAACTCAGAGCAGTGTACTTGGCAATGAAAGCCTTTTCCTCCAACATCAGGGGCCAGTCAGTCCAGACCCCACCAGTCCCCACCATCACCCCACTTTTGCCATATAAAGATCCTCTTATGACTGGCATTTCTGCTGATCATAGCTGATACTACCTCTCTCTCAGCTCTTTCATTCACACTTACCCACTTTCGTCCTCTGTCCTCACTTAATCCACCCCAGCCCACACTCTCACCCACCCTCTCCCCTCGATGGCCTCATCTTTTTTTCTCTATCTTCCTCCGCCCACCTTATTTCTTCATCCTCTCCTCGCTTCAACTGTTTTTATCCCTTTCACACCTACCTCCCCTCTTCCCGCTCCTACTTCTGTCCCACTCCTGTTTTCTCTCCCACCCTACCTTAACCTGCCTGTTCTCCCTTTCCCCCAGTTACCTATATCAAGCTCTAGTTGTCCTCTTCTAAACCCTTTTTATAACCTGAGGTGACGTATGTGTCACCTTTACCTGCCTTGCACTTTGGCAATAGAACTGTTATTTCTCATAAACATGTTCTGGCTGCTTAACATTTATAGAACCTAGTCTTGTATTATGATAGCTTTTCTGCTCAATTATGTTGTTTACTGTGATTTATACTTTGTCCTTCTCACTGTATTTTGCAACAGTTTTATTTACTGTATTCTGTTATGACGTGGAACCTAACTTTTGTTGCAGGCCTCCCTCAGTGGGAACAGTCTCAGGGGATGCACTAGTTCTCTCTTGGACAGGGATATTTTTTATGCATTCCCTCCTTTCCCACTTCTACTGAGAGTGCTACTGAAGCTCAAGAGAGAGTCAGCAACAATGATTTTAATCGCACCAGACTGGGACAGTCAGGCGTGGTACTTCCTGCTCTTTCTCCTCCAGACTTCCAATCCTCCTTCCCCGGAGTCACAATCTGCTGACTCTGTCTCAGGGCAGGATGACATTTCCAGAACCAAGGAACCTGCACCTCAAAGCATGGTACTTGAAGAGCTAGAGCTCTCTGGACTAAACCTCTCAGAAGAGGTTTTACACGTGTTCAGGGTTTCCAGGAAGCCAGCAACTAGGAAAACCTATGCTTCCAAGTGGAAAGGATTTTCCCTGTGGTGTTTGTCCAGGCAGCTCAGCCCACTTCAGGTGAGCTTGTCCACTGTTTTGGACTATTTGATCCACCTGCAGTCCCTGGGCCTTCAGCCTTCAACCCTGAAGGTGCATCTGGCAGCACTGTCAGCATATGTTTCAGCTGACAAGGATAGATCCCAAGCCTCACAGGCTTTAAGAGTCTTTAAAGATTTAATTCACCTGAACCCCCTTTTTAAGGATCCAGTCTGTCACAACATGTGGGAATAAACTTCAGAGGCCCGGGAAAATGGGCAACAACAGGATCTCAAAAGTGGCTGGCAACAAAGGTTCCATCAGGGGGTCCTCCTCCTCTAGAACCCAAGGATCCTGCTCCTTTGCTTCGGCCATGAAATCCTCCAGTCGGGAACCCTCCATCAGCACCTGGCAGCGGTGCTCTGCCTCTCTCCGGTGCTTGTCTGCCTCCGCGTTCCATCAAACTCCAATCCGGGGAATAGCTTCTCTCCAGTTCTCCTCACCTGGGCTCTGGTATGCACACCAGTAAGCCCCTCCTCCTTCAATAGATCCTTAGCATTCATGGGATCCTGGTGGTACACCATCCTGCTCTTTGCCCCAATGTATGGATACCAGGGCTGGTATCTGGGTACTGGTCTCCCCCTTGTTTCTCTGGACAAACTGTACTATCCCACTCTCAACACCAAGTTTGTCACAGTGTGTGAGAATAAACTTCAGACGAGGCAAATTTACAATTTTAAAACACACTGTGGTGTGATATTTATTTTTCAAACGTTAGAAAAATAATAAATGAAAACAAAAAAATTGCAAAGAAAATCACTAGTTAAAATCAGTAGTTTCTCACATAATACAGTCCTGGATCTTAGAGCTCCTAAGACCCTTCTCATCTGCATTCAACAGCTTGTCTACAGTAGCACCTCTCCCCTCTCTCAGGGCTGAGCCCCACTGGACTGAATTGAAGTGAACTCAGTGCAGAGGTTTTTTTATATCTTTTGGTGGGGTCACCTGACTGAGCCCTTTTCTATTTACATGTCTGGACATGTTGTTTCAAAACCAAGGGGGCTGTTTTGTTTCAGGGGACTTCCTGGTTCAGTTAAAGGTATAATGTGTATCTCCACAGATATTGACCCTCTATATCTCTGATCCACATTGACTAAGCACTTTTATAACCTTATACAGTAACAGGTTCATAGTGTGAATTTATGAAAATACCTTAAGGATTTCTTATAACTGCATTAATCATGAAATTATTATTGTTTTATATGGCTTCTGAATCATTTTATTTAAAAAGGCTTTATTGACTGTATGTATTCCTATTTCAAATAGCCTTCATGTTTTTTTTTGTACACAAAATGCACTTATGCACTTTACACAACACCTCTCCAGGTGTCTGGCATCATTCCAGGGACTAGATGGATAGAAATGGAAAAAGAAGGAAAAGAGAGAACTAGTAGGAAATTTAGTAGGGATAGTAAAGAGCTACACTAGTTGGCCAACCTAGAGTAGGGGGGAAATGAAGAAAAGCAAAGAGAAAAGTGTTAATTGTTGCGCAACAGAAATTTTGGTAGCTAGGAAATAAGGAGATCGAAAAGTGGTCCATCAGTCACAGCCGAGGGTGTAGCCTAACTCCACCACACAGTCCCCCCATGGGATCTGAATCTGTGTATTGTGCAGCAGATGGAGGCTCCAGTCGAGCCTATGGCAACTGCTGCCCTGAAGTATGTCACCTGGAAAACTGTTTTCTTTGTGGCACTTACCTTGGATAGGAGAGTAAGCGAACTCCAAGCCCTTTGTACAGCTCCCAACTATATAATGTTTCACAGGGACAAGGTAGAACTGAGGACTAATAGAAAATTCTTCCCCAAGGTGGTGTCTGAATTTCGTCTGAACCAGTTGATCACTCTTCCAGTTACTTTTGCAGAGCATTCCCCTCCAGGGGAGCAGAAGCTCCACATATAGATAGTGTATGATTCGCTGTACACAACAAGGATATTATCAACCGAGTGGTTATTATGTCAACTGGATGATCTCAAGATCGAAGCTTGAGAGGTCTCTCCATCGGCATAGTAATCACGAGGTTAAGAATAGCCATGCTGTG
The DNA here is from genome assembly GCA_016271365.2 of Neoceratodus forsteri. Lineage (NCBI taxonomy): Eukaryota > Metazoa > Chordata > Ceratodontiformes > Ceratodontidae > Neoceratodus > Neoceratodus forsteri. The sequence goes on from CM057452.1 coordinate 122,602,710, forward strand.
TACAGCGAGTCATACATTGTTCTATATAGTGTATGGTGACTCCCAAAATAGTTTGATCAGTTTATGACTGGTGATTTTAAACAGAAAATGACTTTTCTGTCAAAAGTAGTTAAGCCTGGTTGGTAGGGCACATTGCGTGGTTGTTAGGGACCTGGCATCCTTATGCTGTAATCACGCTTTCCAACTGGTTGACTTCCGAGTTTGGGTGGGGTTTTAAAATTAAAAAAAATGGCAGCTGTTCCTCTTGCTTAGCGAGAGGACATTCATTGTGAGGACTGAGTCGGTGTTGAATTTTTTCAATGTCTGACTGATCCTGCCTTCTTTTCTGGAATATCTGGTTGAACCTGGAGCTGTCTATCTCTTCTTTCGCTGCTTACGTAACAGAGCGAGTGACTTGCTAGCATTGCTTGCTGATGTCACTACTGCAGCAGAATGAAAAGTCATTCTGCTGCAGTATGAACGTCACTAGTGCAGCAGAACAACTTTTTACAGAGCATGGAAATCCATGCTGAACTATGTTCCACCATAGACTGTAGTCTGGATGTTAAAAGAACTCTGGGGTCCTACGTAGACCACGCAAAGGATGTCAGGTCCACAGATTCTGTTGTTTGTCACCTATGGTGATGTAGATCAAGGTAAACCAGCATCCAGGAGAACCAGTTCTCACTGAATAGGATCCTGTATTCAGTTCTGTTACAGCCAAGTTGGCAAGCTTCTACCAGAGGGACTGAGGTCCCATTCCATGAGAGGCACCTCCGCCTCTGTGGCAGCATCCAGAGGTGTCTCCATTCAGGAGATCTGTAAAGCAGCTACCTGGAAGACAGTACACACCTTTACAAAGCACTACTGTTTGGATATTCAGTCCAGAAGAGATGCCAGCTTTGGCACTGCTGCCTTGCAGAATGTTTTCCCTAATTAGATTCTGTACCCAGCCTCCTAAGGTACTGCTATGGAGTCTGCAGTTGTTAAAAAACTAGTGAGGGATTCCTGGGGTTTGAAGAAAAAATGACTCACCTGTAGTAATACTGTTTCTTCCAAAGGGATCCCTCACTAGGTTTAACAATCCCATCCCTACCTCCTCATCCAGAACCTGGAAAAAGGTTCTCACAAGAATCAGTTTCTTTTTAATTACTTGAGCATTACTTGTGGCATTGTTTTACAACTGATACTCATTGGTTGTTACAGTTTTCATATTTTTCTGCTATAGTGTGTTTTTTTCCCTCTAAAACCTTTACCCCTTATGGGTACTTCTTAATAGTCATTTAGCTAGTTTTAGTGGCCACTGCTCACCTCAGCTTGAAAAATAAATTGGCCATTGGAAGGCAGAGGTGAGCGTGACCACACAGCAGAGTTTTGAATTTCATTCTAAGATTTCCTAGTTTGCATAAAACTCTATACTTGAGGGCAGCTCAATCCAGGGGACTGATTGCAGTTGTTAAAGCTAGTGAGGAATCCCTTCGGAAGAAACAACATTACTACACGTGAGTAATTTTTTCTTCTAACCTCAGGAATCCTTCACTTATTGCTTACACATTCCATGAAGTCTCAGTAGCAGTACCTTGGGAGGCTGGGAACAGAACCTAATTAGAAAAAATGTTCTACAAAGTAGCAGTTCCAGCGCTGACATCCCTCCTGGACTATGTCCAAGCAGTAGTGCTTTGTGAAAGTGTGCACTGTTTTCCAGGTAGCTGCTTTGTGAATTTCTAATAAGGGAATGCTCCTTGTGGATTCCACAGAGGCAGAGGTACCTACCCCTTTTGGAGTGTGCCCTTAAACCTCTAGGTGGCATTTCCCCAGCTTTTTCATCTACAGTAGAAGAACGAGATGCAAGAGACTATCCATCAATAAACAGCCCTCTTAATTGTTGGTTTACCTTTGCCAACCTCGCCATAGGTAACAAATAGCTGAGTGTTTTGGGACCTGACTTCAATTGTTTGGCCCATCTAGATACCTAGAGCCTATTTTAGGGTCATGGCTGTTCAACTTTTGCTCACTTGAACTGGAGTGTTCTGGATAGAGCACAGGAGATGTTATTGACTGGTTCATATGGAATCCAGACACCACCTTAAGTAGGAATTTCCTGTTGGTTTTAAGGACTACCTCATCCCTGTGGAAGATTATGCAATTTGGCTCTATGCAGAGGGTTTCCAGTTCACTCACCCTCCTAGCAGAGGTCATAGCAATCAGTAATGTGGTTTTCTTTATGATTATTTCAAGTTGGCAGTAACCATAGGCTCGAATGGAGCCTTCACAAGCTGGGCAAGGCAGACACTGAGATCTGATGGTGGGACTGAGACCCTTACCGGTGGGTACAAATGACTGAGGCCTTTACAGAAACTTTTGAAAATGGGCTATGAGGCCAGTGACTTTCATTTGCGTGCTGATATGTAGGTTGACATTGTTGCTAAGTATACCTTTAGTGTCGAAGGCCTTAGGTTTAGAGACTGTCGGCGTACAAGGTATTCTAGGATTATAGACAACCCTTCCTCCATTGGCATTGTTCTTCTCAGGTACAACAGTAAGAAAAGCTCTTCCATTTAGAGGAATATGCTTTCCTGGTTGCTAGTGTCCTTGAAACCCTAAGCACCTTCAGGACTTCCTCAGAGAGGTCCAATCCAGAGTATTCAAACTCTTTAAGAGCCATACCCTCAGGCGTAATATCCTGGGGTTTGGGAATATTATCCTGCCCTGGGATAAAGTCAGCAGATTGTGACTTAATGGCAGGCTGATTGGACTCTTGTTGGACAAGGCCAGGAGCACTGAATACCAGGTCTGTCTTGCCCAGTCTGGGACTATTAGGATAACTGTTGCAGATTCCTTCCTGAGCTTCAGGAGGGCTTTCTATGTGAGTAGGAATGGTGGAAATGCATACAGGAACCTCGCCATCCAATCTAAGACTAGGGCATCCTGTGAGACTGTCCCTCTGGCTGGTGGTCTGCAACAAAACTGTGGGAGCTGATTGTTCTCCCAAAAGGTGAACAGATCTATTTTGGGAGTGCCCCACCTCCTGAAAACTGCAGTCAGAACCTGTTGGTTCTAAGCCTATTTGTGATTTCCTCAGCTGATTCTGCTTATGGAATCTGCCAGGACACTGTCTTTGCCTGACAGGTACACTGCAGAAATGTTTGCTTCTAAAGAGTATGCCACGTCCCAGATCCTCACTGCATCTGTACACAGTTTTGAGGATATTGTCCCTCTCTTCTTGTTTATATAGTACATTGTTGTGGTGTTGTCTGTTCTGCTTTGGACAGACTAACCTTGTAGGTGGGAGGAGACAGATGGCAATGCTAGCAGCACTCCCTGAGCTCCAGGATGTTTATATGTTCTAGTGACTTCTGTGGGCTCCATGCACAACTCACTGTGAGGTCCTGTATGTGGGTACCTCACTCCAGGAATGAAGCATCCATAGTAAGCATACTTGTTGGTCAATGCTGAAAAAGGGAATGCCCTGTGAGGTTGCTTTCTTCCTTCCACCACTCTAATGACTTTAGCACTGCTTTTATCACTGGCGCTAGTTTTGAGAGTAGGTCCCATATTTGAGGCCAGCTGTCTCTTAAGTTATACTGGATGTCTCTCATTTGGAACCTGGCCCATGGAACCACAGCTGTGGATGCAGCCATGCGTCCCAGTAACTGCAGGAAGTCCCTTGCAGGTTTTGTGTGACCTGCTGTGAAGGACTCACTGCTGCTATCAAAGCTGCAGCTCTGACCCGTGGGTGGAAGGCTTTCCCCAGTAGGGTGTTTAGCTCTGCCTCTGTGAAGTCCAGTACTTGAAAAGTTTTTACTTGGGACTTCTGTAGATTTATTAAGAATCTCAGATTCTCTAAGGTGTATTTTACAGTATAAAGCGAGCACCTTGTCTCTTGTTCTGTTTTCCTTGAAACTAGCCAGTCATCCAGGTAGGGGAAAACCACAACACCTTGCCTTCTCGGGTCTATGGCCACCACAGCCAAGCACTTTGGGTGCTATGCATGAAGCAGGTGGGGGGTAGGCAGAAAAGTCACGTACTCAGCCCACGCCCCTGCACTCCATGGCCAGGTGCGCCCATACTGGCATTCACCAATGCTGGCCACCTGTCTGCAGCTTCTCCCCCCTGGTGTGCAGAACTCCACAGGGCAGCCGAGGGTGGAGTCGTGGACCTGGGTGGGCATCCAATCAGATTCCCATCCCGGGCCTAGGAGTGGAAACCTTGAGCTGGTCCAGGTCATGCATAGCCCCTGTGGGTGCCCTGACCCATGCGACCACACACCAGGGAGAGGCCAGCCTGGGAGACCGGCCTCCCATGCCCCTGGCATGGTGTCTGGGACTTCTGCAGATTTACTAGGAACTCCAGATTTTTTAAGGCGTTTCTTAAAGCAGCAGTGCAACATAATCAAGAAATGATTATCAAAATTATTTTTCCTGGTTGTAAGCATGCGGCCTTAGATGAGGATGCCATATCTGTAAATGTTTCTTTCTAGTGATCTTTAGTTTTTTTAGATATCTAAAATCTAATTTCAATTGTTGTGGCACCACAATAAATATGGAGGCTGCCTAATTTTCAGCTGCGCTCCCCCTTCACATCGCATCAGGTCTTTTGATTACAGCAGTGGGACACTCCCGATATCCCTGTGTAGTACTGCCAGTCATACATATGTGCAGTTGGCAGCAGAGGGGGTTTCTGTTCAATGTGGCTGGTGGCAGAAATGTAAACAAAGACAAAGGAAAACAGAGCACTTTACGGGGTGATAGTACAATGCCATCAAGAAAGATTACCAGGGAATGCTCAACAAAGCACAGGGAATAAACTGTCAAAAAAGCACAATTACTTTTTACATTGCACTGCTGCTTTAAAACCTGGATGAAGCACACTGCCTCCTGTGTCTTGTCTTCCCTGAAACTAGCCAGTCATCCAGATAAGGGAAGACCACCACACCTTGCCTTCTTAGGTGGACTGCCACCGCAGCTAAGCACTTTGTGAATAGCCTTGCTGCTGAGGTGAGGCCAAAGGGTAGGGCTGTGAACTGATACCAACAGTGACCCAGCCTGAACCTGAGATACATTTTGTGGCTAGGTCTGACTGGGATGTGGAAGTAGGTATCCTTTAGACCCAGTGACCCCAACCAATATCCTAACTATAGAGAAGGAATTACTGTGCCTGGTGTTAACCTTTTAAAAAGTTATTTTTCTTGACATGTCTGGTCAGGTGCCTTATGGCTAGAATGGGTCACCATTCTCCATTTTTCCTGTGGGTTAGGAAGTATCTGAAAAGAGGCCTTGCCTCTTTGTGAGGCAGGGACTTTTCTACTGCCTTTGCTTGCAGTTATTTCTTTACCTCCAGTTCTAACACAATAGTTTCTGTTGGTGAATGAGCTGGAAAGCTTTTTTTGTTTCTGCAGTTTGGGAAACCTTTGTAACTGTAGATACAAACCCCTGACCCACTACTTCCTGGATCCACTTGTCTGGTAAATCTTTTCCATTCCTGAAAGTAGTGGATCAGCCTTCCTCCCACTGGCAATGGCAGACTGCTGACCTGGGCAAAATTGTCAGGGGTTTTGTTTTGGCTGTGGCTTAGGAGCTGGGGGTGCAGCACATGTTGTGCCCCTTTTGCCCCTACTCCTATAGTACCCTCTCTGAGGCTGATACTCGTAGACAGTGCAGGGTCTTGGGTACTTCTTTTGAAAAAAGGACTCTGCACTTAGTTTACTAACACACAGACCACAATTTGAATTAATTTGAATCATTTATTGCATTTTGCAGCACAATGGCTTAGGTCTGTGGGGACAATATCTCATCACCCTAAAGCCTCTGCACTTCACTTGTTAGAGCTTCCTCAGGAGACGTAGTTGTGGGGTCAGTAACCATTGTTTAAATATCCAAATGTACCAATAATGGTTAACACAATTCAATTACAAAGCCAAGTTTTATGCAATAAATAGTTGAAATTAATTCATAGCTGAGGCCTGTGTGTTAGTAACCTGAGTGCAGAGTTCTTTTTTTGAAAGAAGTTGCAGCAAGAGTGGGCACCCTGACTCAGCAGCCGACAACCACAAGAGCTGAGCGTGCATATTTTTTTTGTTTAGGGTCTTGGGTAGTAGCATCTGCCTCTGCCTCCTCTCGCGCAAGGCCTGTAGGAAGTGGAGGCCTTTTCCTTTTCAGTACAGTTTTTGTAAGTGGCTCTTTACTCATCCACATTTTTCATATCTGCCTCTGGTTTGTTGCAAAAGAAAGTTTCCCTCAAAGGGAAAGTCAGTGGCTTTTGCTAGAGTGTCCTTGGTGAGAACTGTGACCTTCAGCCAATCAAATCTCCTTAGTGACACTGCATGCGCCGAGACTCTTGATGCTGAGTCATTGGTATCTACAGCCACATGAAACTGGTATTTTGTGGCATCCAGGATGGACTTTGCCCGGTCCTGTGCCATCTCAATATCCACTTTGTCACTCAGTGCCAATACTACATTCTACACTGCTTTCTGGTACTGAACTGTGCAGACCAAATAAGATGCCTGCATTAAAAGCAGGGAAGCTGTGGTGTACACTTTTTTGGTCATGGAGTCCTTTTCAGGGGCTGTGCACAGAGAGGCACCTTTGCCTTCTCATAGGCAGCCGCCTATACCATAAAGAAGCATTTAAGTTGTACATTAATTGATTCAGATTGCTGATTTAATATTCTGTATTTATGGTATTTAAATTTAGAGTTGTGATTTTGGCTGATGTTTTTATTGTATGTAAAGCGCTTTGATTCTCAATGAAATCTGCCCTATAATAAATAAAACTTGAACTCCTACATGATCAGAATGGGCATACAGGTATTCTGCCCCTTTTCTGTCCACCTGATACTTTTTCTCAGTTTTGCTTATCAATGCCAGCTGCTGAATATGGTGTTGAAATGATTTTTGAAGTGGCTTTCTTAAGGGACTTGTGTATGGGGACCAATAGCCTCCTTGCAGGGGTGAGTCCCATCATGTCCATAAATTCCACTTCCTCCTCATCCTCCTCTGTTTCATAAGAGGGGATTTGAGTATCAACTATTTGTTGAATGAAAGAGGAGTAAGAGGTATAGTCCTCAGTAACTCTGGATGGGGAACCAAACTCCTGTTCAGGACAGCCATCAGGTTATATACTGTAGCTTCGCCCTCCACCTCCTTTTCATAATGTCCCCCTCCAATGTAGGCTCTTTTTCTGAAACTAGAACCTGCACTGGAGGGGAAACATGCAGTAAATAAATTTCCCATGGCTTGGAAAAACTGCCACATCTCTGACATGTCCTCTGTCGAGGGCATATGTCTCTTATCCACTGTCTCTATCCACTCAACACCGTAGAGGCCTTTAAAGTCTCTTTGAAGACTTACCTATTTCTACAGGCATTCACTGCTTATTAACTATTTCTGCCTCTGCTTATTTTAAAGTGTATTATAATGTTACTCGATTTTATGTTTAACTCTGTACAGTGCTCAGAGCCTTTGTTGGATTGGGCACTTTATAAATAAATTTTGCCTTGCCTGCTCCTTTTCCTTTGAAGGAGTGGTAGGGATATGTTTTTCTTTTTCTTAATGGGCACTGGTTCCAGTACCTGCTCAGAGGTGCTTTTATTTGAATTTTTGTCATCAGTTGAGTCAGGGTTCCCCTTCTTGGACATCCTGCTGTCTTTCCCATCGTTCTCACGTCTTTCTGATGACTGAGCAGCTTTATCCTTTGTATGTGTCCCCTTTGACAGGGACTGCTGCTTGTGAGATGAAGAAGAACACTCTATTGCTTTCTACCATCATTGGGAGCTCTGTATGAGCCTTTAGTGTGCTTTGCTCATTCAGAAGCAGACTGAGAAACCCTAAATTCTTCTCTTTTTAAAAGCCCTTTTCTTTTGTGTTTTTGGGCAAAACTTTTGGTACACAGTTTTTTTTAAACCATGATCTGGCCATAGGTACCCTAAACAAACTCATGGCAGTTTGCCTTTGCCATGAGATGAAAACAGGTATACTTTTTAAAACCTGTGCACCCTGTTTTGTTATCAGTCATGCCAAACACTAACAGAGTCTATCAAATTTTACAAAATCAGTTCCTAGCACATAATCAGTAAAAAACAACATATTTGCCCAAGAAATGATTAGAACCACTAAAATTACTTGACAAAATTGAAAGCAGTTGAACTTTATACTACAAAGATCATTCTGTTCTCTTAGGAACTGTGTTGCAAAGTGACTTTCTCTTGCTGGGAACTGATCGGGAACCAGAAAAAATGCAAAATTTTACAAATATAAAGAATGTACACCTTAAAACTAATGCAGAGATATCAAAAAAATAACTTACATTCAGAAAGTAACACACTGTAATAAACGTTTTAAAACTAAAGACCAAAAGGCTGAAAACGTCTTCGTGGCAACTTTCTCTTGAAACGGAGAGACAAATCTGGTGTTATGCCAGTAGAGGGAGCATGACTACAGTGCAGAGTTGAAACGTAGCTCTAAGTTCCATAATTAGCATAAGTTCTATCTCCGGAGCAGCACACTTCTGCAGAATGATGCACTGTTATATTAGGCATCACTGATGGATTCCTGTTGTTAGAAACACCCAGCTCTATCTCACTGATGAAGACAGTACACACTTAGGCCCCATGCAATGAAGCTTGCCACCGATATGGAGCTTGAAGTGGGGTCAAGGACAGCCCACCTGCAGAGCCCTGTCATGGGGAGTAAGCCATGAGAAACAAAGCAGCAGAAGTGATCTGGTTAGTGGAGAATGGGTTTGGTTGGTCACCAGCACAGAGGACAGGCAACATGGGGTTGCAAGGGTATAAAACTACTGTATGTGAAACAAAAAAGGACAGAAATGAACACAAGAGCTTCCTCCTTTGATTCCTGGCACTTAGGGAAATGGTAAGACCCACACAGAGAGCTGGCCCACCATGCAGTGGTTGGATTTTCACTTGCGACGCCGGTGACCCGGGTTTGGGAACAGACTCGGGGAACTGGAGGGCCGGCTGGGGGAGAAGGATTGAGCATCCCACAGACTGCTCTCCTTCTCCAGCGGGAGGGAAGGTTGGTGTGCCCGGTGCTAGATGGACTCCTGGCGGAGGCCGGGGGAACCACAGGTGACCAGTGCCTTGAAATAAGAGGGGCGGGGTGGACGCTGGGCGTCACTGCATGCCCCCCCTCGAGGCAGCTCGAAAATCTCATCAGTCGCCAAGATGAAGCTCACCTGACCTTAATGCTACCCCCCCCAAAACCTAACATGGCTTTGCTGCGCCAACCAGCCCTGAACCCCACCCTGGGGAGGAATCCAGGGAGGTCATGTCAGTTGCTACTGATACCTTCTCCCATAGTAGACGGGCTGGATTGGAGTAGTGGCCCCATGCTGAGGGGTAAGTCAGGGGATATCGATGGGGGCATGGCAATAGGGGAGCAAAGTAGGTGGTGGGGAACGAGCCGAAGAAGAGGCAGCCGGTGGCAAAAAGCACAGTAAATTAAAAAAAAATAAATAAATAAAAAAAGAGCCACACAGAGACCTTCACTGCAGGGACCATGTCACAGTACTGTACTAGTGTGTATGATGAATTCACTAAATCATAAGAAGCAAATATAGAATGCGGTTAGAATAACCCTGACAACAAACACAGCTTGTGGAGGCATTGTCATCTCAGTTCTACAGACAGAATCATGAATCTAGGTTAATGCCAGGATTCAAATAACCAGCTAATGAATTAAACACAAACAGCACTCTGTACTGTTGCATATGTCAAATGACATTTTGCATATGGTGAGGTTAAATATACTACAGTAGCTTTTAGCTGCAAGCGCCTTCATCCAAAACTTACTTGCTTGATCTTCTCCTTCTCTGCTTCGATATCCACCTGAGAGACAACAGTGGATGGAGAATGGGAATCAGGTTGGCTGCTGTTTATTGAAGTCTTACCGGATAGCAATGCTGGAAGAAAAAGGTGACAGCAAATAAATTTCTTATGATATAACATAAAACAATTTTTATTTATTTATTTATTTCTCGGATTAGTTACCTTTGAGCCAAAGGCTTGTTTGCAAAGGTTCCACGTCAAGGATACAATATTAGAAACAGAATATACAAGCCAAATTCACACAATATACAAACATAGTCACACAGTTGCATATAATGGTAAACAATGGAGCAAAATTAGGTGGACTGAAAGTAATTCATGATAGCTGAAACTTTAGCAACCAGGAAAAGGCTTTGTTAAAAAGGAAAATGTGGGGAGAGAAGAGGTAGGAACAAGAGGGAGGGAGAAGAGAAAATAGTTGAGAGGAGGAAGGATGAGATGTGAGAAGGGTGGTGAGCTGTAGAGCTAGAGGAAACAGGGAAATAATGGAAAAAAGGGGAGGAATAGGGAGGAAATAAGGGCTTAGTGTGCACAGTCACAAGGGTTCGGGGCGTGAGGTATAGGTGCAGTTCGGATTTAAAAGGACCTAGTTTAGGTTCCAATGCAATCTCGGGTGGTAGGGCATTGAACCAGGAGGGAGCTCTGAAGGTGAAAGAGCACTGAGCTAAGGATGTACGACATAAGGGGACAAGGAAGGGCTGCTTGGTTGAACAGTGGGTGAGTCATTGGTTAATGGATTGCTGAAGGAGCACCTGGGACGTTTTGAGAGTAAGGTTAAGACTGACCTTCTTAACAAGGAGGCAGGTGTGATACATGATCCTGCCCATTAAATGGAGCCAGCTGGTATGAGCAAAAGCTCACAAGTATGGGTTTGTTTGTGTGCACCTGTGGTAAGCCGACAGCAATTGCCGAGTGCCACTTTTAGACTGATTAAGGGCAGTGTCAGTGGCAGACCCATAAATAACGAGCCCATAATCAATGATGGACAGGATGGAGCTTGAAACTGCAATGTGTAGTGCTTCATAGGTAAGGCAATGGTGGTGCCAATAAAGGACATCTATCTTGGAATTTATGACTTTAGCGATGTGATCAATGTGGTGTTATTATGTAAGCGAGCTATCCAAAGTTACCCCAAGATATCTGAAATCACTAACCTGCTTTAAAACTAATTTTGGAGCAAATAAAGGCAACTAGCTCTGACAGGTATTTATTGATTTGTATGCGTAGAAACATAGAATTTGACAGCGGACAAGGACTGCTTGACCCATCCAGTCTCTGTTTTTTCCCCCACCTATACTGTCACCACAGACACGACATAGTCTCCGGCTCCCTTCCCAGCTTGCTTTCTACCAAGATTCCCCTATGCCTATTCCATGCGTGCTTGAAGACCTCCACTGTTTTAACCCCCACCACCTCCTCTAGAAAACTGTTCCAGGCATCCACCACTTTTTCAGTGAAGTAGTTCCTTATATCTCTCTTGAATTTACCCCCTTCCAGCTTCATTGCATGTCCCATTCTTATCGTGCATCTTTTCCTCTGAAAAATGCTCCCGTCCTGTAACTTATTTAACCCCATGCGGTATTTATATGTATCTATCATATCCCCGCTCTCCTTTCTCTCTTCCAGGGTGTGCATACTGAGGTCCTTCAGTTTCTCCTTGTAGTACTTCTGTTGCAGGCCCTGCACCATTTTAGCTGCCCTCTCTATACAGCCTCCACCCTATCTATGTCCTTCCTCAGATGCAATCTCCAGAACTGAATACAGTACTCCAGGTGGGGTCTCACCAGTAATCTACACAGACAGTGGCAACCACCTCCCTTCTTCTGTGAGTAGTAACCCTCCCTATTCACCCCAACATCCCACTGGCCCTACCCACAGCCTTGTCACCCTGCTTCACTACCTTGAGGTCATTAGACATGATTACTCTCAGGTCCCTTTCCTGTTTCCCCTGGCAGCTTTGAACAGCTTATTGCTGGAAACAGGGGTGGTTCCGAGGGACTGGAGAAGGGCAGATGTGGTCCCACTTCACAAAAGTGGGATTAGAGAAGAGGCAGGAAGAAAAAATTACTCACCTCAGTAATTGTGTTTCTTCTAATGGAATCTTGTTGTATTCTGACATTATGCAGTTAGCCCCAGCACTTGAACTGCTCCGGAGAGGATAGAGTTAACTCTATGCCAGTGCATAGGACGTTGAGCTCGAGCTCGGTCCAAACCTCTGTCTGCTACACTTTCAAGTGTAACCATCAGATTCTTATGAGCTAATCCTAACTAACTACACCTGCTAGGTGGAAATTGTAAAAACTACTAGCCAAAAAGGCAACCAAATGTTCTGGATCCTCCAAAAGACTCAAGTCGATTACTCCAAAACAAAAACTAGGTAGTGAACAAACATAATTATAAAAAAAAAAATATAACATAACCCACTCCCCCTCTCTATATAGGGGAGAGTACTAAGTGCACCCCTGAGGTGCAACACTGCACCTGCCAGCCCACTTCCTAAAAAACAGGTTCTGGGTGGGAAGGGGAGGTCAGAATACAGCAAGACTCCATTAAAAGAAACACAATTACTAAGGTGAGTAATTTTTTCTTCAAACAACATGAAGTCTTGCTGTATTCTGACATTTTGCAGACTACCAAGCAATTCCCCCAGGAGGAGGTAATGCAGAACCTACTTGGGAACAGTCTCTGCTGCACTGCTGTGGCAAACCTAGCATCACTCCTAGCCTGGATATCCAGGGAGTAATGCTTGGTGAATGTATGGACTGTTTTTCAGGGGGCTGCTTTGCATATTTCTAATAATGGTATATCTCTGGCAGTAGCCAGAGAAGCAGCTGTACCTCTAGTCGAATGAGCCCTCAGGCCTGAGGGGGGAATTTTGCCTAGCTTTCCATAGCAGAATTGTATACAAGAGACAATCCACCTGGAAATAGTTCTCTTAGTAGAAGGTTTACACTTTCCCATTTCACCATAAGTGAGAAACAACTGAGGACAGTCAAACCTAAGTGCCTTAGTGTGCTCAATGTAGTAGTTAAGTGCCCTCTTAACATCCAAGCTGTGTAACCTTTTCTCTCCCCTGAAGAATGATCAGTGAAGAAGACAGGAAGAGACATGGACTGGTTCAGATGAAAATCTGAAACCACTTTGGGTAAGAACCTCCTGTTAGTTCTAAAGACGACGTTATCTCTATGGAATGAGATAAAATCAGGCTCCACTGACAGAGCTTGTAATTCACTGATACGCCTGGCAGAGGTAATACCTACCAGGAACACAGCTTTCCAAGTAAAGTACTTAAGTTCTGCTGAGGCCAAAGACTCAAAAGGGGGAGTGCATAAGCTGAGCAATGCAAATATTAAGATCAGGGCCCCGATTTTTCTGCGGCAGATCTGAGCAAAGTTCTGCGGTAGAGTCGCCATTTGTCGCGAGAACTTCATGCACTCAACACCAATTTCTGCAGCAATTCTGTGGGCACATTTTTACCCTTAATTCTTTTTCCTTTTTTTTTGCCATATCTGACACAATACTGCGCTTTCAGTAACACAGTCATTTTTACGGTGTTTGTCACCAAATTTTCAACATAGCCAGTTTAAGACCTCTACTCATGAACAGTATCACTGTGATTTTCTTAATCTGTCCTGAACATTGATTTCGCTCACCGACCGCGCCATTGTGTGCTACATGAGCAAAAACACATTTTGGGTGAGATGAGAAAAATGACAGTAGTACTGTTCATAGAGAGGTGTGGTAAAATGGCAATACTGAAAATCTGGAGTGAAAATATTAAAAATGCTTGAAGTTACGAGCGTGCGTAGGAACTGCGCAACGCACGCTCGTAAAACAGTCATTTTGTGGAATGTTTTCACCAAATTTTCAACATAGCCAGTTTAAGACCACTGCTCATGAACAGTGTCACTGTGATTTTATTACTCTATCAGGAACATTGATTTCACACACCAACCGTGCCATTATTGCACTACATGTGTGAAAACACATTTCGGTGAAGTGTGAAAAATGACAGTTGTACTGTTCATAAGAGGTGTAGTAAAATGGCAATACTGAAAATCTGGAGTGAAAATATTAAAAATGCCCGAAGTTATAAGTGTGAGAACACAATACAGCGCACACTCATAAAACAGTCATTTTAGGGAATATTTTCACCAAATTTTCAACATAGGGTTTTGGGAACCTACCTCATGAACTGTGACACTGTCATTTCATTAATCACTCTGGAAAGGTGGTTCTGCGCAGTGGCTGCAGAACCACCTTCGAGACGATTAACGAAATAACAGTGTCAAGTTCATGATGGGCCCAAAACCCATGTTAAAATTGGTGAAAATTCCAGAAATGGCCGAGATATACACTAAAGTTGAAAAAAATCAATTTATGCCATTATACAGCTTACCGGCATTTCTTCAGTTCACGGTCGGCTTTGAAGAAATTAGCAGACATATTTCAGTCCACGAAGATAGTGCTGGGCTCCGGAGGTAAGTATGGGTTGACGTGGGGGTGTGGGGAGGTGGGTATGCAGAGGGTGGGTGCGGGTTGGAGGAGGGTGGCAAAAGAATCAATGAGGGAAGGTTTTTTTTTGTTTCAGGTGTTTTTTTTTGTGTTTACACACAACGAGGGACTTTTGCCACGCTGGGGTGGACTCCCATCATGGCACCAGGCAGCTTGGGGGGGGGAGTGAAGCTGACGGGGGATTGGACACCCCCGTTGGCAAAGGAAGTTTTTGCCATGCTGGGGTGGGTTCCCAGCGTGGCATACAAACATTTGGGAGGGCAGTGAAACCGACGGGGGATTGGGCACTCCCGTCAGCAAGGGAAGCTTTTGCCATGCTGGGGTGGGCTCCCAGCATGGCATACAACTTGGGGAGGGGCAGTGAAGCCGGCGGGGATTAGGCACCCCGTCGGCAAAAGCTTTGCCATGCTGGGTGGGCTCCCAGCTGAGCAGCCTGAAACATTTTAGAGGGCAGTGAAACCCGATGGGGATTAGGCCCGTCAGCAAATGAAACTTTTGCCACGCTTTGGGTGGGCTCTGCATGGCATACAAACATTTGAGAGGAGGCAGTGAAGCCAACGGGGGATTGGGCACCACCATCGGCAAAGGACGTTTGTTCCGCGGGTGGCTGCGAATTTCGCAGATGACAGCAAATTCCATGGATATTTCCGCAGTTTGCCGGAATCGCGGAAAACTCAGGACCCTGATTAAGATCCCAAGCAGGAGCAGGATTCTTAAAAGGAGGATTGGTATGGAACAATCCTTTAAAGAATTTACAGAAAACAGGATGAGATGCCAGTGAGGAAGCCTTCTCCAATGACAGAAATGCAGAAACAGCTGCCAAGTGTACTTTCAGAGTAGCTGGTCTGAGGCCTAAGCCATTAAGATGAACCATATAATCCAAAACTGTAGCCAGATCAGCAGCATCTGGAGATATCTGCTTATTGGAACACCAAATGCTGAATCTTTTCCATTTGGAATTATAAGTTTTTCTGGTGGCAGATTTTCGAGAGGCTTTGAGAATATCCAGAACCCCTTGAGAAAGATGCATGCTTGCATACTCCAACTCTTCAAGAGCCATGCCTTGAGGTTGAGAGACCGAAGGTTGGGGTATCAAATCCTCCCCTGAGAGGAGGTTAACAGATTGTGATTCCTGGGAAGAGATAAGGGAAGATGGGACTGCTAGGGACAGCAATAGAGGACACCAAGGCTGCCTTGTGCAGTCTGGAGCAATCAGGATCACTTTGCAAGACTGTGACCTTATCTTGACCAGAACTTTGAATAATAGAGGAAAGGGGGGATGGCATACAGAAATTTCTCCTCCAAATCCAGAAGTAGAGCATCCAGGGGGATTGAGCCCAAGACTGGGGGTCTGCAACAGAAGAGAGGAGAGGAAGTTGGTGATTGTCTGGGGCTGCAAAGAGAGCTATCTTTGGAGTGCCCCACCTTGAAAAAATCACTTTTAACACAAGAGATCCAGGGACCATTCATGATGGCCCTGAGGTATCCTGCTCAGGGCATCTGCTAGCACATTGCCTTTCCCTGGGAGGTGGACTGCTACCAGAGATGTCTGTAGGGAATAAGCCAGGGACCATAATTTCATGGCTTTCGTGCACAAGGCCATAGACCGAGTGCCTCCCTGCTTGTTGATGTACCACATGGTGGTGGTGATGTTGCCTGTCCTGACCTGAACCACCTTGTTCTGTACTGAGTCCGAGAAAGCTTGTAGAGCCAGGTACACTGTCTTGAGCTCCTGAAGACTGATATGAAGTAGAGACTCCTGAGGGGACCACGCTTCTTGTGCTGTGAGGGCTCCCAAGTGAGCTCCCCACCCCAGGAGAGAAGCATCTGTGGT
Source organism: Neoceratodus forsteri (assembly GCA_016271365.2). NCBI lineage: Eukaryota > Metazoa > Chordata > Ceratodontiformes > Ceratodontidae > Neoceratodus > Neoceratodus forsteri. Next base: position 122,618,884 of record CM057452.1, read on the forward strand.
CAGTAGTGCAGAATGAGTTTGTGTGATGAATGGAACTCCTTGTCTGAGAATGTCCTGATCCAATCACCATTGGAGAGCCTGGATCAGAGTCTGAGTCACTGGAATCAGTTTGGTTAGAGGATCTTTTTTCTGAGACCAAAAGAAAAAATGACTCACCTTAGTAATGTTGTTTCTTCTAATGGAGTCTTGCTATATTATGACAGTAGCAGTTTGTCCCACCACTAGAACTGCTCCGGAGGTGAAATAGTTAATTCCATTCTAAAATGGAACTTTGAGCACGAGCTCTAAGAAGCAGCTCTGTCTGTGTAATTTCAAACCTGAACTGTCAGATCTTTACGAGCAAAACTCACTAAGGTCTGTGGAAGCTGTAACCTACACTTGCCAAATGGCTACCTAAATATTAACAACCATTGCTGGTCCCAACACCCAAGACTCAAGTCAGGGGACCAGAACTACTAATACAATTTTAACAACAAGAGAATAAAACAACAGGATAATAAAACACACACCCCAAACCCCCAAAAGGGGAAGAAACGTTAAAAGGGCATAAAATAGTGCCCACACTAAGTTGCCCGCACCCCACCCAAGTAGAGGTTCTGAGAGGGGCAGGCTGGGGGGGAGGTCATAATATAGCAAGACTCCATTAGAAGAAACAACATTACTAAGGTGAGTAATTTTTTCTTCAAACAACATGAAGTCTTGCTATATTATGACAGTAGCAGACTACACGGCAGTACCTCCATGGAAGAGGGGCAGAACCTACTTAGGGAATAGGCTCTGAAGAACAGCTGTGCCAAACCGAGCATCTCTCCTGGCCTGGACATCCAGGGAGTAATGCTTGGTGAAAGTGTGTACCGTTTTCCAAGTAGCAGCCTGGCATATCTCTAATAGAGGGATGTCTCTGGCAGCAGCTAGAGACGCGGCTGTACCCCTGGTAGAATGAGCCCTCAAGCCAGAGGGGGGATCTCTGCCCATTTTCTGATAACAAATTGGATACAAGAGACAATCCACCTTGCAATTGACCTCTTAGTGGCGGTTTGCCTTTCCCAACTTCACCATAGGTGAGGAAAAGTTGGAGGATTCGAACCTGTGACCTTTGGTACGCTCTATATAGTAACTAAGAGCCCTCTTAACATCCAGACTGTGCAACCTCCTCTCACCAGAAGAGGGTGATCAGTGAAAAATACTGGAAGAGAGATAGATTGGTTAAGATGGAAATCTGAAACCACCTTAGGTAAAAACTTCCTATTAGTCCTAAGGACTACCTTATCCCTGTGGAAAGAAATAAAGTCAGTTTCTACTGACAAGTCTTGCAACTCACTTATGCGTCTAGCAGAAGTGATAGCCACCAGAAAAACAGTTTTCCAAGTTAGTTACTTAAGCTCTGCAGAAAACAGAGGTTCAAAAGGGGGTTGCATTAACTGGGCAATACAAACATTAAGGTCCCAAGCAGGGGCCGGTTCCCAAAAGGGTGGATTAGTATGGAGTAATCCCTTAAAAAACTTGGAAAACACAGGGTGAGTGGAAAGAGGGGATGACTTCCCTGCTGAAACAAAAGCAGAGACAGCTGCCAAATGAACTCTCAGGGTAGCTGGTCTGAGGCCCAAGGAATTAAGATGGACCATGTAGTCTAACACAATGGGCAAATCAGCAGATTCTGGGGAAATACTTTTCCCAGCACACCAAATGGAAAACCTCTTCCATTTAGAACTATAAGTAGCCCTAGTGGAAGGCTTTCTGGAAGCCTTCAGGATTTCAAGAACACTGTGAGAGAGGTGTAAATCAGCAAACTCTAACTCCTCAAGAGCCAGGCCTTGAGGTTGAGGGATTTGAGGTCCGGATACCAAACTCTTCCCTGGGCACAAGTTAATAGGTTGTGATTCCTGGAGAGACAAAGGGGAAGATGGACTGTCAGTGAGAGAAGGAGTGGGTACCAGGACTGCCTGGCCCAATCCGGGGCAATTAGAATCACCTTGCAAGGCTGAGATCTGATTTTGACTAATACTTTGAATAGGAGAGGGAAGGGGGGGAGCATAAAGAAACTTCCCTTCCCAATCCAGGAGAAGAGCGTCCAGGGGGACTGAGCCCAACACTGGAGGCCTGCAACAGAACAGAGGAAGTTGGTAATTGTCTGGGGCTGCAAAAAGATCTATCTGAGGAGTGCCCCATCTGGCAAAAACTATCCCCAGTACCTGAGGATCCAGGGACCATTTGTGATGGCCCTGGGAAATCCTGCTGAGGGCATCCGCTAGGACATTGTCCTTCCCTGGAAGGTGAACTGCTATGAGGAAGTGTTCAGGGAATAGGCCAGAGACCACAACTTCATTGCCTCGGTGCACAAGGCCGAGCAAACAGTGCCCCCCTGTTTGTTGATGTACCACATTGTTGTGGTATTGTCTGTTCTGACTTGTACCACCTTGTTGTGGACAGATGCAGAAAACGCTGAAGAGCTAAAAAGACAGCTCTGAGTTCCAGCAAATTGATGTGGAGCAGAGATTCCTGGGGACCACACTCCCTGAGTGGAAAGGTCGCCATGTGGGCTCCCCAACCCAGAAGGGAAGCATCTGTAGTGAGAGTCAAATTGTGAGCAGGGGAATGAAGGGGACCCCCAGTCTTAAATTGCTTTGATCCTGCCACCACTGGAGGGCCTGGATCAAGGTTCGAGTCACTGGGACCAACTTGGAAAGGGGATCTCTTCTCTGAGACCAATAGGTTCTCAAGTGAAACTGAATGTCTCTCATCTGAAATCTTGCTCCCTGCACAACAGCTGTGGATGCAGCCATGTGCCCCAGGAGCTGCAGAAAGTGTCTTGCTGGTCGAGAGACCTGCAGAGAGAAGGAGGAGGCCAGAGCCACTAAATTCCTTACCCTTTCTAAGGGAAGAAAAGCTCTGGCTAGCTTTGTGTCCAATTCTGCCCCTATAAAGGTGAGTACCTGGACTGGTTCCAGAACCGACTTTGGTAGATTTAGCAGAAAACCCAGGGAGGTGAGAAGCTGCTGGGTGACTTGCAGGTGGGATTTTACCTGTTCTGAGGACTGGCCTACAATGAGCCAATCGTCTAGATAGGGAAAAACAGCAATCCTTTGCCTCCTTAAGTGAGCCACTGCTACTGCCAGACACTTTGTGAATACCCTTGGGGCAGAGGTAAGGTTGAAGGGCATTGCTCTGAACTGGTAATGACCTGAGGGTAGTTCGAATCTGAGGTACTTCCGATGGGAGCTTCTCATTAGGACGTGAAAATAGGCATCCTTGAGGTCCAGGGAAGCTAACCAGTCCCCTGGCCTTAGGGAGGGTAAAATCATTGCCAGAGTTACCATTTTGAACTTTGGTTTCAAAAGATGCTTGTTCAGATATCTGAGGTCTAATATGGGTCGCCATTCTCCTGTCTTTTTTGGGGTAAGGAAGTATCTGGAATACAGACCCCTGCCCTGGTGCAGGGGAGGAACCCTTTCTACTGCTCTGAGAGCCAAGAGGGTTGAGACCTCTGCTTCTAGAGCAAGGGTCTCTGAAGAACTTGCAGGTAGAAAAAACCTGGTTCTCATCTTGGGAAACTTTTTGAAGCTGAGAACCAGGCCCTGGCTTACTACTTCCAGAACCCACTTGTCTGAAGTTAAAGACGCCCAGTTCTGACTGAAGTAAGCCAACCTGCCCCCTACCGGTAAAGGAGAATCGACCACGGGCACCCCATCAGGGTGCCTGCTTAGCAGGTGCTTTAGGCTGAGGGGTGGGAGCAGGCCTGCCCACTCCCGTCTGCCTCTGCCTCTGAAGAAGCCCCTCTGAGCATAAGCAGAGGAGGCCTGAGTCTGATAAAAAGGCCTGTGAAAAGGCCTACCCCTACCCCTGGGGGTATGTCTCTGGGGAGTGGCTTGCAGCTCCTTAGCTTAGGCACTTTTGTAAGTAACCCTATATTCATCCATCTTTTTCATGTAATTCTCTGTCTGCTCCCCAAACAGAGAATTTCCCACCACAGGAAAATCCATAGCCTTAGTCTGGGTATCCTGTGAGAGGCTAGTACACCTGAGCCAGGCCAACCTATGAAAAGCTACAGATGTGGCCATGACCCTAGAGGAAACGTCTATACATCCACAGCAGCATGAAACTGCACCTTAGAAGCCTCAATGCCATCAGCAGCCACCTGTTCTAGTTAAGCTAGCCAGCTGGCTATGGGCTTGTTTGGCTAATTCCATAACAGTATCCCATCTAGAATTCTGATACCAGCTACATAAGCCATATAATTTGCTTGCCTGAGTCCCAAGGAGGCTGCCATATACTGTTTTTTCGCCATGGCATCAATCTTCCTGGAATCCTTGTCAGGAGGATGAAGCCAGGGAATATTAGCTTTATCACAGGCTGCAGCCTGAACTACTAACATGACTGCATTACTGAGAAAGGAATTCTGTATCAGGACCTGACAATGTGTACCTTCTGTCCATCTTTTTATCTACAGGAGGCACAGAATTAGGAGTTTTAAAATTTTTTTGTTTGCTTCCTAAAGACTTATGCAAAGGAATAGACAATCTCCTAGACTCTGGAATATCCATCATTTCTACAAAATCAGGCTCCTCTTGCTCATCCACAGCTTCTTCCAAGGAGGCTGGAGGGTTTCAACAACTTTTTGTACAACATAAAATGAGATGGGGACTCAGATAGCATGGGGGAGATTCTAAAGGTCTGTCTGGGGAAATGTCCAGTTCAATGGGCACACCCAGACCTTCCCAGCCACATTCATACTGTTCATAATCATCTTCCCCCTCCTCTGGTTCATAAAACTCCTCAACATCATATTCCTGAACCACTGGAACCGGATGAACCGACCTTTTGCCAGATAGTGGCAGGTTCGGACGGAACCTGAGACAGTGACTGGACAATTTGGATGGCTTTGCTATCTCTGCAGCAGTTGGAGAAGGGTTTTGGACCCAAACCTGCTGACTTTCTTGTTTTCTTGACTGGAAGTGGTCCCTCAGAACCAGCTTTTCTTTTGCCCGAGGAAGTCTCACCCTGGTCAGAGGGCACTCCCTCCGGTTCGGTTGGCACCGAACTGGGCTGGCCATCCGGGTCAGCGGACTTTTTGGCCTCTCGTTCCCTGAGCCTGCCCAATCTCTTTTCCAGGGTGGCTGCAGGGAAATTCTTACATATCTGGCAGTCTGACTGGAGGTGGTCAAACCCCAGACAATAAACACATGTGGTGTGTGGGTCAGCCTTGGCAAAGACTTCCCCACAGACATCACAGTGTTGAAACCCAGTGGGCCCGGTTTTTCTTATGGGTTTCTCAGACATAATGCCAGCCTAACCAGAAAAACTTGCCCTTTGAACGGCAGTGCCAGGCAAGACACCCTATCAGTTCCTAACCGTGTCACAGGTATTGGAAAAAAACGTAATAAAATCCGTTTTTTTTAGAACCCGATAAGAACCGAACCGACTCTAAAATGATAAACTTTTGAATTTAATAAGTTTTAAACCGCATGATCGGTTCAAACCGAACCGATAAACTTACAAGGTCCACACAGACAAACTTTAAAATTACTTACGATACCACAGACAGAGCTGAACCTAACGGTTTTAAGGTTAAATAAAACTATTCTCGGTTGAATCGACCCAGAAAACACTGTTTAAACCGAGAAATGAACCGAGCAGTAGGAGAAATCTCCGAGGCGACTGTTCACTGAGGCGGAGTAAAGAATCTGACAGTTCAGGTTTGAAATTACACAGACAGAGCTGCATCTTAGAGCTCGTGCTCAAAGTTCCATTTTAGAATGGAATTAACTATTTCACCTCCGGAGCAGTTCTAGTGGTGGGACAAACTGCTACTGTCATAATATAGCATGACTTCATGTTGTTTGAAAGCCCTCAAGTGGAACTGGATGTCCCTCGTCTGAAATCTGTCCCTTCCAACCACTGCAGTGGAAGCTGTCATGTGGCCCAGGAGTTGAAGAAAATACCTTGCTGGGCGAGACACCAGAAGGTGAAAAGAAGAAGCCAGATCTGTAAGGGCCTTTACCCTTGCCAAGGGAAGAAAAGCCTTTGCTTGGACAGTGTCCAACTCTACCCCTATAAAGGTCAGGAACCGCACGGGTTCGAGAACTGACTTTGGAAGATTGAGGAGGAAACCCAGAGAAGTGAGCAATTGTTAGGTCACTTGCAGGTTTGACTTCACTTAGCCTGGAGATTGCCCCACGATGAGCCAGTCGTCCAGGTGTGGAAATATGGAAATGTCTCATCTCCTTAGAAAGGCCACTACTACTGCTAGGCATTTTGTGAACACCCTTGGTGCTGATGTTAGTCCGAAAGGCATTGCTCTGAACTGATAATGGCCTGAAGGCAATTCCAACCTCAGGTACTTTCTGTGGGAGCACCTGATGGGAATGTGAAAGTAGGCATCCTTGAGGTCCAGGGAGGCTAACCAATCTTCTGGCCTCAGAGAGGGAAGAATAAATCCCAGAGTCACCATTCTGAATTTTGGTTTGACTAGGTGCTTGTTTAAGTATCTTAGGTCTAGGATGGGCCGCCACTCCCCTGTCTTTTTTGAGGTAAGGAAGTACCTGGCGTACAGACCTTTACCCCTGTGTATAGTAGGAACTCTCTCTCTCTATGGCTCTGAGAGCCAGCAGAGAGGAAACCTCTGCCTCTAGGGCAATGGTTTTGGAGATGTTTGCAGGTCGAAAAGACCTGGCTGTCTGCTTTGGAAAATTTTTGAAGCTGAGAGCCAGTCCCTGGCTTACTACCTCCAGGACCCACTTGTCTGAGGTAACAGACTTCCAGGCCTGAAAGTAGTAAGCCAGCCTGCCTCCTACTGGAAAAGGGGAGGCAACCCGGGCTGACACATCAGGGTGTCTGCTTGGCAGAAGCCTTGGATTGGGAGGAGGATGCAGCCCTGATCATCCCCCTTCTGCCTCTCCCTCTGAGGAAAAGGAGAGGAGGCCTGTGCCTGGTAGAAAGGCCTGTGAAAAGGCCTGCCCCTGCTCCTAGACTGCTGCTTTTGAGGAGTTGCCTGCCTTTCCTTGGCCTGTACACTCCTATAGGTGGTCCTGTACTCATCCATTTATTTCATATAGTTCTCTGTCTGCTCCCCAAACAGAGAATTATCCACCACAGGGAAATCCATGGCCTTAGCCTGGGTGTCCTGTGAAAGGCTTGTACATCTGAGCCAAGCCAATCTCCGAAGAGACACAGATGTAGCCATAACTTGTGATGATACATCATTAGAGTCTACGCAGCATGAAATTGGATCTTAGATGCCTCTATCCCATCAGCAGCCACCTCCTCCAGCTCCTTGGGTAGCTGGGAGGAAGCCTGTTCAGCCAGTTCCAGAACAGTATCCCATCTGGACTTCTGGTATCTGGCTGTGTAAGCCATGTAGTTAGCCTGCCTGCATCCCAAGAAGGATGCCAAGTACTGTTTTTTAGCCATGGCATCCAACTTCCTAGAATCTTTATCTGGGGGGTGTGAAGCCAAGGGTATGTTAGCCTTATCACAGGCTGCAGCCTGCACAACCCCAACATGGCTGCATTGCTGGTACAAGAACTCCATACCTGAGCCTGACAGCATGTACCTCTTGTCCATTCATCTGTCCACAAGAGGTAAAGAATTTGGAGTTTTAAGAAGTTTTTGTGTCTGTTTCCCCAGGGATTTATGGTTGGGAATAGACAATCTTTTTGACTCTGGAATATCCATCATTTCCACAAAGTCATGTTCCTCTTGTTCCTCAGCAGCTTCAACCAGAGGAAGCTGGAGGGTTTCTGCCACTTTTTTGTAAAACAAAAAGTGGGATGGGGAAACAGAAAGCCTAGGAGGGGAAGCACTAGAAGGCCTGTCTGGGGAGATGTCTGGTTCTATGGGCTCATCCAGACCTTCTATACCATCATCATTATCATCATCGTCGTTACTGTAGTCTTCATCCCCCTCTAGATCCGGTTCATAATACTCTTCTGGACAATAATCTGGAACCAGAGGAACCGACCGAACCGAGCGCCTATTGAGAGATGGAGCGATTCAACAATACTAATTGCCTTGGCAATTTCTTTGGTGGTTGGACAATGCGGCTCTAGATCCGAATTGTCCGATTTCTCCTTCCTTTTTTTCTTAGCCAGAACCGACCCATCAGAATCGGCTCTCCTTTTGCCCGAGGGAGTATCGCCCTGGTCAGGGGGGCACTCTCTCAGGTTCGGTTGGAACCGAACCAGGCTGGCCATCCAGGTCAGCGGGTTTTTTGGGACTCCTTTTCCATAAGCCTGCCCAATCTCTTCTCTAGGGTGGCCTTAGGAAAATGTCCACATATTTGGCAGTCTGAATCGAGGTGGTCAAACCCCAGACAGTAAACACAGGTGCTGTGGGGATCAGCCTTAGCAAAGGCCACCCCACACTCACTGCAGTGTTAAAACCCAGTGGGCCCAGTTTTTCTTTTGGGTTTCTCAGACGTTGCCATCCTAACACTTACCCTTTATTCGGCTAAAGCCAGGCAAGATCCCCCTTATTGGTTACTAACCGTGTTACGGGTGTGGGAAAAAAATGTCTGAAACACATTTTTTTTAGAACCGATAAGGACCGGTACCTCACACTAAACTGTAAATAAAAGCAAAACAAAACCAGACAATTGGTTCCTACTGAACCGACTGAAACTTATTTTTTTTTTTTGCAATTTCCACACACAGAATAGCACTCAGTCTACTACCTAAGCACTTACTGTACCACAGACATGGATCTGAACCGAAGTAAAATAAAGAAAAATACGGTATAAAACCGACGTTTTACTGATACCGAACTGAAAGCAATGGAGAGATCTCTGGAGCGACTGTTCAGTTAGGCGGAGTAAAGAATCTGACGGGTACACTTGAAAGTGCAGCAGACAGAGGTTTGAACCCAAGCTTGAGAGCAACGTTCTATGCTCTGGCATAGAGTTAACTCTTTCCTCTCCAGAGCAGTTCAAGTGCTGGGGCTAACTGCATAAGAAAAAATTACTTACCATAGTAATCTTCTTTCTTCCCATTGATACTCAGGTATTCATAACTTTATGCAATAAGCCTTCTAAGCAGAACTGCCCGGAGAGATGAAACATGTGCAAATGATGGAATCTTTTGCATGAGCCACTTTTCAAATGCTGTATTCTACTAACTGCCTTTGCTCTAAACCCCTCAGATTCCCTAGAAGCCTGGAAAGACAGGCCCACAAGCACTAAGTGAAACAATGATAACAACAAAATTGAACATAATAATAACAATAAAAATAATAATAATTACAGTAGGGACTCTTTTAACACCCAGAAAAGGCCCCCAACAGGAGGGCATAGCATATAACAGAATACCCCTGAATGTCAGAATCACCCGACAAGGGGGAATAACAATAGTGAACACCATCACGACATATGTGCCAGAAATGGCATTTATACCCCTGAGAGCACAGCATACAGGAGTGCAGAGGCTAAAAAGTTCTGGAAGGGGAGGCAGGGTGGGAAGTTATGAATACCTGAGTATCACTGGGAAGAAAGAAGATTACTATGGTAAGTTATTTTTTTCTTCTAACCCCAGTAATACTCAGGTAATTCATAACTTTATGCAGACTACAAAGCAGTACCACTGGAGGTGGGCACAGAACTTTATTTTGGAATCAGATTCTGCAGGACTGCTGTGTCAAACCTAGCATCGTCCCCGGATAGAACATCCAGGTTATAGTGCTTCGTAAAGGTGTGTACTGTTCTTAGGTAGTTGCTTTACAAATGTCCACCATAGGAACATCCCCCACAGCTGCTATGGTAGCAGCTGTGCCCCTTGTAGAATGGGCCCTCAACCCTGTTGAGGGCTCCTTTTCCACCTCAGAGTAACAGAAAAAACTGGATACTATCCAGCAAAAAATGGACCTTTTGATGCTGGGTTACCCTTTCCCACATTTCATAGGTCAGGAACAGCTGATTCCTGTTCTGCCTATGGACTGTAGTGGCTGTCAAGTAGTAGCTAAGAGCTCTTTGACATCCAAACTATGAAGACTCCTTTCACTTGAACCAAAGTGTTCAGTGAAAAGACAGGTAAGGTAATGGTTTGGTTCAAATGGAAATTAAAACCCATTTTAGGAAGAAACTTCCTGTTTGTTTTCAGGACCACTTTGTCTCTGTGGAATGAAATGTAGTCATGTTCAATGCAGTGAGACTGGAGCTCACTGGTTTCTCTGACAGAAATCATTACCATAAGGAAAAAAATATTTTTATGTGACATATCTAAAATAAACTGAAAACATAGGCTCAAAAGGGGAACCTATGAGCCTAACCATACACACATTTAGGTACCATGCTTGCACCAGTTCCCTGTGAGGGTGTGTGCAAATGGGATACATCTTTAAAGAACCTCTTGAAGACAGGGTCTGAGGCCAGAGAAACAGAGAGGCATCCTGTCAACTGAAATATAAGTATATGCTTTTAAGGTAGTGGATTGTAAGTCGAGTAAATGCAATAGGTAAGATAGTACAGCACAACTGGGACACTAGCCTGCACTGTTACTGGTGAAGCCCTTAAACAGCCTTTTGGAGATAGGATCTGGAGCGACTTGAAACATTTTGTCTACCTGATATGCAGGCTGATGCTACAGCTAGGTGGACCTTAAGGGTGCTGGGCTGCAAGTCGAATTAATGTAAATAGGAAAATAATCAAGCACAGCTGGGACCCCAGCATGTGCTGGTACCAGTTCCTAGCTGAATACCAAATAGAAAAAACCTTTTCCATGTGAAGCATAGATTTTCTTAATAGAGGGATTCCTATAACCACTTAAAATGCCCAAGACATTTTCAGAAAAATACAAGACTACATATTGCAGGCCCTCAACAGCCAAGTCTCGAGCCTGAGTTTTGGGTACAGGAGCCTCCCTTGGTTGGAGGTTAGCAGATTGTGCCTTCAAGGAAGGTGTATTGGTTCAGACCCAGACATGGAGAGTAGCAGAGAGCACGATGGCTGCCTGGCCCAGTCTGGTGCTATCAAGAGCACTGATGCTGACTGGCACCTGAGCTTAAGAAATACTCTGTACACCAGAGGGAAGGAGGAAGAGCATGTAAGTGCTTCCCTGACTAATCCAGAGCCAGAGCATCCAGGGGGTTGTTCCCATATCCGGTGGTCTGCCATAGTACAATGACAGGTGGTGGTTCTGGTGGGACACAAACAAGTCTACCTCTGGGGTGCTCCACCTCCTAAAGATTACTTGCACTACCTGACTGTCCAAATCCCATTCGTGATGGGACTAGCTGATTTGAGTCAGGGTATCTGCCAAGGTATTGTCCTTGCCTGGCAGATAAATAACCTGCAGGAGAACCCCACCCCACCCCCATGGAGCATCCTAGACTGACTCCATATTATCATGAATCCTGTGCAGGGAGGGCTTGACCTAATCCATCCCTGCTTGTTTGTGATATACACTGTGGTGGTATTGTCTGTTTTGACCTGTACCACCTTCCCTGTACTAGTTGTGTGAAAACCTTTAGTGCCAGTAACACTAATCTTGGCTCCAGCAGGTTTGTGTGCAGAAGTGACTCTGCGCTGGGATGGTGTGAACCTCCAGATGGGAGCCCCACACTAGTAGAGATGCATCTGTTGGCCAAACAATTGATGGGGACTCTTGCTGAAAAAAGGACCCCTTTCCTCAGGTTGGTTTCTTCTTTCCACCCTTGAGTGACCTGTAACAATGTTTTTTGTTACCGAAATAAGTTTTGAGAGAGGGACCTTTCTCCCAGTGAACCCAGAGGTGAAACTGAATGTCCCTCATCTATATGTAACCCCTAGATGGCGCTATCCCAGGGGCTACTACCCCTGCCTGATTTGCCACTAACAGGTTGAGGGGCCTGGATCCAATGGCGGGTGCCTCCACCCAGAGGTCAGGGTTTGCAATAGTTAAACTAACTTGGTCACAGCCCTCTGGGACACTGCACCACCCTTTCTTCCCACTAGTGGCCCACACAATATATCGGAATTACCTTCACAGTATACACACTTACCCCAGGACTGGTTCGGCACTGGGACCTCCTGTGAAATGAGATACAGTGCAACAATCACAGTACAGTACTTTAACACTCAGGCAGTATAACTTTGCTGAAACAAGCAGCTCTGATTTATTTAGGGGGATATAACAAGGACAGGGGGAAATCAGGTTAATTAGCTTATCACTCTAATAATCTACCTATGGCTCTGTGCACAGGCCTATCCCTATCAGTTACTGTCCCTGGGTACCCAAGCCCTAGTGGCTAGTCCAAACCGTGGCAGCTGGTAGGGGCCCTTTCACACAGAGAAAAGGAAAATTAAACAGTCAGCAATACAGTAATTCCATTTGGATTTAATGTGGCAATTCAACAGGGAGCGACCCTGAATTAGTACTCACGACCTCCAAATAAGATAGGGTCCTTCAATATCAGCAGGGCTACTCTTGAGCTCCAAGAGACTCTTCACACATTTATATGGTAAAAAAAAGAGAGTACTATACCAGGCAGGCTGCTTCTCTATCCGATCGCAATTACTGCACAATACCCGGGAGAACACACAGCAGATTCAGTTCCTGACAGACAGTGCAATTCAATAATTTCTCCAGTCTTCTACAGGGTGAGCCTGGTTTCTACTCTTCAGAGATCCTTTGATTCTTTTCGCAGGACGGATTCAGTCCTAACAAGCAGTTACACAAGCCGCGGACCGAACTCTGGGCCTTACACACGTTTTTGACTAAAACTGCACACTGAAAAAGCACAGGCTCCTTCCTTCTTCACTGCCAAAGCTCAACTGAAACTCCAACCGACAAAACCGGGCACTTCCTTTGAGTTCCTCCCAGTTCTTGACTGGATTGGCTGTCACTCACAATAGACTGCTGCTGTTGGTCCAAAAGGCACTGAAGTCTAAACTACATCTCCCAGAGTCACTGCCCATACAATCCTCTTGTGGCTGGCTCAGATTATGAGCCCAAGTTCTGATTCGTCCAAGGCACCATTTTAGAGCTAGCTTACCCACACTGATTGGTCCAGTTCAGCAGTTCAAAACTAGAATGGGGAACTAGCAGACACAGTTCTGACTGCAAAGAAAGCAGGTTAGACAAACTGTAATTTCATTATTACTCTAAATAATTTCTGGCGAACAGTTACATCTTTCAGATAGGTTCCCTTTGCACTCCTAGTGACTGCAAAATGAAGTGAATTGGCAGCAGCTCGAGTGGTACTCAGAGAAGCACACAGTCCCCCCATACAAACTAATTATGTCTGCAAGCAGACAGCTCTTAAAGAGACAGTACCAGAGGCTCTAAAAACACTCACTGATAAATGGCTTAAATGCCAAACACCATTCAGGCTTGAGCATTCAAGCAAGCTCCTGGAAGTCTTTGGGAACCCCCATTTGCAGGGGGTTACACCCTTCCTGGCCTGGGAAAGCATGCGTCCGCGTCAAGCAAGTACCCATAAGTTTCAACTGCAACCATATACATTTGCATTAGGCTCACATGTAATCATCAGTCAATATATCATTTTACCAAGAACACATTTCTGAAACATTGCAGTACGTCACTCTTTACACAGTATTACATACACATTGTACCATAACTCAATTATTACCTCTTGTACATGAAACCTGAAGAGGGGCCCTTCCTATCAGTTACCATGGGGCTGGATGGGGCAAGGGCACCATACTTAGAGGGCAACACAAGTAACTTGGAGTTAGCACTGATGCTCAGTTTGGGCAATGAGCTCGGGGACACATATACTCCTTTATGGACAACATTGAGAGGCAAGTCCACAGGCCTCCCAAGTGAATCATAACTGAGGTGCACCACAGGCTTTACAGCTCGACCAGTCTTTCTAGGGGGAACTGTTATAGTCTCTGCACTCTGAGCCTCATTTTCAGCATTGTCCTCACTTGTCAGGGGAGTCTCCATGGGGTAGAGAGGCTAGAACTTGGGGCACTTTCAGCTCCAGGAGTTACAGTTTCTGAGTCCACAACATTTGTCTCGCATGGAGAGCTTTCGGACACTGGCAGTGGACTGTCAGGGCCTCAAAATACTCTTCTTGTTGGGGTGTATCACCAGTCTGCCCTAATCTATCATTTTCCTCCCTGAAAGCTCAAACAGTTCAACCATGCACAATGATTCCATTTCATCTGATCTGATGCTTTGCACTTCACTTTCTGGGAGCATTGGCTTCCAGGGATGCAAGCTGGGGCTTAGACAGTCCAGAAGGCCCAGCTTCATCTCCAGTATTGACTAGGGATTGCCCTCAAACAATTGATTCAGTTCAGTAAGAAGGATAGTATTCAAAGTCACTCTCACTTTCTTCCGATATGGACTGACAGTCATGCTCAACTGGGACTTGTGGAGGGAACACTTTAACTTTGCTTCTGTAGGTGCAGACTTTCTTGATCTTTTCTTAGCAGCAGCTCTAGTCACTGGTCCAGAGGGGCATCTTCTAGGGCTCAGACTCAATTAAGATTTGTCCAATGGGCAGTAAATGATTTCTATGCATTGTTTTACATCTTTTGAATTATTCTCAGGCCTTACTTTGTACACTGGCAGATCATCTAGTTTGCCCACTACAATGTGAGGGAGATGGTGCCATCTGTCAGCAATCTTGTGCTTGCCATGCAGTCCCAGATTTCTTAGCAATACCGATCTCCTCCTGAGTTCCTGTGCTTTCACCTTTTATCATACCTTTCTTTGTTGGCCAGATTTCTTTTGGCAGCCATGGTTTGAGCCAGTTGGTACGCATGGAGTTAGCTGGGCCTTTAACTTTGCACATACTGTAAATAGTTGTCAGCTTGAACCCCATCAGGAGAGACCCCAAAACACACATCTACTGGTAGTGAGCTTCTCTTCCAAACATCAGAGTGGGGAGAATCCAGTGGCATCACTTTTGGTGCAGTTATAAGCATGTACCAGGGTGTTAATTTGTTGGCTCCATCAGGCTTGTCCTTTGGGTGCAGGGTGCCCTAGCATATCTAGCAAAGTGGTTGAAACGTTCAGGCTGTGGGTCCCCTGGGGTGGTAAGGAGTGGTTCTGGACTTGCACTCCCCACAGAGAAAGCATCTCTTTGATCAGGCGACTCTCAAAGTCTCTCCCTTGATCAGAATGGATTCTTTGTGGAGCCCCATAGTGAACAAAAAGTTTTCTACAAGTACTTTGGCCACAGTGGATGCTTTCTGGTCTTTGGTGGAAAGCTTGGGCATATCTCGTGAAATGGTCAGTGACCACCAGCACATTACTGATATTTCTTTGATCTGACTCCAAACTCAGAAAATCAATACAGACCAGCTCCATGGGTGCACTGGTGGTGATGTTAACAAGGGGGCAGCCCTCTGGGCAAAAGCTTTCCTCTGTAACTTAGCGACTACAAGTTCGAATGTGTTGCTCCACATCAGCCCCCATCTTAGGCCAATAGAATCTGGATCTCACCAAGTCAAGTGTTCTGTCTATACCAAGGTGCCCCATGTGGTTGTGCAAGGACCTCAGTACTGAGTCTCGAAGGCAGTGGGCAGCACTAGTTGTTGTTTGTCTACTTGTCCCCCTCTGTCTACTGTTTCTCTGTATAACAGTTTATTGATCAGTTTCAACTTAGGACCTTCTTTGTATAACAGTGCAGTTCTCAAATCAGTGGGCGTAATTTGGACACATCTTTTCCTGCATAGAGGCTTCTAAGCTGCTTTGATCATGGGATCTGGGATTGAGCCCGCGAATACTGTCATTGTCCAGCTGAGGCAGTGCACCAATGTCTATTGCAGAAAAGTGGCAATAAGCAGCGGTATGCAATTCTCAGAGGCTCCCAAGCAATCCACCATGCAGTCCACTGCGTCCGTGGACATTGTTCCTCCCGTCAAACTTCCAGCAGAGTGCCGAATGTCAGGTTCTGCCAATCGGACCCAATCATTCTGGGAAACAGGCCTCGGGAGAGAGCATCAGCATCTATGTGGTTCAGACCTGCCGGTATTCGAGGCATAGTCATATGTAGATAATGCAGAAAGCCACCTATGGCCAGTGGCATCCAACTTAGCTGAGGTCTGCACATAGGTCAAAGGATTATTGTCAGTTTTACTAGTATTTTAGCCCCATACAAGTACTCATGGAATTGGTCAACAATAGCCCACTTCAAAGCTAGGAACTCTAACTTATGTACAGGATAGTTCTTTTCGGATGGGGTCAGGCTTCTACTGGCAAAGGCCACTGGTCTCAGGCCATTCTCGTGCTCTTGGTACAACACAGCCCCCAACCCTTGCAAGCTAGCATCAGTGTGCAGGACGTAAGGTTTTCTTGGATCGGCATAGGCCAGCACTGGAGCATGGGTGTTGATATATGATCTCATGAAAAGCAGTCTCACAATCAGAAGTCCAGCGGCCCCAAATACTTCACTCGGATGAAAATACACTCTTTCAGTCTTGAGGACGCTGACTTTTGGTATTTTTGTGGGTTGGGGATACCCTTGAGTAAGGTTAAGTAAAGGGCGGATCACTCTTGAATAGTCCTTGATGAAGCGTACGATAATAACCACAGAATCCCAGGAATCTTGCAGTTCTTTTAGATTTTTGGGCTGTGGCCAGGTGGTCAAGGCCTCAACTTTACTTGGGTCGGTCTCTATTCCTCGGTGGATACTATGTCCCACATACTTTACTGATGTTTGAAAGAATTGACACTTATCAATGGACAGTTTAAGGCCAAAGTCCTCCAGTCGGTCCAATACCTTAAATAATCTGCTCTCATGTTCCTCCAGTGAGCTGCCAAACACAATAACATCATCTAGGTATACCAGGCACTCTAGTAAGTTCATGTCCCCACTGCACGCTCCATCAATGGTTGAAAAGTGGCTGGGGCACCTGAAATCCTTGAGGCATCCTCATGAATTCATAGAAGCCAAGCGGACAGATAAGGCCGTCTTCTCCACGGTCCTCTGGGGCCATCGGGATCTGGTAGTACCCACTGCGGAGATCCAGCACAGAGAACCACTTGCTCCCGCTTAGGCAGTCCAAAGCATCCTGAATGCGGGCATTGTGTACTGATCAGGGATAGTCCGCCGGTTTAAGGTGCGATAATCCACACACATCCTTACTGTTCCATTCTTTTCCTCACTACCACAATGGGGAAGCAGGGCTTCTGGATTCTTGTATTACACCAGCAGCTAACATCTCTTGCAGATGCCGTCTCCACATCATCTATGTCAGCAGGTGCCAGGCGTCGAGACCTCTCACGAAATGGTTTTCGTCATGCAGCCGGATATTGTGCTCAGCTCCTGCACACATACTACATCCCATTCCTTTAAAAAAACACCTGGTCTCTCTGGGCAAGCTTCTCACTGATCCTCACTTTCCATTCAGCTGGCAGCGGGGAGTCGCCAATCAAACAAGTCAGGCGTTACTCTGTCATTCTTCCTTGAACTCTTGCTGCTGGGTAGCACTGCAGTGTCTGCACAATGCACATTAGCCAGGATGCAACCTCTGTTTACTCGAATGTCTCTTTCAGACACATTATGAACTTGGACCATTACCCTTCTGGCATAAGCATGGGCTCTAGCGGGCAAAATACTAGAATCGACCAGCAGTCCCTCTGGCAATTTTCCATCGCCTGGTGCATCCAACATTAATATTTTATTCTTAACATCCTTTCTGATACGGACCTCTCCCTGTAAGGTACACTGGGCATTTGGCGCCAGGATCAGAGACTCAGGATCCTTCTTCCATACAATTCCGACCGTTCCTCTGGTTCAGTTTTTCAGCATCTCTCTGTGCCTCATAGGCCTTCTTAATTAAAGCCGGAACTCTTAAAGCTCTACTAGTCTTTGACCCTGTTTTCATAACACAACTGTGCCAGCCTTCCGAACATATGAGCATTTGTTCCAATCAACAAAGGGACACCATCATACAGTCCAGTGGGGGGACACACTAAGGCTAGGGTCTCTACTTGTTCGGCCACTCCAGCCACGGAGGTGGGGAAAGACAGCCAAATTCGGATATACCCGGAATAGGGGTAGGCCTTCTCACTTAACCCCCATACATGCAGTCCTTCTAATGGTTGTAAGGGTACATCTGACAAATGCTTCTGATACCAATCCTGGAACATAATTGTCACTTGGGAGCCACTGTCTAATACAGCTCTTGTAGACACTCCATTCACCTTTACAGTGGTCTCCATGGAGGGACCCACTATTCTGGACCAGTCTGGAGAGGCGGTAGTGGGGGCCTGGGCAACTGACCTTGCCACAAAAGGACGTGAATTAGCATTTTTGGTGCCCTCACTGGGACATGTCGGCACCTCTTAACCACTGATTTCTTCTCCCAAGCTCCTTGTAGCCTATATGCAACTTTGTCAGTGTCTTTGGGGACTGGCATTCCTTTCATGTGCCCATCTTTCCCACAATTACAGCAAAACATACTTTCTGGAGTTTGAGCTGGCCGAGGCGCCACACTGGGAGCCAGGGCGGGGTATTACTAACTGGAAACCTGGGTGCCATCTCTGTCCTGCGCGTGATAAGCATTTGGAGACATCTGTCAGTTTCTCCACTTCCATGGTCAAGGAATTGAGTTTGGAGCTGTTATCAGCAGGAGATACATGGGTGGGTACCCCCACCCCATAGCAGATGCAGTCGGATATAGGTCAGGCCTGTGACTTGCAGGCGTGGCCTTCATAAAGGGACTGTTTTTGAATTCTCGATCTCTCAACAGTTAGCCCCATTGTGGCATATCTTTTTCCTTGTCAGAGCACTCATTGACTGTCAACCTCTGCCCTGAACTTCACTTGATGGGTCACCCTCAGTCACTTGGGTCGTAGCCACAGCTGTTGGTGCAGGTACCTCCGAGGTCGCCTTTTCTCAACTCCTCAATTTCTCTCATTAACTCATCATAGGAGGGTGGGGATTCCAGTCGATTTGCCAGTAACTGAAGCAACAGCAGTTCTGAGAAGGGGCAGACTTAAGGATTCTGTCCAGTCTGGTTCGGTCCAGTTCAATCGCTGGCAAACTACCCTTTCTGAGGCATTCTTGCAACTATTTTTCCAGCCGAGACATACACAGACAACAACTCCCCTTGGTACTGTTGTGCATTTCTTACTCTCCACCATAGGTCCTCATCAGAATCTGGGCTCCCATACACATTCTCCAAGGCCTCAAGATAGGCCTGTGCAGTCGCTTCAGGGTTACTGGCCCGTTTAGCACGGATGGTAGCCAGGCAGGACCTTGGAGGCTCTCACTAACCCTCTTTCGCTTAGCCTTCCGAGCATTGCCATTCTAGCACTTGGGGGCAACATAGTCTATCCAGGTCTCCCAGTCATCCTCCCTTGGGGGTGGGAGGTGCCAGAGAAGATCCTCAACCTTCGTAAGAGTCGTGACTAATGGCAGGTGCAGAAATAGGAGTCTGCATTGGTTCAGCCACCATTACGGGCACTGGAGCAGGAGAGGGTGTTGGGGAGGAACACCCCAGGTGGCAAAGATAGTTTCTTCAAGTCCTCCACAGTTTTCCCCTCTCCCAGCAACCATTCAGCAAATTTCTCCTCAAAAGTTTCAGATAGTGGTGGGGGCTGATTCCCCCACGGGTCTTTACTGTCCTTAGTTATCACTCTCCAAGCAGTGAGGGCTCCCTCTGGGGTAATGGTCTGTGGCACTTTGGAGCTATCTATGGGATCCTTAAACTCTACTAGGGCCAGGAAAGTGTGGGTGAGCAGATAAGCATGCCGACCCACCACCACAGGGTTTTGTAAACCTTCCACCTTGGAAAGTACTCCCTGCACAGTGTCCGTATTGATACCCAGGGGGATGTCCAGGATAAGCATAGCATTTTGGGGGTCGATCTCCTCCCCAGTACACCACTCCACCAGCCGTGCACAGCCACTTCTGTCGGGTACCCATTTTTTCTTAACAGTGGTTCAGAATATGGCCACTAGAGGACACACAATCCCAGCGGTGAGCCTCAAGATGTAACCCCTAGATGGCGCTATCCCAGGGGCTACTACCCTGCCTGATTTGCCACTAACAGGTTGAGGGGCCTGGATCCAATGGCGGGTGCCTCCACCCAGAGGTCAGGGTTTGCAATAGTTAAACTAACTTGGTCACAGCCCTCTGGGACACTGCAACCCCCCTTTCTTCCCACTAGTGGCCCACACAATATATCGGAATTACCTTCACAGTATACACTTACCCCCAGGACTGGTTCCGGCACTGGGACCTCCTGTGAAATGAGATACAGTGCAACAATCACAGTACAGTACTTTAACACTCAGGCAGTATAACTTTGCTGAAACAAGCAGCTCTGATTTATTTAGGGGGATATAACAAGGACAGGGGGAAATCAGGTTAATTAGCTTATCACTCTAATAATCTACCTATGGCTCTGTGCACAGGCCTATCCCTATCAGTTACTGTCCCTGGGTACCCAAGCCCTAGTGGCTAGTCCAAACCGTGGCAGCTGGTAGGGGCCCTTTCACACAGAGAAAAGGAAAATTAAACAGTCAGCAGTACAGTAATTCCATTTGGATTTAATGTGGCAATTCAACAGGAGGCGACCCTGAATTAGTACTCACGACCTCCAAATAAGATAGGGTCCTTCAATATCAGCAGGGCTACTCTTGAGCTCCAAGAGACTCTTCACACATTTATATGGTAAAAAAAGAGATTACTATACCAGGCAGGCTGCTTCTCTATCCCGACTGCATTACTGCACAATACCCGGGAGAACACACAGCAGATTCAGTTCTGACAGACAGTGCAATTCAATAATTTCTCCAGTCTTCTACAGGGTGAGCCTGGTTTCTACTCTTCAGAGATCCTTTGATTCTTTTGCAGGGACGGATTCAGTCCTAACAAGCAGTTACACAAGCTGCAGACCGAACTTGGGCCTTTACACACGCTTTTGACTAAAACTGCACACTGAAAAGCACAGGGCTCCTTCCTTCTTCACTGCCAAAGCTCAACTGAAACTCCAACCGACAAAATCTGGCACTTCCTTTGAGTTCCTCCCAGTTCTTGACTGGATTGGCTGTCACTCACAATAGACTGCTGCTGTTGGTCCAAAAAGGCACTGAAGTCTAAACTACATCTCCCAGAGTCACTGCCCATACAATCCTCTTGTGGCTGGCTCAGATTATGAGTCCAAGTTCTGATTCGTCCAAGGCACCATTTTAGAGCTAGCTTACCCCACACTGATTGGTCCAGTTCAGCAGTTCAAAACTAGAATGGGGAACTAGCAGACACAGTTCTGACTGCAAAGAAAGCAGGTTAGACAAACTGTAATTTCATTATTACTCTAAATAATTTCTGGCAAACAGTTACATCTTTCAGATAGGTTCCTTTGCACTCCTAGTGACTGCAAAATGAAGTGAATTGGCAGCAGCTCGAGTGGTACTCAGAGAAGCACACAGTCCCCATACAAACTAATTATGTCTGCAAGCAGACAGCTCTTAAAGAGACAGTACCAGAGGCTCTAAAAACACTCACTGATAAATGGCTTAAATGCCAAACACCATTCAGGCTTGGAGCATTCAAGCAAGCTCCTGGAAGTCTTTTGGGAACCCCCATTTGCAGGGGGGTTACATATAACTTGGATTCCAGGACTATGCCAGTGGCAGGTGTCATGGGGCCAGTAGCTGAAGAAACTGTTTCTTAGCTTTTAGTTTGTTCAGGCTGATTGAGCCCACTTACAGTGGAATACATCTTGCCCTGCCTTGCAAGGTATCTAGCTCTGCTCCTATGAACTGTAGTGCCTAAGCAGGCTGAAGGACAGAACGTCTTTAGATTTATCAGGAACCCTAGCAACTCTAGAAGCCCTGGGTGAGTTGCAGATTCTCCCACTTGCTGGGTTGATTTTACAACCCTCAGCCAGTCATCTAGGTATGGGAAAACTGTGACACCTTGTCTTTGAAGGTGTGCCACAACTCCTGCCCAGCACTTTGTGCACACTCTTGGGGAGTGACCTGACAGGAGTATGAACCAGATGTACTTTCTGTGAAAACTCCCTTATGAGGATGTGGAAATAAGCACCCTTTAAGTCCAGTGATGCCAACCATTCCCCTGTCTGGAGTGTTGGCAGAATCAGTGACAAAGTTATCATTTTGGACTTTGGCATTATTAAAAGTGCCTGTTTAGTACACTGAAGTCTAAGACAGGCCAACACTCCCCGTTTTCTTTGTGGTACCTTTTTCTGTACTAAGACAGGCTCCACTGTCTGACAATAACATGTTGTGACTTTTTTTTAAACTGCTGGAATGGATTTGAACTCTGAGACAATCCCTAACTCACTGTGGTGCCTGAAATACGCCTGCTGTGGGTACTGCTGATACTGAGGCACAACTCTGGCCTGATAAAAGAAAAGTCTTGGTGTGAAATGATCTGTCTCTGCCTCCCCTTCCATATGTTTTATTTATTTATTTATTTATTAACGAGATTTACCAGATAAGCATACTGAGCGGGAAACCACTCGTTTCCAGATGCGACCTGGGTGTACATAACATAACATATCAGTGCTAAAAATTAACATTTGAAATGCAGTAGGTAGTGTTACAATAGAATATGTGCATAACGTTCATATTTAGGTACAGTAGGCTCAAACATAGGTGAAGCAAAACAGATCCAAGGATGATTACAGTCAGGACAATTAAGCAAATGTATGCAGGTTTTAAGATTTGTAATACTTAGTACATACTAGCAATGAGGACAAAGAAGATGGTCAAACTTGCAGTGTTGAGGATGGGGGGGGGCATAGGTGACGGGGGTAGTTAGGATAGTTTGAGGGTTTGCATGTGCCCCCCGTTAAGTACCAAGTGGATTCTTAGTTTTAGCTGAGCTATCCTGCAGGTTACAGTTGCAAGTGTCAGAGAAGTGGGCCTGAAGGAGAGTGGACATGGCCCAAGGGGTGGAGCTAGCCTGCCTGATTGCACTTGGGAGGTGATTCCAGAGGGTGGGCATTCTGTATTTGAAAGCCGATTGGCCTTTAGAGGTGCGCATGAAAGGGATGTGCAGTAGATTTGAGTCAGAGCCCCGCAGAGAGTAGGCCGGTGGTGGTTGCATTGTTAGAGTGGAGCTGAGATAGGAGGGAAGGGAGTTTGACCAGTGCTTAGCTAAGATTTGCACAGTGGAGCTGGCGCCTGGTGTGCAGCGAGGGGAGGCCTAGGGCGGCATATAGGTGACAGTGGTGGGTGGTAGGGGGGCATTCTAGGATGAGGCGGCAGAAGGAGTGGAAAAGGGGGTCCAAATTTGCTAGGGTGGATGGAGAGGCTGCTCCGTAGACCACATCGCCATAGTCGAAAATAGGGAGAATCATTTTGTGTAAGAGCTCTCTCTCCTGACAGGGGTGGTTAGGCACCCTTTGTTGCGGTAAAGGGCACCTAGTTTTGGGTACAGTTTTTTCTGGAGGGAGTCTATGTGGACAGAGAAGTCCAAGTGATGATCCAGCCATACTCCCAGGTATTTAAAGGAGGTGCAGGCTTCCAAGGTGGTACCATCCAGTGTCTGGAAGGAGGGTAGAGCTGCTATCCTGGAGAGTCTGTGTTGTGTGCCGAAGGTTATGGATACGGTCTTTTTGGCATTTAGGATGAGTTGATTAGAACTTAGCCAAGTTTGGACAGCGTTGAAGTCTTGTTGAAGGGTAGATTTTAGAGTCTCCGCTGAGGGCCCGGAGGCGTACAGGACGGTGTCGTCCGCATACATTTGAATAGCTGAGTTAGGGCAGGATTGCGGGAGGTCATTTAGGAATATTGAGAAAAGAACTTGGCCCAGGACGGATCCTTGGGGGACCCTCATTGTGACTGGGAGCTGGGGGAATACTTGGGTGCCAATTTTGACTGATTGCGACCTACCAGTGAGGTAGTCATGGAACCACCTGATGGCTTGATTTGATAGGCCAGCATCTTGCATTTTGGCGATGAGCTTTGGGTGGGAAACGGTATCAAAAGCTTTTGCCAGGTCAATGAATATGGCCGAGGTAATGAACCCTTCATCCATACCTGAGGCAATATCGTTGGAGAGTCTAAGGAGCGCGGTTATGGTGGAGTGTGATTTCCGAAAGCCAGACTGGAAGGGGGTGAAGAAGGAGGTGGCGTCAAGAAATTGTGTGATTTGAGCGAGGGCTATTTTTTCTTGAAGTTTGGCCAGGGTAGGGAGGAGGGAGATCGGGCGGTAATTCCCTGGATCTGCTAGGTTACCTCCTTTTGGCAGCGGTATAACTAGAGCCTTCTTCCAGGCTGCTGGAATTTGTGCAGTGGAGAAGGAGCGGTTTAGTAGGTCGGCAAGGGGAGCGGAAATGGCCGGGGCGGAGAGATATAAGAGTTTTGCGCCCAGTCCTAGTGGGCATTTCCCTTTAGTGGGGTCAAGGGCAGTGAGGGTGGCTAGAACTTCAGGTGGGGAGACCGGCTTGAAGGAGAATAAGGTGTGTGGGTGGGAGCGGGGGGCGCGAGGGAATCGGGTATGGGTGGCAGGGTTGCCGTTTTAGAGAGAAGGGTTTTAGCGCAGCTGGTAAAGAAGTGGTTGAAAGTAGAGGCAACTTCCTTTGGCTCGGATATGTTTTTGCCTTGGATAGTGAGGGAAGGGGAGGTTGGCTGTATGGGGGGATTGAGCAGGGATTTAATAGATTTCCAGAAGTTGGATGGGTGGTTTAGATTGGAAGAGAGGGCCGCACGGAAGAAATGCTTTTTAGCCTGTCTTATGGCTTTGGTACAAATGTTGCGGAGGGTCCGGTACTGCTGCCAAGATGCAGTAGAGCCTGTTTTCCTATGGTTTTTCCAGGCTTGGTCCCTGGCGCGACAGCTGGAGATAATGTCAGCGGAGACCCATGGGAGGTGGGATATCCTTACTCTTTTGTTTCTCATAGGGTCGTGGAAGTCCCACACAGCGAGAAATTGCTTTCTGAACAGGTCAAAAGCTTGATCAAGGGTGGGCGCCAGTTTGATGAAAGACCAGTCGGCAGAGGCGAGATCAGTTAGCAGGGTGGAGAGGCCGAGGGACTTATAAGACCGGGAGTTGACTGATCTGGGTGGTAGGCTATTAGTGGGTCTCTGCACTTTTCTGATTACATATATCGGGTGTTGGTCGTTCATTGAGTCTGGTAGTAGGCCGGCTTTACAGACCCTGTGGATGGGTTGTGAGAGCCCAATCCAGGAGGAGTGGTTTGGGACTTGGTGTTGAGGCGTGTGGGTTCCTCAATCAGCTGGGAGAGTTAAGGGCTTTGACCCTGCTGCTGAGTTTGAGCAGCTTTTATCTAACCAGTTGTGGTTGAAATCGCCGAGGATGTAGAGCTCACCAGCGATGGCCAGGTTTTTGAAAGTGGCCAGGAGGTCAGTGATGTTACTTGCTGGGGTTGCAGGGGCGCAGTATAACCCTGCAACATACACGGGGGCGGAATGTGGCAGGACGAGTTTGATCATCCTGGTGTCGATAAGTGGGGGGCATGGGAGCTGGACAGGGGTGAACTGTAGCGTGTTGGATATAAACATGGCAATTCCTCCACCTTTCTTTTTGCCTATTCTGTCGTGCCGGAGGACTGAGTAGCCAGGCATGGCGACTTCTGAGTCATTATGTTGGGGTTTTAACCAAGTCTCAGAAACTACGCAGATGTCAGGTTTGAGTGCATGAGTGGTGACTTGCAGCTCCGGGATTTTATTTATGAGGCTGCGAATATTTAGATGAACCATGCTGAGCCCTTTAGGTAATTTTAGATGTGCAGGGTGGGTCTGGGGTCCAGGGTTGGTTTCGATGTCACCTGCCAGCAGGAGTATCAAGGTAAGGTATTGAAGGGTGGTGGTCCATCTAATTTTTGATTTGGATTTGGGGAAGTGCCGACGAAGGGCAGTGGGGGTGGAGGACTTAGTAAGTCTGCTTAGGGCATCTAGGCGCGGGGCGATGGATGGCGGGCAGATGTATGAGCATGCAACCCAGCCTGGGTGTAGATTGTGCTCAGAGCACTCTTGTGGGGTATTTAGGGGGCTGGAGGGGGTCACGATAGAGCTGTAAATTAATGGACACGGGTCATTTTGGGGGAGCGTGGTTGGTGGGAGCGACGAAGGGGGGATGGTCATTGTTAACAGGGCCAAAGCAAACAGGAGCATGCTTATTTTTTTTTTTTATTTATAAGTACCAGGCAGGAGGAAGTGTTAGCAGCCACTAGTGGTGAGCCCTTATAACCTGCAGATCAGAAAGTGGGCTGATAGGTTTTATCACATCACCTGACCTCTCAGATTACTATAAATTCCACTGTCGACCAAGGGTGGTGGTGGGCGGTGGGGAGCCGCGCACAGTGCCGGCGGGGCAAAACCTCTGCAGTGCTAGTGGCTCCAGGAGACTCTATGCAGGGCCAGGCGGCTTTAGCAGTCCTCAGGAAAGTCCTTAAATTACCTTAGCAGCAAAAAGTTCGGGGGGGGTCCTTCTTGTCCTGGATTGCTTTGGGAGGGTGTCTGAACCCCTCGCGAGCACGTGGGGATGGCTGGGAAGGGCGGCAGTCCCCTAGCCTCTCGGCCCGCTCTGAGGAGAAAACGAACAGGTAAGAGGTTATTTATACTGTATGGGAATGTAACTTGATATACGGAGCAGCTGTGAGATTCTACGTTAGGTGAACCGAAGCACAGACCGCTTTTTGGGAGGCAGAAGCTTTGTTACAAGGTAGTTTTTTTTTTTTTTTGGTATTTCTTATCCCTGAGTTTAGAGCACGACTGAAAATTGCTAATTCCCTCCCTCATACTTTAAAAGCACGACTGAAGATTGCTATTTCCCACCCACGTAGTGGCTACCCTATGCAGACGAGAATCCCAGAGGCAGGGGTTCCTTGCACGGCTCAGGCCCTACCGAAAGGCTCGCCTTAGGATGCTTATTAAACCCACACTGCTGAGCGCTTGCTGGGCGAGTGCGGTATTTCTTATCCCTGAGTTTAGAGCACGACTGAAAATTGCTAATTCCCTCCCTCGTACTTTAAAAGCACGACTGAAAATTGCTATTTCCCACCCACATAGTGGCTACCCTATGCAGACGAGAATCCCGGGGGCAGGGGTTCCTTGCACGGCTCAGGCCCTACCGAAAGGCTCGCCTTAGGGTGCTTATTAAACTCACGCTGCCGAGCGCTTGCTGGGCGAGCGCGCGAGGCAAGATGGCTGCCTCGACTGGCCACTTCCGAGGCCCAGGTGCTTGTGGCAGGAGCACAGCTTGGTCTGGATAAGCTGTGGCAAAGTTTGATAGAGGGAGCAAAAGGCAGTGATTACAGACTACAGCACAGGGGACATGACATAAAATTTAGCCGTCTGCTACAGTATTTAGCTGGTCACAGTGAGTACAGAGCTGTGTAATATAGGCAATAAATCGTTTCCAGCATGCAGCCCTCCCTGTTAGGGAGCAATTGAAACCGGTTGGCAATATGCGGCAGCCTACTTCAGCTAGGTACTGTAAATAGTTGAAAACTCCTTAAATATATAGCCAGCCTGCTGCAATTAAGGTAACCGTTGAAACCGGCTTAAATAAACAGATAGTCCTGCTGTATTTAAGGTAACAGTGCAAAACATCTAAAAGTATGAATTTCTGAGTGAAATTAATAAAGGGAAAAACAGTCTTCACATGTCTGCCGACACCTCTGCAGTGCTAGTGGCTCCAGGAGACTCTGTGCAGGGCCAGGCGGCGTTAGCAGTCCTCAGGAAAGTCCTTAAATTACCTTAGCAGCAGAAAGTTCGGGGGGGGTCCTTCTTGTCCCGGATTGCTTTGGGAGGGTGTCTGAACCCCTCGCGACCACATGGGGATGGCTGGGGAGGGCAGCAGTCCCCTAGCCTCTCGGCCCGCTCTTAGCAGCAGAAAGTTTGGGGGGGGTCCTTCTTGTCCCGGATTGCTTTGGGAGGGTGTCTGAACCCCCGCGACCACGTGGGGATGGCTGGGGAGGGCGGCAGTCCCCTAGCCTCTCGGCCCGCTCTTAGCAGCAGAAAGTTTGGGGGTGGTCCTTCTTGTCCCGGATTGCTTTGGGAGGGTGTCTGAACCCCTCACGACCACGTGGGGATGGCTGGGGAGGGCGGCAGTCCCCTAGCCTCTCGGCCCGCTCTTAGCAGCAGAAAGTTTGGGGGGGGGGTCCTTCTTGTCCCGGATTGCTTTGGGAGGGTGTCTGAACCCCTCACGACCATGTGGGGATGGCTGGGAAGGGCGGCAGTCCCCTAGACTCTCGGCCCGTTTTAGTGGAGGGGAAGCTTTCTTTTGCAAAATTGCTACGATAGGCAGTTTTGTATACATACACTTTAGTCATGTAAGCCTTTATCTTTCCTCCGAGAGGGAATTACCCTCACCTGGAAAATACATAGCCTTGGTTTGGATATCCTGAACGAGGTTTGTGACTCTCAGCCAGGCAAACCTCCTTTGAGCCACTGTATCTGCCATTCATCTGGCAGCAGTCATATGACTTGTATTTGGCTGCTCCCTGTTTCAGCTGGATCATCTGACAGGGAAGTCTGAGTCTTGACTGCCAGAGCAAGGACAGACTGCCATAGTGACTTTTGGTATTGAGCATCAAAGGCTTAAAAGCCATGCTGTCAATTTTTCTGGAATTCTTGTTAGGAGGAATGCCAGGAGTGTCTTTGCCTTGTTACAGGCTGTCACTTGTACTACTCCTTGGTGGACAGAGTGGGAGAATAAAAATTCAGCTCCCTCCCTGTCCAGCTGATATTTATTATCCAGCCTCTTTTCAAGAAGGGAAAACAGAGCTTGGAATTTGTAGAATCTTTAAAGAATCTTTCCTGAAGAATGTATTCACAGGAAGGAGGAGCTTTTTAGTGGGTATCAGCCCAATCATTTCTCACAATATGAAAAGTGAGGAATAATCCTCATATGCTCTGTGGGAATAGCCCAACTCCTGTTCAGGGAAACCTCAGTTTAATAGGTTCCCCTTTCTTCTATTTAATCATAAATACATATTCTTCCTCTTAATAATAGGAAGGCTGAGCAGGGGAGGCAGACTGCTTTGCAGGGGTCTGCTGCTGAGAAACAGACAGCCCTTGCAAGTCTAAATTTTTTTTAGCTATTCCAGGCATTTTTCAACATTGTCTCCTTGAAAGTTTTACAATCTCTGCATGATTTGTTAGGCTTTATAGCAGGCACTTAAGTCCCCAAATGCTGTGCAGCAGGAGGTTCTGTGTTTGATTTCTTTGAGAGAACCAGGGAGTCAGCCGGTTCAGCAAGTCTCTTAAGAGCTGCTTGTATACCTGTCTCAGGGGTAGTAGTTATAATAATTGTTGTGGTTTCAGCCACAGTAATTTAGGGTGTCTGCTGGTCAGAGCTAGAGGGACCCTCCGGTGGTGAGAACGTTTTTCTTTAGCCTTATCTGGGTATGTTTCAATAGTTTTCTCAGGACATGCAGATTTCACTCTGCTTGAAAATGTACATACCCAGAGAGGCAAACAAAGACTGTTTGCCTTAGCAAAATATCACCACTCTCAACACATGATTCAAAACTGGGATCACCAGTTTTCTTTCTTGGTTTTTCTTACATTTTCCATATAAAACCGATAAAAGTTGTAACAGCTAGAGAATATATTTATTTAAACTTTATTTAACATTTGCGGTCGGTTCCGGAACCGATCGGGACCAGAAACCAAAATAAAATGAACCAAGGCTATCGGTTCAGGAACCGGTATTAGTGGTTCTTAAAACAAGCTAAATTAAACAAAATTAAACATAACTAATGGAGTTTTTTTAGTCAGAAAACTCTGATATATGTAAAATAAACCTCGGTTCCCCCCCGGTTATATTGAACCGGGAGAAACCGAGAAAACTTACAATTTAAACACTAAAACTACGGGTTTACTTAAAATTACAAAAAGTAAAAGGCAGCAAATGAAATGAAAAGACTACTTACATATATTTTATAAGTTTTCTCACTTTAGAACAAGATGATGAAGAGAGGATCTCCGAGCGTCTAGTCTTGACAGCCGGAGAGAAAAATCCGAGGGGTTTACAGCAAAGGCAGTTAGTAGAATGCAGCATTTGAAAAGTGGCTCATGCAAAAGATTCCATCATTTGCATATGTTCCATCTCTCAGGGCAGTTCTGCTTAGAAGGCTTACTGCATAAAGTTATGAATTACCTGAGTATTACTGGGGTTAGAATGTCAGAATACAGCAAGACTTCATGTTGTTTGAAATTACAGACCTATCAGCCTGACTTCGGTAGTGGGCAAGGTGATGGAAGAAAAAAAATTACCATAGTAATCTTGTTTCTTCCAAGGGAATCTTACTGTATTCTAACATATGCAGTATGGTTTCACCATAGGACTGCCCCGGAGCCGAAATGGTTACTAGAACCTATGCTAATGATGGAATGCTAGGCTCAAACCTGGTTTTCAAACCACCATCCCTGGAATACATCCTGCAACCATCAGATTCTTATGCAGCATGCTCAATAACAAGCTATCTAAACTATACTAATAAATAATTAACTAATTAACAACACCC
The DNA here is from genome assembly GCA_016271365.2 of Neoceratodus forsteri. Classification (NCBI taxonomy): domain Eukaryota; kingdom Metazoa; phylum Chordata; order Ceratodontiformes; family Ceratodontidae; genus Neoceratodus; species Neoceratodus forsteri. The sequence goes on from CM057452.1 coordinate 122,649,245, forward strand.
AAAAATAAAAAATCCCCCTTATTTAAAATTGTGGGAAACACTAAGACTCAAGTCACTAAGCCCAATAAAGAAACACCCACAGGTTTCAAACAGCATGGACGGCTGTGCTGCAGTGCCCATAAGTTCTAGTAGAGAAGGTAGGGTAAGAGCTGAGAATACAGTAAGATTCCCTTGGAAGAAACATGATTACTATGGTAAGTAATTTTTTCTTCAAACCCCAGGAAATCTTAATGTATTCTGACATATGCAGACTACCCAAGCGGTACCTTTGGAGGAGGGTAGAGAACCTACTTAGAGCATAGGCTCTGCAATACTGCTGTGCCAAACCTGGCATCACTCCTGGCCTGGGTGTCCATGCAGTAGTGCTTGGTAAAGGTGTGAACTGTTTTCCAGGTAGCTGCTTTACAAATTTCCAATAGAGGAATATCTCTTGCAGCTGCTATTGAAGCAGCTGTACCCCTTGTAGAATTGGCCCTAAGGCCTACAGGGGCTCTTTACCCACTTTGCTGTAGCAGAACTGAATACAGGCAACAATCCAGCAGGCTATGAGACAGGTTTGCCCTTCCCCACTTCTCCATAGGTTAGGAAGAGCTGAGTGCTACCCTGCCTGTGGCCCTTTGTGTGATCCCAGTAGTAGCTAATAGCTCTCTTGACATCAAGGCTATGTAGTCTACATTCCTCTGAACTAGAGTGGTCAGTGAAAAAGACTGGCAAAGTGATGGATTTGATTCAGGTGAAAGTCCGAGACCACTTTGGGGAGAAACTTCCTGTTAGTCCTGAGGACCACCTTGTCCCTATGGACTGATATGTAATCTGGCTCTGTGGACAAGGCCTGGAGCTCACTAACCCTCCTGGTGGAGGTGATGGCTACCAGGAACATTGTTTTCCATGTTACATACTTAAGCTCTGCTGAGGACATGGGCTCAAACGGTGGTTGCATTAGCTGGTCAATGCATCTATATTGAGGTCCCATGCAGGAGTGGGTTCCCAGTGAGGTCGATGCAAGCGCAGCAGGCCCTTGAAGAACTTTCTGAATACCTGGTTAGCAGCCAGGTATGACCCTTTACCAGCTGAGAGGTATGCAGAGACAGCTGCTAGATGTACCTTGAGTGTGGAAGGCCTAAGGCTGAGAGAGTGCAGGTGTGCCAGATACTCCAGAATGACTGGCAGCCCAGCCTGGCGGTAGTCTATCTCTTTCTGTTGGCACCAAATGGAAAACCTCTTCCACTTAGAGGTGTGAGTCTTTGTGGTAGAGGGTTTTTAGAAACTGTAAGGACCTCTAGCACCCCTTCAGAGAGGTGCAGGTCAGCATACTCCAAGTTCTCAAGAGTCAAGCCCTGAGTCTGAGAGACTGGAGATTGGGGTAAAGGATCCTGCCTTAACAGGAGGTCAATAGGTTGTGCCTCCTGGGAAGGGAGATTGGTTTGGATATTGACAGGGTCAGAAGCAGAGAATATCAGGACTGCCTGGCCCAGTCTGGAGCAATGAGGATCATTGTTGCAGGCTGAGCCCTGACCTTGTTCAGTACTCTGAGCAGCAGAGGAAATGGAGGAAAGGCATACAGGAACTTCCCTGTCCAATCCAACAGCAGTGCATCCAGAGGGACTGTGCCCACTGCAGGAGGCCTGCTACAGAATTGTGGCAGCTGGTGATTGTCTGGGACTGCGAAGAGGTCCACCTCTGGGGTGCCCCACCTTCAGAACACAATTTGCAGGATCTGTCTGTTTAGTGACCACTCGTGGTGGTTCTGGTTGATCCTGCTGAAGGCATCTGCAAGAGCGTTGTCCTTCCCTGAACTGCTGAGAGGGAGATCCCCAGGGAGTAAGCCATATTCTACACCTTCATGGCCTCTGTGCACGGGGGGACCTTGTGCCCCCTTGCTTGTTTATGTAGTACCTTGTGGTTGTATTGTCTCTTCTGACTTGAACCACCTTGCCATGAAGCACTGAAGCAAAGGACTGAATGCCCAAGTAAACTGCCCTGAGTTCCAGCAGATTTATGTGTAGGAAAGACTCCTGCTGGAGCCAGGTACCGTGTGTGATGTGCCCCCCTAGGTGGGCACCTCATCTTAGGATGGAGGCATCCATTGTTAACACTGCTTATGGTGGCAACTGAAGGAAAGGCACACCCTCCCTGAGGTTGTCCTTTTCCTGCCATCACTGTAGTGTTTGGATAAGGGTTCATGTGAATGGTACCATTTTTGACAGGGACTCTCTTTTCTGAGACCAGTGAGATCTGAGATGGAACTGGATGTCTCTCATCTGGAACCTGGAACCTGGCACTGTCACTGCTGATGCAGTCATGTGTCCCAACAGCTGAAGGAAATGCCTTGATGATCTGGGGGTATGCAGTTGGAAGGAGGTTGCCAACTGTACTAGACTGTCCAGTCACCCCTGAGGAAGGAAGGCTTTTCCTCTTAGAGTGTCCAATTCTCTGGCCTGGTGGCACTGAGGGTTGAGGTGCTGGACACCACACCTCATTCCACACCAGTGACCAGGGTTCGGGAATTGACTCGGGACATTTGGGGGTCAGCTGGGGAGGTAAGGATTGAGCATCCAGAGGACTTCTCTCCTTCCTCGGGGTGGGGCGTTTGTGTTCTGCGTGCGTCAGCACAAGAGGGGTTCGACCCACATCCAGGTACGCTTGGCCACCTCCGCGGAGGTGGAGATGGCTGCTGTGCCCATTGCACAGGTGCGGGCAAGGGAGAAAAAAATGAAGGAAATACCAGGACCTGGCAGGACCCATGATGGCCCCAATGGGCTGGAAGATGTACCCCTCCGGGGGGGTGGTCATAGCCCCTGCCAGGTCTGTGGAGGATGTGACAAATAATGTTGTGATAAAAAAAAAAAAAAGAGAGTGTCCAATTCTGCCCCTATGAACTCCAGGAGCTAAACCGGTGTCAGCACTGACTTTTTCTGGTTTACCAGGAAGCCCAATACCAGCAGAGTATCCTGAGTGGTCGTCAGTGCATCTTTGACTTTCTGAGCAGCCTGGCCTACCGCTAACCAGGTGTCCAAGTGTGAGAAGACTGTAACTCCTTGCCTCCTTAGGTGTGCTACTATTACTGCTAGGCACTTGGTAAACACTCTTGAAGCAGAAGTGAGGCCGAAAGGCATGGCTCTGAACTGGTAATGGCCTGATGGCAATCTGAACCTGAAGCACTTTCTGTGAGACTGCCTGATGGGAATGTGGAAGTAAGCTTGTTTTAGGTCCAGAGATGCCAGCCAATCTCCCTGCCTGAGTGTAGGCAGAATGGTAGCCAGAGTGACCATTCTGAACTTTGGCTTTGTGAAATTCCTGTTTAAATGTCTGAGATCCAGTATGGATTGCCACTCCCCTGTTTTCTTTAGGGTAAGGAAGTATCTTGAGTAGAGACACCTCCCGTTTGGGCCAAGGGAACAGGCTCTACTGTCTTGTCTTGAAGGGGTTTTGCTACTTCCTCTTCCTCCAGCAGAGCTGCTTCTGATAGGGTGGGGAGGCAACCCTGGCAGACCCCTCAGGGGGTCTGCTTTGCTAGTGCACTTGGCTGAGTGCTGGGGCCAGCGTGACTGCTGCCCCTTCTGCCTCTGGAGTACCCTCTCTGAGGTTGATAGGCTGGCATGGCCTGAGTTTGGAAGAAATGTCTGCAGTGGGTTCTATCCCTACCATCTCTGCCTTGGTACTTTTGAGGTATTGCTGCTTTCTCCTTAGCAGCAGCACTCTTGTAGTCTACCTTGTATTTATCCATCTTTTTTATGTAAGCCTCTGTTTGCTCACCAAAGAGGGATGTGGGCTCACAAGGAAAGTCCAGTACCTTTGTCAGGGTGTCCTGGGACAAATTAGTGGCCCTTAACCAAGCAAACCTGTGCAGGGACACTGAAGCTGCCATCTGCCTGGCTGCAATGTCATTGTCATCCACTGCCATTTGAAACTGGCATTTGGAAGCCTCTATGCCCCTTTTTGCTGCTTCAGCCAGGTCTGATGCCATGGTTGCAGGGAAAGTCTTGGCAATCTCTAAGACTGTGTTCCAGAGGCTTTTTTGATATCTGGAAACATAAGCCATATAAGTGGCCTGCCTGATGGCCAAGGAAGAACACAGGTAAGATTTCTTGGCCATAGAATCCATCTTTCTGGAGTCTTTATCAGGTGGGTGTGATGTCAGGGGGATACCTGCTTTATCGCATGCAGCAGCCTGCACCACCCCTTCATGTCTGGGTTGTCCAAAGAAGAACTCTGCTCCAGACTTGGCAACCCAGTACTTCCTGTCCATCCTCTTGTCCAGTGGGGGGATGGAAGTAGGGGTCTGCAAGACTCTAGAAGCCTGTCTCCAAAGGGATTTGAGGATGGGCAACAAGAAAAAATTACTCACCTTAGTAATGTTGTTTCTTCTAATGGAGTCTTGCTATATTATAGACATTAGCAGTTTGATCCAGCTATAGAACTGCCCCGGAGTGAAATGGTTAAAACCATTCCAAAATAGAATTTTGGCACGAGAGCAGCTCTATCTGTGTCATTTCAAACTTGAACTGTCAGATCTTTACGAGCCAAACTCACTAAGGTCTGTGTGAAGCTGTAACCTACACTAGCCAAATGGCTACCTAAATAATAACAACCATTGATGGTCCCAACACCCAAGACTCAAGTCAGGGGACCAGAAATACTAACACCATTCTAATAATATGAAAATGGAACATAAGTATAATAAAACACACACGCGTACACATACACACCCCAAAGTCCCAAAGGGGACAAAATGCTAACAGGACATAAGTAGTGCCCACACTAAGTTGCCCGCACCCCACCAAGTAGAGGTTCTGAGAGGGGCAGGTTGGAGGGAGGTCTATAATATAGCAAGACTCCATTAGAAGAAACAACATTACTAAGGTGGTAATTTTTTCTTCAAACAACATAAAGTCTTGCTATATTATAGACATTAACAGAATACACAGCAGTACCTCCATGGAGGAAGGCAGAACCTACTTAGGGAACAGGCTCTGAAGAACAGCTGTGCCAAACGAGCATCTCTCCTGGCCTGGACACCCAGGGAGTAATGCTTGGTAAAGTGTGTGCCGTTTTCCAAGTAGCAGCCTGGCAAATCTCTAATAAAGGAATGTCTCTGGCAGCAGCTAGAGGCACTAGCTATACCCTGGTAGAATGATTCTCAAACCGGGGGGTCTGCCCACTTTCTGATAACAAAATTGGATACAAGAGACAATCCATCTGGCTATTGATCTCTTAGTGGCAGGTTTGCCTTTCGAACTTCACCATAGGTTAGGAAAAGTTGGAGGATTCAACCTGCTGACCTTTAGTACGCTCTATATAATAACTAAGAGCTCTCTTAACATCCAGGCTGTGCAACCTCCTCTCACCAGAAGAGGTGATCAGTGAAAAATACTGGAAGGAGATAGATTGATTAAGATGGAAATCTGAAACCACCTTAGGCAAAAACTTCCTATTAGTCCTAAGGACTACCTTATCCCTGTGGAAAGAAATAAAGTCAGTCTCCACTGACAAGGCTTGCAATTCACTTATGCGTCTGGCAGAAGTGATAGCCACTAGAAAAACAGTTTTCCAAGTTAGGTACTTAAGCTCTGCAGAAGACAGAGGTTCAAAAGGGGGTTGCATTAACTGGGCAATGCAAACATTAAGGTCCCAAGCAGGGGCCGGTTCCCGAAAGGGAGGATTAGTATGAGTAATCCCTTAAAAAACTTGGAAAACACAGGATGAGAGGAAAGAGGGATGACTTTCCTGCTGACACAAAAGCAGATACAGCTGCCAAATGAACTCTCAGGGTAGCTGGTCTGAGACCAAAGGAATTAAGATGTACCATGTAATCTAACAAAATGGGCAATTCAGCAGATTCTGGAAATATTTTTCCCAGCACACCAAATGGAAAACCTTTTCCATTTAGAACTATAAGTAGCCCTAGTGGAAGGCTTTCTAGAAGCCTTTAGGATCTCAAGAACACCCTGAGAGAGGTGTAAATCAGCAAACTCTAACTCCTCAAGAGCCAGGCCTTGAGGTTGAGGATTGAGGTCCGGATACCAAACCCTTCCCTGGGCACAAGTCAACAGATTGTGATTCCTGGGAGGCACAGGGAAGATGGACTGTCAGAGACAGAAGAGTGGGTACCAGGGCTGCCTGGCCCAATCCGGGCAATCAGAATCACCCTGCAAGGCTGAGATCTGATTTGACTAGTACTTTGAATAGGAGAGGAAAGGGGGAAGCAGAGGAACTTCCTCCCAATCCAGAAGAAGGGCATCCAGGGAACTGAGCCCAGCACTGGAGGCCTGCAACAGAAAAGAGGAAGTCTGTGATTGTCTGGGGCTGCACAAAGATCTATCTGAGGGATGCCCCACCTGGCAAAAACTATCCCCAGCACTTGAGGATCCAGGGACCATTCGTGATGGCCCTGGGAAATCCTGCTGAGGGCATCCGCTAGGACATTGTCCTTCCCTGCAAGATGAACTGCTATGAGGGAAGTGTTCAGGGAATAGGCCAGAGACCACAACTTCATTGCCTCGGTGCACAAGGCCGAAGACAGAGTGCCCCCTGTTTGTTGATGTACCACATTGTTGTGGTGTTGTCTGTTCTGACTTGTATCACCTTGTCGTGGACAGATGCAGAAAAAGCTTGAAGAGCTAAAAAGACAGCTCTGAGTTCCAGAAAATTGATGTGGAGCAGAGATTCCTAGGGGGACCAAACTCCCGGAGTGGAAAGGTCGCCCATGTGGGCTCCCCAACCCAGAAGGGAAGCATCTGTAGTGAGAGTCAAGTCGTGAGAAGGGGAAATGAAGGGAACCCCCGCTCTTAAATTGCTCTGATCCTGCCACCACTGGAGAGCTAGGATCAAGGTTTGAGTCACTGGGACCAACTTGGAAAGGGGTCTCTTCTGAGACCAAAAGGTTCTCAAGTGAAACTGAATGTCTCTCATCTGAAATCTGGCTCCCTGCACAACAGCTGTGGATGCAGCCATGTGCCCCAGGAGCTGCAGAAAGTGTCTTGCTGGTCGAGACCTGCAGAGTGAAGGAAGAGGCCAGAGCCACTAAATTCCTTACCCTTTCTTGGGGAAGAAAGGCTCTGGCTAGCTTTGTGTCCAATTCTGCCCCTATAAAGGTGAGTACCTGGACTGGTTCCAGAACCGACTTTGGTAGGTTTAGCAGAAAACCCAGGGAGGTGAGAAGCTGCTGGGTAACCTGCAGGTGAGATTTTACCTGTTCTGGGGACTGGCCTACAATGAGCCAGTCATCTAGATAGGGAAAAACAGCAATCCTCTGCCTCCTTAAGTGGGCCACTGCCACTGCTAGACACTTTGTGAATACCCTTGGAGCAGAGGTAAGACCGAAGGGCATTGCTCTGAACTGGTAATGACCTGAGGGCAGTTCGAATCTGAGGTACTTTCGATGGGATCTTCTGATTAGGACACGGAAATAGGCATCCTTGAGGTCCAGGGAGGCTAGCCAGTCCCCTGGCCTTATGGAAGGTAAAATCATTGCCAGAGTTACCATTTTGAACTTTGGTTTCAAAAGATGCTTGTTCAGATATCTGAGATCTAAAATGGGCCGCCATTCTCCTGTCTTTTTTGGGGTAAGGAAGTATCTGAATACAGACCCCTGCCCTGATGCAGGGAGGAACCCTTCTACTGCTCTGAGAGCTAACGAGGATGAGACCTCTGTTTCCAGAGCGAGGGTCTCTGAAGCACTTGCAGGTAGAAAAAGTCTGCTTCTCAACTTGGGAAACTTTTGAAGCTGAGAACCAGACCCTGGCTTACTACTTCCAGAACCCACTTGTCTGAGGTTAAAGAAGCCCAATTCTGACTGAAGTAAGCCAGCCTGCCCCCACTGGTACAGGAGAATCGGCCCTGGGCACCCCATCAGGGTGCCTATTCATAGGAGCTTTAGGCTGGGGGTGGGAGCAGGTCTGCCCACCCCTGTCTGCCCCTGCCTCTGAAGAAGCCCCTCTGAGCATGAGCAGAGGAGGCCTGAGTCTGGTGAAAGGCCTGTGAAAGGCCTACCCCTACCCCTGGGGGCATGCCTTTTGAGGAGTGGCTTGCCTCCTTAGCCTGGGCACTCTTGTAAGTAGTCCTATATTCATCCATCTTCTTCATGTAATTCTCTGTCTGCTCTCCAAACAGAGAATTTCCCACCACAGGAAAATCCATAGCCTTAGTCTGGGTATCCTGTGACAAACCAGTACACCTGAGCCAGGCCAACCTACGAAAAGCTACAGATGTGGCCATGACCCTAGAGGAAACATCATTAACATCCACAGCAGCATGAAACTGAACCTGAGGCTTCAATGCCATCAGCAGCCACCTGTTCTAGTTCACTAGCCAGCTGGCCATGGGCCTGCTTTGGCTAATTGCATAACAGTATCCCATCTAGATTTCTGATACCTAGCTACATAAGCCATATAATTTGCTTGCCTGAGTCCCAGAGAGGCTGCCATATACTGTTTTTTTGCCATGGCATCAATCTTCCTGTAATCCTTGTCAGGAGGATGTGAAGCCAAGGGATATTAGCTTTATCACAGGCAGCAGCCTGAACTACCCCAACATGACTGCATTGCTGAGAAAGGAATTCTGTATCAGGGCCTGACAATGTATACCTTCTGTCCATCTTTTTATCTACAGGAGGCACAGAATTAGGAGCTTTAAAATTTTAATTGTTTGTTTCCTAAAAGACTTATGTAAAGGAATAGACAATCTCTAGAACTCTGGAATATCCATCATTTCTACAAAATCAGGCTCCTCTTGCTCATCCACAGCCTCTTCTAAAGGAATCTGGAGGGTTTCAGCAACTTTTATAAAACATAAAATGAGATGGGGACTCAGACAGCATAGGGGAGATTCTATAGGTCTGTCTGGGGAGATGTCCGGTTCAATGGGCACACCCAGACCTTCCCAGCCACATTCATACTGTTCATAATCCTCCTCCCCCTCCTCTGGTTCATAAAATTCCTCAATATCATAATCCTGAACCACTGGGACCGGACGAACCGACCTTTTACCAGACAGAGGTGGTTCGGACGGACCCTGAGACAGTGACTGGACAATTTGTATGGCTTTTGCTATCTCTGCAGCAGTTGGAGAAGGAATTTTGGACTCCAGACCTGCTGATTTTCTTGTTTTCTTTTAAATGAGTTTTAAACCCACTGATCGGTTCAAAACCGAACCGATAACTTACAAGTTCCACACAGACAAAACCTTCATTTACTTACGGTTACCACAGATAGAGCTTGAACCGAACGATTTTGCGGTTAAAATAAAACTATTCTCGGTTAAATCCAACCGAGAAAACACTCTTTAAACCGAGAAATGAACCGAGCAGAAGGAGAAATCTCCGGAGCGACTGTTCACTGAGGCGGAGTAAAGAATCTGACAGTTCAAGTTTGAAATGACACAGATAGAGCTGCTCTCGTGCCAAAATTCTATTTTGGAATGGTTTTAACCATTTCACTCTGGGGCAGTTCTAGAGCTGGATCAAACTGCTAATGTCTATAATATAGCAAGACTTCATGTTGTTTGAACAGCATTTTAGTTGCTGGCACATCCAACATCTCCATGTAATCTGGCTCCTCTTCTTCTTCTGTAGATTACTGGGTGGTGAGGTCCAGAGTTTGTGCCACTTGCTTCATAAAAGCAAAATGGGTAGAAAAATCCTCAGCTACCTTATCAGGGGAGTCAGGATGCTGGGGATCAGGGGATACATCCGGCTCAGGAGGTTCCCCAAAGTCCTCATCATCGTCATCCTCATCTTCACCCTCAGCAAAGCATTCAAAAGAACCGGGAACCAAGGAAGAACCCAGATCCTGAACTGAGGACTGTGAACTGGGCCGCTAAACTGGTACCGCAGTACCGGTTTGCAGCGCCTGGATAATTCTTTTTTTTTTTTTTAACTTCTCTTTATCCGCCTGACTCGCTCAGTCCCTCCACTCAATCAGAGCCCCTCAAGCCTTCACAACATCCCTCAGTGCCCCAGAAATCTGCTCCTAGAGTGAACCCCCTGCTTAGAGACCATAGGTAGGTTCCCCGGCATACACCCCAGGCAGGGTGAGGGAAGGACTCCCCTTACCTTCCCCCGAACAATGGTGGAGTGGGTGGTGCACAATGGAGTCTGCCCTGGTGAAGGTCGGTGACGTGGTCCGGCACTGGAGGGGTCGTCACCTAGTAGTGATGGGCTCCATTTTTCCTATTTTCTGGTGAGCCCATACCCCGCAGTCGCCGGCACGCTGGGAGAGACGCAACTCCTCCCTGGGCTCTCGGCTGATGCTGCCCCTCTCACTGTGTGTCCCGACTTGCATCACCAATCCCAGGTTCACCCAGGAGATGGCAGTGTAGCAGTGGGACAGACATACCACCCTCCCCAGAGAGGGAGAACTGCCGCTGGGCGCTCAATCCCTCTCTCCCCCTGCCGACCCCTGGCGGTCCGAGTCTGTCACCGAACCCGGGTCGCCGGCATGGAGCGAGGTGTGGTGTCCAGCGCCTCAACCCTCAGCTCCACTGGGCTGGCTGGATAATTCTAATAGCATTAGCTATTTCTTCAGTGGTAGGAACCAATGGGCTTGTCGGTTGTGGTTCTTTAACCGAGTGTTTTTCCTTCCTTTTCTTTTTAGCAGAACTTGCCAGTTCAGAGGCAGTGTCTGTAGTTCTCTTTCTACCCACGGAATCATCACCCTGGTTAGAGGGTTATAAAACCAGTTCCTTGGGTTTTTCTTTTTGAGAAGGAGTCGGTTTATCTGTGGCCTGGTCAGCAGCCTTATCGGACATTTTTTCCTCTTAGTCGGTTAAATTGTCTATCACGCGTCAACTGAGAACAATTCTTTCAGATTTCACAATCTGTCTTCAGGTGGTCAAACCCTAGGCAAAAACATGAAGTAAGTGAGGATCTGCTTTAGCAAATGGTTCACCACACTCTGTACAATGCTGAAAACCCATCGGGCTGGTTCTTTTTTTGGGTAGTGACGTAACAAAGAAAAAACCCTTAAAACTAGGTTTCTGTGTGTCAGATACCCACACTAGTAAACTAACTTATTTATTTATTTTTTGTGGTCGGTTCAACGACCGAGGAAAGAACCGAGAGTTACCCCGGTTTCGCTCTTGAATTAAACAAAATCAAATAACCGGCCCAGGGAAGTAGTTTTTAAAAGAAATTTACCATAAAAAATATAAACAAAGGTTAATTTCCTCCCAGCTGAAAGAACCGACAGTGAACCAAAAAACTTACCTTAATAACACTAAATCTAGACTAATCTACCTCTAAAACCAAGGACAGTGCTTTAAAAATTAATAGAAATAAAAAGTACTTGAAAAAAATGAGAAAATAAAATCTTTAGGAAAGGTGAAGAAAAGCTCTCCAAGGCGTCTAACTTAGGCAAGTGGAGTAAAGAATCTAACAGTTGCAGGATGCATTCCTGAGACAGTGGTTTGAAAACAGAGCTTGAGCCTAGCATTCCATCATTAGCATAGGTTGTATTAACCATTTCGGCTCCAGGGCAGTCCTATGGTGAGACCATACTGCATATGTCAGAATACAGTAACATTTCCTGTGGTTTGAATCACTATAGATGATAAGGATAGTGGAATACCTTGAAATAAGTGGATTGCAGGATCAAAGGCAACATGGTTTCACGGGGGGGGGGGGGGGTCTTGCCAGACTTGACTGGATGATCAGGGAAGTGAATCAGAGTGGAGCGGTAGACGTGGCCTACCTGGATTTCAGGAAGGCCTTCAACACTGTTCCACACAGAAGACTGGTGAACAAGTTAGGTGTGGGACAGAAAGTAGTAAACTGGGTTAGAAGTTGGTTGAGCAACAGGAGTCAGAGGGTGGTGGTAAATGGAGTCTACTTGGGAGAATGCAAGGTGACCAACGGGGTGCCTCTAGGATCAGTACTAGGCCAGGTCCATGTCAATGTCTTTATTAGCAGCGTTGCTAAAGGACTGGAAGGGACACAAAAATCTGCAACAGAGTGGATACACGGGGGAGGGGGGAGATGAACTGAGGAATGACTTGTGAAAGCTAGAAGAATGGTCAAGTGTTTGGCAGCTGGGTTTCAATGCTGAAAAATGCTAAATCATGCACTTGGAGCACAGAAACCTAGAGGCTATGTACCAATTGGCATGTGAGGTACTGGCAAACATCACACTGGAAAGGGACTGGGAGTAATCATTTCTGATGACCTGAAGGTAGCTAAGCAGAGTGAAAAGGCAGTGGGAAAGGCTAGTAGATTGCTGGGGTGCATACAGAGAGTATCACCAGTAGGAAGAAGGAGGTAATATTACCACTGTACAGGTCACTGGTAAGACCACACTTCGAGTACTGTGTACAGTTCTAGAGGTCCCACCTCTGGAAGGACAAAGATAGGGTAGCGGCAGTAGTGAGGCAGGTGACCAAAATGGTGCAGGGACTGCAGCAAAAGCCCTATGAGGGGCGACTGAAAGAACTGAATATGTACTCACTGAAGGAAAGAAGGAAAAGTGGGGATATAATAGAAACATTCAAGTACATAAAAGATATCAATAAGGTACAGGAAGGTAGCATTTGCCACAGAAAGACAGATTCAAAGACAAGAGGTCACGCTATGAAGCTGGTGGGGGAGGCTCAGAGGGGATATGAGGAAATACTTCTTCACAGTGAGGGTGGTGGAAGCCTGGAACGGCCTCCCAGTGGAGGTGGTAGGTGCCAAAACAGTCGCAGGGTTCAAGCATGTATGGGACAGATACAGGGGGACCTTGGAAGTAACACCAGGGGTGGGGATGACCAGAAATCGTGAAGGGTCTGTGGTGGCACAGTAGGCATGGAAAATGGGCAGACTAGATGGGCCAAAGGGTCTTTATCTGCTGACAACTTCTATGTTTGGTGACCATCAATACCTCTTCTCCCATTTTGTATTCCGCCTCTGGGTTTCTGTGCCTCAAGAGCATGATTTTGCATTTATTTGCATTGAAACCCAGCTAACATGCCCATGACCACCCTTTAGGTTTTCTCATGTCTCTGCACATTTTTTCTTCCCCATCTGGAGTGCAGATTTTGGTGTCATCCACAATGAGACAGACGTTCCCTTCCAGCTCATCTGCAATGTCACTTATAAAGACATTCATTTTTTTAATTTTTTATTTTATTGAAGTCCTGGAATTACGACCTTTGAGCCAGGGGCTCATTTACAAAGGCTCCACATCATAGAAAGAGGGAAACAAGGAGAATTACATGGTACAATAGACAGGATGAGAGGCACAGAGTTCAGAAATACATCAAAAAGGGATACAAAGCAAGTGCTTCAAAGGTTACAATAGTTACATGGCTTCAGTTTACTTGGTACATTTTACATACGTGTTAATAGTTACATGCATTACTAACTTTTGCACACACTGTAAAAGTGGCCAGAGGGATAACCTTGTCATGGACCTCTAAGATCTGAAGTCAAGAGTAGGCGAGTAAAGGAAGTGTGTAGAGACCAGACAGAGGGTGAAAATAATTAAGCAGCCTGAGATAAGCATTGTACTGGTGGGCTACTAGTCCTAGTTCCTCTAACGTAGGTGCAGAGGTGAAGAGAGGAGACTGGAGGTAAGAGACAGCGTAGATGAAGGGGGTTGACTGAGAGCAGGAGACAGAAAAATACAGGGAGGGTTTTCTGAAGGTGAAGGCAGGTGTAGAAGCAGGGGAGGAGGGGGTAAGACAAGAGAGTATTAAGGATAAAGGGGAGGAGGTGGATGCAGGTGTATATGCAGGGGAGGGGGGGTAAGACAAAGAGTATTAGGGATAATGGGGAGGGGACAAGAGAAGTTTTGGGATGAAGGATGAGGTAATACAAAACCTAGGTAATAGCCTAGAGTTGGGGGGGGGGAGGAAGAGGGCATAAATCTGGGAATATGGACAGGGGTGGACAGAATAAGGGGGGAGAGAGGAGGTAGGGTTAAGAGTTACGGAAGAATAGTGGGAAGAGGGAGAATGGTGTTTTTATTCATTGATTTAGTTTTGGAATTGCAAGTACCTTTGAGTTAATGAACTTATTTACAAGGTTCCACGTCATTACATGAAAACAACATACAGTAACAGTACAAAACAGGAGAAACCGTAGAAATTTCCAATGGGAGAGTCATATAGGGGATTAGCAGAGTTATACAGGGAATAGTGTATTATTACATAGAGTAATGGATGGGGAAGTGTGTGATAGGATAATTTAATTCACACCCGAGGTGTGGGATGCTACATAAACCCGAGGGGTTTATCAAAGCATCCCACACTGAGGGGTTGCATTATATTCTCATATGCAATATTTTATTATCTCCCATCTTTTATTTTATATAATTTGCTGATGAGCAATTTTTTGCAAATCAAGTGCTGTGATCCCCCCCCACACAGTCTCTCTCTCTCTCTACACACACACACACACACACACACACACACACACACTCTCCCTCTGTCATTCTCACAGTGGCACCTTTACTCTACTTCTCTGGGACACCAACTGCAGTAGCAGCTCCCCCCCCCCCACCAACTCTAAATTTCCCAGCTGAGCTGTGCTGTACTCCACAGTCCCTCTGTCTCTTGCCCCACAGCACCCTCCTGCTCACTCTGCTCCCAGTTTAAATTTTTTTTTTAAATGTATAACTATAATCACGATCGCGATTAGGATCACGCTTACCTGTGTCAGGCAGACACAGACACAGACTCATTGTCGCCGCTGTTGTGTGTTGCCCAAAACTAGTGAGCTAGCAAACCACAGGATCAACCAGATACTTAAAAAAATGTTAGGGTCAACATAATAGATAAAAAAAGAATTATGGAAGGTGAGCATTTACCTGTGGTGGCTCCTCGCTAAGCTATGGAGCCGCCATGTTTTCAGAACTGTTAGCCCGCCCACTCACAAAACGGGAGCCAATGAGGGAGCGCTCCCTTTTGATAGATGGAGCGCGTGAATGTCGTAATAACTGACTGGTTATTACGGTAAATATCAAATCAGTGAGCTCATTGGAAAAATTGCTCATCAGTAATTATAGATGTAATTAGAGAGAGCTATGGTAAACAACCCAGAGGACATGTTTCAACAATACCGCCAGTTTTGTAACACATAGACGTAAAATATAGTGGCAAGGGGCAGTAGATAGGAGAGTAAAGAGGACTGGTCCCTGTGCTGAGCCCTGTGGGACCCCACTGATCACCCTCCCTTCCCTGGAGTGAACCCAGTTTACCACCAACCTCTGTGGTCTATCCCTTAACCAATTTGTTACCCAGATTACAACCTTTTGACCCACCCCTATGCTGCCCAGTTTCCTTACAAGTCCTCTATGTGGAACAGTGTCAAAAGCTGTACTGAAATCTAAGTAGGCCACATCCACTGCCTAACCTGATCTAGTTCCCTGGTCACCCAGTCAAGGAACTCTATCAGACTTGTTTGACATGGCCCCCTACTTGTGAATCTGTTTTACATTGGATCTTGTAACCCATTGGCTTCAAGATATTCCACAATCCTTTTTTAAGTAGTGACTCCATTTGCTTCCCGACCACTGATGTCAGGCTGACTGGCCTATAGTTGCCAGCCTCCTCCCTGCTACCGCTTTTGTGAAGTTGAACTACATCTGCACTCCTCCAGTCCTCTAGAGCCATCCCTGCTTCCAGTGAATTGTTAAAAAGGACTGTCAGAGGTGCAGTCAGTACCTTCCTGAGTTCACTCAGTACCCTTGGGTGTACCCCGCCTGGCACCATAGCTTTGCCCACTTTCAGATTTGTAAGTCCCTTCAGGATTCTCCCCTCTGTAAAGGCACTTGTGTCTTCCTCCCCTCTCCTGTGTACCTATTGCTTTTAGGTGGTCCACCCACGTTTCCTTCTTCTCTGAAGACTGAACACAAGTATCTGTTCAGGATATCAGCTTTTTTTCTGATCATCCTCTGTACAGCCCCACCCGCTTTTCTTAACCTCACAATTCCCCTCCTAGTTTTCCTCTTTTCACTTGTATACCTAAAAATGTTTTGCCACTTTAGTTACCCCTTGGGCTATTCTTTCCTCAGTTCATGCCTTTGTGCTCCTCACTGCTTTCCCTTCCTCCCTCTGTTTCTCTTGATACATCTCCCTGTCTTCTTCCCTCTGCCTCTCTTCATACCTCCTGAAGGCCACCCTTTAAACTTTAACTTTTGTAGCCCCTTTATTCAAGAACCATAGCAGTCTATTTTTCCTGTTGTTTTAAGTCATTTCCTTTGCACAGAGGTTTATTGTCTTCATTATGCCGTCCCTCGTCCCACTGTTCCTCCACCCTAACCAGGTCATCCGCCAGTAGGACATCCCTGAGGTTGTCACCCATTTTTTTAAAAATCTGCCCCCAGAAGTCCAGGACCTCATCCTGTTGTGTGGTTCACTTCCACCGCTGCTCTTATACTAACATACTAAGACGCCAGTAGAATAGGCCTAATGGTTTCTTGAGTCTGCTCGATTTTCAGCACCCGCACTGAGGTCTGATTTTGGTATCCCCCCCTTCCCCTTGGGTTATACTGTTCCCGGTCCCAGATGTTCCACCTGTATTGGGCCTGGTCAGATTTACCCTCTCCCTGTACCTGTCCCATCCCCTCTTAAACCCGTCCACAGTCTCTACCTCCACCAGCTCCCTGGGCAGTGCATTTCATGGCTCCCCAACCCTTTCAGTGAAATAACATCTCCTCCTCTCCTCTCTGAGCCTGCCCCCTTCCAGCTTACACCCATGACCTCTTGTTGTCCCACCCTCCTTCCTTTGGAGCACCCTGACTGGGCCTCCTTTATTGATCCCTTTCATGTACTTAAAGACCTCTATCATATCCCCCCGTCCCTCCTCTCCTCTAGGGTGTACATGTCAAGCTTCTTGAGCTTCTCCCCATAGGTCCTCTCCCCCAGGCCCCAGATCATTTGGGTGCCCTCCTTTGGACCCTCTCTAGGAGTGTAATGTCACTCTTTAAATGTGGTCTCCAAAACCGTACACAATACTCAAGGTGTGGCCTAACCAAGCAGTTGTACAGTGGGAGGATCACTTCCGCCTTTCTGGAGGTAATCCCCCGGCGATGCATCCCAGCATCCTATTTGCCCTTGCCGCTGCCCTCCTACAGGTCTCTGAATTGTTAATTTTGGCATCTACCACTACCCCCAGGTCCCTCCAACACTCCGTGACTTGAATCATGTATCCTCCCAGGGTATATCCCTGGCCTGGATTTTGTGACTCCCAGGTACAGAAACTTGCACTTCCCCGCATTGAATTTTAGTTTCCATTTTCTCCGACCACCTTTCCAGAGCCTCCAGGTCCTCCTGCAAGGCCACCCTCCCCTCCTCCCCATCCACCACTGCACCCAGCTTTGAGTCATCTGCAAAGAGACTCATCTCACTCCTGATCCCCCTCCCGATGTCTGAGATATAGGCGTTGAACAGGAGTGGCTCCAGCACTGACCCCTGGGGAACTCCACTAGTAACCCACCTTGTGGATGAGGCTAATCCTCCAACCACCACCTTCTGTGTACGCTCAGACAGCCAATTTCCTATCCATCTCAACAACTGTCTCCCTACCCCTATTTCCTTCAGCTTAGTCAGCAGGCCACTGTGGGGTACTAAATCAAATGCCTTGCTAAAGTCCAGAAAGAGGATGCCCACTGGCCTACTCTGGTCCAGGGCCCTCGTCACCCAGTCATAGAACTCAACAAGATTTGTCTGGCATGATCTTCCCGTGACAAAGCCATGCTGCCTGTCATCTAAGTAGCCAGTTTGCTCCAGTAACTCTCCTAGCCTTTCCTTAACAATACCCTCCATCACCTTGCCGACCACAAATGTCAGGCTAACGGGCCTGCAATTTCCCGCCTCCTCTCTTGATCCCCCCTTGTGGATTAGCATGACATGGGCCACCCTCCAGTCTTGGGGCACCCACCCAGTCCTCAGAGAGATGTTGAAAAGCTCCACTAGAGGGACTGCCAGGACATCCGCCAATTCCCTCAGCACCCTAGGATTCATCTCATCTGGCTCAGGTGCTTTCTCCATCTGAAGGGACCTGAGGGCTTCCCTTACTCTCTCTACTGGTATTTCAGCCTCCACGTCTTTCCCCTTTTCACCCTGCACTGCTGGGCCCTCACCTGTCTGTGGTGGCCACTCCCTTTTCCCAGACCCATCAGGGCCCCTGGTCTCTACTGGTCCCACCCCTTGCTCCAGTTTGCCCCCGCTATGTGGAAGCACACTGTACGGTGGTCACAGAAACACAGAAGCATAGACAATGATGGCAGAAAAAGACCAAAGGTCCATCCAATCTGCCCCAGAATGAATTATCCTTCAAGCCGGAAGGTGGCCTCCCAACTTGATGCCTGCAATAATTATTTAATTATTTACTGATTTCCAGGAGGGCCTTGAGCAGCAAGTGACCATTTTTCAAGGACAATCTAAATGTTTGTCTGTTTTATGCTGCTCCTCTGCCCCAAAACATGCTTGTGTCTGTTTTAGACTGGTCTCATTCCCATATTTCTGCTGTTTCTTCATAGTCATCTCTTTCTTGTTTTCTTCTGCTCTATTACTTTGTTGCTTTTCAGGGTGACAAACTTTAAGGTGTTTCTCTTTTTGCTTCTTTTTTTGCCACACATTGTGGGCAAGGGTTGATCAGAAACTCTTTAAGTTGTTTGTCATCATAAGCATCTGGGCTCCCCTAGTAGATGCCTTGTGCTCTTTACTGGGATCTGTGGATGGCCTGACAACCTTAAAGGGAAACAGTCAGCATTAAGAGCCCCACATCCAAGTGTGGGTCTGGTCCTAATTTACACTTTGTGTGCAAAAACATTTGTTTTTATTTATGTTTACAGCAGTATAGTAGATTCTATCAGACTGATTCTGCTGACTTGCAAGCTAACATTTCCTATAACTACAATCCCACAATTCCCTGCAGCTGACATCAGAGGAGGGTTTCAACAGTGTGAGATTCAATAGCCTGCAATGCATGCTAGAGTTTCTATAAGCTCTGATCCTTTGTTTGCTGGTCTCGCTGTCCCCCCTTGGGCAAGTACAGTTACAGAGGACTTTATTTAGCCCCAGATGAACAGTGGGAAGGCAAACATCTGATCAGAGCTTATGAAAACTCTATCATGTGTTGTAGGACACCGAGGGTCCTTTTTCATCTTGCCAACCCCCTCTTTCATCCTGTATGTGCCACTGATTACCATTTATTGCCATCTAGAACTGGTATTTTGTAGCTTCCAATCTGGCTCTGAGTTGACCAGATTGTAATGCTCATTGGCAGGGAGGTTCACACAATGGCAGAATTGTGTTCCATAGCGACTGCTAGTATTGGGCTGTGTATGCTATATAAGATGCCTCTCTTAATTGCAAAGTAGTGTTACCAGCCACTGCTGGCATGGTGATAAAAGCCGATAATTGTCTTTTCTGTAAACGCTTTCCCCCCCGGTCTGTTCCCCCAAATGGCCATTATATCACAAGTGGGCCCATCTCCTGACTCCCAAACCATGATTTAGGAGATCAGTAGTCTAATTTCAGCCTACCTCAGCAGGTCTTCCTTCTCTAAGCCCTAGTTGGCTATTTGTTAGTTATCTTATCAAGGGACATTAGCAGCCCACATACTCAGGAGGGAAGAAGAATGGACCTTTAGGGTGCATGAGAAACACAGTGAAAAGATGCTGTTGGCTTCTAGTACCATGCTCTGTTGTTACTGATTTCTTTTCATTGTATTTCTGGTTATAAGTTTTTTCAACTGAGAGGCACTTTGAGATAGAATTTGTATGAAAGCTGCTCTACAAAAATAAACAGTATTGCAGTTATGACAGACAGGGTTCCATGGTGATGTCACAACATTGTGAATGTTTCAGTCTCCTTAGTAAAGTGGTATAATTAGCTAGCAGCTGTGAATAACCCAGTGACAACATGGGACAACACAGAAAGTGACAGATTAGATTCCTTCTGGAGCTTGCATTTTCATTTTTATAATAAAGCAATACATTGGCATGCTTCATCTTGAGATAATCATACCCATGGGGGCTGGAGGAACTTAGCTCTGCCTCATAGTTCATAATACAGTATAGCCTTGACCTAACAAACCCTTGTTACACAAACATCCCTATTTAAGTAGCCAGTATCATATCCCCCAAGTTAATATCACTCTGACTGTTTTAATCCCAGTTATACAGACTACTGATTGCCCTCTGTTTATGTGCACAACAAATACAGAGATACGATGTTGCAAATGAGCATTGCCATAGCCACATCATGGAATGAATTACCTGGTGATGTAAAAGAAAAAATTACTCACCATAGTAATGTTGTTTCTTCTAATGGAGTCTTGCTGTATTCTGACTATATGCAGTTAGCCCCAGCACTTGAACTGTTCCGGACAGTAAAGGGTTAACTCTATGCCAGGGCGTAGAACGTTAAGCTTGAGCTCAGTTTACAAACCTCTGTCCCTGGTACTCCTCAGTGTAACCATCAGATTCTTACGAGCACTATACTAACTAACAATCTAGAAATTGTTTTTCTACATTTTGTGCCAAAGGGCAATAAACATATTTTTGTGGGTCTAAAAGACTCAAGTCGAGAAACCCCAAAATGAATCCAAGTAGGTAGTGAAAACAACCAATATACACCTAAATAAAACCATAAAAACCTCAAACAAAGATGAGGTATCCCAAGTACACCTCTGGAGTGCAGCACTGTGCCTGCCAGACCACATCCCAAAACCACTAGGTTCCAGGAGGGGAGGCAGGGTGGGAGGTCAGAATACAGTAAGACTCCATTAGAAGAAACAACATTACTATGGTGAGTAATTTTTTCTTCAAACAACATGGTCTTGCTGTATTCTGACTATATGCAGACTACCAACCAGTACCCCCTTGGAGGAAGGAATTACAGAGCCTATTTTGGGAACAGGCTATGCAGCACTGCTGTGCCAAACCTAGCATCACTTCTTGACTGGATGTCAAGAGAGTAATGCTTGGTAAATGTGTGAACAGTTTTCCAGGTGACTACTTTACACTTCTCCACTAAGGGTATGTCTCTAGCTGCTGCGACTGAAGCAGCTGTACCTCTGGTGAAGTGAGCCCTCAGGCCTGAGGGTGGCTCTTTCCCCAACTTTGAATAGCAGAAATGGGTGCAGGAGACAATCCACCTGGCAATAGTTCTCTTAGTAGCAGGTTTACATTTTCCCACTTCTCCATAAGTGAGAAACAGTCATTTCTATGGGTCTTAGTGTGTTCTATACAATAACTAAGGGCCCTCTTTACATCAAGACTGTGCAGTCTTCTCTCCCCAGAGGAAGATTGTTCAGTGAAAACTTCAGGCAATGACACAGACTGATTCAAATGAAAGTCTGATACCACCTTGGCAAGAAACTTTCTATTGGTTCGAAGGACCACCTTATCCCTGTGAAATGAAATGAAATCAGGTTCCACTGATAAGGCCCGTAATTTACTGATTCTCCTGGCAGAAGTAATGGCTACCAGGAATACAGTTTTCCAAGTCAAGTACTTCAGCTCAGCTGAAGATAATGGTTCAAAAGGGGGCTGCATAAGCTGTGCAATACAGATATTCAGGTCCCAAACAGGAGTAGGCTCCCTAAAAGGAGGATTAATATGGACCAGACCTTTGAAAAAAATTCTTGAAAACTGGATGAGAGGCTAGGGAAGAGCCCTTCCCAGCTAAAAGGAAAGCAGAGATAGCTGCCAGATGTACATTGAGAGTAGTAGGCCTGAAGCCTAAACTGTTAAGATGCACTAAATAATCCAAAGTAGTGACAATAGCAGCTGAATCTGGCTGAATATGCCTCTGAGAACACTACAAACCAAATCTCTTCCATTTGGAATTGTACGTTTTTCTAGTAGAAGGTTTTCTATTAACCTTAAGAATGTTCAAGACTGACTGGGAAAGCTGCAGGCTTGCATATTCTAGCTCTTCAAGAGCCAGGCTTTGAGTCTGAAGGTTGGGATACAATATTCTCCCCTGCGAAGAGGTGAAGAGATTGTACTGTCTGGGAAGACACAGTGGTATTGTCACTGACATGGACAATAATAGGGGGTACCATGGCTGTTTGACCCAGTCTGGAGTCACCAGAATCACTTTGCAAGGCTGAGCTCTGATCTTGATCAGGACTCTGAATATCAGAGGAAAAGGAGGAAAAGCATACAGAAACCTGCTTGTCCAATTCAATAGGAGAGCATCATGGGGGACAGATCCCAGAAGAGGGGGTCTGCAGCAAAACAGAGGAAGTTGGTGATTGTCCAGGGCTGCAAAGAGATCTATCTCTGGAGTGCCCCATCTCTTGAAAATGACCTGAAGAATCTGAGGATTCAGGGCCATTTGTGGTGACCTTGAGAAATCCTACTGAGAGCATCTGCTAGAATGCTGTCCTTCCCTGGGAGATGCACAGCTATCAGGGAAACCTGAAGGGAATACGCTAGAGACCATATTTTCATGGCTTCTATGCACAAGGCCAAGAACCGAGTGCCTCTCTGCTTGCTGATGTATCACATGGTTGTGGTACTGTCTGTCCTGATCTGCACCACTTTCCCCTGAATAGTGTTTGAGAATGTCTAAAGCGCTAGAAAGATAGCTCTGAGTTCGAGAATATTTATGTGCAGAAGAGACTCCTGATGAGACCAGGTTCCCTGAGTAGTAAGCTGGTCCTGATGAGCTCCCCATTCCAGTAGAGAGGCATCTGTGGTGAGAATCACTGAAGGAGCCTGACTGAGGAAGGGGACACCTTGTCTTAGATTGTCCTCCTCCAGCCACCTCTGGAGAGCTGGAACCAGAGTTTGAGACACTGGAATCAATTTGGAGAGAGGATCTTTTCTCTGAGACCAGTAAGATCTTAGATGAAAGTATATATCTTTCATTTGAAATCTTGCCCCTTGCACCACAGCAGTGGAAGCTGCCATGTGGCCTAGCAACTGTAGGAAGTGTCTGGCTGGCCAAGACACTAGAAGTCGAAAAGAGGAAGCCAGAGTGATAAGGGATTGTACTCTTGAAAGAGGGATAAATGCCTTTGCCTGGACAGTGTCTAGTTCCACCCCTATAAAAGTGAGAAGCTGGGCTGGTTCCAGAACAGACTTTTCTAGGTTCAGAATGAATCCTAAGGAGTCTAGAACTTTTGAGTGACCTCTAGAGCTGGCTTGACTTGTCTGAGGACTGACCCACTACGAGTCAGTCGTCCAGATATGGAAACAGCAGGATACCCTGTCTCCTGAGAAAGGCCACCACTACTGCTAGACACTTGGTGAACACTCTTGGAGCAGATGTTAGACCAAAAGGCATTGCTCTGAACTGGTAATGACCTGAGGGCAACTCGAACCTGAGGTACTTTCTGTGGGAATGTCTGATAGGTATGCGGAAGTAGGCATCCTTGAGATCTAGGGAGGCTAGCCAGTCTCCTGGTCTCAAAGAGGGAAGAATTATTCCCAGAGTCACCATTTTGAACTTTGGCTTTAGTATATGTCTGTTCAGGGATCTTAGATCTAGGATGGGTCACCACTCCCCTTCCTTTTTTGGGGTAAGGAAATATCTGAAATACAGTCCTTTTCCCCTATGACAAAGAGGTACTTTCTCTACTGCTTGAAGCAGCAGTAGAGAGGAGAATTCTACCTCTAAGGCCTTTGTCTCCAAGGGAGAGGGAGGACTGAAGGACTTTGCTCTCATTTTTGGAAACCTTTTGAAACTGAGAGCAAGTCCCTGTCTCACTACTTACAGGACCCATTTGTCTGAAGTAATAGACTTCCAGGCGTGGAAGTAGTGAGCCTGCCTGCCCCCTACTGGAACTGGGCAGGTGACCCTAACTGACACCTCAGGGTGTCTGCTTGGCAGGGAGCTTAGACTGAGTGGATGATGAGGTCCTGGTCAGCCCTCATCTACATCTTCCCCTAAAGAACCCCCTCTGCTGGAAAGAAGAGGAGGCATGGGCTTGGTAAAAAGGCCTGTGAAAAGGCTTGCCCCTGCCAGCCCTAACTTGCTGCTTCTGAGGAGTGGCCTGCTTCTCTTTGGCTGCAGCACTCCTGTAGGTGGTTCTATACTCATCCATCTTCTTCATGTAAGTTTCTGTTTGCTCCCCAATCAGAGAATTACCAGTTACAGGAAAATCCATGGCCTTAGTCTGGGTATCCTGTGACAGACTGGTACATCTGAGCCAAGCAAATCTCCTCATAGAGACAGATGTAGTCATGACCCTGGAATGCACATCATTTGAGTCCACAGCAGCATGGACCTGCACTTTGGATGCCTCAATACCATCCGCAGCCACCTACTCCAGCTCCTTAGCCAGCTGGGAAGGGGCATTCTTAGCCAGCTCCAGAACCGTATCCCACATAGATTTCTAGTATTTGGCTGTATATGCTATGTAATTAGATTGCCTGAGCCCCAAAGAGGATGCCTAGTACTGTTTTTTTTTGCCATGGCATCCACTTTCCTGGAATCCTTATCTGGGGGGGTGAGATGCCAGGGGAATGTTAGCCTTGTCACAGGCTGCAGCTTGTACTACCCCAACATGGCTGCAATGATTTGTGAGGAGTTCCATCCCAGGTCCTGACAAGGTATACCTCCTGTCCCTCTTTTTATCTACAGGAGGTATAGATGTTGGAAACTGCAGAATTTTCTGTGTCTGTTTCCCAAGGGATTTATGCAAAGGGATAGACACTCTCTTTGACTCTGGGACATCCATCATTTCAACAAAGTCAGGTTGGCCTACCTAGACTTTAGCAAGGCATTTGACACAGTCCCACACAAAAGATTAATATACAAGTTAGCTAGCCTGGGAGTGGGTCCCAAGATGACAGCCTGGGTA
The DNA here is from genome assembly GCA_016271365.2 of Neoceratodus forsteri. Classification (NCBI taxonomy): domain Eukaryota; kingdom Metazoa; phylum Chordata; order Ceratodontiformes; family Ceratodontidae; genus Neoceratodus; species Neoceratodus forsteri. The sequence goes on from CM057452.1 coordinate 122,673,984, forward strand.
AAAAATTGGCTGGAAAATAGGACACAGAGAGTAATAGTAAACGGAGTCCACTCTGATGAAAGGGGGGTTACTAATGGGGTACCGCAGGGTTCAGATAGGATCATGGTCCTCTTCAATGTCTTTATAAGTTACATTGCAGAGGGACTGAAGGAAAGTATGTCTCTTTGCAGATGACACAAAGATCTGCAACAGAGTTGATGCACAAGGTGGGGTGGAAAGGATGAAAAGGGACTTGGCAAGGTTAGAAGAATGGTCAAATGTATGGCAGCTTAGATTCAATGCTAAGAAGTGCAAGGTAATGCACCTGGGAAACAAAAACCCAGGGGAAGAGTACACAATGGGGGGTGAGATACTAACAACAACAAAAATGGAAAGGGACCTGGGGGTAGTCATATCAGATGACCTAAAGGTGGGCAAGCAATGTGAGAGGGCAGCAATGAGGGCTGGGGGATATTGGGATGCATAGGAGGCATCACCAGTAGAAAACAGGAAGTTATTATCCTCTGTACAGACAGCTGGTCAGACCCCATCTGGAGTACTGCGTGCAGTTCTGGAGACCCAGTCTTCGCAAAGACATAGACAGGATGGAAGCTGTCCAGAGGAGGGCAACTAAAATGGTGCAGGGTCTGCACCGGGAGACATATGAAGAGAGACTAAAGAAGCTTAATATGTATAGCCTCGAGGAAAGGAGGGAGAGGGGGGACATGATAGAAACTTTCAAGTACCTCAAGGGAATCAACAAAGTCCAAGAGGGTAGCATCTTTCAAAAAAAGAGGTGTGCAAGAACAAGGGGGCACAATTTGAAGATGGGGGGCGGCTCAGAGGTAATTTAAGGAAGTATTTTTTCACAGAGAGGGTTGTGGATGCATGGAACGGCCTTCCGGAGGAGGTCGTGTAGTCAAAAACAGTGGTGGAATTCAAGCATGCATGGGACAGTCATAAGGCAATTCTAGGGATGGGGGTAGGAAGAAAGTAGTCTGCTGGTTAACTAGGATCTGCAGCTTATCCAGTAGGCAGGGAAATAGGCAGACTGGGTGGGCCAAGCGGTCCTTATCTGCCATCAAATTCTATGTTTCTATGTATGTTTCCTCCTGATCCTGTTCAGCCTCTTCCACTGGAAGCTGAAGAGTATCAGCCACTTTCTTGTAGAACAAGAAATGGGAGGCGGACTCAGCAAGTCAGGGAGGAGACACATTGGAAGGCCTGTCTGGGGAGATGTCAGGCTCTACTGGCTCATCTAGGCCTTCATATTCCTCTTTTTCATATTCTTCTTCTCCTTCCCAATCGCCCTCATAGAATGCTTCAGGTTCAATTTCAGAAGCAACTATTTCTGACCGAACCGATCATCTCTGAGTTGGTGTCGGTTCGATTGGAACCGGGCAAAGCGACTGAACAATAGTAATCGCTTTTGCAATTTCTTCAGCAGTTGGAACATGGGAACCAGACCCAAACCGGCTGACTTACGTTTTCTCTTAGATGGAACCAACTCCGCAGAGTCAGCTCTCCTTTTGCCCGAGGAGGTATTGCCCAGGTCAGTGGGCACCCCCTCAGGTTCAGTCGGGACCAAACTCGGCTGGCCATCCGGATCAGCTGAATTCTCGGCCTCCCTTTCCTTCAGCCTACTTAAACATTTTTCCAACGTGGCCTTGGAAAGGTTTTTACATATTTGGCAGTCTTCTTTGAGGTGGTCAAACCCCAGACAATAAACACAGACGAGGTGGGGATCAGCCTTAGCGAAGGCCTCCCCACACTCGGTGCAGTGCTGAAACCCAGTGGGACCGGTTTTCTTTTTGGGTTTCTCAGACATGCCGAATTAAATAAAGTTACCCTTAACAACGTAATAGCCATGCACCTACACATCTATCGGTTCCAACCGTGTCACGGGTCGGTTAAAAAACCAAAGAGAAATATTATTTTTTTTAGGAACCGATAAGTACCGGAAACCACAATAATAATAAACAGAAAACAGGAATTAACAGTTAAAGAATTTGTTTTGGTTCCCAATCGGACCGACCAGGAGAAAACCGAACAAAAAAACAATTTCTACTAAACAAATTCTACCTACTAGCTACACTTACTGTACCATGGACAGAGATCTGAATACCGAATAAAACAAGATAAAGCAGTTCAAAACTGACCGATTTTACTTAACCGAACCGAAGCGGAGGGAATATCTGGAGCGACTTCACAGTTAGGCAGAGTAAAGAATCTGACGGTTACACTGAGGAGTACCAGGGTCAGAAGTTTGAAAACCGAGCTCAAGCTCAATGTTCTATGCCCTGGCATAGAGTTAACCCTTTACTCTCCAGAGCAGTTCAAGTGCTGGGGCTAACTGCATATAGTCAGAATACAGCAAGACTTCATGTTGTTTGAAGCTAGAAATTCCCTTAATGAGTTCCAGACTGCTCTTAAGAAAGTACTGCAGTGACCATGCACCTACTACACATGAAGTTCTAAAAATGACTGTGTAATTCCTGACGTTATTAAATGGTCTGTTGTGTGTTAAACTGTATGACAGTGTATGGTGGAATGTTGTTGAGGATGGAAATCCATCCCTCGAACAATGTTGTTGTGCTGCAGTAGCTACATCATCACAGCTTGTTCTGCACGAGCTACATAGTTACTGCAGTACAACAACTTGGAACGTGTTTGTGCATGCGCGTTCCTCTAATCCTGCCGATCTTTGGAAAATGGCCACAGCGGTGACAGCCATCTAGGGAAGTGAGCAGCAGGAAAAACCAAAAAAGTAAGGACACAACTGCAATATATGAGTGCCCATACACTATAAAAGACAGCGTATGAGCACTCATTCACAACAAGGATATTTTTAACTCTCAAGATTTCCGTGGTAATGAGACCTCTCAAGTTCTGCTCTCGAAGTCTCTGGTTATCACGGAAACTTTTTTTTTAACTTTCTTTATTCCTCCTACACCGGACACCTGAACTCTCTCTGGCAGGGCACTCGGTTCGGTCTATTTCCCGTCCGCCTGAAGCCCCCAGACTCCACCTCCCCTACCGCACCACCTGGCCACCAAACCTCCTGGCTCTGAGTCCCCACGGGGCAGGACCGCCGACTCCTCTGGCGCTTTATCTACAATTTAGTGGGGTGACCAGGGAGTGGAGGGAGTGGCCCTGTGGAGCTGGGAGGCCCGGCATTGGACGTGGGGACCGACAACTGGACCTGTCTTTGCCTATCAGGCGCTCTGAGGATTTTCACTTGTTCTGTCCCGCCCCTGCGGAGCTTGGTCTTGCAATGACGAACCAGCATCTGCCGAGCTCTGCCCCCACTGCCACTCCGGCTGCATTGCGAAATTTCTGGCTACCCCTGACCATTGCCAGGGGGTCGCTCAGGAGCAACGCCATCCCTACATCCCCCCCCCGGGGCAGGGAGAGCTGTCTCACGGACGCGTCATCCCTACCCGCCCCTGCCGACCCCGACTTCTCAGGCTCGTTCCCGAACCCGGGTCGTCAGCGTGGCGTGAGGTGAGGAATCTAGTGCCTTAACCCTCAGCGCCACTGGGCTGGCTCGACGGAAACCTCTTGAGTAAAAAAAAAAAACTTATTGTGTGTATGAACGTTCATACAGTAGCCTCTATGTGATGTTAGCCATCTTGTTTGTTGAAAACAGGACTTGCCCCTAATGAACTGTTCCTGTATAAATATAACATTTTATCTATCTATGATTAGCCAAACTACTTTCACGTTGCTCAAGCAGACAGGTAATCTAGATTTACTGTACTTCAGGAATGGGTCAATAGTGGGATAATCTCATGATAAACCCCACTCCTGTCATGTAGTGTTGATTAAATGTATTATTTGATGTGTAAGCCACTATTGCACATGACTTACCTGATATACTATCTAAACTAAGCTGCCCAGTCAGAATGGCTTTCAGCCTCTTGATCTCCTCTTGGTACTCCCTAAGCAGGGCATCTTTTGGATCTTCATTGATGCGAGGTTTGTTTTTAATATTCTTTGCCCGGTTGGCATATCTCAGTGTGCTAAGACTCTCATCATAGTTGTTGTCAGCAGGGGAAAGGCATGCCACCATGAGCGTCTTGGTGTTCCCACCAAGGGAATTCTGTAACAAGCGTGTCAGTTTGGAGTCGCGGTAAGGGATATGTTTGGATTTCCCATCCACCAATGCAGAGATGACATTCCCCAGTGCAGACAGAGACAGATTAATTTTGGTCGCCTCTTTAAGTCGGTCTCCTGTTGCACCTGTCTTTGACTGTCGTTCACTGCCAGCCAAGTCAACCAGGTTTAATTTCCCAGCTCTGATGTGTTCTTCTCCCTTTTCATCTACAAAAACAAATGAAGAAAAGGTTGCTCTTTAAATTGCCATTTTCTATTGGATAAAATATGCATTTGAATATAAATAGTTATCTACAGTACCCATCACACCTTAGAAAGATGATGATAAAGCAGAACATATTCTGTAGCCTGCAGATGACAAAACTCTGTGGAAGAGTGGACGTTGAGGAGGGAATTATTAGCATGATGAGGGATGTAAAAGGATTGGAGGAGTGGTCTAGTATTTGTCAAATTTAATTCAGTACCAAGAAATGTAAAGTGATGCATACTGATAACAGAAATCTGAATACGGATTGTTGCATCAATGGGGTATGTGCTGAACACTCAGAAGATGCAAGGGACCTCACAGTGCCCACCTCAAACGCCCTAAGAATTCTCACATTCAGTCCTTGAACCTGGGCATGCCCACCTCAAATGTCCTGCAAATTCTTACATTCAATCCTCCTCTTGGGTAATACAAAAGGTTTATATGGTCTGTGCTTATTACTAAACATGGTATTTCTGCCTTCTCTTCCTACTAGAATAGGTTAGCCCCAACATTGGCAATAATGAGATATTAATCATGGGTGTTACAGATCTTGATTAGTAAGGTAAGCACACAAGAGCCTATGAAATTGCTATCAGTAAACTAAATCTTAATAATCACCACCCTTAGCTGACCCTCTGCCAGTGGTGGACACTAGACACCATACTCTGGTTGATTGGATGCTATCTAACAGGAAAGATAGGATTTAGCTATCAGAAGTACTACCTGACTCTAACAGTGACCACTCCCCCACATACTGCCTATGAAAGGTCTGCTAGCCTAAGATTCCCCCTAAGGGAATTACCTTCAAGGACTTCTCCAGACTGGGCTCTGTAAGTTTCCTTGCTGAACTGGCCCTGATTCACTGCTCCCCTATCTACCCCTCCTTTGATGTTAATTCAGCCCTATCCCACCTTACCTCTGAAGCCTCCACCCTGCAGGATAAACATGTCCCAGGTAATAAGGAAGAGAAACAGGGGTTATGCTACAATATGGCTCCACGGTGATCTACTCTGCTTCTTAAAGGCCAGGGACAAATGCTGACTTTCTTTTAAGGCCTCTCCCAGTGGGGTCCAGGTCAAAACCGCGAAGAAAGAATGGTGTGGTCAAAACACATGCCATGCGGACACCTGAAAATGGGTGTGGCAAAAAACCGCGCTAATATAAATAAACCAACTCTGAAACTGTACACGCTGTAATGTCAGCACAGTTTTCGACTGCATGTTTCCTCCTTCGTGGTTTTCACTGGATACCCTCCCAGTGCATCTGTCTGGCATGATTACAGACAGCTTAGAAATGCCTGCAAAAGGGCTACCTCCATGCCAGAAGTTTCTTCTGCAAGGATCAGCTCCTAACCTCTGCTGGGGACTTCAACAGGCTCTAGGACCATATGGATCTCTTAAGTAGCTTCATCCAATAAGGGCATACTGACATTGTACTGGATGGGATTAACTGCAACAAACCAGTAACAATAGCAAATGCTTTTGATGCTCACTTTACTGATCTTGCAGCCTTTACTTTCTCTCCTTGTCAACAAAGAATTTGTCAGCAGAAAAGGACCTAATCTTTCTCCGCAGACCCTAAGTGGTTTCCGGTGACCCTCCCTCCTCCCCGCCTATTAACTAATATTCCCCCATGTCTGTCCCATGCATGCTTGAAGCCCCATCTTTTTTTCACCTCCATCACTACTGCTGGCAGTCAGCTCTAGCCGTCTACCACTCTTTCAGTGAAGTAGTACTTTCTCACATCCCTCTTACATCTCCCCACCCCCAGTTTCATCACATGCCCCTGGTCCTGGTATATTCCCACCTCATAAGTCAGGGACAAGGCTAAAACAATCAGAGACAGAAGGACAAATTCAGGGACACAGGGATACTCATTCAGAAAGGTAGTAGAATATGGGGCTTATTATAAGATACATTTTCTAAGGATGAACAAGTATGTAACTTTAATGTTTGACATAATTTTGTGCTTATGATCCCCCTGGTTAGTCACAGAAAGAAAAAATGACTTACCACAGTGACGTTGTTTCTTCTAAAGGAATCCTAATGTATTCTGACATATGTAGTAAGACCTTCTTGTTGTACTGCCCCGGAGAGGAAAGAGTTAAAGCTTACGTTCTAAGTAGGCATGCGTTCGGTTTCAAATCACTGTCCCCTGGTACATTCCATTCAACTGTCAGATTCTTACGAGCAACCCAAAAAACGTTATTTACAGATTGAATCAATGTGAATGTGCTTATTAGAACTTATGTCAGGATTTTTACTAGCACCCTACCAACCCCAGTGTGGGCTAAAGACTCAAGTCACAGATGCCCAACAGAAAAGACCAACTTTCAGAGTAAACAGACAATGTATAAGCTGGAGTGCAGAGACACCAGGTTCTGTTAGGGGAGGCAGGGTGGGAGGTCAGAATACGTTAGGATTCCTTAAGAAGAAACAACATTACTGTGGTAAGTAATTTTTTCTTCAAACTACAAGAAGTTCTAATGTATTCTGACATATGCAGACTACAAAGCAGTTCCCCTGGAGGAGGGCACAGAACCTACTTAGGAAAGAGGCTCTGCAATACTGCTGTTCCAAACCTGGCATCACTTCTAGCCTGCACATTCAGACTGTAATGCTTAGTAAATGTGTGCACAGTTTTCCAGGTAGCTGCTTTACAGATTTCCAACAAGAGAATATCCCTTGCAGCTGCTATAGTGGCAGCTGTACCCCTAGTGGAATGAGCCCTCACGCCCACAGGAGGGGTGCTTCCATAGTTTCTCATAACAAAACTGGATGCATGACACTATCCATCTTGTAATGGTCCTTTTTGTGGCAGGCTTACTCCTGCCCACTTCCCCATAGGTAAGGAACAACTGGCTATTGTCACCCCTATGGTCTCTGGTCAGATCCAAGTAGTAACTGATAGCCCTCTTTACATCTAGGCTATGCAGCCTACGCTCCCCTGAACTAGAGTGTTCAGTGAAGAAGACAGGCAAGTTTATGGACTGGTTAAGGTGGAAATCTGAGACCACTTTGGGGAAGAACTTCCTATTTGTTCAGAGGAAACTTTATCATTATGGAAAGAGATATAGTTAGGCTCCACTGACAAGGCCTGTAGTTCACTGATATGCTTTGCTGAAGTGATGGCTACTAAAAACACAGTTTTCCACGTCACATATTTCAGCTCTGCTGAAAACATAACTTCAAAGGGGGGGTTGCATCAACTGTGCTATGTAGCTATTTAGAGCCCATGAAGGGGTAGGCTCCCTATGAGTGGGATGTATATGTAGTAGCCCTTTAAAGAACCATATAAATATAGGATCAGAGGCTAAGGAAGAAGATTTTCCTGCTGACAAATAAGCAGAAACTGCTGCCAGAGGTACCCTCAGGGTAGAGGGTCTGAGGCTTAATGAATGTAAATAAGCCAGATAATCTAACAGGAGTGGGATGCCCACCCCATGTGGCTCAATACCTGCCTGACCACGCCACATGGTGAACCTCTTCCATTTGTCAGGAATAGGTTTTCCTAGTAGCTGTTTTCTGAAAACCTTTAGGATATTTGGTCATCCAGGAGTATGGATTTGTTTCTGGGAACTGGAGTCTGGAGCCTGGGTTGGAGTCGCTGTGTTGTTCGGCAACTGCTGGAACAGTATTGTGGGGACTCTGTTTCGGCAGTGCTGCCAGGTCTGAGACTGGGACCGGAATTGTCTCATCGGTGCCTCTTGATTGAAGGATGAGGGACTTTGTGGATCTTCCTGGACTTGGGCCCCTTTGCTAGCTTTTCTCTTCCTGATGAGATTGGGGCTGATCCTGGCCTGAACCCAGGGAAGGGATCACTGGGGTAGTTGTCTGCGTGGGAGACCGGGCCTAGTGCCGCTGGAGAGCATGCACTATAGTACCCGGAGCTCCATGGTTACTTGGGGGAGGGGGCAGGCTGGAGCGCCTGCTCCACACTGCAACCTAATCGCAGCCTAAAGCCTTTGGTGGTGACTCCTTGGGGGACAATTGGGCTGCTAAACTGCTCGGGCTGAAGGAAGCTTCTTGGGATCTTTGAAGCTATAGTTGTGCTGGGGGACATTTTCCTGTGGAAGATCTACTTTCTGGACACTTTCAATACTCTAGGGACGGTCAGACTCCTTTCTTTTTTCCACTGTTTTGAACCTGGTGGGCAGTGAGAGTGCCCTGTTTAAACTGAGCTATTTATTTAGTTTTTGTTAACTAGGTAAGTGCACTAGCCATAGAATGACTATTTTCAGGCATGACCCAGGAGAGTACAACAGATAGTTAGACAAATATATTACATCAGTGCAAAACATTACATAATAACAGGCATAGCTAACAGGGGAAAATAATACATAAAGAGAAAATAACATATGTGAAAGATTAGAACATTGTACAGTCCATAATGGGTGAGCAGCAGGTAGCAATGAAACTAAACAGTTTCAGTACAAAACTTAGTGAAAATTTACAATGAAAGCAGCATATGGCAGTGTAAGATATTACATGCTCAAAAGGGGTTGCCTACATCCGAGTAAGCAAGCAAAACAATAGTACAAACCATGGCAACTGGTATAGAGAAAATAAGTTATAGCAGTGTAGAGAAAAGGAAAGACTAAGAGAGGGAGGGCTGTCCAACTAGGACCCAATAGCTGAAACAGAGAGAAGAAGGGTACAACCCAGGGAGGTAGAGTAAGTGCAGAAGTATCCAGTAGGTAGAGGTGGGATATTGAAAGGGAGGAAAGAGAAAGAGTAGGGAATGAGAAAATGTACAAGTGGGCAGAGGGGAAATTTGGTAGGGACTGGAAGGTGCTATGATTTTAACAGAGAAAAGTTAGTGTAGGCAAAGCAGAGCTAGGTGGGGTCAAAACAAGTACACTGGTCTACTGAAGACAGGTACCGTCGCAGCCGACTTTTAAAACTAATGTGGGATTGGTCCTGTCAAAGCACTAAAGGAAAAGAGTTCCAGAGCCTAGGAGCTGCATTGTTGAAAGTTCTGGAGTCTACGGATGTCTGGTATCTGGGCACGGTAAGTAGCTCCTTACCAGCTGAGCGGAGCTCATGGGAGGAGGACTGGGGTGTAAGCAATGCCACCAGTGAGAGTGGTGTTTTATTTCTAATTACTGAGTTTACAAGACAGCCTAGGTAGTATTGTTGGCACGCAGAAGAGGAGAGCCAGCCCAAGTTACTATAAAGATTACAGTGTTGCTTGAACCATGGTGACGAGGAGACATATCTGCATATATTGTTATAGGCCACGTCCCATTTGTGGAGGGGAGTTTTAGATGCAGAAGCAAAAACTGGAACACCATAAGTGAGAGCAGGGAGAAGGATACCCTTGACAATAGCCAGCTTGGCTGAGGGGGTTAGCATATAGCTGGTTTTTATAGGCTACCCCTAGTTTAGCATTCACTGATTTACTGATGGACTGAATATGTTGATTGAAATCAAGTGACTGATCCAAGAGAACTCCTAAGTATTTGAGTCAAGAACTACCAGGGATGTTTGACAAACCCTGAGCTTAGGGACTGAGACAAATAACATGGCTTGTGTTTCTTTAAATTTAGTACAAGTTTGTTTCTTTTGTCGACTATTTTTATCCTCCTGTGTCGGGTCGACTTCTGTGTCCGCCAAGCCTACCGAACTTGGGGTCCTTCGGGGGCTTCTAGTGCCATGCGCACCCCGGCGCATCCTCAGAGTCATTCTGGGAGCATCATCCATGTCAGCCCCCATGATTTCCTCCATTTTCCCCCCATGCCAGATGTTAACTGGAGCACCTTTGCTGCAGGCACATCCAAGAGCAGGGTCATTCTTGATGCCCTACAAGGGGCATGCCTCAGACAGCTAGTATTGGAACCCACTCGGGAGGGAGCAATCTTAGACCTAGTACTCTCAAATGGGAAGGGAGAAAGACTCTCAGATTTAGAAGTGGGTAGCCATCTGGGAACAAGCTACCACCAAACAGTGTGGTTCACAATAAACACAGCCATACAATCAAGCCATACAAAAGCAAGAGTATTGGACTTTAGGAGGGCTGACTTTGGGAAAATGAGAGCGTGCCTCAGAAAAGCACTAGCAAACAGGCAAGAAGGAGGGGTGGAGGAACAATGGGGATTAATCAAAACAGCCATCACAGAGGTAACAAGCCTTTGTGTAAAGCAAATCAACAAAACACAATGAAGGAAAAAAATGCTATGGTTCCCAAAAGAGGTGGCAGGGAAGGTTAAGGAGAAAACGATAGCATTCAAGAAATACAAGGAAACACAGAAGGAGCAGGACAGAGAACTTTATCAGTTAAAGCAGAAAGAGGCAGGGAAGGCAGTCAGAATAGCAAAGGCCCAAACTGAGGAAAGGATAGCCAACTCTGTTAAGAAGGGAAATAAGACCTTTTATAGGTACATTAGGGAGCGAAGAAAGACCAAATGAGGGATACTGAGGCTTAATAAGGGGAGGGAATGTGGACAGAGAGTGACAGTGAAAAAGCAGGGATACTGAATGAATATTTCTGCTCAGTATTCACAAAAGAAGAGGAGGGGGAGGTACCTAAACTAAACAAGAGAAACACTCTGAAGATGGGGGTCGAAACCAGTCCATTTACAGAAGAAAGGGTTCTGAAAGAACTAATAAAATTGAAGGTGGACAAAGCAATGGGGCCTGATGGGATTCACCTAAGAATTCTAAAAGAACTAAAGGTAGAACTAGCGACACCACTGACTACTCTCTTTAACAAATCATGGGAGGATGGGGTGGTACCTGAGGACTGGAGGAGGGTGGATGTGATTCCTCTTCACAAAAGTAGGAGCAGGACAGAGGCAGGAAACTACAGATCAGTTAGTTTGACCTCAGTGGTAGGGAAAATGATGGAAGCATTTCTGAAGGAAAGAACTGTTGAGTACCTAGAGGCCAGTGGGGTACAGTATCCAAGGCAGCATGGATTCACGATGGGAAGGTCGTGTCAGATGAATCTAATAGATTTCTTTGACTGGGTGACCAAAGTAGTAGACCAGGGAGGGACTGTGGACATGGCCTACCTAGATTTTAGCAAGGCATTTGATACAGTCCCACACAAAAGATTAATACACAAGTTAGCTAGCCTTGGGTGGGTCCCAAGGTGGTAGCCTGGATAAAAATTGCTAGAGGGTAGTAGTAAACGAAGTCCACAGTGAAGAAAGGAGAGTTATTAGCGGGGTACCGCAGGGTTCAGTACTGGGACCAGTCCTTTTTAATGTCTTTATAAGTGACATTGCAGAGGAACTGGAAAGAAAGGTATGTCTCTTTGCAGACGACAAAGATCTGCAACAGGGTTGATACAGAAGATGGAGTGGAAAGGATGAGAAGGGACTTGGCAAGGTTGGAAGAATGGTCAAATGTATGGCAGCTCAGATTCAATGCAAAGAAGTGCAAGGTAATGCACCTGGGAAACAAAAACCAAGGGGAAGAGTACATAATGGGGGGAGAGATACTGACAACAGTAAAAATGGAAAGGGACCTGGGGGTAATTATATCAGATGACCTAAAGGTGGGCAAGCAATGTGAGAAGGCAGTAAGGAAGGCTGGAGGATACTGGGATGCATAGGGAAAGGCATCAATAGTAGAAAACAGGAAATTGTTATCCCTCTGTGCAGACAGTTGGTGAGACCCCATCTGGAGTAGTGTGTGCAGTTCCGGAGACCCCATCTCCACAAAGACATAGACAGAGTGGAGGCTGTCCAGAGGAGGGCAACCAAAATGGTGCAGGGTCTGCACCAGAAGACATATGAAGAAAGACTAAAGGAGCTTAATATGTATACCCTTGAGGAAAGATGGGAGAGAGGGGACATGATATAAACTTTCAAGTACCTCAAGGGAATCAACAAAGTCCAAGAGGGTAGCATCTTTCAGAAAAAGAGATATGTAAGAACAAGGGGGCGCAATTTGAAGATAGAGGGGGAACGGCTCAGAGGTAATGTGAGGAAGTATTTTTTCACGGAGTGGGGTGTGTGGATGCATGGAACAGCCTCCCTGAGGAGGTCGTGGAGTCAAGAACAGTGGGGGAATTCAAGAATGCATGGGACAGACATAAAGCAGTCCTAGTGGGGGATAGGAGTAAGTAAGCTTTTGGTTAACTAGGTTCTGCAACTTATCTGTTAGGTAGGAAAATGGGCAGACTAGGTGGGTCAAGCGGTCCTTATCTGCTGTCAAATTCTATATTTCTATGTTTCTATACTACTTGGAACCCCCGGAAGTGGTGCCACATGTGCGTGGAGTCGCACATGCGCACCGCAGCTCCGGATCGGGTCCCCCATTGACCTAACATCGGAGCTCCTCGTGAGTGGCACCATCCCTCTGGCCTCCACCAGGGGGTGGCAAAACTCCAAGAGAGTTGAGTTTCTGGAGCGCTGCCAGCTGGCAGCATCTCACATCCCCCGCCGGCCTCCGACAACCCTGGCTCATTCCCGAACACGGGTCACTGGCGTGGTGTGAGGTGTGGCATCCAGTGCCTCAACCCTCAGCGCCACCGGGCCAGCTTCATTTAGTACAAGTCTGTGGGCAGTTAGCCAGGATTGTATGTTATTAAAGCCAGAAGTTTTTGTTTTAAAGTTATTTGTATTTATTTGTTGAAAAAGTGCAAAAAAAAAAAACCTTAACTGTCTGCTGTTTCTTGCTAATTCTACAAAAACTAAAAAGGATCTATAAATGAAACATTGCTCATTTTGTATATTTTTGTGCTTACAGTGCCAGTCTATCATTTTTCGTTTTAAACTTATTTGCATTTGACTATGATTAGTACTGCTACTGAGGCCGAACATTCTAAACTGGCTCATGACATAGCTACTGTGTATATAAACGAGTGATGACATAGTAACTATGTACATGAATGAGTGATGACATACTTACTATGCATATAATTGGTTTTATTTACACAGTAGCTACAATACACATTATTTATGGCATGAATTTATTGTTCACACTTGTTGCATAAATTTATTTATTTAGTGATTTAGAAAAGACCTTTGAGCACAAGCTCTTTTACAAAGGTTCCACATCACAGATTGCAAAACAAAGTACAATAGGAGACAGCAAAGGTACATCACAATGAATGATACAGCTTTGATTCAGAACTTACAGAATAACTCAAAACATATGTGCAAGTTAAAATAACAAGAAAAACACTTCATGAGGGTGGGGGGATAAGCAACCACAAAGTGCCCTGTCAGTAGTTCAGAGGGACGGATATAGCTGGCAGTGGGGTGAAGAAAGGAGGTACGAGAGAGCGGTAGGTACTGCAGTGGAGGTGAAGGTTGGGGGAAGAAGGGCGATAAGGTATAGGGAGAAATGGGGGAGTGAGGGGAGGCTGAGCGGAGAAGATGTGCTAGAGTAAATGGTGGGGTGTAAGGGGGCATGGTCAGGTATTTTGCATTAGCAGTGACTGTTAGGGAAACTCACGGGACTGTGTGTTGGGGAAGGGGGCTGGCAGGTGCCGAAGGAGCATGATGCAGACTGATTGCTGAGGCAAGTCATGAGACGGGACAGAGGGAGGGGGTACCTGTGGCCTGCCTAGTGCTTGCTGGGGGGCAGAGAGAGTGGGTGTGGCTGGACTTAGGGGCAGGTGCACTTAGAGAGTGTTATTAGGTGCTGTTTGATCTTACAGGATGAGCAGAAGCAAAGAACATCAGCTATATTATTAATAAATAGTGAAAAAAGAAGGGGACCAAGGATAGAGCCTTGAGGGACCCCTGTGTTTATGACAGTTTTGGCGGATAGAGAGGAGTGAATTTTACAACTTGGGATCTGTCAGACAAGTAGCTACTGGACCATTCTACTACAGGGACAGAGAAATTCAGATTTCTGAGAGTAGAGAGAAGTAGGGGTGATCAACAAGATCAAAGGCTTTAGTGAGGTCAATAAACACTGGTCCTGTTACTAAACCAGCATCCATATCAGTGAGCACATCAGTTGTAAATTTGATGAGCCTAGTCTATGTGCTATGACCCTTTCTAAAGCTGTGCTGTGTGCCAGAGAGAAGGTTGTACTTGGCAAGGTAGTCTGTGTGACAGAAATGGGAAGAAAGGGCCGGCCCGGTGGCGCTGAGGGCTGAGGCGCTGGATGCCACACCTCGCTCCATGCCGGTGACCTGGGTTCGGGAGCAGACTCGGGTCACTGGTGGGTCAGCTGGGGGAGATTTGAGCGTCCCACAACAGCTCGCCTACTCCGGGGAGGGTTAAGGCCACAGCTCGAGCTCTTGTATGACTCCGAACGAAGGCTCTGAGCCCCTAATAATAGGGGATGGGTGGCCGTTACACAACAGCATGACATCGGCGCTCAACACCTTGACATCTGGGTCATACGCTGGGGGGAGAAAAAGGGAAAATGCCTGCCAGGACTGGAAAGATGGGCTGCTTGGAGTGTGCTTCCGATGTGCCCCTGCTCGCCCTGCCACCTCCGGACTGAGGAAACTGTAAGTAGCTCAGGGCGTTAAGGCCCCACCCCGTCCCCGCCTGTGGGGTAATCCAAGGCTCCATGGGGGACACGGAGGTGGAAGTGGGCAGAGTGGGAGGCAGGAGGATGACTTCTTAGCAGCCCCGCAGGGTCGGGGCTGGCAGGACAAGGAGGATAAATCATGATTTAAAAAAAAAAAAAAAAAGAAATGGGAAGGAAGGAGTTAATGTTTGGATTTTCCAAACACATTTTTAAGCAGTTTGAAAAAAAAAAAAAAAACACACGCAGGCTAAAATCCACTGTCCAGCAGCATCTGCAGCATCTGGCTAGATAAGACCTGGGTCATAAATCTCGAGCAGACCTGTCCACACAGACTCACAGTTTAAAGCGATTGGTTCACTCAAATATAAACTTAAGGTTAAAAGGGAATACAATTGGTCACTGATAGGTGTTCAGTCTGAGTGGGACAATTAAATACATACATGGTAGATGGTTGGTACATTCAAAGGGGGAATAAGAATCACCTATTCTCAAGAGAGTACATAAGATGCTGAAAGACAGTGAGTGGTCAGTTAGTTACTCTTGAAGCTGGAGGGAGAAACATAAGCTTGGAGCCTACCCTTCTAGCTATGTCCGTGGGAGCTGGCAGTTAGCATAGGGTCCAGTATTCTCTTGAAAGGACAGGGAAGGGTAAGTTTAATACTAGCACATTGCAGTAATAGCCTTTTTCTTTCATCATCTGTTATTTAAAAACATCTGTTTACTTTTCCTGTATCAGCGTTATTCTCTTGTGTTGTAAATAGATATCCTGTCCTGCTCTGTTCACTTTCTGTTAAGTAAAAATCTATTTATGGGAGCGCTGATGAGCAGCTAACTGAACGGTCGCATATTCCCTCGCTGCTCCCCTTTCACAGCCGAAAAGTTAATTTTTTATATTAAATAAGTACCTCTACCTGATCTTTTAGATCATATAGTGGCTGCAGCAACAGCATGGATGAATATCTTGCACCCGGTTCATCTAAGAGCCAGCGGATAGCCTCTAAAAATGCGAAGTAAACTGGGGAGAATGCGGGCCTGGTCTCGCTATCTGCAGCTGAGGCTACCATGCTTGGCAAAGAAGTTACCAGACAGGTCGTAGCGGCTCTTGAGACCCGACTGATCAAACTAAAGGGGAAACTCAATCTGAAACTACAAGAAATTCAGGAGCAGTAGACTGCACAATCGGGCAGGTTAACGGAGGTTGAGGAACGGGTCTCCCACATGGAGGATGAATTATTGTTGGTACTGGGGCAGGTGGCGGTGCTCCAAAAAGAACTGGCAGATCTCAAGGAAGCATTCGACTACCAAGAGAACTACCACTGCCGACTTAACCTGAGACTGTGGGGGCTGCCAGAGGGAAGGGAATGGGAGAGTGCCTGGTTCTAAGCAACAGTTCTGCCGGAACTATTGGGCCTTCAGCCCGTGAAGGGATGGCTCAAGCTAGAGCGGGCGCACCGAGCCGTGATGCCAAGGCCACCGAAAGACCAGCCCCCGAGGCAACTGATTATGTGCTTCCATAATTTTCAGGACAGGGAGCAAATCCTGAAGGCCTACCGGGAGAAGGGGGCATTGATGTATGAAGGGCAATGGCTCTGTAATTCACAGGATTATTCGGCCCGCTTACTCAAGAAACGGAAAATGTTTAATGGGATCATGCAGCAACTCGGGGAGTGCAAGGTTGAAAACTTCCTGGTATATCCGGCTACCCTGAAAATAAAGCACGAGGGGGCTATTTTCTTGTTTTGATGAGCCTAGTCTATGTGCTATTTCTTGTTTTGGGATGTGGACAAGGTGGAGAAATTTGTTTGCTCGCTTAAACAGAAGCTGTGTTGAGAAGGCAAAAGGATCTGAGGTCGATTGAGCACTGAAGCCAAGAGGATTGCTTAATTTATCATGTTTTCCATGTGCTTTAAATGTTGGACTCCCACTGGTTAAAGTTATGCCCTGGGGAGTAACTATTGAATTGTTTTTTTCTCTTATTCATTTCCCCACGTTTGGGGATGAGAGGGTTGCATTTTAATTTCTGCCACCTCCTTTGGCAGACTAAGAAGAGGCAATAGATAGGGGGACAAAAGGGCCTCTGTGGACTATGGCTGAGATGACCTGTACCAGCAAACGCAATGTCGGTGTGGAAGCTGCAAGAGCCCCTGGAGATGAGAAGGAGATGGACTGAGAGATGGAGTGAAGGAGACAGCATATCCTGCTCATGGGTGAAGGTATGAGGGTTGGTGGGGATGGAGGTCTAGCACGTGGATCTTGAGGCGCGGCCTACTCTCCCTAACAGCCTGAGGTAGTAACCCTGGACTGTTGAATCTCTAGGAATGAAGAGTGCCATGGAAATGGGGGGGGGGGGTAGGAGGGCAGGTTGTGTTATTTGTATGTTGTGGGGTGAGCTGAGAGGATTTAATGGTAGGCAGCTCTGGTGGGGTCAGATGCTGGGAATGGTTGGAAGACAGGAACTTGAATTATAAGAAAGACATTGGTGAGGGCCTTTTCTCCTTTTTTCAAACGGGCTGGAGGTTCGAAAGATTTCGGCTGTGGGGGGAGGGCGGAGAAGCATACCCATCAGTTCAGGGATGTGACAGACACTCGAGCCTGAGGGGCAATTAGTATCACAGGGAGGGTGGCAGGGTAAGAGGGGAGGGGAGACAAAATCGGAATTATAATGCTACAATATAGTAGAAGAAAGGGGGAATAAGAGGGGAGAAGGAGGGAGGGGGGATAGAGGTAAAGCACGGTGAATGCGAAGTAGCAGGAAGATACACCAATTGGACAGCAGTGGACCGAGGGGGGCCGGGGGGATGCAGGAAGGCTGGAGGAGAGAGGATGAGAGATTAGAAATGTTGGAAATGTTGTCTTCCAAGTGGAGGGGGGACGTTGAGGGGAAATGTAAAAAGTTTAAAGTTATTACTGTTGTTGTGTGTGTTGTTAAGAGTGCAATCACAGAAAAGTCCTTTAAAGTGCATGCTAAGAATGGGGCTGAAGTCACCTTCCTTAATAATGTGGGCATAAAGGGCAAAAGAGGAATATGCATAGATGGCTGCCATGAAAACGGTTAAAATTGTAACCTGGAATGTTAGAGGTATTATAAACGCGGTCAAAAGGACTGCTTTGTTAACTGCTTTAAAAAGAGTTGATGCTCATGTGGCCCTCTTACAGGAGAAGCACCTGACAGCTGAGAAGCATGCCAAATTGGCTCGTAGATGGGTGGGGAGGTGCTATGCAGCTTCCGCCACGGCGCATAAAAGAGGGGTTACCATTTTGGTGCATAGGGTTCTTCCCCTTGAAGTAGTTAGAGTGCTGCGGGATCCTAATGGGGGAAGATATATTTTTGTGACTGGCATACTGGAAGGGGAGCGGGTCACTTTTGGCTCGTCTTATGCACCCCCAGTCCATGATCCGCAATTTTACATCTCACGGTTGGATTTACTGGTTAAAGAGCAGTTCCCCGGTCTAATCTTGGGTGGAGGTTTAAATTGGTCAATGGATCCGAAATTGGATCACTCTGAGGGGAGGGGGAGAGAAAGCGGTGGTATGCAGCAATGGCAGATGGGTATGTCAGAGTTGGATCTGGTGGATGCCTGGCGTATGGCTAATCCGGGGGTAAGAGAGTATACTTTCTACTCAAACCTGCATAGAACATGGTCCCGCCTAGATTACCTATATCTGACGAGAGAATGGTATGCTCGAAGCGTGATGTTCGACATAGCCCCATACATGTGTCGGACCATGCTATGGTTGTCACGAAATTGTTGAGTAGGGGAAAGCGGGAGTCCCCCCCCCATGGAAATTCCCAACTTATATGGCTAGGAATCCTGAGTTTAAACAATACCTTGAGGAACAATGGGAATTTTATATGAGTGTGAATGATTCAGAAGAGATCTCCAGAACTGGGTTGTGGGAGGCGAGTAAGGCCTTTATGAGGGTGGTAATTATTGAGTACATGGCCCGACTCAAGAGGCAAAAGCAAGAGAAAAGGAGAGACCTGGAGGGAAGATTAAAGGAGCTGGAAAAGAGGGTTGCGGGGGGGAGAGATTGAGAAAGGGGAGGCAGTTAGATTTTTGGCTGTGGTCAGAGAGGACTTGAATACCCACCTGAGAATGGAAGCTGGGAGGGCTTGTTTTTTTAATAAGCGGCACATTTTTGAATGGGGAAACAAACTAGGACCAATGCTCGTGAGTCTCATGAAGCGTGGTAAAAAGGTGGGCTGGGTCACGGGGTTAAAGGATAGGAATGGGATGCTACTTGGGGACAGGAAGGGAATAAAGATGGCTTTTCGAGCCTTCTATCAGCAACTGTATTAAGCGGAGGCTACGGTTACCAGGGAGCAAATGTTGGAATTCCTCGGTAAAGTTAAGTTGCTGCAGGTTACACAAGCACAGAGGGCCAAGCTGGGTCAACCAGTCACTAAAGATGAGGTTTTAAGGGCTACTCAGGTGCTGCAGAAGGGGAAGGCGAGTGGGCCTGATGGGTACCCTTCAGAGTACAACCAGCTGTTGGGAGGCCATGTAGCGGGTTTGCTTAGTGAAGTCTATAGGCAAAAAGATGATACAGGAGCCACTGTTTTGCCCGATACATGCTATGGGGCCACTATCTGTCTCATACCTAAGGTGGGCAAGGACACGAAGGATTGTGCCTCATCTAGGCCAATCTCGTTGTTAAATACAGACTTTAAAATACTGGCCAAAATCTTGGCCACTAGACTGGAAGAAATGCTTCCTGGGGGTGGTCCACCCAGACCAAACGGGGTTCGTAAAAGGCCGCCAATCATATCACAACATGAGGTGCTTACTCAATATTATTTGGCGGGTGAACCAGAGTAAAGAGGAAATAGGGGTTATTTCTATGGATGCTGAAAAAGCGTTTGATAGGGTGGAGTGGGAGTATCTGTTCAAGGTGATTGGACGTTTTGGTCTGGGTGAGCCCTTCCTGGGATGGGTTCAGGTGATGCATGCAAGACCATGGGCCCAAGTGATGGTGAATGGCTCCCTATCAGAGAGATTTAATCTGAGAAGGGGTACAAGACAGGGGTGCCCACTCTCCCCCCTTTTGTTTGCGTTAGCGATGGAACCCCTGGCGACCGCAATAAAGGACTGTGAGGAGACTGTGGGGGGGAGGGGTGAGAGGTGCACAGCACAAACTGGCTCTATATGCCGATGACATGCTGCTGTTTCTGAGGGACCCGGGATGATCAGTGCCTCCTTTGTTACAACTGGTGGAGGAATTTAGTATCTTCTCCAGGTACAAGGTGAAGATTGGCAAATCGGAGATAATATGTCAGGGCTCTGGAAGTGAAGTGAGGCAGTGGGTCCTAAAGATGGCAGGCACTTGCCTGGTGTATTTAGGGGTACAGGTGGGGAGGTCGTTGGAGTCCCTGTATCACCTGAATTATTCCAGGCTGGTGAAAACCATAGAAGCAGACTTGAGGAGGTGGATGCAGCTGCCAGTGTCGTGGCTGGGCAGACTTAATCTCATTAAGATGAACATTCTGCCCAGGATCCTCTACCTCTTGTAGATGCTACACATAGGACTCAGGAGAGAGGACATCAAAAGGCTGGAAAAGGCTTTTTATACCTTTATATGGAGAGGTAAGCATTCTAGGATCAGCCTTCAAAGACTGAAGGCTACAAGAGAAAGTGGAATGAATTTTCCTGATATGGGAAACTACTTTCTGGCTATACAGCAAAGGAATATAGCAGATTGGGTGCATAGGCCTAGTGTCACCAGCTGGGTGGATTTGGAACAAGACACAGCCTGGGTTAATCTTACAGCTTATTTGCATAGTCAGGGACTCAGGGCATATAAGACGGAAAGGGAAGCCAACCCTATGGTGGTACAGGCTCTGACGGCTTGGCAGCAACTTAGGAGGCAGGACTGGACGCAGAATGGGGAAATGTTACTTTTGCCGGTTGCAGGCAACCCCTACTTTTTGCCAGGATATGAGGATAAAGGTGTTTGAGATTGGGAACTGAAGGGTATTCGTAGTATGAGTCACCTCCTGGAAGGTGGACAGATATGTTCCTACCAAACTCTGCAGAATGTGGTGGGTGAGGGTAGCTGACATATGTTTAGATATATGCAGGTACGGGCGTACATGAGAAGTCTAGAGAGAGGAGAAGGGGGCATATAAACTGGGTTTTGTAGAAACTATGATTTTTCAGGCCCAGGGTCGGGAGAAAGGTTTTATAGGCCGGACGGTTAAAAGAGGGAAGCACATACTCCCTGACTGAACTGGTAGGACGAGGACACTGTGGGCACAGGACCTGGGGAGGGACATAACTGAGGAGAACTGGAAACTGTTGCTCCCCCTGCATTCAGGGATTATGGCCTGTAACAAGTACAAGGAGGCGTATTTTAAGTTTCTGCACAGGTTATACTATCCGCCTGTGATTGTGCACAAAGCACATCCTGGGATATCACCTCTATGTGGTAGGTGTGGGGTGGACATGGGAACTTACATGCATTGCTTTTGGGCATGCCCCGTGCTGCAGAGGTATTGGAAAGCAGTGGTTGCCGAGGTGAGCAGAGTTGCTGGTAGGGGGATACCAGTAGACCCCTTGGGGTGCCTGTTTGGTGTTGAAGTGGGACATGGGGATGAGTGGTTATTGCTCCCTAGATGGATTAGAGTGCTATTTGTGTTGTCACGCCATGGCATACAAGATACTTGGGTCTCCCAGGCTACCCCTACGGTACAGACCTGGAGGAAGTCGGTTCTGCAGAGTCTGGGACTAGAAAAGTTGACTTATGAGATGTGGGAAAGGGAGGACAATTTCAATAGAAGCTGGGCTCCATTCTTGGCCTCTCTCAATATTGGGGAAGGGTGGCTCCTGAGGGAAGGTCTCCTTAGCTGAGTAGGACCTGAAACTAATACTGGGGAATACCATTGGGTAAAGCACCGGCACTTTAGCTAATGGAAAAAAAATTCAAAGGTCTATGGAAGAAAGGATGAATATGAAGTTTCATCATAGGTATCATCATAGGTAGTTACAGAGCACAGAAGACTTTTGTCCATTGTGCTCGCTTAGGCCCTAGTTATGGTAGCTCCCTATTTTGTTCCCTACGCAATATTTGTCCAGTTCCCTCTTGAACTCAAGCATGGTCTTACTAGCAGCCACCTCTTCAGGCAAGTTGTTCCAGACTGGAATTACCCTAACACTAAACCAATGTTTTCTTTTTATTGTCTTAAAATGCTGCCCCTTCAACTGCCATGAGTGTGTCCTAGTGCTGTAATACTGATCCCTAAGTGTAAGTCCCAGTTTCTCCCTTAAGTTGAAGTCTTTAAGCGATCTATACACCATACACAAGTCTCCTCTCAATCGCCTATACTCCAGTGTGAACATCCCCAACTCTTCCAATCTGTCTTCGTAATCTTGGTCCCTAACATCTGCCACCAACCTTGTTGCCCTTCTCTGAACCCTTTCCAATCTCTTGACATCTGTCCTAAACCCTGGTGACCAGAACTGGGCACAATACTCCAAATGTGGTCTCACCAGTGAACCATACAGAGGCACAATCACCTCCCTCTTCCTACTCTTAATATGTTTCTTAATATTAATAAGAATCCTACTAGCGGTCCTTATCACCTGGCTACAGTGTTGATGGAACTTGAGCTCATTAGTCACTTTAACACCCAGATCTCTTTCTTCGATGACCTTCCCCAGCATATGTCCATTTAGAACATAATCAATTGTTTTGTTATTTTTCCCAAAGTGCATAACTGCACATTTATTCGTGTTAAAAGATAACTTATAATCCCTTGCCCATCTTTCCATTTTAAATAAAGCATCCTGCAGCTTCATTACATCCTCACTATTTTTGATACTAGTACCAATCCTGGTATCGTCTGCAAATTTGGTTTCCCAAACATCCCCTCCACCAGTTAGTGAGTGTGTGTGTGTGTGTGTGTGTATATATATATATATATATATATATATATATATATATATATTAAACAAACAAGGCCTACTACCTCAGGATCTAAGAGATGTCTCCACTCATGTGACTTTTAAGAGCAAACTCAGGACTTTCCTCACTACTATGGACAAATGTGTTTGCTTTGACCCTACCTGATCCGCTGCATTTGTACTGTTTCCTCATTGCTAGCACTTTTGCCTGTCAAATGGGTGTTCTATACTGTGCCTTGTAATTAATGTTTTATTTTGTGCCTTGTAATTAATGTTGCCTTAACCTGTTTCTTTATAAACTAATGTTAGCTGTTGACAATTGTAAGTCGCTATTCTACTCCATGACATTCTTATCTTCCTTCACAGCCTCTCCTCACTTAACCCCACTGCTCTCTCCCCTTCTTCTGTTATATCCTCTTCCCCCTTTTGCCACTCCCACCAAACTCACCTTTACCTGTTCCTACCTCATCCATGCCCTCCTTAGTCCCCACCCTCCTGGCTGTGCTTAGTCACCTCTCTCCACCTACGCCTACTCCACCGTCTACGACCCGCCTTCCCTGCCCTGCCGTCTCTTGGTTCCACTGGCTCGGCTTGACTTTGACACTTTTGCCGCTATTGACGTAACTCCTCCGCCTCTATCCCCCTCTCACCGGCATCCTCACTCTCGCCCTGCCGTCTATCGGTTCCACCAGCCCGGCTGTATTTTCCTACCTCCTACCGCTGTTGCCGTCTACTGCCGCTCCCCCCTATCACCCTCTCTTCGCCTGCCGTCTTTCGGCTCCATAGGCCCGGCCGCAGGTTGGTACCTCACCCCGCTGTTGCCGTATCTGACGGCACCTCCTTTCCACTTAATCTCTCCCTCCCATCCTTTTGCCAGTTTTCCCTTCCTTGTGTCTTTTCTACTGATGCCTATCCTCTCTTATTTTCTGCCTTCTACTATTCACATTTTTGAGTATGTTCCATGATCAAACGCTAAAGTATATTTTTGTTTACTAATGTATGTTACATTGCCATATGTATTTCTCTCTGCATTTTTTGTACTCGTTGTCTTAATAATCTGGCTGTACTCTTTGTGTGTTGTAATTGTACCTCCCAGGTCGTGCCTGAAAACAGTCACTTGCTGACTAGCGCACTTACCCGGTTAACAAAAACTAAATAAATAAATAAATAAATAAATAAAAGGCCCCAGTACTGATCCCTGGGGAACTCCACTTTCCAAACCTAACCAATCAGAATATACACCCTTTAAACAAACCCTCTGATTTCTATCACTCAACCATGCTCTTCAGGCACCCAACATGTAATATACCCAGGTATTTTGTGTTCTATTAAGGCATCCACCAATTCCCCATGTGGGACCTTATCAAATGCCTTGAAAAGTCCAAAAACACTACGTCCACAGAGGTGCTCTCGTCCAAGGCCCTACTCACATGCTCATAAAACTCCAGGAGATTTATCTGACATGATAAACCCTTCCTAAAGCCATGTTGTGTATTATCACAGTCCCCTGCCAAGTTCATGAACTCCACTATTTGGTCCTTAATAATAGTTTCCAACATCTTCCCCAAAACAGTGGTCAAGCTTACAGGCCTACAGTTACTCAGTTCCTGTTTTGACCCCTTTTTATGGATAGGGACGACATTTGCTTTACGCCAGACCTCTATCACCTCCCCTCTATCCAGTGATGTTTGGAACAATACTGTTATGGTTGCTGCCAATACTGTTGCCAGTTCCTTAAGGACTCTAGGATGGATCCCATCTGGTCCCTGAGATTTATTTGGGTTCAGGTGCATCAATCTATCCTCAATATCCCCTTTATTCAAAACAATTCTATAACCTGCATTAT
Source organism: Neoceratodus forsteri (assembly GCA_016271365.2). Lineage (NCBI taxonomy): Eukaryota > Metazoa > Chordata > Ceratodontiformes > Ceratodontidae > Neoceratodus > Neoceratodus forsteri. Next base: position 122,698,515 of record CM057452.1, read on the forward strand.
ACTGATGGTCCCTAGTACTTTCAGATTTGTCATTAAAGACTGATGAAAAATAAGTATGAAAATGCCCTGCCATAGCCTGGTTGTCATCAGCTAAATCCCTAGCCTGATCCTTAATAGGCCCCACAGTAGTTTTACACCCCTTGTTTGGGTATGTGATTGCACCTTTGTGTTCTTCTTGTGTTCTTCTTGTGTTCTTTTTGTGTTCTTTTGGGTTTTATTATGTTTCATGTTATCAGCCTTGTTTATATCCGTGGCTGCATTTCACAAGTATAACATGTATGTATTAATGGATATGTATGTGGAGTGAATGTCGCTTAACTATTAATTCAAAATCTAAAAAAAATATTATACAAAAAAAAGCTATTTATTTACTCAACAGTTGTGACTGTGATGTCATTTTTCTAAGGTAATACATGGTTTCCACTGGCTGACGTAAACTCTGTTTAGCATGCGCCACCCGAGAGAGACACACTACCAGACTCTGATTTTGTGCAATTGCACAGTTAATTACCCAAGTTGGTAAACTTGAAGGTTGGCGCTGGACAACTCCAGCTGGTGGCAGCGAATCTCCAAGGACAGACACCTCTGTAAAAGCTGTTCTAGCCCAGAGAGCGAGAGAGGTGGGTTGTCACAGTCTGTAGTTTGGTTTACGACTAGTTTCTCGAGAATTTTGCTTAAGACTGAGAGGATGGCTATGGGTCAGTAGTTGGTAATCTCAGCAGGGTCCCCTTTTTCATAGACTGGTGTGGCACAGGTGATTTTCCATAGGTTCTTCACCACACTGGAAGCGAGAGACAGCATAAATATTTTTGCAAGAGGGGAGGTGATGAGAGGTGCAGCTAGTTTCAGAAGTCTTATTTCAAGGGTATCGGAGCCGGAGCTAGTAGATCTAGATATGTTCAGAAGTAACTAAAGGACATCAGACCTCAGGACTTTCTTGAGGAGAAATGAGGGTGTGGTGCACTGCCTGCTAGAGGGGCAGAGGACAGATGAAGCAGGTATGGAGGAAGACTGTGCACTTGCTGGAGGTGCCACGAAGGAAGAGGTGTACTGAGACAGGTCCGTGAACATGCGATTGAAGGAGTCAGCTATGGTATTCAAGTCATTGCAGTGAACCCCATTCAGTATCATGTCACCAGTAGCTTTTGTTTGAGTAATACCAAAGAATGATTTTATGTGTGCCCAGAATTTTCTAGGATCCCCGCAGAGCTAAGCAGCAGGCCTTTACAGTAGGTACTTTTGGCAGTACAAATCTGCTTTTTGCAGGAGTTACGCAGAGCTCGGTAGGCATGGAAATCAGCTGGAAGACACGACAGTGTGTACTTTTTTCAGCACCTGTCTCGCTCATGCTTGTTAGCCAGAAGTTCTTTGTGAAGCCATCTAGTGGGTTTTCCTTTAACCCTGCGCTTTAGTTTGGGAGCATGTATACGCTGGACAGCCATAAATTCATCGAGAAAAATTCCTAACACTATCTCAACATTACTCGCGAGATAGATGGCAGACCAGTCTATTCTGGAGATGTCAAGTAAAAGGCCTCAGCATCCAGTTGGGCAAAGTTGGTGAAAGTAACATAGTGTGGCGGGGGAGAGGGAGATGCTATCAGGCTCCATAGGCAGAAAAATCGGGAAATGATCTGTTAGTGAGTCAGCTAAAATACCTGTCAGAGGTACATGGTCTAGTCAGTTAACCAGCACCCAGTCGATGAGGGTTGAGGAGGTCATGGAAGGAGTTGTTCTTGTAGGTTCTGTTAGTAGCTGGTGCAGGTTATAGCTTTGTATCATACAGAGCAGAGCGCTTTGAGCTGACCCCAGCCAGTTAAGGTTTGTATCATCCAAAACGATGAACTAATTTTGTTTTGAGATCAAGGAGATTTGGTTCAGCAGTTCCTGTAGGCCGGCAGTACCACCAGTGGGTGGGTTGTAGGCATAAATAATGTGCAGTTTCTTGGCACCCAGGGAAATGACCTTATGCAGGGATTCACAAGCAGAGATGGTGCCGTTTGTTGGTATGACTTCAATGGCGAGATGGCTTTTGTAGAACACAGCAACCCCACCACCACGCTTAGACAAGGGTCTGCCTCTGTGGACCAGAGAGTAGTTGGTCAATGCACATGTAGAGTCAGGGATCTTGGGTTTAAGCCACGTTTCTGAGAGGCAAAGAATGTCAGGCTTGTATACTTCCACCCAAGCTTCCAGAGCAGCATGATTCCGTGTGAGGCTTCTAATGTTCATATGAGCAACAAGGAGACCTTTGCTGGGGAAAGCTGATATGTCAGCAACGAGAAATATTCAGGGGGGCCAGGATTCAGTTCAACATCACCTGATAGAAGAATGGCTAAGAGGAGGACAAACCAGAGCTTACGGCTTGGAAGGGTCAGTGAAATAGCTAACCTTGGAGATTGTTTTCTAAGCCTCAGGATGCCAGAATAGGTGCAGCCTTTCTGGAATATAAGATGCGGCCAGTCCAGTTTGGAATGTTGTTCAGCTATAAGATTTGAGATACAGAATTCGGAGGTAATCGATGGAGTCAGACCACGAGTGTCAAGGAGAGGGATAGATAGTGTGACTTTATTTATGTAAAGCAGGGCTAAGGATGTAGTGAGCAGTACTACCAGATAGCAGAGATTCATGCTTTAACACAGTCGCTCTGCAGTTTAACCACTAAAGTATGAGAGTAAGGTAGGCCTATGAGGAATGAAAGGACTAGGATTAGACTGGGGATTATCCTAAAAAGAGTGAGCTAGCAAGAGCTAGAAGCTTAATTATATGCCCTGTTAAATCTGATTGACAGGAGCTAAACACAGGGTATAGTAAGGGGTGTGAAGTAGGAGGGGCATAAGGGGGAAGAAGCCCACCCTCAGCACGACAAGTGTTTTGATTCATTTATTTATTTATTGTTTTTTTTTTTTTTTTTTAAGAAAATTATCTGAGGATCAGTGGCAGGATTTTTAGGACAGTAAATTAATAAAAAGGGAACTATGAGAGCTTCAGTAGCAGACAAGTAGTGAAATTGCAGTATAATGTGGGGAGTGGTGCAATGCAGTGGCTGTGGGCAGCCATATTCAGGCAGACCTTCTGGACACTGAGGTGCTGCCCTATCTGCATGCATCTCTCTGGACTGCGGGATGAGGTAGCCAGACTCAGGCGGAGGTAAACTGGGTCAGGAGTACCATCACCCCTATCCAGAGACCACCCAGTCCAATGCAACTCCTCAAGGATGCCGAGACGAGGAGCACTTGGATGACAGTGGGCTCAGGGAGGGTTAGAGCGGTCAGGCAGAGGCACATCCCAGATCCTATTCCACTCAAGAACTCATATGCCACACTGGCAAATGAGGACAACCAAACAGAGGTACCAGAGAAGTGGAAGGAAAGGATGTGGAGGTTAGCCAAGGAGGTGACCTCAGCGGGGAAAGCAGTGGACCCCAGAGGAGGAGGAAGCGATCCTGGTGGGGACTCCATCATAAGAGGGATCCAGCTAGGAATACAGGAGGGGAGGACAGGGAGATGAGGTGCCTACCAGGTGCCACGGCATGGAGGATGGAAGGAAGATCCTGGGGATCATTGGGAAGCAAGGCAGGGAGGGTGAGGCTGGATGTCATTATCCACCTAGGTACTAATGGCCTGGCAAATGGGGAGCCAAAGGAAGTTCAGGAAGAGTTTAGGAAATTGGGGAGGGTCTCAAGCAAGTAGCTACTTCTGTCACTTTCTCAAAGTACTACCTCAAGAGCAGGCAAGGAAGACATAGGAGTGCATGCACAGGAACTTTAACTCATGGTTGAAGAACTGATGCTGTGAGGAAGGGTTTGATTCATTGGTGAGGGGACCCACCTGGAGGGATGGAGGTTTGTTCAAGCCTGACGGCCTGCATCCATCCTGGAGGGGAATCCAAGCACTCAATGATAAGTTTAAATGCTACATTGACAAGCATTTAAACTAGCAAAGGGGGGTGGCAGACCAGCAAGGAGGGTACCTACTTGCTCACCCCCCACAGCTAGCAGTGGAACCAGTGAACCAGAGGAGTGGCTATCTCTGCAAAGCAGTGTGCAAAAGATGGAGATTAGTGCCCAAGAGGTGGATAGGCAGAAAAGGGGCAAAATTCAGCAGAAGGGCAGACAGCAAGGAGAACCAGGGATAAAGGACAACCAAGGAAGGGGCTGGGTAGAACAGTGAAACAGTCTAGGGAGGTCAAATCATGGAAAGCCATGTGCAAATGCCAGAGCCTTAGCAACAAGATGGAAGATCTGGAGGCTGTCACGGTGCAGTCAGACCTGGACATTGTGGCCATCACTGAAACCTGGTGTAATGATAGCGACTGGGAGATGGCCATACCTGGCTGCAACATATTCAGAAGAGACAGAGCAGGCAGGAAGGGAGGAGGAGTGGCACTGTATGTGAAAAATGACATAAGGGCCACAGAGATCCAGGAGGAACAAAATGGGGGAGAGATACTGTGGGTTAAGCTGGAAAGGAAAATGGGAACAGCCATCCGCATAGATGTGGTCTATAGACCACCAGCCCAGGAGGAAGAAACAGATAGGGAGCTGATGCTAGCCATCCAAAGGATGGCAGACAAGGGTGAGGTAGTACTGGTTGGAGACTTCAATATTCCAGACGTGGACTGGAGCATCCCAGCAGCAGCATCAACTAGAGCGATTTATCCTGGACTCCTTCAGGGTGCCTTCCTCAAGCAACTGGTCATGGAACCAACTCGGCAGAAGGCAATACTGGACCTTGTGCTCACAAACAGGGACAGTGTGATGGGGAGTAACAGTGGGGGAGTACCTGGGAACAGTGACCACCAGTCATTGTGGTTTGAAATCACAGAAAGAGCAGAACCAAACCACACAAAACACGTATCCTGGATTTTAGGGGGCAGACTTTGGGAAAATGGGGAGATGCTTGAAAGATGCATTAAGGGAATGGAACAGGAATCAGGGTTGAGGAACAGTGGGCAGTATTTAAAATGGGATTACAAGAACAACAGAATTATGCATTAAGCAGGTTAGCAAAGGAAAAGGAAGAGGAGACCATTATGGTTTTCAAAGAGGTAGCAAAGAAAGTGAAAGCCAAAAGACTGCATTCAGGCAATACAAAAAGACACAGGCAGAAGGGATAGGAGAAGTACCAGGAGAAGCAAAGGGAGGTAGGGAGGTCAGTAAGGAAGCCAAAGCTCAGACAGAAGAACACATTGCAAAATCAGTGGGTAGAGGAGACAAAACCTTTTACAGGTACATAAGTGAAAAAAGAAAGACAAAGGGAGGGATAGTGGGACTGAAGGGGGAGGATGGGGGCCGCGTGGAGGATGACAACAGTAAAGCTGATATATTGAACAGGTATTTATGCTCAGTCTTTACTGAGGAAGAGGAGGGTAATGGGTCTGAAGGAGTACAAGGGTGAGAATGGTGCAGAAATGGACACAAGTCCCTTTACACGAGAAGAGTCCTGAGTAACTGGAAGTAATAAGAGTTGATAAAGCAATGGGGCCAGATGAGGTGCACCCAGGGTCCTTAAAGAACTAAGAGGTGGTGGCTGAACCTCTGGCTATCCTGTTTAGCGATCACTGGAAACAGGAGGTACCCAAAGACTGGAGGACAGCAGATGTAGTCCCCTTATACAAAAGCGGGAACAAAGAGGAAGCAGGGAACTACAGACCAGTCAGCCTCACCTCGATAGTGGGGAAGATCATGGAAGCACCACTGAAGGAGAGATAGGTGGAACATCTGGTTGTCAATGGACTACAGGATCCAAGGCAGCACGGTTTCACCAGGGGGAGGTCATGTCAGACCAACCTTGTTGAATTTTTTGACTGGGTGACTAGAGAGGTGGATCAGGGAACGGCAGTGGACATGGCCTATCTGGACTTCAGCAAGGCCTTTGACACTGTGCCACATAGAAGACTATTATACAAACTGGGGAATATGGGTGTGGGCAGGACAGTGGTGTGGTGGGTAGGTAACTGGCTGGGTGGCAGGACACAGAGGGTGGTGGTAAATGGATGTCACTCCACAGAGGAAGAGTGACCAGTGAGGTACCACAGGGATCAGTGCTGGGACCGGTCCTATTCAACATCTTCATCAGTGACATTGCACAGGACCTAGAGGCAAAATTTCACTGTTCGCTGATGACACAAAGCTCTGTAACAGAGTAGACACACCAGAGGGTGTAGACAGAATGAGAAGGACCTGCAGAAACTTGAAGAATGGTCAGGGGTTTGGCAGTTGAAATTCAATGCAAAGAAGTGCAAGATAATGCATATGGGGCACAAAAACCTGGCACAATATATCAGTTGGGGGTGAGGATATAGCATGCACCAAGCAGGAAAGGGATCTTGGGGTTATCGTCTCTGATGACCTCAAGGTGGGAAACAGTGTGACAAGGCATCAGGTAAAGCAAATAGGATGCTGGGATGTATAGGCAGGGGCATCACCAGCAGGAAAAGGGAGATCATAATTCCACTATACAAGACACTAGTGAGGCCCCACCTGGAGTACAGTATACATTTCTGGAACCATACCTACGTAAGGACATAGACAGGGTAGAGAAGGTTCAGAGGAGGGCAACAAAGATGGTGCATGGATTGCATCACAAGTCCTATGAAGACAGGTTGAAGGAACTGAACATGTACTCCCCTGGAGGAGAGGAGGAGAGAGGGATATGATAGAGACATACAAGTATCTCACAGGGAGGAACAGGGTGCAGGAATACACTATTTTAAGCGAAAAAGATGTTCCAGGACTAGAGGCATGGGATGAAGTTGGAGGAGGACGATTCAGAGGAAACATGAGGAAGGAATTTTCTTCACAGAGCGGGTGGTGGACAAGTGGAACACCCTGCCAGAGGAAGTGGTGGGGGCTGAAACAATCATGGGATTTAAGAATGCATGGGATAGACATAAAGGAATTCTGGAGGTCAGGGTTAAGGGGCAACAGACTTCTAGGAAAACAAACTGAACTTACAAGCTCAAATGGGCAGACTGGGTGGGCCATAGGCCCTTATCTGCCGACACTGTCTATGTATCTATGTAAAGAGGAGGATGCGTTTGATTGAAACTAGAAGAAAGACAGTGGTGTAACACAAGAGAAAAGTAGAGAAACAGGACATTTTCTGTTTGATACTCTGTTGACTGTTCTCCCGGCCTATGTGGGCGATAGTACCGGAAGGTAAAATTTTCTTCTCTCTGGACAGGTGGGAGCTCCTCAGAGGTTAATGATTATTACTTTTGGAGAGTTTTGTGTGGCTTCTCTTTTCATTGAAATCAAATCACCTTCATACTCTGTAACAGAAATTTTACTGTATATTGTTTACTTTATTTGTGGGGTTTAAGGGGTTTTGGTTGATTATTTGTTGTATGTCTGGATTGTTGGTATGAATGATTTGGTTGAATGTGGTGTATGTGTGGGTGAATATTGTTTTATTTGTTAAGACTGATTGCTGTTGTGTATTGTGATGTGTTCGGAGGATAAAAAGACGGTCAGGCGATATTCCCCTTCCAGGCTCGAGACCTCCGTCCTTTGGACTGCCCCTCTTTGTCATCTGCAACATATTATAGATGTTGTGCTTTGAGGATAGCCAGGAAGCATAAGAGATGCGGGGGGTCTGGAGCCTTGAAGGGGGCCGGACAGTGGTGGTCGGATTGAGGTGGTGGGGACAAGGAGACGCCCTGGAGTGAAATAGGACCAGAATAGGGGTCTTCCCTGTCTGGTTCCCATACCCAAGGGCTCTGCTCTATGTAAGCAGGTGGCGCGGTCTTCCTTGTCGGCTCATCCGACTCAGGCTGTGTTGTGCATCAGACAGCTACAATCCAGCATATTCTAACTCTGTAAGAGCCAGGACTTCAGTCTGAGGGACCCAAGTTGGGGTACATGATCCTCCCCCGGGAGGAGGTCAGTGGGTCGTGCCTCCTGGGGAGGCAAATCAGGCTGGTTGATGACAGAGCTAATAGGATTGAGTACCAGGGCTGTCTGGTCCAGTCTGGGGCTATCAGGATCACTGTTGCTGGTTGACTCTTGAGTTTGGTCAGTACCCTGAGCAGCAAAGGAAATGGAGGGAAGGCATAGAGGAATTTCCCTGACCAGTCCATGAGGAGTGCATCCAAAGGCACTGTGCCCAGTACTGGAGGTCTGCAGCAGAATCGAGGCAACTGATGATTGTCTGGGGCTGCAAATAGGTCCATCTCTGGGGTGCCCCACTGCCTGAAGATGTCCTTGAGGACTAGCTGATTCAGTGACCACTCGTGGTGGTTCTGGTTAATCTTACTGAGAGAATTCACCAGAACATTGTCCTTCCAAGGGAGGTGAACTGCTGACAGAGTTACCTCGAGGGAGTAGGCCAGGTTTGAAATCTTCATGGCCTTTGTGCACAACAGAGTGGACCTTCTGCCACCCTGCTTGTTGATGTAGTACATGGTGGTGGTGTTGTCTGTCCTGACCTGCAATATCTTCCCCTGAATCATGGAAGAAAAGGACTGAAGAGCCAATAGCACTGCTCTGAGTTCCAACAGGTTTATGTGCAGAAGGGACTCCTAAGGAGACCATGTACCATGAGCTGTATGCTCCCCCAGATGAGCACCCCATCCCAGGAGGGATGCATCTGTGGTAAGTACCTCTGTGGGGTTTTCCTGGCGGAATGGGACACCTACTCTGAGGTTGTCTCTGTCCTGCCACCACTGCAAAGCCTGAAGTAGTGTGGAAGCACTGGGATCAGTTTTGACAAAGGATTTCTGCTCTGGGACCAGTAAGACTTCAAATGGAACTGAATGTCCCTCATCTGAAACCTTGCCCCTGGTACTATGGCTGTTGAGGCTACCATGTGTCCCAATAGCTGCAGAAAATATCTGGCTGGCTTTGGAGAGTGGAGCCTGAAATAGTCCACTAGCTGTACCAGATTGTCCACCCTGTCTGGTGGAAGCCTTGCCCTTCACATCACTATGTCCAGCTCTGCCCCTATGAACTGTAGATGCTGGACTGGCTTCAAGACTAACTTTTTGGTTATTATTAAGAAGCCCAGCAAGAGTAGGGCACTCTGAGTGAGGGCTAGAGCCCCTGCCACCTGTTGCGGAGACTGTCCTACCACTAGCCAGTTATCCAGGTCGGGGAACACTGAGACCCCTAAGCACCTTAGGTGTGTTGCCACCACTACTAGGCATTTTGTGAACACTCTGGGAGCAGAAGTTAGGCGAAAGAGCAGGGACCTGAACTGATAATGGCCTGATGGCAGTCTGAACTTTAGGTATTTCCTGTGTGACTGTCTGATAGGGAAATGGAAATAGACGTCCTTGAGGTCTATGGATGCCAGCCAGTCCCCTTGCCTGAAAGTGAGTAAGATCGTGGCCAGAGTGACCACCTTGAATTTTGTTTTTGTTAGATGTTTGTTCAGGAATCTTAAATCTAGAATGGGTCGCCAATCCAAATTTTTCTTCAAGGTCAGGAAGTACCTTGAGTACAACCCTTTCCCTTTCAGGGACACAGGGACAGGTTCCACTGCCCTGTCCTGAAGAAGAGTTGCTACTTCTGCTTCCAGTAGGGTGGTTTCTACCTGGTTGGCAGGCTTGAACAACCTTGCGCTCTGCCTGGGAAAAAACTTGAAACGCAGAGCAAGACCTTGGCCCACCACCTCCAGAACTTACTTGTCTGATGTTATGGACTGCCAATTCTGGAGGGAGTAGGCAAGCCTGCCTCCTACTGGAACTGGGGGGGGGAGGCGACCCATGGCTCTTCAGAAAGCCTGCTTAGCTGGTGTCCTGGGTTGGGAAGCTGGGCTGGCATGAGTGGCACATCTCCTGCCCCTTCCTCTAAAATATTCACGCCGTTGTTGGTAGACAGGGAAGAACAAGGAGGCACAATTTGAAGATAGAGGGGGGCGGCTCAGAGGTAATGTAAGGAAGTATTTTTTCTTAGAGAGGGTTGTGGATGCATGGAACGGCCTTCCGGAGGAGGTTGTGGAGTCAAAAACAGTGGTTGAATTCAAGCATGCATGGGACAGCCATAAGGCAATTCTAGGAGGTGGCGGTAGAAAGAAGTAGGTTGCTGGTTAACTAGGATCTGCAGCTAATCCATTAGGTAGGGAAATGGGCAGACTGGGTAGGCCAAGCGGTCCTTATCTGCTGTCAAATTCTATGTTTCTATGTAAGGCCTGGACCTGACAGAAGGGTCTCTGATAGGGCCTGCCCCTGCCTCCCCTGCTCTGTTTTTTCTGAGGGGTGGCAGCTTTTTCTTTGGCTGCAGCACTCCTACAGGAGGTTTTATATTCATCCATTTTCCTCATGTAGGCTTCAGTTTGTTCCCCAAAGAGGGAGTTCTGAACCAGAGGAAAATCCAAGGCCTTTGTCTGGGTGTCCTGAGAGATATTTGTGGTTCTGAGCCACAAGAATCTCCTCACAGAGATGAAGATAGCCATAACCCTGGATGCTGAATCATTAGAATTCACAGTCATGTGGAATTGCTGCTTAGAAGCCTCTATTCCACTCCTTGCCATCTCACCCAAATCTTCAGCCAAGTCCACTGTGATCTTAGTTGTAAGAGAGGATACTGCTTCCCATAGCTTCTTTTGGTACCTTGACATGGAGGTCATGTAGGAAGCAGCCTGGCAATAAGGGAAGAGCTAAGGTACACCTTTTTTGACATCAAATCAATTCTCCTGGAATCTTTTTCAGAGGATGGGAAGCCAGTGGTATACCTGCCTTTTCCCAGGCAGCAGCCTGGACTAGCCCTTCATGGCTGGGGTGACCAGACAGAAATTCTGTTACATTCCTGCAACTGGGTGCTTACTATCTGTCCTCTTATCCACAGGGGAACAGAAGTAGGGTTGCTCAAGATCTTTAATGTTTGTCTCTTCAGAGACTTGTAGATGGGTATCACCAACCTTTTAGTGGCAGGAACATCCATCATCTCTACATAATCCGGTTCTTCCTCCTCTTCTGAGGGTTCCTGAATCGGTAACTGGAGGGTTTCAGCCACCTTTTTCATAAAAGAAAAATGTGCAAGGGCATCCTCCAACTGCTTAGGTGGAGAAATGCCTCCCTCATGCTCTGGAGATACCTCTGGTTCAATAGGACTATAATAGTCCTCTTCATCCTCCTCATCTTGCTCACATTCCTGATCCCAGGAATAATCACACTCAGAAGAGCCTCCAGGAATTTTAACCAGCTGAGTAACTGGGCACTGCACCGGTTCAGCTGGGCCGGTTTGCAAACATTTTGGATAACGCGTATAGCATTAGTTATTTCTCCAGCGGTTGGAACTGCAACCGTCTGTGGCTTAGGAGCCAATTCAGTATGTTTTTCTTTCTTTTTCTTTTAGCGGTAGCCATTTCAAGGGCTGTTTCCATGGTTTGCTTAGTTGAAGGGGTATCGCACTGGTCAGAAGGCACCTCTTCCCGTTCTTTTGAATCCGAACCGGTCTGTCCATCTGTGTTAGCAGATTTTTCAGCAAATTTCTCATTCAGTCAGTTAAGTCACCCCTCCAGCATCAATTGAGGGAAATTTCTGCAAATGTTGCAGTCCGCTTGAAGGTGATCAAACCCCAAGCAGAAAACACAGGTAGTGTGGGTATCGGCCTCGGCAAAAGTTTCCCCACACTCAATACATTGTTGAAACCCGGTAGTTCCAGTTTTCTTTTTGGGTTTCTGTGACTCCATATCAGGACTTATCCCAGTGGTGATTAGGCCGGTTAAGTAAATAAATTTAGTACTGGTTAATAGACCGGTATTAGCGGTCAGGAAAATAACCCGACAAACTCGTTTTGTTATTAACCAGAGCTAAACAGGCCCAACACTATACTTTAAAAGAAGCAAAGAAAAGAACAGAACTTGGTTCCCTCATGGTTGTACGGCAACCGCCAAAGAACACAGACTTACTCCGGTTGAGGAAAATTAAGACAACAATTTGTACCTATAACGAGGGACAGTAATTTGAAACTTGTTTTTAAACTACCGGTAGACGAGACCGCAGCGAAACAAACACTTTAACCGACGAGATGCTGAGGAGAAATCTCTGAGGCGTCTTCACAGTAAGGAGAAGTAAAGAATCTGATAGTTGAATAGAATGTACCAGGGTACAATGGTTTGAAACCGAGCAAGTGCCTACTTAGAATGTAGGCTTTAACTCTTTCCTCTCCAGAGCAGTACAACAAGAAGGTCTTACTGCATATGTCAAAATACATTAGGACTTCTTGTAGTTTAAACACATATTTCAAGAGGGACAGGGTAAAATTTTGACGCATAATCAGGTATGTCCCTGAAAATCAGGGAGAGAGCCATGGATCCTGGTGCTTCTCCTCCTCATTCTTTAAGTATACTCCCTCCTGCACCCTTGTCACCCCGTGAGGTACTTGTGGGTCTCCAGAATGTCCCCTCTCACTCTCCTCTCTTCCAGGATGCACATGTTGAGTTTCCTCAGTCTCTCCTCATAGGGCTTTTGGTGCACCATTTTAGTTGCCCTCCTCTGGACTGTCTCCACCCTGTCTATATCCTTTCTGAGGTGTGGCTTCCAGAACTGGATCAATACTCCAGGTAGGGTCTGACCAGCGAGTGATACAGTGGCGACATCACCCCCTCCTCCTGCCAAAGATACCCCTCCCTATGCACCCCAGTCTCCCACTAGCTCTACCCACTGCTTTGTCAAACTGCCCTGTCATTTTAAGGTCATCAGATATGATAACCCCAAGATCCCTTTCCTGTTTAGTGACTTACAGTACCTGCTTCCCCATCCTATACTCAGCTCCTGGGTTCCTATGCCCTAGGTTCATGATTTTGCACTTTTTGGCATTGAATCCCAACTGCCATGCTCTTGAACACTCCTTGAGTTTCCCAAGATCCCTGCACATTCCCTTCACCCTCTCCTGATTGTCCACTGACGGCAGATTTTGTATCGTGTGCAAAAAGTCATACCTTCCCTTCCAATTCTTCTGCAACATCACTTATGAAGACATTGAAGAGGACTTGTCCCAGTAGAAAAAATTACTCACCTTAGTAATGTTGTTTCTTCTAATGGAGTCTTGCTGTATTCTGACAATAGCAGTGAGTCCCAACCTTCGAACTGCCTTGGAGATGAAAGAGTTAACTTTCCATGCCAGGCATGGAACGCTGAGCTCGAGCTCAGTTGAGACTCTGTCTGTTGCTGTTTGAACTCAAACCGTCAGATCTTTCAGAGCTAAACTCACTGAGGGTCCTGTGTGGAAGCTGTAAACCTACACTAGCCAACTGGCTACTAAATATAATAAAAATATTTTTGGTCCCAAAACAAAGACTTAAGTCAGGAAACCCAAAAATGAAATAAATACCACACCACTCACCCAAAGAAGAGGGGTGATAATAAACAAGGTGGGGCACCTCCTGAGTGCCAACACTGCTACTGCCACCCATCCCAAAAACAAAGGTTCTGAGAGGGGAAGGCGGGGGAGGTCAGAATACAGCAGACTCCATTAGAAGAAACAACATTACTAAGGTGAGTAATTTTTCTTCAAACAACAGAAGTCTTGCTGTATTCTGACAATAACGAACTAAACAGTACCTCCATGGAGGAGGACAGAACCTACTTAGAAATAGGCTCTGAAGCACTGCTGTGCCAAACCGAGCATCACTCCTAGCCTGGATATCCAGAGAGTAATGCTTGGTAAAAGTGTGAACTGTTTTCCAGGTAGCTGCTTGACATATCTCTAAGATAGGAATATCCCTGGCAGCAGCCAGGGAAGCAGCTGTACCTCTGGTAGAGTGAGCCCTCAGGCCTGAGGGTGGGATCCTACCTAGTTTTTCATAGCAACATTGAATGCAAGAGACAATCCACCTGGCAATGGATCTTTTAGTGGCAGGTTTTCCATTACCAACCTCACCATAAGTGAGGAACAGTTGGAGAGAGTCAAACCTGTGACCCTTGGTACGTTCTATGTAGTAGCTAAGGGCTCTTTTCACATCCAGACTGTGTAACCTCCTTCTCACCAGAGGAGGAATGGTCAGTGAAGAACACAGGAAGAGACATAGATTGGTTAAGGTGGAAATCTGAAACCACCTTAGGTAAAAACTTCCTGTTAGTCCTGAGGACCACCTTATCTCTATGGAAAGAGATAAAATCAGGCTCCACTGACAGGGCTTGTAACTCGCTTATGCGCCTGGCAGAAGTGATGGCCACTAAAAACAGTTTTCCAAGTCAAGTACTTAAGCTCTGTTGAGGACAGAGGCTCAAAAGGAGATCGCATAAGCTGAGCAATGCAAACATTAAGGTCCCAAGTAGGGGCAGGGTCCCTGAATGGCGGATTGGTATGAAGCAATCCCTTGAAAAACTTGGAGAATACAGGGTGAGCTGAAAAAGAAGAAGGCTTACCTGCTGAAAGAAAAGCAGAGACAGCTGCCAGGTGCACCCTTAGTGTAGCTGGTCTGAGTCCCAAGCTATTCAGATGGACCATATAGTCAAGGACTGTGGGCAGGTCAGCAGACTCTGGGGAAATATGCTTCCCAGAGCACCATATGGAGAATCTTTTCCATTTGGAATTATAGTTAGTTCTGGTGGAAGACTTCCTAGAAGCCTTCAGAATATCCATAACACCTTGAGACAGATGTAAATCAGCAAACTCTAACTCTTCAAGAGCCAGGCCTTGAGATTGAGAGATTTGAGATTCAGGTACCAAACCCTCCCCTGAGCACAGGTTAACAGATTGTAATTCCTGGGAAGAGACAAGGGAAGGTGGACTGCTAAGGACAACAGGAGAGGGTACCAGGGCTGTCTGGCCCAGTCTGGAGCAATCAGAATCACCTTGCAGGATTGAGACCTGATTTTTACTAGCACCTTGAACAGGAGAGGAAGGGAAAGCATACAGGAACTTCCCTTCCCAATTGAGAACCAGGGCATCCAGGGGGACTGAGCCCAACACTGGAGGCCTGCAGCAAAAAAGGGGAAGTTGGTGATTGTCTGGGGCTGCAAAAAGATCTATCTGTGGAGTGCCCCATCTGGAGAAGATCACCTCCAAAACCAGGGGATCCAGTGACCATTCATGATGGCCCTGGGATATCCTGCTGAGAGCATCTGCCAGGACATTGTCCTTGCCTGGGAGGTGTACTGCTGTAAGGGAGGTGTTCAGGGAAAAAGCCAGAGACCACAGCTTCATTGCTTCTGTGCACAAGGCTGTAGACCGAGTGCCCCCTTGCTTGTTGATATACCACATTGTGGTGGTACTGTCTGTCCTGATCTGAACAACCTTGTTCTGAACAGACTTGGAAAAAGCTTGAAGTGCTAGAAACACTGCTCTGAGTTCCAACAGATTGATGTGAAGCAGAGATTCCTGAGGAGACCACAACCCTTGGGTGGTCAGGTCTCCCAAGTGGGCTCCCCACCCCAAGAGGGAGGCATCTGTAGTAAGGATTAGAGAGTGAGACTGAGTGACAAAAGGAACTCCCTGTCTTAAGATTGTCCTGATCCTGCCACCACTGCAATGCCTGGATCAGGGTTCGAGTCACTGGGATCAGTTTGGCCAGAGGGTCCTTTTTCTGAGACCAAAAGGCTCTCAAGTGGAATTGAATGTCCCTCATCTGGAATCTTGCTCCCTGCACCACTGCTGTGGAAGCAGCCATGTGCCCCAGGAGCTGCAGAAAATGCCTTGCTGGTCGAGATACCTGTAGGGTGAAAGAAGAGACCAGTGTGATAAGGGTCCTTGCCCTGTCCAGGGGAAAGAAGGCTCTTGCCTTTTCTGTATCTAGCTCTGTGCCTATGAAGGTGAGGAGCTGAACAGGCTCTAGAACTGACTTTGAAAGATTCAGAAGGAAACCTAGAGAGGTGAGCAGTTGCTGAGTTATCTGCAGGTGTAACCTGACTTGGTCTGGGGACTGGCCTACTATGAGCCAGTCGTCCAGGTATGGGAAGATGGCAATCCTTTGCCTTCTTAGGGAAGCAACTACCACTGCCAGGCATTTTGTGAACACCCTTGGAGCAGAGGTTAGGCCGAAGAGCATTACTCTGAATTGGTAATGACCTGAGGGCAGCTCGAACTTGAGGTATTTTTGATGGGAGCTTCTGATGAGAATATGGAAATAGGCATCCTTGAGGTCCAGGGAGACTAGCCAGTCCCCTGGCCTTAGAGAGGGTAGAATTATTCCCAGTCACCATTTTGAATTTTGGTTTTAAAAGGTGCTTGTTTAAATATCTGAGATCCAGGATGGGCCGCCATTCTCCTGTCTTTTTAGGGGTGAGGAAGTACCTGGAGTACAATCCTTTCCCTTTGTGTAAGGGTGGAACCCTTTCTACAGCTCTGAGAGCCAAGAGGAAGAGACCTCTGCCTCTAGGGCAAAGTGCCTCTGAAGGATTTGCAGGTGGAAAGGATCTGGTTCTCATCTTTGATAATTTTTTGAAGCTGAGAACCAGTCCCTGGCTTACTACTTCAGGACCCATTTGTCTGATGTTAAGACTTCCAGTCCTGGACAAAGTAAGCCAGCCTGCCCCTACAGGTGGTGAAGAATCGGCCCTGGCAAACCCATCAGGGTGCCTGTTTGGCAGGGGGTTTAGGCTGAGGGGTGGAAGCAGGCCTGTTTGTACCCCTTCTGCCTCTCCCTCTAAAAAAACCCCTCTGAGCATAGGCAGAAGAGGAGGAGGCCTTGGCTTGGTAGAAAGGCCTATGAAAAGGCCTGCCCTGCCCCTGGGATGCTGCCTCTGAGGAGTGGCTTGCCTTTCCTTGGCCTGGGCACTCCTAGAGGTGGTCCTGTATTCATCCATTTTCTTCATGTGGTTCTCTGTTTGCTCCCCAAACAGAGAATTACCCGCAACAGGAAAATCCATGGCCTTATTCTGGGTATCCTGAGACAGGCTAGTACATCTGAGCCAAGCCATCCTACGAAGGGCCACAGATGTAGTCATGACTCTAGATGAAACATCATTGGAGTCCACTGCAGCATGGAATTGCACCTTGGATGCCTCAATACCATCAGCAGCCACCTGCTCCAGCTCCTTGGCAAGCTGGCCAGGGACCTGTTTAGCTAAAGCCATGACAGTGTCCCATCTAGATTTCTGATATCTAGCTGTATAGACCATATAATTGGCCTGCCTGAGTCCCAAGGATACTGCCATGTACTGTTTCTTTGCCATGGCATCAATCCTCCTGGAGTCCTTATCTGGGGGGTGTGAAGCCAAGGGTATATTAGCCTTATCACAGGATGCAGCCTGCACCACCCCAACATGGCTGCATTGCTGGGTAAGGAACTCCGTATCTGAGCCTGACAGAGTATACCTCCTGTCCATTCTTTTATCCACAGGAGGTATAGAATTAGGAGTCTTTAAAATCTTAAATGTCTGTTTCCCAAAAGACTTGTGTAGGGGAATAGACAGTCTCCTGGACTCTGGGATATCCATCATTTCCACATAGTCAGGCTCCTCCTGGTCATCCACAGCTTCTTCCATGGGAAGCTGAAGGGTTTCGGCCACTTTCTTGTAGAACACGAAATGGGAGGGGGACTCAGAAAGCCTTGGAGGAGACACTCCTGAAGGTCTGTCTGGGGAGATGTCCGGGTCAATGGGCATATCCAGACTTTCATAATCACATTCACTTTCCTCATACTCTCCTTCCTCCTCCTCCGGTTCATAAAATTCCTGCAAATCATAATCTGGAACCGGTGGAACCGGCCGAACCAAGCGCCTTCCTGATGGTGCCGGTTCGGTCGGAACTGGGGATAGTGACTGAACAATTTTTATCGCTTTGGCTATTTCATCAGCGGTTGGAGAAGAAACTTTTGGATCCACACCAGCTGATTTATCCCTTCTTGTTCTCTTAACCAGAACCGACTCCTCAGAATCGTTTCTCCTTTTGCCCGAAGAAGTTTCGCCCTGGTCAGAGGGCACTCCTTCTGGTTCAGTTTGAACCGAACCGGGCTGGCCATCTGGGTCAGCGGACTTTTTGGCCTCCCTTTCCCTGAGCCTACCAACTCTCTTTTCTAGGGTAGCTGCAGGAAAATTTTTACAAATCTGGCAGTCTGAATTGAGATGGTCAAACCCCAGACAATAAACACAGGTGGTGTGGGGGTCAGCCTTAGCAAAGACTTCCCCACACACACTACAGTGTTGAAACCCAGTGGGCCCAGTTTTCTTTTGGGTTTCTCAGACATAGTGCCAGTCCTAACAAAACTTACCCTTTTAATGGCAATCTGCCAGGCAAGACACTCTTATCGGTTCCTGACCATGTTACGGTTCGTGGAAAAAAACGTAGTAAAATCCGTTTTTTTTAGAACCGGTAACCACACTCTAAAAGTAGAAATCAAGATTTTTAAACAACCTGATCGGTTCAAACCGAACCGATGAACCATTTACAAGTTCCACACAGAATAGAAAAACAATATAAACCTATCTAGTACTCATGAATACCACAGACAGAGACTGAACCGATAAGTTGCGGTTTAAATTCAGTTGAAAACCGAAAAAAAAAACGGTACTTTAACCAACAAATTGAACCGAGCACAGGAGAAATCTCGGAAGCGACTGTTCAGTGAGGCGGAGTAAAGAATCTGACGGTTTGAGTTCAAAGAGCAACAGACAGAGTCTCAACCGAGCTCGAGCTCAGCGTTCCATGCCTGGCATGAAAAGTTAACTCTTTTATCTCCGGGGCAGTTCGAAGTTTGGGACTCACTGCTATTGTCAGACTACAGCAAGACTTCATGTTGTTTGAACTGAACCCTGTGGCCTCACACTGATCACATTCTCATCATTAGAGTGAGTACCATTAACCACCGCCCTCTGTCTCCTAGCCATTAACCAGTTTCTAACTCAATTCACCACTTTGGATCACACCACTAGGATGCTCAATTTCTTTACCAGCCTCCTATGTGGTACAGTGTTGAAGGCCTTGCTCAAGTCCAGTGCCCTCCCCTGATATATTTTGTTGGTCACCCAGTCAAAGAAATCTATCAGATTCATTTGGCATGACCTTCCCCCAACCCCGTGAATCCTTGCAGCCCACTGGATTCAAGATATTCTACCAGTCTTTCCTTTATCAGGGTTTCCATTAATTTTCCCACCACTGAAACAAAACTGACTGGCCTATAGTTGCTAGCTTCCCCTCTGCTGCCATTCTTATGTAGTGGGAACATGTCTTATTGCTTACATTGTCAGTCTTTTGCTTACCTCTCAAGTTGTGCCTTACTTGTGGAAAACTTCTGGTGTTGTTCTAGTTTTCAAGAAAGGAGATCACAAATTTACTGATACTTACCATCCAATTGCTCTCCTACTTGTTTTAAGTAAACTCTTAGAGAAGGTAGTTTTGGTCCACTTAACTGACTACCACCATCAGTACAGCCTGTTAGCTCCCAAGCAACATGGCTTTTGTAAAGGGCATAGTACATCCACTCTCTTATAAAATTATCAAACAATATTAAAGAAGTGATGGACAAGGGTATGATGACTGGAACTGTATTTGTTGACCTCTCCCATGCCTTTGACCTGATCAATAAAGAATAATTTTATTCCAAATTGACCACTTGGCCTGTCCTCTCATGCTGTCTCTTGGTTTGAGAAATGAAAGTTAAGTACTTACCGTAACTGTTGATCTTCCTGAATATCGTCTCCATAGATTATCACTAATGGGGTTCAGCTGGCGGTCCTAGGACCCTGCTGGACCCAGAAATTTTCTTGAGGGGGCTGGTGAGTGAGTAGATCCCCTGCACATATTACTGTCTGCTGGTATATGGTGGTACCAACTCCCAACCACCTCAGTACCTTTTCTACCAAAGTGAGTAGCCTGAACCTAATGAGTAACCTATGCCCTCAACCTAAGGGCATAAGATACCCCATGGCAGCCCATGTAAGAAGGGCCACTTTACCAGCAACACAGCATCTTTACAGTCCAAAGCAAGAGAAAAGGGGTGAAGACCAACACAACAATACAGGAGTGAGTCCGGGGAATGGCAGGTGGGTGTGGCAACCTATGAAGAAGATATTCAGGAAAATCAACATATACACTTTCACTTCTTTCAAGAATCAATCTTCTCCATTGAGTCCCACTAATTGACCAGAGTATTAAGCTCAGAGAAGTCCCCTGGACTAGGGAGGCTGGAGCTCAGAGCTCATTTAGGACAGTAATCCATTCAGAATTGTCCTGCCAAAGATGGCATGTTGCACTGTGCTCCAAGCTGCAGCCCTGCAAATCTCTGCAATTGGCACCAAGTGCATTTCAGCCAAGGAAGTGGCTACCGTTCTAGTGGAACAGGCATGTACGTTGCCCTCTAGCTTTACCCCTGCCATGGCATAGCAGTGGCGAAGGCAGTTCACAATCCCAGCAGAAATACACTTGATAGTGAAAGTCTGTCCTTTTTGATTGGGGTTGAAGGAGTCAAAAAGTTGTTTTGCTGGTCTGTAGTCCTTAGTTCTGTCAAGGTAAAACTGAATTAACCTTTTTTCATCCAGGGCAGCATCCTTTGTCCCTCATGCTGGAAGTTGGCAAAGAAGGTAGGTAGAATCAGGGCCTGATTCAAGCAGAACTCCAACACCACCTTAGATAGAAACTTGGGGTGTGTACGGAGCACTACCCTGTCTTTATAAAAAACAGTATAAGCAGGATCTGTGACCAAAGCATGGATTTCAGATACAATGCGAGCAGATGTGATGGCCACAAGAAATGCTGCTTTCCAAGTCAGACACTTCGTATCATAAGTCGCAGTATGCTTAAAGGGCTTGCGAGTGAGTGTATCCAGCACAAGACTGAGGTTTCAAGGAGTCACCGGCTTCTTAATGGGGGGTCTTGTGTGCAAGATGCCCCTGGGGTGGGGAACCTCTTTTTTTTGTTTAGTTAAGTAAGTATGATTTATGCCCCCCTGCACCAACTGGCCCTCCATAAATCCTACCGTTCCACCCAGCCCCATCACCTGCCATCTCCGGGACTTATCCAGCTCCATATTCTCCACCTGCATGATCCCCAGGGGAAGGGCCACCGGAGGCTAACCCAACTCCTCCAGTGGAGTTGAAGTTTTGGTTCTGGAGCAGAATCCTGGTCAGTGGTGAAGGACCTGCAGCAGGCAGTGGGATGTATCTTGTACGGTTGATATATTTCCTTTTTCTCCCTACCCTCAGGAGTCAAAAGGGACATAAGCTGATGCACGAATGCACATGTGCATGCAGCATGCATTGGGACACTGACATCCCCCTCCCTCAATCCACTGGCTCCAATTGCACTACCACCTTTGGTCACCCAGATGGCAGTAGTGCAGCAGAGGCCAGGCCCAACCCCTGAGGAGGTGAACATCCATTGGGAGACACCACCATCTCCTCCCCTGGCTGGTCTTCTGACAATCTGGGCTTGTTCCCAAAGCTGGGTTGCAGGTGTCACAAGTGGTAGCGCTATCACCGCACCATCATGCCGGCTGAGGAACCTCTTGAACAGTGGCAGCTGTGCCAAAGAGAAGGTAGCTACAGGTTTGTGGTATGTTGATATAGCAGATAGGTGGACCTCTATTGGGGAATACTGTAGTCCAGCAGCAGAAAGTTCCAATAAGTACTCCAAAACCTTTTCAGGTGAACATTTAAAAGGGCCCATGGGAGTTTTGGAACACCAGATGGAAAAACATTTCCACTTGGCCATGTATATCTACCTAATGGAAAGTTACATGCAGCCAAGAGTATTTCAGCGACTCTCTGAGACACTTTAAACCTGTTCACTTCTATGTCTCAAGGAGCCAAGCCTGATGGTGAAGAGAGTGCAGGTTGGTATGGATAGCCAGCCCTGAGAGTTGGACAATAAGTCCATTCTGAGTGGCAGTCCTCAGTTTGCTGACAGTTGATTCAGCAGAGGAAACCATATCTGCCCAATCCATCAGGGAGCCACTAGAACCATCTTGCCCCAATGTGCCTCCAGCTTGAACAGCACTGTCTAGATGAAATGGATTGGAGGAATGCATACAGAAAACAGATTGTGCCATGGCAGTCTGAATGCGTCCTGACAGAAAATGTCAGGTCCTGGATTTCTCAAGCAGAATCTAAGCAGTTTGGTGTTGAGTGGGAAAGCAAAAAGATCCACATCTGGAGTTTCCCACTTAAGGAATTGCGATTTCACTACATCTGGAGCTAGGGAGAATTTGTGAGGATATGCTGTTTTAATTAGTTTTTCTGCCAGGGTATTCTGGTCTCCTGGCAGACAGAGTGCTTGCAGCAGGGGTCCCCTGCTCCAGGAACCATTCCCAAACTCTCACTGTCTCCCTGCAGAGAGAGCAAGAGAGTACTACTCCTTGTCTGTTGACATAGTACATGACAGACCTGTTTTCCATCAAAAAGAGAACCGTCTTTTGACTGATTAAGCCCACCAGCGTTTAAGACTATAAAGAACTGCATGCATCTCTAACACATTTATATAAAGATGTATTTCTGAAGAGTCCCAGACTCCCTACCTCTGAAGACCCTGGCAATGGGGTCTCCACCCAAGCAAGGAGGCATCCATGGTTAGGGTCACTTCTGGCTTTGGTGATGAGAAGGGGAAGCCCTGGAGGAGGTTTTCCTCCACAGACAATCACATCAGGGTCCTCTCCAGGCACTTGGCCACCTGAATTGGGTAGTTCCAAGGATGTGATGTTAAGACCATTTGGCACTGAGCATCCTCTGAGACATCTTCATGTGCAGCCTTGCTAGGGGGACTGTAAACACCAATGATGCCTTGAGTTTCAGTATGCATTGCATGGAATGCGCTGGCACAGTCTTGTGCTCCATAATAAAGCATTATGTGCAAGACACCAGGCACTCTGCTGTCTGGAAAGAAGGACTGACTTGGGGTCACATCTACAACAGTTACTTTAAACAAAAGTACCTGGGAGGCTCCAGCAGAGACTTGGAAGAGTGCATCATGACTCCCATGGACATCAAAAAATTTATGAGGTCATGGCCACTGCCTGCTCTGTCTCCAGTCTGGATGGGCTTGTCAGAAGCCAGCCATCCAGATACGGGAAGACGTATAGTCCTAACTTTCTGAGGTGCACTGCGAGCACTGCAAAGTACTTTGTAAAGACTTTTGGCACAGAGGATAGCCCAAAGGGTAGACTCTGAACTGGTAAGGGTAATACTGCCCCTCCACACAGAACCAGAGGTACTTGTGGTGGTTTGGGCATACCAGTTTGTGCTGGTATGCATCCTGGAAGAAATTAACAGTGCAACCGTCCAGTCCAGGAGTTTTTTTTTTTGTTAGGGATAAAACTGCATTTACTATTTCTTGTGTTTCTATGGGAATGCCAATCTTGACTGCAGTCTGCACTGGTACAGAAGGAATTCCTAAGTCAGCACAGAAATTAAATACATCTCCACTGGCCTGGCTTCTATTCTCTGAGTACAATTCCTTACAGTAGTTGAAAAATGTCTAGTTTATTTTTCTGTGTTCAGTAACTCTATTACCAGTATCTAAGCCAGTTATACTTGTAATTTGGCATGAATTTTGATTGTTTTTTAATCATACTGCCAGTATTTTTTTTTTTTTGCTTTTGGTCCAGTATCTATGTATTTGAGCTTTGATTTCCTAATGTCGTAGTCAGGCTTGCTCCATATTAACTCATTGTACAGAAGCTTAGCTCTAGACCAGTTAGACCTTGATTCATCACTACAATTTTCTGTTAGCTTCTTCACAAGACAGTGTACCTCCTCTAATTTGTTACTAATCTTATTATTCTTTCTTTTTTAATACTAGAAGAGATCACAATCAGGAACCCCCATAGAGTACACTTAAAGGCTTCCCAGAAGTTTTCTCACTAGGTGTCTCCTGAAGTATTTATCTGAAAGATCTGTTTTATGTGATTACTGATCTTTTAATTCTGCTGACTCTAAAATAAAGTTATTTACCCTCCAGCTGCTGTGCCTTTTATAGAGTGTGTCTATCTTGAAGATCAGTATGATTGGGGAGTGACTGGATATCACTACCGGGGTGATTTCTATTTTGGAGACTCCTTGAAGAAATTCTGTACCTGTAAAGATGTCAATTCTAGACCCAGTTCTATGTGTTGGTGACACAAAAGAGTATTCACTAGTGTTTCCATATACAATTCACCAAGTGTCTACCAGGTCAAGATTAGTCAGTAAGTCTGTTAGATCTCTATCTGACCAGGATGGAATGTAGATTCAATTAGATGTATCTAATAATGGGTTTAATGTACAATCTGTATCCGCAGCAATGATGAATATAGAATTTATGTGCAGTTGTATCAAACTGAAAATAACTGAAAAGATTTCATGCACCCCATTTTTTGGCCCATAAATATTTACTAGTCTGATACTTTTCCTCCTAGGATACCATTTAATATCAGGTAATAACCTTCTTTGTCCTCTATGATTGCATATTTCCAAAACGTTTAAGCTAAACTTCTACAGGCCTATTTTTCAACCACTATGGACAAATCCAAATGTAGAATCAAAGAGGACAATTTTTACAAATTATACTTGGGGAAAACAAGGGAACAGATTACCTGAACAATATTGAAAAAGGAAATAATTTTAAGGAATTCCAGAGGTTGAGAGACATACAGATTCAGTTGTTGCCATATTGGTCCTTGTAAGAACAGATCCAGAAGCAAATGGTTTGATACCTTTTATTGGACCAACACAGATGTTACAAAAAGAACAAAGTGCTTAAGCTTTCAGACTAACAAAGTCCTTCCTTGGAAGCTTATGACAGTTATTCAGAAACTCACAAACTATTAACATCCAGATCATACATAAAAAAACCAAAAAAAAACAGAAGAATTCTCACCAATGAGAATTCTTTCTGTTTTTTTTTTTATGTATGATTTGGGTGTTAATAGTTCGTGAGTTTCTGAATAACTGTCATAAGCTTCCAAGTAAGGATTATGTTAGTCCGAAAGTTTAAACACTTTGTTCTATTTGTAACATCTATATTGGTCCAATGAAAGGTATCAAACCATTTGCCTCTGAAGAGGTTGAGAGAGGAATTTGATTTGAGCATGGAGGACGAAGTAATGTATGACAGACTGAAAGAAAGTGTTTGTAAATTATAAATGTAAATGGGGACTTCCTAAAAACAAACTGCAACACTGCCTCACTGATATAATTATACAGGCTAAAACTAAGTATCTCAATAATGTTATAATTTATAATTGCCTTATAAACATATTACATGAGGGATACTCGGACTGCTGCAAAAGATGGTCCAGAATACTGAGACAAAATGTTGACACTTGGAATTAGGGAAAAATATTTATTTAGATGCATACAACCTTTGTATCTTCCAGTCACAGAACTATTCAATATAAGTTGTTGAACAACCTACACCTCACTCCGGTGCAGCTGCATAAAGTGGGACAAAAAGAAATGGATAAATGTCCAAAAAGCGGGGAGGGTGGAGCAGATATGGTCCATGTGTTCTGGAGCTGTAAATGTATTACAGCGCTATAGAAGTTCATCACTGGTTTACTCCACTCCTCTCCTAATATATCCAACAACTTTACTCTAGAGACAAGTGTCCTGGGGCATTTCTCGTCAGACTGGAATTCAACTTACGACAAAATAGAATCAATAAAACTAATTTCCATAAGCACAAAAAAAACTCATTATTTTAAAATACTGCATCTCAGAAATGTCCCCACTCCTTGCAGAATGGAGGCAAAATCTTATAGAATTGCTTAGAATAGAGAAGTTAGCACGTTGCTTGAATTCAAAAGAAAATAAATTCAAAGGAAAATGGGATACCATTCTAAAATTTCTCACTAAACAAAGTAATCAGCCACCAAACACATAAAGGACAGGATGGTGTGTTATATAGGCAAGTGTCTGATTCATGGTTTTCAAATGGAGCAAGGTAAGATTTCTCTCTCTCTCTTTCTGTCTCTCTCCGTTTGTCTCCTTTCTACTCTCTAGGTGTTTATGCTTAGATAGTTGATAGTTAAAACTTTAGAATATTTATTTATAAAATCATATATATAAATCAGATCAAATCAAATTTCATACCTCAGATGTCCAGCACATGCAGGATACAAGGTACAACATATCTGAGGCAGTGGGTGGGAGCTGTTAAAATGCTTCTTGCAGAGAAGCCTGATTGACAATGCCCCCCCTTTTCATTGTGGCTTACTCCCAAACCAAGGCTACATTTTCAAGAAATCCAATCCCTTCCACTCAGCTGGGCTTACACTCTCCCAGTCATCCCCTAGTCCCTCAGAGCACCTGGGGGGAGGGAGCCCAGAGTCCTAGCCTACAGAGGGATAAAAATGAGCTGAGCACTGGAGGTACTTACCCACTGTAGACATTTCCAGGTAGATAGTGAAGATGGAGTGGGAGCGGGAGGAATCTTTGTTCATTAGTGTATATCCAACTGATCGGTTATTCCAGCCAGTTTCCATGATCTGTTCACACTCTCCCACGCCATGCACAGTGTGCATGGACAAGGCCTTCACGTACACACCTTTCTCAGGATGCTCTTTGACCTAGTGGGACAAGACAAAGAAGAACCCCAGTAAGGATCACACTGCAGCACCAGGGTGGTGGCCGTCTAGTATATCAAGGTCGGGAATGGGGGTGATACGTGGGTAGTGGTTGAACTGGAAAAAAACACATTGTATTTTGAGCAAAAGGCAAATATTTGAGGGGAGGGTCTAAGGGGACATTTCAACCTCTCCAACATAAGAGTCTGCAAATGTATAGTTGATAAGGTGCACTTTTTTAAATGTAAATGTTATTATTTTTGCAAACAAAATACAATAGGTTCCTTTTCAGGAACAAAACATTAAATTCAGAGTACAGGACTACCTGTCCCATAATACAGTACAGAGATGGCTAAGAACAGGCCCGTCAGCCTGACATCAGTGGTGGGCAAGGTGATGGAGGGCATTGTCAAGGAGAGGCTGGGGGGGACCTGGAAAAGTCAGGGTGCCTGGACGATAGACAGCATCTATTCATCCCGGGGAAATCGTGTCAGACAAACCTTGTGGAGTTCTATGACTGGGTGACGAGTGCCTTGGACCTGGGTAGACCGGTGGACGTCCTCTTTCTTGACTTTAGCAAGGCGTTTGACTCTGTTCCTCACGGGGGCCTGTTGGATAAGCTGGGAGAAATGGGGAGGGAACCAGATGATCAGATGGATAGGCAATTGGCTCTAGGACCGGAGTGGTTGGTGGGTTAGTCTCATCCCCAAGGACGGTCATTAGTGGGGTCCCTCAGGGATCGGTCCTTGGGCCCCTCCTGTTCAACGCCTACATCTCAGACAGAAGGAAGGGTATTAGGAGTGAGATGAATCTCTTTGCGGACTACTCAAAACTGGGGGCGGTGGTGGACGGAGAGGAGCTGGAAAGGTGGTCTAGAAAGTGGAAGCTGAGGTTCAATGCAGGGAAATGCAAGGTACTGCACCTAGGAGCCAGAAACCTGGGCCAAGTGTACAACCTGGCGGGGGGAATGCTACAAGTCTCGATGGCTGAGAGGGACCTGGGGATGGTGGTGGATGTCAAGATGAACAACTCGGAGACTTGTAGGAGGGCAGCAGCCAAGGCCAACAGGATGCTGGGATGCATCGCTAGGGAGAACACCTCCAGAAGGAGGGAAGTGATACTCCCTCTGTATAACAGCTTGGTGAGGCCGCATCTAGAGTACTGCATGCAGTTTTGGAGGCCACACTTAAAGAGGGACATTGAACTCCTGGAGAAGGTCCAGAGGAGGACAATCAAAATGATTTGGGGCTTGGGGGACAGGACCTATAGGGAGAGGCTCGAAGAGCTAAATATGTACACAATGGAAGAGAAAAGGGACCAGGAGGACATGATAGAGGTCTTTAGGTACATGAAGGGGGTAAATAGGGGAGGAGCAGTCAGGTGTCCGGAAGGAAGGAGGCGGGCAACTGGAGGGCATAAGTGGAAGCTGGAGGGGGGAGAGTCAGGGGAGAAAGGAGGAGGTGCTACTTCACTGAGAATGTGGTGGAGCCATGGAATGTGCTGCCCAGGGGGCTGGTGGAGGCAGAGACAGTGGAGGGGTTCAAGAGGGGGTGGGTAACTACAGGGGAAGGGTTCTGGAAGCAAAGTCCAGTGCAGCGCGAATATCCAGGACTGGGAAGGGAGAAGCCAGAGAGGGCGAGGGGGGTCAGCAAGGTCAGCTCCCAGGGTGGGGGCTGACCAAACGAGCAGACACAAAAGACCGTTAGGCCTATTCTGCTGGCATTTTAGTATGTTAGTAACAGAAAAAGACTTGTCCGCCCATTGTCACAGCGGTAGTACTACCGTTTATGATGCTGGTGACCAATGTTCATCAACCAGCGTGGGTCGTCAAGGGCCAGCCAGAGAAAAAGGATTGAGCTTTTCAAGAACTGCTCTCCTTCCTTAGTGGGGGGGGGGTACAGCCAGGGAGCACCAGAAAGAGAGGGGGATGCTGGATTCCAGCACATATGCATGCCAATGCACATGTGAGTGCATCTGTCATTGCATGTTGGTACCTTGGGGAGAAAAACTGCAGCTGGGAGGAAAATGTCCAGCCCACCCTAAGTCAGCACCTCCCGCAGGATCTCGCACTACTGACACAGCTGGTCACCCACACAATTCAGGCCCTGGGTAAGTGGTGGATAACCTGTAAGTCAGTGAGAGGGTCAGTGATGGGTCAGGGGGAGCTGTCAGGTAGACTTGGGGCAAGAAAAAATTACTCACCTTAGTAATGTTGTTTCTTCTAATGGAGTCTTGCTGTATTCTGACTATTGCAGTGATCTCCAACCTTTGAACTGCCCCGGAGAACAAAGAGTTAACTTTCCATGCAAGGCATGGAACGCTGAGCTCGAGCTCGGTTGAAGCCTCTGTCTGCTGTTGTTTGAACCCCAACCGTCAGATCTTTATGAGCTATACTCACTGGGCGTTCTGTGTGGAAACTGTAAACTCACACTAGCCAACTGGCAACTAAATTTGATAAAAGGGTTTTTGGTTTCAAAGCAAAGACTAAAGACAGGAAACCCAAAAAACAAAACACAACACACACCCAAAATAAAGAAGGGTGAGAAAAAGGGGCACCTCTAGGTGCCAACACTGCTCCTGCTCCTGCCCACATCCCAAAAACCAGGTTCTGAGAGGGGAGGTGGGGGGGAGGTCAGAATACAGCTAGACTCCATTAGAAGAAACAACATTACTAAGGTGAGTAATTTTTTCTGCAAACAACATGAAGCCTTGCTGTATTCTGACTATTGCAGACTACCAAGCAGTACCTCCATGGAGGAGGGACAGAACCTACTTTAGGAATAGGCTCTGAAGTACTGCTGTGCCAAACCGAGCATCACTCCTAGCCTGGATATCCAGAGAGTAATGCTTGGTGAAAGTATGGACTGTTTTCCAGGTGGCTGCTTGACAAATCTCTAAGATAGGAATATCCCTGGCAGCAGCCAGGAAGCCTATTACCTCTAGTAGAGTGAGCCCTCAGGCCTGAGGGTGGGATTCTACCCAATTTTTAGTAGCAGAATTGTATACAAGAGACAATGCACCTGGCAATAGATCTTTTAGTGGCAGGTTTTCCTTACCGACCTCTCCCGTAAGTGAGGAACAACTGGAGGAGTCAAACCTGTGACCCTTGGTGCGCTCTATGTAGTAGCTAGGGCCCTTTTATGTCCAGGCTGTGCAGCCTCCTCTCTCCAGAGGAGGAATGGTCAGTGAAGAAAACAGGAAGAGACATGAGACTGATTAAGGTGGAAATCTGAAACCACCTTAGGCAAAAACTTCCTGTTAGTTCTTAGGACCACTTTATCTCTATGGAAAGAGATGAAATCAGGCTCCACTGACAGGGCTTGCAATTCACTGATGCGCCTGGCAGAGGTAATGGCTACCAAAAACACAGTTTTCCAAGTCAAGTACTTAAGCTCTGCTGAGGACAAAGGCTCAAAAGGGTGTTGCATAAGCTGAGCAATGCAAACATTAAGGTCCCAAGCAGGAGCAGGGTCCCTGAAGGGAGGATTGATGTGCAACAGTCCCTTGAAGAATTTGCAAAATACAGGATGGGCTGAAGAAGGAGCTTGCCTACTGACAAAAAGCAGAAACAGCTGCCAAATGTACTTTGAGTGTAGCTGGTCTGAGTCCCAAGCCATTGAGATGAACCATATAGTCCAGGACTGTAGGCAACCCAGCAGATTCTGGAGAAATATGCTTACCAGAGCACCAAATAGTGAACCTTTTCCATTTGGAGTTGTAAGTCTTACTGGTGGAAGGCTTTCGAGAAGCCTTTAGAATATCCAGAACACCTTGAGAGAGGTGTAGATCAGCAAACTCTAACTCTTCAAGAGCCAGGCCTTGAGATTGAGAGATTTGAGATTCGGATACCAAACCTTCCCCTGAAAAGATGTCAACAGGTTGTAATTCCTGGGAAGAGAGAGGGGAAGATGGACTGCTAAGGACAGCAACAGTGGGTACCAGGGTTGTCTGACCCAGTCTGGAGTGATCAGAATCACTTTGCAGGGTTGAGACCTGATCTTGACTAGTACCTTGACCAGAAGAAGGAAGGTGGGAAGCATACAGGAACTTCCCTTCCCAATTGAGTACCAGAGCATCCAGGGGGACTGAGCCCAATACTGGGGGTCTGCTGCAAAAGAGAGGAAGTTGGTGATTGTCTGGGGCTGCAAAAAGATCTATCTGTGGAGTGCCCCATCTGGAGAAAATCTCCTTCAAAATTAGGGGATCTAGGGACCAATCGTGGTGGCCCTGAGATATCCTGCTGAGAGCATCTGCTAGGACATTGTTCTTTCCTGGGAGGTGAACTGCTGTGAGAGAAGTTTGCAGGGAATAGGCCAGAGACCACAACTTCATTGCTTCTGTGCACAAGGCTGTAGACTGAGTGCCCCCTTGCTTGCTGATGTACCACATTGTGGTGGTATAGTCTGTTCTGATCTGGACTACTTTGTTCTGAACAGACTTGGAAAAAGCTTGTAGTGCCAGAAACACTGCTCTGAGTTCCAAGAGATTGATGTGAGGCAGAGATTCTTGAGGTGACCACAGCCCTTGGGTGGTAAGATCCCCCAAGTGGGCTCCCCAGCCCAAGAGTGAGGCGTCTGTGGCGAGGATTACAGAATGAGACTGAATGACAAAAGGAACTCCTTGCCTTAAATTGTCCTGATCCTGCCACCATTGCAAAGCCTGGATCAGGGTTCGAGTCACTGGGACTAGTTTGGTCAGGGAATCCTTTCTCTGGGACCAGAAGGTTCTCAAGTGGAACTGAATGTCCCTCATCTGAACTCTTGCCCCCTGAACCACTGCTGTAGAGGCTGCCATGTGGCCCAGGAGCTGCAAGAAGTGTCTTGCTGGTTGAGACACCTGAAGGATGAAAGAAGAGGCCAGTTCTATTAGTGTCCTTGCCCTGTCCAGGGGAAGGAAGGCCTTTGCTCTTATTGTATCAAGCTCCGCCCCTATAAAGGTGAGGAGCTGCACTGGCTCTAGAACTGACTTTGGAAGGTTTAGGAGGAACCCTAAGGAAGTGAGCAGTTGCTGAGTTATCTGAAGATGTGACTTGACTTGGTCTGGAGACTGACCCACTATGAGCCAGTCATCCAGGTATGGAAAGATGGAGATCTTTTTTCTCCTTAGGAAAGCAACCACTACTGCCAGGCACTTTGTAAACACCCTTGGGGCTGATGTTAGACCACAGGGCATTGCTCTGAATTGATAGTGGCCTGAGGGCAACTTGAACCTGAGGTACTTTCTGTGGGAGCACCTGATGGGAATGTGAAAATAGGCATCCTTGAGGTCCAGGGAGTCTAGCCACTCCCCTGGCCTTAGAGAGGGCAGAATTATTCCCAGAGTCACCATTTTGAATTTTGGCTTTAAAAGGTGCTTGTTTAGATATCTCAGATCCAGGTTGGGCCCCCATTCTCCTGTCTTTTTGGGGGTTAGGAAGTACCTGGAGTACAATCCTTTGCTCCTGTGTAGGGTAGGAACCCTTTCTGTGGCTCTGAGAGCCAAGAGGGAAGAAACCTCTGCCTCTAGGGCAAGGACCTCTGAAGGATTTGCAGGTGGAAAGGATCTGGTTCTCATCTTGGGAAATTTTTTGAAGCTGAGAACCAGTCCCTGGCTTACTACTTCCAGGACCCACTTGTCTGAAATTAAAGACTTCCAGTCCTGGACAAAGTAAGCCAGCCTGCCCCCTACAGGTAGTGGGGAATCGGCCCAGGCACACCCATCAGGGTGTCTGCTTGGCAGGGGCTTTAGGCTGAGGGGTGGAAGCAGGCCTGCTCATACCCCGTCTGCCTCTCCCTCTAAAGAACCCCCTCTGAGCAAAAGCAGAACAGGAGGCCTGGGCTTGGTAAAAAGGCCTATGAAAGGGTCTGCCCCTGCCCCTGGAATGCTGCCTCTGAGGTGACTTGCCTTTCTTTGGCCTGAGCACTCCTGTAGGTGGTCCTGTACTCGTCCATCTTCTTCATGTAGTTCTCTGTCTGCTCCCCAAACAGAGAATTACCAATGACAGGAAAATCCATGGCCTTAGCCTGGGTATCCTGTGACAGGCTAGTACATCTGAGCCAAGCCATCCTCCGAAGGGCCACAGATGTAGCCATGACTCTAGATGAAACATCACTGGAGTCCACAGCAGCATGAAATTGCACCGTGAATGCCTCAATCCCATCCGCAGCCACCCGTTCCAGCTCCTTGGCAAGCTGGTCAGGGGCCTGTTTAGCTAGAGCCATCACAGTGTCCCACCTGGACTTCTGGTATCTAGCTGTGTAGGCCATATAGTTAGCCTGCCTGAGTCCCAAAGATGCTGCCATGTACTGTTTCTTTGCCATGGCATCAATCCTCCTGGAGTCCTTATCTGGGGGGTGTGAAGCCAAGGGAATATTTGCCTTATCACAGGCAGCAGCCTGCACTACCCCAATTTGGCTGCACTGCTGGGAAAGGAACTCCGTGTCTGAGCCTGAAACAGTATACCTCTTGTCCATTCTTCTGTCCACAGGAGGTATGGAATTAGGAGTTTTTAGAATTTTAAATGTCTGTTTCCCAAAAGACTTATGGAGGGGAATAGACAATCTCCTGGACTCTGGGATGTCCATCATCTCAACAAAGTCAGGCTCCTCCTGATCTCTACTGCTTCTTTCATAGGAAGCTGGAGGGTTTCAGCCACTTTTTTGTAAAACATAAAGTGGGAAGGGGACTCAGAAAGCCTAGGAGGAGAAACGCCTGAAGGTCTGTCTGGGGAGATGTCCGGGTCAATAGGCACATCCAGACTTTCATAATCACCACCATCATCATTATCTTCATACTCTCTCTCCTCCTCCTCTGGTTCATAAAATTCTTCTAAAGTGTAATCCGGAACCGGGGAAACCAACCGAACCAAGCCCCTGACTGATGGTGCTGGTTCAGCCGGAACCGAAGTTAGCGACTGAACTATCCTTATCGCTTTGGCTAGCTCATCAGTGGTCGGAGAAAGAACTTGTGGATCCGAACCGGATGATTTATCCCTTTTTTTTCTTTTAACCGGAACCAACTCCTCAGAATCGGTTCTCCTTTTGCCCGAAGAAGTTTTGCCCTGGTCAGAGGGCACTCCTTCTGGTTCGGTCGGAACCGAACTGGGCTGGCCATCCGGGTCAGCAGACTTTTCGGCCTCCCTTTCCCTCAGTCTACCTACTCTGTTATCCAGGGTAGCTTTGGGAAAACTTTTACAAATTTGGCTGTCTGAATTGAGGTGGCTAAACCCCAGACAATAAACACAGGTGGTGTGGGGATCAGCCTTAGCAAAGGCTTCCCCACACACACTACAGTGTTGAAACCCAGTGGGCCCGTTTTTTTTTCTTGGGTTTCTCAGACATGGCCAATCATAACCAAAACTTATCCTTTTTTCGGCAATCCGCCAGGCAAGACACCCCTATCGGTTCCTGACCGTGCTACGGGTCTTGGAAAAAAACGGAATGAAATCTGTTTTTTTAGAACCGATACGGATACCACACTCTAATAAGAACAGAAGTTTTATTACACAAACCTGATCGGTTCAAACCGAACCGATCCAATGTTTTCAAGTTCCACACAGAAAACTAATATAGAAAACCTATCTAGTACTCACGGTACCACAGACAGAGACTTAAACCGACAGGTTAGAAGCAGAAATTCGGTTGAAAACCCAGCAAAAAAACGACACTTTAATCGACTTTTTTGAACCGAGCGAAGGAGAAATCTCCGGAGCGACTGTTCAGTAAGGCGGAGTAAAGAATCTAATGGTTAGGGTTCAAACAACAGTAGACAGAGGCTTCAACCGAGCTCAAGCTCAGCGTTCCATGCCTTGCATAGAACGTTAACTCTTTGTTCTCCGGGGCAGTTCAAAGGTTGGAGATCACTGCAATAGTCAGAATACAGCAAGACTTCATGTTGTTTGAAGAAAAAGCACTATAAAAAAAAGAACAGTAAGCCAAAACGGTGGCATAGAGAGCTGAGGCACTATGCACCTTACCTCTTCCACACTGGTGACCCAAGTTCAGGATTGGGCTCGAGACAACGGGAGTTGACCGGGGAAGGAGAGGATTGAGCATCCGATGACTGCTATCCTCTCGCGGTGATGGGGAGGGATGCTGTCTTGCTCCTTGGCTTCCATCTGGTGGAGGCTGGGTGGCAGCGCTGGAATGCAGCACCATAGAAGGGAGGGTCCATGGTTCCGTAGCATGTGTGCACCTCCACACATGCATGATTAAGTGCCACCATGGCTAGGGGACAGGTGAGAAAACCGGAACAGGGATGGCTCCAGCTTTGTGAAGCCCTACCTGCCTCTGCTCTCGCGTTGCCACCTGGCCACTGCCCCCAATTCTGGATGTGAGTCTCCAGATGGGGAAGGAATCACCCTCCTTTCCTTGAACCTGCCATGGGGGAATTCTTGGGTTGGTCAGTCAAGGGGGTGGATCCTGGGTGGGTGGGGTGGCAGGAAGAGTGCTGACAGCGAGTCGGAGCTGATCCACTGAGGAGAAAAAGCTAAATTAAAAAAAACCAAAAAAGAAACAGTATAAGACTGAGACCATCAAGCCTGCCCTGATGTTCCTAAGTTGCTTTACTCTGTCCTTTAGGGCCCCCCCCCAACCCACGTCTTCCCTTTGCTCCTAATTACTCCTTTGAAAATGTCCTGTTAGGCTTTGTACCCCGAGACAGTCCCAGCATTGATCACATTACTAGATAGACTGTTCCACCTGTCCACGACCCGCTCCATGAAGAAACACTTTCTAATGCCCTTCCTGAATTTTCCCCCTTCCACTTTAAGATTGTTCCTCTTTTTTTTTTTTTTTTACACTCTATTTATTGCTTCAGAGGACCAGAGCATCTCTCAGAGGTGCTCACTCAACCCGTTGCCTTTACTCCCCATCGAGACCTCTCTCCTCCAGGGACCCCCCACCAGGACCTTCCAGACCCCCGAATCACCCCCCAGGTTGCCCCACCTACTTGGCGGCCTTTCTGCGATTAGAGGGTCAATCCCGGCGGAGGGCCTCTGGCGACCATTGGAGGGATGGTCAGACACTGGGGACATGGCCTGGGTCTCTGAAGCCCTCGTCATTTCCCTGGTGCTTCGAGGATTTTTCACTTAGGTTTCCCCCGGGAGCGCAGTCATGCAATGGCATCCTGGCACTGTGTGCCAATGCCCGCCACTGCTCCATACCATGTCACTGCACCACAAGTTCCTTGCAATGCCCCCGATCTCCATCAGGGGTCACTAAGGAGCAGCGCATAGCCCGGATCCCTCCCCGGGAAGGAAGAGCAGTCCTCCAGACACTCAATCCCTTCCCTCTCCTGCCGACCCATGGCCCAAGTCCATTCTCGAACCCAGGTCACCAGCATGATGCAAGGTGTGGTGTCCAGTGCCTCAACCCTCAGCGCCACCGGGCTGGCTAGCTGGTGCCTCTTGGTGGTTATGCTGTTTCTTAACTTAACTCTGTGAAGTTCGGCCTATTACTGTATATCCCTTCATCTACTGGTAGGTTTCTACCATACCCCTCCTTTCCCTTCTATAATATCGCTGATTTTCGCACGTCACACAGCAAAATAGAAAAAAGAAATACTCCTTAAGCAGGAGCTGAAATTCTAAGCTGCCATCTTGCTTGGGCTCCCTAGCACCCCCTGTATTTTGGTGCTCATTTTATGCACCTTGTACGTTCATGGCCTGAGCTTTGCCACGCAGGGCCATAGGAAACTTTTTGTTGTTAATCTTTTTAGTGAAAACTGTAAACATTGCATATATACAGGACATATTTTTTGGCATTGCCTGCAAGGTGGTATACAGTACAGCAATGAGCATGGCTCTAGCTCAGGGTTGTGAACCACAGGAAACTTTTGAGGGCATCCAGAACACACAGTGGGAACTGAAAGTCAAAAACAAACTGTGATTTCCTAGAAAAATCCGAATTTTTGATGGAGGCAAGACCATGTATTTTAGCAACCTATTTAAACATGGAAACATGAAGGAGAGGAACAAATGGTGGCTTGTTAGCAAGGTTGCAGAAATTGCTCTGTACTGTGGTACCTAATATTTGGAACTGCTTATAACATACAAAACTATAAGAAACAACAGAGGTAGATCCTCATTTTAAATCAATTCTATCAATGCAGGTGACAGTTAAGGGTTTTAATCACTGGGTTAAATATACAGTACTGTATAAGCACTCCTTTTCTAACATGAAAAGGCACACCATCCTTCATTTGAAAGAAGGTGTCCCACAGCCTCCCTTGGGTTCTGCCAAAACTGGACTTGAGACATACTGTAGTTCAACAAGTTGCTCTATTTTGCTGTTCCATACCCTGGAGTTTGAAAATTGTTTGTTTTACATAAGAAATGTTGATAAGACACGTTTGCTCCTTTTTTGTATGCTACAGTATATAATAGACTGGTTGACCACAATTAAATGAGTTTGAACCTTCTTACTCCAATTCCTGCACTATGTTGTACATCCTTGTATTTTATCCACCGCTATTTGTCATTTTCTTGCTTACTATCCTGCACTGTGAAGCACATTATTGTACAAATCTTTTGCCATAGTTTATATTCCTGCATACGGCTTAGCAAACACCAACTGGTATCCATTAACCACTGCTCCTCATGTGGATGGAGCTCTGGACTATTTTAAAGAAAAATTCCTCTCCATCTGGAACCACTATGCTCCTCACAATTGTACAACAGTTGGAGGTAACCATGTTTCTTGGGTCACTCCAGAACTCCTGGCCTGCCTTACAACACATGACCAAGCCTGGAGAAAACATAAGACAACTAAACCTCCCAGTGATTTTATAGCTTACCGTAAACTTCACAAAGCATGCATGAAAGCAACCAGATTAGTTAAGGCTGATTACTTCTCTTCCACTTTCCACTCTAACTTAAGTTCCCCTTCCAAATTCTGAAAAGTTGTCCATTCCCGCTTCTCCCCCACCTCCCACTCCCCATCACCTGTCCTTAAAATAAACAACTCCCTAATTGCGGAACAAGCAACTGTGGCTGTGGAATTCAGCAGCTACTTTACATCATGTGATTCGGCCCTACTAGCTTCTTTCCCAACCTGCTCTCCTAAGGCATCCCCATCCAAAAGAGAAAATTTCACTCCTAGCCTAGCTCCAGACCACCACACATTCTCCTTTTCCTTGGTCTGGCCTGCCGACACCTTTGCTGCCCTGCTGTCTCTCAACCTAGCAAAAGGCAGCTCTCCAGATGAACTTCACCCTAAGTTCCTCTATCTTTCAGCCCCAGCTATCTCCTTCCCTATCTCAGAAATTCTAAACCTCTCCTTCACAACAGTAGCAGTCGCCTCACCTTGGAAGCGTGGTGTCATTATCCCCCTCCCTAAGGGGGGGGGTGACTCTACTTTCCCGGGGAAATATCACCCTATTTCCTTGCTCCCTACCCTTGCAAAACTCCAGGAACATCTAGTCCTCTCCCAAATCTCCTCCTTTCTCTTGGACTCTAATTTCCTATCCTCTTTCCAATCTAGATTTCAGAAAAATCATTCTACCACCACCTCCCTTCTCAGGCTCACTGATTCAGTCCTCACTGTAATGGACAATGGCTTGATCACCTCTGCTATCTTTGTCAACCTTGCCAAGGTGTTCGATACAGTTTTCCATACCCTCTTTCTTCAAGCTCTTGCTTCAGCTGGTCTCTCGCTATCGGCAACTAACTGGTCCCAGGACTACCTCACAGGGAGGACTCAATCAGTTAGAATAGCAGAGTCCAGCTCCCTCCTCTCTAAACCCACACTGGAGTCCCTCAGGGCTCAGTGCTGGGCCCTCTACTTTTCTCCATTTTCCTTAATGACTTACCGAAAGTCTGCTCCACCACCTCCATACACATGTACGCAGACGATACAGTTCTGTTCCGTTCTAGCCAGTCTACCTCTAATGTGGAAGCCAGACTTCAGCTCAACTTCAATAAGCTCCAGCACTGGCTTACTTCTCATCAATTTCCTTTAAATGCCAAGAAAACAATCTTCATGACCTTTGACACTAGGCAGAGGCTCCCTGTTCTGCCCTGTTTCCACACCCTGCATGGGACTACACTTGAGGACACCTCCTCCTTTAGATACCTTGGTGTTTGGCTGGATCAACACCTAATCTTCTCTGGTCACATCGACCCCTTCTGAAAAAACTGTGCCCCAAGCCAGGCGCCTTATACATTAACCGTAATTGCATCCCTCTTATGGCCAGGAGTAAGACTGCCCAGAAGATTCTCCCTATTTTGGACTACTGTGATGTAGTCTACAGTGCTGCTCCCAAATCCACCTTATCCAGATTAGACCACCTTTTCAACTCTTTCTGCCGCTTTGCCCTGGACTCTCCTGTAAGAACTCACCACTGTGATCTCTATCACTCTCTGTCTTTACCTTCTCTTACTAACTGGCACCTCTACCATTGCACCAAATTCATCTCTAAATTCTGGTTTGGCTTGCATCCCCGCTATTTATCCTTCCCTCTCTCTCCTCCTCCTCCTCCTCCCACTCCTACTCACTCCCTCAGATCCACTGACTCATGCACCCTTGTGAGCCCCCCCCCCCGCTGTTCTACCCTCGCAGGCCAATCTGCCTTCATACACTGTTTCCCCCAAATCTGGAACACCCTTCCTCAATAAATTCGTCATTCCTCCTCCCCTCACTCCCTCTCCTCTGCCCTTCAAAATTTTCTTTCTTTTAACTGTACCTGTTTTCCACAACTTTAACTATACCAACTCTCTCTTTTTTGCACTTGCTCCCATAGCTAGGACTGCTTTTATTCTTAGTTGACACTCTTGCGCAATTATGGGCACTTTAACTGTTGTATTTAATGTTATCTGATACACTCCCTGTAGTTACTGTATATTATGTACTTTGTATATTGTTACTGTATTATATTTTTTTTATTCCTGTAATTCTGTCATAGTTGCACTAATACAGTAGTGTAAATGCCTGTCATGTATTTAATTGTATGTATACTCCCTCTTCCCTCTCCCCTGGGTCGCACCGGGAGATGAGCAATTTGTTGCTCAGTGTGCCTTACTGGTGAAGCATTTCAATAAATAAATAAAATACACTATTTCTAAATTGTCTGTTTGTACAAATCTGTTTTATTTAAGCCATATTCGATTGTGTTGTTTTCCTAGTATGTATCTTTGATTTGGGTCATACCTGGAAACGAGCCTCAGCTCAGTGTGCTTTTCCCAGTTATCAACTTTTAAATAAATAAATAAAATAAATAATCGATACTACTGGAGCACATATTTTAAGGCATCCTTTATGAACGTTTCTGAATTCAGTGGTAGCTCACGAGATGACTTCTATAGAAATTAATTATGTGGGCCCTAGAAGAGGCTTGTTTCACTTGCTAGGCCACTAATGCATGTTATTAGTCTGTGACTATGTGGCTACATATATACATTATGTATACATACACATATATATATATATAGGCCAGGATATTCAAAGGGGTTGCACCTGGTGCAACTGAGTTGCACCAGGTGCAACCTCGCATTGCGCCCTGGCGGGATGACAGAAAAGGCTGCCCAGGCGCAGCGCAATCCCGATACGGGCGGCAATGTAATCCTGTGCAGATGCAGGTGTGTGCTGTCCATATGCAGCACATCCCGATATTCAGCTCGGGATGTGCAGCGCATATGCTGGCGCAACCCCTTCATGCGCCGCACTCTGGTTCTCGAAGTTGAGCAGTAAAATATAGGCTCAAAAGCTGGCCATCCACAGGTGAGCGGCTGTATTGCAAGGTGCAACACAACAGCCACCAGCCATGGATGGCCACCTGCTCAACGGGAACACCGTCCAAAACCACCCAGATCCCACTGGTAGTCTAGTGGAACTCCCTCTAACCCCATATGCCCGATCACAGGCTTCTGTATAAAATAACTAACCCCTGGTGGTCTAGCGGTCCCCCTGCTGCCCGATCATGGGCATCTGTAAGAAAAGAACATTTCCTGATGGTCTAGTGGTCCTCCCGCTGCCTGATCGCGGGCATCTATATTAAAAGAACAATTCCTGGTGGTCTAGTGGTCCCCCCCACAGTCTGATCGCGGGCTGTTGTAATTGCAGAATGTAGCCTGGTGGTCCAGTGGTACCCCCCTCCCCACCCTTTCACAAAGGACATTCACATATCTGGTCCTGTGTTGTATAGTATGGTCTAGCCCATTGGTCCACACTGTGGACCAGCCAGGCACTCTAGATCATACTGTATGCTGTCGTGCGGGTGGCCAGGCGGTATGTGGTGGGGTGCTGCCGCCGCCGATGACCGGGGGATGCAGGTGTCTTCTGTGGGAGGGTGGGAGGGGTACCATTGGACCACCAGGCTACATTCTGCAATTACAACAGCCCATGACTGGGCAGCGAGGGGACTGCTAGACCACCAGGAATTGTTCTTTTAATACAGATGCCCGCGATCTGGCAGCGGGGGGACAGCTAGACCACCAGGACATGTTTTTTTTATTACTGATGCCCATGATCGGGCAGCGGAGGGACTGCTAGACCACCAGGATATGTTCTTTTAATACAGATGCCCATGATCGGGCAGCAGAGGGAACCACTAGACCACCAGGTTTCAATATATACGTACTACTGCTCACAATTAGGCATACGGGAGAGGGGAGCTATACAAGCCCACCAGGGGGCTAACCCCCAACAACAGCAGCCTGGAAGGGTGCCCGGCGCATTTCGCAGGGGTGCCCAGTACAACGCATGCAAATGAAACCATAATGACATGCAAATGGCCCCATTAGCGCCTT
This sequence comes from Neoceratodus forsteri, assembly GCA_016271365.2. Taxonomy (NCBI): domain Eukaryota; kingdom Metazoa; phylum Chordata; order Ceratodontiformes; family Ceratodontidae; genus Neoceratodus; species Neoceratodus forsteri. The sequence continues at coordinate 122,739,599 of CM057452.1, forward strand.
GTATAGATTATGGCCTCATTTTCATGCCCCCAGCTGAATATCGCGGGTGATGCGCCTAGCGCAACTGCACATGCGCTGGCAAATCCCTGTGCTCCCTCTCTGTGGTTGGCGCAGTACCACTGCGCCATGTGCAGTATGTGCGCCGACTGTGCCATATTCGATGGTGCTGAGTCATGGCGCATCACTGTTGAATATCGCCTGATCCTGGCCCCAGCGCAGCCCAGTTGCGCTGCACCCAGGCTTGCACCACTGCCTGGCGCAGTCTGAATAGCCGGCCCAATTTATGTGTGTGCGTGTGTGTCTGTATGTATGTTATCTCCACATTATGTTTACATTCATGAACGAATGTTTATTTTACAGGATGTACCCCAGTAAGAGCCATATTCCAAGTATCTGGGAAAGGTTTTTAAAATATAGAATTCAACAAATTAGCTTATATTTAATTAATTTGCTGCATGTATCCCCCCCCTCATTCTTTATTAATGAAGATATCTGCATGACAACAAGACCATTGCCCCGCCCCCCATATCAGATTTTATCTGTTCTTCCTCCTTCGACCTCTAATTAAGTAACAGTTCTGTTTATGACATCACATTTTGTTGCTGTGAAAATGATTACAATGTCACAAATGGGACTGTAAATTCACTGGAGCTTAAAATAGGAGGACTGCAGGCTAACGTCCTCTTTTTCATGCAGATATCCTCAGTAATAAAGAATGAGCAGAGAAAAATACAGAACATTATTATATAAACTGAATTGTATCTAAATATGCTTTACAAAGCTTCCTTGGATACCGGAAAATTGCTTTAACATGTGTAACCCCTAGATGGCGCTATCCCAGGGGCTACTACCCCTGCCTGATTTGCCACTAACAGGTTGAGGGGCCTGGATCCAATGGCGGGTGCCTCCACCCAGAGGTCAGGGTTTGCAATAGTTAAACTAACTTGGTCACAGCCCTCTGGGACACTGCAACCCCTTCTTCCCACTAGTGGCCACACAATATATCAAATTACCTTCACAGTATACACTTACCCCAAGGTTGGTTCCGGCACTGGGACCTCCTGTGAAATGAGATACAGTGCAACAATCACAGTACAGTACTTTAACATAGACAAATACCTCAGGCAGTATAACTTTGCTGAAACAAGCAGCTCTGATTTATTTAGGGGATATAACAAGGACAGGGAAATCAGGTTAATTAGCTTATCACTCTAATAATCTACCTATGGCTCTGTGCACAGGCCTATCCCTATCAGTTACTGTCCCTGGGTACCCAAGCCCTAGTGGCTGAGTCAAACCCATTAATGGCAGCTGGTGGGGCCCTTTGCACTCCTAGTGACTGCAAAAATGAAGTGAATTGGCAGCAGCTCGAGTGGTACTCAGAGAAGAAACACACAGTCCCCCATACAAACTAATTATGTCTGCAAGCAGACAGCTCTTAAAGAGACAGTACCAGAGGTTCTAAAACACTCACTGATAAATGGCCTAACGCCAAACACCATTCAGGCTTGGAGCATTCAAGCAAGCTCCTGGAAGTCTTTTGGGAACCCCCATTTGCAGGGGTTACACCTTCCTGGCCTGGGAAAGCTTGGCGTCGCGTCAAGCAAGTACCCATAAGTTTCAACTGCAACCATATACATTTGCATTAGGCTCACATGTAATCATCAGTCAATATATCATTTTACCAAGAACACATTTCTGAAACATTGCAGTACGTCACTCTTTACATAGTATTACATACACATTGTACCATAACTCAAGTTATTACCTCTTGTACATGAAACCTGAAGAGAGGGGCCTTCCTATCAGTTACCTTGGGGCTGGACGGGCAAGGGCACCATATGAAGAGCAACACAAGTAACTTGGAGTTAGCACTGATGCTCAGTTTGGGCAATGAGCTCGGGACACATACACTCCTTTATGGACAACATTGAGAGGCAAGTCCACAGGGCTCCCAAGTGAATCATAACTGAGGTGCACCACAGGCTTTACAGCTCGACCAGTCTTTCTAGGGGAACTGTTATAGTCTCTGCACTCTGAGCCTCATTTTCAGCATTGTCCTCACTTGTCAGGGAGTCTCTATGGGGTAGAGGCTAGAACTTGGAGGCACTTTCAGCTCCAGGAGTTACAGTTTCTGAGTCCACAACATTTGGCTCATGGAGAGCTTTCGGACACTGGCAGTGGACTGTCAGGGCACTCAAAATACTCTTCTTGTTCGGGTATCACCAGTCTGCCCCAATCTATCATTTCCTCCTCAAAGCTCAAACAGTTCAACCATGCACAATGATTCCATTTCATCTGATCTGATGCTTTGCACTTCACTTTCTGGGAGCATTGGCTCCAGGGATGAAGCTGGGCTTAGACAGTCCAGAGGCCCAGCTTCATCTCCAGTATTGACTAGGGATTGCCCGAAACAATTGACTCAGTTCGTAAGAAGGATAGTATTCAAAGTCACTCTCACTTTCTTCCGATATGGACTGACAGTCATGCTCAACTGGGACTTGTGGAGGAACACTTTAACTTTGCTTCTGTAGGTGCAGACTTTCTTGATCTTTTCTTAGCAGCAGCTCTAGTCACTGGTCCAGAGGGCATCTTCTGGGGCTCAGACTCAATCAGGATTTGTCCAATGGGCAGTAAATGATTTCTATGCATTGTTTTACATCTTTGAATTATTCTCAGGCCTTACTTTGTACACTGGCAGATCATCTAGTTTGCCCACTACAATGTGAGGGAGATGGTGCCATCTGTCAGCAATCTTGTGCTTGCCATGCAGTCCCAGATTTCTTAGCAATACCCGATCTCCCTCCTGGAGTTCCTGTGCTTTCACCTTTTATCATACCTTTCTTTGTTGGCCAGATTTCTTTTGGCAGCCATGGTTTGAGCCAGTTAGTAGCGCATGAGTTAGCTGGGCCTTTAACTTTGCACATACTGTAAATAGTTGTCAGCCTGAACCCATCAGGAGAGACCCCAAAACACACATCTACTGGTAGTCGAGCTTCTCTTCCAAACATCAGGCGGTAGGGGAGAATCCAGTGGCATCACTTTTGGTGCAGTTATAAGCATGTACCAGGGTGCTAATTTGTTGGCTCCATCTAGGCTTGTCCTTTGGGTGCAGGGTGCCTAGCATATCTAGCAAAGTGCAGGTTGAAACGTTCAGGCTGTGGGTCCCCTGGGTGGTAAGGAGTGGTTCTGGACTTCGCACTCACACAGAGAAAGCATCTCTTTGATCAGACGACTCCAAAGTCTCTCCCTTGATCAGAATGGATTCTTTGTGGAGCCCCATAGTGAACAAAAAAGTTTTCTACAAGTACTTTGGCCACAGTGGATGCTTTCTGGTCTTTGGTGGGGAAAGCTTGGGCATATCTCGTGAAATGGTCAGTGACCACCAGCACATTACTGATATTTCTTTGATCTGACTCCAAACTTAGAAAATCAATACAGACCAGCTCCATGGGTGCACTGGTGGTGATGTTAACAAGGGGGGCAGCCCTCTTGGGCAAAGCTTTCCTCTGTAAGCATCGACTACAAGTTCGAATGTGTTGCTCCACATCAGCCCCATCTTAGGCCAATAGAATCTGGATCTCACCAAGTCAAGTGTTCTGTCTATACCAAGGTGCCCCATGTGGTTGTGCAAGGACCTCAGTACTGAGTCTCGAAGGCAGTGGGCAGCACTAGTTGTTGTTTGTCTACTTGTCCCCTCTGTCTACTGTTTCTCTGTATAACAGTTTATTGATCAGTTTCAACTTAGGACCTTCTTTGTATAACAGTGCAGTTCTCAAATCAGTGGGCGTAATTTGGACACATCTTTTCCTGCATAGAGGAGCTTCTAAAGCTGCTTGATCATGGGATCGCGGGATTGAGCCGCCGAATACTGTCATTGTCCAGCTGAGGCAGTGCACCAATGTCTATTGCAGAAAAGTGGCAATAAGCAGCAGGTATGCAATTCTCAGAGGCTCCAAGCAATCCACCATGCAGTCCACTACGTCCGTGGACATTGTTCCTCCCTGTCAAACTTCCGGCAGAGTGCCGAATGTCAGGTTCTGCCAATCGGACCCAATCATTCTGGGGAACAGGCCTCCGGGAGAGAGCATCAGCATCTATGTGGTTCAGACCTGCTCGGTATTCAAGAGCATAGTCATATATAGATAATGCAGAAAGCCACCTATGGCAGTGGCATCCAACTTAGCTGAGGTCTGCATAGGTCAAAGGATTATTGTCAGTTTTACTAGTATTTTAGCCCCATACAAGTACTCATGGAATTGGTCAACAATAGCCCACTTCAAAGCTAGGAACTCTAACTTATGTACAGGATAGTTCTTTTCGGATGGGGTCAGGCTTCTACTGGCAAAGGCCACTGGTCTCAGGCCATTCTGTGCTCTTGTGTAAACCTGCCCCCAACCCTTGCAAGCTAGCATCAGTGTGCAGGACGTAAGGTTTTCTTGGATCGGCATAGGCCAGCACTGGAGCATGGGTAAGTTGATATATGATCTCATGAAAAGCAGTCTCACAATCAGGAGTCCAGCGAGACCCAAATACTTCACTCGGATGAAAATACACTCTTTCAGTCTTGAGGGAGCTGACTTTTGGTATTTTTGTGGGTTGGGGATACCCTTGAGTAAGGTTAAGTAAAGGCGGATCACTCTTGAATAGTCCTTGATGAGCGCCGATAATAACCACAAAATCCAGGAATCTTTGCAGTTCTTTTAGATTTTTGGGCTGTGGCCAGGTGGTCAAGGCCTCAACTTTACTTGGGTCGGTCTCTATTCCTCGGTGGATACTATGTGTCCCTATACTTTACTGATGTTTGAAAGAATTGACACTTATCAATGGACAGTTTAAGGCCAAAGTCCTCCAGTCGGTCCAATACCTTAAATAATCTGCTCTCATGTTCCTCCAGTGAGCTGCCAAACACAATAACATCATCTAGGTATACCAGGCACTCTAGTAAGTTCATGTCCCCACTGCACGCTCCATCAATCGTTGAAAAGTGGCTGGGGCACCTGAAATCCTTGAGGCATCCTCATGAATTCATAGAAGCCAAGCGGACAGATAAAGGCCGTCTTCTCACGGTCCTCTGGGGCCATCGGGATCTAGTAGTACCCACTAGGGAGATCCAGCACAGAGAACCACTTGCTCCCGTTTAGGCAGTCAAAGCATCCTGAATGCGGGCATTGTGTACTGATCAGGGATAGTCCGCCGGTTTAAGGTGCGATAATCCACACATCCTTACTGTTCCATTCTTTTCCTCACTACCACAATGGGGAAGCATAAGGGCTTCTGGATTCTTGTATTACACCAGCAGCTAACATCTCTTGCAGATGCCGTCTCACATCATCTATGTCAGCAGGTGCCAGGCGTGAGACCTCTCACGAAATGGTCTTTCGTCATGCAGCGGATATTGTGCTCAGCTCCTTGCGCATCCTACATCCCATTCCTTTAAAGAAACACCTGGTCTCTCTGGGCAAGCTTCTCACTGATCCTCACTTTCCATTCAGCTGGCAGGCGGGGTCGCGAAATCAAACAAGTCAGGCGTTACTCTGTCATTCTTCTTGAACTCTTGCTGCTGGGTAGCACTGCAGTGTCTGCACAATGCACATTAGCCAGGATGCAACCTCTGTTTACTCGAATGTCTCTTTCAGACACATTATGAACTTGGACCATTACCCTTCTGGCATAAGCATGGGCTCTAGCGGGCAAAATACTAGGCTTGACCAGCAGTCCCTCTGGCAATTTTCCATGCCTGGTGCATCCAACATTAATATTTTATTCTTAACATCCTTTCTGATACGGACCTCTCCTGTAAGGTACACTGGGCATTTGGCCAGGATCAGAGACTCAGGATCCTTCTTCCATACAATTCCGACCGGTTCCTCTGGTTCTGTTTTCAGCATCTCTCTGTGTCTCATAGGCCTTCTTAATTAAAGCGGAACTCTTAAGCTCTACTAGTCTTTGACCCCTGTTTTCATAACACAACTGTGCCAGCCTTCGAACATATGAGCATTTGTTCCAATTAACAAAGGGACACCATCATACAGTCCAGTGGGGGGACACACTAAGGCTAGGGTCTCTACTTGTTCGGCCACTCCAGCCACGGAGGTGGGGAAAGACAGCCAAATTCGGATATACCCGGAATAGGGGTAGGCCTTTTCACTTAACCCCCATACATGCAGTCCTTCTAATGGTTGTAAGGGTACGTCTGGCAAATGCTTCTGATACCAATCCTGGAACATAATTGTCACTTGGGAGCCACTGTCTAATACAGCTCTTGTAGACACTCCATTCACCTTTACAGTGGTCTCCATGGAGGGACCCACTATTCTCTGGACCAGTCTGGAGGCAGTAGTGGGGGCCTGGGCAACTGACCTTGCCACAAGGGCGTGAATTAGCATTTTGGTGCCCTCACTGGGATCATGTCGTGCACCTCTTAACCACTGATTTCTTCTCAAGCTCTCCTTGTAGCCTATATGCAACTTTGTCAGTGTCTTTTGGGGACTGGCATTCCCTTTTCATGTGCCCATCTTTCCCATAATTATAGCAAAACATACTTTCTGGAGTTTGAGCTGGCGGGCGCCACACTGGGAGCCAGGGCGGGGGTATTACTAACTGGAAACCTGGGTGCCATCTCTGTCTCTGAGCGTGATAAGCATTTGGAGACATCTCGTCAGTTTCTCACTTCCATGGTCAAGGATTTGAGTTTGGAGCTGTTATCAACAGGAGATACATGGGTGGTACCCCACCCCCATAGCAGATACAGTCGGATATAGGTCAGGGCCCGTACTTGCAGGCGTGGCCTTCATAAAGGACTGTTTTGAATTCCGGATCTCTCTCAACAGTTCGCCCCATTGTGGCATATCTTTTCCTTGTCAGAGCACTCATTGACTGTCAACCTCTGCCCTGAACTTCACTTGATGGGTCACCCTCAGTCACTGGTCGTGTAACCACAGCTGTTGGTGCAGGTACCTCCAGGTCGCCTTTTCTCAACTCCTCGAATTTCTCTCATTAACTCATCATAGGAGGTGAGAGTTCCAGTCGATTTGCCAGGCGTAACTGAAGCAACAGCAGTTCTGAGAGGGGCAGACTTAAGGATTCTGTCAGTCTGGTTCAGGTCCAGTTCAATGCTGGCAAACTACCCTTTCTGAGGCATTCTTGCAACAATTTTCCAGCGAGAGACATACACAGACAACAACTCCCTTGGTACTATTGTGCATTTCTTACTCTCCACCATAGGTCCTCATCAGAATCTGGGCTCCCATACACATTCTCCAAGGCCTCAAGATGAGCCTGTGCAGTCGCTTCAGGGTTACTGGCCCGTTGCACGGATGGTAGCCAGGGCGGGACCTCGGAGGCTCTCACTAACCTCTTTGGTTGCCCGCACGCTTCCTAGCATTGCCATTCCTAGCACTTGGGGGCAACATAGTCTATCCAGGTCTCCCAGTCATCCTCCCCTTGGGGGTGGGGAGGTGCCAGAGAAGATCCTCAACTCGCAAGAGTCGTGACTAATGGCAGGTGCAGAAATAGGAGTCTGCATTGGTTCAGCCACCATTACGGGCACTGGAGCAGGAGAGGGTGTTGGGGAGGAACACCCCCAGGTGGCAAGAATAGTTTCTTCAAGTCCTCCACAGTTTTCCCTCTCCCAGCAACCATTCAGCAAATTTCTCCTCAAAGTTTCAGATAGTGGTGGGGGCTGATTCCCCGGTCTTTACTGTCATAGTTATCACTCTCCAAGCAGTGAGGGCTCCCTCTGGGGTAATGGTCTGTGGCACTTTGGAGCTATCTATGGGATCCTTAAACTCTACTAGGGCCAGGAAAGTGTGGGTGAGCAGATTAGCATGCCGACCCACCACCACAGGGTTTGTAAACCTTCCACCTTGGAAAGTACTCCCTGCATAGTGTCCGTGTTGATACCCAGGGGATGTCCAGGATAAGCATAGCATTTTGGGGGTCGATCTCCTCCCCAGTACACCACTCCACCAGCCGGTGCACAGCCACTTCTGTCGGGGTACCCATTTTTTTCTTAACAGTGGTTCGTAAATATGGCCACTAGAGGACACACAATCCCAGCGGTGAGCCTCCAAGATGTAACCCCTAGATGGCGCTATCCCAGGGGCTACTACCCCTGCCTGATTTGCCACTAACAGGTTGAGGGGCCTGGATCCAATGGCGGGTGCCTCCACCCAGAGGTCAGGGTTTGCAATAGTTAAACTAACTTGGTCACAGCCCTCTGGGACACTGCACCCCCCTTTCTTCCCACTAGTGGCCCACACAATATATCAGAATTACCTTCACAGTATACACTTACCCCCAGGATTGGTTCCGGCACTGGGACCTCCTGTGAAATGAGATACAGTGCAACAATCACAGTACAGTACTTTAACATAGACAAATACCTCAGGCAGTATAACTTTGCTGAAACAAGCAGCTCTGATTTATTTAGGGGGATATAACAAGGACAGGGGAAAATCAGGTTAATTAGCTTATCACTCTAATAATCTACCTATGGCTCTGTGCACAGGCCTATCCTATCAGTTACTGTCCCTGGGTACCCAAGCCCTAGTGGCTAGTCCAAACCGTGGCAGCTGGTAGGGCCCTTTGCACTCTAGTGACTGCAAAATGAAGTGAATTGGCAGCAGCTCGAGTGGTACTCAGAGAAACACACAGTCCCCCATACAAACTAATTATGTCTGCAAGCAGACAGCTCTTAAAGAGACAGTACCAGAGGTTCTAAAAACACTCACTGATAAATGGCTTAAACGCCAAACACCATTCAGGCTTGGAGCATTCAAGCAAGCTCCTGGAAGTCTTTTGGGAACCCCCATTTGCAGGGGGGTTACACATGTAATAAATGGAATACTGTGTGTAACGCTTCTGTTTCTGATCATTTGATTTACTGCTGCCCTCTTCCAGAGAAACTGTCCATAGGGATTACGTCAATGTTTCATAAAAATAAAAGTAGAAACAATCTGAAAAATGAGAACTGTTTTGTTTTTCCAAACAGGAGTAATCCCTCCATTTTCTTTCCTTGGATCTGAGTCAGACTCTTCATTTCCCTGCTAGGAAGGTGTCTCTGTGTGCTCTGTACCGTTTCCACCATAACATGTGATGTGTGTAGCTTGTTGAGTTGGCATACCAAAGGACAATGGGGTATGTTTGTGATGGTATGAGTGCCAGTGAATCGTATGGGATTGAGAGCGCCGAAAAAGGGAAGCCTTCTATTTAGCAAAATGCCAGGTTTACTGCAGCCAGTCTGTTTTATGTTTTTATACACTAGCCTACACAAGATTTCCTTCAGTCTCCTCCATCACCCTTCTCCCAACCCAGTGTCCCTCTGAGAACCCTACACACCTCCTCCCAGCCCCAGGCACTGCACTCATGCTCATCTGTCTCTCTATCTGTGACTTGCCCTCCATATGGCAGGGGGTCTGTGGTCAGGCTCCTAGGAGGAAGTTCTTGTTTTTGTTTTTTTAATCAGTGGTTTGCTCTATTGCCTTTGTGAGACAGACTGCCTTCAGGCCAAGTATTCCAGCCATCACAGAGCTCAGACAGAGGTATTTCCCCTTCATTTCCCCTATAGCTGCTGCAGTTCTCCATCCCCATGAGGATGCCTGTGTGGAGACTGAGGTCCTAGCAGGAGTGTGAGGATGCATGCTCTGCCCAAATTCATCTTAATGCCCCCCCCCACCCAAATGTGTCAGCTGCTGCTCTGCCACCCATACAACTACAGGTGGTGGTAGCACAATAAGGCAAGGCAGCCCTCCCTGTAGAAGAAGAGCTTTTGCTGGAAACCCTCATTCCTCCCCCAGCCTGGCCCCTGATGATCCAGGCTCATTCTCGAACCCGGGCCATCAGCATCATATGTAGTAGCACTACTGTTGCGCAAATGGGCTGCCCTCGGAGGAAATTCTTACTCTATTTCTAGGCAGGTCTTGGGGTGGAGATTACTGGAACAGCTGGAGGTCCCCGAACAAGGCCTTTGTGGGTGTGAGAATGGAATGGACTTCATTCTGCTGAGTCAGCAGACAACAACATCCATGTCCCCTCCTCCCTAGTGGCAGCTTCTATAGGGCATTCTGTGGGTAGAACATGAGATGATGATTAGACACCCATGTACCAGTTGCATGACTGCTGCATCCCCAGCTTGCTTACTTGCAGGCTTCCACACAGTCCTAATGCATCCCCCAGCTTGACTGCATATCACCCGAACATACTTCTGCCAAAATGAGAGGGGGATTCAGTCTCCACACTATCAATGTTTGGCACTGGATGTGTTTTGGAGCATAAGTTACCAGCTGTGCCAAGTAAGTCAGTGATTGTATAATGGGTTAACATGGCACTGGTGCAGTGCAAAGGCATCAATGCACTGATACAGAGATATCTTGTGGTGGTGTTAAAGGATTACTGCATTTATACACGGGGTTCATTGCGCTAGTGCAGAGGTATCATTGCACTGGTGCTGCACCATCACTGCACTGTTACAGAGGGATCGCTGCACTAGTGCAGAGGCATCATTGCACTAGTGCAGAGGGATCACTGCACTAGTGCAGAGGCATCATTGTGCTGGTGCAGCTAGATCACTGTGCTAGTGCGGAGGCATCCTTGCACTGGTGCTGAGGAATTGTTGTTTTCCTAAAGCATCAATGCACTGGGACAGAGGGATCACTGAGCTGATGGGTGAAATCACTGCACTCATTCAGAGGGAGCACTGCACTGGTGTAGTAGCAAAACTGGTTGTCACTGAGGCATCACTGCACTGGTGCAGAAGGGTGATTGCATTGTTACAGAGTGATCACTGAGCTTGTAAGGAGATATCATTGCACTGGTACAGAAGTATCATTGTGCTGCTACAGAGGCATGATTATGCTAGTACGAAGCCTTTGTTGTGCTGATGCAGAAGGATCAGTGTACTGGTGCAGAAGGATCACAGAATTGGTGCAGACGCATCATTGCGCTGCAGTGGAAGGATCACTGCGCTGCTGTGGATGGATCACTGTGCTACTGCAGAAGCATTGTTGCACTGGTATGGAGGGATCAATGCACTGATGCAGGTGCATCACTGCACTAGGACATGTCATTACTTAGCAACATGATATCTCTGTGATATGTCCACCCTCCGTCTGCATGAAGAGCAAGTGACTCCAGCACTGCAGCAGACAAGCTACCAGAGTCACTGGGCCACCATTATGCTAACTCTTAGGTCAAGTGAGCTACATGACACATCTTACTGAGTCCTTAGAAGTACTTGCACTTAGCTCAGTGTCCTCAACATCTACCCCTCAATTTTTCAAGTACAGTTTCTTGGAAATACCTGCATCTACAGTACAAAGAGCCAAACCTGATATCCCCCAAATATAAGGAAGCTATTGGTGCAAGAATATCCTGTAAACAATGAGGCATTTCAATTTCCTTACAAGTACATTACAAACCATAGCCAACTTTTAGAATAGTGTGCCAGGTTTAAGTCCTTGTGTCAGTGCAGTTCTGCTACAATCTCAGTTGCAGACTGCACAATATTACCAGGCACCTCTCATTTATAGCTATTCTCCTTTTGAAAGTGCTAATAAAGGACAATCAACTATTACAAAACTCTCCCCTCAAAAAAACAAGTTCATTCTGTTGTGCCAATCAGATGCATCAAGTGTGTACTGAACCCAAATGTTGAGTATGCAAAAAAAAAAAAAAAGTGAAAATATAAAGAATGAAATAAAATGCCTCAGTTGTTTAGAAAGGTGATCTATGTGTAAGGATGAAGAATGTCAGTGGATTTTTAAGAAAAGCTACTTCTCCCCTTAAAAACTGACCCAGCTAATTGATCAGTCTTTGGTGTGGATCTCCCACTGCACCTGAAGCAGGAGCCAGGCAGGCAGGGGCATCTAATCATGCCTCTTGTCACGGTCCTGAAACAGTTGCCACGGCAACCATTATTCTGCTCAGTGATTGCTGGTGCTTATTACAGTGTTAGCGGTTGCTGCAGCAACCAGCACTAGGACGCAGAACAAAGTACTGAACTTGGCAAGCTGCTCTTTGGGTAAAGGGAAAGCCCACCTTCATGGGCCCAGCAACCAGCGTGGCATTAATAATGAGAGAAGAAGGGCTCTAATAAATAAATCATCTTCAGAAATGAGCAAACCATCATCTCCTGTTTCAGAATGTGATTCGATTTGACACTGTACCACAGTTGCCTTAGAAACAGTGTTAGCCCCTGCCAGATGTAGACTCAGACAATAGTTTCAACCGCCATATCTTTTGTTAGATTTTGGTCAGTTAAGTGTTTTGTATATCCCGAGGCTGTAAAATGAAGAAAACAAACATACATACACAGATCTATAGTCTACACTGAAGAATTTTGTTTTTTAAAACAAACATGAAAGGGCTGCACTCGACCTGAAACAGGAATCTCTTCACAAATGCATGCATGGAGATCTGTAAATGATGTATCCACCACAAACATGATATTTTGCTTACAGTGCTCTGTGTCCAAACTGTGTAAAATTATCATTCAAGCAGGTAAACATCCCACATAGGAGCCTCCTGCTGTCTACCACTTGCCCCAGTTTTTCAGTCACCTGACCTTCCTGAGGGGGCGTGGCTGTTGAAAGAACATTTTAAGGCTTGTTTGTTTAGTATAACCACTTTCTTACAAAACAGGCAATTTTTTCCCACAATATGTATTTTTTTCTATATACATTTTATTTTCTAGCCAGCTGTTCATCCTGCAGGCAAATAACCTGTTCACAGGATACACCCTGGTCAGGCCCAGGAACCCAGCCATCATATAGATGGTAGCTGTGTTTTTCTCATCCCCTTCCCAGGCCCGGGTGAAGCCTATCTCAGCCTTGCCATGCACAGCTTCCCACTGCAGCAGCAGCAAGCTCCCTGACCCTGCCGCGGGGGTCACTGTGGTGGTGGAACATGCTGCCAGCTCTCCCCAGCTGAGACATACTGCCATGCAGCAGCTGTTTCTGCCAGCCCTACCCCCTGACACGAGGCACTGAGTTTGTTTTGTTCCTGCACCTCAGTTGTCTGCAGCATGATGCACTGTCACTAGGCATTCAGGGCCAGCCTTCCCAATATAGTTTATTCCTCCTTATTGTCCCTTGACTGGCTGGTGACTCCTTCCACCAGTCACGATCACCTCCATTCCCGGCCTTGGAACTTCATCGCATCATGCTCCCAGGACCTAAGACGCAGCACCTATATTGCTCCATCTTACCATCTGAGGTTGGCCCCTGAGGTGGATCCCTCCCTATCAGGGCCACAGGAGGAGGCAGCTCGAAATCCAGTCAGTTTGCTGGGAAGGTGGCACTGGAGATCATCCCAGGAGTCGAAGGAGCAACAAGCAAGTTAGGCGGGGTTGGGGTGGACAAGCTGGACTTCATCTGTCCAATCAGAGGTCGTTATTTTTGCCTGTTTTTCCAGCCTTTTTCAAGATCATGTGACATGACATAATCAGAAACTGGTAAGCCAGATACACATGCATGCACCCCTCCTGAAGGCACCTTGGTTATGCTGGCTGCACTGCCATCTGTGGTCACAATCCCCCTTCCCAGGAGGAGAACATCTCACAGGATGTCTATCCACATCCTGCTGGCCATCCAGAGCTCCTAGCTCAGAGTGAGAACCCAGGTGACTGGCGTCATGAGCATGTCTTCGAGGCACAGGTCAGGAAGCATAGGAAACCCGGGAGCAGTTTCAAAATTCGCAAACAGCGTTTTATTATTAATAACAGCAAAATAAAAAAATTAAAATTGTTCAGTATAACTATTTACAATGGCAGTACAAACATAGAAAACAGAGTCCTTCTTCTGAGGTTTTTTTTCTCAATTTCAAATCTCAGTCTCTGTCTCTCCCTCTTGCAAAACATTGCAGCTCTTTTTATAAAAAGTATTTGCAGAGGGAGCTCGTTAAGAGAACATTCTGCTTCCTCCACAGTGTTCTTGTCAGTTTCAGTAGGCGCAGCAAAAAGAACATTGTGACCTGGAACTGACCTCTTGTTGACTGCTCTGGAAATATTTTTCAAACCAGCATCTCAGGTTAACCCCTTGAATTCCATTTTTTGCAATCATTTCAACAGTATAACTATATACAGTTTTAAGCAAAGGGATCCCAGTATCAGTGACATTTCCACATAAAGATTCACATATATTTTATAGCTGCAGATATGCAAGGGGGAAGAAAAGATAGAACAGCAAGGGAAGGCAGAGAGATAGCGAGAGGCGGAGAATTGTGAAACCGTCAGAGTGATCAGTTCCTAGGTCTCACAAGAACATTTGGTTGCGCAACCAGACAGACAAGAGACTGAAAAGGAGAGGATAGAACAGATCCTTGTGTTTAAACTCATTCTGCATAACAAATGGGGCAGGGCCTTATTCAACCCTGTCACATACCCCCCTCTTTAAGAGGGAACCTGTTTTACAAAAACAGTTTTCCAAAACTTTCTTTTAATTATCTTCTAACATTAGCCTATAACTTTTACAGATCAGTGCATATGCAGCATAGCAAACAGAGAAGTTTCAACTCACATTTTTTCAACTTTCGGAATTCTCAAATCCTGATCCATATCTTACAGAAAATCAGCATTGACATTCTCTTTCCCAGATTTGTGCATCACTTTACATTTAAATGGCAGTAATGCCAGGTACCACTGTGTGATTCTAGAATTTTTATCCTTCATTTGGTTAAGCCAACAGAGAGAATTGTGATCTGTTACAAATAAAAAGTCAGCTCCTAGTAAATAAAACTTAAGGGACTCCCATGGCCCACTTTGCCTCAAGGTATTCCTTTTCAATGGTGGAGTACCTTTTCTCTCTGTCATGCAATTTCCTGCTTATGTACAGACTAGAATGTTCTTTCCCATCTATATGCTGACTCAAGACTGCACCTAGGCCTGCCTCTGATGCATCAGTCTATAACAGAAACTGTTTCTCAAAGTCTGGGCTTCTTAAAACAGGGTCTGAACATAATGCAGCCTTAATAGCCTGAAAAGCCTCATCACACTCTGGAGTCCATTTCACAATATTCAGGAACTGTTTCTTTGTTAGTTCAGTGAGGAGAGTGGCTAACTTGGCAAAGCTGGGAAAAAATCTCCTATAATAAACAGCCAGCCCTAAAAATGACCTGACACGTTTCTTGGTTTTCGAGACAGAGCTGTTAGCTACGGCTTCTATATTGGAAACCTCTGACTTGACTTCTCCATTACCCAAAACTCCGCCCAAATACCTGGTTTCTTGCATGCCCAAAGAACACTGGGTAGGATTAATTGTCAGACCTGCCTTTTTGATTGATTGGATAGCAGCTCGTAGGTGTTCCAGGTGGCTTTTCCAGTCTGGGCTGTACACCACAACATTATCCAGGTATGCAGCACAATAACCAGTATGAGGGGACAACATGACATCCATGTACCGTTGGAATGTAGCAGATGCACCATGTAAACCAAACAACATGGTGGTGAACTAATAGAATTCTACAGGAGTGGAAAATGCAGTTTTGTCTCTGGATTCTTTAGCTAGGGGGACTTGCCAGTAATCCTTGGTGAGATCAAGGGTACTAATATACTTTGCACTCCCCAGTCTATCCATCAAATCATCTATTATGGGCAAAGGATAACTGCCAAATTCTGACACTTGAATAAGTTTCCTAAAATCAAGGCAGAGTCTTACACTCCCTTATATTTTTTTTTTTACAATCACCATTGGCGATGACCAAGCACTTCTCGATTCTTCTATAATACCCAATTCTTTCATTTTTTGTATTTCCTTAACCATATCAGCTCTTAACCGCTCTGGTAATCTGTATGTCTTTTGTCTAATAGGGCAAGCATTCCTTGTCACTATTATGTGCTCGACCCCTTTTGCTTGGCCTGTTACTGTGGTAAAAGTACTGTTAAAAATCTTTAGCAAGTTACAAATTTCTGCGGTTTGTTGGGAGGTTAAGGAAACCTTTACCTTTACAGCATCAGCAGTTACAGTTTATTCCAGTCTATCATAAGCTACATCAACATCTTCTTTATTAGTTTCTGGTAAAACTAGCAAAGCAGCTATTGGTGTTTTTTCAACCTATTTCTTCAGGCAGTTAGCATGGTATATCTTAGTAGGATTTTTCCTATCAGGGGTTTCAATCTCATTGTTAACTGTGCCAGTATGTCTAAGCCCTTTACAGGGCCCTTGCCACTTAAGGGCCAATATAAACAGTTTATTTTCTGCAGTGGGTAACAGCAGCAAGACCTTTTCACCTGGCTCAAAAAATATTTTCTTTTACCTCATGGTCATAATACATCTTCTGCTGGTTTTGGGCCTCTTCCTGATTACTATGGGTGATTTAAACATATTTTGCCAGCTTCTTTCTCAGAGCACACATATCAGAGGTGATGGATTGTTTCTGAGTGGGGTTATCTTCCCATGTTTCTTTTATTACATCTAGTGGCCCTCTAGGTTGTCTACCATGCAGCATTTCAAATGATGAAAAACTTGTTGATGCCTGTGGCACTTCTCTGTAGGCAAAAAGCAGGTAAGGTAAGTATTGGTCCCAGTCTTTCCCTTCCCCTTTTACAAACCTTTTCAGCATGCGTTTTAGGGTTTGGTTAAAACGCTCAACAAGACCATCTGTCTGAGGGTGATAAGGGGAGGTTCTTATGACTGTGATATCTAGTAGTCAGTACAGCTCCTTCAGTAATGCAGCACCAAAATTGCCACCCTGATCAGTAATAATTTCTTCAGGAATGCCCACCCTGCTGAAAATTTTGGCAAGCTCTGCTACCACTTTTGGGGCTGTGACAGTACGCATTGGAACTGTCTCTGGGTATCGAGTAGCATAGTCACATACTACCAAAATTAATTGATTACCCTTTTTATTTTTGTCTAAGGGGCCAACCACATCCACTGCAATTCTTTCAAAAGGCACATCAATCAAGGGTAGGATCACCAGGGGCACCCTGTCCACTGGGGCTACTTTCTCTGATACTCAGCACAGGAACTGCAATAGGTACTGTAGCAACATCTTCATGAATTCCAGGCCAGTAAAATCTGTACAGCAAATTGGCAAGGGTGTGAACCCTCCCCGTGTGACCAGCCACAGGACTATCATGAGCTATCTGTAACAACTCAGATCTATACTTTTGTTGTATAACCAACTGTTCTGTCTGGTCCTGTGTCTGAGGTTTAACCCAAACTACATACAGTAACCCATTACATTTTTTAAACATAGGTTCACCCTGTTTTGATTTCACTCCCAGCTGCTTAAAATAACCCTGGAGAGAAATACAGGTTACTCACCTGTAACAGGAGTTCTAGGAATGGTATATGTTGTTCATCCACACTTAATGGCAGGTTCCTTGCCGCTTTAAATCTTGCCGGAAGGTCTTCAAGCTGGCTCCTCCCACCCACCCAGGTGGTAAAAGAAAACACTACTCGCCTTAGTAATGTTGTTTCTTCTAATGGAGTCTTGCTATATTATGACATATGCAGTGAGTCCCAACCTTTGAACTGCTCCGGAGGTGAAAGAGTTAACTTTCCATGCCAGGCATGGAACGCTGAGCTCGAGCTCTGTTGAAAACTCTGTCTGTTGTTCTTCAAACTCAAACTGTCAGATCTTTACGAGCTAAACTCACTAAGGTCCTGTGTGGAAGCTGTAAACCTACACTAGCCAACTGGCTACTAATATAACAACACATTTTTTGGTCCCAAAACAATGACTCAAGTCAGGAGACCCAAAAAATGAAAAACACAACACCCAGTCACCCCAGAAAGAGAGGGGTGAAAAACAAGGTCGGCATCTACTAAGTGCCAACACTGCACTGCCCACCCACATCCCAAAAACAGAGGTTCTGAGAGGGGCAGGCAGGGGGGGAGGTCATAATATAGCAAGACTCCATTAGAAGAAACAACATTACTAAGGTGAGTAATTTTTTCTTCAAACAACATGAAGTCTTGCTATATTGTGACATATGCAGACTACACAGCAGTACCTCCATGGAGGACGGACAGAACCTACTTAGCAAATAGGCTGTGAAGCACAGCTGTGCCAAACCGAGCATCACTCCTAGCCTGGGTGTCCAGAGAGTAATGCTTGGTAAAAGTGTGAACTGTTTTCCAGGTAGCTGCTTGAAAAATCTCTAGAATGGGGATGTCCCTGGCAGCAGCCAGGGAAGCAGCTGTACCTCTGGTAGAGTGAGCCCTCAGGCCTGAGGGAGGAACCTTACCCAGCTTTTCATAACAGAAATGGATACAAGAGTCAATCCACCTGGCAATGGATCTTTTAGTGGCCAGTTTCCCTTTACCAACCCCAACATAAGTGAGGAACAGTTGGAGGGAGTCAAACCTGTGACCCTTGGTACGCTCAATGTAGTAACTAAGGGCTCTCTTCACATCTAAGCTGTGCAGCCTCCTCTCGCCAGAGGAGGAATGGTCAGTGAAGTACACTGGAAGAGAAATACAGGTTACTCACCTGTAACAGGAGTTCTAGGAATGGTATATGTTGTTCATCCACACTTATTGGCAGGTTCCTTGCCGCTTTAAATCTTGCCGGAAGGTCTTCAAGCAGGCTCCTCCCACCCACCCGGGTGGTAAAACTCTCGGCTCCGCCCCATGACGCCAGATCTGGCCCGCTGGAAGCTCAGGTTGTGTGTCGAAGCCGGAGAGGTCGGGTGGGTTGTGTGGATGAACAACATGAAAAAATTACTCACCTTAGTAATGTTGTTTCTTCTAATGGAGTCTTGCTATATTATAGACATTAGCAGTTTGATCCAGATCTAGAACTGCCCCGGAGTGAAATAGTTAAGACCATTCCAAAATAGAATTTGGCACGAGAGCAGCTCTATCTGTGTCATTTCAAACTTGAACTGTCAGATCTTCTGAGCCAAACTCACTAAGGTTTGTGTGGAAGCTGTAACCTACACTAGCCAAATGGCTACCTAAATAATAACAACCATTGATGGTCCCAACACCCAAGACTCAAGTCAGGGACCAGAAATACTAACACCATTCTAATAATATGAAAATGGAACATAAGTATAATAAAACACACACACGCATACACATACACACCCACAAAGTCCCAAAGGAGACAAAATGCTAACAGGACATAAGTAGTGCCCACACTAAGTTGCCCGCACCCCACCAAGTAGAGGTTCTGAGAGGGGCAGGTTGGGGGGGGTCTATAATATAGCAAGACTCCATTAGAAGAAACAACATTACTAAGGTGAGTAATTATTTCTTCAAACAACATGAAGTCTTGCTATATTATAGACATTAACAGAATACACAGCAGTACCTCCATGGAGGAGGGCAGAACCTACTTAGGAATAGGCTCTGAAGAACAGTTGTGCCAAACCAAGCATCTCTCCTGGCCTGGACATCCAGGAGTAATGCTTGGGTAAAAGTGTGTACGTTTTCCAAGTAGCAGCCTGGCAAATCTCTAATAAAGGGATATCTCTGGCAGCAGCTAGAGGCGCAGCTGTACCCTGGTAGAATGAGCCCTCAAACCGGGGGGCTCTGCCCACTTCTGATAAGAAAATTGGATACAAGAGACAATCCACCTGGCTATTGATCTCTTAGTGGCAGGTTTGCCTTTCCCAACTTCACCATAGGTAAGGAAAAGTTGGAGGGATTCGAACCTGTGACCTTTGGTACGCTCTATATAATAACTAAGAGCTCTCTAACATCCAGGCTGTGCAACCTCCTCTCACCTGAAGAGGAGTGATCAGTGAAAAATACTGGAAGGGAGATAGATTGATTAAGATGGAAATCTGAAACCACCTTAGGCAAAAACTTCCTATTAGTCCTAAGGACTACCTTATCCCTGTGGAAAGAAATAAAGTCAGTCTCCACTGACAAGGCTTCCAATTCACTTATGTCTGGCAGAAGTGATAGCCACTAGAAAAACAGTTTTCCAAGTTAGGTACTTAAGCTCTGCAGAAGACAGAGGTTCAAAGGGGTTGCATTAACTGGGCAATGCAAACATTAAGGTCCCAAGCAGGGGCCGGTTCAAAAGGAGGATTAGTATGGAATAATCCTAAAAAACTTGGAAAACACAGGATGAAAGGAAAGAGGGATGACTTTCCTGCTGACACAAAAGCAGACACAGCTGCCAAATGAACTCTCAAGGTAGCTGGTCTGAGACCCAAGGAATTAAGATGTACCATGTAATCTAACAAAATGGGCAATTCAGCAGATTCTGGGAAATATTTTTCCAGCACACCAAATGGAAAACCTTTTCCATTTAGAACTATAAGTAGCCCTAGTGGAAGGCTTTCTGGAAGCCTTTAGGATCTCAAGAACACCCTGAGAGAGGTGTAAATCAGCAAACTCTAACTCCTCAAGAGCCAGGCCTTGAGGTTGAGGGATTTGAGGTCCGGATACCAAACCCTTCCCTGGGCACAAGTCAACAGATTGTGATTCCTGGGGAGGCACAGGGGAAGATGGACTGTCAGAGACAGAAGGAGTGGGTACCAGGGCTGCCTGGCCCAATCCGGGGCAATCAGAATCACCCTGCAAGGCTGAAATCTGATTTTGACTAGTACTTTGAATAGGAGAGGAAGGGGAAGCATGAGGAACTTCCTCCCAATCCAGAAGAAGAGACATCCAGGGGACTGAGCCCAGCACTGGAGGCCTGCAACAGAACAGAGGAGTTTGTGATTGTCTGGGGCTGCAAAAGATCTATCTGAGGGATGCCCCACCTGGCAAAAACTATCCCCAGCACTTGAGGATCCAGGGACCATTCGTGATGGCCCTGGGAAATCCTGCTGAGGGCATCCACTAGGACATTGTCCTTCCCTGGAAGATGAACTGCTATGAGGGAAGTGTTCAGGGAATAGGCCAGAGACCACAACTTCATTGCCTCGGTGCACAAGGCCGAAGACCGAGTGCCCCCTGTTTGTTGATGTACCACATTGTTGTGGTGTTGTCTGTTCTGACTTGTATCACCTTGTTGTGGACAGATGCAGAAAAAGCTTGAAGACCTAAAAAGACAGCTCTGAGTTCCAGAAAATTGACGTGGAGCAGAGATTCCTGGGGGGACCAAACTCCCTGAGTGGAAAGGTCGCCCATGTGGGCTCCCCAACCCAGAAGGGAAGCATCTGTAGTGAGAGTCAAGTCGTGAGAAGGGGAAATGAAGGGGACCCCCGATCTTAAATTGCTCTGATCCTGCCACCACTGGAGAGCTAGGATCAAGGTTCGAGTCACTGGGACCAACTTGGAAAGGGGGCCTCTTCTCTGAGACCAAAAGGTTCTCAAGTGAAACTGAATGTCTCTCATCTGAAATCTGGCTCCCTGCACAACAGCTGTGGATGCAGCCATGTGCCCCAGGAGCTGCAGAAAGTGTCTTGCTGGTCGAGAGACCTGCAGAGTGAAGAAGAGGCCAGAGCCACTAAATTCCTTACCCTTTCTGGGGAAGAAAGGCTCTGGCTAGCTTTGTGTCCAATTCTGACCCTATAAAGGTGAGTACCTGGACTGGTTTCAGAACCGACTTTGGTAGGTTTGCAGAAACCAGGGAGGTGAGAAGCTGCTGGGTGACCTGCAGGTGAGATTTTACCTGTTCTGAGGACTGGCCTACAATGAGCCAGTCGTCTAGATGGGGAAAAACAGCAATCCTTTGCCTCCTTAAGTGGGCCACTGCCACTGCTAGACACTTTGTGAATACCCTTGGAGCAGAGGTAAGGCCGAAGGGCATTGCTCTGAACTGGTAATGACCTGAGGGCAGTTCGAATCTGAGGTACTTTCAATGGGATCTTCTGATTAGGACATGGAAATAGGCATCCTTGAGGTCCAGGGAGGCTAGCCAGTCCCCTGGCCTTAGGGAAGGTAAAATCATTGCCAGAGTTACCATTTTGAACTTTGGTTTCAAAAGATGCTTGTTCAGATATCTGAGATCTGAAATGGGCCACCATTCTCCTGTCTTTTTTTTGGGGTAAGGAAGTATCTTGAATACAGACCCCTGCCCTGATGCAGGGGAGGAACCCTTTCTACTGCTCTGAGAGCTAACAGGGATGAGACCTCTGTTTCCAGAGCGAGGGTCTCTGAAGCACTTGCAGGTAGAAAAAATCTGCTTCTCAACTTGGGAAACTTTTTGAAGCTGAGAACCAGACCCTGGCTTACTACTTCCAGAACCCACTTGTCTGAGGTTAAAGAAGCCCAATTCTGACTGAAGTAAGCCAGCAAGCCCCCCCCACTGGTACAGGAGAATCGGCCCTGGGCACCCTATCAGGGTGCCTGTTTCGCAGGAGCTTTAGGCTGGGGGGTGGGAGCAGGTTTGCCCACCCCTCGTCTGCCCCTGCCTCTGAAGAAGCCCCTCTGAGCATAGGCAGAGGAGGCCTGAGTCTGGTAGAAAGGCCTGTGAAAAGGCCTCCCCTACCCTACCCTGGGGGCATGCCTTTGAGGAGTGGCTTGCGCTCCTTAGCCTAGGGCACTCTTGTAAGTTGTCCTATATTCATCCATCTTCTTCATGTAATTCTCTGTCTGCTCTCCAAACAGAGAAATTCCCACAGGAAAATCCATAGCCTTGAGTCTGGGTATCCTGTGACAAACTAGTACACCTGAGCCAGGCCAACCACAAAAGCTACAGATGTGGCCATGACCCTAGAGGAAACATCATTAACATCCACAGCAGCATGAAACTGAACCTTAGAGGCTTCAATGCCATCAGCAGCCACCTGTTCTAGTTCACTAGCCAGCTGGCCATGGGCCTGCTTGGCCAATTGCATAACAGTATCCCATCTAGATTTCTGATACCTAGCTACATAAGCCATATAATTTGCTTGCCTGAGTCCCAGAGAGGCTGCCATATACTGTTTTTTTGCCATGGCATCAATCTTCCTGGAATCCTTGTCAGGAGGATGTGAAGCCAAGGAATATTAGCTTTATCACAGGCAGCAGCCTGAACTACCCAACATGACTGCATTGCTGAGAAAGGAATTCTGTATCAGGGCCTGACAATGTATACCTTCTGTCCATCTTTTATCTACGGAGGCACAGAATTAGGAGCTTTTAAAATTTTAATTGTTTGTTTCCTAAAAGACTTATGTAAAGGAATAGACAATCTCCTAGACTCTGGAATATCCATCATTTCTACAAAATCAGGCTCCTCTTGCTCATCCACAGCCTCTTCTAAAGGAAGCTGGAGGGTTTCAGCAACTTTTTTATAAAACATAAAATGAGATGGGGACTCAGACAGCATAGGGGGAGATTCTAAAGGTCTGTCTGGGGAGATGTCCGGTTCAATGGGCACACCCAGACCTTCCCAGCCACATTCATACTGTTCATAATCCTCCTCCCCCTCCTCTGGTTCATAAAATTCCTCAATATCATAATCCTGAACCACTGGGACCAGACGAACCGACCTTTTACCAGATAGTGGTGGTTCGGACGGACCCTGAGACAGTGACTGGACAATTTGTATGGCTTTTGCTATCTCTGCAGCAGTTGGAGAAGGAATTTTGGACTCCAGACCTGCTGATTTTCTTGTTTTCTTTACTGGAATTGGTTCCTCAGAACCAGCTTTTCTTGCCGAAGTCTGGCCCTGGTCAGAGGGACTCCCTCTGGTTCGGTTGGCACCGAACCGGGCTGGCCATCCGGGTCAGCGGACTTTTTGGCCTCTTGTTCCCTGAGCCTGCCCAATCTTTTTTCCAGGGTGGCTGCAGGGAAATTCTTACATACCTGGCAGTCTGACTGGAGGTGGTCAAACCCCAGACAATAAACACATGTGGTGTGTGGGTCAGCCTTGGCAAAGACTTCCCCACAAACATCACAGTGTTGAAACCCAGTGAGCCCAGTTTTTCTTTTGGGATTCTCAGACATAATGCCAGCCTAACCAAAAACTTGCCCTTTTAACGTCAGTGCCAGGCAAGACACCCTTATCGGTTCCTAACCGTGTCACGGGTATTGGAAAAAAACATAATAAATCCGTTTTTTTTAGAACCGATAAGGACCGGGAACCGCACTCTAAAATAGTAACTTTTAGTTTTAAATGAGTTTTAAACCCACTGATCGGTTCAAAAACGAACCGATAACTCACAAGTTCCACACAGACAAAACCTTCATTTACTTACAGTTACCACAGATAGAGCTTGAACCGAACGGTTTTATGTTAAAATAAAACTATTCTCGTTAAATCCAACCGAGAAAACACTTTTAAACCGAGAAATGAACCGAGCAGAAGGAGAAATCTCGAGCGACTGTTCACTGAGGTGGAGTAAAGAATCTGACAGTTCAAGTTTGAAATGACACAGATAGAGCTGCTCTCGTGCCAAAATTCTATTTTGGAATGGTCTTAACCATTTCACTCCGGGGCAGTTCTAGAGCTGGATCAAACTGCTAATGTCTATAATATAGCAAGACTTCATGTTGTTTGAAATACCATTCCTAGAACTCCTGTTACAGGTGAGTAACCTGTATTTCTAGGGACATGGATATGTTGTTCATCCACACTTTTTGGCAGACTCCTAGCAGTTCTCCGGGATGAGGGAGGCAAGGCGCACACCCCCGATACTTACTTAGGGAATAAAGACTGGAGAACCGAGGCCCCAAAACCAGCATCCCGGGCGTGACTCAAGGTCGATGTGGTAATGGGTAATAAAGGTGTGCTGACTTCCAGGTAGCAGCCCTGCAGATTTCCTGGATAGGGGCGTCCTGGAAGCAGCCACCGATGAACAGTATGACGGTAGAATGAGCTCTATCCTCTGGGAGGCTCCATGCTCGCCAACTTATAGCAGCGATCTATGCAGGAGGTGACCCACCCTGCTCATCGTCCGCTTGGCTGCAGGTCTGCCAGGTGTGGCTTCAGCGTAGGTGACAAACAGCTGGCGAACCTCTCCCGATCTCTCAGCCATAACGCCTTATAATAAGTGAGCCCTTCTAGGGTCCAGAGTATGGAGCCTATATTCGTCCTCCGAGGTGTGATTGGGGTAGAACACCGGCAGAGTCAGCACTGATTAAGGTGGAACTCCGACACCACCTTCGAAGGAATTGGGTGGGGCGCAGGACAACCTTGTCCCTGTGGAAGACCAGGTAAGGAGACTCAATGCAAGCGCCTGGAGCTCTCCCATCCTTCTGGCTGACGCGATAGCCACCAAGAAGGCGGTCTTCCACGACGAGGTGAGAGATCACACCTGTGCATTGGTTAGAATGGCTTGCCCATGAGCTTTGCCAGTATCAGCAGTAAATCACGGTGGAGGTTCTCGCGGAGGATGTGATCAGGCCTTTGGCGCCCGACCACCTTTCCTGCATAGCGACTGCTCCCGGCCCACGCCCGGTAAGCGAGAATGGCTGCCAGAGTCACCTTTAGGTCGTCGAGCCTAAGCCCTTGACTGAAAGGACTATAAATAGTCCAAAATGCTTGCCACAGAACAGGAGGAAGGGTCCAAGCCCTTGCCCTGACACCAAATGGAGAATCTCTTCCATTTGAAGGCGTAGCATTTTCTGGTCGACTCCTTACGGGACGCCTCAACAACATTGAGGACCTCGTTGGAAAGACCCAAGGCCTGGAACTCTAGCCGCTCAGGAACCAGGCCGTCAGGTGCAGGGATTGAAGGTCCGGATGGAACACCTTCCCCTGATTGACTGAGAGCAGGTCAGGGCGAGCTGGAAGCTGCCTCGGGAGCCTGGAGCTGAGGCTGAGGAGATCTGGGTACCAGAACTGGCGGGGCCAGTCTGGGGCTATCAGGATCACCTGCGCCTTGTCCCTCCTTGCTTTGAGAAGCACCTTGTGAATCAAGGGAAATGGGGGAAAGGCGTAGAAGAGGCCCGGGGTCCAGAGCCTCGAGAAGGCATCCCCCTGCAGCGAGCCCTGCTGAGGCGGGCATGAAACAGCCTCAACCCGGCGTTCTCCTGGAGGCAAACAAGTCCACCTGAGGTGTGCCCCAGTGGGAGAACAGATCTTGTACTACCTCCCGCAGGAGAGACCACTCGTGAGATGCAGCCCCTATCCAGCTCAGGGCATCGGCCAGGGTGTTGGAGCTCCTGCCACATGAATGGCTAAGATCCACCTCCAGGCTCACGCACAGTGACCAAATGCGGATAGCTTCCTTGCATAGAAGCATGGAGCGCGTCCTGTCCTGGCGGTTCAGGTAGTACATGGTCGTGGTATTGTCCGTCTGGACTCGGACCACTTGACCCCGGAGAAACGGAGCAAAGGCGGTGAGAGCTAGGCGGACCGCTCAGAGCTCCAGCAGGTTGATGTGGCATCGGGACTCCCGCAGGGACCAGAGGCCGTGCACACCGTGTTCCCCCAGATGAGCACCCCAACCCATCAGAGAGGCATCGGTCGATAGAGGGACCGTCGGCTCGGGGTGGACAAACGGGATGCCCTCCTGTAGATGGAATGGAACGGTCCACCACTGGAGAGCATTCCACATCTCCTGGGTCACTGTCACTAGCTGGTCCAAGGATCGCAGCGTTGTGACCACTGGCTGGCCAATCCCCACTGAAGGGGGCGCATGTGCCAGCGGCATGTGGGACCACGCTGGTTCAGGCGCCATGAGACCCAGAAGATGCAGGAAGTCCCGGGCAGGGCACGATTGCCCAACCAGAAATGATTGAGCAGGAGGAAAGAACCTCGGCCCTGTCCTTGGAACCATGCTCTGGCTCGAGAGAGTCGAGCTATGCCCGAATGAACAGGATCACCTGCTTGGCTCGAGTTCGACTTGGCCTGGATTGATGGAAGGCAACTTGAGCAAACTGGAGGGCCAGATCTGGACGCTCCACCTCCGTCTGGAGGAGGCTGCTATCAGCCAATCATCCAGGTAAGGTATACCGGGACCCTCGATTCGCCAACAATGCTGTCACCACTGCCATGCATTTGGTGAAGACCCTGGGAGCACAAGAGATAACCCGGGGCATGGCTCGGGAACTCGAAGAGGATCCCTCCGCTCGAAAGTGGAGAATCTCCGATGAAGACGGACGGATCGGGCAGACAAAAACGCGTCCTATAGGTCCAGAAAGCAGAACCACACGCCGTGTTCAGAGATGGTATTATCTGCACCAAGTGACCATTCTAAGGTTTGAGACCTTAGGAACTTGTTCAGTCGTGCAGGTGAAAATCGGGCACCAGCCCCTGTCGTTCGGAACCAGGAAATACCTGAATCACGAACCTCGGGTCTGAAGGGGTCCTCCACCTCCGTGATCACCTCCTTTGAAGGAGAGAGCAATGTTGGCTCGGTGAGCCGCCAATGAACTCTTGGACCCGAGGCCCCAGTTGCAGAGCGGCTCTGAAGAGGCGGGGCCTCAATTCCAGAGGTGAGCCTTTCCCACCACCCTCCAGCACCCACCTGTCCGTGGTAACAGCGGACCAGGCGGAAAGGAAGTGTCTGAGCCGTCCCCCCCCCATGGGGGGAACCAAGGGTGGAGTGACAGGGATGGGGGCGACACCCCTCAGCCCGTCACTGGGCAGGCTTGGAGGAGGGACCGGCCGAGGGACCTCCCAGGCCTTTACCTCCCTGCTTCCTGTTGGAGGAAGCCGACGGCTTGGGTTTGGGATACCAAGGTCGAGCCTGCTGGTGCTGACGTTGCTGGGCTGGGCGCGCCGTGGGCGCAGAAGGATGAAAGGGCTTGGGCTGTGGCTTGCGGCCTTTGTCCTTCTGAGCGGAAGAGACCGAGTCCAATGTAGCATTGGACTTCTCGATCCTCTGCAGGTGACCTTCCACCCCAGGGCCGAGGGTCAGTCCCAAAAGGAACATCCGCCAACTTGTGCTGGGTATCCGAGGTAAGTGGATATCCTCAGCCAAGCCCGGCGAGCGCATAGCCACTACGGCCACCACAGACCTGGCACATGAGTCCCCAATGTCTACGCGAGTCTGGAGCTGCTGTTTGGCCACCGCCCTGCCCTGGGCCCGCACCTGCCTGACCGTGATCTGCAATTCTTGGGGAAGATGAAGAATAACCTCATCAGGAAACCCAACAGGCGTGGGAAAAATGTGCCATGAGGACGGCCGAACTGGCCTGGCGAAGGCCGAGAGAGGATGCAACATAGACTTTCGCCCGGCATAATCCAATTTCTTGGATTCCCTTGTCGGGGAGGTTTGTCCACATCCTGGCGTTCTCGGACCGGAAAACGCTGAAAGTCAGCAACCAACCCTCACCGAGGGGTGTTCAAAACTGGACAGGGAACCGGTAGGGACCATACTCTTGCCAACCCTGGCGAAGGCGCGGGGCCGCAACAGGGCGCTGCCAAGTTCAGAGCCGGACCCACTATGGCTTCAGCCACTGGAAAGGCCTCCGTGGGCGTCCCCTCGGTCAGAATCTCTGTGAGGAGGATACCTGGCCACGTTAGAAACGGGTTCGAGCTTCATCCGGTGGACTCCGAGATGAGTCAAGAACCTAAGAAGGACGAGAGGCTGTCGTCCATTGACTGCCCTCCGAGACTCCAGTCCATGCACTTGGAGAAGAGAAGAACCATCATCGGACTCGAAGAGTCCTCAAAAAAGAGCTGCCTCGGGCCTGGAGCCACCCTCCACCTGCCGAGGTTTATAGGAGTGAGGGTGACCCGGCAACCTATGGGGCAAACCCAAGGCCGACCGAGAATTTTTGGTCGGGCCCAACTAATGGCTGTGGGCAGAGGTTCCACCAGAATCGGTGGGGCAGCTGGGTGTGGGCAACAACGGCCTGAGAACAGGATCCTCGTGACTACAATGAGGGGTTGTTTGGCTGCTCAGTGACAACCCATAATGGCGGGGAAAGGCGACTGGTCGGCTTATTCCGGTCAAAAGAACTGTTGCCACATAAGTTCTCGTACCTGTAGCCCAACGTACGAAGCATCCCTAGTCCGAGGAAGAGGAAGAGGAAGCTGATGTTGCCCAGCTTGCCCGCGATGCGGAACAAGACACGCCTATGGCGGCGGGATCGATTGGACCCACTGCGGATGTCCGGAGACCGAGACCAAGAGTCTCGACTAGGCGAGGAAGGCGAGGAGAAGTGTCGAAATCGGCACTCCCCTCGGCTCGGACGATCCAACCCGAGCTCCGGAACCAGAGGCACAGGCAGGCAGCGGGATCCTCAACTCCCACTGGGGAACAGGAGAGGGATTCTCAGCTTCTCCAGCCGACAACCCGTCTAATGGATCGAGAAAGATCTCGACCCGCGGCGGGAGTCTCGGTCAACTGGCCTGTGAGGACACTGTGAAGCCAGTGGCACGGCTGAGGTCAACGAAGTCGAGCTGACGACAAGGAGGATCTTTCCGCTCCCAAGAGCGTCGACGGAGACTTACTTTGCTCTTTTGGACCTGGAAAAAGGTCCGAAGGGTTGGACCCTCACCTTTGGTCGAGAGGGTCAGGCAAAGCTCCTTAAAGCCGAGTATGAGGCACCGAGAGGGCGGTACAAATGCCGCAGCTGAGGTGAAGCAGCCGCGCCACCTCCTCGAGGCGATCATCTGCTCGAACTGATCCGCGCGAGCCGCCCGCCGAGACACCGTAAGCAGGCCTCTTTAGAATTTCACGGTGGAATTCTTTTCTCGGGCGCCCCAGTTATGTCCAGACGCCGCGGTCTTCAGGAGCGTGGGCAAAAGGAAGAGCACAAGTCACAGGCCTGTGGGTCATGCTCAAGGCCCAGGCAGTTGAGCGTGCGTGGAGTCGCGGATCCATCCTAGACATCTTCTGCCCGCAAGGGCACCTCCGAAAAACCGGGAGTCGATTGTCCATCGCAGCTGCGGGAGAAAAGACACGAGATCTTTGTAAAACTTTTCGATTCGAACTTTGAAGAATTAGGAACCAGTCTTAAGCATGGCCCAGCGTTAAGGAGGAACCTGAGCTTCCAAGAGGAAGATCTGGCGTCATAGGCGGACCGAGGGTTTTACCACCGAGGTGGGTGGGATTAGCCAACTTGAGACCTTCCGACAAGATTTAAAGCGCAAGGAACCTGCCAATAAGTGTGGATGAACAACATATCCATGTCCCTAGAAATAGATTGATTAAGGTGGAAATCTGAAACCACCTTAGGCAAGAACTTCCTGTTAGTCCTGAGGACCACCTTATCTCTATGAAAGGAGATAAAATCAGTCTTCACTGACAAAGCTTGTAATTCACTTATGCGTCTGGCAGAAGTGATGGCTACCAGAAACACAGTCTTCCAAGTCAAATACTTGAGGCCTGCTGAAGACAAGGGCTCAAGGGAGGTTGCATAAGCTGAGCAATGCAAACATTAAGATCCCAGGCGAGGGCGGGTCCCTGAATGGAGGGTTAGTGTGAAGCAATCCTTAAAAAACTTAGAGAATACAGGATGAGCTGAAAGAAGAAGGGTTTACCTGCTGAAATGAAAGCAGACACAGCTGCAAATGCACCTTTAGGGTACTGGTCTGACCCCAAAGTGTTCAAATGGACCATATAATCCAGGACTGTGGGTAAATCAGCAGATTCTGGGAAATATGCTTCCCAAAGCACCATATGGAAAACCTCTTCCATTTGGGTGTAAGTAACCCTGGTGGAAGGCTTCCTAGAAGCCTTCAGTATATCCATTACACACCCTGGGAGGTGTAGAATCAATAAATTCTAACTCTTCAAGAGCAGGCCTTGAGATTGAGAGATTTGAGGTTGGGTACCAAACCACTGCCCCTTAGCACAGGTTAACAGATTGCGATTCCTGGGAAGACACAGAGAAGATGGACTGCTAAGGACAGAAGGGTGGATACCAGGGTTGTCTGGCCAATCTGGAGCAATCAGAATCACTTTGCAGGATTGAGATCTGATTTTGACTAACACTTTGAACAGGAGAGGAAGGGGGAAAAGCATAGAGAAACTTTTCCTTCCCAGTTGAGAACTAAGGCATCCAGAGGGACTGAGCCCAGCAGGGGCCTGCAGCAAAAGGGAAGTTGGTGATTGTCTGGGGCTGCAAAAGATCTCTAGCCTGCGGGGTGCCTGGCAAATATTACCTCCAGGACCAGGGGATCCATTGACCATTCATGATGGCCCAGGAAATCCTACTGAGGGCATCCGCCAAGGACATTGTCCCTGTCTGGGAGGTGAACTGCCGTGAGGAGGTGTGGCCAAGAAAGGAAAGAACCTCGGCCCTGTCCCGGGAGCCATGCTCTGGCTCGAGAGAATGAGCTATGCCCAATGAACAGGATCACCTCTTGACCGAGTTCGACTTGGCCTCGTTGATGGAAGGCCAACGGGAACAAACCTGGAGGCCAGATCTCTGGACGCTCCACCTCCTGTCTGGAGGAGGCTGCTATCAGCCAATCATCAGGCAAAGTATACCGGACCCTAGGTGCATAACAATGCTGTCACCACTGCCATGCGTTGGTGAAGACCCTGGGAGCTAGAGATAGCCGAAGGGCATAGCTCGGGAACTCGAAGAGGATCCCTCCGTGATGGAGGAATCTCCGATGAAGCAGACGGATCGGGACGTGAAAGAGCGCGTCTATAGGTCCAGAGCAGAACCACCGCCCCAGTTCAGAGATGGTATTATCTGCACCAGGTGACCATTCCAAGGTTGGGACCTTAGGAACTTGTTCAGGTCGTGCAGGTGAAGGGCAAGCCCTGTCCGTTCGGAACCAGGAAATACCTGGATACGAACCCTGGGTCTGAAGGGGTCCTCCTCCGTCACCTCCTTTTGAAGGAGGAGAGCAATGTTAGCACAGCCAGCAGCAAGGAACCTGCGGACGAGGCCCCGGTGACAGCTCTGAAGGCGGGGCCTGCTAATTCAAGTGACCTTTTCACCACCTCAGCACCCACCTGTCCGTGGTAACAGCGGACCAGGCGGAAGAAGTGTCAGGCGTCCCACAGGGAAACCAAAGTGGAGTGACAGGGATGGGCGACACCTCAGCCCGTCACTGGAGCAGGCTTGGAGGAGGGACGGCGAGACCCCTCCAGACCACTTACCTCCTGCTTCCTGTTGGAGAAGCCCGACAGGTTTGGGATACAAGTAGAGCCTGCTGGCGCTACGTTGCTGGGCTGGGCGCGCCCGTGACGCGAGGATGAAAAGGCCAGGCTGTGGCTGCGGCCTTTGTCCTTCTGGCCGAAAGAACCCGAGTCAAACACAGCATTGGACTTCTCGTCCTCTGCAGGTGACCTTCCACCCCAGGGCCGAGAGGTCAGTCCCAAGGAGCATCCACAACATTGCTAAGTATCCGGGTAAAGTGGATATCCTCAACAAGCCCGGCAGCCCAATAGCCACTCCGGCCCACAGACCTAGCACATGAGTCCCATATCTACTGCAGTCTGGGCTGCTGTTTGGCCACGCCCTGCCTGGGCCGCCTGCCTGACCGTGTCTGCAGATCTGCGGGAAGATGAGAACAACCTCATCAAGGAGCCCAACAGGGCGTGGGAAAATATGCTGAGGGCGGCAACTGGCTGGAGAAGGCCGAGAGAGGATGCAACATAGACTTTCGCCGACATAATCCAATTTCTTGGATTCCTTGTCGGAGGATTATCCACATCCTGGCGTTCACGCGAGGCGCTGTAGTAACCAACCCTCAGCCGGGGTGTTCAACTGGACAGGGCCAGTGAGGACCGCATGCTTCCTGCCAACTGGCGGGCGCAGGGCCTGACAGGGCCTGCCAAGTTCAGCCGGACCCACTGTAAGCTCCACTGGAAAGGCCTCCGTGAGGGAGATCCCTCGTCCAGAATCTCAGCCAGGATACCTGGCCGTTAGAAGCGGGTTCGAGCTTCATCCCGGTGGACTCCAGATGAGTCAAAGCAACCTAAGAAGAGACGAAGGGCTATCGTCCGATGACTGCCCTCGAGGACTCCAAGTCCATGCACTTGAGAAGAGAGAACCATCATCGGACTCGAAAGGTCCTCAAAGAGCTGCCTCAGGCCTGAGCCACCCCACCTGCCGAGGTTTATCGGGAGTGAGGGTGACCGACACCTATGGGGCAAACCAAGGCCGACCGAAATTTTTGGTCGAGCCCCAATAATAGCTGCCGGAGGCAGAGAGTTCCACCAGAATCGGTGGGGCAGCTGGAATGGAC
This sequence comes from Neoceratodus forsteri, assembly GCA_016271365.2. Lineage (NCBI taxonomy): Eukaryota > Metazoa > Chordata > Ceratodontiformes > Ceratodontidae > Neoceratodus > Neoceratodus forsteri. The sequence continues at coordinate 122,772,479 of CM057452.1, forward strand.
CAAACAACCCGGCCTGAACAGGATCACCGACTACAATGAGGGGTTGTTTTCGGCTGCTCCGGTGACAACCACTTAATGGCGGGGAAGGCGACTGGGTCGGCTTATTCCCGGTCAAAAACTGTTGCCACATAAGTTCCTCGTACCTATGAGCGCAACTGTGCAGAAACATCCCTCGTCCGAGGAAGAGGAAGAGGAAGGCGGCGGCGCAGCTTGCGCGGTGCGAACCAAGACCGCCTATGGCGGCGGGATCAGTTGGACCCGCGGATGTCGAGACCGAGACCAAGAGTCTCGACTAGGCGAGGAGGGGAGAGTGTCCGGTCGGCCTCCCTCGGCTCGGACGATCAGCAGAAAGGCTCCGGAACCAGAGGCACAGGCAGGCTGACGGGATCCTCAACTCCCACTGGGGGCAGGAGAGGGATTCTCAGCTTCTCCAGCCGACAACCGTCTAATGGATCGAGAAAGATCTCGACCGGCGTCGGCGGGAGTCTCGGTCAACTGGCCTGGCGGGGACACTGTGAAGCCAGTGGCGAAGCTGAGGGGTCAGCCAGTGCGACTGTCGACAAGGGAGGGATCTTTCCCGCTCCCAAGGCGTCGACGGAGACTTACTTTGCTCTTTTGGACCTGGAAAAAGGTCCGAAGAAGTTGGACCCTCACCTTTGGTCGAGAGGGTCAGGCAAGCTCCTTAAAGAAGCCGGTATGGGCACGAGAGAGGCGGTACAAATGCAGCTGAGTAGAAGCCGGCCCAGCGCCCTCCTCTTGAGGCGATCATCTCTTTCGAGCTGATCCATGAACCGCCGCCATGAACACCGCCAAGCGGGCCTCTTTAGATTTCACGGTGGAATTCTTTTCAGGCGCCCAGTTGTAATCGGGCACCCACCGGTCTTCAGGGCAGTAGGCCAAGAAAACTGAAGTCACAGGCCTGTGGGTCATGCTCAGGCCCAGGCAGGCATGCGTGGAGTGCGGATCCATCTAGACATCTTCTGCCCGAGGGCACCTCCGAAAACAGGTCAGGTTGTCCGCCGCGGCTGCGGGAGAGAAAGAGACGAAGTCTTTTAGCAAAATGCTTCGATTTGAACTTTGAAGGGTGGGAACCAGTCTTAAGCATGGCCAGCGTTAAGGAGGAACCTGAGCTTCCAAGAGGTAAGGAAGATCTGGGTCATGGGCGGGAGCCGAGGTTTTACCACCGGGTGGGTGGGATTAGCCAACGAAGACCTTCCGGCAAGATTTAAAGCGGCAAGGAACCTGCCAATAAGTGTGGATGAACAACATATCCATGTCCCTAGAAATAGATTGATTAAGGTGGAAATCTGAAACCACCTTAGGCAAGAACTTCCTGTTAGTCCTGAGGACCACCTTATCTCTATGAAAGGAGATAAAATCAGTCTTCACTGACAAAGCTTGTAATTCACTTATGCGTCTGGCAGAAGTGATGGCTCAGAAACACAGTCTTCCAAGTCAAATGCTTGAGGCCTGCTGAAGACAAAGGGCTCAAGGAGTTGCATAAGCTGAGCAATGCAAGCCATTAAGATCTGAGCAGGGGCAGGGTCCCTGAATGGAGGGTTGGTATAAACAATCCATAAAAACCTAGAGAATACAGGATGAGCTGAAGAAGAGGTTTACCTGCTGAAAGAAAGCAGACACAGCTGCCAAATGCACCTTTAGGGTAGCTGGTCACAAACCCCAAAAGTGTTCAAATGGACCATATAATCCAGGACTGTGGGTAAATCAGCAGATTCTGAAATATACTTCCAAGCACCATATGGAAAACCTCTTCCTTTGGAATTGTAAGTAGCCCTGGTGAAGGCTTCCTGAAGCCTTCAGTATATCAATACACCCTGGGAGGGTGTAGATCAGCAAATTCTAACTCTTGAGAGCTAGGCCTTGAGATTGAGAGATTTGAGGTTGGTGCCAAACCCTGCCCTTAGCACAGGTTAACAGATTGCGATTCCTGGGAAGACACGGGGAAGATGGACTGCTAAGGACAGAAGGAGTGGATACCAGGGTTGTCTGGCCAATCTGGAGCAATCAGAATCACTTTGCAGGATTGAGGGATCAGTTTTGACTAACACTTTGAACAGGAGAGGAAGGGGAAAAGCATAGAAACTTTCCTTCCCAGTTGAGAACTAAGGCATCCAGAGGACTGGAGCCCAACACGGGGGCCTGCAGCAAAAAGAAGTTGGTGATTGTCTGGGGCTGCAAAAGATCTATCTCGGGGTGCCCCACCCGGCAAATATTACCTCCAGGACCAGGATCCATTGACCATTCATTGATGGCCCTGGGAAATCCTGCTGAGGGCATCATGGGAACGTGTCCTTGTCTGGGAGGTGAACTGCCGTGAGGGAGGTGTTCAGGGAATAAGCCAGAGACCACAACTTCATTGGCCGGTGCACAAGGCCGTGAACCGAGTGCCTCCTTGCTTGTTGATGTACCACGTTGTAGTGGTGTTGTCTATTCAGACCTGTACAGCTTTGTTCTGAACAGATCTGGAAAAAGCTTGAAGTGCTAGAAAAACAGCTCTGAAACTCCAACAGGTTGATGTGGAGCAGAGATTCCTAGGGGATCACAGTCCCTGGGTAGTGAGGTCGCCATGTGAGCTCCCCACCCCAGAGGATGCATCTGTAGTAAGGATTAAAGAGCGCACTGAGTGACAAAGGGACCCCCCTGTCTCAGATTGCTCTGATCCTGCCACCATTGTAGGGCTTGGATCAGGGTTCAGTCACTAGGATCAATTTGGTTAGAGGTCCTTTCTTTGAGACAAAAGGCTCTCAAATGGAACTGGATGTCCCTACTGAAATCTGGCTCCTTGCACTACTGCTGTAGAAGCAGCCATGTGCCCTAAGAGCTGTAGAAAATGCCTTGCTGCTCGAGAGACCTGCAGGGTGAATGAGGAGGACCAGAGACAGGGTCCTTGCCCTGTCCAAAGGCAGAAGGCTCTGGCTTCCTCTGTGTTCAGTTCTGCGCCTATGAAGGTGAGGAGCTGGACAGGCTCTAGAACTGACTTTGGAAGATTCAGAGGAAACCTAGAGGGTAAGCAATTGCTGAGTTATCTGAAGATGTAACTGACTTGGTCTGGAGACTGGCCTACTATGAGCCAGTCGTCCAGGTAAGGGAAGATGGCAATTTTGCCTTCTTAGGTGAGCAACTGCTACTGCCAGGCATTTTGTGAATACCCTTGGAGCAGAGGTGAGGCCAAGGGCATTGCTCTGAACTGGTAATGGCCTCAGGGCAGCTCAGACCTGAGGTACTTTCGATGGGAGCTTCTGATGAGAATATGGAAGTAGGCATCCTTGAGGTCCAGGAAGCTAGCCACTCCCTGGCCTTAGAGAGAGCAGAATAATTCCCAGAGTCACCATTTTGAATTTTGGTTTTAAAGGTGCTTGTTTAAGTATCTGAGATCCAGGATGGGCGCCATTCTCCTGTCTTTTTGGGGTGAAGTACCTGGAGTACAATCCTTTGCCCTGGTGTAGAGGTGGAACCCTTTCCACTGACTCTGAGAGCCAGGAGGTAGAGACTTATGCCTCTAGGGGCAAGTGCCTCTGATGGATTTGCAGGTGGAAAGGATCTGGTTCTCATCTTTGGAAATTTTTGAAGCTGAGAACCAGTCCTAGCTTACTTCCAGCACCCACTTGTCTGATGTGAGACTTCCAGTCCTGGACAAGAAGACAACCTGCCCCCTACAGGTAGTGGAGAATCGGCCCTGGCCACCCCATCAGGGTGCCTGCTTGGCAGGGGCTTTAGGCTGAGGGGTGGAAGCAGGCCTGCTTGTGCCCGTCCGCCTCTCCCTCTAAGAACCCCTCTGGGCGTAAACTGAAGAGGCTGGGCTTGGTAAAAGGCCTATGAAAAGGCCTGCCACCTGCCCTGGAAGGCTGCCTTTGAGGTGGCACATCTTTCCTTGGCCTGTGCACTCCTATGGTGGTCCTATACTCATCCATTTTCTTCATGTAATTCTCTGTCTGCTCCCCAAACAGAGAATTACCCACAACAAGAAAATCCATGGCCTTAGTCTGGGTGTCCTGTGACAGGCTAGTACATCTGAGCCAAGCCATTCTGCGAGTGCCACAGATGTAGCCATGACTCTTGATGACACATCATTAGAGTCCACTGCAGCATGGAATTGCACCTTAGATGCCTCAACACCATCAGCAACGCCACCTGCTCCAGCTCCTTGGCAAGCTGGCCAAGGGACCTGTTTTGCTAGAGCCACAACAGTATCCCATCTAGATTTCTGGTATCTAGCAACATAAACCATATAATTTGCCTGTCTGAGTCCCAAGATGCTGCCATGTACTGTTTCTTTGCCATGGCATCAATCCTCCTGGAGTCCTTGTCAGGGGGTGTGAGGCCAAGGAATATTTGCCTTGTCACAGGCTGCAGCACACTACTAACATGACTGCATTGTTGTGTAAGGAACTCGTATCAGAGCCTGAAAATGTGTACCTCTTGTCCATTCTCTATCAACAGGAGGTATAGTGTGGGAGTTTTTAAATTTTACTGTCTGTTTCCCAAAGATTTATGCAAAGGAATAGACAGCCTCCTGGACTCTGGGATATCCATCATTTCCACAGTCAGGCTCCTCTTGATCATTCACAGCTTCCTCCATAGGGAGCTGGAGGTTTCAGCCACTTTCTAAAAATAAACGAGAAGGGGACTCAGAAAGCCTGGAGAGACACTCCTGAAGGTCTGTCTGGGGAGATGTCGGTTCAATGGCACATCCACACTTTCAAATCCACATTCCTCCTCACTCCTCTTTCCCCTCCTCTGGTTCATAAAAATTCTCTAAATCATACTCTTGAACAGGTGGAACAGCCGAACCGTATGCTTACATGATGGTGCGGTTCGGTGGAACTAGGGAAAGCAGTGGACAATTTTAATCGCTTTGGCTATTTCTTCAGCGGTTGGAGAGGAAAGTTTTGGCTCCACCAGCTGATTTCCTTGTCCTTGCTGGAACCTGACTCCTCCGAGTCGGCTCTCCCTTGCCCAAGGAAGTCTCGCCTGGTCAGAGGGCACTCCCTCGGTTAGGTTGGAACCGAACCGGGCTAGCCATCAGGTCAGCGGACTTGCAGCCTCCCTTTCCCTGAGCCTACCAACTCTCTTATCCAGGGTAGCTGCAGGAAATTTTTTGCAAATCTGGCAGTCTGAATTGAGGTGGTCAAATCCCAGACAATAAACACAGGTGGTGTGGGGGTCAGCCTTGGCAAAGGCTTCCCCACAGACACTGCAGTGTTGAAACCCAGTGAACCCGGTTTTTCTTTTGGGTTTCTCAGACATAGTGCCAGTCCTAACCAAACTGCCCGTTTATGGCAATCCGCCAAGCAAGACCCTCTTATCGGTTCCCAAGCCGTATCACTGATCGTGGAAAAAGCGTAATAAAATCCGTTTTTTTAGAACCGATAAGAACCGTAACCACACTCTAAAGACAGATTAATATATTTCAAAACAACCTGATCAGTTCAAACCGAACCGATAACTGTTTACAAGTTCCACACAGAAGAAATAAATGTAAAGCTATCTAGTACTTACAATACCACAGACAGAGCTTGAACTGACAGTTCGCGGTTTAAATTCGGTAAAAAGCGAGAAAATAATACTTTAACGAGAGAAATGAACCAAGCAGAAGGAAAAATCTCCGGAGCGACTGTTCAGTAGGGAGTAAAGAATCTGACAGTTTGAGTTTGAAGAACAACAGACAGAGTTTTCAACCGAGCTCGACTCAGCATTCCATGCCTGGCATGGAAAGTTAACTTCTTTCACCTTCGAGGTAGTTGAAGGTTGGGACTCACTACATATGTCATAATATAGCAAGACTTCATGTTGTTTGAACTCGGCTCCTCCCATGATGCCAGATCTAGCCCGCTGGAAGCCAGGTTGTGCGTCGGCCGGAGAGGGTCAGGTGGGTTGTTGGATGAACAACATACACCATTCTAGAACTCCCTGTTACAGGTGGTAACCTGTGTTCAAGGGACATGGATATGTTGTTCTATCCACACCCTGACAGACTCTAGCAGTTCTCCGGAGGAGGGAGGCAGGCGCACACCCCTACTTAGGGAATAAGGACTAGAGAACCAAAGTCTCAAAACCAGCATCCCAGTGTGACTCAAGGTCGATGTGGTAGTGGGTAATGAAGGTGTGTGCTGACTTCCAGGTAGCAGCCCTGCAGATTTCCTGGTTAGGGACGTCCCTGGAAGCAGCCACCGAAGCAGCGGTTATGGCAGGTAGAATGAGTTCTTGTCCCTCTGGGAGGCTCCATGCCCCCCAACCTATAGCAGAGATCTATGCAGGAGGTGACCCACCTGCCTATCGTCTGTTTGGCTGCAGGTCTGCCAGGTGCGGCTTCAGTGTAGGTGACAAACAGCTGGCGAACCTCTCCCCGAACTTCAGCCATCCACTCCTTATAATAAGAGAGCGCTCTTCTAGGGTCCAAAGTATGGAGCCTATATTCGGCTTCCGAGGTGTGATCGGGGTAAAACACTGGCAGAGTCAACAGCTGGTTAGGTGAAACTCCGACACCACCTTTGGAAGGAATTTCGGTGAGGCGCAGGACAACCTTGTCCTGTGTAAGAACAGATAAGGAGACCTCGATGGAAAGCGCCTGGAGTTCTCCCATCCTTCTGGCTGACTGATGCCACAAGAAGGCGGTCTTCCATGACAGGTGAGAGATGTCACACCTGTGCATTGGTTGAATAAGCACTTATGAGCTTAGTCAATACCAGCAGTAGATCCCATGGAGGTGGAGGTTCTCGCACCGGAGGAGCTATGTGATCAAGGCCTTTGAAAAAGCGCCCGACCACCTTTTCCTGCACCACCGACTGCTTTCTAGCCCGCGCCCAGTAAGCAGAGATGGCTGCCAAGTGCACCTTAAGGGTCGTCGACCGAAGCCCTTGCTGAGAAAGGGACCATGGGTAGTCCAGAATGCTGGCCAAGGAGCAGAAGGAAGGGTCCAACCCCTTATCCTGACACCAAATGGAGAATCTCTTCCATTTGAAGGCACAGCATTTTCTGGTCGAGCTCCTACGGATGCCTCAACAACGTTGAGGACCTTGTCAGAAAGACCAAGGCCTGGAGCTCTAGCTGCTCAGGAACCAGGCCATCAGGTGCAGGATTGAAGGTCCTGGAGGTACCTTTCTCTGGTTGACTGAAATCAGGTCGGGTGGGCTGGAAGCCACCTTGGGAGTCTGGAGCTGAGACTGAGGAGATCTGGATACCAGAACTGGCGGGGCCAGTCTGGGGCTACCAGAATCACCTGCGCCTTGTCCCTTCTCGCCTTGAGAAGCACCTTGTGGATCAAGGGAAATGGGGGAAAGGTGTAGAAGAGGCCGGGGTCCACGGCCTCGAGAAGGCATCCCCCTGCAGCGTGCCCTGCTGAGGGGGGTGGGCATGAAACAGCCTCAGCTTTGCATTCTCCCTGGAGGCAAACAGGTCCACCTGAGGAGTGCCCCAGTGGGAGAACAGATTGTGTACTACCTCCGGTAGGAGAGACCACTCGTGAGATGCAGCACTTATCCGGCTTAGGGGCATCGGCCCAGAGTGTTGGAGCTCTTGCCACATGGATGGCTAGGAGATCCGCCTCCAGTCTGCTCACGAGGGACCAAGTGCAGAAAGCTTCCTTGCAAAGGGGCAAGGAGTGTGTCCTGCCGTGGCGGTCTAGGTAGTACATGGTCATGGTATTGTCCGTCTGTACCTGGACCACTTGACCCCGTACAAACGGAGCGAAGGCGGTGAGGGCTAGTCGGACTGCTCGAAGATCCAGCAGGTTGATGTGGCATCGAGACTCCTGGGGGACCAGAGGCCTGCGCTCTGTGCTCCCCAGATGGGCACCCAACCCATCAGAGAGGCATTGGTCGATAGAATGACTGTAGCGCTCGAGGACGGACAAATGGGATGCCCTCCTGCAGATGAGCTGGAGCGATCTACCACTGGAGAGCGTTTCACATCTCCTGGGTCACTGCCACTGGCTGGTCCACAGGACCGGAGTGCTGTGACCACTGGCGGGCCAGCCCCCATTGAATGGGATGCATGTGCCAGCAGGCCCAATGGACCACGCTGGTGCAGGCCGCCATGAGGCCCAGGAGGTGCAGGAAGTCCCGGGCAGGGCACAATTGCCCAACCAGAAATGATTGGGCAAGGAGGAGAGAACCTCAGCCTGTCATGAGAGCCATGCTCTGGCTCAGAAGAATCGATCTCTGCCCGATTGAATTCACCTGCATTGGCACAAGTTCTGATTTGGCCTCGTTGATGGAGGCCAATCTGAGAACGACCTGGAGGCCAGATCCTGGACGCTCCACCTCCAGCCTGGAGGGGCTGCAATCAGCCAGTCATCCAGGTAAGGTACACCTGGACCCTTGATCGCGGAATGCTGTCACCACTGCCATGCATTTGGTGAAGACCCTGGGAGCTGGAGAAAGGCCGAAGGGCATGGCCCGAATTCGTGGAGGACCCCTCCACTCTGAGCGAAGGAATCGCTGGTGGGACAGACAGATTGGGATGTAAAAAGGCGTCCTGGAGGTCCAGAGAACAGAACCACATGCCTCGTTCCAAGGATGGAATGATCTGTGCCAGAGTGACCATCCTGAAGGTTCAAAACCTGAACTTGTTTAGGTCATGTGGGTCTAGAATGGGGCCAGCCCCATCCGTTTTAGGACCAGGAAATACCTGGACACAAACCCTGGGTCTGAAGGAGGATCTGCTACCTCCCTGATCACCTCCTTCTGGAGGAGCAGAGCAATGTCGGCTCGACAAGCCGACAGAGAGGCTGCAGACCCCATAGCCCCCGTGGGGCGATGGCCCGATAGGGTGGGGCCTGCTCGAATTCCAGAGGCAGACCTTTCCCTACCACTTCCAACACCCAGTGGTCCACAGTGATAGCGGACCAGGCAGAAAGGAAGTGGCGGAGCCATCCCCCCACGGGGGAACCCAGGGGCGAGTGACGAGGCTGGGGGCGACACCCCTCAACCCGTTACTGGGCAGGCTTGGAGGAAGGACTGGCTGAGGGACCTTCTGGGCCTTTTCCTCCCGGTTTCCTGCTGGAGAAAGCTGCAGGCTTGGCTTTGGGGTGCCAAGTGTGTGCCTGCTGGCCCTGATGTTGGTGTTGCTGGGCTGGACATGCACTTGGGGCAGAAGGCCGAAAGGGCTTATGCTGCTGCTTCTGCCTTGTCCTTCTGGGCAGACGTGACCGAGTACAAGGTGCCATTGGACTTCTCGATCCTCTGGAGATGGCCTTCCACCCCGGGTCCGAACAAGTGCGGTGCCATGAAGGAAACGTCTGCCAGCTTGTGCTGGGTATCCGCCGTGAAGGTGGAGATCCGCAGTCAAGCTCTGCGGTGCATGGCCACTGCGGCCGCTACTGACCGGGCACAAGAGTCTCCAATGTCGAGAGCAGTTTGGAGCTGTTGCTTTACCACCGCCCTTCCCTGATCCCACACCTGCTTGACCGTAGTCTGGAGGTCAGCTGGGAGATGAGGAATCACCTCATCCAGGGAGCCCAAAGAGGCGTGGAAAAAGTGTGCCATCAGTACAGCTGAACTGGCCTGGCCGAAGGCCTAAGGAGGATGCAGCATAAGCGTTACACCTGGAGTAGTCCAGTTTCTTGGACTCTTTATCCGGTGGCTTGTCCACGTCCCGAGCGTTTCCAGAGCGCCGGAAAATGCTGTCGGTCACCAACCCCTCCGCAGAGGGGTGCTCCAAGAATCCGGAGAGTGAGCCAGTGGGAACGGCATACTTCCTGGCCATCCTGGCCAAGGGAGCTGGACAAGAAGCCGACAGCTGCCATAACTCCAGGACCAGGCCAACAATGGCTTCGGCCACAAGAAAGGCCTCCGTAGGAGAATCCTCGGTCCAGTATCTCTGTGAGGGATACTTGGCCTGCTTGACACAGGTTCGAGCTTCATCCCAGTAGATTCTGAGATGAGCGAAGTAATCCCATGAGCGGATGGGCTCTGTCCACCGACTGTTCCCCAGAGGACTCCAGGTCGAGATGCCTGGAGGACAGGAAGAATCATCGTCAGACTCCGAGAGTCTGCAAACGCTGCCAAGGGCCTGAGCCACCTTCACCTGCGAGGCGATCGGGAGTGAGGGTGACCTGACAACCGATGGGGCAACCCGCGGCCCGACCGAAATCCTTGGTGGGCCCCAGTTGTTGGTTGTGGAGCAGGAGTTCCACCACGATGGGTGGCGCAGCTGGTTTCAACTGAACAACGGTGCCAACTTCGGCTCTCACGATGACCATGGAGACGTTGTTTGGCGCTCAGGTGGACAGCCACTTAATGGCGGGGAAGGCGATGGGGTCGACATGTTCCTGGTGAGAAGAAGCTGTGCCACATCAAGTAATCGTGGCGTCAATGCAATTTGTCGAAGTCTTTCCTCCGAGGAGGAAGAAGACAAGGACAAGCAGCGCCGCGCTTTCCTCGGTGCGAGACCAAGACCGCCAGTGTCGGTGGGATCGGCTGGACTGAAAGAGGTCTGAGACTGGACAGAGACCGTCCATGTTTCCAAGGGTGGGTCTGGGAGGGGCGGGGAACCCGCTCCTCCTCGCTCGAGAACCTTTACCAGGGACTCCAGCACAGGAGGCGCAGGCAAGTCCTCGGTTTCCACCGGGGAACGGTGAAGAAGGTGTTGGCTTCTCCAGTCAACAGCCCGTCCGACGGGTCGAGAAAAATCTCGACTGCATCGACAGGTGTCTCGGCCGGCTGACCTGACGGGGACACCATGAAGCCAGTGGCCTTAGCTGCACACTCGACTGAAGTCGAGTGTCAACTGTTCGGGGAAGGGGACCACTCCCGCTCCAACGAATGCAGATGGTGGGACTTACCCTTCGAGTCCTTCTTCTTGGACTGAGAGGAATGTCCCGATGGACCCTCACCTTTTGTAGAGAGGGACTGACAAAGCTCCTTAAAAGAAGCCATGTAGGAGGAGCCCAAGGAGAGTGGGATAAATGCCGCGGCCGAGGAAGACAAAGATGCGGCCTGCGCCGCCTCTCGTCTCGAGGGCGATCATCTGCTCAAGTTGCTCAGCCAAGCCCACCGCTGCGGACACTGCCCAACAGGCCTCCTTTGACTTCACCGGAGGAACACGTCTCTTGGGGCACCCAAGTTGGAGTCTGGCAGCACGGTCTTCGAGGATGTTGACCAAGAAGGACTTGCACAATTCGCAGGCCTGCGGATCATGATCAAGCCCAAGGCAATAGACGCACGTGGAGTGCGGATCGGTCAGAGACATTTTCTGCCCGCATGGGCACCACCGAAATCCAGGAGTCAACTTATCCATCGCAGCCACAAAGGAAGAAACAGACCGAAGTCTTGTAAACTTTAAAATTAGTTTCAGGTTAACCGAAGAGTTTGGATCCAGGCCTAAAACGCAGAGCGCTAAGGAGGAAACCTGAGCTTCCAAGCGGTAAGGAAGATCTGGCATCATGGGGCGGAGCCGAACGTTTTACCACCCAGGTGGGTGGGAGGAGCCAGCTTGAAGACCTTTGGCAAGATTTAAAGCGGCAAGGAACCTGCCAGTAAGTGTGGCTAGAACAACATATCCATGTCCCTAGAAACATTGTTAGCTTGCGGAAAGAAAATCACAATCAGTGATCAGTTTAGTTTCAGCATTTTCATATGTTAACCCCTTATGTCCATCGGCCTTTTGTTGCCACTGTTTTTTCAGGAGTCGTCTTTTTTTCTGGACTTCCGGATCTCGGAGCTGTGCTCAAACAAGTCTGAATCAAAATCAGCAAAAGGAAGAGTTCCCACTATCTGAGATTTTCTTTGCCTGAGCTGTTGTCACCACAGCTTCTGAAACATCTGGATTTACTCCCTCTGTGATTAACTCAGTAAATCCTGGGAAGTCATTTCCAATAACCACAGGTACAGGTAACTTAGGTACTACCCCCACTTTCATTTGGTGTGACACCCCATTAACAGTCAGAGTCACTTGGCTGGTGAAATAGTATCGAGTGACCCCGTGGATGCAGATGACACCAGTACCTAGTCCTTTTGGACACTCCTTTCCTGGACTTGCTGCTGCAGAATCCATGCCTTTCTTCTATGCTTCCCTGGTACCAGGTTAATATCCACGCACAAAATTCCTGACTTAAGAGTTTGCATGGCGTAAATCCCACTGCTAAGACCATCTGTTGTCGAGGCACAGGTCAGGAAGCATAGGAAAACCAGGAGCAGTTTCAAAATTCACAAATAGCGTTTTATTTTTCTCAATAACAGCAATGTTAAAGGGGCAACACTTTATATTTACTCCTTCCTCTTCTGTTCCAGTGGATCTGGGACACCTCTTTTTCTGAGGACCATCCCCAGGGTGTTTCTGCCTGTTTCTTGGGCCAAACCGTGCTCATCCACTAAGGCCGTAAGACTTGAACGCCTTCCCCCATTCCCCTTCCACGCTGGTGAAGCAGGGCCAGAAACAGAAATGACAGCTGCAGACCAAGCTTGCAACACCGGATTGCCACCTTGAACCACCTCACTGGTTCAGCTGCAAAGCGTTGCTCCACAGGTATGTTCAGTGCCAAAACCGTCTCTCAGCCAACAAAGGATTTTGAACTTATGACACCCGATCGCTGATTGGTCTAGGCTTCCAGTGACTCTCTTGGGATAGGCTGGCACTTGTGTTTTAGCTCTCTGCCTAAATTTCTATAGCCATACCATAATTCCTCTTTGGCTGCCTTTGCTCCTCTGCCTAGCCCTCTGTGTGATAATTACACTCACTTGTGTAAACATGGCTCTTCGTTACATGTTGAGATGCTCCTATTACTTCAACTCCTACTATGCCTTAACTGGGTTGTTATAACTTTCCCAGGAGCCTATCCCTCGAGTTCTTGAACACCCTACATGCTGATTTCAGTTTCTCTAACCTAATTACTGCATCTCAACTCATGCTTGCTTAGCACCTCCTATTCTCTAAGGGCTGTACCTTTTATGTGGTGACCACACTTAAAAAAGCGCTTGCTGAGTCAAGCAGTTCCTTTACTGTTTTGCTATAAAATTATGGTTCCTTCCATCTTAGCTATCCTTCTTGCAGGGATGTCGAAATGAACCTGGGTTCACCTGCCCTCTTCTCCCTGGCAAACATCTTAGCAATTTCTAGCAAGGGCTCTTCATTGCCCATATGAACATCAGTCTCACCCGAAATTTTAGTGATCTTGAGGCTTGGGTAGGGTGTCTACAAGCCTGATGTACTCTGTTTGTCTGAAACATGGCTAAAGCCAACTATCCGGGACTCGGTATGCTCCTGACTAACTACTCCCTTATCCTTAGGGATAGGCTCTCCTCAAAGCGTGGAGGGGATGCCATGTTCTATAAAGATCATCTAAACATCACGGACACCCCGTCCTCAACATCCTCACCTGTGGTCCTTCATGCTACTCTCACCCTGGGAGCCAAGAAACTCCACATTGTCTGCGCCTACAATCCCCCAAATGGGGGAACTGTAGGTCTGCAGGAATTATTTGATCAGAACTCTTTACACTCCAAACATAATGAGGTCATTATATTGGGTGACCTTAACCAAAATTGGCTAGGGACTGCTCATAGCACGCTGCTCTCTCTGGTACAAAATTATAACCTCCACCAGCTATTAACTGAGCCTACCAGAGTTACTCCTTCACTAAAATCCTCTTCCCTTATTGACTGGCTACTGGTAAACTGTCTGGATCATGTACGTCAAGCAGACATCTTGGCAGATTCACTTACTGACCATTACCATGTCTTCTGCATCTGAATTCTGAGGCTGCTCCATCCCTCCACTGCGCTATGTCACCTTTACCAATTTTGCCAGCCTAGATATTGAGGCTTTTAGTTAGTAGTTAGTTTTTGTTGACCAGGTAAGTGCACTAGACAAATTCTGCCTATTTTTCAGGCACGACCGAGTGTCATGATGTCTCAAGGATAAAGTGGTCTGGTATTTACCTTTCCCATAATGTTGAGTCTGCACTGAGTATCTTCCTTAATAAATTCCTGGCCATCCAGAAAAAGCATGCCCCCAAGGTGACAGAGAGAGTGAGGGGTAAACAAACAAGATGGCTTCACAAAGACTTGCTGAAAAATCTATGTTCTAGGGACAAATGCTGGAAAAAGTACAAAGCCTCAGGACTACAATCTGACTATGCTACCTACAGAACCCTACGTAACTTCTGTAAAAAACAGGTCAGAACAGTTAAGAGTGCCTGTTGTAAAAATTGCTGCTGGCTCTGCTGGGAACCCTAGGAAATTCTGGGCCCATGTCAAGACCCTTCTCAAAAGGCCCCAGTCAACTACCCCCAGCACATGGTATTAAATGGAGTACATTGCAATGACTCCAACACCATTGCTAATTCCTTCAATCAAATGTTCTCGGACCTGTCTCAGTATACCTCTGCCTTCCCATCTCTTCAGGCAGCCTCTCTGCTTTCAACATCAACACAGTCCACTACCCCCAGCTATCCTTCCCAACAAATGTCTAAAATTCCCCCATTCTACTTCAAGGCAATCTCAAGGACTATCGTCTTAAAACTATTACAGACTGTCTCTGACAACACTAGCTCTGGATCAGATACGCTTGAGCCTCGGCTCCTGAAACTAGCAGCACCATACACAGCCTCCCCTCTGGCTAGAATTTTCACCTTGTCTCTCTTTAATAGCCAAGTTCCCGACCGCTGGAAGACTGCTCGTGTAATGCCTGTCTTTAAAAAAGGTGATCCCAAGGAGATTACTAACTACAGACCTGTAGCCATGCTATCACTCCTAAGTAAAATTCTGGAAAAATGTGTTCCAAATCAAACCATTGACTACCTCACAAAGTACAGCCTTCTGTTTGGCACCCAACATGGCTTCCGTAAAGGTCACAGTACCTCTACAATGCTTCTCAAATTCACTATCGATGTGCTTACCAGTATGGACACTGGCCAGCTGACAGGGGCAGTTTTTATAGACCTTACAAAAGCCTTTGATCTTGTTGATCACCCCCTCCTCTCCTCTTGCAATCTGAGCTTTCACCCCCAGTTGTCGCCTGGTATGGAAGCTATTTATCAAAGAGAACTCAAACTGTGAAATTCAACTCCTCTTTATCTGATGGTGCTACCATCAATATTGGAGTTCCCCAAGGCTCTATTCTGGGACCTCTTCTTTTCTCACTTTTTATCAATAACATAGATGAGGTTTTCTTTTCATGCCTCATCTATTCTCTATGAAGATGATCTTGTACTCTATTCAAGCTCTGATAAGGTTGCCAACATAAATGCATCCCTTTCTTCAAATTTCACAAATGTCCAAAATTGGCTTTCTGCACATAAGCCTATACTTAATGCTAAGAAAATCCAAGCAATGTTACTTGGATCTGCCCCTAAACTTAGGACATGTCAAACTCCCCTATTTGTGCAAGACCACAGTGGCATACAAATAGAATGCGTTACATCTTTTAAGTACCTGGGAATTCTTCTGGACCAATCCCTGGACTTCAGCCTGCATATACAATCTGCCTGCAAGGCAGTGAATGTTAAACTGGGGGTCGCTTACAAGTTCAATTTCATGCTGACTCCCTCTGCTAAACTTGCTATTGCCAGAATCATATTACTCCCTGCCCTCATCTACGGCATGCCGACCTTTGCTGCCACACACAAAACCATCCTTCATAAGTGGGATATCACTTATAATAATATCTATCAATCGACTCTTTGTTACCACGGCTTAAGCACCACTGCCAACTGTACAGGGATCAGGCTGGGTATCCCCTCAGCTGCCGTCAATACTCTCTTGGCTCCTAACTAACTCTATACTCAGAAACCAGACCCCTTCAGCGCTGCAACATTGCTGGTACCTCAAACCGCCTTTTACAGACTGCGATCGGTAGATAAATCCCTCCTGAAAGTACACAGATGTAAAACATCAAAAGGCTCTGTTGCCTTCAATCACTCTGCTCCTAAGCTTTAGAATTCTCTCCCCCAAGCACTTCGAATATCTGGATCCCATGATAGCTTCAAAAAGGAGCTGTGCTTACATCTAACCCTTGCTGATCTCTGCACTTGTTTTAATCCTCCTTAATCCACTCACCCGCCAGATGCTGCCTGGCCTAACTTTAACCTCTGTACCTCATAGCACTTCTTACCCTTACTATCTCCTTGAGAGCTAATCTATCCAACCCCCAACACACACACCCCTGAGCCTTGTTTGGAGGCCGTGATAATGCATCCTGCCCAGTCAGAATTGCCCTTACCTTGTTTCGTTGCCTATTTGAATCTTCATTGTTGTGACTAATTTGAACAATATTTCTTTGCTGCTATGTTGTGGTATCTCCTCCTAGACTGTGTAGGTTTTTTTATGCCTAAAAATTCTATGGGAATTTCATTGATTGTTATTATCCTGGCTGCATGTATTCATTACTACTGGCTGTTTTGACCTATGCTATTGTAATTTAATCGTAATCATGCTATTTACTTGTCTTTGACTGTTGTACTCTCCCAGGTTGTGCCTGAAAATAGTAATTTCATGGCTAGTGCACCTACCCGGTTAACTAAATCTAAATAAATAAAATAAAAATTAAAAATTATTCAGTATAACTATTTACAAAGGCAGTACAAACAGAAAACAAAGTCCTTCTTCTCAGTTTCAAATCTCAGTCTCTCTCTCTCTCTCACAAAACATTGCTGCTCTTTTTAAAACAAGTCTTTGCAGGATACTCGTTAAGGAGAAAGTGTTTTTTCCACAGAATGTTCTTGTCAGTTTCCAGTGTTCTTGCAGGTGCAACAAAAAGACCATAATGACCCAGAACTGACTTCTTGTTGACAGCTCTTTAAAGTTTGCACACCAGCATCTCAGTTTAACCCTAGAGTTCCAAATAGTTTTTGTAATTATTTCAACAGTATAACTATATACAGTTTTAAACAAAGGGATCCCAGTATCAGTGACATTTCTGCATAAGATTCACATATTTTTTTTATACCTTCAGATATGTAAGGGAAGAGAGACATAAATAGCAAGGGAAGACAGAGGAGATAGCAAGAGGTGGAGAATTGTGAAACCATCGGAATGACCAGTTTTCAGGTCTCACAAGAAAATTTGGTTGTGCAACCAGACAGAGAAGAGATAAAAAAGGAGAGGAGAGGATAGAACAGATTCTTGCATTTAACCTCTTTCTGTATAACAAATAGGGCAGGGCTTTATTCAACCCTGTCACATTCCTGGTCTATGGATGGGGGTGTGCCTCAACATCAGAAGCCTGGGTAGCAAGGCCAGTGACCTTCAGGCATTGATGGCAGAGTCTCAGGTGGACTTGGTGGCCATCACGGAGACTTGGGCCTCAGAAAACAATGACTGGGATCATTTGGTACCAGGGTCCCTGCTCTTCAGACAAGACGAATGGAAGCCAGAGAGGGAGGGGTAGCACTTTATGTTAGAGACGGGCTACAGGCCACAACAATCAATGTCAACAATAAGGAGGGAGTGTAATCCCTGTGGGTACAGCTAAGCTCAACATTAGGGAAGAAGGTCTACATCAGGATGGTATACAGGCACGAGCAGCTCCTCCAAGAAATCAAAAGGGTGACTCAGAAAGCAGGGTTTTAAATAATTGATTAGCAGTTTTTTTCTTGGGACTATACTAACTGCACAGAAAGTATTTATATAGATTTTCTATAAGTGTTCTGTTTATTAAACACAGTGAGGCAAGAGTTATGCATTTTCTAATTTAACACTTTTATGAGCAAAACGCTAATCAATTTTAGAGTTAAATAAATCCCTGGAAAGGAGACACAGTGGTGGTAGGAGACCTAAACCTGCCTGATGTTGACTGGGGCATTCAATAGCTAGATCATCAAAATAGAGGATAATGTATGGTGGCCATACACAACAAGCCGTGTCTGCATTGAGAGGTTTCTGTGGAATCAGAACCTCAACCGTGAAGCTCAAGAGGTTCTTGGTTATAACAGAAAACATGAGATGAAGAACAGGCTTGTCTGTGTATTGATGGCCATACACAATCTTATATAGTGTATGGGCACCATGCCCATTCAGACACTCTGCTTCCTTCAGTGAACTAGTGGTTGGGGTGAGGCACTTGGGAGTTGGTAGCAAGCTCAAATTACTGATTTAGTATGCTGCAGCTGTTTCTGTAATTGCAAGTTTAAAAACAAAAACATATTCCAGCTCAACTGGATAGAGGAAAGCAGATGTGTGGCAGCATTCTAAGTTGTTGTGCTGCAGTAGTGACATCACTATCTCAGCAATACAACATAATGATGTCAGTATTGCAACACAACAAAGCGGGTCGCGAGGGTAATGGGACAATTCCCTCCCTAAAACCCCTCGTGGTCGTGAGAGCCCTGCTGTGCTCTCCCTGGACAGTGACTGCTGAACTCCCCCGAAGCAAGAAGGTATAGCTTCGTTTTGCTGTGAGCCAGGACAGGGCTCCTTTGTTCAAAATTTGATTTTGGCGCCTTCTGATGCTCGACTCTGCGGCTCGCGCTGCACTGCTCTGCCGTGATTCTCTTAAAGGCAGTGCAGTCGGCACACATCTATAGACTGTTTTTTTTAGCTGACTTGTTTAGCGAATTTGTACTGTTTTGTTGCTTTTCTCCCTGAACTACATGAATTTTTCTGTATGTTGATTTTTGTACTTTAAGAGCTGCCCTTTAATACCGTCTCCCCTGCTTTTGACTTACACGGTACAGGCTGCCTTGCACAAGCACATGGGAACTGAGCCATTGCTCTGAGTAAGCTAGTGTAATTTGGGAGATTTGGCCAGTCTAACTGTGGGTCTTGGAGTGCTTGCTGTGCCACGGTGCTCTTGGGGTTGCAAACCGGAAAGCCAAATTTAAACACTAAAGCCCAATTTTAAAGCAAGATAGTTTGATTTACTGCATAAAGCAGGTGGGTCTTAGCGTACTTGCTGTGCCATGGTACTTGCAAACTGGAAAGCCTAATTCACTTCAGCCAAATTACAGCCTGATATCTCAATTTCTGCATACAGCCTTACCTGCTGAGCTGCTCCGCCCTCCTGCTGAGTATAAAACTAATCACTCGCTCTTCTCTTTTCCACAGCGGGTCGCGAGGGTAATGGGACAATTACCCTCCCCCTAAAGCCCCCTCGTGGTCGTGAGAGCCCTGCTGTGCTCTCCCCTGGACAGTGACTGCCGAAACCGGCCCCCTCCCCGAAGCCAGAAGGTCGGCCTTCGTTTAGCTGTGAGCCAGGACAGGGCTCCTTTGTTCAAAATTTGATTTTGGTGCCTTCTGATGCTTGACTCTGCGGTCGGCTGCACTGCTCTGCCGTGATTCTGGCCCCTGGCGCCGCCACCTGCTCCCCGCCCACCACCCTTGGTCGGCATTCAAATTTATAGGTAGCTGCAAGGTCAGGTGACTCTGCCAAAACCTATCAGCCCACTTTCAGGTTTGCAGGTTATCAATTCCCACCAGTAGAGGCTGCTACTACCAATTACAGCTTGCTCTAGCATCCTCCACTTACACAAACATGATCCTCTACCTACTAGCAGTGCTTACCACTGCCATGCCTCTCACCTCTCTGCCCCCTCAAATAAGCCTTTAAACAACCCAGACCTCTACCATAAAATCCGTCCTCACCCCTCCTCCACCCCTCACCTACTCCCAAGGACTGGCATTTCCACACAACCACCGTTCACGGTTCATAAGCCCCTCAGTCATACCCTTCTCTTTCCCGTGAGCCTATCAGTCCTAAGTAACCTGGGGCTGATACCCCTCCCCAGACCCCACATTTCTCCTGTTCCAGACCTAAGCCAAGAATTGCATGGTGTAATGCTATAAGGTATCTCACCCTGCTGCTTCTCGTGGCAGGTGATATCGAAACAAACCCAGGCCCGTCGTCTGACCCCAACCCCGTAACTCTTCCAAAGGGACTAAGCCTACTCCACCTGAACATCCGCAGCTTACTAAATAAAATCCCGGAGCTGCAAGTCACTACCCAAACCCTCCAACTGGACATTTGCATCATATCCGAGACATGGCTCAAACCTCACCATGAGGATGCCGTAATAGCCATCCCGGGTATACTGCAATCAGACAAGACCGCAATGACCTAAGAAAGGAGGTGGCACAGCCATGTATATATCAAATAGGCAACTACACCCCTGTCCAAATCACAGGTCTGTCTCCCCAGATAGAAACTAAGCTGATTAAACTCCTTCTGCCACACATCTCCCGGTATACGTGGCTGGGATTTATTGCGCCCGACTATTCCTGGGGTTCCATCATCAATCATCTAGCCTCCCTGAAAGCTACGGCTGCCACAGGTGAACTCTACATCCTCAGTGACCTAAATCATAGCTGGCTAGCACCCAACTGCCAAAACTACACAGCAGTGTCAAATCCCTAAACCTCTCCCAACTAACAGAACAACCCACGTGCCTAAATCCTACAACACGCAACCACTCCCTCCTGGATTGGGCTCTCACTTCACATCCACACAGAATAATTAAGGCTGGCATCCTTCGTGATTCATTGAGCGATCACCATATGGTCTACATGACCAGGAAAGTGCACAGACCTACAAACCACCACCCTCAAGGATAATCCTTACAAGAGCATACAAATCCTCTGTCTCCACTTCCTTTTAAATGACCTCTCACTTGCCAACTGGTCTTTTATTAAGCTAGCACCCACAATTGACCACGCTTTCGAAGTGTTTGGAAAGCAGCTCCTTGCCATATGGGACTATCACGCCCCCCTAAGAAAGAAAAGAGTCAGGGAATACCATCTCCCTGGGTCTCTGCTGACATTATTGGCACATGTCTTGCTAGAGACCAGGCCTGGAAAAGACATAGGCTATTAAACTCCCTGCTTCTCTACAACATTACATTCCCTCGAAATAATTGCACTAAAGCCATAAGACAGGCAAAAACAACTATTTCGAGGCTCTCACCACTAATCTAAGTCACACTCCAAATTCTGGAAAACCGTTAAAACCCTGTTCTCTCCCCTGCCCAGCCACCCTCCCCTACCCTAAACATACAGAGGCAACATTATATCAGCCCCCAGCAAAGTTGCCTCAGCTTTCAACTCCTTCTTCTCCACTAGTGCCAAAACTCTTCTAGACTGCCAACAGCTCCACACACCCACATACAACCATCTACTTAATACCCCTGCTGACCCCAGGGTGCCCTCTTTCTCCTTTCATTGGTCTCCTCAGCTGAAGTTTTAGCCGCCCTATGCTCCCTAGACCCAAGCAATGGCAAGTGCCCTCTAGGACTGGATGCCAAACTCCTCTTCCTATCAGCCCCCAATAGCCACCCCCTAACTGACCTCCTAAACCGCTCTTTTTCCACTGCAAAAATTCCAGCAGCCTGGAAGGATGCAGTAATCATTCCTTCTACCAAAAGGAGGTGATGCATCTGAACCTGGCAATTACCGCCCGATCTCTCTCCTACCGGTTCTGGCCAAGCTTCAAGAACAGCTAGCCCTCTCCCAACTCACACAGTTCCTCGACTCCACCTCTTTCTTCACACCGTTTCAGTCGGGCTTTCGTAAAACTCACTCCACCATCACAGCACTGTTAAGGCTCACAAACGATATTTCCTCGGAAATGGACAAGGGCCACGTCACCTCCGCTATTTTCATTGACTTGGCCAAAGCCTTTGATACTGTGTCCCACTCAAAACTTCTCACAAAATTGCAACACGCAGGCCTCTCTCATCCAGCCACCAGCTAGTTTCAAGCCTATCTGACAGGCAGGAAGCAGGCTGTAAAAATTGGCCCTCATGTCTCCACCTCACTCCCAGTTAACATGGGGCCCCCCCAGGGTTCGGTCCTGGGCCCCCTGCTTTTCTCCATATTTTTAAACGACCTACCTCAAGTCTGCTCCAACTCAGCCATACAAATGTACGCAGATAATACTGTACTGTACACCTCCGGCCCCTCTACTGGTGACACAAACGCTTCTCTTCAACATGATTTTGATGCCGTTCAAACTTGGCTTAGGTCCAACCAGCTTGTCCTAAATGCTAAGAAAACCGTCTCCATAACTTTCAGCACCCATCCTAAACTATCGCTAGCAGCCCCCTCTTCCACACTCTGGATGGATCCATCCTAGAATCCTGCACCTCCTTCAGGTACCTGGGAGTCTGGCTCGATCAACACCTTGATTTCCATGCCCACATTGACTCACTACAGAAAAATTACACCCTAAATTAGGCGCACTTTACCACACAAACAAACCTTCCTACCTCAGTCAGGAGGGAGTTAGTCCTCAAAATGATCCTCCCCATTTTTGACTATGGCGACATGGTCTACAGTGCAGCCCCCCCATCTACCTTGGCCAGCCTGGACCCCTCTTTCATTCTTTCTGCCGGTACATCCTTGACTGCCCACCTTCCATCCATCACTGCGACCTGTACAGTGCCCCTTGGCTTCCCATCGCTGGAGTCTTGGCGTAAACTGCATTGCACAAATTTTATTTCAAATACTGGTCAAATGCCCTCCCCCATCTCAGCTGTGCACTAGCAACCCACCCCAGCTTACCCCTCAGAGGTTCGATTCAAAACAACTCAAGTCCCTTTCATGCACACCTCAAAGGGTCAAATGGCCTTCAAACATCGGCTGCCCAAACTATGGAATACTACCAGCAGATATCAGGCTCTCCTCCTCCACTGGCTTTTCAAATCTCGTCTGCTTACCCACTTCTCAGATGTATGTAATTGTTACCCACAGACTAGTCCTACCACCAGGGGCATCCAATTGGCTCTAAAATAATAACCTAAGCAACTAGCCCAATTTCCCACTGTGCCAATTTATCTTACTGCTCTACTACTATCACCCAGTAGTGCATGCCTAACAATGTCACAACAAACTATGTACTCTTCCTGTGCACCAAACCTCGTAATTGTATTGGAAATCAAGCTGCACTTGCTGTACCTACAAATCTCTACCCTGTATAAATCCACTCTCATCTGTTGCAATACCACTGGCAATTTTCTCTCCCTGTTTTTGTATCCACTTTCAGCTGTTTTATATACCATTTCAATTGTAATGTCTACTGAACCTGCTGACTATCTCACCAATGTACTGTGCATTCTGTATCTATTCTTGATCTATGTAACCCCAGGTCGCATCTGGAAATGAGCGGTCCCCGCTCAGTATGCTTATCTGGTAAATCTCTTAAATAAATAAATATTCCAGGCATAGAATTTCATGCATAACAGGGTCCCACCATACCCTATAAGTCAATCTGTGGTAGAAACTAAGAGCACCTCCTCACACAACTAGTAAGCAAGCCAACTAGACAGGACACCATTTTAGATGTGGTACTCACCAACTGGAGCTATTTAGTGCTGTTAGAGTTGGTGAACCACTGGCAAACAGTGACCACAACTCTGGCTTGATTTATCCTTAGGGGGATGAACAATCTCAATCCAGGGCAAACGTCTTAAACTTTAGAGGAGCAAACTTCAAAAAAAAATTAGAGAATTAGCCAGGGGAACACTAGCAATGATCCACAAGCAACTAGAAGTAGAAGACATATGGGGGCAGATTAAACTAGCCATCTCAGAGGTTACACGGCTGTGTATAAGGATAGTGACAAAAAAGAACAAAAATAAAAGGCCATATGGTTCACTAACCAAGTCAAAACAGCATTAAAAGCCAAAGAGAGTTTTTCCTCAACTTTAGAAGGAAATTGAGCGACAGCGAATGGGAAAATTACATCCAGAAGTATAGGGAAACTAAGAGGAAGGTAAAACAGGCAAAAGTGGCAGCTGAACTTCAGATAGCAAAGGGGGTCCAAATAGGGAACAACCAGTTATTTCGGTATATACAGGAATAAAGGAAGAAAGGGGGACGGGTAATTAAACTTAAAGAAGGTGACAGGATAGTGGAAGATGACAGACAGAAGGCCACTGTTTTGAACAACTTCTTCTGTTCAGTGTTCACCAAAGAGCACAAAGGCCCAATGCCCAACAGTGCTATTAAAGCAGCTGACAAGGGGGTCTCACATACGGAAATGCCAACATTCACCACCAGTAGGGTTAAAGAGGCACTCGAGCGTATAAAGCAGGGCAAATCACCAGTGCCCGGATGGGATCCATCCAAGGGTGCTGAAGGAGCTGGCAGGGGAACTGGTGGACCCCTTGGCACATTTGTTCAACCATTCTCTTCAGATGAGAGTTGTACCAGAGGACTAGAGAAGAGCCGATGTGGTACCTCTACACAAGGGTGGAAGCAGGGAGGAGGCTGGTAAGTACAGCCTCACATCGGTGGTGGGGAAACAGATGGAAGCCTTGATTAATCAGGACCTGGTAGAATATCTGGACAAGCATAGCCTTCAGGATGACAGGTAATCTGGATTTGTAGCAGGCAGATCAAGTCAGACTAACCTGATTACATTTTTGACTGGGTGACTAGAGAATTGGACAGTGGACATCCAGTAGATCTCCTATACTTTGACTTCAGCAAGGCATTTGATTTAGCACTGTTGAAAATAATCACCTGCTGAAAAGGTTGGAGGATCTGGATACCACAAAGAGTACTGTTAGATGGGTAGGTAACTGGCTCAAGGACAGAAAGCGAGAGTAGTCATCAATGGGGAGAAATCGGATGAGGAGAGGTCACTAGTGGTGTACGGGGGCTCAGTCTTGGTCCAGAACTGTTTAATGTGTTCATCAGCGACATTGGGGTTGGTATTCAGGGCATGATTGCCCTCTTTGCAGATGACACTAAGCTACGTGGTAGGGGTGGACACAGAGGAAGTGGTTAAGAACCTTCAAAAAGTTATGCAGAGGTTGGAAAAATGGTCTAGTGTCTGGAAGCTGAAATTTAACATCAAGAAGTGTAAAGTGATGCAAGAGATATCTCGAAGTAAGATCTGTTGTTGAAAGGGCATTCACTCCCTGAGGTTGTCCCTTTCTTTCCATCAGTCCAGAGCTTATAACAGAGTTTTTGTCACAGGCACCAGTCCTGACAGGGGGTGTCACTTTTGGGACCAATAGGCTCTTAAGTGGTACTGGATTTCTCTCATCTGAAATCTCGCTCCTGGCACCATGTCTGTGGTGGGCCATATGACCCAGGAGCTGAAGGAAATGCCTTGCTGGCCTGGGCTGGCTGAGTATGAAGGTGTTTGCCAGATTTAGTAGGATTTCCACTCCTTCTTGGGGTAGAAGTACCTTGTCCTGGAGGACATCTAGCTCTGCTCCTATGAACTCCAGCAACTGGCCTGGTTCTGTTTGGGATTTTTGAGTATTTATGAGACAGCCCAGTATTTCCAAGGTGCTCTGAGTTAGCTGGAGAAAGCCCTTGACCTGCTGGTGTGACTTTCCTGTGACCAGCCAGTCATCCAGGGAATGAAAAAACAGCACGCCTTGCTTCCTGAGACGTGATGCCACCACGGCTAAGCACTTTGTGAACACCCTGGGAGCAGATGAGAGATGGAAGGAAGGCTGTGAATTGAAAATGACCATCAGGCAGCCTGAACCTTAAGTATTTCCTGTGGCTGTGCCTGACTGGAATGTGGAAATACACATATTTCAGGTCCAGAGACCCCATCCAGTCTCTCTGTTGCAGGGATGGTATCACTGTGGCCAGAGTGATTATTTTGAACTAGTCCTTTTTCAGTTATTTATTCAGAAACCTGAGGTCCAAAATGGTTCACCACTCTCCATTTTTCTTGTTAGTGAGAAAGTACCTTGAGTAAAGGCTATTTCCCCACTGGGAGGGAGGAACTCTTTCTGCTGCCTTTGCCTGCAGCAACTTTTTGACCTTCAACTCCAGGAGAATCTTTTCTGTTGGAGTGGGGGGTTGAAGTTTCTGCGAACTTGTAGCCTGGGAAATCTTTTGAACTGCAGTATGAGCCCCTGGCTCACTACTTCCAGGACCCACTTGTCTGTTGTGATGTTTTTCCATTCCTGAAAGAAGTGAGCCAGCCTTCCTCCTACTGGCAATGGATGGGTAACCTGGACGGACTCGACAGGGGTTCTGATAGGGCTAAGCATTAGGTGCTGGAGCTGGATCAGACTGTCCGGCACCTCTTCTGCCTCTGCCCCTAAAGAAGCCTCTCATCTGAGAGTAATCATAGGGCATGAAGATTTGGGGAACAGTAACTCCTACCCCTACCTCCCCTTTCAGGAGGCCTGTAGGAAGTGGAGGCCTTTTCCTTCTCCATGTTGCTCTTGTAGGTGGTTTTGTACTCTTCCACTTTTTTCATATATGCCTCTGTCTTGTCACCAAATAAGAAGTTGTTCTCACTTGGGAAATCCATGGCCTTAGCCTGGGTCTCCTGGGATAGATTAATCATCCTGGTGTGCCGTCGTTACAGTGAACCCCCTAGTGCGAAGACCATCACAGTGACAGGAATCAGGCAAAAACTGCACGTCGCTGTGATGGTCTCTGTTGGCCCCGGACTGCTTCGCAGGGCATATTGCCCCTTCCCCAGGACAACTCCAACTTGGGGTTGTATCCCTAGAGACCGGGAGTTGTGGGGACGCAGCCCCCAAAGAAACACGGAGGCATCCCCGACAGTGCAATGCCGACACTTCGCAATGTGGCTGTCACTGTCAGGGATGTCTCCATCAGGGATGTGGCAGTGGCATAGTAAAACCAGTGGTCCTTAACTAAGCAAATCTCCTTAAGGAGATGGCATGGGCCATAACCCTAGAGGCAGTGTCACTGGTATCCACTGCCATATGGAACTGGTATTTGGTAGCATCTAGAGCAGTTTTGGCAGCGTCTTCCAAAGCCTGTGCCAGGTCTCCCAAGGCCTTCTCACTCATGGCCAGAACAGATTTCCAGAGGGCTTTCTAGTACTGGGCAGTGTACGCCATGTATGCAGCCTGCCTCAACAGCAGACAGGCAAAGGTATATACTTTCTTCCCCATACTGTCAAGCTTCCTGGAACCTTTGTCCAGAGGCTGTGTAGAGATGGGAACCAAAGCCTTGTCACAGGCAGCCACTTGTACTACCCCTTCATGATCCGGGTGTGAGAAGAGGCACTCAGCATGACACCTATCCAGCTGGTACTTCTTCTGAATCTTCTTGTCGATCCAGCGTCAGCTTACAGGTTGCTTTCATAAGGGGTTTGTGGAAAGGTAAAGCAACCTCTTAGTTGGAGTTAACCCCATCATGTCCAAAATTCATCCTCCTCATTATCCTCCATAGTTTCCTGGGTGGAAGTTCAGGGGTGTTTACCACTTGCCTTACAAAGGCACAGTGGAGAAAAATCTTCAGGCTCCAGGAGGGAACCAAACTCCTGTTCAGAGAAACCATCAGGTTCAATAGGTTCCCTTCCTCCTCTTCATAATAATAAAATTCAGCTCCCTTGTCCTCGGGAACTGGGGAGAAGCAGAAACTGGAGGAGGAACTGGCATACCTATTAGGGTACCCATGGCTTGAAAAGCCTGGAAGAGTGTAGCGTTTGTCATGTCCTCATAGAGGCATTTTGCTCTGTCCACTGATGGCTCCTTTCCTTCTTTAGGAGGAGGGGCAGCGACATGTTTTTCTTTTTGTTTTCTTTTTGCAGTAACCGGGTCCGCAACCTGCTCAGAGGTTCTCTTATGCTTACCTATCTCAGATTCCCTTTTTCAGGAACCCTGGAATCAGAGGTGTCTTTAGTAGACCTTTCCTATGTTTAGTGTGGAAGAAAGGGCCCTCATCAGAATGTTTTGGTGACAGAGAAGCAGACTGAGAAGCCATAATCACGTTTAGCTTTTTGGCCCTTTTCTTGATAGTTTTAGGGCAAAACTTGCTGCAGAACTCACTATCAGTAAAAGGGTGGTCAGGACCTAGGCACGTTAAACACAACTCATGGCAGTCTGCCTTGGCTAAGAGACTGTAACACTTTGCACGTTTTTTAAAGCCTATAGGTCCTGTTTTCTTTTTGGGTCTGTCTGTCTGTCATGCCAAATAAAACAGACCCTGAGGAGAAAAAAAAACGTTTCCCAAAGGAAAAATGCAAGTTTGCGGTCTAGTTCCTAAAATTTACTAAACCACGATTAAAAAAAAAGTAAAACTGAGGAAAAAAGAAGGAAACACTGGGGAACTGGAGACAAGTAAAAAAAAAAGCTAAAAAAAAAACCCCCACTAAACTAAACTGTACTGCAGTGAAATGAAAAGAGATAAAACAAGTTGCTTGGAAATCAGAAATTAAAGTTGAAAACTGGAGACAAGCTGAAGAGAGCTCTTTGGGGTGACTTGCTTTCTCAGGCAGAGAAATAAATCTGATGATGCAGAGTGGAATGCAGCGCCTCCACGAGGCAGAGATTTGAAAATGCGTTATGAGTTCCATAATTTGCATACATTCCACTTTCTCTGCGGCAGCTCAACCCTTCAGGCTGATTATATTAGTAAGCATAGTGAGGAAGTCCTGGAGTTTGAATCTCAAGTTCTCCAAGGTGCTTTTTACTAACTGAACTGAGCACCTTGCCTAGTCGACCAGGTAGGGGAAAACTGCCACATCTTGTTTTCTTAGATGTGCTGCCACCACAGCCAGGCACTCTGTGAAAATCCTTTGAGCTGAGGTGAGACCAAATGGGAGAGCTGTGAAAGGGTATTGGCAGCTCCCCATCTTGAATCTGAGATATTTTCTCAGATATTGTCTTGACTGGGATATTAAAATGGGCATCTTTCAGATCATGGGATCCCAGCCAGTGACTTTTCTGCAAAGATGGTATCAATGTCCTTCGTGTGACCATCTTGAATTTCTCTTTTTCAAATCCTAGTTTAGAAACCGGAGGTCCAAAATGGGTCATTACTCTCCATTTTCTTGTGGATCAGGAAGTATCCTGAGAACAGGCCCCTGCCCCACTGGGAGCAGGGACTTTTCTATAGCTTTATGTAACCTAAGGTGGCGCTATCCTGTGGGCTACTACCCTGCCTGTGTGACTAGCACAGGTTGAGGGAGCCTGAGTTCGATTGACGGTGCCTCACCCGTGGTATGGTCTTGGGTAGCATAACTGCTGTTGGTACAGCTCTCCGGGATGCTATAACCTCTCACCAACCCCTCTAGTGGCCTAAACAGTACAGCAACAAAACATTCACATGAACTGTATAGTATATGGGTGCCGTCTATTGTGCATGGATTTCCAGCAACTGCTGAAATCTTGTTATCAGGACAGTTCAAAGGTAAAGAAATTGTACTATCGTTCTGACTTCACATCGATAGTAAAACAACTTTTACCCTTACACGCCACCCTGATTGGCTCAGACAAGGCTCTCTGTAGAAAATAAAAATAAACATGGCGCGATTTAGCGGCGATGGGCAGCAGAGCCACCAACTTTGGAGGGTGGACACGGAGGAGAGCCATACATAGCACCCTTTCTGAAACGATCAATTTTTTTCCAGATTTTAAAATAAGCAGCCGTGGGCGAAATTGAGAAGCCGAACCGAGCACAAGTGGCACCAGCAGGAACTTAGTAGGGTAGAAAGCATCAGCCGGGAACGTGGATGCCAGCAGCAGCACCAGCGAAATGGAAGCAGGACTTCAGCAAGTAATGACAAAAATAATGTAAAACAAAACAGAAAAAAACATATACTATATAAAACAGTGGATGGGTGAAGATCCCCAACTAAGGCTCGTTTCCATCTCAGGCAGTTGATGACATCAGCGAGACCTCTCGAGCTCGCTCTCGAGGTCTCTAATGATGTCATCAACTCCTTGATGGACACAGCCTTGTTGTGGATGTTCATCCATCCACTATTCTATATATGGCAGTAATGACTTGCTCACAACCTTTGCACTTACCACCAGGGCTGGATCCTCTGCAGCTGCCCTGGAGACCTCTGAAAGTAAGACCAATGATGCAACAATACAATATCAGTACTGTATCCTCACCATTATATGGCACAAAGCGTATCCTTAATAGACTATCTAATGTATGGCTCCACTATAAATGTCTGTATAATTATGAAATATGACTGTCAACCCAACCCTTGTAACCCCCCCCCCGTTAAGTGGAAAAAATTAATAAAAAAAATATATTAACAAAAAAAAAGTACTGTATCCTCACCAAGAAGGTACGCACTAGCCAGGTTTAAACTGTAAAACAACAATCTGATTTATTTAGGGGATATGAACAGGGTGGGGCATGAATCTATGCAGATGATTTATAGATCTGATTATTTCAGGCTGAAAATGCATGCACAGTGAGTCCTTTGACACAGTCACAACTCTAGGTACCCAGTCTGGAACAGCAGGCTAGCCTGAAGTGTTGCCTGGGGTACGCCAGCATTGCAGCTGATCATTGGGGCCCTTTGAAAGAAAAACAGTTAGCATGCACTCAAACCCAGAATTTGTAATCCGAGCCAGATAGCTTAATTTGTTGTAATAAACCCAAACAAATGCTCAGATGACATACAATGATTGCAGCTTTGGTGCAGGGAGCTACCCTGTTTGTACTCACTACCCTGACCAAGTGATGATCCGACGAAATGAGACCTGTTGCAGATGGCTTGATGAAACAGGAGGAGAATTCCTCATGGTCCTTGTTGAAATGCTGGTCTTCAGGATGCAGGAACATGCAAACCGAACATTTTGAACCACTCGGCCACGCAAACACCTTGCAAACTAAGCACATTTATATGTAAGGCTCTGTCCTTTTCTGGTCCTTCCAGCTAGCTTGCAGGCTGATTCTTCTTTTCAGTGTGACTGATGCACGAATCCCCTGCGGCTGTGACACCAACATGGGCCAACTGGACACTCAGACCTGCAAACTAATGGCTGGTAAAGTCTAGGCCTGGCAGGCCTAACCCCTGAGAACTGGAAAGCTCCCCAGAGGCTTACACTGAACTCCTGGATGAATCTCTCAAATCTGAACAAAATGAGCAGTTGCCCCCTTATATATTTGGCTAAGTTCCAGAAATCACATTGGCTGCCACAGCTGTCTTAAACAGTTCCCAGGTGTTAACTGGCTCCCTTTTTGGCACCTAGAAATGGTCCCAGTTAATCCCCCATAAGTCTCTGGCATAGTCCCAAGCATCCCTTTGTTTAATCCTGGCTTCCGATTGGTTATTAGCTGCTAAAATGGTGGCTGCATGCAGTTTCTATTGCAGTTTAATTTACTGTCCCCACATATAAAGTTCTGGTGCAGCCAGGAGCAACATTAATTTAATTTATTTTCCACACAAGCATGTAGCCTAAACAGCTCTCTCTTGAATGAGTCCACTCTTTAATAAATAAAATGCACCCTCAGGGAGTCGCTGCTCCCGTAACACACTGCACCTAGGAACACTGCAGTGAAGCTTATGAATATTTATGAGGGCTTCCCTCTGCCCTGACACTTGCCTCCCTGACCTTATCTTCCTGGTGCCCCAAGGCA
This sequence comes from Neoceratodus forsteri, assembly GCA_016271365.2. Taxonomy (NCBI): domain Eukaryota; kingdom Metazoa; phylum Chordata; order Ceratodontiformes; family Ceratodontidae; genus Neoceratodus; species Neoceratodus forsteri. The sequence goes on from CM057452.1 coordinate 122,803,705, forward strand.
GCGCTTTAGGTGACTGCTGATTTTATTTATTTTAACACTACTTTCTCCTGCTGCTGTTTGTGTCCCCGGCGCCTTTTTTAACTTAGTCAATGCACCGGGAACTGGTGGAGACAACTTTCGGCTTTGGACGACTATGAGTGGTCACATGTGCAGGGCGCCTTTGTGAATGTGTGAGCAGTGGCTCTAAGACACGCCAACCACTGCAGATGGATTTTCAAGCAGACTTTTTTCTGTGGGTTAGTAAGCTGGAAAACGCCTGTGTTTCTGTAGGTTTGGAAAGTGTTTGAACTGCAGACACAACCCCCACTACTTCCAGTACCCACTTGTCTGCAGTAATTTGTACTCATTCCTGGAAGTAATGTGCCAGTCTTCCTCCCACTGGCAATGGTTGGGCGACCTGGACAAAGTTGTCAGGGGTTTTGTTTTCGCTGGGGCTTAGGTGCTGGAGATGCACCATTATGCCTGGAAGCCCTTTTTGCCCTTCCCTTACAGTAGTCTCTTTGTAACTGGTACTCATAGGGAGTGTAAGAGACCTAGGCTCTTGGGAAGTGTCCCCTATCTCTGTCTCCCCTTCCGTAAGGCCTGTAGGAGGTAGAGGCCTTTTTCTTCTCTTTGTTACTTTTGAAAGTGATTTTGTGTTCATCGACTTTTTCATGTAGGCCTTTGTTTTTTAACCAAATATTGAATCTCCCTCAAAGTAGAAATCAATGGCCTTGTTTTGAGTATCCTGTGAAAAGATGGTAGTCCTTAGCCAGTAAACCCTTCATAAGGACACTGCAGGAGTCAAAACTCTGGTAGCAGTGTCATTAGTGTCAACCACAGTGTGAAAATGATATTTTGCAGCTTCCAGGGCTGATCTTGCAGTAGTCAAATCCTGTGCCAAACCATCATCTGCTCTTTCTGCCAGTGACAGAATTATGTTCCAACGTGCTTTCTGGCACTGAGCTATATGTGCTGAATAAACTGCCTGCCTGGTAAGCAGGGAAGATGTTGTATAAGCCTTTTTTGCCATAGTATCCAATTTTTTTAGAATCTTTTTCAGTGGGGCTATGCAGACAGAGTGATTTTTGCTCTCTCATAATGCAGCAGCCTGGACTACCCCATGACAATCAGGATGTGCATACAGATAGTCCACTCCCCAATTGTGCACTTGATATTGTCTCTCACTTTTGTTGTCGGTGACTGCAGCTGAAGTGGGTGCAGTCACAATTTTTGCTATGGCCTTTTAAGTGGTTTATGTATGGGACGTAATATCCTTCTTGGTAGAACTAGTTCCACTATGTCCATAAAGTCAGAATCCTCTTCATTCTCCTCTGTCTCCAGTGGGAGATGTTGACAGTATCTACCGTTTGATGACAAATGAGGAAATGGATGAGTAGGCCTCAATTTGCCTTGGAGGAGGTTCAAAATTTTACTCAGGTGTGCCTTCTAACTCCATTGGGTTGTGACTAGATTGGGTAAGACCTTGCACCATTTCTTATGCAGAGAGAGTTAAAAGCATTGATCTGTTTTGTCCTCTCCTATTCTGCCACTTGTCTGTCTCTTGCCTGTCTGATTGCACAAATTTTTCTTGTGGCACCTAGGAATTGGCCACTCCAATGGTCCCACAATTCCCCTCATTATCTCCTTCCTTCACTTGTTGTTTCTATTCTTTCTTTCTCCTTGCTTCTCTGTGGTTAAAAACATATGTGAATCTTTATGAGAAACTGGGACCCTTGGTTTGCAAATATATATAATTGCATTGTTGAAATGACTGCAGAAAGCTATTTGGGTTTACTAGAAAAGATAGCAATCTGGAACACAGGGGTTGACCTTGAGATGCATTTTGACCTCCACACACTTGTTTACAGAATTGTTAATCAAACCAGCTCTGGGACAAAATGTATTATTTTGTTGCACCTGTTAGGACAATGACAAAGTTTTAAAACATTCTGTGAAAAACAGAAGATGTAATCTACAACAACAGGATGTAGAGTTTGAGCTGTCAGACAATAACATATTATACAGACACAGCAATGCTTTTCTTTTCGGGGGGGTTCAGATGGAGATAGTGTTTGTCTTTATGAAGAACTAGCCTGTACAATTTTATTTTTGTTCTGTTTATTTTTATTGATGATAATAAAACACTACCTGCAAATGTTATAACTTTTCCTGGACTGCCTATGCTTCCTGACCTTTGCCACTATGACAGTTGGTGTTACAGTGGGATTTACACCATGCATACTCTATGGCAGGAGTTTTGTGCATGGGTACTAGACCTGGTACCAGGGAAGCATAGAAGACAGGTGTGGATCCTGCAACAGCTGGGCCAGAAGTGCTTATCAGAAGAATGGCAGCCAAACTAGAAGCAGAAACGAAAGTCCAAAACTGAGACTGTACAGACAGCACCAGTGATGGAAGAAGAGGAAGAATGGCAGGGACAGAACCTGAAAGCATGTCTGCCTTCTTCAACTGGTGGTCTATACAACAAAGAGCGACTAAGAAACAGAGAGGAAAAGAGATTCAACATCTAGAGTCACATGGGGAAAAGAGATGCAGTGAAAGGAGCAGTGATGGCTGGATATCTTTCAAGCTATCAAGGCTGGAGGATCTGGGCACAGGCCCAGCAGATCAACTAAACACAAACAACTTAAAAGACATTAAATGTGCAAAGCTGTAGATCCCTCGGATGATATCAAAGCATACCTGACAACTTTTGAAAGGGTCACCAGTGCCTGCCAATGGCCAAAACAGAAATGGGCAATCAAGCTGGTACCTTATCTGACAGGTAAAGCCCAACTTGCCTACAGCAATATTGTGAAAAGAGAAATCCTTAAAAGATATGGCATCCCAGGAGAGACATACAGGCAGAGTCTGGTCCCTGAAGTACCACTCAGAGTCGACAGTCCTCGAGAGGCCTTCACCCAACTCTGAGATATCCTCATTAAATGGCTACAACCAGAAGGCAAAACACTCTCACAGATCAAGAACATATTTTTATTTATGTGGTTTTGGTTACTGGTAAGTACACTAGACAGCAGTGTGCCTATTTTCAGTACGACCCGAGGATTACATTTCACAAGAACAAATAACAATTCATAAACATTTCCACGACAGCAGATTACAGTTCTGAAAGCACAGCACAGTGATAGTAGAACATTACAAACTGGTGAGTGAGAAACAGAAGATTATATAGGCAGTTCTGATTATGAGAACAATTTTACAACAGCTATTAGGAGAGGCTTAGAAACGAGGGTTTACACTGAGCAGTCCTGGGTGGACAGTAAGGAACACCCAGATAGCATCCATATATCTCAGGATTATTCAGGCAGGCAGTAGGGCAGTGATGGGGGGGGGGCAGTGAGTGTTGGTGAGTGTACAGTCTAGTTGTTTCGGATTATACTGTACATAGATAAGTTATGGCTGCAGTTAACTTAATTATTTGTAATGGAGCAATTCATCGACATTCTTCCTACAGATGTGCAGCTTTAGGTAACCAACTAGAAAATGGGGAAAAGGCTGTTTCTTTGGCTGAGGACTATCAGATGACCAGATGAACACTGCAGCAGCGAAATAACAGCCAAAGAAAGGTTAAGACCCTCTTTTTCCCAATTTAACTCCAGATCAGATAAGAACTCTGATGGGGGTAACAAATCTGCACCCAAAGACTTTGTTTGCTACAACTGTAATAAACCAGGCCATATTGCAAGAAACTGTTCAAAAAATAAGGATGCTATCACTGGAGCAAATTTGGCCATCGCAAACTGGGGCTAGTATTTAACAGATGTCAAGGTGGGAGGTAAGACTGTGAAGGGACTTATAGATTCAGGAAGCAGACAGACTCTAGTGCATGTTGAAGTGCTGGGAAAAGACTGTGCAAAAGGACATGGTACTGGGGTCAGCTGCATCCACTAAGACACTCAATACTATCCCACCACCCAAGTGACTGAACTATAATGGGATATCGCACCAAATCAAACTAGGGGGATAGTACCAAAGTTATCTGTGCCTGTGATTATTGGAAATGACTTTCCAGGATTTACCAGTTAATCACAGAGGGAGTAAACCCTCCTGGTTCAGCAACTGTGATAACAAGAGTAAGGGCAAAGAAAATCTCAGAGGTTGAGACACTTTTCCTTTTGATGACTTTGATTGGGACTTGTTTAAAGGGACACTGTCGACCCCATTTGGCCTCAAATGTCCCCAGTTTAAAAACACATTTTATGATTGTTCTCATTCTTTAGAGCCTGCCGGTGTAGCTGGTTGTTTGATTTAGACTCCTTTTCCTTTTAAAGAAAAAAAACTGAGTGTCAACCATACTGGTATTACCACACCAAAACATGTTAGTTTACATTTCTTGACCAACTCCCACTGCATCTTTCCTGGACTCAGGAACACCCCAACACTATCTAGCTACTCACTATGCATTGGGAGTAGATAAGACTATTGTATCATGAGTGGCTACACTGTTTGAGGGTTTTCTAATGTTCAGGAAGTATGCGGTACTTAGATAAACAATTTGGAGCAAAACAAGGCTGTGTATAACTATACATTCCCATGTATTTCAGTTCTAATAAGCAAGGAGGCAGATTAAACAACCAGCAACATCAATAAATTTTAGAGAAGGTAAGCAATCATAAAAGTGGATTTTTACATAGAAAGAATATGATGTAAAAAGGTTGACAGTGTCCCTTTAAGCCCAGCTCCAAAATCCGGAAGTCCAGGAAAGACAGAAGACACCTGAAAAAGCAATCGCGACAAAAGACTGATGAACACAAGGGGTGATATATGAAAATGCCAAAGCTAAACTGATAACTGATTATGATTTTATTTCTGAGCAAAATAGCAATGTTTCTCTCCAAGGCTATGTAAAGCAGCTAGGGGTGAAAAACACAGTGTGAACTAATGTTTAAAAATGTAATGGGCTACTATACAGAGTTTGGGTTAATCATCAGACACAGGAACATATAGAACAATTGGTTATACCAACAAAAGTACAGAACTGAGTTATTACAGATAGCACATGATAGTCCTATGGCTGGTCACTCCGGGAGGGACTGCACCCTTGCCAGATTGCTGTACAGATTTTACTGGCCCAGGATTCAAGAAGATTTTACTACCTATTGCAGTTCTTGTGCTGAATGTCATAAAGTGCAATGGATATGGTTGGCAACGTAGACAAAAGTAAAAAGAGTAATCGATTCATTTTCGGTAGTCTGTGACTATGTTACTCGATACCCAGAGGCAGTTCCACTGCATACTATCACAGCCCCAAAAGTGGCAGTAGAGCTCGCTAACATTTTCAGTGAGGTGGGCATACCTAAAGAGATTATTACAGATCAGGGTAGTAATTCTGGTGCTGCATTGTTGAAGGAGCTGTACTAACTACTAGGTATCACTGTCATAAGAACCTCCCTTTATCACCCTCAGACAGACAGTCTAGCTAAGCATTTTAATCAAACCCTAAAACGCACGTTAAAAAGTTTTGTGAAAGGTGAAGGGAAAGACTGGGACCAATACTTAAATTTCCTGCATTTTGGTTACAGAGAAGTGTCTCAAGCAGCAACAGTTTTTTCACCCTTTGAAATGTTGTATGCTAGACAATCTAGAGGGCCACTAGATTTAATAAAAAAAACATGGGAAGATAACCCCTCTCAGAAAAAAATCTATTATATTCTACAGTACCTAGGGACCTAGGGATGAGCCAGGAAATTACAGACCAGTCAGCCTGATGTCCATAGTGGGGAAACTTTTGGAGTCCATCTTGAAGGAAAGGATGGTGGCATTCCTAGAGGGTAATGGCCTTCAAGATGCATGGCAACACAGGTGTGTCCAGGAGAGATCATGTCAGACCAACCTAGTCGAATTTTATGACTGGGTGACAAGATCCCTGGATGGTGGAAGGTCAGTTCACGTCCTGTATCTGGACTTCAGCAAAGCCTTCAACTCGGTGCCACATGGAAGACTGATAAGTAAGCTGAGGAGCTTAGGGGTGGGGGTAAAATGGTAGGGTGGATTAGGAGCTCCCTGAGTAACAGGCAGCAGAGGGTGGTGGGGAGGTCTCAACACCAGAAGGGTCATCGGTGGGGTCCCTCAAGGATCGGTGCTGGGGCCACTGTTTAATGCATTCATAGCGGACATTGGGGAGGGAGTTAGGAGCAAAATGAGCCTGTTAGCCAACAACCCAACTAGGCATGGAGGTGGACAGCGAAGAGGGAGGAGGCACTCCTGGAAGACTTGGAGGGCAAGCAGTGTTCACACACTTGACAGGAGGGATTTAACATTTGGAAGTGTAGTGTACAGCATTTAGGTGTTAGGAATCCTGGGTATGGCTACCATTTGGGGAGAGGAACAGCTTGCAGTCTCCAAGGAGGAAAAAGATCTGGGAGTGGTACTAGATGCCAAAATGAATCATTCAGAAGAGTGCAGGAGAGTGGCAGCAAAGGCAAACAGAATGCTGGGGTGTATTGCTAGGGGGACAACATCAAGGAGAAGGGAGGTTCTCCAACTCCTGTACAATTCCTTGGTGAGGCTGAACTTGGAGTACCGAGTACAGTTCTGGTGTCTTTACTTAAAGAGTGATGTTAACCTACTGGAGAGAGTCCAGAAGAGGACATCTAAGATGGTCCATGGACTGGGGGAAAAGCACTATGAAGAGAGACTTAAGGAGCTGCACATGTACTCTCTGGAGGACAGAAGGAACATGGGGGGACATGATAGAGGCCTTTAAATATCTGAAGGGGATCAACAGGATAAATACGGAGGGTTTGCGCAAATGGAAAGGGGAAGGGACCAGGAGGCACATAGCCTAAAGCTGGTGTGGGGGGGGGGAGTACAGAGGGGAAATGAGGAGGCACTGTTTCATGGAGAGGGTGGTGGCACCTTGGAATGAGCTGCCAGAGTAGCTGATGTCGATGGATCAGTGGGAGGTTTCAAAAGAGGGTGGGACAGGTACACTGGCAAGATACAGGTAGGGGAGGCGAATAGCAGGAGCTCTGGGGAAGGAACCTGAGAATGGGAAAAAAAGGGAGGGGCAGCAGCTGGGGGCAGTACTGTGAGCTGCATCTCAGGCAGACAAGATAGACCATTTGGCCTAATCTGCTGGCAACTTAGTATGTTAGTATAAGTGTGCACCAAAGAAAACTGACAAAATATGTTGAAATTGCCCACAGTATCAGGAGGAAGCTGAAAACAGCAGAAGGTGTATTATGACCATGTGGTAAAAGAAGAAGAAGAAGAATCAGCATTTATATAGTGCTTTTCATACACAGTATCCCAAAGCGCTTTACAAGCAATGCTAGACTGGTAGTGAAGTGACTGAATGTGTGGTGGCGGCCATATCGCACATCATCACCCACACACAGCCTGGATAAAAGAAAAGGTCTTGTTACTGTTACCAACTACAGAAAACAAACTGTTAATGAAGAGGCAAGGTCCTTATAAAGTGGTTAGACGTACTGGTACAGTTACTATGAGACTGAGACCCCTGATAGGAGAAATCCTACCAATATATACCATGCTAACCTCCTGAAGACATGGGCTGAAAAAATACCAAAGCTTGCTTTGTTAGTGTTACCAGAAACTGTTACAGAAGATATTGATATAGGTTATGACAGACTGGAACAAACTGTAACTTATGATGCTTTAAAGGTGAATGTTTCCTTATCCACAGAACAAACCCATGAGAAATGTAACTTGGTAAAGACATTTAAAAGTAAATTTACCACAGTGCCAGGCCAAGCAACAGAGGTCAAGCAAGTGACAGTGATGGAGAATGGTCACCCTATCAGAGAAAAGACATACAGATTACCAGAGTGGTTAAAAGCAGACATGATTAAGGAAATACAAAAAATGAAACAGTTGGATATCACTGAAGAATTGAGAAGTGCTTGGTCATCACCAATGGCGATTGTAAATAACAAAGAAGGGGGTGTAAGAATCTGTCATGATTTTAGGAAACAATCAAGTGTCCATACTTGGCAGTTATGATTTTAGAAAACTTAATCAAGTGTCCATATTTGACAGCTATCCTATGCCCGGGATAGATTGGGAAGTGCCAAGTACATTAATAACCTTCATCTCATCAAGGGTTACTGGCAAATTCCCCTAGCTAAAGAATCCAGAGACAAAACTGCATCTGCCACTCCAATTGATTCTATCAATTCACCATCATGCTGTTTGGTTTACATGACACACCCACTACATTCCAGCGGTATGTGGATGTAATTCTAGCCCCACACACTGGTTATTGTGCTGCTTACCTGGATTATGTTGTGTGTCAGTCCAGACTGGAAACACCACCTGGAACACCTATGAGCTGGCTACCCAATCATTCATAAATGCAGGTCAGACCATTAATCCTACCAAGTGCGATTAGGCATGCAGGAAGCCAGATATTTGGTTTATATTTTGGGAAATGGAGAAGTAAAGCCAGAAATTTCCAAGATAGAAGCTGTAGCTAACAGCCCTGTCCCTAAAACAAAGAAACATGTCAGATCATTTTTAGGTCTGACTGGTTAGTACAAGAAATTTGTTCCAAGTTTCCCAGGTTAGCTACTCACCTCATTGAACTCACGAAAACGGAACCAAATAATGTGAAATGGTCCCCAGAGTGTGATGAGGCTTTTCAGGCCATCAAGGCTGCATTAAGTTGAGTCCCTGTTTAAGAAATCCAGACTTTGAGAAACAATTTCTGTTACAGACAGATGCATCAGAGGTCAGCCTAGGTGCAGTCATGAGTCAGAATATAGGTGGGAAGGAAGAAAAATTACTCACCTTAGTAATGTTGTTTCTTCTAATGGAGTCTTACTATATTATGACAGTAGCAGTTTGATCCAGCTCTAGAACTGTTCGGAGGTGAAATGGTTAATACCATTCCAAAATAGAACTTTGAGCACGAGCTCTAAGAAGCAGCTCTATCTGTGTAATTTCAAACCTGAACTGTCAGATCTTTACGAGCAAAAACTCACTAAGGTCTGTGTGGAAGCTGTAACCTACACTAGCCAAATGGCTACCTAAATACTAACAACCATTGCTGGTCCCAACACCCAAGACTCAAGTCAGGGGACCAGAACTACTAATACAATTCTAACAACAGTATAATAAAACACACCCAACCCCCAACAGGGAGAAAGCGTAAAAGGGCACAAGATAGTGCCCACACTAGAGATGCCCGCACCCACCCAAGTAGAAGTTCTGAGAGGGGCAGGCTGGGGAGATCATAATATAGCAAGACTCCATTAGAAGAAACAACATTACTAAGGTGAGTAATTTTTTTCTTCAAACAACATGAAGTCTTGCTATATTATGACAGTAACAGATCACACAGCAGTACCTCCATGGAGGAGGGCAGAACCTACTTAGGAATAGGCTCTGAAGAACAGCTGTGCTAAACCGAGCATCTCTCCTGGCCTGGACATCCAGGGAGTAATGCTTGGTGAAAGTGTGCACGTTTTCCAAGTAGCAGCCTGGCATATCTCAATATAGGGATGTCTCTGGCAGCAGCTAGAGGCACGGCTGTATCCTGGTAGAGTGAGCCCTCAAGCCAGAGGGGGGATCTCTGCCCAGTTTCTGATAACAAAATTGGATACAAGAGACAATCCACCTGGCAATTGATCTCTTAGTGGCAGGCTTGCCTTTCCCAACTTCACCATATGTAAGGAAAAGTTGGAGGGATTCGAACCTGTGACCTTTGGTATGCTCTATATAGTAACTAAGAGCTCTCTTAACATCCAGGCTGTGCAACCTCCTCTCACCAGAAGAGGAGTGATCAGTGAAAAATACTGGAAGAGAGATAGATTGGTTAGGATGGAAATCTGAAACCACCTTAGGTAAAAACTTCCTATTAGTCCTAAGGACTACCTTATCCCTGTGGAAAGAAATAAAGTCAGTTTCTACTGACAAGTCTTGCAACTCACTTATCGTCTAGCAAGTGATAACCACCAGAAAAACAGTTTTCCAAGTTAGTTACTTAAGCTCTGCAGAAAACAGAGGTTCAAGGGGTTGCATTAACTGGGCAATACAAACATTAAGGTCCCAGGCAGGGGCGGTTCCGAAAAGGGTGGATTAGTATGGAGTAATCCTTAAAAAACTTGGAAAACACCGGTGAGTGGAAAGAGGATGACTTTCCTGCTGAAACAAAAGCAGATACAGCTGCCAAATGGACTCTCAGGGTAGCTGGTCTGAGACCCAAGGAATTAAGATGGACCATGTAATCTAATACAATGGGCAAATCAGCAGACTCTGGGAAATATTCTTCCCAGCACACCAAATGGAAAACCTTTTCCATTTAGAACTATAAGTAGCCCTAGTGGAAGGCTTTCTGGAAGCCTTTAGGATTTCAAGAACACCCTGAGAGGGTGTAAATCAGTAAACTCTAACTCCTCAAGAGCCAGGCCTTGAGGTTGAGGATTGAGGTCGGATACCAAACCCTTCCCTGGGCACAAGTTAATGAGTTTGTGATTCCTGGGAGGCAAAGGGAAGATGGATTGTCAGTGACAGAAGGAGTGGGTACCAGGGCTGCCTGGCCCAATCGGGGCAATCAGAATCACCCTGCAAGGCTGAGATCTGATTTTGACTAATACTTTGAATAGAAGAGGAAGGGGGAAAGACAAAGAAACTTCCGCCCAGTCCAGGAGAAGGGTATCCAGGGGACTGAGCCCAACACTGGAGGTCTGCAACAGAACAGAGGAAGTTGGTGATTGTCTGGGGCTGCAAAAAGATCTATCTGAGGGGTGCCCCATCTGGCAAAGACTATCCCCAGCACTTGAGGATCCAGGGACCATTCGTGATGGCCCTGGGAAATCCTACTGAGAGCATCTGCTAGGACATTGTCCTTCCCTGGAAGATGAACTGCTATGAGGGAAGTGTTCAGGGAATAGGCCAGAGACCACAACTTCATTGCCTCGGTGCACAAGGCCGAAGACCGAGTGCCCCTCTGTTTGTTGATGTACCACATTGTTGTGGTGTTGTCTGTTCTGACTTGTATCACCTTGTTGTGGACAGATGCAGAAAATGCTTGAAGAGCTAAAAAGACAGCTCTGAGTTCCAGCAAATTGATGTGGAGCAGAGATTCCTGGGGGGACCACACTCCCTGAGTGGAAAGGTCGCCCATGGGCTCCCAACCCAGAAGGGAAGCATCTGTAGTGAGAGTCAAATTGTGAGCAGGGAAATGAAGGGACCCCAAATCTTAATTGCTCTGATCCTGCCACCACTGGAGGCCTGGATCAAGGTTGAGTCACTGGGACCAACTTGGAAGGGGTCTCTCCTCTGAGACCAATAGGTTCTCAAGTGAAACTGAATGTCTCTCATCTGAAATCTTGCTCCCTGCACAACAGCTGTGGATGCAGCCATGTGCCCCAGGAGCTGCAGAAAGTGTCTTGCTGGTCGAGACCTGCAGAGTGAGGAGGAGGCCAGAGCCACTAAATTCTCACCCTTTCTAAGGGAAGAAAGCTCTGGCTAGCTTTGTGTCCAACTCTGCCCCTATAAAGGTGAGTACCTGGACTGGTTCCAGACTGACTTTGGCAGATTAGTAGAAAGCCCAGGAGGTGAGAAGCTGCTGGGTGACTTGCAGGTGAGATTTTACCTGTTCTGGGGACTGGCCTACAATGAGCCAATCGTCTAGATAGGGAAAACAGCAATCCTTTGCCTCCTTAAGTGAGCCACTGCCACTGCCAGACACTTTGGAATACCCTTGGGGCAGAGGTGAGGCCGAAGGGCATTGCTCTGAACTGGTAATGACCTGAGGGTGTTCAATCTGAGGTACTTTCGATGGGAGCTTCTGATTAGGGCGTGAAAGGCATCCTTGAGGTCCAGGAGGCTAACCAGTTCCTGGCCTTAGGGAAGGTAAAATCATTGCCAGAGTTACCATCTTGAACTTTGGTTTCAAAGATGCTTGTTCAGATATCTGAGGTCTAATATGGGCCGCCATTCTCCTGTCTTTTTGGGGTAGGAAGTATCTGGAATACAGACCCCTGCCCTGGTGCAGGAGAACCCTTTCCACTGCTCTGAGAGCCAACAGGTTGAGACCTCTGCTTCTAGAGCAACGGTCTCTGAAGCACTTGCAGGTAGAAAAATCTGCTTCTCAACTTGGGAAACTTTTGAAGCTGAGAACCAGACCCTGGCTTACTACTTCCAGAACCCACTTGTCTGAGGTTAAAGAAGCCCAGTTCTGACTGAAGTAAGCCAGCCTGCCCCCTACCGTAAAGGAGAATGGCCCTGGGCACCCCATCAGGGTGCCTGCTTAGCAGGTGCTTTAGGCTGAGGGTGGGAGCAGGCCTGCCACCCCTTGTCTGCCTCTGCCTCTGAAGAAGCCCCTCTGAGCATAGGCAGAGAGGCCTGAGTCTGATAAAAGGCCTGTGAAAGGCCTACCCCTACCCTGGGGTATGCCTCTGGGGAGAGGCTTGCCGCTCCTTAGCTTGGCACTTTTGTAAGTAGTCCTATATTCATCCATCTTTTCATGTAATTCTGTCTGCTCCCCAAACAGAGAATTTCCCCTACAGGAAAATCCATAGCCTTAGTCTGGGTATCCTGTGACAGGCTAGTATACCTGAGCCAGGCCAACCTACGAAAAGCTACAGATGTGGCCATGACCCTAGAGGAAACATCATTAACATCCACAGCAGCATGAAACTGTACCTTAGAAGCCTCAATGCCATCAGCAGCCACCTGTTCTATTTCGCTAGCCAGCTGGCCATGGGCTTGCTTGGCTAATTCCATAACAGTATCCCATCTAGATTTCTGATACCTAGCTACATAAGCCATATAATTTGCTTGCCTGAGTCCCAGAGAGGCTGCCATATACTGTTTTTTCACCATGGCATCAATCTTCCTGGAATCCTTGTCAGGAGGATGTGAAGCCAGGGGAATATTAGCTTTATCACAGGCTGCAGCCTGAACTACCCCAACATGACTGCATTGCTGAGAAAGGAATTCTGTATCAGGACCTGACAATGTGTACCTTCTGTCCATCTTTTATCTACAGGAGGCACAGAATTAGGAGCTTTACAATTTTATTGTTTGCTTCCTAAAGACTTATGCAAAGGAATAGACAATCTCCTAGACTCTGGAATATTCATCATTTCTACAAAATCAGGCTCCTCTTGCTCATCCACAGCTTCTTCCAGGGAAGCTGGAGGTTTCAACAACTTTTTTGTAAAACATAAAATGAGATGGGGACTCAGATAGCATAGGGGAGATTCTAAGGTCTGTCTGGCGAAATGTCCGGTTCAATGGGCACACCCAGACCTTCCCAGCCACATTCATACTGCTCTTAATCATCCTCCCCTCCTCTGGTTCATAAAACTCCTCAACATCATATTCCTGAACCACTGGAACCGACGAACCGACCTTTTGCCAGATAGTGGCGGTTCGGACGGAACCTGAACAGTGACTGGACAATTTGTATGGCTTTGCTATCTCTGCAGCAGTTGGAGAAGGAATTTTGGACTCCAAACCTGCTGACTTTCTTGTTTTCTTTACTGGAACTGGTTCCTCAGAACCAGCTTTTCTTTTGCCCGAGGAAGTCTCGCCCTGGTCAGAGGGCTCTCCCTCTGGTTCGGCTGGCACCGAACCGGGCTGGCCATCCGGGTCAGCGGACTTTTTGGCCTCTCGTTCCCTGAGCCTGCCCAATCTCTTTTCCAGGGTGGCTGCAGGGAAATTCTTACATATCTGGCAGTCTGACTGGAGGTGGTCAAACCCCAGACAATAGACACATGTGGTGTGTGGGTCAGCCTTGGCAAAGACTTCCCACAGACATCATAGTGTTGAAACCCAGTGGGCGGTTTTCTTTTGGGTTTCTCAGACATAATGCCAGCCCTAACCAGAAAGCGATGCCCTTTAAGCGGCAGTGCCAGGCAAGACACCCTTATCGGTTCCTAACCGTGTCACGGGTATTGTAAAAAGACGTAATAAAATCCGTATTTTTTAGAACCGATAAGAACCGCGAACCGCACTCTAAAATGTTAAACTTTAAAATTAATGAGTTTTAAACCCAGCTGATCGGTTCAAAACCGAACCGATAAACTTACAAGTTCCACACAGACAAAAGCTTTTAATTACTTACGATTACCACAGACAGAGCTTGAACTGAACGGTTTTGCGGTTAAAATAAAACTATTCTCGGTTGAATCGGACCGAGAAAACACTGTTTAAACCAAGAAATGAACCGAGCAGTAGGAGAAATCTCCGGAGCGACTGTTCACTGAGGCGGAGTAAAAAATCTGACAGTTCAGGTTTGAAATTACACAGATAGAGCTGCTTCTTAGAGCTCGTGCTCAAAGTTCTATTTTGGAATGGTATTAACCATTTCACCTCCGGAGCAGTTCTAGAGCTGGATCAAACTGCTACTGTCATAATATAGCAAGACTTCATGTTGTTTGAACATCCCATTCTGTATATCAGTAGGAAACTGCACAACAGACAGAAAGAGTACTCCATCATTGAAAAAGAATGCCTTGCTGCAAAATGGGCAATGGAGTCCCTTAAGTTTTATCTGCTAGAAGCTGACGTTGTACTTATAACAGATCACAGTCCTCTCTGTTGTCTTAATCAAATGAAGGATAAAAATCCCAGAATCCCTTGGTACCTAGTGCTACTGCTATTTAAATCCAAGTGATGCACAATTCCAGAAAAGGGAATGTCAGTGCTGATTTTCTGTCAAGATATGGTTCATGGATTCAGAATTCAGAAGGTTGAAAAAATGTGTGTGCTTAGCTGAAATGTTTGCTGCAAAAGGTGTTATGAAAAGGGATACTGCATATGCAAAGAACTGTAAATGTGTTAATGTAATGTTAAAAGACAGATAAAAGAAGGTTTTGGAAACCTGTTTTTTTTTTTTTATGAAAACAAACAGGTTCTTTCTTAAAGAGGGGTGTATGTGACATGGTTAGGTAGTATCTGTGCAGAGGGCTTGCAGCTCGCTTACCCTTCTGGCAGATGCCAGTGCCACCAGGAAAACTGCTTTCCAGGGAATAAACAAGGTGGAACGTGATAGTTTGTTCAAATTGAAGAAGGGAGCGAACACGAGGGGACACAGCCTTAAACTGGAAGGTGGGCAATACAGAGGTAATGTCAGGGGGCAGTTTTTCACAGAGAGGGTGGTGGTTAAGGCCTGGAACAAGCTGCTGGAGGAGGTGGTGGCAGCTGAAATGATGGAGGGGCTCAGGAGGGCTTGGGATAGATTTAAGGGGTTGGGAAAGGAGGGTGTTGGGCAGACTAGATGGGCCGAGGGGCCTTTCTCAGCCGTCACATTTCTGTACATCTGTGTATCTGTGTAAGGTGACATACTTTAAAGCAGCAGTTGTCATATGCTCGAAAGGAGCCTCCATCAGCTGGGCAATTCACAGATTCAGGTTCTATGTGGGGAAAGGATCCCTTACTGGAGGTTACAGGAGATTAAGGTCTTTAAAGAACATTTTGAAAATGGGCTGAGTCAACTGACCTGTCCTTCCCAGCTGAAGTGTATGCAGATACTGCTGCCAAATAAACCTTCAGGGTTGAGAGCCTGAGGCCCATGGAATGCAGGGGGACCAGATAGTCCAGGACTGAAGCTAGACTCATCCGTAATGGGCTCAGCTGTCTGGAATAACACCAAAGGAAAATCTTTACCACTTTGAGATGTAGGTTTTCCTTGTTACTGGTTTCCTGGAAATATTAGCACTTCTATAACTTTTTAAAAGGTTTAGTCGAGAACTCTAGCTCTTCATATACCATGCTATGAGATGCAGAGTTCTCAGATCTGGGAATATTTTCTTGCCTGAGATAATGTCAGCACATTGTATTTCAGGGGCAGGTTGATAGGATGTCTACTGGAGAGGGACAGGAGCAGGGAGTACCAACTCTGCCTTGCTCAATCTGGAGCTATGAGAATCATTGTTACTGACTCCCTTCTCAATTTTAGAAGTACTTTCTGCAAAAGTGGGAAGGCATACAGAAACTTTTCTGACCAGTTGAGGACTATAGCATCCTCTGGTACTGTACCCATCGATAGGGGTCTGCAACAAAACAGTGGGAACTGGTTGTTTTACCAAGATGCAAACAGATCTAAATCTGGTATACCCTACCTTCTGAATACTCTCGCCAGCATCTGCTGGTTCAGTGTCCATTCATGATTTCCTTGACTGGTCCTCCTCAGGGAATCTGCCCGCACACTGGCTTTCCCTGGCAGGTTTACCGCTGAAAGCTGGACCTCCAGGGAGTATGCCAAGTTCCAGAGCTTCGTTGCCTCTGTGCAGTTTTGAAGATCTTGTTCTTTCCTGTTTTTTTATGTAATACATAGTTGTGGTATTGTCTGTCCTGATCTGGACAGACTGACGTCTGATGTGGGAGTAATAGGCCTGCATTGCCAGGTGTACTGCCCTGAGCACCAGGAAATGTATGTGTTCCTAAGTCTCCTGTGTATTCTAAATGCCACTTACACTGAGGTTCTCCAGATGTGCACCCTAGCCCACAAAGGAGGCATCTGTTGCGGTATGACCATAGGCGACTGCTGGAATGAAGTGAACCTCCTCTCTGAGGTTGCATTCCTCCTTCACCATACTAGTGCCTGTAGCAGGGCTTTTGTGACTGGAACTAGTTTTGAAAGAGGTTCCCACCTTTGGGACCAACAGTTCCCCAGGTGCTACTGGATATCTCTTATTTGGAAACTGGCACATGGCACCACTGTGGTGGGTGATGCCATGTAGCCTATCAAGTGCAGAAAACACCTTGCAGGTCTTGGCTGACCTGCCTTGAAGTATTTTGCAGTTGTCATCAGATTTGCAGCTCTTGCTTGGGGAAGGAATATTTTTCCCTGCAGGGTATCCAGTTCTGTACTTATAAAGTCCAGAATCTGAACAGTGTCTGATTGTGGCTTCCGTATATTTATGAAGAGGCCCAGGTCCTCCAGGGTGCCTTGTGTTAGAAGAAGGGAGGAGTTGGTCTCCTGGTAATATTTTCCTGAAAGTAGCCTCTCATCCAGGTAGGGAAAAACTACCACCCCTTGCCTCTGCAAATGTGCTGCCACTGTGGCTATGCAATTTGTGAACACAACTGGTGCTTAGAACAGGCCAAAGGGAAGTGCTGTGAATTGGTACTGGCAATTTCCTACTCTGAATCTGAGGTATTTTCTGCGACTGAACCTGACTGGTATGTGAAAGAAGGCATCTTTCAGATCCAGTGACCCTAGTCAGACTCCTCTTTACAATGATGGACTCACTGAGCCCAGTGTTACCATCTTGAACTTTTCCTTTTTTAAATGTTTGTCCTGGCATCTCAGGTCTAAAATGGGTCACCACTCCCCATTTTTCTTGTGGGTCAGGAAGTATCTCGAGTAAAGTCGTTTTCCCCCTGTGAGGGAGGTACCTTTTGCACTGCATTTGCTTGCAGCAATTTTTTTACCTCCATCTCCAACATGAATCTTCTGCCGGAATGTGAGGGTGAAAAACTTTGTGATGCTGTAGTCTTACGAATTTTCTGAACTGCAGAGACAAACCCTGACTCACTTTGTCCAGAACCCATTTGTCTGTGGTCATTTTTGACCAATTCTGAAAACAGCGAGTCTGGTTTCCTCCTACTGACAATGGATGGGTGACTTCTGCAGACTTGTCAGGGGTTTTGCTTAGCCTGAGCCCTGGGGGTCAATCAAGCAACTGCACACCTGGTGCCCCTTCTACTCCACCTCTGAAGAAACCCCTCTGTGGAGGGTAGTCATAGGTAATGTAGACAAGGGGAAAGTATCCCCTACCTCTACCTCCCCTTCCAGAAGACCTGTAGGAAGTGGAATCATTTTCTTTTTCAGTGTTGCACTAGTAGGCAGTTTTGTATTCATCCGCCTTTTTCATGTGAGCCCTGTATTATCAAAAACAGTGAATTTCCTCACGGAAATTCATTGCTTATCTGAGTGTCCTGGGATAGGTTAGTAGTCACTAAGCCAGGCAAACCTTCTTAATGACACTGCATGGGCCATGACCCTGGATGCAATGTCCTTTGTGTCATCTGCTATATGGAATGGGTATTTTGTGACATCAATAGCTGATTTTGCCGTGTCAGCCAAATCTTGTGTCAAATCACCAACAGCTCTCTCTCATTGCCAATACAGAGCTCAGAGGCTTTCTGATATTGAGCTGTGTGAGTCAAGCATGCTGCCTGCCTTAATAGCAAGGAAACTGAAGTATGACATGTTTTGCCCATACTGTCCAGCTTTCTGGAATTTATTTCAGGAGGCTGAGAGGAAAGGGGAACCTTTGTCTTGTCACAAGCAATAGTCTGGGCCATGTCCCCATGATCAGGATGAGAAAACAGGTATTGAGAACCATGTTTATCCACCTGTTACTTTTTCTCAATTTCTTAATCTAACCCAGCAACTGAAGTGAGTGCTGACAAGTTTCTACAAGTGGCCTTCTTGAGGAATCTGCGAATGGGCAATAACAGACTTTATTTATCTATTCTTTGTTAACTGGGTAAGGCCCACTAGGCACAACTGCCTGTTTTCAGTGGTAACCCGGGAGCTTTGGGCTGGTTAAATGACTTGCTCAGAGTCACACAGTATGCAAGTGGAGGTTGTGGGAATCAAACCCAGGTCTACTGAATGTACCAAGCTCATTCACAGCTCTTTACTCTAACCTCTAGGCTATTCTGACACTTTTTGTGGGAGTTAAACTCATCATATCCAAAAATGTCACCCCATTTTTTTCCTCTTAAGTTTCCTATGAGGTGATGTTGAGGGTATTTGCCATATGCCTCACAAAAGTATAGTGTCAGGTATTGTCCTCTAAATGTCTAGGAAGGAGCCAAGCTCTTGTTCTGGAAAGCCATCTGGTTCTATAGGTTCTCCTTCATCTTCCTCCTCCTCAAAATACAATTCAACCTTCTCCTCCAAAAGAAGTCAGAATGCAGCCAGAGCCTAGAAAGGGAGGGGGAGCATATTCATGAAATTCCCCATAGCCTGGGATGCCTGGGGGAATTGCCATGCCATAGTCATGTTCTCTGTAGAGGGTATTTTATTTGTGTCTACTGGTGGTTCTTTTCCTCCTTCAGCAGGCGGGAAAGTGACATATTTTTCTTTTAGTTTTTCATGGCAAGCACCATTTCCAGTGTCTGCTCAGAGGCTCTTATTGTTATTGGATTCAGGTTTCCTCTATTCAGACACCCCGATTTCTGAACTATCTTCAGCAGCCTTTTCTTTCTTATCTGTTCCCTTTGCCAGGGACTGCTGCTTATTTTGAGGGGCTGGACCCTCTTCTGTGCCTTTAGGTGACATGGAGGCAGACTGGGAAGTCATTATGTCTTAATTTTTCAGACCTTTTCTTCTGTGTTTTGGGGCAAAACTTAATACAAAGCTCACAACTGACAAAATCGTGATCTGGAGCCAGGCACCTTAAACGCTACTTGTGGCAGTCCGCCTTTGCAGGAACTGGAAACAAACTTTACAATTGTGGGTCCTATTTTCTTTTTGGGCCTGTCAATCATGCCAAATACTGATGCCTGTTTGAAAACATTCCTGTTCCCAAACAAACAAACAAAACAAAAATAATACAGTAATTTGCCAAAGAAAGGAACCCTCATTAGGAAAAAAGGGATTTAAAATCACAAATGTTTTTTTTTAATAGAACCATGATATAAAATGAACACCTAATGGGTTTCAAACAGTACTTTTAGCCAACGTATCACTTTTAGCCAAATTATTGTCTTGGTTCCTGAAAAAGGGAACCCAGAATAGCTACACAGAATTGCCACAAAGTAGTAATTCAAACATCAAGAACTTTTTTTAAAAAAAAACAAAGCAGTTTCTTAAAGGTGGAAACCGCGCTACAAAACAGCCTTCTCTGGTTTGAGAGAACTGATGCAGAACTGGAAAATCAGTAAAATAGGCTAAACTACACCCTAACTAATGCAGAGTATCAAAAGATAACTAAACAAATAATAAATAATAAAACAATAAACCATAATTAGCTCTGAGACTTCAGGATGACTGCTTTCTTCAGACAGAGAAATACATCTGCCATTAGAATGTGAGGATGAGTGGGACCACACAGCAGAGTTTTGAAGTTCAGTCTAAAATTCTCTAATTAGCATAAAATTCTAAGCTCTGAGGTAGCTAATTCTGGGAAATGACTGCAGTTGTTAAGCATAAGTGACAGATTCCTGGGGTTTCACACACACAATCAATTTATTGTTCGGCTGTTTGCCTTTATAAACAAAAATACATACAACATGTAAAAACAAATATGCACAATTACATTCCATAAGTGCTGTATTACTGTCCTTAAAATATCATTAAAAACTGTGCATTTTCAATATTTTAAATATAACTGACAGTTCAAAAGTATATCCTACTTATTTCTAAAACATATACTGGAAGTCTATCACTATTTCCATCTCGAATATTATTCCTCATCACTATAAAGTGAACTAATTACGCAATAACTAAGGCATGACCAGGGGTTAAATTAACAGTCTGTTAATCACCCCCTAGGTGTGTAATGTGGCACAAGGCGCAGGCTCCTGGGAGTGCCTGATTGCTATTATAAAATGTATTCCAAAAGAAAGTGTTAAAAGCATACTTTTTGAATGTTTTCCTTATTTAGTGGGACATTTTTAATTAAACAGTTCTTCCACCAACAGTTTAAGAATGCTGGTTCAAAATCAGAATGCATCATTCCAGTCATTCAGCAGTGCTAGAGAAAGAATTCATATGCCATGGTGATCAGGCTGTACATGCATGACAGTGTAACAGGGATTAATGTAAGGCTCTTGGAACCCTAACAGCCAATCAGAGTGCAGCATTTCTGAGACCCGTTTTATAATTAAGCAATAAGGCATGACCAAGGGTTATGTTAATGGTCTGTTGATCACCTTCTAGGGGTGTACTGTGGCACGAGGTGTAGCCGAGTGCCACATGCCCCAGAGGGTGATTAACTGACCATTAATATAATCCCTGGGAGTGCCTTATTGCTATTATAATAAAAAAAGTTTTTAAACAGTGTTAAACCTTGTTCAGCATATGGCTAAACACTACATGTATGTTAATAAACGATTAACATAAGGCTGTTAGAATGTTTGCAGCCAATCAGAAAGCTCCATTTCTCAGACCCTTTTTATACTGACAGAAAACCGCATACTTTGCTCAAAACATTTTCATCATATGAGTTACAGAGGTAATTAACCATTTGGTCAGGGGGAAGCTGAGATCCATAAATACACTACTCAGCCATTCTTTTCTTCCTTTTTGCATATAAGGGGCAAACAAGTAGAATATGCTTTAGGCCATCTTTGCAATTCATGTTGTAATTGCAAAAGGGGAGGAAAAACACTGTCTTTTTTGCCCAGACTATATATAGTTCCATTCCAAACCTTATCAATATACATCTCTTAATGGGGTCTATTAATTTCCTTAGATATGGTTCCATTGAATCTTTAGTTTTAAGTAGTTTGTACCATCCGAAGTACTTCAAGTTTAAAAGACGAAAGTTGTTAGAAATTTCCATATCTCTAATCTTAGTTTTTTTTTAAACTTGCCTGGCTCCAACGGCTTTCGGAGGAGGCCTCATACCTCCTCCTACTCCGTCCGCCTGAGCATCCCACTAGGCAACCCCACCCTGGTTTCATCTGTGCACGGGGAGCTGGGGCGTATTCATTTTTCCTCTTTTTCTCACCTTAGATCCCCCTGAGGATGCTGGCACGAAAGGACATACGTCCTAGTATATGACATGCTGATCGATGCCATTGCAAGCATCCACAGCGTCCTCTCCTCCACGGCTCCTCGAAGAAGCCGCTGTTGCCCCCGAAAGCCTGTGCTTCCACCAGCCCCAGGAGCATCGGGTGCCCCATCAATACCCCGGTAAGCCACCCCAGGAGGAGGAGGAGAACATCTGTTGGGACAGTCAATCCTCCATCCCCCATGACCCCCAGCAACGGGTCCATTCCTGGACCGGGTGCGTCAGCGATAGTGCAGGTGTGGCATCAGCACCTCAACCCTCAGCGCCACCAGGCCAGCCTTCTAATCCTAGTTTTTAATTGTAAAATTATCTCTTCCCTAGGTCATAGAAACATAGATTTTGATGGCAGATAAGGACCGCTTAGCCCACCTAGTCTGCCCATTTCCCTACCTGTTGACAAGCTGCAGATCCTAGTTAACCAATAGCCTACTACTTCTTCCTAACCCCAGAATTGCCTTATGTCTGTCCCATGCAGTCTTGAATTCCCCACTGTTTTGACCCCAACCTCCTCAGGAAGGCCGTTCCATGCATCCACCATCCTGTCCATTAAAAAATACTTCCTCATGTTGCCCCTGAGATGTCCCCCTTCTATCTTCAAATTGTGCCCCCTTGTTCTTGCACATCTCTTCTTCTGAAAGATGCTACCCTATTGGACTTTGCTGATTCCCTTGAGGTACTTGAAAGTTTCTATCATGTCTCCCCTCTCCCTCCCTTCCTCGAGGGTATAGAAACATAGAATTTGATGGCAGATAAGAACCGCTTGGCTCACCTAGTCTACCCATTTCCCTACCTAACGGATAAGCTGCAGATCCTAATTAACCAACAGCCTACTTCCTCCTATCCCCACTAGAATTGCTTTATGTCTGTCCCATGCATTCTTGAATTCTCCCACTGTTTTGACTCCATGACCTCCTCAGGAAGGCCATTCCATGCATCCACCACCCTCTCTGTGAAAAAATACTTCTTACATTACCTCTGAGCCATCCCCCCTCTATCTTCAAATTATGCCCCCTTGTTCTTGCACATCTCTTTTTCTGAAAGATGCTACATAGAAACATGGACTTTGATGGCAGATAAGGACCACTTGGCCCACCCAGTCTGCCCATTTCCCTACCTACTGGATAAGCTGCAGATTTTAGTTAACCAACAGCCTACTTCCTGCCACCCACTATAATTGCCTTATGTCTGTCCCATGCATGTTTGAATTCCTCCACTGTTTTAGACCCCACAGCCTCTCCAGGAAGGCGGTTCCATAAATCCACCACTCTCTCTGTGAAAAATATTTCCTCACATTACCCCTAGACCGTCCCCCTCTATCTTTAAATTGTGTCCCTTGTTCTTACACATCTCTTTTTCTAAAGATGCTACCTTCTTGGACTTTGCTGATTCCCTTGAGGTATTTGAAAGTTTCTATCATGTCCCCTCTCCCTCTTTCCGAGGATATACATATTAAGCTCCTTTAGTCTCTCTTCATATGTCTTCTGGTGTAGACCCTGCACCATTTTGGTTGCCCTCCTCTGGACAGCCTCCATCCTGTCTATGTCCTTGTGGAGATGGGGTCTCCAGAACTGCATGCAGTACTCCAGATGGGGTCTCACCAACTGTCTGTACAGAGGGATAACAACTTCCTGTTTTCTACTGGTGATGCCTCTCCCTATGCATCCCAGTATCCCGCAAGCCCTCCTTACTGCCTTCTCACATTGCTTGCCCACCTTTAGGTCATCTGATATGACTACCCCTAGGTCCCTTTCCATTTTGTTGTTGATAGTACCCCCAATGTGTACTCTTCCCCTAGGTTTTTGTTTCCCAGGTGCATTACTTTGCACTTCTTTGCACTGAATTTAAGCTGCCATACTTTTAACCATTCCTCCAACCTTGCCAAGTCCCTTTTCATCCTTTATATCTTTTACTAAGCAAATGTCCACGGTCCAACGGGAACATTTCCCCTTGATTAATTGCATAGACAAAGACTGGAAACCCAAAGTGGAATAGTGGCTTTCCTCTTCAAGGCAATGTCTGGAAATATGTGAAGAGATGGATTATATGTTAACTGCCTTTCCGTAATCAATGTTTGAAGTAAAAATTGACCCAACTCCAGTCTTATTAATTCAGAGCGAACAGATTGTGGGATCATGAGCAAATAATATAATTTGTTCATTATTATATTAAGTAGCTTAATTTCCATATGTCCCCATATTTCTGATGCATACAAAATGCTAGGCTGTACTTTGGCGTTCATAACTTTAACAGCTCCTTCCACTGAGCCCTTACTTGTCCTTATGTTAAAGCATTTAAATGTATTTACTGCTGTTTTAATTTAGTTTGAAGAAATGTAATCTGAGTTTTCCATGTACAATTTTCTGCAAATCTGACCCCTAAATAATCATAAAATTTTGCTGTCTCCAATTTTTTATCAATATTTAGAACAGGTGGTCTCTTATTTGTATTACCAAAGACAACCATTTTTGTTTTATCTCTGTTAATCAGAAGTCTGTCCTCTACACATAATGTGGAAAACTAATCCATCTTTGTTTGAAGACCCAACAAGGAGGCTGATATTAAAACAATATCATCTGCATAAACGAGACATGATATCCTCTTTTTTTCCTATTATAGGGGAGTGAAATTCAGGATTTTCCAAACTCCCCAATATATTATTTATGTAAATATTAAATATAGTTGGCGTAAGCAAACACTCCTGCCTAACTCCACATTTTGTCTGAATTAATAACGTCATACCTCCAAACTGATTATATCGTACCTTGGTTCAGGTATCGGAATGTAGTCTCATGATAATATCCAGTAAATTGGCATCCATACTCAAATCTTCCATTTTTTTCCATAGCAAAGATACGAACATACAAAGAAGCCAGCAGAAGAAGGTAATTTGGTCTATCAAGTCTGCTTTCATTGCAGGGTCCACAGCTTGTGCTAATGTCCCTGCCTCCCTCCCTCCCTACCCATGATTCTTATCTTCCCCTATGCCTATCCCAGCCTCTCTTAAAGCTGCTCACTGTCTTTAACGATATGACCTCTTCCAGCAGCGCATTCCAAGTGTCTACCACCCTTTCTGTGAAGAGTGCTTCCTGACATCCCTCCTAAACCTCCCAACCTCCAGCTTAAGACTGTGCCCCTCGTGATATGATTGCCACTCAGCTTAAGAGACTTTCCTCATCAACATTATTTATCCCTTTCAAGTACTTGAATGTCCCAATCATGTCCCCTCTCTCTCTCTCCTGTCTTCCAGGGAGTACATGTTCAGTGCCCTCAACCTCTCCTCGTATGTCTTGCCCTACTGACAGGCTATCATGTTTGTAGCTCTCCTCTGTTACTATTGAATGCTGGGCTCAGATCCATATTACAGCAAAATAACCTTGCCCTCTTCACAGTGCCCTGATCTAAACCCATTCTGATATTCACTCAAAATCTGTCCTTCATCAAGTCAGGTTTGTATTCTCTGTAAAAATTATCCTGGAAAATATTTTTTGTGCGGTATCAATTCAACTAATTGGCCGGTACATTTTCAGATCTGAAACACTTCCCTTCTTAAATAAGAGGAATATGATACTTCCCAACCAGTTGGATGGAATTTGACCTCCCTGTATGATATAGTTAAACAATGATCTACAAATAGGGATCCAAAATCTGGAAAGGATTTATACATATCTGCCAATATTTGATCTGGGCCTGAAGCCTTATTTGCATAGGCCATTGCTATTGCTTCACTAATCTCATTATCACCTATTGTATATTACATTGGATAAGGCGCATATGTCTGGTTTAAGTAACATTTCAGTGTGACATTTTTAAAATATTTTGGTCTTCCATTTCTACATAATAGAGACTTTGAAAATGCTCTTCCCATTCCTTAGGTGGTATATATTAGCTATATGGCTGTCATAAAACTCCCATAACCTTTGCTCACCAGTGTCCAAAATTTCTTTGTATCCCTATTATAAATGCATTTCCTGAGCTCTTCCCACATTCTTTTGTAATATTTACCTCTTTCAATTTTGAGAAGCTTCTTATATCTCTTCCTTGTTATATTTAATATCATACTAGTCTCCCTTGTTCTTGAGTTTTTACAGTACCTAACCTGCTTCTG
Source organism: Neoceratodus forsteri (assembly GCA_016271365.2). NCBI lineage: Eukaryota > Metazoa > Chordata > Ceratodontiformes > Ceratodontidae > Neoceratodus > Neoceratodus forsteri. The sequence goes on from CM057452.1 coordinate 122,829,484, forward strand.
TAAGTTCCTTTTTGCCAATTTACATGTTTTGTTAAACCAGGTATTCTGTTTCCTTTTACCTGAGATTGTTGTTCTCAAAAAAGGCCTAATATATGAGTTCAGTGCTGACCAATTTTCAATAGTCTCTTCTCCTATCTCAGTGTTCACTATATTATCTGTAATGTCACCTACCATACCCCCATTAAGTATTTCTGTAAAAATTGTTACATTTTGACTATTCCACCTGATTCTTTTTCATTAATGGCTTCCATACTGTACCTTCTATATTTCTATCAGAACTTCTTGAGTTTCTGAAAATGTTGTATATCACTACTATTAATAGTAGGACATGTGAGGAATCTGAACATCTGAAACTGCCAGCAGATAAAGGCCTTATGGTCTGTCAAGTCTGCTCGATTGTGCAACTAGCAGCCCTTATACTGCAGCTGCCCCCTCCCTCCCCGTGCCTGGTCCATCCCTTTTGAAGCAGCCCACTGTTCTACAGGACACCATTTCTTCTGGCAATGCATTCCACCCAGATACCACCCTCTCTGTAAAAATTGTCTCCTCATTTCCCTCCTGAACCTTCCTATTTCCACTCTCAGATCATGCCCCAGAGTGTCCCTCCCCCTCCTTAATTTGAAAAGCCCCTCTGTGCCCATCTTATTTATTCCCTTCATGTACTTGAAGGTTTCAATCATGTCCCCCCATCCCTCCTCTCCTCCAGGGAGTACATGTTCATCTCCCTGCTCTCGTAGGGTAAATCCCCTAGCCCCTGGATAATTTTTGTTGCCCTGCATTGCACCCCCTCCAGTAACCTAATAAATGATCCATTATTTTCAAGTCATGAATCATCCTTAATGCCTGCAAACTGACCCAGGCCAAGTCTGTAACTGAAGAACTCAAAGGGCCCGTATAAGTATATTCACCATGAACATCCCTGGTTAACGGCCATTAAGTAGGCAGAAGTTCTGATCTGCAATGAATTGAAATATATTTTTACTTCAAGGTTACACTTTTGATCTTTAGACCTTCTAATCCAGTTCACTGTTTGATTAATTATTTGGGAACTCTGCAATAAATTATAATACTGACTTTCCTGGGTCTTATTAATATATATATACTAGCATTATGATCCACTACTATTAAGATTTCCTCATTTTCATATGTATCTTTCAATTTCTTCATTATCAGTTCACCTGTGCCCAAATATCTAAGAAATATTTATTATCTTCTGGAAAATATACATTTATAAGTATAAATCCTACTTTCTCACCAAACAATCTTAACACCTGTATACATTCTGAAGATAAAGAGATAGCCAAACCTCTCAAATTCAAAGTTGTTTTAACAAATATACACAATCCTGCTTTATTACGCACATACTTTTTCCCTTACTACAGGTATTACATATCAGAAAAATCCCAAAATTAATTGAAAATTTGATGACAAGTCTCTTGCAAACAAAGTATGTCATATTTCCCAGAAATTCTTTTGTTTCATTATCCACCAGTTTAAATCCAAGACCCTCAATGTTCCAAGAAATGATTTTGAGTATTATGTCTACCTCCTGAGAATCCCTAGGTACCAGTGCCTCTTCCCTATGTCATTGGGAGGTCATTGTCTGTAACACTGAATATCTGTTTCTTACTCTTGCACCAGCTCTTCCCAATTACATCATGTATTTCATCATTTTCCACACTATGCTCAATCTCATCTTCTGAGGAGAGTTTATCAAAATTGTTATTAATAACCCCATAACATCAATACGTATGAAGATTTCAGAACCAGATCTGCCAATCTGGAACTTTTAAGCGTGATATCTATTTGTGGAAAATATAGAAATACCGTAATAATTTTAATCCATGCCAAGGCGCTAGAGCAACATTCACCCCAAGAGACCATGATAAGAATACTGCCAATTCTCATTGAATTGTGCCTATTATTTCACTACCATAATCCTCCATCCAAAATTGAGAGGTTCTGTTCTCCCAAGATAATTTATATCCGATTAGTATATGCTATTGTCTCTTGAATGCTATTAATTCTGCATATATCCTCCTCTCTGGTACTGCTTGGAACAAAACCTTTAGAGTAACCCTTATTGTTCCCAGTGGGCCTTGGAACTTCTAATAGTCCAACAATTTTAATTCCCAATATTTGGAATGAGGTCACCTGCTCTATGATCTCATAGGCCAGAGTTTTATTACCTAGATACAGCAAAATACAGATCTTACTTAGAGGAGAAGCTCTTGCAGCAGGTTACACATTGAGGACTGGCACCACCTCGCGGCGGTTCCAGCAACTTTTTCTCTAGTAGTACCGACGTGGGAACGCACCCCCGCCGACGTCGACTCCACCCCCGATGTCGCCCTATATAATGGAGGAGTTCCCCATGTGCTCCAGTTCTTTCCCGATGCACGATCAGGGTTAGTTCACTCATTTTGGATTAGTACAGATCGCTCTTTCTCCACCTAGAATTTCGCCCTTTTTTCGGATTTTCTGAATTTATGTCATCGCATCTTAATAAGTGCACTTGTGGGCAACAGACACCCACCAAAGATGGACAGTCAGCGTGCCTGTACTGCCTGGGGCCCAACCACAACACTGACGCCTGCCCTCATTGTCAGGCCTTTAACTCGCATGACACGAATCAGGTACCAAGGTCTCTCATAGCCTTTCTCACTGAGATAAAACTAGCTGCCATGGAATGGGCCCCTCCTCAGGGAATCTGATCCTCAACCAGCCCACAAGCATCGTAAGCAGCCAGAGGCGAACCTTTTGCATCACAATCCAGTGCAAAACTGCCCAATTTTTGCCTCGCTAGATCCAGAGCCTAGAGCTTTTTGGCAAGATCGTTGTCCCTCTGTTGGAGCAAGAGGTTCCTGTCGCCTTCCCTCTCTTTCCCCTCCTTCAGAAGGTCCTCCTCAAGGCTCAGTCGGAACCTTCCACCATTATCTGATTGCTCCACTATGGCCTCGTCAAATCTGGTTTTCATTACTACAAGCGTCTAGTAGCAGAGTCGCCAATGCCTCTTCCCTCTCCTCGCACATGCTATCACAGGACAAGGGGTCCTTGCTGCACCTGAACTTACATTCTCTTCACCTGCATGCCTGGCTCCTCAGGATTTAGCTAAGGTCCATTTTGGAGTGTCTGATCAGGTCACTTAGGTGTTAGGTTGAGGCATGGAAACCTGCCACCAGGGCCACTACGCTATGAAGTGGAAACGCTTTTGCATTTGGGCCACAGCCAAGCGAGTAGATCCATTGGTCGGTCCGGTTAATGCCGTCCTAGAATACTTGCTTTCTCTCTACAAGAAAGGCCTCAGCTATTCCTCCATCAAGGTACACCTGGCCACCATCTCCACTTACCATTTATCTGTGTCGGGTAAGACGGTGGCTCAGGTGGAGGTTTCCAAAGCCTTTTTGCACAGTATTCTCCACATCAGACCTCCCATCAGGGACCCTATTCCTCCTTGGGATCTCCTGTTCATCCTGGAGAAGCTTTTTCTTCCCCCGTTCGAGCCGGCTATGAAGTCGGAGCTCCGTTTCCTTTCCTGGAAAACTCTGCTTTAGGTAGCAATTACTTCGGTGAGGCACATTTCAGAGCTTCAAGCAAGAAGGGGGTTACTAGTAGGGTACCGCAGGGTTCAGTATTAGGACTGGTCCTCTTCAATGTCTTTATAAGCGACATTGCAGAGGGACTGGAAGGAAAAGTATGTCTCTTTGCAGATGACACAAAGATCTGCCACAGAGTTGATGCACAAGGTGGGGTGGAAAGGATGAAAAGGGACTTGGCAAGGTTAGAGGAATGGTCAAATGTATGGCAGCTTAGATTCAATGCTAAGAAGTGCAAGGTAATGCACCTGGGAAACAAAAACCCAGGTGAAGAGTACACAATGGGGGGTGAGATACTAACAATAACAAAATAGAAAGGGACCTGGGGGTAGTCATATCAGATGACCTAAAGGTGGGCAAGCAATGTGAGAGGGCAGCAAGGAGGGCTGGGGGGATACTGGGATGCATAGGGAGAGGCATCACCAGTAGAAAACAGGAAGTTATTATCCCTCTGTACAGACAGCTGGTCAGACCCCATCTGGAGTACTGCGTGCAGTTCTGGAGACCAGTCTCGCAAAGACATAGACAGGATGGAAGCTGTCCAGAGAAGGCAACTAAAATGGTGCAGGGTCTGCACGGAAGACATATGAAGAGAGACTTAAGGAGCTTAATATGTATAGCCTCGAGGAAAGGAGGGAGAGGGACATGATAGAAACTTTCAAGTACCTCAAAGGGAATCAACAAAGTCCAAGAGGGTAGCATCTTTCAAAAAGAGGTGTGCAAGAACAAGGGGCACAATTTAAAGATAGAGGGGCTCCAGAGGTAATTTAAGGAAGTATTTTTTCACAGAGAGGGTTGTGGATGCATGGAGCGGCCTTCGGAGGAGGTTGTGGAGTCAAAACAGTCGTGGAATTCAAGCATGCATGGGACAGTCATAAGGCAATTCTAGGGGTGGGGTAGGAAGAAGTAGGCTGCTGGTTAACTAGGATCTGCAGCTTATCCAGTAGGCAGGGAAATGGGCAGACTGGGTGGGCCAAGCGGTCCTTATCTGCCGTCAAATTCTATGTTTCTATGTTTCATGTGTAAAGAACCCTACCTTGTTTTCCACAAGGACAGGGTTGATCTCTGCACCAATCTGAAGTTCTTACGGAAAGTGGTTTCAGAACTCACTTTGTCGGTTCAGCTCCCGGTGTATTACCCAGAGCACTCCAACAGGGGAGAGACCCTGCTTCATTCCTTGGATGTACACAGGGCTCTCACATGTTACCTAGCTAGAAACAAGGTGGACAGGAAGTCTGATCAGCTCTTTGTGTCCTTTGCCCAATGGTCCGTAGGTCGCCCGGTCACCAAACAGACGCTTTTGCGCTGGTTGGTTCACTGCATTTCCTACTGTTATGAGAATCACAATAGGTCGACATCAGGGCTGATTAAAGCTCACTCTACCAGGGCTATTGCTACTTCCTTTGCAGTGTTAAAGAGGGTACAGACGGCAGAAATCTGTGCTGCGCTTCTTGGAGTTCTGTCCATACCTTCGTCAGGCACTATAGCCTCGACATCATTTCCAGGCATGAGAGCGGGTTTGGCCTTGTGGTTCTGCAAGGCCTGGTTTCCTGAGGGATCTTTCCTTATCTTGCTGTCCTTTTCCTGCTGTTTCTTCCCCCTCCCAGGGTTTTTTATTAGTTTATACTGCTTGGGACTCAGTCCTCAATGTGTAACCTGCTGCAAGAGCTTCTCCTTGAAGTAAGATAGCACAGTTACGTAAGAACTTACCATAACAGTAGATCTTCAAGAGAAGCTCTTGCAGCAGGTATATTTCCTGCCCACCTTCCTCCAGGGATCGGGCCTTTTTTCAGGCTGGTGTTTTTCGTCTTTGACAGGTTGTCCGTTGACAGTCAGTTCCTAATTTGCCTGTCGTTTGCTTGCCTGATGGGCCGAGGGCGTTCAAGAACTGGAGCACATGAGAAACTCCTCCTTTATATAGGGTGACATCGGAGGTGGAGCGTCAGGGGGGCGTTCCCCATCCGGTACTACTAGAGAAAAGTTGCCAGAACCGCCAGGTGGTGCCAGTCCTCAATATGTAACCTGCTGCAAGAGCTTCTCTCGAAGATCTACTGTTAGGGTAAGTTCTTACGTAACTGTACTTCCTTATACTGTATGCTGGATTTGGAGAATGTGCCACATTTATATATAATTTTCTTTATCAGGTATATAGAATGTGATGGCAGATAAGGACCGCTTGGCCCACCCAGTCTGCCCATTTCCCTACCTAATGGATAAGCTGCAGATCCTAGTTAACCAGCAGCCTACTTCTTTCTACCCCATCCTCTAGAATTGCCTTATGGCTGTCCCATGCATGCTTGAATTCAACCACTGTTTTGACTCCACAACCTCCTCCGGAAGGCGGTCCATGCATCCACAACCCTCTATGTGAAAAAATACTTCCTTACATTACCTCTAGGCGCCCCCCATCTTCAAATTGTGCCCCCTTGTTCTTGCACACCTATTTTTTTGAAAGATGCTACCCTCTTGGACTTTGTTGATTCCCTTGAGGTACTTGAAAGTTTCTATCATGTCCCCCCTCTCCCTCCTTTCCTCGAGGCTATACATATTAAGCTCCTTTATTCTCTCTTCATATGTCTTCCGGTGCAGACCCTGCACCATTTTAGTTGCCCTCCTCTGGACAGCTTCCATCTTGTCTATGTCCTTGCGGAGACTGGGTCTCCAGAACTGCACAGTACTCCAGATGGGGTCTCACCAGCTGTCTGTACAGAGGGATAACAACTTCCTGTTTTCTACTGGTGATGCCTCTCCCTATGCATCCCAGTATCCCCCCACCCTCCTTACTGCCCTCTCACATTGCTTGCCCACCTTTAAGTCATCTGACATGACTACCCCCAGGTCCCTTTCCATTTTTGTTGTTGTTAGTATCTCACCCCCATTGTGTACTCTTCCCCTGTGTTTTTGTTTCCCAGGTGCATTACCTTGTACTTTTTAGCATTAAATCTAAGCTGCCATACATTTGACCATTCCTCTAACCTTGCCAAGTCCCTTCTCATCCTTTCCACCCCACCTTGTGCATCAACTCTGTTGCAGATCTTTGTGTCATCTGCAAAGAGACATACTTTTCCTTCCAGTCCCTCTGCAATGTCACTTATAAAGACATTGAAGAGGACCGATCCTAATACTGAACCCTGCGGCACCCCACTAGTAACCTCCCTTTCTTCAGAGTGGACTCCATTTACTATTACCCTCTGTGTCCTATTCTCCAGCCAATTCTTTACCCAGGCTATCATCTTGGGACCCACTCTCAGGCTGGCTAGCTTGTATATTAATCTTTTGTGTGGGACTGAGTCAAATGCCTTGCTAAAGTCTAGATAGGCCATGTCCACAGCCCCTCCCTGATCTACTACTTTGGTCACCCAGTCAAAGAAATCTATTAGATTCATCTGGCATGACCTTCCCACTGTGAATCCATGCTGCCTTGGGTCCTGTGCCCTCTGGCCTCTAGGTACTCAACAGTTCTTTCCTTCAGAAGTGATTCCATCATTTTCCCTATCACTGAGGTTAAACTATCAGGTCTGTAGTTTCCTGCTTCTGCCCTGCTCCCACTTTTGTGAAGGGGAATCACATCTGCCCTCCTCCAGTCCTCAGGTACCACCCCATCCTCCCATGATTTGTTAAAGAGGTAGTCAGTGGTGTCACTAGTTCTACCCTTAGTTCTTCTAGAATTCTGGGATGAATCCCATCAGGCCCCATTGCTTTGTCCACCTTCAGTTTTAAGAGTTTTTCAGAACCCTTTCTTCTGTAAATGGGCTGGTATCAACTTCTGTATCCAGAGTGTTTCTATTGTTTGTTTTAGGTACCTCCCCCTCTTCATTTGTAAATACTGAGCAAAAATATTTGTTTACTATCTCTGCCTTTTCACCGTCACCCTCTGCCCACCCCTCCCTTTATTAAGCCTCACTATCCCTCCCTAGTCTTCCTTGGCTCCTGATGTACCTAAAAAGGTTTATCCCCTTCCTAACTGAGTTGGCTATCTTTTCCTCAGTTCGGGCCTTTGCTGTTCTGACTGCCTTCCCAGCTTTCTTTTGCTTTAACTGACACAATTCTCTGTCCTGCTCCTTCTAGGATTCCTTGTACTTTCTGAATGCTTTCTTTTTCTCTTGAACCTTCACTGCCACCTCCTTTAAGAACCATAGTGGTTTCTTACATCGTTTTGTTTTGTTTATTTGCTTCACACAAAGGCTTGATACCTCTGTGATGGCAGTGTTTATTATTCCCCATTGTTCTTCCACCCCTCCTTCCTGCCCATTTGCTAGTGCATTCCTTAGGCACTCACCCAATTTGGCAAAGTCAGCCCTCCTGAAGTCCAATACTTTTGCCTTTGCATGGCTCGACTCTATTGCTGTGTTTATTGTGAACCATACTGTTCGATGGTCGCTAGTTCCCAGATGGCTACCCACTTCTACATCTGTGATCCTCTCTCCATCTCCATTTGAGAGGACCAGGTCTAAGATTGCTCCCCCTCGAGTGGGTTCCAACACCAGTTGTCTAAGGCATCTAGAATAACCCCACTCTTAGAAGTGGCTGCTGCAACTGCACTCCAGTTAACATCTGGCATATTCAGATATATACAAAATCACACATGCCCCCACAATGCAAAGCATCATGGGCTGCATATGCAAATCACCACAGAATGTTATGCTGGTCCAACTTTAAGCAGAATTGCATGGTGTCAAAGGCCTCTCACACAGTTTGCAAAGGGTCCCTTTGCAAACTGTGTGACTTTCGGCACCATGCACTGCTTAAAGTTGACCAGCATAACATTCTGTGGTGATTTGGTAATATGCAGCCCATGATGCTTGCATTGTGGGGCATGTGTGATTTTATTTTCTGAAACTTGGCTTCCCCAGCCAAATGCCCTTTGGGTAACCTTGCCTCAGTGTTTACGCACAGAGGTTCTTTGTCTTTCAGATATATGCAACATAAATCTGACCCAACTTAACAGTTTCTCCGAAGTTTCATTTTCCAGTAGCCCCACTCCATATAGTCAACAAATATTCACTTTCTCTAGAATGGTTTTCCTGCAAATCTTTATATTCATCAAACGATATCAAGATATAACTTCCCCAGACCTCCCCCTTATGTTAATGTCCTCCATTTCTTGTCCTACTTGTAGTCCTTTGACTTCCCCATGACCAAATTCACATCCTAATTTATAGGCACTCCTGCCTCTTTTTGAATAACCAGTTCCTCAGAATCTTTAAGCAATAAACCACAACAGGGTGTGGGTGTTGCTGGTTTGATCCACGCCTGGCGTGGTTCGATGACGAGGCCACAGGCCGAGTGACCAAACCATCCAGGCGTGGGTAAATCCCAGAATCACCCACACCCTGGAGTGGTTTACTGTGATTATACTATGTTAGTTTTACTTTTTGTATAAAATAATTAAAGGAAAATATTTTTTTTTGCTTGTTTAACTTATTGGTTTGAATTTACTCATTCGCCAGAAAAAGTAGTACCCTGTTGCTAGGAAGAATATTGAGAAGATCTCTTTGTCCCCCGCAGCTGAGTCATATGTTTAGTGCAGGTTGTGGCCTGTGGTAACTACGAGAGCTGCTGTTTACTTTCAGAGCTAGAGTGAAGTGCATGGGAAGGGGGCAACTGAAGTTTCGAGAGTGTGCTTCCGGGTTTACCAATTAGGTGGAAGTGATGTCAAAGCTTAGAGTTTTTAGCCGGTGCTGTTGTGGGCTGTGATCTTCTTCGGAGCACGGCAGACTAAGGGTCCCAGGTCAGAGGGTTAACAGCAGCAGCAACTGTCACACATTTGAACTATGGAGCCGTGATTTATGGCAGGGCTCGTATACCGCAATCGTTTTTTGTTTTATTTTCTATTGTGAGTGTGACATCGGGTATTTGTGCTGAAGTTAAGCAGTGCATTTATGAACCAAACTGCGAGGTTAACTATGGTGCGGGGAATTAGAAAACACAGCTGATACCAGTAAGGATTCGGGAACCGTAGGTTCAAGGGAGTTGTCACCGATCAAAGAGTTAAAAAGGAAAGAAAGGTTCTGTGGTTGGAAAACAGTGTTTGGAGACTGGTCATGATTTTACAAGTTACGCCGTTGTTGGGAGGTTGTTTAGCGAGAGGGCACATATGTTTTTGTTTTGAGGGGGTCGGAGGATAAGATAGATGAAGTGACTGGCACCTTTTTCCGTTGATAATGCTAAATTTTACAACAGTGGTAAGGTGCCAGCCTGCTGTTTTGATTGGCTGTTCTGAGAGGTGCATAGTATAATTTGTCTTATTCAATACCTGCTATTCCGTTAATTGCAACCTCCCTGTAGCTGTTTTGCTTTTGTTCTACTTGTATCTTCCCAGATCAGAGTCTCTTGAATGTCCTAATACTCCCTTTCTTAACTTGAGTCACAAGAACCTTTTGAATTTGTGTTTCCTGTACCCCTTTTTCTTACCAGCATGTTTTAGATTCTCCTTGTTGTTTCTGTTAGATTTTGTTTTTGTTTAGCTTTGGGGCCTTTTATCTTTCTCCAAACTCCTTTCCCCCTTAAATATTGACTCTCATTTCCTCCATTTAATAGAGAGCAGGGGGAAATGAGAGTCAATATGAACCCTTACAGATTGTCTTATTGGCACGTTCCTAACTCCCTCAGCTTCATAAATGTAACATGACGAGTCTGATACAGTTTGTTTTTTTATCTCTTATTTGTTTTAAAATTGCCTGGTTAAAAACAAAAAAACACATCAGCCCTTAAATTAGCAACATCCTCCTTTAATGCACCCACATTTTCCAAAATAACCACACTGGCAAAGTATCGGTTCTTTATAATTTCCAGCATTTGGTTGGGGAGAGTTGAAGAAGAAACAAAGTTTCCTTCATGAGTAAAAAATTCCCAATCGTATTCAATATTTGAAGGGTTCATGATGTCTGTTTTATTTGCTTTGGCAGCTTTAGGAGTATCAGCACAAAAGGAGCCCTTAGGAGTGAGTCCATCTTTATTACTTACTCCTGCTTTAGGTGTAACCAATTTACTAAGACCGATTATAGCCTGACTGAGGTCCTGTATAACTGATGCCGTATTATCAGGGTGACTATGATCATTCTCCAGCTCCTTATTATAAGAATGTCCCCATTCTCCACCCCCTTTCCCCTTTCCCCTTTCCCCTTTGCGAATTTTGGAGAATTCAATAAATAACTTGTACAACTTGTTTGTGACATTTCCAGGGAAAAGTCCTGTGAATCTGATAGTTCTAAATTCTATACAAAGCATGAGTTATCTAACATTGATGAGGAATGATTATAAGAATCCCATTCTTGTGCAAATAAAGATAATCCCTCCCCATTTGTCTTGTGGTTTGATTTTCAAATACTGCTTCTAACTCTGGTGACTTTTCTAAATTAGAATATGTCATGGAGGGTAATTTAGTTTTACATGTATCACCATTAATCTCCACTAGTTGTGTACCAACCTTCTCCCCCCCCCAAGCAAGAATCCATAATAACTATTGGGGTAGAAGATGATAAGGATTGAAATGTTTGTTTTCTTTCTGGAGAGAAACCCTTGAACAAATTTGCTATTTTAGATTGCCTAAGAGATCCCTTTTTATTTTCCATAACTTCCATATTTTCTTGCTTTCCTGGGTTTTCCATGTTTTTTTGTACTATAGACAATTTTATTTTCTGGATTTTTTGCTTCCCTTTCCCAGCTTGCGGAATTTCTCCTAAAAGTGAACTATTTTTCCCACTTCGTGTTGATACCATTTTGATTTTAAATATCAGTATTCCCCTCAAAATCTGTAGCTTTTAAGCATATAAAACTTAAAACTCTTTAAGCAGTACAGAATCAGCACAGGTGCTTAATTGGATAAATACATCGGCAATTAATCTTAAGCAGACATTACTGAATAAATATCAATAAATACATATTTTTACCTTTTACACACTCTGAAATAGCCCTTCTACAGTTTCCTTCAATAAGTTATCTCAGGACAAACTAGATTGTCTTAAAGAATCTCAGGGCTATCAAATATAGAGGATTGTGTATGACTGCTCATACATAACAAGGATATTTTTTTAATCGAGCGGTTTCCATGGTAACTGGAGACTTCCAGAGCGCAGCTCGAGAGGTCCATTACCATGGAAACAGCGAGAGTAAACAATATCCTTGGAGTGTATGAATGATCATACACAATCTTTTATAGTGTATGGTCACTCATACAATCAGGTTCCTTACTTTTGGAGGGGTTTTGTGCTCTTTTTCATTTCCCGGGACTGCGTTCACTGCCGTGGACATTCCCTGAGGATCGCGGGTCACTCAACCCGCATCGCACTCATCTTCTAATTTGTTATGCTGCACTAGCTACGTGAAATAGCCAACATAACAAACTAGCTGATGAGCTAGCGCAGCATAACAACATTTTTGAACAAAGATTTCCATCCATAACAATGTTCCACCATACACTATATAATTTAAGCTGGCTTCAAATTAATTTAATTTATCAGTCAGTTAATAATCAAGGTCTAGTCACAAAGCCCTGGTATACAATATATGACAAAAAAACAGGTTACTCACCTGTATCAGTAGTTCTACGAGTGGTACATGATGTTCATCCACACTTCTGGCAGTTGCCTTTCCCTTTAAATCTTGCCGAAAACATCAAGCTGGCTCCTCCCACTCACCCAAGTGGTAACTTCCTTGGCTCCGCCCTGATGTCAGATCTTGCCCATTGGAAGCAGAAGTGTGCACCCAAACCAGGGGAGGTCGGGTGGGTCTGTGTGGATGAACATCATATGCCACTCCTAAAACTACTGTTACAGATGAGTAACCTGTTTTTCTAGGGACATGGATATGATGTTCTATTCACACATCTGGCAGACTCCTAGCAGTTCTCTGGGAGAAGGGAAGCAAGGCACACACCCCCTACTTAGGAAACAGAGATTGGAGAACTGAGGCCGTAAAAACCAGCATCCCGGCATGACTTGAGCTCAATGTGGTAATGGGAAATTAAGGTGTGTGCTGACCTCCAGGCAGCAGCTGATTTCCTGGATAGGGATGTCCCTGAAAGCAGCCACCAATGAAGTGGTATGAAGGGTGGAATGTGCTCTTAGCCCTGGCTCCCTACCCGCCAACATATAGCAGAGATCAATGCAGGCTACAATCCACCTGCCAATCATCTGCTTGGCTGCAGGTCTGCCAGGTGCGGCTTCAGTGTAGGTGACAAACAACTGGTGAATCTCTCCCCAAACTCCAGCTGTGCGCTCTTTGTAATAAGCGAGCGCTCGCTTCAGGTCCAGAGTATGGAGCCTGTGATCAGCCTCAGAGGTGTGGCTGGTAAAATACACTGGGATATGAATTACCTGGTTAAGATGAAAATCCAACACAACTTTTGGAAGGAATTCTGGGTTGGTGTGCAGGACGACCTTGCCCCCTGTAGAAGAACAGGTAAGGAGACGCCACCAAAAGTGCCTGGAGCTCACTGATCCTTCTGGCTGACATGACAGCCACCAAGAAGGTGGTCTTCCATGACAGGTGAGACATGTCATACCTGTGTATTGGTTCGAATGACTTGTCCATGAGCTTTGCTAAAACCAGCAACAGATCCCAAGGTGGTGGTGGTGGTGGTGGTGGTGGTTCATGCACTGGAGGGGAAATGTGGTCAAGGCCCTTGAAAATGCACCAGACCACCTTCTCCTGCACCACCAACAGCTAACCAGCCCACTCCGGTAAGCAGAGATGGCTGCCAGGTGCACCTTAATGGTTGTCGACCGAAGACCTGACTGAGAGAGGGACCAAAGGTAATAAAGGATACTAGTCACCAGAAAGGACAAAGGGTCCAACCCCTTGCCCCAACACCAAATGAAGAATTTCTTCCACTTGGGAGGCATAGGATTTCCTGGTCGACTCCTTTTGAGATGCCTCCATGACAGTGAAGACATCTTCAGAGAGACCCAAAGTGTGGAACTCTAGCTGCTCAGGAATCAGGCTGTCAGGTGCAGGGATTGAAGGTCTGGCTGGAGAACCTTCCCCTGACTGATGGAAAGCAGGTCCGGATGTAGAGGAAGATGCCTCAGGAGCCTGCTGCTGAGGAGATTGGGGTACCAAAACTGGCGTGGCCAGTCCGGAGCCACTAGAATCACCTGTGCCTTGTCCCTCCTGGCCTTGAGGAGCACCTTGTGGATCAAGGAAGTGTAGGGAAGGCATAGAAGAGGTCTGTGGTCCAAGGCCTTCAGAAGGCATCCCCCTGCAGTGTTCACTGCTGGGGGAGGTGGGCACAAAACAGCCTCAGCTTTGCATTCTCCCTGGAGGTGAACAGGTCCACCTGAGGGGTGCCTCACTGGGAAAGCAGACCGTGTACTACCTCTGGGTGGAGAGAACACTTGTGGGATACCTCACCCACATGACTGAGGGTGTCCACCAGCTGGTTGGAGGCTCCTGTCACATGGGTGGCAAGGAGATCAGCCTCCAGGCTGTGCAAGAGGTCACACATGGAGAGCTTCCTTGCACAGAGGCAGGGAGTGCATCCCGCCCTGTTTGTTGAGGTAGTACATGGTTGTGGTGTTGTCCGTCTGGACCTGAACCACCTGAACCTGGATGTGAGGAGCAAATGCAGTCAGCACCAGTTGAACTGCCGAAGCTCCAGCAGGTTGATGTGTCATCGGGACTTCTTGGGGGTCTAGAGCCCGTGGACTGTGTTCCCCAGGTGGGCACCCCAGCCCGTGAGAGAGGAAACGGTTGTCAGGATGACTGTCAGCTCGGAGCAGACAAATGGGATCCCTTCCTGCAGATGCTCTGGGACTAACCACCACTGGAGGGTGTCCAACATCTGCTGGGTCACAGTGAGCAACTGGTGAAGTGACCCTTGCACTGAGATCACTGGCTGCGCCAGCTTCCAATGTAGAGAGCACATTCTCCAGCAGGCTCAGCAGACCACGCTGGTGCAGGCTGCCATGTAACCAGCAGGAACAGAAAGTCCTGGACAGGGTACAATTACCCAACCTGGAATGACTGGGCAAAGGAGGAGAGAACCTCCACCTTGTCCTTTGGGAGCTGGGCTCTGGCTCTGCAAGAGTCAAACTCCGCCCGATGAAGTTGATCACCTGTGAAGGTACATGTTCTGACTTGGCCTCATTGACCAGGAGGCCAAGGTCGCACTGGTCTGGAGGGCCAGATCCTGGACCGTTCCACCTTCTGCCTGGAGTGACCTGCGATCAGCCAGTCATCCAGGTAGGGGTAAACCTGACCCCTCGGCACCTCAAGTAAGCTGCCACCACTGCAATGCACTTGACGAAGACCCTGAGGGCCAAGGAGAGGCCAAATGGCATGGCCTGGAACTCGTAGAGGGTTCCCTCTGCTCGGAAATGGAAGAACCTTTGATTTGACAGAGAGATGGGGACATGGAAGAACGCATCCTGAACATCCAGGGAGCAAAACCACATGTTCTGCTCTAGAGATGGCATGATCTGAGACAGAGTTACCATCCTGAAGGTGTGCGACTTGAGAAACTTGTACAGGTTGTGCAGATCTGGAATGGGGCACCAGACCCCGGTCTGTTTCAGCACCAGGAAGTACCTGGAGACAGACTCTAGGTATTACGGAGGATCCGCGACAGGAACCACGACCTCCTTGCAGAGGAGCTGGGCTATGTCATCTCTGACAACTGACAGAATGTCTGTGGATACCAAGTCCTCCTGTGGGGTGCGGGCTCAGCAAGGAGGGTACTGCTCGAATTCCAGAAGCAGACCCTGACCCACCACCTTGAGGACCCACCTGTCCATGGTAACAGCAGACAAGGTAGAAAGGAAGTGGAGGAACTGGCCCCCCATGAGAGGACCCAGGGGAAGAGTGATGGGCATGAGGGAGGCAGCTCATCCCATCACTGGGCAGGCTTAGAGGAGGAGGGTCCGCTGAGGAACCACTGGAACATCTCCCCAGGATTATGGATGACCGAGGCCACTGACATTGGCTGAGGTCACCAGGCCTGGAGTTGGGTTAGTTTGTCCACAGGAGTAGAGGGGACCAAAGGGCTTCTTCTCTGCTGCTGCTTGAAGCCCTTGTAGTCATTTTGGGCAGATGTCATGGAGTCTAAGGTGGCATTGGACTTCTCAATGCGGGTGAGATGGCCCTTGACCCCTCAGGAAAGGAACATCTGCCAGCTTGCGCTGAGTGTCTGCCATGAAAGTTGAGATCCTCAGCCAAGCCCTGTGGTGCATGGACACTGCTGCCACCACGGAGCGGGCACAGGGCTCCACAATGTCCATGGCTGTCTGGAGCTGTTTTGCTACAGCCCAGCCCTGGTCCTGGACCTGTTTGACCATGGTCTGAAAGTCCGCCAGCAGATGAGGAAGCACCTCATCCAGGGTACTCAGCAGGGCTTGGGAGAAGTGGGCCATAAAGAGGGCCAAGCTCGCCTGGTGAAGACCAAGCGAGGAGGCAGTGTAGACCTTCTCAGCCATGTGGTCCAATTTTTTGGACTCTTTGTCAGACGGCTTATCAACGTCTCCAGTATTGCCTGAGTGCCCAAACACTGAATACACCACCAGACCCTCAGCCGAGGGGTGTTCAGTGAATCCCGAGAGGCAACCACTGTAGGTAGGCAGTATAGTGCAGTGGTTTAAGGCTCTGAGCTGCAAACCTGGAGTCCTGGGTTTGAATCACAGAGCCCCCACTTGCATATAGTGTGACCCTGAGCAAGTCACGTAACTTCCTTGTGCTCCCAGGTCACACCTGGAAACAAGCTTTCAGCTTAGTGTGTCTCTCCTGGTAAAACAAACAAACAAAAAAAAAAAGGTAGGTATCGCATACTTGCGGGCCATCCAGGAGAAGGGCACAGGGCATGAAGCTGGGTGCTGCCAGAGCTCCAGAGCAGGGCCAAGAATGGCTTCCACCACTGGGAAGGCCTCCATCACAGAATCTCCCTGGTCGAGGATCTTGGTCAGCAGGTAATGGGTCCATTTCTGGACAGGCTCCATTTTCATCCCCGTGGACTCAGAGATCAGTCAAAGAAGGCCCAGAAAGGAAGTAGGTCCTTCTTCGGTCGAGAGGTCCACCACCAACATCTCGCTGACCGGACGGAAGTGCAGGGAGGAATCTCAGACTCTGAAGAATCATTAAAAAGTGGTCGACCACCAGAGTCCCCACTGACCCTCTAAGGACAGACAGGGGTGACAGTGACCAACAGCCGATGGGGAAGCCCCTTGACCAGCTGAGACTCCTTAGTTGGAGCACTGGAGGTCAGTTGTTTAGGTGGTGGCTCCACCGGAATTGGTGGACACACCAGGGTCGTCCAAGCTGGGACTGTCTTGGTCAGCTCCTTAGGCAGATAAGGCGTCGGCCTGTCAGGCGGAAGCCAGGTGATATCTGGTGTGGAAGCTTCATACCAGTGAACACCAACTGTTGCCACATGAGGTCCTCATAGCGTTGACATAATTTGTGCTGAAGTCTCTTCTCACCCAAGGAGGAGGAAGATGAAGAGTAGCGGCGGCACCACTTCCCATGGTGTAGAGAGCTGGAGCGCCGATGTTGGTGGGAGTCGCTTGACCCACAGAAACAGGACTGAGACCGCGACTGTCAGGAGGACTGGTGGCGGGCTTGGAGGGAGTCACTGAATGCTTTGACCAGAGGTGGCAGGTCAGCGGACTGATCCGTCCCTCCATCGGTCTGAATCAGGACCGGAGTCCTGGACAAGGAAGTGCTAACCACTTCAGTAGACAACTGGTCGGTCAGTTCGAGAAAAATCTAGGCCAGGACTTCAACCAACATCTCTGCCAACTGGCCTGATGGGGTTACCATTCAGTCGGTGGCCTGGGCCAAGGATTCAACCAAAGTCAGATCCAGAGAAGCCAAGAACCCGAAGCTCTCGACCAAGAATGCTCCCAGTCCCATGAACGTCAGCGAGTTCATTCTTTTTCTTTTTTGGACTCTTTTTTGGATTTCAATTTGTGCCCAGAAGGTCCCTGGCGGAGGGTCAGCAGAGACTGGCACAATTCCTTGAAGGAGCCCGTAAAAGTTGAGCCCAGCTGGAGCAGTACAAAGGCAGAAGCTGAAGAGGAGAGGGATGCAGCCTGGACCGCCTCCACTTCAAGTGCTGCAAACTGTTCAGTGGACCCTGCAGCCATGGAGGCCACCTAGCAGGCATCCTTGGATTTGACCGGCGTATTCTGTTGGCCCAGGTGGCCCAGCTTAAGTCGGGTGAGATGGTCCTCGAGAACGGTCGGGTGGAACAAACGACTCAAGTAGCAACCCTGGGGATCATGCTTGTGTCCCAGGCAGTAGACGCACGTGGGGTGCGGGTCGGTTCAGGACATCTTCTGCCTGTAAGGACACTAGTGGAACTTGGGAGCAGACTTGTCATCCATCGTGGTCACAATCGAAGATCAAGCTGAAGGCAAAAAAACTGTTTTAGAAATTTGGAAGTAAATCTGAACTGTAGATTTAGTAGTTGCCGTATTGGTCCTTGCAAGAATAGATCCAGAAGCAAATGATTTGATACCTTTTAATGGACCAACATAGATGTAACAAGAACAAAGTGCTTAGCTTGGACCAATCAGTCCTTCAGAACTCATGGCAGTTGTTTGGAAAATACAATACTTAAGTATTGTATTTTCCAAACAACTGCCATGAGCTTCTGAAGAAGGACTATTGGTCCGAAAGCTAGAGCACTTTGTTCTTGTTACATCTATGTTGGTCCATTAAAAGGTATCAAATCATTTGCTTCTGAAGTAAATCTGGAAATGTAAGCATCGAGGGCCTACTCAATGCAGGAGCAGTATGGAGGGAACCCTGCATCTTCCAGCAGAAAGAAAGCTCTGGAATCAGGGAGCTAAGGGAGTTACCACCTGGGTGGGTGGAAGGACGTTTCCAGTAAGATTTAAAGGGAACAACTGCCAGAAGTGTGGCTAGAACATCATATCCATGCCTAGAATCTAAGTGTAGGATCAAAAACCCAAACATATATATACATATGTTTGGGGCTTTGATCCTACACATATTAGGGTTCTAGGGGCATGTGTGTATATATATATATATATATATATACACACACACACACACACACACATACCCCCTACAAAAAATTACCAACAGTTTAAGCCCAAAAAATCATGCAAACCATATAAGTTCACTCAGTCCTCTTTGATTTTCAATAGTCCCAAGGTGAGTCTTTTTGAAGAATCCTTATTAAGAGCCAGGTTCACTTTAATGTTCCCTTGAAGTTTAAGTTATTTGTTGCTGTGTTCTGTTCTCCTTTAATAGGGATAGTTAATTTCTTAGTTCTTAATCCCTTTTCCCTTTTATCTTTTATTTTTCCTCTTCCAGAGTAAAATTGTACCTAAAAACATAAAGTCGAACAGACGTACCAGGGACCACAAAAAAAAAAATGCAACAGCTGACTAGGCTTATTTTAACCTGATCTTTCCTTTGCATATTTATATTTATAAGATATTTTAATTTCTGTACAATTAACCACCAGTCAATGGATAAACTCAGAAATTAATATAATCTTGATATTATCATTCAGTTCAACAAAACTAATTTCCCGACCCAAACCAGGATGTTGTTTGCAACTCGTTATATCATAAAATTATTACTACAAATCAATACTTGGACACCTAAGCACAAAGGCACTTTAAGCACTTTAAATACTTGAGGCACTTTAAAAGCACTTTAAGAACATTACTAGCTTATTTGGCTAACTAATATGTTATAAGGCTTATCTATTTCTTTTACCTTCCAAAAAATAGTGGCAAGGTGTTCTTTCAAACACACTTTAAAAAGGTGGGGTGTACTTGCTTTGTGCTGTCACCAATAATACCAGAGCAACTGCAAGCAAGGAATAATAAAATAAATTTTGTTTACTCAATTCAGTAAGTTTTAAAACAAGGAGAGGTAAAACCCTTCCTCTAAATAAAATTCAATTCAGTGAAAATGTTTGAGAAAAATCCAAACTCTGCTTACCATGCTGGATGATTTTTTATTTTATATATATATATATATATCATAGGATCAATCCTCATCTCTACCCCCATTTTCACTTGGGTTCTGAAGCTCATAGAAGATCCTCGTGATGCTAAAAGACTTTTGATCTGCAAGTTTTGGGTGCTACTATCGCTCACAAAACTCTCACAAATCCAAATCCCAGTCTAACTGGTAAGCAGCATAAAACTTCCAAGCTTTGAAAACCTTTGTGCATGTTCCTTGACCTAGTGGTTTTCAAAGATGGCACTTTGTCAAACAAGAACACATGCATGCGCATTAAAGGTACTCCATCTTGATCACTTGACCTCGCTTTCCCAAATTTTATATGTAAGGGTACATACACACCAATAATAAAAATCAAGAGAAAAAAACTTAGGAAAACTTGCCACTACAAAGCTCGCTACCATGCTCATAAGTATTTTATGTGTCACTATATGGTTCTGTCTCTCAGTTTCAGGAAATCGTAAACTTATTTAATATACCTTATCGCTTACCCATAGAAATCCCAATTTTTTATTTTAAGTAGTCAGCCAGTTATAACCCAATATCTAACTAATTGGCTATAATGGCTATGGCTGCCTTGTAAAAATGGAAGGCTAAAGTCAAACTTTTAATACAGGAGAAAAAAAAGATTTTTAGATTTTATAAAAAGGAGTATATAAGCTGTTCCAAGGAAGTCACTCCACTTAAACTGCTATATGCCAATCTTTTAGGTCACTCTCTCTCCTTGACCTCTCAAGTTGCTTTAATAGCTTTATCGGCTCTTTAACAGGCATACAACAGGTGTAAAACAGTATAAGTCCATTATTTAGCTCACTGTTCCAATTCCAACCTGCAGTATATCGCTCCTATTTTTAACCAAAGCTCCAGCAGCACTCCACCAGCACAACCACCGCACTCAGGGATATTCACCTCCACAGGGCTTATCCTTGTGACCCTCTCTAAGGGCTCCTGCCACCTCAAACTCCCAATGAGGAGTTTCAGTAAAGAAACCGCCTGAACGGTGACAAAAATCTTAGTGCAAGTAATGTATCTTGGAAAGGCTGTGCACAGGTCAAAAGGCACAGTGACTTAAGAATAGATACATCTAAATCTCCTTCTGTGTTTTAGGCAATGGTGGGCCTTGGTGGCATACCTGTTCTTGACCACAAAATGCCTCGCACAGCCCTGCACATGGTGCTCTTCCACAGCAACGCAGCATGTAGCACTCTGTCCTCCAAATCCCCAGTGGCGGCCTCTACACCAGGGCCCGCCAGGGCACGTGCCCTGAAAATGCTGTGCCCCAGTTGGTGCCTCATATGGCAGAGCTTCCATAGTAACAATATATCAGTGCCCTGGCTGCCATCTGTTGTGCCCCAGCTGTGCCCTGGTAACCATTTGTGTCTAGAGCCGCTACTGCAAATCCCCCCACACACACACAAACATTGAGCTGCTCATGAGTAAAAGTGCTGAAGTAGTTCTTATTGATATTTTATATCTAGAAAATCAAAAATATCAAACTCTTTGAAAAAAAGTATCACGCTTCTACAAATATTAGAAACCCAGAGTGTCAGTCCATAAACTAGTGGGTCACCTTTAATAGTATATTTGAGAAGAAAGAATAAAATACAAGGAGAAGGTGGGGAGAAAGTAGTAAAAAAGAATGGGAAAAAGGGCAAAGCAGAAAAGAGATCTAGGAGCATTCTGAAATGTATATTTCATTGCAACATCAAATATGCTTATGCTCTACAAAAATATAAAGAATCTGATCACATAGTAACATGTCATACACAAAGACATTTAAAAAAATCAATATGACTAGTTACCTATAAGAAGGTAATACAGTAATATCAATATGGTCATTCAATCCCATGGGAAGCAAGGCATTTAAAGTATAAATCCATTTTGACTCCTTCTGGAGGAGCATTCTGATTTGGTCACCTTTCCTATTACATGCTGCAACATGTTCCAGACCAATACATTTGAAATCTTCCAAACTACCCCAAAGAAACTGGGCAATGTGTAGTCCAAGTGTGACGTTGGCCATGGTATAGGTGATGGAACATACATGTTCTTGTATCCCTGCATATGGAATGAATTTTTCTGCCCACATATAGACTTGGGCAGGTGCAGGTGATTGCACAGACTACATAAGACATGGAGGAATTGATGAATTCTCATATGTACAATGTTACTATCTATGAGTGACACAACTTGCCGCCCAGTAATACAATGTCTACAAACACTGCACCTACCACATCTATGACAGTCCATGCCTAGTCTGTGCAGTTACATAGAATGCTCTCACCTTCAGCACCTCTGGCCACTACATACTTCTGATCTAGTGGCCATGAGCCCCAGAAAAAATGTTTTATTTTTTTTGTTTATTTACACATTGGTGTAAGGTTATAACCTATGAAATAAAATAATCTGGTATCCCTGAGTGTAGTCTTGTCTCTCACCTGGAGCTCACCAGCATGGCCAAACCTGATATCTTCCCAGATTCCTAAACCAGGTAGGAGTGGAGTGATAATTTATTTATTTATTTAGAAGCTATTCACCAGGAAAGCAACATGAACTGTAAACAGCTCATTTCCAGAAGTGTCGGGAGGTTACATAGGAAGGAGCAAGCGACAACAACTGATATATAAGCAGTAAGCTGAGAAAACAGGTACTTTGATATAGCCAGTGTGTCAGCCTAGACTTACGGGAGGGATGCATTTCATGTTCCACAAAACTCATTCAATATTAAAGGACAACTGTTAGGAAAGGTGAAGCCCCGACTGCTGCACAGATCAGGTCTTCACCTCCCGACCCCACTAAGCTCCATATGAAATGAACAGTTTAAGTACCTGAGCACTCATAAAATATCACAACCCTCTGGTGCAGCGGCATTTTAATTATGGCACTCCTCAACCCCGGATCTCGATTGGCAGTACCATGAGAAATGATGCTGCACTGCCTGTTCCTTAATAGTGCCCTTATGACCGGAAATAAACAATGTCTGTATCTCCGACGTTCAGCTGTTTTTCCTGAATTTGCCTAAATTCCATGGGTATGCGTGCCAGTCTGCAATTTTCTGACATAAGCAAGAGTAACATTGATTTACAAATGCATTTTTTTAACCTGTAACATCTTCCCAGAGATTGGGGTTAGGTAATTCCGTATTGTTTGGATTTTCTTGGCTATTTAGTTTTTGTTGATTGGGAAATATACTTAGTTATATCCAAGAAAGTTCAAACAAACCATGATTACCCAGACAATCATTATTTCCAACCAAACAGGGTCAGAGGGCAAACAAAAAAAAAAAATTTAAAAATGCACAAATAATCCAAAATACCCCTCACTTTAAAGACAGGTCCAAATAATGTCAGTTTTTAATACAATAAATGCAAAACAGGCAGTAGAATCTGGGTTTGCAAATGCATTTTTTTACCTGTTCCTCACAGAGCCCAGGCCAGGCTCTGCAACTACAGGTGGCAACAGCATTTAAAACATTTTTGAAAACATCAGGAAAGAGACAGGAAGGAAACCACTCTAGCCAGACTAGGAGGAGTACAGGGTGCAGTGGTGGGGCTAGGGGGACAGCCCAGGGCAAAGAGGAAGAAAAAGTGAAAGACGGGGCACAGTCTATACCCCCTCGTTCACTCTTTCTGCCTCCTTGCCTCTGGCTGTCCCCCAGCCCCACCACTGCTCCCTCCCTCTTCCTCCTTCACCTGATGCAGGATGCCTCACCCACTGTGCTTCCTTCTCTTCAAATTCTGGCTTGGCTCCCTTTCCTCACACCTTGCCCCCCAAACCAGGACGCAGAAAGAAGCTGTTACCAGCTCAGTTCAAAATAAAAAAAATGCTTTATATAGGTTATTTCCAGGTCCAGCTACAACCACTGCAATTCAATCCACAAAACAAACAAAGAATACAGCAACAGTGCACTTTTGGTGTACTAGATGGTCTGTGGTGCATGTCGTGTGCATTTTTTAACTACACTCATCTCTGAGCTCTCCTCCACCCCTGCTCTAAGAAAATGATTACTACCTGGCTGGCTGCAGGTTGAATGCATATATGCATGCTGACTGCCCACTACCAATATCTACCATTTTTTAATTAACACAAGCTTCACAACATTCCTAGCCCTAAACAGCCATCAAATGGTTATGCACTGTCATTTTAAATGGGACCAGTTAGCCTAAGAGCAACACACCTAAGTGGGTGGCTGGTCCCAGCTTGCAGTTAGTGTGCAAAACCTTTTTTTTTTAACTTACTGTTTACTGCAGTATGAAAGCATGCTGTATCAGACTAACTATGTTGCCTTACAAGCTGACAATATGCTGTAACCAAAAATCCCAGAATCCTCTGAAGCTGAACCAAAATTAGCATGATACATTCTATACTGCAGTAAACAGCATGTAAAAAAAATGTTTATGCACATAAAGTGCAAACTGGGATCAGCACTACACTTGGGCATGGGGCTCTTAGCACTGACTGTTCCCCTTTAAAGCTGCCTGTGCTCATCATGGCACCTGAGCCACAATTCCCTAATGCAGCAAAGTAACCCCCCACACACACACACACATATACCACAGGGAACAGCAGAGGATTAAAAAATAAAATGCCGAGGGATGGTGGTACGAAACAGCATGAAATCACTTGACTCTTACACTGAGGCAGAAAACATGGTCGGAAATCCCAAGGTAATATCCACATTTTGCCCCACATTACCAGAGGTAGAGATATAACAATTTAATGATCTGCAAATACTTCAGAACACATTTGTGTTATAGTCACGTGAAAAGCGTAATGTCTCTTTAAATAAAATTAAACAGCACAGCTCTAAATGCATGGGTCAGAATCACTGAATTAGTAAGTTTAAATTTTGTCAAAATTATCGTATCCTTATTTAAGCATAACTGATATAAGAAAAATCTTTTCAGGTTTACATGTTTTTTTTTTTTTTTTACTCGCCTGTCACGCTCCAGTGCGCCCCTCTCCTTCGGGCTCCACAGTGCTACCTACTCACCGGCCATCCTCTTCCTGAGCTCACCTCAATCCTTAGATAGCAGCCAACTTCTGAGGGGTATCCCGGTGTACCTCTTCACCGGGTGGGTCCCTCTCTTCCGAGGGGGAAGGCACCGAGAGGGAGCTTACCCAGCGCACTATTTATTAGGTCCCCCAGAAGCGCTGCTGAGGTAGAGGAGGCCCAGTGGAGGCTCCGGTGTGTGTGTCGTAGAGCGGGAGAGCCATCATCCGGCGAGCACAGGAGCCATTTTCCATTTTCTGGTGTTCCCACATTGCGCCGCTCTAAACGGTGCCCCCAGTCTCCACTGGGAGCCGCTGTTGAGCGAGGCGACCCAATCCCCCAGTCCTCCGGACACTCAATCCTCTTTGTCCCCTGCTGACCCTCGGCACCCTGAGTCCGTTCCTGAACCCGGGTCGCCGGCATGGTTCGAGGTGTGGCGTCCAGCTCCTCAACCCTCTGCTCCACTGGGCCGGCTGTTCCTAAAATCAATTTCAATGCATATACCTGATTTTAACTGACCCCTGTATTATGCACTGTTGCCCGTAATCTCACGTTGATGCACTGAATCATAAGAATGCCAGAAAGTTTAGGCGAGACCATATCTCCAATTATGAACTAGCTGCCGTAAATGGAGGAAGCTGATCGGCTGAGAGGTATCTGAAGCCATGATGACATCGAAGTACATACTCACAGCTTCAAAAAACTTCCGGCCACCAGCCTCCTCAATGGAAATGAGCTCCTTCACACAATGTTCCCTATGACCTCCCACGATCCTCAGTACTTCAGAATGTCTAGCACAAGGAGGGCAAGTGAAACTTCAATACTGCAGCTGTTAGAAAAAAAAAGAAAGCATAGACCAGCTTACAACAAACAAACTGCTGCCAGCTGCTGCATACATAAAAAACACTCTCTCCTCCAAGTCCACACACAACAACAAATCTGCCACCGACTACTGTGCTCTCAATTGGGAAATGCCACAATACCACCTCACCACCCTGATCGACACAAAGCAGTGGCAGAAGCCTGACAAAATGCCAATTTTTTTTATTAAACACAGTCTCTCCTCCCCCAGCATGTGCAGACTGTACCCAGCGGGCATGGCTCAAGCAGACTTGGTACGAGCACGAGTAGCTCAAGTGGAATGTGCCAATGTTTCAATTCCAACTGCTGGCATATTTTCCATGTTATACACTAACAGCCCTCACTACACTTACTAAATTCTTCCTTCTGCTCCCGCTCCCGCTTCTTTGGTTCTTTTCAAATAAATAAACAGTGCCACATCGCTGTAAAATCCAAAATCAGTTCACATCTGGGAGGGGTTCACAGCTGCATCTCATCCACCAACTCCACTTCAACAGCATCACCTGCTGCCCACAGCCCTCCAGGAGCTATTTTCTTAAAAGACACTCCTCCCACACCCCAAAAATGAATTTTTAACAGGTTTTAAACCTTTTTTTTTATTTTCTTGTACTGAAAGATTTTTAAGCCAGTTCATAATAGCAATAATGCACTCCATGGTGTGGTATATCATGGGATATTGTCACTTCTAGGGTGTTGGATGCACTTGGCATGTGGCCTTGTGCCCAACCACCTGAGGCGTGACGATATCCCATGATATACCACACCCTGTCATGCCTGCATTATTGCTTAATTATACAATGGAAAGAAAGAATCCTGGGCCCTGATTGGTCATTATGGGACTGGACCCATGATGTTATCCTAGTACAATATCATGGGTCTAGTCCTAGCACACTGATGACCACATCAAATGTTAATCAGATCACTCCCTGCTCGGCAGCCCAAGTCACTGATTCCCCTTGCAAGCTGCTTTCAGTGCTACCATTAACAGTTTTCTCATTGCAGCCTTCCCAATACCTGCCTCCCACCATGACACAAACCTCTCTGCCCAAATGTCAGTTTATAGGAGACTCACTCACACAACAGGATAATTCCCCAAAATGAAACCTCAAACTTTTCATAAAAGCTCCCCTGTAACTGACTTTACATTTCACTTTGGCTATTCTTGAAGCGCATGCTTAGCTGGCCGTTTGTAAGAAAAGTCACATGTAGCAGTGCTTACATTTTAGTTTAACATGCCAACCTGTAAAAGAAATAAGCCCTTCACTTTGCTGTAACACTCCCCTTGCCTGACTGCAGTCTCACGCACGACAAACACAAGGCTTCACAGTTCATCGCATCTGTTTTGGAATCCAGAACACGAGCCACTCAACGATCTCCAGCTTCAGGCACCGACATCACACCTTGGCTTCGCGCATTCCCCTGCAGCCACGATACAGGATAAAACAAAACACAGCCATACTGCTTCCCGGACTTAGAAGAGTCTTCCCAGTCCCTATCAAGTTGCTTACTATACCGTGTGGTGACAGATCATAATGGGGAGGGGTGATCAGACACTCACGTTTGCTTTCGATCTTCTCCCAGAACAAGCATTCTCAACTGTTCTTCAAGAATGAACAACAGAACCACAACCTGCACACTTTGGGGCAACTTGAAGTGACCAGGACTGCAAGGCAGATAAAAGCCCAAACAGAGACATGGCTCTACCAACTACAAAACAGACAGCTCCACCTACTGGAGAAACAGAATAGGAACTTTTTTTATTTAAATATCCTTCCACACTGAAAAATCAAGTAAAAAACTATTTAAAAAAAATGTATTTTGTTTTATTTTTTATTCTGTTTCAAAATGAGCTATCATATAATAGCAATAATGCACTCCAGGGTGTGTGTTGTGCTGGGATAACGTCACGCCTAGAGTACTGGATGCACTCGAGTTGCAACCTCGTGCTTGACCTCCCCAGGCAAGACGTCATCCCAGCACAACACACACCCTGTTGTGCATTATTGCTTAAATATTCATGTACACCACTGCCGTTGTTTTACCAAACATAACAAAGGTTATGAGATATTCTTTTAGTTGTGCCTTTAGGTGTTACACAGACACCGTAAACATAACGGCACCTTGAAATAAGTATACCTCTTTAAACTGCATGCAAGCTTTCTTTTACAAACACAGTATATTAGTTTTACTCTGCTTTCTCACAAACATAACTAATGTTCCTAAAAAAAGAGTAATCACACTCCTTACATGTGTTCAAAAGTCTGTTTTTTTAGGAGACTGTATATTTATAAAGCACTATGTTCACCAGCTGCGAACATTCAAATTGATGGCGTCTTACATTTACACCCGCTATATCTGAACAGGCGGCTTGCTGCTCATATAAATATTTGTCTAGCTTGTTCAGCCAAAATTTACTACTGTTAACAGTTTCTTTTAGCACAAACCTTCTGTGACTTCAACATAAAACCACTAAAACTCCTGCCTGGTGTCACTACATGATATGCAATGGAGTCTTATTTTACGCCACCAACTTGCAGATTCTTTTAGAGCTAATTTGCGGCTTAGCCTAATGAAATGTGCGACATTTACTTGATAATGTTTAATTTGCTGCAGTATTGTCTGGAGTAAAGAACTTTTTTAATATATGGACCAGCCACAAATGCAGCACTGAGGCATTTGAACGTAATTAGAATGGATGGGTCACTCCCCATATGGAAGCTTACTCAAGTCCTGGACCTAATATGTATTGTTCCAGCCCCCGCATCTCCACATCATCTCCTCAGCCACCAGTCATCCACTTCATGGGTCTGACAGTGTGTCTCACTGCTGTGACACGTCCATGGCATGCTCTCAGACCACGGATGCTACACATGTGCAGCTCTCACATGAATGCAATCAGCATGACTTGTGGACTTCAGCCGCACTCTGATTGGCTGATCATGAATGAGGATGTGGTGCACTGGAAAGAGGATGAAGGCAGAGGGCAACCATCGTATGAACACCACTACAGTGACTGTAGTGGCCAGGCTGGTCAGGGTGGGGATTTAAGAAACACTAAAAAAAAAAGGAGGTTCAAGGAAGAGGGGTTTGTTCAGCTCATCAAAGGGGTGGTGCACACGCTGCCACTGCCATATACAAATTAATATGACAGTAAATAATACATACATAAATTAAATACATATATATATTTTTTTTTTGTTAGTACTTTTTTTTCTCCCTGGCCACCAGTCTGCTTACCTTTACATCCAGGCAACCCCTCTGAGGTTTATGTCCGGCCACCATCCCGAGGACTCCCCGGCTCCACATTCGGGCCCACGGCACAACCCCACGGCTTACCCCCCACGGCGGGGAAGTGGAGAGCCCCCCTCTCAAGCTCTCACACCAGACCAGGATCCCGAGTTAAGCCATGCACTCGGGCGCCGAGCTAGTCCTCTGGGACAGCCATCATGCCACCGCGACTGGTGCCCATGTTTTCCGTGTTCTCCTTCCCCATGCATGCAATGACACAAGGGACAGAAGTGCACATGCTACCACGCACCCCTTCCCGGCATCTACTGCAGCACGTCCCCAGTCTGCCTGTGACCTGCCGTCACCCCCAGCAACCGCTAGAGGCCACTAGGACACTGGGACATCCCACCCCGGAGAAGGAGAGCAGTCCTACAGACGCCAATCCTTCTCCTCCCTGCCGACCCCGACGACCGAGGCTCATTCCTGAACCCAGGTCACCAGCGTGGTGCGAGGTGTGGCGTCCACCGCCTCAACCCTCAGTGCCACCAGGCCAAACATACATATTTAAATTACAGTAAAATAAAGCAGTAATAAAAATAGTGGCATCAAGCCTTTCAAAGCAGAGGTCCTCATAAAAGATCAAATGCCTCTCTAAAAAGATAGGTCTTAGGATATCTCTTAAAGGCTTCCACCATAGAGGCCTCCCTCAGAGTTCTATGTAGGGTGTTCCACAGGACAGGATCAGCAACTTCAAACGACTGGTCTCCTGAGGATTTTAGCTTTGCTCTGGGAACTGCAAAGAGGTCCACCTCAGTGGAGAGGAAGGAGTGGAAAAATCAAGGAGTCAGGAGTGCCTACAGGTATCCAGGACCAGTTTATATAGGGTTTCATAGGCCAGTAAACTGACCTTGAAAGTAATACTCCACTTCATCGGCAGCCAGTGCACGTCATGCAGGACCAGGGTCACATGACAAGACTTTGGTAAGTCTGCCAGCAGCCTGGCCGCTGCATTCTGCACTAGCTGCAGGTGCCGCAGGACACCTCTACTGACCTTGAGATAGTAAGCATTACAGTACTCAAGCTCGACATCATAAACACATGCACTAGTGATGGCATTTCTTCAAAAAAAAAAAAACAGTTGGGATGGCTACAAAGGGATTACTAATGAACTCTCACCAAAGTCAAAGAGTCATGAATAGTGCCTATTATTCATTCTTCTTTCCTGAATAAAAATAGGCTATTATTATTCAGGAAATACCATTCGTTACTTCCACACCCATAGTTACCATCAGTTAAACTAAGCCGGAGTCATAAGGTGTGCATAGAGGTGTTATGCCCCTAGGGTTAGATCAACAAAACAACCCAACCCCTGGAGTGCCTCAGTACTAATATAAAACTATAATGTTTTTATTGATAAACTATTAATAGTGTATGGTAGAATGTTGTATTCCCTCAAAATCTATCATTTACCAATCTTGTTGTACCATCAATGTGATGTCATGCTATTGTTGTACCATCGTGTGTACATCACATCGATGGTACAACAGGAGGTAATGTATTTACGCCTGCGTGGTTAGCTGAGAATCGGCCACGGCGGTAATCACTCGCATTGAATTTGACATCGCAGGACAGGGTTAGAAAAGTAAGACCTCCTTTTTTTTTTTTTTTTAAATAAAATCGCCTTCTACAGAGCGTTGTACTGTGGCCGAGCATCAGTTCCTCGCGGAGAGGGGGGTTGGTAGGCGAAGTCTGAAAGTGCGGCTACACAAGATAGCGTCTGAAAGAGCGGCAGCTCGGCTTTTAAATTACTGTTGCCCATACACTATAAAGGCAGTGGATGGGCAACAGTAAACAACAACAACACTGTTTTTAACTTCTCGAGGTTTCATGACAACCGAAAACCTCTCGAGCTTCGCTCTTGAGGTTTTATTGGTTGTCATGACAACCTCTCGAAGTGAACAACAGTGTTGTTGTTCACTGTTGCCCATCCACTATCCTATATCTTGTTCTGTTGCACATGGAGGTGTCCAGCTTGGTACAATGCTGCCAGCCAATCAGAATGCTCCATGTGCAGCCACTGTTCTAGTTTAGCTTAGAAACACAGAAACTTAGAAAGGTAAGGGAAGAAAAAGACTTGGGAGTTCCTCCACTCTACTCTGGAATGTACCTACAGCTACTCCAAGATGGCTCCTCACTCTACCCACTACTTTCCCCCGGTTCTCCTCACCCTCCCCTGCCTAGTAATTTCTTTGTAGCCATCCCAACTGTTTTTAACCCTACCAATTGTTTTGAATTGATGATTGCAAGTGGTAGGCTAGTTTCATGACATATTAAGATGGGAGGCAGCAATGTGTGCTGCTGCTCTCACCAGCCCATGCTGTCCAAGTGCTCCTAACTAAACTAAAGATCTTCACCTCTTATTTTATGTTCTCAGCACTGCCTCAATAACCTATGAATGCAACTAGTGTTATTTCTTAATTAGAAATAAAGCAAGGATTTTGAAAACGGCTTCTGTTGCTGAGGAATGTCAGTCGGTTGATGTTTCGATGGTTTAGCCGCTTCTCTTGCTGATCCTCCAGTCGATATTAGGAGTGCAGAGCAGTAAGTAATGAAGCTCTTCTCTCCTTCGGTAAATAATAGTAATATTTTTACAGAGAGTCTGACTAAATAATACAGGCAACCAGAGTCTGTAAGCGACAGATTCTAGCATCTGGTGTTCAGGAAGAAAAATTACTCACCTTAGTAATTATGTTTCTTCTAGTGGAGTCTTGCTGTATTCTGACAAGTGCAGTTAGCCCCAGCCTTTAAACTGCCCCGGAGAACAATGGGTTAACTTTTCTATGGAGGGCATAGAATGTTGATCTCGAGCTTGGTTGATGTCTCTGCCTGTTGTATTTTGAACTGCAACCGTCAGATCTTTACGAGCAAAACTCACTAGGTGTTCTGTGTGAAACTGTAAAATTTTACTAGCAAACTGGCAGAAAAATAATTTTTGGGTTCCCAAAGGAAGACCCAAATCAGGAAACCCAAAAACAAAACTAATAAAATTGAAATAACATATCACCCATGAGTAACAGAGGTGAAGGGGCACCCTGGGTGCTAACACTGCGCCTGCCCACCCACATCCCAAAAATCCAGGTTCTGAGAGGGAGGGAGGGAGGTCAGAATACAGCAAGACTCCACTAGAAGAAACATAATTACTATGGTGAGTAATTTTTCTTCAAACAACATGAAGTCTTGCTGTATTCTGACAAGTGCAGACTACCAAGCAGTACCTCCATGGAGGAGGGACAGAACCTACTTTGGGAATAGGCTCTGAAGTACTGCTGTGCCAAACCGAGCATCACTCCTAGCCTGGATATCCAGAGAGTAATGCCTGGTAAAGGTATGTACTGTTTTCCAGGTGGCTGCTTGACAGATTTCTAAGAGAGGGATATCCCTGGCAGCAGCCAGGGAAGCAGCTGTACCTCTTGTAGAGTGAGCCCTCAGGCCTGAGGGTGGAATCTTTCCCAGTTTCTCATAACAGAATTGTATACAAGACATAATCCACCTGGCAATAGTTCTCTTGGTGGCAGGTTTGCCCTTTCCTACCTCTCCATAAGTGAGGAACAACTGGAGGGGAATCAAACCTGTGACCCTTGGTATGCTCTATGTAGTAGCTAAGGGCTCTCTGAACATCCAAACTGTGTAGCCTCATCTCCCCTGATGAAGAGTGATCAGTGAAGCAAACAGGGAGAGACATAGACTGATTCAGGTGGAAATCTGAAACCACTTTAGGTAAGAACTTTCTGTTAGTTCTAAGGACCACTTTATCTCTGTGAAAAGAGATGAAATCAGGTTCCACTGACAGGGCTTGCAATTCACTGATACGTCTAGCAGAAGTAATGGCTACCAAAAACACAGTTTTCCAAGTCAAGTACTTAAGCTCTGCTGAGGACAAAGGCTCAAAAGGGGGTTGCATAAGCTGAGCAATGCAAACATTAACATCCCAAGCAGGAGCAGGATCCCTAAAGGGGGGATTGGTATGAAGCAATCCCTTGAAAAAACTTACAGAATACAGGGTGGGATGACAGTGAGGAAGACTTGCCTACTGACAGGAAAGCAGAAACAGCAGACAAGTATACCCTGAAAGTAGCTGTTCTGAGGCCCAGGCTATTAAGATGGACCATATAATCCAGAACTGTAGGCAATTCAGCAGTATCTGGGGAGATATGCCTTTTGGAACATCAAATGCTGACTCTCTTCCATTTCAAGTTATAAGTCTTTCTGGTGGAAGGCTTTCAAGAAGCTTTGAGAATATCCAGAACTGCCCGAGACAGATGCAAATCTGCAAACTCTAACTCTTCAAGAGCCATGCCTTGAGACTGAGAGACTGCAGATTGGGGTACCAAATCCTCCCCTGAGAGGAGGTTAACAGGCTGTAATTCCTGAGAAGAGACAGGGGAAGATGGACTGCTAGAGACAGCAACAAGGGGTACCATGGCTGCCTGGGCCAGTCTGGAGCAATCAGAATCATTTTGCAAGGTTGTGACCTTATCTTGACTAGAACTTTGAACGGGGAGCATACAGAAATTTCCCTTCCCAGTTCAGAATCAGAGCATCCTGGGGGACTGAGCCCAAGACTGGGGGTCTGCAACAAAACAGAGGAAGTTGGTGATTGTCTGGGGCTGCAAAAAGATCTATCTCTGGAGTGCCCCATCTTGAAAAAATCACCTTCAACACCAGAGGATCCAGGGCCCATTCGTGATGGTCCTGAGATATTCTGCTCAGTGCATCTGCTAGGACATTGTCCTTCCCTGGAAGGTGAACTACTATCAGAGAGGTTTGCAGGGAATAAGCCAGGGAACACAACTTCATTGCTTCTATGCACAAGGCCGTAGACCGAGTGCCTCCTTGCTGGTTGATGTACCATCAGGGTGTCTGCTTGGCAGAGGCTTTAGGCTGAGGAGTGGATGCAGGCCTGCTCATCCCCTTTCTGCCTCTCCCTCTGAAGAACCCTCTCTGCGAAAAGGAAGAAGAGGCCTGTGCTTGGTAAAAAGGCCTTTGAAAAGGCCTGCCCCTGCCCCTAGACTGCTGCCTTTGAGGAGTTGCCTGCCTTTCCTTGGCCTGAGCACTCCTGTAAGTGGTCCTGTACTTGTCCATTTTCTTCATGTAATTCTCTGTCTGCTCCCCAAACAGAGAATTACCCATTACAGGAAAATCCATGGCCTTAGCCTGGGTATCCTGTGAGAGGTTAGTACATCTGAGCCAAGCCATTCTCCGAAGAGCCACAGATATAGCCATGACTCTTGATGACACATCATTGGAGTCCACAGCATGAAACTGAACTTTGATGCCTCAATCCCATCTGCAGCCACCTCCGGTAAGCTGGGGGGAAGCCTGTTTAGCCAGTGCCAGTACAGTGTCCCACCTGGACTTCTGGTATCTGACTGTACAGGCCATACAATTGGCTTGCCTGAGTCCTGAGGAAGATACCATGTACTGTTTTTTTTGCCATGGCATCAATCTTCCTGGAGTCCTTGTCCGGGGGGTGTGATGCCAAGGGAATGTTTGCCTTATCGCAGGCAGCAGCCTGTACAACCCCAACAAAAAAAGACTGAGGTAGACAGGTCAGTGGAGGATGCTGCAAAAGAAGGTAAAGCCATCAAGAAATGGAGAGCAATGAGTACCAATGCCCGTAGTCTGAGTAACAAGCTTTCTGAATTAGTGGCATTGATGGAGGAGGAACATCTGGATATCGTGGCAGTCACAGAAACATGGTACACACAAAACCATGACTGGGACATAAACATACCAGGATACACTATCTACAGGAGGGACAGGGAGGGTAAAAGAGGAGGAGGAGTAGCTCTTTACATAAGGGAAGGAATCAAAGCAACAGAACAAAAGGGTAAACAGGGAGGAGAAGAAGCACTGTGGGTAAATTTGGAGACTGGCAATGGCACCACAATCCGCACAGGGGTTGTATACAGACCCCCTTCTCAGGGGGAGGAAATGGACAAGGAAATGATAGAAAGTATACTTAGAATGGCAGAAAAAGGGGAGATATTGCTGATGGGTGATCTGAATATGCCAGATGTTAACTGGAGTGCAGTTGCAGCAGCCACTTCGAAGAGTGGGGTTATTCTAGATGCCCCACAAGGGGCATGCCTTAGACAACTAGTATTGGAGCCCACTCGAGAGGGAGCAATCTTAGACCTGGTTCTCTCAAATGGAGATGAAGAGAGGATCACAGATGTAGAAGTGGGTAGCCATCTGGGAACTAGCGACCATCGAACAGTATGGTTCACAATAAACACAGCAATAGAGTCAAGCCATACAAAGGCAAAAGTACTGGACTTTAGGAGGGCTGACTTTGCCAAAATGGGTGAATGGCTAAGGAATGCACTAGCAAATGGGCAGGAAGGAGGGTGGAAGAACAATGGGGAATAATAAAAACTGCCATCACAGAGGTAACAAGCCTTTGTGTGAAGCAAATTAACAAAACAAAACGATGTAAGAAACCACTATGGTTCTCAAAGGAAGTGGCAGTGAAGGTTCAAGAGAAAAAGAAAGCATTCAGGAAGTACAAGGAATCACAGAAGGAGCAGGACAGGAACTGTATCAGTTAAAGCAAAAGGAAGCTGGGAAGGCAGTCAGAACAGCATAGGCACAAACTGAGGAAAAGATAGCCAACTCAGTTAAGAAGGGGGATAAAACCTTTATAGGTACATCAGGAGCAAGGAAGACCAAGGAGGGCTAGTGAGGCTTAATAAAGAGGAGGAAGGGTGGGCAGAGGGTGACTGTGAAAAGGCAGAGATACTAAACAAATATTTTGCTCAGTATTTACAAAGGAAGTGGGGAGGTACTTAAAACAAACAGTAGAAACACTCTGGATACAGAAGTTGATGCCAGCCCATTTACAGAAGAAAGGGTTCTGGAAAGAACTCTTAAAACTGAAGGTGGACAGAGCAATGGGGCCTGATGGGATTCATCCCAGAATTTAAAAGAACTAAGGGTAGAACTAGTGACACCACTGACTACCCTCTTTAACAAATCATGGGAGGATGGGGTGGTACCCGAGGACTGGAGAAGGGCAGATGTGATTCCCTTCACAAAAGTGGGAGCAAGGCAGAAGCAGAAAACTACAGACCTGTTAGTTTAACCTCAGTGGTAGGGAAAATGATGGAATCACTTCTGAAGGAAAGAACTGTTGAGTGTCTAGAGGCCAGAGGGGCACAGGACCCAAGGCAGCATGGATTCACAGCGGGAAGGACATGCCAGACAAATCTGATAGATTTCTTTGACTGGGTGACCAGAGTAGTAGATCAGGGAGGGGCTGTGGACATGGCCTACCTAGACTTTAGCAAGGCATTTGACACAGTCCCACACAAAAGATTAATATACAAGTTAGCCAGCCTGGGAGTGGGTCCCAAGATGACAGCCTGGTAAAGAATTGGCTGGAGAATAGGACACAGAGAGTAATAGTAAATGGAGTCCACTCTGAAGAAAGGGGTTACTAGTGGGGTACCGCAGGGTTCAGTATTAGGACCGGTCCTCTTCAATGTCTTTATAAGTGACATTGGAGAGGACTGGAAGAAAAGTATGTCTCTTTGCAGATGACACAAAGATCTGCAATAGAGTTGATGCACAGGGTGGGGTGGAAAGGATGAGAAGGACTTGGCAAGGTTAGAGGAATGGTCAAATGTATGGCAGCTTAGATTCAGTGCTAAGAAGTGCAGGTAATGCACCTGGGAAACAAAACCCAGGGGAAGAGTACACAATGGGGGGTGAGATACTAACAACAACAAAAATGGAAAGGGACCTGGGGGTAGTCATATCAGATGACCTAAAGGGCATGGGCAAGCAATGTGAGAGGGCAGCAAGGAGGGCTGGGGGGATACTGGGATGCATATAGAGAGGCATCACCAGTAGAAAACAGGAAGTTATTATCCCTCTGTACAGACAGTTGGTGAGACCCCATCTGGAGTACTGCGTGCAGTTCTGGAGACCCAATCTCTGCAAGGACATAGACAGGATAGAGGCTGTCCAGAGGAGGCAACTAAAATGGTGCAGGGTCTGCACCAGAAGACATATGAAGAGAGACTTAAGGAGCTTAATATGTATAGCCTCGAGGAAAGGAGGGAGAGGGGGACATGATAGAAACTTTCAAGTACAGTATCAAGGGAATCAACAAAGTCCAAGAGGGTAGCATCTTTCAAAAAAAGAGGTGTGCAAGAACAAGGGGGCACAATTTGAAGATAGAAGGGGGTGGCTCAGAGGTAATTTAAGGAAATATTTTTTCACAGAGAGGGTTGTGGATGCATGGAACGGCCTTCCAGAGGAGGTTGTGGAGTCAAAAACAGTGGTGGAATTCAAGCATGCATGGGACAGTCATAAGGCAATTCTAGGGGTTGGGGGTAGGAAGAAGTAGTCTGCTGGTTAACTAGGATCTGCAGCTTATCCAATAGGTAGGGAAATGGGCAGACTGGGTGGGCCAAGCGGTCCTTATCTGCCGTCAAAATCTATGTTTCTATGTTTCTATGGCTGCATTGCTGATAAAGGAACACTGTATCTGAGCCCGAAAGAGTATACCTCTTGTCCATTCTTCTATCCACAGGAGGTATGGAATTGGGAGACTTCAGAATTTTTGTGTCTGTTTCCAAAAGATTTGTGGAGGGAATAGACTGTCTCCTGGACTCTGGAATGTCCATCATCTATCTCACATAGTCAGGCTCCTTGATCCTCCACTGCCTCCTCCACAGGAAGCTGGAGAGTCTCAGCCGCCTTTCTGTAAAACATAAAGTGGGAAGGGGACTCAGAAAGCCTAGGAGGAGAAACACCTGAAGGTCTGTCTGGGGAGATGTTCGGATCAATAGGCACATCCAGACTTTCACCATCACCATATTCATCTTCCAACTCTCCTTCCTCCTCAAATTCCAGTTCATAAAATTCTTCCAGGGTATAATCGTGAACCAGGGGAACCGACCGAACCGAGCCCCTGCCAAAAGGTGCCGGATCAGTCAGAACCGGTGAGCGATTCTACTAATCGCTTGGCTATTTCTTTGGTGGTCGGAGTATGAGATTGTGGATTCGAACCGACGATTTTTCTTTGCGCCTTTTTGCCGGAACTGACCCCTTGGGATCAGATCTCCTTCTGCCGAAGAAATATCACCCTGGTCAGAGGGCACTCCTTCTGGTTCTGGCGAACCGAACCGAGCTGGCCATCCGGGTCAGCGGACTTCTCGGCCTCCCTTTCCTTAGTCTACCTAATCTCTTTTCAAGGGTAGATTTGGGAAAATTTTTACAAATTTGGCAGTCTGAATCGAGGTGGTCAAACCTCAGACAATAAACACAGGTGGTGTGGGGACTGGCCTTAGCAAAGACCTCCCCACAGTCACTGCAGTGTTGAAACCCAATGGGCCCGTTTTTTTCTTGGGTTTCTCAGACATGGCCATCCTAACCAAACTTACCCTTTTTTAGGCAACCGCCAGGTAAGACTCCACTATCGGTTCCTGACCGTGTCATGGGTCTTGGAAAAAAACGTACTAAAACCAATTTTTTTTTAGAACCGATACGGACCGGTAATCACACACTAAAGTAAGATACAAAAATTACCTGAACGATTGGTTCAGCCGAACCGATCCACACTGTTTACAAGTTCCAGACAGAAAACAGAACAAAACCTGTCTAGTACTCATGGTACCACAGACAGAGACTTGAACTGACTATGCAGAAAATAAATTTCGGTAGAAACGGACCGAAAACCGACACTTCAACCGACTTCAAACCAAACTGCAGAAGAAATCTCTGGAGCGACTGTTCAGTGAGGCGAAGTAAAGAATCTGACGGTTGCAGTTGAAAATACAACAGGCAGAGACATCAACCGAGCTCGAGATCAACATTCTATGCCCTGCATAGAAAAGTTAACCCATTGTTCTCCGGGGCAGTTTAAAGGCTGAGGCTAACTGCACTTATCAGAATACAGCAAGACTTCATATTGTTTGAAATTAGAAATGTCAGTGGAGCTTACAGACCGAGAGGGTTTTGCCTCATTCTAGCTGAAAAGAGCTGGTGCTAAAAATTTATGAATTTTATGAATGAAACTGGCATTATTTAATCGACAGTTTCCGACTGCAGGAATGAAAAACTGAATGAATGGATTTTTCGAGTTCCTTTATGGTGATGTGACTCGATAGGCCCTGAGAGAAGGAGAACAAGAGGTGGAATAGCATTTATGCTGACATGCCTGAGTTTGGCTTGCTAAAGGTATGCCAATATTACCTGGGGAGGATTGTTACTGTTTTCCTTGTCCACCCACAAGGTTACTCGCTCAGTGGGCGTTTCTCTTCTGTTTAATTTGCAGTGTGGCGTGGAACAGTCAAGATGGGAAGGAAGACAGAAGGAGGCAGCGCTCCAAGTCCAAGATTTCAGTGTAACTACCTAAATCTCAGATATCTGAAAAAGGAGCCAAGCGTGTCATAAGAGGTCAAAGGCGAGGGAAAAATGTTGCTAGGAGTCCAGACCTTTACATGAATGGGAAGTGTGGAAATGTGTTTATGCTTATGGGTGAGGAATAATGGCAACTCGTCTGGTTGGGAAATCAACAGATAGGCGGACTGCCTTTAATGCCTATAAATGCTTGAAACAATGGCGAAACACAGAAAAACCCATTGCTTTATGTCGCTCACAGCATTTTCTGATCGAGTAATGAACCAGATTTAAAATGAAAGACAATTACTGCCTTGACTGGACTCCTAGCCTAAGTAGTCGTATGGCAAAACTGTTTAAATGGCCTGGCTCCTGAATATTTGGAAATGGCAATTAATACTTATTTTGCTTTTAAAATGTGCTTAAACAGTAACACGGATGCCCTTTTACACGGCAAATTCTTTATAATGGGACGCTTTACGAGCTTTTTGATTTAAAATTCAGTGGATTATATGAAGCTCTTATGAGCAGTATTGCTAAGAGTATGAATTCCAGTATTTTAAAGGAGCTTTAACTTTATTTTTTAGAATTTGTTGCAACTCGTACAAAAGGAAAATTGTGGCATCATTTCATACCTATTAGCATGTTTAATGTGTTGCAGCTGGACCTTATTGTCTGCAGAGCATGCTGCTGACATTTCTAAAGGCACATTCAGAGAGTGGACTTTGGGACACCTGTGCTGCTCTTTCTATGGACCTTCAAGGATAGGAAATCAATATCACAGAAAAGATGGATTCCGCATAAAATAGGAGCCTCTTTTTGTTCACTGCTTGTTTGCAGTGGATTTATGTACACTGTTTTAGGATGGGCCTGATAAATTAGGGCCTTAAGTTTTATGTATGTGGGCAAGTAAATATGTGGACCCTTATAGGGATAAAAACTGAACCATGTGAACCAAGTGAACTCTTTAAGAGCCTCTAGCTTAATACTGACTTAAGCGGTGTATTTGTGGCTTGTTTTGAACTTGTTTTAGTTTTAGTATATTGTAATGGTATACTGCAAAGGCTTTATTGCCGATCAATAAAACCTTTGACATGACTTGACTTGACATATTAAGATGATGGTTACTGTTTTAGGACAACCATCAGCCGAATGTATGGGAACAGACAGACTGCAATTTTAGAAGCCTGCTGCACTGGAGACTTAGTGGATTAAGGAGCTTTTCACCTCTAGATTACTGGTTCGACTCTGGCTTGGAGTGGTAGTAGCCAAAGTCCATTATCATCTGATGCCTGTTCGTTGGCCTATTTGAAATGAGTCGTGGAGGTCTCCATCCATTCCTAGTGGGTAGGGTTCCACATCTCAAAACCAGGAACACAGTAGGTTTTTATAGCGAACTTGTTGGCAGTCTCACACAAGGGTCTATGGACTGATTAACAATGGCATCTAAACAGCTCTCTCACCTACGAGGCAGTCCACCCATGACAGACTTGGGACACTTTGATGGGACAGTGTAGAGAAGACTGCAGTGACTACCCTTGTGGTGCCTGTAATGTGGATAAACAGAGAAGTTCCTATCCCAGTGCAGTCAGCCCAGCTCCTTTTATGAGCACTAAATTCACCTCAAAAATTACAAGAAACAATATGAAAGTCGGGCATGCCGAGAGAGCTGACCCTACCAGCATATCCATGGTGACAAAACACAACAGATAACTTGTGATGAACGTCAACAATAAGAAAGGTAGCAGAACATAAAAAAAAATTACTCACCATAGTAATGATGTTTCTTCCAGTGGGTAACATATCTGACAATAGAACACTAGAGGGAGCAGCAGCATGCAGCAACATTTGAATGGAGTTCTGATTCACATTCTAAATCTCTGAGGCAACATCTCTGCTGGAGATGATGCAGTTTTTGTATGGCATCACTATTGGATTCATGTTGTTAGAAATGAACAGAACACTGTAAACACATTGTAGGACTCAAGCAGTCTGATTCCTTAATGCTCACCTCCAGTTTCTGTTTGGTGTCGGCTCCCAGCAGATCTCGGATCTCCTCATTGTAGATCTCCAGGTAAGAAGCTCTCACCAAGAACTTGGTATTTTCAGCACACTGTATGAAAATGGAGAGGCACGGTGAAGAATACAGTTATTAATGTTTGGGCTGATGAGTCCAGTGTGGAACACAGAGTTCAGAAGGTGTGTGTGTATGTGTGGGGGGGGGGATCTGTGTCTTATTGCTATGCACAGTATATTTACTTCTTAACTTTATAATTTTTATGCCTTACTTAAAGTGATTTTCCGACACAAGTAATGGCAGGTACCATTCATTTTAGCAAGGTGTTAATATTTATTTCCTGGCCAGTACTTTATAATATTACTTGTAATTTTTGTATTGGGCTATCCAGCCCATCCGTATTCAGTGTCCCAGGCCTATTCACATGCCCCCACACTCAAGCACGTAATGATGTGTGACCAGGGAGAACGTGGGGGCACCCTATTGAACTTAATGGGGCTCAATTTCTCATAGATTTTTAAGTTCAAGAGTGGACAGTAGGAAATTAATAAATGTCATTGTTCGACAAACAAGGGCCTTGTTAGTTGAGCGATGACCTTCATTAATCTTCTACTGCCCACTCTTGAACTTAAAAATCTGAGAAAATTGAGCCCATTCATTTCAATAAGTGGCGCCCAGCCTCCCTGGTCACACGTCATTACGTGCTTGAGCATGGCGGCGTGTCAGTAGGACCGGGGCACTGAATACGGACAGGCTGGACAGCCCAATACAAAAATTACAAGTAATATTATAAAGTACTGGCCAGGAAATAAATATTAACACCTGGCTAAAATGACTAATCACAGAGGGCGGCTACAGGGCTATGTGAGTAGCAACCTTTTATCAGAACATTCCTTTAAGAAATGGAGCCAAAAATACATAAAACAGTTTGGTTAGCAGGTTGTTAGACCATCTAGCAAATCTGAACCATGCTCTATAATTTATAAAAATAACAAGCAATGCCTGATTCAGTGGCATTGCTCTATCTTATGGGAGACCCCTGGCCCAGTTCCCTCACCTGGAGCTGGGAGAGCCTAGGGCTTGCTGTGGAGGAATAGTGTCGCAGGGTGTGGGATTTTCACAGCAATTGACACAGGCAGACAATTTGGTGCATAAAAAATGCCAGGATGGCATTCATCATTTTATTAGATGAGAACAATGTTAACAGATATGAAGAAGGTTAGCTTTTTTCAAGGAACGAATAAACAAATCACTGCTGGAGCAGCAGGAAAGCCAGGTTTTGCTCAGCCTGCTCAAAGTGGTAAGTCCACTCTCACCAGGTCTTATACTCTCTTATATATGCTTTTGAACTGCTACACTGCCTGACTGCCCATCTGTTAATCCCACACCCATTTACAAATAGGGTTTAGACTCTGGCCTTCTAAGCCACCTGGCCTCCCTAGTCCCGTCGGGCGAACTTTATATTATGGGGGACTTTAATCACAACTGGCC
Source organism: Neoceratodus forsteri (assembly GCA_016271365.2). Classification (NCBI taxonomy): domain Eukaryota; kingdom Metazoa; phylum Chordata; order Ceratodontiformes; family Ceratodontidae; genus Neoceratodus; species Neoceratodus forsteri. The sequence continues at coordinate 122,872,016 of CM057452.1, forward strand.
ATCTCTCTCTTTCAACAAAGCTTGTTCCGAGATAAAAGTCCTCAATCTTACCCAGGTCATCTCGGAACCGACATGATCAAACCACAAGACTGGTAATCACTCCCTACTTGACTGACTGTTACCTCCCACCCCCACTGGGTCATCAATTCCGGCCTATTTTCAGACTCTGTAAGTGACCATCATATCACCTACTTAGTCCGCAGAATCCATCGGATTAAATCCCCTCACAAATTTCTACTGCAATGGTCATTCAAAACACTAAACCTCACTCCCCTCCTGGAAGAACCAGCTCACTCAAACTGGGGCTTCCACCTTAGAAGTAATAACATAGATGATACACTTACTCATTTCCGAAACACCTTCCTCAGTGTCTGGGATAATCATGCCCCTTGCGTCGCATTAGGGTCTGGAGGACACACCTTCCTGAATTTCCCCAAACTAATAGCATGCCTAAATGCCCAGGACAAGGCATGGAGAACTTACAAAACTACACTCCTCCCAGGCACAACATCACCTACTGCATACTCCGAAACAAGTGCACCAAGGCCTCCTGACTAGCCAAAGCCGAATATTTTAACAACACCCATAACGCCAATCTTGGTAGGCCATCTAAATTTTGGAAAGTTATCAACTCCCTCTCCCCCCCCATCAACAAATCGCTCCCCTCTTCTGTTCACAAATGGGACTCTCCTCTCAGACCCTCTCTCAGTTGCCTCCAAATTCAATGACTAGTTCACCACATGTGCTACTACCCTCCTTGCCTCCCTTCCAATTGTAACCCAGCCCACTCACCAGGTTGAAACTCCTATACCTCCCGGCCTGAACACCTTCTCCTTCAGGAACATCTCTTTCATGGAAGCCTTAGATGCCCTACTCACTCTGAACCCCTCTAAGGGTAAGTCCCCTGATGGGTTGGACACCAAACTCCTCTACCTATTTGCTCCGGCCATTGCATCTCCCCTCGACGCCCTTCTAAACCTTTCATGCGCTACTGAATCAATTCCTATGGAGTGGAAGCCTGCCACAGTCCTTCCACTACCAAAAGGAAGGGACCCCACCACCGCGGCAAATTACTGCCCCATCTCCCTCCTCCCCGCCCTCATGAAACTTCAGGAGCATCTCGTGCTTTCACAACTCTCCCACTACCTCACTGAATCCAACTTCTTCTTGCCTTTCCAGTCTGGATTTAGGAAAAAACACTCTACTACCACCTCCCTACTAAGACTCATGGATTCCATCCTCTCGGGGATGGACAAGAAAAAAATTACTCACCTTAGTAATTATGTTTCTTCTAATGGAGTCTTGCTATATTCTGACATATTGCAGTGATTCCCAACCTCTGAACTGCCCCGGAGAACAAAGAGTTAACTTTCTATGCAGGGCATAGAATGCTGAGCTCGAGCTCAGCTGAAGTCTCTGTCTGGAGTGTTTTAAACTCAAACCGTCCAGACTCCTACGAGCCCAACTAACTAAAAATTCTATGTGGAAACTATAAAAATTCCTACTAGATAACTGTAGAAAGTTTGGATCCCAAGGAAGACTCAAGTCAGGAAACCCAAAACCAGTCTAATACAATAACAACAATAAGTCAGCACCCAAAAAAAAAAGGAGAAGAGTGCACAAACAAAAAAGCTACCTAAGAGGTGCAACACTGCACCTGCTTACCCACTTCCAAAAACAGGTTATGAGAGGGAGGCGGGAGGAGAGATCAGAATACAGCATGACTCCATTAGAAGAAACATAATTACTAAGGTGAGTAAGTTTTCTTCAAACAACATGAAGTCTTTCTGTATTCTGACATATTGCAGACTACTAACAATACCTCCATGGAGGAGGACAGAACCTACTTGGGAATAGGCTCTAAGTACTGCTGTGCCAAACCGAGCATCACTCCTAGCCTGGATATCCAGAGATAATGCTTAGTGGAAAGTATGGACTGTTTCCAGGTGGCTGCTTGACAAATTTCTAAGATTAGGAATGTCCTGGCAGCAGCAGGAAGCAGCTGTACTCTTGTGGAAGAGCCACACGAGCCTGGGGTGGAGTTTTTCCCAGATTTTTGCAGCAAATTGTATACAAGACACAATCCACCTGACAATAGATCTCTTGGTAGCAGGTTTGCCTTTTCACTTCTCCATAAGTGAGAAACAATGGAGAAGTCAAACCTGTGACCTTGAAATACGCTCTATGCAAGTAACTAAGGGCTCTTTAACATCTAAACTGTGTAGCCTCCTCTCCTGAGGAAGAATGATCAGTAAACAAAACAGGAAGAGACACAGACTGGTTTAAGACGTGAGTCTGAAACCACTTTGGGCAAGAACCTTCTATTGGTTCTAAGGACCACTTTATCCCTGTGAAATGAGATAAATCAGGTTCACTGACAGTACTTGCAATTCACGAATCGCCTGGCAGAAGTAATAGCTACAGAACACAGTTCCAAGTCAAGTACCAAGCTCTGCTGAGACATAAGCTCAAAGGGTGTTGCATAAGTTGAGCAATGAAACATTCAAATCCCAGGCAGGGGCAGGGTCTCTAAAAGGAGAATTGGTGAAGCAATCCTTTAAAATTACAGAACACAGGATGAGAAGATGAGTGAGGAAGACTTCCCACAGACAAAAACACGAGAAACAGCTGACAAGTATAACTTGAGAGTAGCCAGATGCAGGGCTAGACCATAAAGATGGACCATGTAATCTAGAACCCGAGCAATCCAGCAGTGTCTGGAAAATATGCTTCTTACAACACAAATGCTGAATCTCTTCCATTTGGAGTTATAAGTCTTTCTGGTGGAGGGCTTTAGAGAAGCCTTGAGGATATCCAGAACCCCTTGGGAAAGATGCAGATCTAACAAACTCTAACTCTTCAAGAGCCATGCCTTGAGATTGAGAGACTGAGACACTAAGTGCAAATCCTCCCCTGAGAGGATGTTAACAGGTTGTAATTCCTGGGGAAGAGACAGGGAAGATGGACTGCTAGGGACAGCAACAGGGAGTACCAAGGCTGTCTGGCCAATCTGGAGCAATCAGAATCACCTTGCAAGGCTGAGACCTTATTTTGACTAAAACTTTGAACAGGAGTAGGAAGGGAGGAAGGCATACAGAAACTTCCCTTCCAATTCAGAATCAGACGTCCAGGGGACTGAGCCCAAGACTGGAGGTCTGCAACAAAGTGAGGAGCTGGTGATTGTCTGGGGCTGCAAAGAGATCTACATGGGTGCCCTACCCTGAAAAAATCACTGTCAACACCTGAGGGTCCAGGGACCATTCGAGATGGCCCTGAGAGATCCTGCTCAGTGCATCTGCTGCACATTGTCCTTCCTGGAAGGTGAACTGCTACTAGAAAGGTCTGCAGAGAAGCCAGGGACCACAACTTCATGGCTTCTGTGCACAAGGCCGTGGAACCGGAGTGCCTCCTACATTGTACATGTACCACATGGTGGTGGTGTTGTCGGTTCTGACCTGAACCCACCTTATCTGTACTGACTGAGAGAAAGCTTTAGGGCCAGAAAACTGCCCTGAGCTCGAGGAGATTGATATGGAAAGGATTCTTGGGAGGATACAGCCCCCGAGAGTGAGGACCCAGATGGGCTCCCAGCCCAGAAGAGACAGCCTCATGGTAAGGGACCACTGAACAAGGCTGGTAACAAAAGGAACGGCCAAGAAAGGAAAGAACCTCGGCCCTGTCCCGGGAGCCATGCTCTGGCTCGAGAGAATGAGCTATGCCCAATGAACAGGATCACCTCTTGACCGAGTTCGACTTGGCCTCGTTGATGGAAGGCCAACGGGAACAAACCTGGAGGCCAGATCTCTGGACGCTCCACCTCCTGTCTGGAGGAGGCTGCTATCAGCCAATCATCAGGCAAAGTATACCGGACCCTAGGTGCATAACAATGCTGTCACCACTGCCATGCGTTGGTGAAGACCCTGGGAGCTAGAGATAGCCGAAGGGCATAGCTCGGGAACTCGAAGAGGATCCCTCCGTGATGGAGGAATCTCCGATGAAGCAGACGGATCGGGACGTGAAAGAGCGCGTCTATAGGTCCAGAGCAGAACCACCGCCCCAGTTCAGAGATGGTATTATCTGCACCAGGTGACCATTCCAAGGTTGGGACCTTAGGAACTTGTTCAGGTCGTGCAGGTGAAGGGCAAGCCCTGTCCGTTCGGAACCAGGAAATACCTGGATACGAACCCTGGGTCTGAAGGGGTCCTCCTCCGTCACCTCCTTTTGAAGGAGGAGAGCAATGTTAGCACAGCCAGCAGCAAGGAACCTGCGGACGAGGCCCCGGTGACAGCTCTGAAGGCGGGGCCTGCTAATTCAAGTGACCTTTTCACCACCTCAGCACCCACCTGTCCGTGGTAACAGCGGACCAGGCGGAAGAAGTGTCAGGCGTCCCACAGGGAAACCAAAGTGGAGTGACAGGGATGGGCGACACCTCAGCCCGTCACTGGAGCAGGCTTGGAGGAGGGACGGCGAGACCCCTCCAGACCACTTACCTCCTGCTTCCTGTTGGAGAAGCCCGACAGGTTTGGGATACAAGTAGAGCCTGCTGGCGCTACGTTGCTGGGCTGGGCGCGCCCGTGACGCGAGGATGAAAAGGCCAGGCTGTGGCTGCGGCCTTTGTCCTTCTGGCCGAAAGAACCCGAGTCAAACACAGCATTGGACTTCTCGTCCTCTGCAGGTGACCTTCCACCCCAGGGCCGAGAGGTCAGTCCCAAGGAGCATCCACAACATTGCTAAGTATCCGGGTAAAGTGGATATCCTCAACAAGCCCGGCAGCCCAATAGCCACTCCGGCCCACAGACCTAGCACATGAGTCCCATATCTACTGCAGTCTGGGCTGCTGTTTGGCCACGCCCTGCCTGGGCCGCCTGCCTGACCGTGTCTGCAGATCTGCGGGAAGATGAGAACAACCTCATCAAGGAGCCCAACAGGGCGTGGGAAAATATGCTGAGGGCGGCAACTGGCTGGAGAAGGCCGAGAGAGGATGCAACATAGACTTTCGCCGACATAATCCAATTTCTTGGATTCCTTGTCGGAGGATTATCCACATCCTGGCGTTCACGCGAGGCGCTGTAGTAACCAACCCTCAGCCGGGGTGTTCAACTGGACAGGGCCAGTGAGGACCGCATGCTTCCTGCCAACTGGCGGGCGCAGGGCCTGACAGGGCCTGCCAAGTTCAGCCGGACCCACTGTAAGCTCCACTGGAAAGGCCTCCGTGAGGGAGATCCCTCGTCCAGAATCTCAGCCAGGATACCTGGCCGTTAGAAGCGGGTTCGAGCTTCATCCCGGTGGACTCCAGATGAGTCAAAGCAACCTAAGAAGAGACGAAGGGCTATCGTCCGATGACTGCCCTCGAGGACTCCAAGTCCATGCACTTGAGAAGAGAGAACCATCATCGGACTCGAAAGGTCCTCAAAGAGCTGCCTCAGGCCTGAGCCACCCCACCTGCCGAGGTTTATCGGGAGTGAGGGTGACCGACACCTATGGGGCAAACCAAGGCCGACCGAAATTTTTGGTCGAGCCCCAATAATAGCTGCCGGAGGCAGAGAGTTCCACCAGAATCGGTGGGGCAGCTGGAATGGACCAAACAACCCGGCCTGAACAGGATCACCGACTACAATGAGGGGTTGTTTTCGGCTGCTCCGGTGACAACCACTTAATGGCGGGGAAGGCGACTGGGTCGGCTTATTCCCGGTCAAAAACTGTTGCCACATAAGTTCCTCGTACCTATGAGCGCAACTGTGCAGAAACATCCCTCGTCCGAGGAAGAGGAAGAGGAAGGCGGCGGCGCAGCTTGCGCGGTGCGAACCAAGACCGCCTATGGCGGCGGGATCAGTTGGACCCGCGGATGTCGAGACCGAGACCAAGAGTCTCGACTAGGCGAGGAGGGGAGAGTGTCCGGTCGGCCTCCCTCGGCTCGGACGATCAGCAGAAAGGCTCCGGAACCAGAGGCACAGGCAGGCTGACGGGATCCTCAACTCCCACTGGGGGCAGGAGAGGGATTCTCAGCTTCTCCAGCCGACAACCGTCTAATGGATCGAGAAAGATCTCGACCGGCGTCGGCGGGAGTCTCGGTCAACTGGCCTGGCGGGGACACTGTGAAGCCAGTGGCGAAGCTGAGGGGTCAGCCAGTGCGACTGTCGACAAGGGAGGGATCTTTCCCGCTCCCAAGGCGTCGACGGAGACTTACTTTGCTCTTTTGGACCTGGAAAAAGGTCCGAAGAAGTTGGACCCTCACCTTTGGTCGAGAGGGTCAGGCAAGCTCCTTAAAGAAGCCGGTATGGGCACGAGAGAGGCGGTACAAATGCAGCTGAGTAGAAGCCGGCCCAGCGCCCTCCTCTTGAGGCGATCATCTCTTTCGAGCTGATCCATGAACCGCCGCCATGAACACCGCCAAGCGGGCCTCTTTAGATTTCACGGTGGAATTCTTTTCAGGCGCCCAGTTGTAATCGGGCACCCACCGGTCTTCAGGGCAGTAGGCCAAGAAAACTGAAGTCACAGGCCTGTGGGTCATGCTCAGGCCCAGGCAGGCATGCGTGGAGTGCGGATCCATCTAGACATCTTCTGCCCGAGGGCACCTCCGAAAACAGGTCAGGTTGTCCGCCGCGGCTGCGGGAGAGAAAGAGACGAAGTCTTTTAGCAAAATGCTTCGATTTGAACTTTGAAGGGTGGGAACCAGTCTTAAGCATGGCCAGCGTTAAGGAGGAACCTGAGCTTCCAAGAGGTAAGGAAGATCTGGGTCATGGGCGGGAGCCGAGGTTTTACCACCGGGTGGGTGGGATTAGCCAGCTTGAAGACCTTCCGGCAAGATTTAAAGCGGCAAGGAACCTGCCAATAAGTGTGGATGAACAACATATCCATGTCCCTAGAAATAGATTGATTAAGGTGGAAATCTGAAACCACCTTAGGCAAGAACTTCCTGTTAGTCCTGAGGACCACCTTATCTCTATGAAAGGAGATAAAATCAGTCTTCACTGACAAAGCTTGTAATTCACTTATGCGTCTGGCAGAAGTGATGGCTCAGAAACACAGTCTTCCAAGTCAAATGCTTGAGGCCTGCTGAAGACAAAGGGCTCAAGGAGTTGCATAAGCTGAGCAATGCAAGCCATTAAGATCTGAGCAGGGGCAGGGTCCCTGAATGGAGGGTTGGTATAAACAATCCATAAAAACCTAGAGAATACAGGATGAGCTGAAGAAGAGGTTTACCTGCTGAAAGAAAGCAGACACAGCTGCCAAATGCACCTTTAGGGTAGCTGGTCACAAACCCCAAAAGTGTTCAAATGGACCATATAATCCAGGACTGTGGGTAAATCAGCAGATTCTGAAATATACTTCCAAGCACCATATGGAAAACCTCTTCCTTTGGAATTGTAAGTAGCCCTGGTGAAGGCTTCCTGAAGCCTTCAGTATATCAATACACCCTGGGAGGTGTAGATCAGCAAATTCTAACTCTTGAGAGCTAGGCCTTGAGTTGAGAGATTTGAGGTTGGTGCAAACCCTGCCCTTAGCACAGGTTAACAGATTGCGATTCCTGGGAAGACACAGGGAAGATGGACTGCTAAGGACAGAAGGAGTGGATACCAGGGTTGTCTGGCCCAATCTGGAGCAATCAGAATCACTTTGCAGGATTGAGCGATCAGTTTTGACTAACACTTTGAACAGGAGAGGAAGGGGAAAAGCATGAAACTTTCCTTCCCAGTTGAGAACTAAGGCATCCAGAGGACTGAGCCCAACACTGGGGCCTGCAGCAAAAGGGAAGTTGGTGATTGTCTGGGGCTGCAAAGGATCTATCTCAGGGGTGCCCCACCTGGAAATGTATACCTCCAGGACCAGGATCCATTGACCATTCATGATGGCCCTGGGAAATCCTGCTGAGGGCATCATGGGATCGTGTCCTTGTCTGGGAGGTGAACTGCCGTGAGGGAGGTGTTCGAGGGAATAAGCCAGAACCACAACTTCGTTGGCCGGTGCACAAGGCCGTGAACCGAGTGCCTCCTTGCTTGTTGATGTACCACGTTGTAGTGGTGTTGTCGTTATTCAGACCTGTACAGCTTTGTTCTGAACAGATCTGGAAAAAGCTTGAAGTGCTAGAAAAACTGCTCTGAGCCCAACAGGTTGATGTGGAGCAGAGATTCCTAAAGGGATCACAGTCCTGGGTAGTGAGGTCGCCCATGTGAGCTCCCCACCCCAGAGGATGCATCTGTAGTAAGGATTAAAGAGTCGACTGAGTGACAAGGGACCCCCCTGTCTCAGATTGCTCTGATCCTGCCACCATTGTAGGGCTTGGATCAGGGTTCAGTCACTAGGATCAATTTGGTTAGAGGTCCTTTCTTTGAGACCAAAAGGCTCTCAAATGGAACTGGATGTCGCACCTGAAATCTGGCTCCTTGCACTACTGCTGTAGAAGCAGCCATGTGCCCTAGGAGCTGTAAAAATGCCTTGCTGCTCGAGAGACCTGCAGGGTGAATGAGGAGGCCCAGAGACCAGGGTCCTTGCCCTGTCCAAAGGCAGAGCTCTGGCTTCCTCTGTGTTCAGTTCTGCGCCTATGAAGGTGAGGAGCTGGACAGGCTCTAGAACTGACTTTGGAAGATTCAGAGGAAACCTGAGAGGTAAGCAATTGCTGAGTTATCTGAAGATGTAACTGACTTGGTCTGGAGACTGGCCTACTATGAGCCAGTCGTCCAGGTAAGGAAGATGGCAATTTTTGCCTTCTTAGGTGAGCAACTGCTACTGCCAGGCATTTTGTGAATACCTTGGAGCAGAGGTGAGGCCAAGGGCATTGCTCTGAACTGGTAATGGCCTCAGGGCAGCTCAGACCTGAGGTACTTTCGATGGGAGCTTCTGATGAGAATATGGAAGTAGGCATCCTTGAGGTCCAGGAAGCTAGCCACTCCCTGGCCTTAGAGGAGGAATAATTCCCAGAGTCACCATTTTGAATTTTGGTTTTAAAGGTGCTTGTTTAATATCTGAGATCCAGGATGGGCGCCATTCTCCTGTCTTTTTGGGGTAAGGTATGCCTGGAGTACAATCCTTTGCCCTGGTGTAGGGTGGAACCCTTTCCACGACTCTGAGAGCCAGGAGGTGAGACTTATGCCTCTGGGGCAAGTGCCTCTGATGGATTTGCAGGTGGAAAGGATCTGGTTCTCATCTTTGGAAATTTTTGAAGCTGAGAACCAGTCCTGGCCTACTTCCAGCACCCACTTGTCTGATGAGAGACTTCCAGTCCTGGACAAAGTAGGACAGCCTGCCCCCTACAGGTAGTGGAGAATCGGCCCTGGCCACCCCATCAGGTGCCTGCTTGGCAGGGGCTTTAGGCTGGGGGTGGAAGCAGGCCTGCTTGTCCCCGTCCGCCTCTCCTCTAAGAACCCCTCTGGGCGTAAACTGAAGAGGCTGGGCTTGGTAAAAGGCCTATGAAAAGGCCTGCCACCTGCCCTGGAAGGCTGCCTTTGAGGTGGCACTGTCTTTCCTTGGCCTGTGCACTCCTATGGGTGGTCCTACTCATCCATTTTCTTCATGTAATTCTCTGTCTGCTCCCCAAACAGAGAATTACCCACAACAGGAAAATCCATGGCCTTAGTCTGGGTATCCTGTGACAGGCTAGTACATCTGAGCCAAGCCATTCTGCGGAGTGCCACAGATGTAGCCATGACTCTTGATGACACATCATTAGAGTCCACTGCAGCATGGAATTGCACCTTAGATGCCTCAACACCATCAGCAGCCGCCACCTGCTCCAGCTCCTTGGCAAGCTGGCCAGGGACCTGTTTTGCTAGAGCCACAACAGTATCCCATCTGGATTTCTGGTATCTAGCAACATAAGCCATATAATTTGCCTGTCTGAGTCCCAAAGATGCTGCCATGTACTGTTTCTTTGCCATGGCATCAATCCTCCTGGAGTCCTTGTCAGGGGGGTGTGAGGCCAAGGGAATATTTGCCTTGTCACAGGCTGCAGCGCACTACTAACATGACTGCATTGTTGTGTAAGGAACTCCGTATCAGAGCCTGAAAATGTGTACCTCTTGTCCATTCTCTTATCAACAGGAGGTATAGTGTGAGGAGTTTTTAGAATTTTTACTGTCTGTTTCCCAAAAGATTTATGCAAAGGAATAGACAGCCTCCTGGACTCTGGGATATCCATCATTTCCACAGTCAGGCTCCTCTTGATCATTCACAGCTTCCTCCATAGGGAGCTGGAGGGTTTCAGCCACTTTTTTCTAAAAAATAAACTGAGAAGGGGACTCAGAAAGCCTAGGAGGAGACACTCCTGAAGGTCTGTCTGGGGAGATGTCCGGTTCAATGGCACATCCACACTTTCAAATCCACATTCACTCCTCATACTCCTTTCCCTCCTCTGGTTCATAAAATCCTCTAAATCATACTCTTGAACAGTGGAACCCGGCCGAACCGTAATGCTTACATGATGGTGCGGTTCGGTGGGAACTAGGGAAGCAGTGGACAATTTAATCGCTTTGGCTATTTCTTCAGCGGTTGGAGAGGAAAGTTTTGGCTCCACCCAGCTGATTTCCTTGTCCTTGCTGGAACCTGACTCCTCCAGTCGGCTCTCCCTTTGCCCAAGGAAGTCTCGCCTGGTCAGAGGGCACTCCCTCGGTTGGTTGGAACCGAACCGGCTGGCCATCCGGGTCAGCGGACTTCTTGGCCTCCCTTTCCCTGAGCCTACCAACTCTCTTATCCAGGGTAGCTGCAGGAAAATTTTTGCAAATCTGGCAGTCTGAATTGAGGTGGTCAAATCCCAGACAATAAACACAGGTGGTGTGGGGGTCAGCCTTGGCAAAGGCTTCCCCACAGACACTGCAGTGTTGAAACCCAGTGAACCCGGTTTTTCTTTTGGGTTTCTCAGACATAGTGCCAGTCCTAACCAAACTTGCCCGTTTATGGCAATCCGCCAAGCAAGACCCTCTTATCGGTTCCCAACCGTGTCACGGGTCGTGGAAAAAGACGTAATAAAATCCGTTTTTTTTAGAACCGATAAGAACCGGTAACCACACTCTAAAAGACAGATTAATATATTTCAAAACAACCTGATCAGTTCAAACCGAACCGATAACTGTTTACAAGTTCCACACAGAAGAAATAAATGTAAAAGCTATCTAGTACTTACAATACCACAGACAGAGCTTGAACTGACAGTTGCAGTGTTTAAATTCGGTAAAAAGCGAGAAAATAATACTTTAACGAGAGAAATGAACCAAGCAGAAGGAAAAATCTCCGGGCGACTGTTCAGTAGAGAGTAAAGAATCTGACAGTTTGAGTTTGAAGAACAACAGACAGAGTTTTCAACCGAGCTCAAGCTCAGCATTCCATGCCTGGCATGGAAAGTTAACTTCTTTCACCTTCGAGGTAGTTGAAGGTTGGGACTCACTGCATATGTCATAATATAGCAAGACTTCATGTTGTTTGAACTCGGCTCCTCCCATGATGCCAGATCTAGCCCGCTGGAAGCCAGGTTGTGCGTCGGCTTGGAGAGGGTCAGGTGGGTTGTGTGGATGAACAACATACACCATTCTAGAACTCCCTGTTACAGGTGAGTAACCTGTATTTCTAGGGACATGGATATGTTGTTCTATCCACACCTACTGGCAGACTCCTAGCAGTTCTCCGGGAGGAGGGAGGCAAGGCGCACACCCCCTACTTAGGGAATAAGGACTAGAGAACCAAAGTCTCAAAACCAGCATCCCAGTGTGACTCAAGGTCGATGTGGTAGTGGGTAATGAAGGTGTGTGCTGACTTCCAGGTAGCAGCCCTGCAGATTTCCTGGTTAGGGACGTCCCTGGAAGCAGCCACCGAAGCAGCGGTATGGCAGGTAGAATGAGTTCTTGTCCCTCTGGGAGGCTCCATGCCCCCCAACCTATAGCAGAGATCTATGCAGGAGGTGACCCACCTGCCTATCGTCTGTTTGGCTGCAGGTCTGCCAGGTGCGGCTTCAGTGTAGGTGACAAACAGCTGGCGAACCTCTCCCCGAACTTCAGCCATCCACTCCTTATAATAAGAGAGCGCTCTTCTAGGGTCCAAAGTATGGAGCCTATATTCGGCTTCCGAGGTGTGATCGGGGTAAAACACTGGCAGAGTCAACAGCTGGTTAAGGTGAAACTCCGACACCACCTTTGGAAGGAATTTCGGGTGGGGGCGCAGGACAACCTTGTCCCTGTGTAAGAACAGATAAGGAGACTCGATGGAAAGCGCCTGGAGTTCTCCCATCCTTCTGGCTGACGTGATAGCCACCAAGAAGGCGGTCTTCCATGACAGGTGAGAGATGTCACACCTGTGCATTGGTTCGAATGGCGCCCATGAGCTTAGCCAATACCAGCAGTAGATCCCATGGAGGTGGGTTCTCGCACGGGAGGAGCTATGTGATCAAGGCCTTTGAGCGCCGACCACCTTTCCTGCACCACGGCACTTTCAGCCCGCGCCCAGTAAGCAGAGATGGCTGCTAAGTGCACCTTAAGGGTCGTCGACCGAAGCCCTTGCTGAGAAAGGGACCATGGGTAGTCCAGAATGCTGGCCAAGGAGCAGAAGGAAGGGTCCAACCCCTTATCCTGACACCAAATGGAGAATCTCTTCCATTTGAAGGCACAGCATTTTCTGGTCGACTCCTTACGGGATGCCTCAACAACGTTGAGGACCTTGTCAGAAAGACCCAAGGCCTGGAGCTCTAGCTGCTCAGGAACCAGGCCATCAGGTGCAGGGATTGAAGGTCCTGGAGGAGTACCTTTCTCTGGTTGACTGAAATCAGGTCCGGGTGGGCTGGAAGCCACCTTGGGAGTCTGGAGCTGAGACTGAGGAGATCTGGATACCAGAACTGGCGGGGCCAGTCTGGGGCTACCAGAATCACCTGCGCCTTGTCCCTTCTCGCCTTGAGAAGCACCTTGTGGATCAAGGGAAATGGGGGAAAGGTGTAGAAGAGGCCCGGGGTCCACGGCCTCGAGAAGGCATCCCCCTGCAGCGTGCCCTGCTGAGGGGGGTGGGCATGAAACAGCCTCAGCTTTGCATTCTCCCTGGAGGCAAACAGGTCCACCTGAGGAGTGCCCCAGTGGGAGAACAGATTGTGTACTACCTCCGGTAGGAGAGACCACTCGTGAGATGCAGCACTTATCCGGCTTAGGGCATCGGCCAGAGTGTTGGAAGCTCTTGCCACATGGATGGCTAGGAGATCCGCCTCCAGTCTGCTCACGAGGGACCAAGTGCAGAGAGCTTCCTTGCAAAGGGGCAAGGAGTGTGTCCTGCCTTGAAGGTCTAGGTAGTACATGGTCATGGTATTGTCCGTCTGTACCTGGACCACTTGACCCCGTACAAACGGAGCGAAGGCGGTGAGGGCTAGTCGGACTGCTCGAAGATCCAGCAGGTTGATGTGGCATCGAGACTCCTGAGGGGACCAGAGGCCATGCGCTCTGTGCTCCCCCAGATGGGCACCCCAACCCATCAGAGAGGCATTGGTCGATAGAATGACTGTCGGCTCGGGACGGACAAATGGGATGCCCTCCTGCAGATGAGCTGGAACGATCTACCACTGGAGAGCGTTTCACATCTCCTGGGTCACTGCCACTGGCTGGTCCACAGGACCGGAGTGCTGTGACCACTGGCGGGCCAGCCCCCATTGAATGGGATGCATGTGCCAGCAGGCCCAATGGACCACGCTGGTGCAGGCCGCCATGAGGCCCAGGAGGTGCAGGAAGTCCCGGGCAGGGCACAATTGCCCAACCAGAAATGATTGGGCAAAGGAGGAGAGAACCTCAGCCTGTCAGAGAGCCATGCTCTGGCTCGAAGAATCGATCTCTGCCCGATGAGATTGATCACCTGCATTGGCACAAGTTCTGATTTGGCCTCGTTGATGGAGGCCAATCTGAGAAAAGACCTGGAGGCCAGATCCTGGACGCTCCACCTCCAGCCTGGAGGGCTGCAATCAGCCAGTCATCCAGGTAAGGTACACCTGGACCCTTGATTGCCTGGGAATGCTGTCACCACTGCCATGCATTTGGTGAAGACCCTGGGAGCTGGAGAAAGGCCGAAGGGCATGGCCCGGAACTCGTGGAGGACCCCTCCACTCTGAGCGAAGGAATCGCTGGTGGGACAGACAGATTGGGATGTAAAAGAACGCGTCCTGGAGGTCCAGAGAACAGAACCACATGCCTCGTTCCAAGGATGGAATGATCTGTGCCAGAGTGACCATCCTGAAGGTTCAAAACCTTCGGAACTTGTTTAGGTCATGTAGGTCTAGAATGGGGCGCCAGCCCCCCATCCGTTTTGGGACCAGGAAATACCTGGACACAAACCCTGGGTCTGAAGGAGGATCTGCTACCTCCCTGATCACCTCCTTCTGGAGGAGCAGAGCAATGTCGGCTCGACAAGCCGACAGAGAGGCTGCAGACCCCATAGCCCCCGTGGGGCGATGGCCCGATAGGGTGGGGCCTGCTCGAATTCCAGAGGCAGACCTTTCCCTACCACTTCCAACACCCAGTGGTCCACAGTGATAGCGGACCAGGCAGAAAGGAAGTGGCGGAGCCATCCCCCCACGGGGGAACCCAGGGGCGAGTGACGAGGCTGGGGGCGACACCCCTCAACCCGTTACTGGGCAGGCTTGGAGGAAGGACTGGCTGAGGGACCTTCTGGGCCTTTTCCTCCCGGTTTCCTGCTGGAGAAAGCTGCAGGCTTGGCTTTGGGGTGCCAAGTGTGTGCCTGCTGGCCCTGATGTTGGTGTTGCTGGGCTGGACATGCAGCAGGGGCAGAAGGCCGAAAGGGCTTATGCTGCTGCTTGCTGCCTTTGTCCTTCTGGGCAGACGTGACCGAGTACAAGGTGCCATTGGACTTCTCGATCCTCTGGAGATGGCCTTCAACCCCGGGTCCGAACAAGTCGGTACCCATGAAGGGAACGTCTGCCAGCTTGTGCTGGGTATCCGCCGTGAAGGTGGAGATCCGCAGTCAAGCTCTGCGGTGCATGGCCACTGCGGCCGCTACTGACCGGGCACAAGAGTCTCCAATGTCGAGAGCAGTTTGGAGCTGTTGCTTTGCCACCGCCCTTCCCTGATCCCACACCTGCTTGACCGTAGTCTGGAGGTCAGCTGGGAGATGAGGAATCACCTCATCCAGGGAGCCCAAAAGGGCGTGGAAAAAGTGTGCCATCAGTACAGCTGAACTGGCCTGACGAAGGCCTAAGGAGGATGCAGCATAAACGTTACACCTGGAGTAGTCCAGTTTCTTGGACTCTTTATCCGGTGGCTTGTCCACGTCCCGAGCGTTTCCAGAGCGCCGGAAAATGCTGTCGGTCACCAACCCCTCCGCAGAGGGGTGCTCCAAGAATCCGGAGAGTGAGCCAGTGGGAACGGCATACTTCCTGGCCATCCTGGCCAAGGGAGCTGGACAAGAAGCCGACAGCTGCCATAACTCCAGGACCAGGCCAACAATGGCTTCGGCCACAAGAAAGGCCTCCGTAGGAGAATCCCCTCGGTCCAGTATCTCTGTGAGGGGATACTTGGCCTGCTTTGACACAGGTTCGAGCTTCATCCCAGTAGATTCTGAGATGAGCCGAAGTAATCCCATGAACGAGGATGGGCTCTCGTCCACCGACTGTTCCCCAGAGGACTCCAGGTCGAGATGCCTGGAGGACAGGGAAGAGTCATCGTCAGACTCCGAGGAGTCTGCAAACAGCTGCCAAGGGCCTGAGCCACCTTCACCTGCGAGGCGATCGGGAGTGAGGGTGACCTGACAACCGATGGGGCAACCCGCGGCCCGACCGAGAATCCTTGGTGGCCCCAGTTGTTGGTTGTGGAGCAGGAGTTCCACCACGATGGAGTGGCGCAGCTGGTTTCAACTGAACAACGGTGCCAACTTCGGCTCCTCGATGACCATGGAGCGTTTTTGGCGCTCAGGTGGCCAGCCACTTAATGGCCGGGGAAGGCGATGGGGTCGGCTTGTTCCTGGTCAGAAGGAGCTGCTGCCACATCAAGTCGTCGTAGCGTCAATGCAATTTGTACCGAAGTCTTTCCTCCGAGGAGGAAGAAGACAAGGACAAGCAGCGCCGCCGCTTTCCTCGGTGCCGAGACCAAGACCGCCAGTGTCGGTGGGATCGGCTGGACTGAGAAGAGGTCTGAGACTGAGACAGAGACCGTCCATGTTTCCAAGGGTGGGTCTGGGAGGGAGCGGGGGAACCCGCTCCTCCCTCGGCTCGAGAACCTTTACCAGGGACTCCAGCACAGGAGGCGCAGGCAAGTCCTCGGTTTCCACCGGGGGAACCGGTGAAGAAGGGTTGTTGGCTTCTCCAGTCAACAGCCCGTCCGACGGGTCGAGAAAAATCTCGACTGCATCGACAGGTGTCTCGGCCGGCTGACCTGACGGGGACACCATGAAGCCAGTGGCCTTAGCTGCACACTCGACTGAAGTCGAGTGTCAACTGTCGGGAAGGGACCACTCCGCTCCAACGAATGCAGATGGTGGGACTTACCTTGAGTCCTTCTTCTTGGACTGAGAGGAATGTCGATGGACCCTCACCTTTTGTAGAGAGGGACTGACAAAGCTCCTTAAAGAAGCCATGTAGGAGGAGCCCAGGAGAGTGGGATAAATGCCGCGGCCGAGGGAAGACAAAGATGCGGCCTGCGCCCGCCTCGTCTCAGGCGATCATCTGCTCAAGTTGCTCAGCCAAGCCCACACGCTGCGGACACTGCCCAACAGGCCTCCTTTGACTTCACCGGAGGAACACGTCTCTTAGGGCACCCAAGTTGGAGTCTGGCAGCACGGTCTTGAGGATGTTGACCAAGAAGGACTTGCACAATTCAGCGAGCCCTCGGATCATGATCAAGCCCAAGGCAATAGACGCACGTGGAGTGCGGATCGGTCAGAGACATTTTCTGCCCGCATGGGCACCACCGAAATCCAGGAGTCAACTTATCCATCGCAGCCACAAAGGAAGAAACAGACCGAAGTCTTGTAAACTTTAAAATTAGTTTCAGGTTAACCGAAGAGTTTGGATCCAGGCCTAAAACGCAGAGCGCTAAGGAGGAAACCTGAGCTTCCAAGCGGTAAGGAAGATCTGGCATCATGGGGGCGGGCGAACGTTTTACCACCCAGGTGGGTGGGAGGAGCCAACTTGAAGACCTTTGGCAAGATTTAAGCGACAAGGAACCTGCCAGTAAGTGTGGCTAGAACAACATATCCATGTCCCTAGAAACATTGTTAGCTTGCGGAAAGAAAATCACAATCAGTGATCAGTTTAGTTTCAGCATTTTCATATGTTAACCCCTTATGTCCATCGGCCTTTTGTTGCCACTGTTTTTTCAGGAGTCGTCTTTTTTTCTGGACTTCCGGATCTCGGAGCTGTGCTCAAACAAGTCTGAATCAAAATCAGCAAAAGGAAGAGTTCCCACTATCTGAGATTTTCTTTGCCTGAGCTGTTGTCACCACAGCTTCTGAAACATCTGGATTTACTCCCTCTGTGATTAACTCAGTAAATCCTGGGAAGTCATTTCCAATAACCACAGGTACAGGTAACTTAGGTACTACCCCCACTTTCATTTGGTGTGACACCCCATTAACAGTCAGAGTCACTTGGCTGGTGAAATAGTATCGAGTGACCCCGTGGATGCAGATGACACCAGTACCTAGTCCTTTTGGACACTCCTTTCCTGGACTTGCTGCTGCAGGATCCATGCCTTTCTTCTATGCTTCCTGGTACCAGGTTAATATCCACGCACAAAATTCCTGACTTAAGAGTTTGCATGGCGTAAATCCCACTGCTAAGACCATCTGTTGTCCGAGGCACAGGTCAGGAAGCATAGGAAAACCAAGAGCAGTTTCAAAATTCACAAATAGCGTTTATTTTTCTCAATAACAGCAATGTTAAAGGGGCAACACTTTATATTTACTCCTTCCTCTTCTGTTCCAGTGGATCTGGGACACCTCTTTTTCTGAGGACCATCCCCAGGGTGTTTCTGCCTGTTTCTTGGGCCAAACCGTGCTCATCCACTAAGGCCGTAAGACTTGAACGCCTTCCCCCATTCCCCTTCCACGCTGGTGAAGCAGGGCCAGAAACAGAAATGACAGCTGCAGACCAAGCTTGCAACACCGGATTGCCACCTTGAACCACCTCACTGGTTCAGCTGCAAAGCGTTGCTCCACAGGTATGTTCAGTGCCAAAACCGTCTCTCAGCCAACAAAGGATTTTGAACTTATGACACCCGATCGCTGATTGGTCTAGGCTTCCAGTGACTCTCTTGGGATAGGCTGGCACTTGTGTTTTAGCTCTCTGCCTAAATTTCTATAGCCATACCATAATTCCTCTTTGGCTGCCTTTGCTCCTCTGCCTAGCCCTCTGTGTGATAATTACACTCACTTGTGTAAACATGGCTCTTCGTTACATGTTCGAGATGCTCCTATTACTTCAACTCCTACTATGCCTTAACTGGGTTGTTATAACTTTCCCAGGAGCCTATCCCTCGAGTTCTTCGAACACCCTACATGCTGATTTCAGTTTCTCTAACCTAATTACTGCATCTCAACTCATGCTTGCTTTTAAGCACCTCCTATTCTCTAAGGGCTGTACCTTTTATGTGGTGACCACACTTAAAAAACGCTTGCTGAGTCAAGCAGTTCCTTTACTGTTTTGCTATCGAAAATTATGGTTCCTTCCCATCTTAGCTATCCTTCTTGCAGGGGATGTCGAAATGAACCTGGGTTCACCTGCCCTCTTCTCCCTGGCAAACATCTTCGCAATTTCTAGCAAAGGGCTCTTCATTGCCCATATGAACATCAGAAGTCTCACCCGAAATTTTAGTGATCTTGAGGCTTGGGTAGGTGTCTACAAGCCTGATGTACTCTGTTTGTCTGAAACATGGCTAAAGCCAACTATCCGGGACTCGGTATGCTCCCTGACTAACTACTCCCTTATCCTTAGGGATAGGCTCTCCTCAAAGCGTGGAGGGGGGGATGCCATGTTCTATAAAGATCATCTAAACATCACGGACACCCCGTCCTCAACATCCTCCGCCTGTGAGTCCCTTCATGCTACTCTCACCCTGGGAGCCAAGAAACTCCACATTGTCTGCGCCTACAATCCCCCAAATGGGGGAACTGTAGGTCTGCAGGAATTATTTGATCAGAACTCTTTACACTCCAAACATAATGAGGTCATTATATTGGGTGACCTTAACCAAAATTGGCTAGGGACTGCTCATAGCACGCTGCTCTCTCTGGTACAAAATTATAACCTCCACCAGCTATTAACTGAGCCTACCAGAGTTACTCCTTCACTAAAATCCTCTTCCCTTATTGACTGGCTACTGGTAAACTGTCTGGATCATGTACGCCAAGCAGACATCTTGGCAGATTCACTTACTGACCATTACCATGTCTTCTGCATCTGGAATTCTGAGGCTGCTCCATCCCCTCCACTGCGCTATGTCACCTTTACCAATTTTGCCAGCCTAGATATTGAGGCTTTTTAGTTAGTTAGTTAGTTTTTGTTGACCAGGTAAGTGCACTAGACAAATTCTGCCTATTTTCAGGCACGACCCGGAGTGTCATGATGTCTCAAGGATAAAGTGGTCTGGTATTTACCTTTCCCATAATGTTGAGTCTGCACTGAGTATCTTCCTTAATAAATTCCTGGCCATCCAGAAAAAGCATGCCCCCAAGGTGACAGAGAGAGTGAGGGGTAAACAAACAAGATGGCTTCACAAAGACTTGCTGAAAAATCTATGTTCTAGGGACAAATGCTGGAAAAAGTACAAAGCCTCAGGACTACAATCTGACTATGCTACCTACAGAACCCTACGTAACTTCTGTAAAAAACAGGTCAGAACAGTTAAGAGTGCCTGTTGTAAAGAATTGCTGCTGGGCTCTGCTGGGAACCCTAGGAAATTCTGGGCCCATGTCAAGACCTTTCTCGGTGCGTCCCAGTCAACTACCCCCAGCGACATGGTATTAAATGGAGTACATTGCAATGACTCCAACACCATTGCTAATTCCTTCAATCAAATGTTCTCGGACCTGTCTCAGTATACCTCTGCCTTCCCATCTCTTCAGGCAGCCTCTCTGCTTTCAACATCAACACAGTCCACTACCCCAGCTATCCTTCCCAACAAATGTCTAAAATCCATTCTACTTCAAGGCAATCTCAAGGACTATCGTCTTAAAACTATTACAGACTGTCTCCTGACAACACTAGCTCTGGATCAGATACGCTTGAGCCTCGGCTCCTGAAACTAGCAGCACCATCACAGCCTCCCCTCTGGCTAGAATTTTCACCTTGTCTCTCTTTAATAGCCAAGTTCCCGACCGCTGGAAGACTGCTCGTGTAATGCCTGTCTTTAAAAAAGGTGATCCCAAGGAGATTACTAACTACAGACCTGTAGCCATGCTATCACTCCTAAGTAAAATTCTGGAAAAATGTGTTCCAAATCAAACCATTGACTACCTCACAAAGTACAGCCTTCTGTTTGGCACCCAACATGGCTTCCGTAAAGGTCACAGTACCTCTACAATGCTTCTCAAATTCACTATCGATGTGCTTACCAGTATGGACACTGGCCAGCTGACAGGGGCAGTTTTTATAGACCTTACAAAAGCCTTTGATCTTGTTGATCACCCCCTGCTCCTCTCCACTCTTTGCAATCTGAGCTTTTCACCCCCAGTTGTCGCCTGGTATGGAAGCTATTTATCAAAGAGAACTCAAACTGTGAAATTCAACTCCTCTTTATCTGATGGTGCTACCATCAATATTGGAGTTCCCCAAGGCTCTATTCTGGGACCTCTTCTTTTCTCACTTTTTATCAATAACATAGATGAGGTTTTTCTTTCATGCCTCATCTATTCTCTATGAAGATGATCTTGTACTCTATTCAAGCTCTGATAAGGTTGCCAACATAAATGCATCCCTTTCTTCAAATTTCACAAATGTCCAAAATTGGCTTTCTGCACATAAGCCTATACTTAATGCTAAGAAAATCCAAGCAATGTTACTTGGATCTGCCCCTAAACTTAGGACATGTCAAACTCCTATTGTTCAAGACCACAGTGGCATACAAATAGAATCGTTACATCTTTTAAGTACCTGGAATTCTTCTGGACCAATCCCTGGACTTCAGCCTGCATATACAATCTGCCTGCAAGGCAGTGAATGTTAAACTGGGGGTCGCTTACAAGTTCAATTTCATGCTGACTCCCTCTGCTAAACTTGCTATTGCCAGAATCATATTACTCCCTGCCCTCATCTACGGCATGCCGACCTTTGCTGCCACACACAAAACCATCCTTCATAAGTGGGATATCACTTATAATAATATCTGTCATTACGACTCTTTGTTACCACGGCTTAAGCACCACTGCCAACTGTACAGGGATCTGGGCTGGGTATCCCCCTCAGCTTGCCGTCAATACTCTCTTGGCTCCCTAACTAACTCTATACTCAGAAACCAGACCCCTTCAGCGCTCGCAACATTGCTGGTACCTCAAACCGCCTTTTACAGACTGCGATCGGTAGATAAATCCCTCCTGAAAGTACACAGATGTAAAACATCAAAAGGCTCTGTTGCCTTCAATCACTCTGCTCCTAAGCTTTAGAATTCTCTCCCCCAAGCACTTCGAATATCTGGATCCCATGATAGCTTCAAAAGGAGCTGTGCTTACATCTAACCCTTGCTGATCTCTGCACTTGTTTTAATCCTCCTTAATCCACTCACCCGCCAGATGCTGCCTGGCCTAACTTTAACCTCTGTACCTCATAGCACTTCTTACCCTTACTATCTCCTTGAGAGCTAATCTATCCCAACCCCCCCCCCAACCACACACACCCCTGAGCCTTGTTTCGGAGGCCGTGATAATGCATCCTGCCCAGTCAGGAATTGCCCTTACCTTGTTTCGTTGCCTATTTGAATCTTCATTGTTGTGACTAATTTGAACAATATTTCTTTGCTGCTATGTTGTGGTATCTCCTCCTAGACTGTGTAGGTTTTTATGCCTAAAAATTCTATGGAATTTCATTGATTGTTATTATCCTGGCTGCATGTATTCATTACTACTGGCTGTTTTTGACCTATGCTATTGTAATTTAATCGTAATCATGCTATTTACTTGTCTTTGACTGTTGTACTCTCCCAGGTTGTGCCTGAAAATAGTAATTTCATGGCTAGTGCACCTACCAGTTAACTAAATCTAAATAAATAAAATAAAAATTAAAATTATTCAGTATAACTATTTACAAAGGCAGTACAAACAGAGAAAACAAAGTCCTTCTTCTCAGTTTCAAATCTCAGTCTCTCTCTCTCTCTCACAAAACATTGCTGCTCTTTTTAAAACAAGTCTTTGCAGGATACTCGTTAAGGAGAAAGTGTTTTTTCCACAGAATGTTCTTGTCAGTTTCCAGTGTTCTTGCAGGTGCAACAAAAAGACCATAATGACCCAGAACTGACTTCTTGTTGACAGCTCTTTAAAGTTTGCACACCAGCATCTCAGTTTAACCCCTGAGTTCCAAATAGTTTTTTGTAATTATTTCAACAGTATAACTATATACAGTTTTAAACAAAGGGATCCCAGTATCAGTGACATTTCTGCATAAAGATTCACATATTTTTTTTATACCTTCAGATATGTAAGGGGAAGAGAAGACATAAATAGCAAGGGAAGACAGAGGAGATAGCAAGAGGTGGAGAATTGTGAAACCATCGGAATGACCAGTTTTCAGGTCTCACAAGAAAATTTGGTTGTGCAACCAGACAGAGAAGAGATAAAAAAGGAGAGGAGAGGATAGAACAGATTCTTGCATTTAACCTCTTTCTGTATAACAAATAGGGCAGGGCTTTATTCAACCCTGTCACATTCCTGGTCTATGGATGGGGGTGTGCCTCAACATCAGAAGCCTGGGTAGCAAGGCCAGTGACCTTCAGGCATTGATGGCAGAGTCTCAGGTGGACTTGGTGGCCATCACGGAGACTTGGGCCTCAGAAAACAATGACTGGGATCATTTGGTACCAGGGTCCCTGCTCTTCAGACAAGACGAATGGAAGCCAGAGAGGGAGGGGTAGCACTTTATGTTAGAGACGGGCTACAGGCCACAACAATCAATGTCAACAATAAGGAGGAGTGTAATCCTGTGGGTACAGCTAAGCTCAACATTAGGGAAGAAGGTCTACATCAGGATGGTATACAGGCACGAGCAGCTCCTCCAAGAAATCAAAAGGGTGACTCAGAAAGCAGGGTTTTAAATAATTGATTAGCAGTTTTTTTCTTGGGACTATACTAACTGCACAGAAAGTATTTATATAGATTTTCTATAAGTGTTCTGTTTATTAAACACAGTGAGGCAAGAGTTATGCATTTTCACAAAGATTTAACACTTTTATGAGCAAAACGCTAATCAATTTTTAGAGTTAAATAAATCCCTGGAAAGGAGACACAGTGGTGGTAGGAGACCTAAACCTGCCTGATGTTGACTGGGGCATTCCAATGGCTAGATCATCAAAATAGAGGATAATGTACGGGCGGCCATACACAACAAGCCTGTGTCTGCATTGAGAGGTTTCTGTGGCAATCAGGAACCTCAACCGTGAAGCTCAAGAGGTTCTTGGTTATAACAGAAAACATGAGATGAAGACACAGGCTTGTCTGTGTATTGATGGCCATACACAATCTTATATAGTGTATGGGCACCCATGCCCATTTCAGACACTCTGCTTCCTTTCAGTGAACTAGTGGTTGGGGGTGAGGCACTTGGGAGTTGGTAGCAAGCTCAAATTACTGATTTAGTATGCTGCAGCTGTTTCTGTAATTGCAAGTTTAAAAACAAAAAACATATTCCAGCTCAACTGGATAGAGGAAAGCAGATGTGTGGCAGCATTCTAAGTTGTTGTGCTGCAGTAGTGACATCACTATCTCAGCAATACAACATAATGATGTCAGTACTGCAACACAACAAGCGGGTCGCGAGGGTAATGGGACAATTACCCTCCCCCTAAAGCCCCCTCGTGGTCGTGAGAGCCCTGCTGTGCTCTCCCCTGGACAGTGACTGCCGGAACTCCCCCCCCCCCGAAGCAAGAAGGTATAGCTTGTTCTCGCTGTGAGCCAGGACAGGGCTCCTTTGTTCAAAATTTGATTTTGGCACCTTCTGATGCTGACTCTGCGGCTCGCTCTGCACTGCTCTGCCGTGATTCTCTTAAAAGGCAGTAGCTCGGCACACATCTATAGCTGTTTTTTTTAGCTGACTTGTTTAGCGAATTTGTACTGTTTTGTTGCTTTTCTCCCTGAACTACATGAATTTTTCTGTATGTTGATTTTTGTACTTTAAGAGCTGCCCTTTAATACCGTCTCCCTGCTTTTGACTTACGGTACAGGCTGCCTTGCACAAGCACATGGGAACTGAGCCATTGCTCTGAGTAAGCTAGTGTAATTTGGGAGATTTGGCCAGTCTAACTGTGGGTCTTGGAGTGCTTGCTGTGCCACGGTGCTCTTGGGGTTGCAAACCGGAAAGCCAAATTTAAACACTAAAGCCCAATTTTAAAGCAAGATAGTTTGATTTACTGCATAAAGCAGGTGGGTCTTAGCGTACTTGCTGTGCCATGGTACTTGCAAACTGGAAAGCCTAATTTAAACGTTCAGCCAAATTACAGCCTGATATCTCAATTTCTGCATACAGCCTTACCTGCTGAGCTGCTCCGCCCCTCCTGCTGAGTATAAAACTAATCACTCGCTCTTCTCTTTTCCACAGCGGGTCGCGAGGGTAATGGGACAATTACCCTCCCCCTAAAGCCCCCTCGTGGTCGTGAGAGCCCTGCTGTGCTCTCCCCTGGACAGTGACTGCCGAAACCGGCCCCCTCCCCGAAGCCAGAAGGTGCGCTCGTTTACGCTGTGAGCCAGGACAGGGCTCCTTTGTTCAAAATTTGATTTGGGCGCTTCTGATCTTGGCGACTCTGCAGCTCGTGCTGCACTGCTCTGCCGTGATTCTGGCCTCACCCGGCGCTGCCACCTTGTTTCCCCACCGCCCCCACCACCACCCTTGGTCGGCATTCAAATTATAGGTAGCTGCAAGGTCAGGTGACTCTGCCAAAACCTATCAGCCCACTTTCAGGTTTGCAGGTTATCAATTCCCACCAGTAGAGGCTGCTACTACAAATTACAGCTTGCTCTAGCATCCTCCACTTACACAAACATGATCCTCTACCTACTAGCAGTGCTTACCACTGCCATGCCTCTCACCTCTCTGCCCCCCTCAAATAAGCCTTTAAACAACCCAGACCTCTACCATAAAATCTCGTCCTCACCCCCTCCTCCACCCCTACCTACTCCCAAGGACTGGCATTTCCACACAACCACCCGTTCACGGTTCATAAGCCCCTCAGTCATACCCTTCTCTTTCCCCGTGAGCCTATCAGTCCTAAGTAACCTGGGGCTGATACCCTCCCAGACCCACACTTCTCCAGTTCCAGACCTAAGCCAAGAATTGCATGGTGTAATGCTATAAGGTATCTCACCCTGCTGCTTCTCGTGGCAGGTGATACTAGAAACAAACCCGGACCGTCGTCTGACCCCAACCCCGAACTCTTCCAAAGGGACTAAGCCTACTCCACCTGAACATCCGCAGCTTACTAAATAAAATCCCGGAGCTGCAAGTCACTACCCAAACCCTCCAACTGGACATTTGCATCATATCCGAGACATGGCTCAAACCTCACCATGAGGATGCCGTAATAGCCATCCCGGGGTATACTGCAATCAGACAAGACCGCCAATGACCTAAGAAAGGTGGCGGCACAGCCATGTATATATCAAATAGGCTTAACTACACCCCTGTCCAAATCACAGGTCTGTCTCCCCAGATAGAAACTAAGCTGATTAAACTCCTTCTGCCACACATCTCCCCGGTATACGTGGCTGGGATTTATTGCGCCCCGACTATTCCTGGGGATTCCATCATCAATCATCTAGCCTCCCTGAAAGCTACGGCTGCCACAGGTGAACTCTACATCCTCAGTGACCTAAATCATAGCTGGCTAGCACCCAACTGCCAAAACTACACAGCAGTGTCAAATCCCTAAACCTCTCCCAACTAACAGAACAACCCACGTGCCTAAATCCTACAACACGCAACCACTCCCTCCTGGATTGGGCTCTCACTTCACATCCACACAGAATAATTAAGGCTGGCATCCTTCGTGATTCATTGAGCGATCACCATATGGTCTACATGACCAGGAAAGTGCACAGACCTACAAACCACCACCCTCCAAGGATAATCCTTACAAGAGCATACAAATCCCTCTGTCTCCACTTCCTTTTAAATGACCTCTCACTTGCCAACTGGTCTTTTATTAAGCTAGCACCCACAATTGACCACGCTTTCGAAGTGTTTGGAAAGCAGCTCCTTGCCATATGGGACTATCACGCCCCCCTAAGAAAGAAAAGAGTCAGGGAATACCATCTCCCTTGGGTCTCTGCTGACATTATTGGCACATGTCTTGCTAGAGACCAGGCCTGGAAAAGACATAGGCTATTAAACTCCCCTGCTTCTCTACAACATTACCGTGCCCTCCGAAATAATTGCACTAAAGCCATAAGACAGGCAAAAAACAACTATTTCCGAGACGCTCTCACCACTAATCTAAGTCACCACTCCAAATTCTGGAAAACCGTTAAAACCCTGTTCTCTCCCCCTGCCCAGCCACCCTCCCCTACCCTAAACATACAGGGCAACATTATATCAGCCCCCAGCAAAGTTGCCTCAGCTTTCAACTCCTTCTTCTCCACTAGTGCCAAAACTCTTCTAGACTGCCAACAGCTCCACACACCCACATACAACCATCTCGCAATACCCCCTGACCCCACGAGTGCCCTCTTTCTCCTTTCGACTGGTCTCCTCAGCTGAAGTTTTAGCCGCCCTATGCTCCCTAGACCCAAGCAATGGCAAGTGCCCTCTAGGACTGGATGCCAAACTCCTCTTCCTATCAGCCCCCGCAATAGCCACCCCCCTAACTGACCTCCTAAACCGCTCTTTTTCCACTGCAAAAATTCCAGCAGCCTGGAAGGATGCAGTAATCATTCCTTCTACCAAAAGGAGGTGATGCATCTGAACCTGGCAATTACCGCCCGATCTCTCTCATACCGGTTCTGGCCAAGCTTCAAGAACAGCTAGCCCTCTCCCAACTCACACAGTTCCTCGACTCCACCTCTTTCTTCACACTGCTTTCAGTCGGGCTTTAGTAAAACTCACTCCACCATCACAGCACTGTTAAGGCTCACAAAGCGATATTTCTCGAAATGGAAAGAGGCCACGTCACCTCCGCTATTTTCATTGACTTGGCCAAAGCCTTTGATACTGTGTCCCACTAAAACTTCTCACAAAATTGCAACACGTGAGCCTCTCTCATCCCGCCACCAGCTAGTTTCAAGCCTATCTGACAGGCAGGAAGCAGGCTGTAAAATTAGCCCTCATGTCTCCACCTCACTCCCAGTTAACATGGGGCCCCAGGATCCTGGTCCTGGCCCCTGCTTTCTCCATATTTTTAAACGACCTACCTCAAGTCTGCTCCAACTCAGCCATACAAATGTACGCAGATAATACTGTACTGTACACCTCCGGCCCCTCTACTGGTGACACAAACGCTTCTCTTCAACATGATTTTGATGCCGTTCAAACTTGGCTTAGGTCCAACCAGCTTGTCCTAAATGCTAAGAAAACCGTCTCCATAACTTTCAGCACCCATCCTAAACTATCCCGGCTAGCAGCCCCCCCCTCTTCCACACTCTGGATGGATCCATCCTAGAATCCTGCACCTCCTTCAGGTACCTGGGAGTCTGGCTCGATCAACACCTTGATTTCCATGCCCACATTGACTCACTACAGAAAAAATTACACCCTAAATTAGGCGCACTTTACCACAACAAAGGCAACCTTCCTACCTCAGTCAGGAGGGAGTTAGTCCTCAAAATGATCCTCCCCATTTTTGACTATGGCGACGTGGTCTACAGTGCAGCCCCCCCCCCCATCTACCTTGGCCAGCCTGGACCCCTCTTTCATTCTTTCTGCCGGTACATCCTTGACTGCCCACCTTCCATCCATCACTGCGACCTGTACAGTGCCCTTGGCTTCCCATCGCTGGAGTCTTGGCGTAAACTGCATTGCACAAATTTTATTTCCAAATACTGGTCAAATGCCCTCCCCCATCTCAGCTGTGCACTATCAACCCACCCCAGCTTACCCCCTCAGAGGTTCGGATTCAAAACAACTCCAAGTCCCTTTCATGCACACCTCAAAGGGTCAAATGGCCTTCAAACATCGGCTGCCCAAACTATGGAATGAGCTACCAGCAGATATCAGGCTCTCCTCCTCCCACTGGCTTTTCAAATCTCGTCTGCTTACCCACTTCTCAGATGTATGTAATTGTTACCCACAGACTAGTCCTACCACCAGGGGCATCCAATTGGCTCTAAAATAATAACCTAAGCAACTAGCCCAATTTCCCACTGTGCCAATTTATCTTACTGCTCTACTACTATCACCCAGTAGTGCATGCCTAACAATGTCACAACAAACTATGTACTCTGTCCTGTGCACCAAACCTCGTAATTGTATTGGAAATCAAGCTGCACTTGCTGTACCTACAAATCTCGCCCTGTATAAATCCACTCTCATCTGTTGCAATACCACTGGCAATTTTCTCTCCCTGTTTTTGTATCCACTTTCAGCTGTTTTATATACCATTTCAATTGTAATGTCTACTGAACCTCTGACTATCTCATCAATGTACTGTGCATTCTGTATCTATTCTTGATCTATGTAACCCCAGGTCGCATCTGGAAATGAGCGGTCCCCGCTCAGTATGCTTATCTGGTAAATCTCTTAAATAAATAAATATTCCAGGCATAGAATTTCATGCATAACAGGGTCCCACCATACCCTATAAGTCAATCTGTGGTAGAAACTAAGAGCACCTCCTCACACAACTAGTAAGCAAGCCAACTAGACAGGACACCATTTTAGATGTGGTACTCACCAACTGGAGCTATTTAGTGCTGTTAGAGTTGGTGAACCACTGGCAAACAGTGACCACAACTCTGGCTTGATTTATCCTTAGGGGATGAACAATCTCAATCCAGGGCAAACGTCTTAAACTTTAGAGGAGCAAACTTCAAAAAAAAATTAGAGAATTAGCCAGGGAACACTAGCAATGATCCACAAGCAACTAGAAGTAG
Organism: Neoceratodus forsteri; assembly: GCA_016271365.2. NCBI lineage: Eukaryota > Metazoa > Chordata > Ceratodontiformes > Ceratodontidae > Neoceratodus > Neoceratodus forsteri. The sequence goes on from CM057452.1 coordinate 122,901,197, forward strand.
AAGACATATGGGGCAGATTAAACTAGCCATCTCAGAGGTTACCGGCTGTGTATAAGGATAGTGACAAAAAGAACAAAATAAAAGGCCATATGGTTCACTAACCAAGTCAAAACAGCATTAAAAGCCAAAGAGAGTTTTCCTCAACTTTAGAAGGAAATTGAGCGACAGCGAATGGAAATACATCCAGAAGTATAGGAAACTAAGAGGAAGGTAAAACAGGCAAAAGTGGCAGCTGAACTTCAGATAGCAAAGGGGTCCAAATAGGGAACAACCAGTTATTTCGGTATATACAGGAATAAAGGAAGAAAGGGGGACGGGTAATTAAACTTAAAGAAGGTGACAGGATAGTGGAAGATGACAGACAGAAGGCCACTGTTTTGAACAACTTCTTCTGTTCAGTGTTCACCAAAGAGCACAAAGGCCCAATGCCCAACAGTGCTATTAAAGCAGCTGACAAGGGGGTCTCACATACGGAAATGCCAACATTCACCACCAGTAGGGTTAAAGAGGCACTCGAGCGTATAAAGCAGGGCAAATCACCAGTGCGGATGGGATCCATCCAAGGGTGCTGAAAAAGGGCAGGGGAACTGGTGGACCCCTTGGCACATTTGTTCAACCATTCTCTTCAGATGAGAGTTGTACCAGAGGACTAGAGAAGAGCCGATGTGGTACCTCTACACAAGGGTGGAAGCAGGAGGAGGCTGGTAAGTACAGCCTCACATCGGTGGTGGGGAAACAGATGGAAGCCTTGATTAATCAGGACCTGGTAGAATATCTGGACAAGCATAGCCTTCAGGATGACAGGTAATCTGGATTTGTAGCAGGCAGATCAAGTCAGACTAACCTGATTACATTTTTTGACTGGGTGACTAGAGAATTGGACAGTGGACATCCAGTAGATCTCCTATACTTTGACTTCAGCAAGGCATTTGATTTAGCACTGTTGAAAAATAATCACCTGCTGAAAAGGTTGGAGGATCTGGATACCACAAAGAGTACTGTTAGATGGGTAGGTAACTGGCTCAAGGACAGAAAGCAGAGAGTAGTCATCAATGGGGAGAAATCGGATGAGGGAGAGGTCACTAGTGGTGTACTGCAGGGCTCAGTCTTGGGTCCAGAACTGTTTAATGTGTTCATCAGCGACATTGGGGTTGGTATTCAGGGCATGATTGCCCTCTTTGCAGATGACACTAAGCTACGTGGTAGGGGTGGACACAGAGGAAGTGGTTAAGAACCTTCAAAAAGTTATGCAGAGGTTGGAAAAATGGTCTAGTGTCTGGAAGCTGAAATTTAACATCAAGAAGTGTAAAGTGATGCAAGAGATATCTCGAAGTAAGATCTGTTGTTGAAAGGGCATTCACTCCCTGAGGTTGTCCCTTTCTTTCCATCAGTCCAGAGCTTATAACAGAGTTTTTGTCACAGGCACCAGTCCTGACAGGGGGTGTCACTTTTGGGACCAATAGGCTCTTAAGTGGTACTGGATTTCTCTCATCTGAAATCTCGCTCCTGGCACCATGTCTGTGGTGGAGGCCATATGACCCAGGAGCTGAAGGAAATGCCTTGCTGGCCTGGGCTGGCTGAGTATGAAGGTGTTTGCCAGATTTAGTAGGATTTCCACTCCTTCTTGGGGTAGAAGTACCTTGTCCTGGAGGACATCTAGCTCTGCTCCTATGAACTCCAGCAACTGGCCTGGTTCTGTTTGGGATTTTTGAGTATTTATGAGACAGCCCAGTATTTCCAAGGTGCTCTGAGTTAGCTGGAGAAAGCCCTTGACCTGCTGGTGTGACTTTCCTGTGACCAGCCAGTCATCCAGGGAATGAAAAAACAGCACGCCTTGCTTCCTGAGACGTGATGCCACCACGGCTAAGCACTTTGTGAACACCCTGGGAGCAGATGAGAGATGGAAGGGAAGGGCTGTGAATTGAAAATGACCATCAGGCAGCCTGAACCTTAAGTATTTCCTGTGGCTGTGCCTGACTGGAATGTGGAAATACACATATTTCAGGTCCAGAGACCCCATCCAGTCTCTCTGTTGCAGGGATGGTATCACTGTGGCCAGAGTGATTATTTTGAACTAGTCCTTTTTCAGTTATTTATTCAGAAACCTGAGGTCCAAAATGGTTCACCACTCTCCATTTTTCTTGTTAGTGAGAAAGTACCTTGAGTAAAGGCTATTTCCCCACTGGGAGGGAGGAACTCTTTCTGCTGCCTTTGCCTGCAGCAACTTTTGACCTTCAACTCCAGGAGAATCTTTTCTGTTGGAGTGGAGGGTTGAAGTTTCTGCGAACTTGTAGCCTGGGAAATCTTTTGAACTGCAGTATGAGCCCCTGGCTCACTACTTCCAGGACCCACTTGTCTGTTGTGATGTTTTTCCATTCCTGAAAGAAGTGAGCCAGCCTTCCTCCTACTGGCAATGGATGGGTAACCTGGACGGACTCGACAGGGGTTCTGATAGGGCTAAGCATTAGGTGCTGGAGCTGGATCAGACTGTCCGGCACCTCTTCTGCCTCTGCCCCTAAAGAAGCCTCTCATCTGAGAGTAATCATAGGGCATGAAGATTTGGGGAACAGTAACTCCTACCCCTACCTCCCCTTTCAGGAGGCCTGTAGGAAGTGGAGGCCTTTTCCTTCTCCATGTTGCTCTTGTAGGTGGTTTTGTACTCTTCCACTTTTTTCATATATGCCTCTGTCTTGTCACCAAATAAGAAGTTGTTCTCACTTGGGAAATCCATGGCCTTAGCCTGGGTCTCCTGGGATAGATTAATCATCCTGGTGTGCCGTCGTTACAGTGAACCCCTAGTGCGAAGACCATCACAGTGACAGGAATCAGGCAAAACTGCTGCGTCGCTGTGATGGTCTCTGTTGTTCCGGACTGCTTACTTGAGGCATATTGCCCCTTCCCCAGGACAACTCCAACTTGGGGTTGTATCCCTAGAGACCGGGAGTTGTGGGGGACGCAGCCCCCCCAAAAGAAACACGGAGGCATCCCCGACAGTGCAATGCCGACACTTCGCAATGTGGCTGTCACTGTCAGGGATGTCTCCATCAGGGATGTGGCAGTGGCATAGTAAAACCAGTGGTCCTTAACTAAGCAAATCTCCTTAAGGAGATGGCATGGGCCATAACCCTAGAGGCAGTGTCACTGGTATCCACTGCCATATGGAACTGGTATTTGGTAGCATCTAGAGCAGTTTTGGCAGCGTCTTCCAAAGCCTGTGCCAGGTCTCCCAAGGCCTTCTCACTCATGGCCAGAACAGATTTCCAGAGGGCTTTCTAGTACTGGGCAGTGTACGCCATGTATGCAGCCTGCCTCAACAGCAGACAGGCAAAGGTATATACTTTCTTCCCCATACTGTCAAGCTTCCTGGAACCTTTGTCCAGAGGCTGTGTAGAGATGGGAACCAAAGCCTTGTCACAGGCAGCCACTTGTACTACCCCTTCATGATCCGGGTGTGAGAAGAGGCACTCAGCATGACACCTATCCAGCTGGTACTTCTTCTGAATCTTCTTGTCGATCCCAGCGTCAGCTTACAGGTTGCTTTCATAAGGGGTTTGTGGAAAGGTAAAAGCAACCTCTTAGTTGGGGTTAACCCCATCATGTCCAAAAATTCATCCTCCTCATTATCCTCCATAGTTTCCTGGGTGGAGAGTTCAGGGGTGTTTACCACTTGCCTTACAAAGGCACAGTGGGAGGAAAAATCTTCCAGGCTCCAGGAAGGGGAACCAAACTCCTGTTCAGAGAAACCATCAGGTTCAATAGGTTCCCCTTCCTCCTCTTCATAATAATAAAATTCAGCTCCCTTGTCCTCGGGAACTGGGGGAGAAGCAGAAACTGGAGGAGGAACTGGCATACCTATTAGGGTACCCATGGCTTGAAAAGCCTGGAAGAATTGGCAAGCGTTTGTCATGTCCTCATAGAGGGCATTTTTGCTCTGTCCACTGATGGCTCCTTTCCTTCTTTAGGAGGAGGGGCAGCGACATGTTTTTCTTTTTGTTTCCTTTTTGCAGTAACCGGGTCCGCAACCTGCTCAGAGGTTCTCTTATGCTTACCTATCTCAGATTCCCTTTTTCAGAACCCTGGAATCAAGTGTCTTTAGTAGACCTTTCCTATGTTTAGTGTGGAAGAAAGGGCCCTCATCAGAATGTTTTGGTGACAGAGAAGCAGACTGAGAAGCCATAATCACGTTTAGCTTTTTGGCCCTTTTCTTGATAGTTTTAGGGCAAAACTTGCTGCAGAACTCACTATCAGTAAAAGGGTGGTCAGGACCTAGGCACGTTAAACACAACTCATGGCAGTCTGCCTTGGCTAAGAGACTGTAACACTTTGCACGTTTTTTAAAGCCTATAGGTCCTGTTTTCTTTTTGGGTCTGTCTGTCTGTCATGCCAAATAAAACAGACCCTGAGGAGAAAAAAAAACGTTTCCCAAAGGAAAAATGCAAGTTTGCGGTCTAGTTCCTAAAATTTACTAAACCACGATTAAAAAAAGTAAAACTGAGGAAAAAGAAGGAAACACTGGGAACTGGAGACAAGTAAAAAAAGCTAAAAAAAAACCCCACTAAACTAAACTGTACTGCAGTGAAATGAAAAGAGATAAAACAAGTTGCTTGGAAATCAGAAATTAAAGTTGAAAACTGGAGACAAGCTGAAGAGAGCTCTTTGGGTGACTTGCTTTCTCAGGCAGAGAAATAAATCTGATGATGCAGAGTGGAATGCAGCGCCTCCACGAGGCAGAGATTGAAAATGCGTTATGAGTTCCATAATTTGCATACATTCCACTTTCTCTGCAGCTCAACCCTTCAGGCTGATTATATTAGTAAGCATAGTGAGGAAGTCCTGGAGTTTGAATCTCAAGTTCTCCAAGGTGCTTTTACTAACTGAACTGAGCACCTTGCCTAGTCGACCAGGTAGGGGAAAACTGCCACATCTTGTTTTCTTAGATGTGCTGCCACCACAGCCAGGCACTCTGTGAAAATCCTTTGAGCTGAGGTGAGACCAAATGGGAGAGCTGTGAAAGGGTATTGGCAGCTCCCCATCTTGAATCTGAGATATTTTCTCAGATATTGTCTTGACTGGGATATTAAAATGGGCATCTTTCAGATCATGGGATCCCAGCCAGTGACTTTTCTGCAAAGATGGTATCAATGTCCTTCGTGTGACCATCTTGAATTTCTCTTTTTTTCAAATCCTAGTTTAGAAACCGGAGGTCCAAAATGGGTCATTACTCTCCATTTTCTTGTGGATCAGGAAGTATCCTGAGAACAGGCCCCTGCCCCACTGGGAGCAGGGACTTTTTCTATAGCTTTATGTAACCCATAAGTGGCGCTATCCTGTGGGCTACTACCCCTGCCTGTGTGACTAGCACAGGTTGAGGGGCCTGAGTTCGGTGAACGGGTGCCTCCACCCGTAGGTATGGTCTTGGGGTAGCATAACTGCTGTTGGTACAGCTCTCCGGGATGCTATAACCTCTCACCAACCCCTCTAGTGGCCTAAACAGTACAGCAACAAAACATTCACATGAACTGTATAGTATATGGGTGCCGTCTATTGTGCATGGATTTCAGCAACTGCTGAAATCTTGTTGTAGGACAGTTCAAAGGTAAAGAAAGTTGTACTATCGTTCTGACTTCACATCGATAGTAAAACAACTTTTTACCCTTTACCGCCACCTGATTGGCTCAGACAAGGCTCTCTGTAGAAAATAAAAATAAACATGGCGGCACGATTTAGCGAGCGATGGGCAGCAGAGCCACCAACTTTGGAGGTGGGACACGGAGAGCCATACATGGCACCCTTTCTGAAAAATCAATTTTTTTTCCATGATTTTAAAATAGCTGACGGGAGAGGCGAAATTGAGAAGCCGAACCGAGCACAAGTGGCACCAGCAGGAACGGGAGAGAGCAGCAGCATCAGCGGGAACGGGAGCGAGCAGCAGCACCAGCGAGAATGGAAGCAGGACTTTCAGCAAGTAATGACAAAAAATAATGTAAAACAAAACAGAAAAAAAAACATATACTATATAAAACAGTGGATGGGTGAAGATCCCCAACTAAGGCTGCGTTTCCATCTCAGGCAGTTGATGACATCAGCGAGACCTCTCGAGCTTCGCTCTCGAGGTCTCTATGATGTCATCAACTCCCTTGATGGAAACACAGCCTTGTTGTGGATGTTCATCCATCCACTATTCTATATATGGCAGTAATGACTTGCTCACAACCTTTGCACTTACCACCAGGGCTGGATCCTCTGCAGCTGCCCTGGAGACCTCCTGTAAAGTAAGACCAATGATGCAACAATACAATATCAGTACTGTATCCTCACCATTATATGGCACAAAGCGTATCCTTAATAGACTATCTAAATGTATGGCTCCACTATAAATGTCTGTATAATTATGAAATATGACTGTCAACCCAACCCTTGTAACCCCGTTAAGTGGAAAAAATTAATAAAAAATATATTAACAAAAAAAAGTACTGTATCCTCACCAAGAAGGTACGCACTAGCCAGGTTTAAACTGTAAACAACAATCTGATTTATTTAGGGGGATATGAACAGGGGTGGGGCATGAATCTAGCAGATGATTTATAGATCTGATTATTTCAGGCTGAAAATGCATGCACAGTGAGTCCCTTTGACACAGTCACACAACTCTAGGTACCCAGTCTGGAACAGCAGGCTAGCCTGAAGTGTTGCCTGGGGTACGCCAGCATTGCAGCTGATCATTGGGGCCCTTTGGAAAGAAAACAGTTAGCATGCACTCAAACCCAGAATTTGTAATCCGGAGCCAGATAGCTTAATTTGTTGTAATAAACCCAAACAAATGCTCAGATGACATACAATGATTGCAGCTTTGGTGCAGGGAGCTACCCTGTTTGTACTCACACTACCCTGACCAAGTGATGATCCGACGAAATGAGACCTGTTGCAGATGGCTTGATGAAACAGGAGGAGAATTCCCTCATGGTCCTTGTTGAAATGCTGGTCTTCAGGATGCAGGAACATGCAAACCGAACATTTTGAACCACTCGGCCACGCAAACACCTTGCAAACTAAGCACATTTATATGTAAGGCTCTGTCCTTTTCTGGTCCTTCCAGCTAGCTTGCAGGCTGATTCTTCTTTTCAGTGTGACTGATGCACGAATCCCCTGCGGCTGTGACACCAACATGGGCCAACTGGACACTCAGACCTGCAAACTAATGGCTGGTAAAGTCTAGGCCTGGCAGGCCTAACTCCCTGAGAACTGGAAAGCTCCCAGAGGCTTACACTGAACTCCTGGATGAATCTCTCAAATCTGAACAAAATGAGCAGTTGCCCCTTATATATTTGGCTAAGTTCCAGAAATCACATTAGCTGCCACAGCTGTCTTAAACAGTTCCCAGGTGTTAACTGCTCCCTTTTGGCACCTAGAAATGGTCCCAGTTAATCCCATAAGTCTCTGGCATAGTCCCAAGCATCCCTTTGTTTAATCCTGGCTTCCGATTGGTTATTAGCTGCTAAAATGGTGGCTGCATGCAGTTTCTATTGCAGTTTAATTTACTGTCACATATAAAGTTCTGGTGCAGCCAGGAGCAACATTAATTTAATTTATTTTCCCACAAGCATGTAGCCTAAACAGCTCTCTCTTGAATGAGTCCACTCTTTAATAAATAAATGCACCTCAGGGAGTCGCTACCTCAGAATATACCGTAATCTAGGAACACTGCAGTGAAGCTTATGAATATTTATGAGGGCTTCCTCTGCCCTGACACTTGCCTCCTGACCTTATCTTCCTGGTGCCCCAAGGCAGCGCTTTAGGTGACTGCTGATTTTATTTATTTTAACACTACTTTCTCCTGCTGCTGTTTGTGTCCCCGGCGCCTTTTTTAACTTAGTCAATGCACCGGGAACTGGTGGAGACAACTTTCGGCTTTGGACGACTATGAGTGGTCACATGTGCAGGGCGTCTTTGTGAATGTGTGAGCAGTGGCTCTAAGACACGCCAACCACTCGCAGATGGATTTTCAAGCAGACTTTTTTTCTGTGGGTTAGTAAGCTGGAAAACGTCTGTGTTTCTGTAGGTTTGGAAAGTGTTTGAACTGCAGACACAACCCCCACTACTTCCAGTACCCACTTGTCTGCAGTAATTTGTACTCATTCCTGGAAGTAATGTGCCAGTCTTCCTCCCACTGGCAATGGTTGGGCGACCTGGACAAAGTTGTCAGGGGTTTTGTTTTCGCTGGGGCTTAGGTGCTGGAGATGCACCATTATGCCTGGAAGCCCTTTTTGCCCTTCCCTTACAGTAGTCTCTTTGTAACTGGTACTCATAGGAGTGTAAGAGACCTAGGCTCTTGGGAAGTGTCCCTATCTCTGTCTCCCTTCCGAAGGCCTGTAGGAGGTAGAGGCCTTTTTCTTCTCTTTGTTACTTTTGAAAGTGATTTTGTGTTCATCGACTTTTTCATGTAGGCCTTTGTTTTTTAACCAAATATTGAATCTCCCTCAAAGTAGAAATCAATGGCCTTGTTTTGAGTATCCTGTGAAAAGATGGTAGTCCTTAGCCAGTAAACCCTTCATAAGGACACTGCAGGAGTCAAAACTCTGGTAGCAGTGTCATTAGTGTCAACCACAGTGTGAAAATGATATTTTGCAGCTTCCAGGGCTGATCTTGCAGTAGTCAAATCCTGTGCCAAACCATCATCTGCTCTTTCTGCCAGTGACAGAATTATGTTCCAACGTGCTTTCTGGCACTGAGCTATATGTGCTGAATAAACTGCCTGCCTGGTAAGCAGGGAAGATGTTGTATAAGCCTTTTTTGCCATAGTATCCAATTTTTTTAGAATCTTTTTCAGTGGGGCTATGCAGACAGAGTGATTTTTGCTCTCTCATAATGCAGCAGCCTGGACTACCCCATGACAATCAGGATGTGCATACAGATAGTCCACTCCCCAATTGTGCACTTGATATTGTCTCTCACTTTTGTTGTCGGTGACTGCAGCTGAAGTGGTGCAGTCACAATTTTGCTATGGCCTTTTAAGTGGTTTATGTATGGGACGAATATCCTTCTTGGTAGAACTAGTTCCACTATGTCCATAAAGTCAGAATCCTCTTCATTCTCCTCTGTCTCCAGTGGGAGATGTTGACAGTATCTACCGTTTGATGACAAATGAGGAAATGGATGAGTAGGCCTCAATTTGCCTTGGAGGGGTTCAAAATTTTACTCAGGTGTGCCTTCTAACTCCATTGGGTTGTGACTAGATTGGGTAAGACCTTGCACCATTTTTATGCAGAGAGAGTTAAAAGCATTGATCTGTTTTGTCCTCTCCTATTCTGCCACTTGTCTGTCTCTTGCCTGTCTGATTGCACAAATTTTTCTTGTGGCACCTAGGAATTGGCCACTCCAATGGTCCCACAATTCCCCCTCATTATCTCCCTTCCTTCACTTGTTGTTTCTATTCTTTCTTTCTCTCCTTGCTTCTCTGTGGTTAAAAACATATGTGAATCTTTATGAGAAACTGGGACCCCTTGGTTTGCAAATATATATAATTGCATTGTTGAAATGACTGCAGAAAGCTATTTGGGTTTACTAGAAAAGATAGCAATCTGGAACACAGGGGGTTGACCTTGAGATGCATTTTGACCTCCACACACTTGTTTACAGAATTGTTAATACGAAACCAGCTCTGGGACAAAATGTATTATTTTGTTGCACCTGTTAGGACAATGACAAAGTTTTAAAACATTCTGTGAAAAACAGAAGATGTAATCTACAACAACAGGATGTAGAGTTTGAGCTGTCAGACAATAACATATTATACAGACACAGCAATGCTTTTCTTTTCGGGGGGGTTCAGATGGAGATAGTGTTTGTCTTTATGAAGAACTAGCCTGTACAATTTTATTTTTGTTCTGTTTATTTTTATTGATAATAAAACACTACCTGCAAATGTTATAACTTTTCCTGGACTGCCTATGCTTCCTGACCTTTGCCACTATGACAGTTGGTGTTACAGTGGGATTTACACCATGCATACTCTATGGCAGGAGTTTTGTGCATGGGTACTAAGACCTGGTACCAGGGAAGCATAGAAGACAGGTGTGGATCCTGCAACAGCTGGGCCAGAAGTGCTTATCAGAAGAATGGCAGCCAAACTAGAAGCAGAAACGAAAGTCCAACTGAGACTGTACAGACAGCACCAGTGATGGAAGAAGAGGAAGAATGGCAGGACAGAAAAAGCATGTCTGCCTTCTTCAACTGGTGGTCTATACAACAAAGAGCGACTAAGAAACAGAGAGGAAAAGAGATTCAACATCTAGAGTCACATGGGGAAAAGAGATGCAGTGAAAGGAGCAGTGATGGCTGGATATCTTTCAAGCTATCAAGGCTGGAGGATCTGGCACAGGCCCAGCAGATCAACTAAACACAAACAACTTAAAAGACATTAAATGTGCAAAGCTGTAGATCCCTCGGATGATATCAAAGCATACCTGACAACTTTTGAAAGGGTCACCAGTGCCTGCCAATGGCCAAAACAGAAATGGGCAATCAAGCTGGTACCTTATCTGACAGGTAAGCCAACTTGCCTACAGCAATATTGTGAAAAGAGAAATCCTTAAAAGATATGGCATCCCAGGAGAGACATACAGGCAGAGTCTGGTCCCTGAAGTACCACTCAGAGTCGACAGTCCTCGAGAGGCCTTCACCCAACTCTGAGATATCCTCATTAAATGGCTACAACCAGAAGGCAAAACACTCTCACAGATCAAGAACATATTTTTATTTATGTGGTTTTTGGTTACTGGGTAAGTACACTAGACAGCAGTGTGCCTATTTTCAGGTACGACCCGGGAGATTACATTTCACAAGAACAAATAACAATTCACATAAACATTTCCACGACAGCAGATTACAGTTCTGAAAGCACAGCACAGTGATAGTAGAACATTACAAACTGGTGAGTGAGAAACAGAAGATTATATAGGCAGTTCTGATTATGAGAACAATTTTACAACAGCTATTAGGAGAGGCTTAGAAACAGGGGTTTACACTGAGCAGTCCTGGGTGGACAGTAAGGAACACCCAGATAGCATCCATATATATCAGGATTATTCAGGCAGGCAGTAGGGCAGTGATGGGGGGCGGGGGGGCAGTGAGTGTTGGTGAGTGTACAGTCTAGTTGTTTCGGATTATACTGTACATAGATAAGTGCTATGGCTGCAGTTAACTTAATTATTTGTAATGGAGCAATTCATCGACATTCTTCCTACAGATGTGCAGCTTTAGGTAACCAACCAGAAAATGGGGAAAAGGCTGTTTCTTTGGCTGAGGACTATCAGATGACCAGATGAACACTGCAGCAGCGAAATAACAGCCAAAGAAAGGTTAAGACCCTCTTTTTCCCAATTTAACTCCAGATCAGATAAGAACTCTGATGGGGGTAACAAATCTGCACCCAAAGACTTTGTTTGCTACAACTGTAATAAACCAGGCCATATTGCAAGAAACTGTTCAAAAATAAGGATGCTATCACTGGAGCAAATTTGCCGCCATCAAAACTGGGGCTAGTATTTAACAGATGTCAAGGTGGGAGGTAAGACTGTGAAGGGACTTATAGATCCAGGAAGCAGACAGACTCTAGTGCATGTTGGAAGTGCTGGAAAAGACTGTGCAAAGGACATGGTACTGGGGTCAGCTGCATCCACTAAGACACTCAATACTATCCCACCACCCAAGTGACTGAACTATAATGGGATATCGCACCAAATCAAACTAGGGATAGTACCAAAGTTATCTGTGCCTGTGATTATTGGAAATGACTTTCCAGGATTTACCAGTTAATCACAGAGGGAGTAAACCCTCCTGGTTCAGCAACTGTGATAACAAGAGTAAGGGCAAAGAAAATCTCAGAGGTTGAGACACTTTTCCTTTTGATGACTTTGATTGGGACTTGTTTAAAGGGACACTGTCGACCCCATTTGGCCTCAAAATGTCCCCAGTTTAAAAAACACATTTTATGATTGTTCTCATTCTTTAGAGCCTGCCGGTGTAGCTGGTTGTTTGATTTAGACTCCTTTTTCCTTTTAAAAGGAAAAAAAAACTGAGTGTCAACCATACTGGTATTACCACACCAAAACATGTTAGTTTACATTTCTTGACCAACTCCCACTGCATCTTTCCTGGACTCAGGAACACCCCCAACACTATCTAGCTACTCACTATGCATTGGGAGTAGATAAGACTATTGTATCATGAGTGGCTACACTGTTTGAGGGTTTTTCTAATGTTCAGGAAGTATGCGGTACACTTAGATAAACAATTTGGAGCAAAACAAGGCTGTGTATAACTATACATTCCCATGTATTTCAGTTCTAATAAGCAAGGAGGCAGATTAAACAACCAGCAACATCAATAAATTTTAGAGAAGGTAAGCAATCATAAAAGTGGATTTTTACATAGAAAGAATATGATGTAAAAAGGTTGACAGTGTCCCTTTAAGCCCAGCTCCAAAATCCGGAAGTCCAGGAAAGACAGAAGACACCTGAAAAAGCAATCGCGACAAAAGACTGATGAACACAAGGGGTGATATATGAAAATGCCAAAGCTAAACTGATAACTGATTATGATTTTATTTCTGAGCAAAATAGCAATGTTTCTCTCCAAGGCTATGTAAAGCAGCTAGGGGTGAAAAAAACACAGTGTGAACTAATGTTTAAAAAATGTAATGGGCTACTATACAGAGTTTGGGTTAATCATCAGACACAGGAACATATAGAACAATTGGTTATACCAACAAAGAAGTACAGAACTGAGTTATTACAGATAGCACATGATAGTCCTATGGCTGGTCACTCCGGGAGGGACTGCACCCTTGCCAGATTGCTGTACAGATTTTACTGGCCCAGGATTCAAGAAGATTTTACTACCTATTGCAGTTCTTGTGCTGAATGTCATAAAGTGCAATGGATATGGTTGGCAACGTAGACAAAAGTAAAAAGAGTAATCGATTCATTTTCGGTAGTCTGTGACTATGTTACTCGATACCCAGAGGCAGTTCCACTGCATACTATCACAGCCCCAAAAGTGGCAGTAGAGCTCGCTAACATTTTCAGTGAGGTGGGCATACCTAAAGAGATTATTACAGATCAGGGTAGTAATTCTGGTGCTGCATTGTTGAAGGAGCTGTACTAACTACTAGGTATCACTGTCATAAGAACCTCCCTTTATCACCCTCAGACAGACAGTCTAGCTAAGCATTTTAATCAAACCCTAAAACGCACGTTAAAAAGTTTTGTGAAAGGTGAAGGGAAAGACTGGGACCAATACTTAAATTTCCTGCATTTTGGTTACAGAGAAGTGTCTCAAGCAGCAACAGTTTTTTCACCCTTTGAAATGTTGTATGCTAGACAATCTAGAGGGCCACTAGATTTAATAAAAAACATGGGAAGATAACCCTCTCAGAAAAAATCTATTATATTCTACAGTACCTAGGGACCTAGGGATGAGCCAGGAAATTACAGACCAGTCAGCCTGATGTCCATAGTGGGGAAACTTTTGGAGTCCATCTTGAAGGAAAGGATGGTGGCATTCCTAGAGGGTAATGGCCTTCAAGATGCATGGAACACAGGTGTGTCCAGGAGAGATCATGTCAGACCAACCTAGTCGAATTTTATGACTGGGTGACAAGATCCCTGGATGGTGGAAGGTCAGTTCACGTCCTGTATCTGGACTTCAGCAAAGCCTTCAACTCGGTGCCACATGGAAGACTGATAAGTAAGCTGAGGAGCTTAGGGGTGGGGGTAAAATGGTAGGGTGGATTAGGAGCTCCCTGAGTAACAGGCAGCAGAGGGTGGTGGGGGGGAGGTCTCAACACCCAGAAGGGTCATCGGTGGGGTCCCTCAAGGATCGGTGCTGGGGCCACTGTTTAATGCATTCATAGCGGACATTGGGGAGGGAGTTAGGAGCAAAATGAGCCTGTTCGCCAACAACTCCAACTAGGCATGGAGGTGGACAGCGAAGAGGGGAGGAGGGCACTCCTGGAAGACTTGGAGAGGCTTAAGCAGTGTTCACACACTTGACAGGAGGGATTTAACATTTGGAAGTGTAGTGTACAGCATTTAGGTGTTAGGAATCCTGGGTATGGCTACCATTTGGGGAGAGGAACAGCTTGCAGTCTCCAAGGAGGAAAAAGATCTGGGAGTGGTACTAGATGCCAAAATGAATCATTCAGAAGAGTGCAGGAGAGTGGCAGCAAAGGCAAACAGAATGCTGGGGTGTATTGCTGGGGGACAACATCAAGGAGAAGGAGGTTCTCCAACTCCTGTACAATTCTTGGTGAGGCTGAACTTGGAGTACCAGTACAGTTCTGGTGTCTTTACTTAAAGTGATGTTAACCTACTGGAGAGAGTCCAGAGAGGACATCTAAGATGGTCCATGGACTGGGGAAAAGCACTATGAAGAGAGACTTAAGGAGCTGCACATGTACTCTCTGGAGGACAGAAGGAACATGGGGGGACATGATAGAGGCCTTTAAATATCTGAAGGGGATCAACAGGATAAATACGGAGGGTTTGCGCAAATGGAAAGGGGAAGGGACCAGGAAGGCACATAGCCTAAAGCTGGTGTGGGGGGGGGGAGTACAGAGGGGAAATGAGGAGGCACTGTTTCATGGAGAGGTGGTGGCACCTTGGAATGAGCTGCCAGAGTAGCTGATGTCGATGGATCAGTGGGAGGTTTCAAAAGAGGGTGGGACAGGTACACTGGCAAGATACAGGTAGGGAGAAGCGAATAGCAGGGGAGCTCTGGGGAAGGAACCTGAGAGAATGGGAATAAAAAGGGGAGGGGGCAGCAGCTGGGGCAGTACTGTGAGCTGCATCTCAGGCAGACAAGATAGACCATTTGGCCTAATCTGCTGGCAACTTAGTATGTTAGTATAAGTGTGCACCGACAAAGAAACTGACAAAATATGTTGAAATTGCCCACAGTATCAGGAGGAAGCTGAAAAACAGCAGAAGGTGTATTATGACCATGTGGTAAAAGAAGAAGAAGAAGAATCAGCATTTATATAGTGCTTTTCATACACAGTATCCCAAAGCGCTTTACAAGCAATGCTAGACTGGTAGTGAAGTGACTGAATGTGTGGTGGCGGCCATATCGCACATCATCACCCACACACAGCCTGGATAAAAGAAAAGGTCTTGTTACTGTTACCAACTACAGAAAACAAACTGTTAATGAAGAGGCAAGGTCCTTATAAAGTGGTTAGACGTACTGGTACAGTTACTATGAGACTGAGACCCCTGATAGGAGAAATCCTACCAATATATACCATGCTAACCTCCTGAAGACATGGGCTGAAAAAAATACCAAAGCTTGCTTTGTTAGTGTTACCAGAAACTGTTACAGAAGATATTGATATAGGTTATGACAGACTGGAACAAACTGTAACTTATGATGCTTTAAAGGTGAATGTTTCCTTATCCACAGAACAAACCGCAGAAATGTGTAACTTGGTAAAGACATTTAAAAGTAAATTTACCACAGTGCCAGGCCAAGCAACAGAGGTCAAGCAAGTGACAGTGATGGAGAATGGTCACCCTATCAGAGAAAAGACATACAGATTACCAGAGTGGTTAAAAGCAGACATGATTAAGGAAATACAAAAAATGAAACAGTTGGATATCACTGAAGAATTGAGAAGTGCTTGGTCATCACCAATGGCGATTATAAATAACAAAGAAGAATTGTAAGAATCTGTCATGATTTTGGAAACAATCAAGTGTCCATACTTGGCAGTTATGATTTTGAAAACTTAATCAAGTGTCCATATTTGACAGCTATCCTATGCCGGGATAGATTGGGAAGTGCCAAGTACATTAATAACCTTCATCTCATCAAGGGTTACTGGCAAATTCCCCTAGCTAAAGAATCCAGAGACAAAACTGCATCTGCCACTCCAATTGATTCTATCAATTCACCATCATGCTGTTTGGTTTACATGACACACCCACTACATTCCAGCGGTATGTGGATGTAATTCTAGCCCCACACACTGGTTATTGTGCTGCTTACCTGGATTATGTTGTGGTGTACAGTCCAGACTGGAAACACCACCTGGAACACCTATGAGCGGCTACCCAATCATTCATAAATGCAGGTCAGACCATTAATCCTACCAAGTGCGCATTAGGCATGCAGGAAGCCAGATATTTGGTTTATATTTTGGGAAATGGAGAAGTAAAGCCAGAAATTTCCAAGATAGAAGCTGTAGCTAACAGCCCTGTCCCTAAAACAAAGAAACATGTCAGATCATTTTTAGGTCTGACTGGTTAGTACAAGAAATTTGTTCCAAGTTTCCCAGTTAGCTACTCACCTCATTGAACTCACGAAAAAACGGAACCAAATAATGTGAAATGGTCCCCAGAGTGTGATGAGGCTTTTCAGGCCATCAAGGCTGCATTAAGTTGAGTCCCTGTTTTAAGAAATCCAGACTTTGAGAAACAATTTCTGTTACAGACAGATGCATCAGAGGTCAGCCTAGGTGCAGTCATGAGTCAGAATATAGGTGGGAAGGAAGAAAAAATTACTCACCTTAGTAATGTTGTTTCTTCTAATGGAGTCTTGCTATATTATGACAGTAGCAGTTTGATCCAGCTCTAGAACTGTTCCGGAGGTGAAATGGTTAATACCATTCCAAAATAGAACTTTGAGCATGAGCTCTAAGAAGCAGCTCTATCTGTGTAATTTCAAACCTGAACTGTCAGATCTTTACGAGCAAAAAACTCACTAAGGTCTGTGTGGAAGCTGTAACCTACACTAGCCAAATGGCTACCTAAATACTAACAACCATTGCTGGTCCCAACACCCAAGACTCAAGTCAGGGGACCAGAACTACTAATACAATTCTAACAACAGTATAATAAAACACACCCAAACCCCAACAGGGAGAAAGCGTAAAAGGGCACAAGATAGTGCCCACACTAGAGATGCCCGCACCCACCCAAGTAGAAGTTCTGAGAGGGGCAGGCTGGGGGGGAGGTCATAATATAGCAAGACTCCATTAGAAGAAACAACATTACTAAGGTGAGTAATTTTTCTTCAAACAACATGAAGTCTTGCTATATTATGACAGTAACAGATCACACAGCAGTACCTCCATGGAGGAGGGCAGAACCTACTTAGGAATAGGCTCTGAAGAACAGCTGTGCCAAACGAGCATCTCTCCTGGCCTGGACATCCAGGGGTAATGCTTGGTGAAAGTGTGACCGTTTTCCAAGTAGCAGCCTGGCATATCTCCAATATAGGGATGTCTCTGGCAGCAGCTAGAGACGCAGCTGTATCCCTGGTAGAGTGAGCCCTCAAGCCAGAGGGGGGATCTCTGCCCAGTTTCTGATAACAAAATTGGATACAAGAGACAATCCACCTGGCAATTGATCTCTTAGTGGCAGGCTTGCCTTTCCCAACTTCACCATATGTAAGGAAAAGTTGGAGGGATTCGAACCTGTGACCTTTGGTATGCTCTATATAGTAACTAAGAGCTCTCTTAACATCCAGGCTGTGCAACCTCCTCTCACCAGAAGAGGAGTGATCAGTGAAAAATACTGGAAGAGAGATAGATTGGTTAGGATGGAAATCTGAAACCACCTTAGGTAAAAACTTCCTATTAGTCCTAAGGACTACCTTATCCCTGTGGAAAGAAATAAAGTCAGTTTCTACTGACAAGTCTTGCAACTCACTTATGCGTCTAGCAGAAGTGATAGCCACCAGAAAAACAGTTTTCCAAGTTAGTTACTTAAGCTCTGCAGAAAACAGAGGTTCAAAAGGGGGTTGCATTAACTGGGCAATACAAACATTAAGGTCCCAGGCAGGGGCCGGTTCCCGAAAGGGTGGATTAGTATGGAGTAATCCTTAAAAACTTGGAAAACACCGGGTGAGTGGAAAGAGGGGATGACTTTCCTGCTGAAACAAAAGCAGATACAGCTGCCAAATGGACTCTCAGGGTAGCTGGTCTGAGACCCAAGGAATTAAGATGGACCATGTAATCTAATACAATGGGCAAATCAGCAGACTCTGGGGAAATATTCTTCCCAGCACACCAAATGGAAAACCTTTTCCATTTAGAACTATAAGTAGCCCTAGTGGAAGGCTTTCTGGAAGCCTTTAGGATTTCAAGAACACCCTGAGAGAGGTGTAAATCAGTAAACTCTAACTCCTCAAGAGCCAGGCCTTGAGGTTGAGGAATTTGAGGTCCGGATACCAAACCCTTCCCTGGGCACAAGTTAATAGGTTGTGATTCCTGGGAGGCAAAGGGAAGATGGATTGTCAGTGACAGAAGGAGTGGGTACCAGGGCTGCCTGGCCCAATCGGGGCAATCAGAATCACCCTGCAAGGCTGAGATCTGATTTTGACTAATACTTTGAATAGAAGAGGAAGGGGGAAAGCATAAAACTTCCGCCCAGTCCAGGAGAAAGGGTATCCAGGGGACTGAGCCCAACACTGGAGGTCTGCAACAGAACAGAGGAAGTTGGTGATTGTCTGGGGCTGCAAAAAGATCTATCTGAGGGGTGCCCCATCTGGCAAAGACTATCCCCAGCACTTGAGGATCCAGGGACCATTCGTGATGGCCCTGGGAAATCCTGCTGAGAGCATCTGCTAGGACATTGTCCTTCCCTGGAAGATGAACTGCTATGAGGGAAGTGTTCAGGGAATAGGCCAGAGACCACAACTTCATTGCCTCGGTGCACAAGGCCGAAGACCGAGTGCCCCTCTGTTTGTTGATGTACCACATTGTTGTGGTGTTGTCTGTTCTGACTTGTATCACCTTGTTGTGGACAGATGCAGAAAATGCTTGAAGAGCTAAAAAGACAGCTCTGAGTTCCACCAAATTGATGTGGAGCAGAGATTCCTGGGGACCACACTCCTGAGTGGAAAGGTCGCCCATGTGGGCTCCCAACCCAGAAGGGAAGCATCTGTAGTGAGAGTCAAATTGTGAGCAGGAAATGAAGGGACCCCAAATCTTAAATTGCTCTGATCCTGCCACCACTGGAGGGCCTGGATCAAGGTTGAGTCACTGGGACCAACTTGGAAGGGGTCTCTCCTCTGAGACAATAGGTTCTCAAGTGAAACTGAATGTCTCTCATCTGAAATCTTGCTCCCTGCACAACAGCTGTGGATGCAGCCATGTGCCCCAGGAGCTGCAGAAAGTGTCTTGCTGGTCGAGACCTGCAAGAGTGAAGGAGGCCAGAGCCACTAAATTCGTCACCCTTTCTAAGGGAAGAAAAGCTCTGGCTAGCTTTGTGTCCAACTCTGCCCCTATAAAGGTGAGTACCTGGACTGGTTCCAGAACTGACTTTGCAGATTAGTAGAAAGCCCAGGAGGTGAGAAGCTGCTGGGTGACTTGCAGGTGAGATTTTACCTGTTCTGGGGACTGGCCTACAATGAGCCAATCGTCTAGATAGGGAAAAACAGCAATCCTTGCCTCCTTAAGTGAGCCACTGCCACTGCCAGACACTTTGTGAATACCCTTGGGGCAGAGGTGAGGCCGAAGGGCATTGCTCTGAACTGGTAATGACCTGAGGGTAGTTCAATCTGAGGTACTTTCGATGGGAGCTTCTGATTGGGACGTGAAATAGGCATCCTTGAGGTCCAGGAGGCTAACCAGTTCCCTGGCCTTAGGGAAGGTAAAATCATTGCCAGAGTTACCATCTTGAACTTTGGTTTCAAAGATGCTTGTTCAGATATCTGAGGTCTAATATGGGCCGCCATTCTCCTGTCTTTTGGGGTAAGGAAGTATCTGGAATACAGACCCCTGCCCTGGTGCAGGAGAACCCTTCCACTGCTCTGAGAGCCAACAGGGTTGAGACCTCTGCTTCTAGAGCAGCAGTCTCTGAAGCACTTGCAGGTAGAAAAAATCTGCTTCTCAACTTGGGAAACTTTTGAAGCTGAGAACCAGACCCTGGCTTACTACTTCCAGAACCCACTTGTCTGAGGTTAAAGAAGCCCAGTTCTGACTGAAGTAAGCCAGCCTGCCCCCTACCGTAAAGGAGAATGGCCCTGGGCACCCCATCAGGGTGCCTGCTTAGCAGGTGCTTTAGGCTGAGGGTGGGAGCAGGCCTGCCACCCCTTGTCTGCCTCTGCCTCTGAAGAAGCCCCTCTGAGCATAGGCAGAGGAGGCCTGAGTCTGATAAAAGGCCTGTGAAAGGCCTACCCCTACCCCTGGGGTATGCCTCTGGGGGAGAGCTTGCCGCTCCTTAGCTTGGGCACTTTTGTAAGTAGTCCTATATTCATCCATCTTTTCATGTAATTCTCTGTCTGCTCCCCAAACAGAGAATTTCCCCTACAGGAAAATCCATAGCCTTAGTCTGGGTATCCTGTGACAGGCTAGTATACCTGAGCCAGGCCAACCTCGAAAAGCTACAGATGTGGCCATGACCCTAGAGAAACATCATTAACATCCACAGCAGCATGAAACTGTACCTTAGAAGCCTCAATGCCATCAGCAGCCACCTGTTCTATTTCCTAGCCAGCTGGCCATGGGCTTGTAGGCTAATTCCATAACAGTATCCATCTAGATTTCTGATACCTAGCTACATAAGCCATATAATTTGCTTGCCTGAGTCCCAGAGAGGCTGCCATATACTGTTTTTCACCATGGCATCAATCTTCCTGGAATCCTTGTCAGGAGGATGTGAAGCCAGGGAATATTAACTTTATCACAGGCTGCAGCCTGAACTACCCAACATGACTGCATTGCTGAGAAAGGAATTCTGTATCAGGACCTGACAATGTGTACCTTCTGTCCATCTTTTATCTACAGGAGGCACAGAATTAGGAGCTTTACAATTTTATTGTTTGCTTCCTAAAGACTTATGCAAAGGAATAGACAATCTCCTAGACTCTGGAATATTCATCATTTCTACAAAATCAGGCTCCTCTTGCTCATCCACAGCTTCTTCCAAGGGAAGCTGGAGGGTTTCAGCAACTTTTTGTAAAACATAAAATGAGATGGGGACTCAGATAGCATAGGGGGAGATTCTAAAGGTCTGTCTGGCGAAATGTCCGGTTCAATGGGCACACCCAGACCTTCCCAGCCACATTCATACTGCTCATAATCATCCTCCCCCTCCTCTGGTTCATAAAACTCCTCAACATCATATTCCTGAACCACTGGAACCGGACGAACCGACCTTTTGCCAGATAGTGGCGGTTCGGACGGAACCTGAACAGTGACTGGACAATTTGTATGGCTTTTGCTATCTCTGCAGCAGTTGGAGAAGAATTTTGGACTCAAACCTGCTGACTTTCTTGTTTTCTTTACTGGAACTGGTTCCTCAGAACCAGCTTTTCTTTGCCGAGGAAGTCTCGCCCTGGTCAGAGGCACTCCCTCTGGTTCGGTTGGCACCGAACCGGGCTGGCCATCGGGTCAGCGGACTTTGCCTCTCGTTCCCTGAGCCTGCCCAATCTCTTTTCCAGGGTGGCTGCAGGAAATTCTTACATATCTGGCAGTCTGACTGGGTGGTCAAACCCCAGACAATAGACACATGTGGTATGTGGGTCAGCCTTGGCAAGACTTCCCACAGACATCATAGTGTTGAAACCCAGTGGGCGGTTTTCTTTTGGGTTTCTCAGACATAATGCCAGCCCTAACCAGAAAGCGTGCCCTTTAAGCGGCAGTGCCAGGCAAGACACCCTTATCGGTTCCTAACCGTTTATCGGTATTGTAAAAAACGTAATAAAATCCGATTTTTAGAACCGATAAGAACCGGAACGCACTCTAAAATGTTAAACTTTAAAATTAATGAGTTTTAAACTCCAGCTGATCGGTTCAAAACGAACCGATAAACTTACAAGTTCCACACAGACAAAAGCTTTTAATTACTTACGATTACCACAGACAGAGCTTGAACTGAACGGTTTTCGGTTAAAATAAAA
Organism: Neoceratodus forsteri; assembly: GCA_016271365.2. NCBI lineage: Eukaryota > Metazoa > Chordata > Ceratodontiformes > Ceratodontidae > Neoceratodus > Neoceratodus forsteri. The sequence goes on from CM057452.1 coordinate 122,923,100, forward strand.
CTATTCTCGGTTGAATCGGACCGAGAAAACACTATTTAAACCAAGAAATGAACCGAGCAGTAGGAGAAATCTCGGGCGACTGTTCACTGAGGAGGAGTAAAAATCTGACAGTTCAGGTTTGAAATTACACAGATAGAGCTGCTTCTTAGAGCTCGTGCTCAAAGTTCTATTTTGGAATGGTATTAACCATTTCACCTCGAACAGTTCTAGAGCTGGATCAAACTGCTACTGTCATAATATAACAAGACTTCATGTTGTTTGAACATCCCATTCTGTATATCAGTAGGAAACTGCACAACAGACAGAAAGAGTACTCCATCATTGAAAAGAATGCCTTGCTGCAAAATGGGCAATGGAGTCCCTTAAGTTTTATCTGCTAGAAGCTGACGTTGTACTTATAACAGATCACAGTCCTCTCTGTTGTCTTAATCAAATGAAGGATAAAAATCCCAGAATCCTTGGTACCTAGTGCTACTGCTATTTAAATCCAAGTGATGCACAATTCAGAAAAGGAATGTCAGTGCTGATTTTCTGTCAAGATATGGTTCATGGATTCAGAATTCAGAAGGTTGAAAAAATGTGTGCTTAGCTGGAAATGTTTGCTGCAAAAGGTGTTATGAAAAGGGATACTGCATATGCAAAGAACTGTAAATGTGTTAATGTAATGTTAAAAGACAGATAAAAGAAGGTTTTGGAAACCTGTTTTTTTTTTTATGAAAACAAACAGGTTCTTTCTTAAAGAGGGTGTATGTGACATGGTTAGGTAGTATCTGTGCAGAGGGCTTGGCTCGCTTACCCTTCTGGCAGATGCCAGTGCCACCAGGAAAACTGCTTTCCAGGGAATAAACAAGGTGGAACGTGATAGTTTGTTCAAATTGAAGAAGGGAGCGAACACGAGGGGACACAGCCTTAAACTGGAAGGTGGGCAATACAGAGGTAATGTCAGGGGGCAGTTTTTCACAGAGAGGGTGGTGGTTAAGGCCTGGAACAAGCTGCTGGAGGAGGTGGTGGCAGCTGAAATGATGGAGGGGCTCAGGAGGGCTTGGGATAGATTTAAGGGGTTGGGAAAGGAGGGTGTTGGGCAGACTAGATGGGCCGAGGGGCCTTTCTCAGCCGTCACATTTCTGTACATCTGTGTATCTGTGTAAGGTGACATACTTTAAAGCAGCAGTTGTCATATGCTCGAAAGGAGCCTCCATCAGCTGGGCAATTCACAGATTCAGGTTCTATGTGGGAAAGGATCCCTTACTGGAGGTTACAGGAGATTAAGGTCTTTAAAGAACATTTTGAAAATGGGCTGAGTCAACTGACCTGTCCTTCCCAGCTGAAGTGTATGCAGATACTGCTGCCAAATAAACCTTCAGGGTTGAGAGCCTGAGGCCCATGGAATGCAGGGGGACCAGATAGTCCAGGACTGAAGCTAGACTCATCCGTAATGGGCTCAGCTGTCTGGAATAACACCAAAGGGAAAATCTTTACCACTTTGAGATGTAGGTTTTCCTTGTTACTGGTTTCCTGGAAATATTAAGCACTTCTATAACTTTTTAAAAAGGTTTAGTCCAGAGAACTCTAGCTCTTCATATACCATGCTATGAGATGCAGAGTTCTCAGATCTGGGAATATTTTCTTGCCTGAGATAATGTCAGCACATTGTATTTCAGGGGCAGGTTGATAGGATGTCTACTGGAGAGGGACAGGAGCAGGGAGTACCAACTCTGCCTTGCTCAATCTGGAGCTATGAGAATCATTGTTACTGACTCCTTCTCAATTTTAGAAGTACTTTCTGCAAAGTGGAAGGCATGAAACTTTTCTGACCAGTTGAGGACTATAGCATCCTCTGGTACTGTACCCATCGATAGGGGTCTGCAACAAAACAGTGGAACTGGTTGTTTTACCAAGATGCAAACAGATCTAAATCTGGTATACCCTACCTTCTGAATACTCTAGCAGCATCTGCTGGTTCAGTGTCCATTCATGATTTCCTTGACTGGTCTCCTCAGGAATCTGCCGCTAGCTTTCCCTGGCAGGTTTACGCTGAAAGCTGGACCTCCAGGGAGTATGCCAAGTTCCAGAGCTTCGTTGCCTCTGTGCAGTCTTGAAGATCTTGTTCTTTCCTGTTTTTTTATGTAATACATAGTTGTGGTATTGTCTGTTCTGATCTGGACAGACTGACGTCTGATGTGGGAGTAATAGGCCTGCATTGCCAGGTGTACTGCCCTGAGCACCAGGAAATGTATGTGTTCCTAAGTCTCCTGTGTATTCTAAATGCCACTTACACTGAGGTTCTCCAGATGTGCACCCTAGCCCACAAAGGAGGCATCTGTTGCGAGTATGACCATAGGCGACTGCTGAATGAAGTGAACCTCCTCTCTGAGGTTGCATTCCTCCTTCACCATACTAGTGCCTGTAGCAGGGCTTTTGTGACTGGAACTAGTTTTGAAAGAGGTTCCCACCTTTGGGACCAACAGTTCCCCAGGTGCTACTGGATATCTCTTATTTGGAAACTGGCACATGGCACCACTGTGGTGGGTGATGCCATGTAGCCTATCAAGTGCAGAAAACACCTTGCAGGTCTTGGCTGACCTGCCTTGAAGTATTTTGCAGTTGTCATCAGATTTGCAGCTCTTGCTTGGGGAAGGATATTTTTCCTGCAGGGTATCCAGTTCTGTACTTATAAAGTCCAGAATCTGAACAGTGTCTGATTGTGGCTTCCGTATATTTATGAAGAGGCCCAGGTCCTCCAGGGTGCCTTGTGTTAGAAGAAGGGAGGAGTTGGTCTCCTGGTAATATTTTCCTGAAAGTAGCCTCTCATCCAGGTAGGGAAAAACTACCACCCCTTGCCTCTGCAAATGTGCTGCCACTGTGGCTATGCAATTTGTGAACACAACTGGTGCTTAGAACAGGCCAAAGGGAAGTGCTGTGAATTGGTACTGGCAATTTCCTACTCTGAATCTGAGGTATTTTCTGCGACTGAACCTGACTGGTATGTGAAAGAAGGCATCTTTCAGATCCAGTGACCCTAGTCAGACTCCTCTTTACAATGATGGACTCACTGAGCCCAGTGTTACCATCTTGAACTTTTCCTTTTTTAAATGTTTGTCCTGGCATCTCAGGTCTAAAATGGGTCACCACTCCCCATTTTTCTTGTGGGTCAGGAAGTATCTCGAGTAAAGTCGTTTTCCCCTGTGAGGAGGTACCTTTTGCACTGCATTTGCTTGCAGCAATTTTTTACCTCCATCTCCAACATGAATCTTCTGCCGGAATGTGAGGGTGAAAACTTTGTGATGCTGTAGTCTTACAATTTTCTGAACTGCAGAGACAAACCCTGACTCACTTTGTCCAGAACCCATTTGTCTGTGGTCATTTTGACCAATTCTAGAAAACAACGAGTCTGGTTTCCTCCTACTGACAATGGATGGGTGACTTCTGCAGACTTGTCAGGGGTTTTGCTTAGCCTGAGCCCTGGGGTCAATCAAGCAACTGCACACCTGGTGCCCCTTCTACTCCACCTCTGAAGAAACCCCTCTGTGGAGGGTAGTCATAGATAATGTAGACAAGGGAAAGTATCCCCTACCTCTACCTCCCCTTCCAGAAGACCTGTAGGAAGTGGAATCATTTTCTTTTTCAGTGTTGCACTAGTAGGCAGTTTTGTATTCATCCGCCTTTTTCATGTGAGCCCTGTATTATCAAAAACAGTGAATTTCCCTCACAGGGGAAATTCATTGCTTTTGTCTGAGTGTCCTGGGATAGGTTAGTAGTCCTAAGCCAGGCAAACCTTCTTAATGACACTGCATGGGCCATGACCCTGGATGCAATGTCCTTTGTGTCATCTGCTATATGGAATGGGTATTTTGTGACATCAATAGCTGATTTTGCCGTGTCAGCCAAATCTTGTGTCAAATCACCAACAGCTCTCTCTCATTGCCAATACAGAGCTCCAGAGGGCTTTCTGATATTGAGCTGTGTAGGTCAAGCATGCTGCCTGCCTTAATAGCAAGGAAACTGAAGTATGACATGTTTTGCCCATACTGTCCAGCTTTCTGGAATTTATTTCAGGAGGCTGAGAGGAAAGGGGAACCTTTGTCTTGTCACAAGCAATAGTCTGGGCCATGTCCCCATGATCAGGATGAGAAAACAGGTATTGAGAACCATGTTTATCCACCTGTTACTTTTTCTCAATTTCTTAATCTAACCCAGCAACTGAAGTGAGTGCTGACAAGTTTCTACAAGTGGCCTTCTTGAGGAATCTGCGAATGGGCAATAACAGACTTTATTTATCTATTCTTTGTTAACTGGGTAAGGCCCACTAGGCACAACTGCCTGTTTTCAGTGGTAACCCGGGAGCTTTGGGCTGGTTAAATGACTTGCTCAGAGTCACACAGTATGCAAGTGGAGGTTGTGGGAATCAAACCCAGGTCTACTGAATGTACCAAGCTCATTCACAGCTCTTTACTCTAACCTCTAGGCTATTCTGACACTTTTTGTGGGAGTTAAACTCATCATATCCAAAAATGTCACCCCATTTTTTTCCTCTTAAGTTTCCTATGAGGTGATGTTGAGGGTATTTGCCATATGCCTCACAAAAGTATAGTGTCAGGTATTGTCCTCTAAATGTCTAGGAAGGGAGCCAAGCTCTTGTTCTGGAAAGCCATCTGGTTCTATAGGTTCTCCTTCATCTTCCTCCTCCTCAAAATACAATTCAACCTTCTCCTCCAAAAGAAGTCAGAATGCAGCCGGAGCCTAGAAAGGGAGGGGGAGCATATTCATGAAATTCCCCATAGCCTGGGATGCCTGGGGGAATTGCCATGCCATAGTCATGTTCTCTGTAGAGGGTATTTTATTTGTGTCTACTGGTGGTTCTTTTCCTCCTTCAGCAGGCGGGAAAGTGACATATTTTTCTTTTAGTTTTTTCATGGCAAGCACCATTTCCAGTGTCTGCTCAGAGGCTCTTATTGTTATTGGATTCAGGTTTCCTCTATTCAGACACCCCGATTTCTGAACTATCTTCAGCAGCCTTTTCTTTCTTATCTGTTCCCTTTGCCAGGGACTGCTGCTTATTTTGAGGGGCTGGACCCTCTTCTGTGCCTTTAGGTGACATGGAGGCAGACTGGGAAGTCATTATGTCTTAATTTTTCAGACCTTTTCTTCTGTGTTTTGGGGCAAAACTTAATACAAAGCTCACAACTGACAAAATCGTGATCTGGAGCCAGGCACCTTAAGCGCTACTTGTGGCAGTCCGCCTTTGCAGGAACTGGAAACAAACTTTACAATTGTGGGTCCTATTTTCTTTTGGGCCTGTCAATCATGCCAAACTACTGATGCCTGTTTGAAAACATTCCTGTTCCCAAACAAACAAACAAAACAAAAATAATACAGTAATTTGCCAAAGAAAGGAACCCTCATTAGGAAAAAAGTTTAAAATCACAAATATTTTTTTAATAGAACCATGATATAAAATGAACACCTAATGGGTTTCAAACAGTACTTTTAGCCAACGATCACTTTTAGCCAAATTATTGTCTTGGTTCCTGAAAAAGGGAACCAGAATAGCTACACAGAATTGCCACAAAGTAGTAATTCAAACATCAAGAACTTTTTAAAAAAACAAAGCAGTTTCTTAAAGGTGGAAACCGCTACAAAACAACCTTCTCTGGTTTGAGAGAACTGATGCAGAACTGGAAAATCAGTAAAATAGGCTAAACTACACCCTAACTAATGCAGAGTATCAAAAGATAACTAAACAAATAATAAATAATAAAACAATAAACCATAATTAGCTCTGAGACTTCAGGATGACTGCTTTCTTCAGACAGAGAAATACATCTGCCATTAGAATGTGAGGATGAGTGGGACCACACAGCAGAGTTTTGAAGTTCAGTCTAAAATTCTCTAATTAGCATAAAATTCTAAGCTCTGAGGTAGCTAATTCTGGGAAATGACTGCAGTTGTTAAGCATAAGTGACAGATTCCTGGGGTTTCACACACACAATCAATTTATTGTTCGGCTGTTTGCCTTTATAAACAAAAATACATACAACATGTAAAAACAAATATGCACAATTACATTCCATAAGTGCTGTATTACTGTCCTTAAAATATCATTAAAACTGTGCATTTTCAATATTTTAAATATAACTGACAGTTCAAAAGTATATCCTACTTATTTCTAAAACATATACTGGAAGTCTATCACTATTTCCATCTCGAATATTATTCCTCATCACTATAAAGTGAACTAATTACGCAATAACTAAGGCATGACCAGGGGTTAAATTAACAGTCTGTTAATCACCCCCTAGGTGTGTAATGTGGCACAAGGCGCAGGCTCCTGGGAGTGCCTGATTGCTATTATAAAATGTATTCCAAAAGAAAGTGTTAAAAGCATACTTTTTGAATGTTTTCCTTATTTAGTGGGACATTTTTAATTAAACAGTTCTTCCACCAACAGTTTAAGAATGCTGGTTCAAAATCAGAATGCATCATTCCAGTCATTCAGCAGTGCTAGAAAAATTCATATGCCATGGTGATCAGGCTGTACATGCATGACAGTGTAACAGGGATTAATGTAAGGCTCTTGGAACCCTAACAGCCAATCAGAGTGCAGCATTTCTGAGACCCGTTTATAATTAAGCAATAAGGCATGACCAAGGGTTATGTTAATGGTCTGTTGATCACCTTCTAGGGGTGTACTGTGGCATGAGGTGCTAGCCGGCGCTACATGCCCAGAGGGTGATTAATCAATTCATTAATATAATCCTGGGAGTGCTCTTATTGCTATTATAATAAAAAGTTTTTAAACAGTGTTAAACCTTGTTCAGCATATGGCTAAACACTACATGTATGTTAATAAACGATTAACATAAGGCTGTTAGAATGTTTGCAGCCAATCAGAAAGCTCCATTTCTCAGACCCTTTTTATACTGACAGAAAACCGCATACTTTGCTCAAAACATTTTCATCATATGAGTTACAGAGGTAATTAACCATTTGGTCAGGGGGAAGCTGAGATCCATAAATACACTACTCAGCCATTCTTTTCTTCCTTTTGCATATAAGGGGCAAACAAGTAGAATATGCTTTAGGCCATCTTTGCAATTCAAGTTGTAATTGCAAAAAGGGGAGGAAAAACACTGTCTTTTTTGCCCAGACTATATATAGTTCCATTCCAAACCTTATCAATATACATCTCTTAATGGGGTCTATTAATTTCCTTAGATATGGTTCCATTGAATCTTTAGTTTTAAGTAGTTTGTACCATCCGAAGTACTTCAAGTTTAAAAGACGAAAGTTGTTAGAAATTTCCATATCTCTAATCTTAGTTTTTTTAAACTTGCCTGGCTCCAGCGGCTTTCGGAGGCCTCCTTGCCTCCTCCTACTCAAGTCCGCCTGGGCATCACTGGCAACCCCTGGTTTCATCTGTGCCACGGGGAGCTGGGCGTATTCATTTTCCTCTTTTTCTCACCTTAGATCCCCCTGAGGATGCTGGCACGAAAGGACATACGTCCTAGTATATGACATGCTGATCGATGCCATTGCAAGCATCCACAGCGTCCTCTCCTCCACGGCTCCTCGAAGAAGCCGCTGTTGCCCCCGAAAGCCTGTGCTTCCACCAGCCCCAGGAGCATCGGGTGCCCCATCGTACCCCCGGTAACCCACCCCAGGAGGAGGAGGAGAACATCTGTTGGGACAGTCAATCCTCCATCCCCCGTCGACCCCCAGCAACCGGAGTCCATTCCTGGACCCGGGTCGTCAGCGTGGTACGAGGTGTGGCATCCAGCACCTCAACCCTCAGCGCCACCAGGCCAGCCTTCTAATCCTAGTTTTTAATTGTAAAATTATCTCTTCCCTAGGTCATAGAAACATAGATTTTGATGGCAGATAAGGACCGCTTAGCCCACCTAGTCTGCCCATTTCCCTACCTATTTGACAAGCTGCAGATCCTAGTTAACCAATAGCCTACTTCTTCCTAACCCCCACCAGAATTGCCTTATGTCTGTCCCATGCAGTCTTGAATTCCCCCACTGTTTTTGACCCCACAACCTCCTCAGGAAGGCCGTTCCATGCATCCACCATCCTGTCCATTAAAAAATACTTCCTCATGTTGCCCCTGAGATGTCCCCCTTCTATCTTCAAATTGTGCCCTCTTGTTCTTGCACATCTCTTCTTCTGAAAGATGCTACCCTATTGGACTTTGCTGATTCCCTTGAGGTACTTGAAAGTTTCTATCATGTCTCCCCTCTCCCTCCCTTCCTCGAGGGTATAGAAACATAGAATTTGATGGCAGATAAGAACCGCTTGGCTCACCTAGTCTACCCATTTCCCTACCTAACGGATAAGCTGCAGATCCTAATTAACCAACAGCCTACTTCCTCCTATCCCCCACTAGAATTGCTTTATGTCTGTCCCATGCATTCTTGAATTCTCCCACTGTTTTTGACTCCATGACCTCCTCAGGAAGGCCATTCCATGCATCCACCACCCTCTCTGTGAAAAAATACTTCTTACATTACCTCTGAGCCATCCCCCCTCTATCTTCAAATTATGCCCCCTTGTTCTTGCACATCTCTTTTTCTGAAAGATGCTACATAGAAACATGGACTTTGATGGCAGATAAGGACCACTTGGCCCACCCAGTCTGCCCATTTCCCTACCTACTGGATAAGCTGCAGATTTTAGTTAACCAACAGCCTACTTCCTGCCACCCCCCACTATAATTGCCTTATGTCTGTCCCATGCATGTTTGAATTCCTCCACTGTTTTAGACCCCACAGCCTCTCCAGGAAGGCGGTTCCATGCGTCCACCACTCTCTCTGTGAAAAAATATTTCCTCACATTACCCCTGAACCGTCCCCCCTCTATCTTTAAATTGTGTCCCCTTGTTCTTACACATCTCTTTTTCTAAAAGATGCTACCTTCTTGGACTTTGCTGATTCCCTTGAGGTATTTGAAAGTTTCTATCATGTCCCCCTCTCCCTCTTTCCCGCGAGGATATACATATTAAGCTCCTTTAGTCTCTCTTCATATGTCTTCTGGTGTAGACCCTGCACCATTTTGGTTGCCCTCCTCTGGACAGCCTCCATCCTGTCTATGTCCTTGTGGAGATTGGGTCTCCAGAACTGCACAAAATACTCCAGATGGGGTCTCACCAACTGTCTGTACAGAGGGATAACAACTTCCTGTTTGCTACTGGTGATGCCTCTCCCTATGCATCCCAGTATCCCCGCAGCCCTCCTTACTGCCTTCTCACATTGCTTGCTTACCTTTAGGTCATCTGATATGACTACCCTAGGTCCCTTTCCATTTTGTTGTTGATAGTACCCCCAATGTGTACTCTTCCCTAGGTTTTGTTTCCCAGGTGCATTACTTTGCACTTCTTTGCACAATTTAAGCTGCCATACTTTTAACCATTCCTCCAACCTTGCCAAGTCCTTTTCATCCTTTATATCTTTTACTAAGCAAATGTCCACGGTCCAGCGGAACATTTCCCCTTGATTAATTGCATAGACAAAGACTGGAAACCCAAAGTGGAATAGTGGCTTTCCTCTTCAAGGCAATGTCTGGAAATATGTGAAGAGATGGATTATATGTTAACTGCCTTTCCGTAATCAATGTTTGAAGTAAAATATTAACTACAGTCTTATTAATTCAGAGCGAACAGATTGTGGGATCATGAGCAAATAATATAATTTGTTCATTATTATATTAAGTAGCTTAATTTCCATATGTCCCCATATTTCTGATGCATACAAAATGCTAGGCTGTACTTTGGCGTTCATAACTTTAACAGCTCCTTCCACTGAGCCCTTACTTGTCCTTATGTTAAAGCATTTAAATGTATTTACTGCTGTTTTTAATTTAGTTTGAAGAAATGTAATCTGAGTTTTCCATGTACAATTTTCTGCAAATCTGACCCCTAAATAATCATAAAATTTTGCTGTCTCCAATTTTTTATCAATATTTAGAACAGGTGGTCTCTTATTTGTATTACCAAAGACAACCATTTTTGTTTTATCTCTGTTAATCAGAAGTCTGTCCTCTACACATAATGTGGAAAACTAATCCATCTTTGTTTGAAGACCCAACAAGGAGGCTGATATTAAAACAATATCATCTGCATAAGCGAGACATGATATCCTCTTTTTTTCCTATTATGGGGAGTGAAATTCAGGATTTTCCAAACTCCCCAATATATTATTTATGTAAATATTAAATATAGTTGGCGTAAGCAAACTGCTCCTGCCCTAACTCCACATTTGTGTCAGATTAATAACGTCATACCTCCAAACTGATTATATCGTACTTGGTTCAGGTATCGAATGTAGTCTCATGATAATATCCAGTAAATTGGCATCCATACTCAAATCTTCCATTTTTTTCCATAGCAAGAATACGAACATACAAAAGCCAGCAGAAGAAGGTAATTTGGTCTATCAAGTCTGCTCGTATTGCAGGGTCCACAGCTTGTGCTAATGTCCCGTCCTCCCTCCCTCCCTACCCATGATTCTTATCTTCCCCTATGCCTATCCCAGCCTCTCTTAAAGCTGCTCACTGTCTTTAACGATATGACCTCTTCCAGCAGCGCATTCCAAGTGTCTACCACCCTTTCTGTGAAGAAGTGCTTCCTGACATCCCTCCTAAACCTCCCAACCTCCAGCTTAAGACTGTGCCCCCTCATGATATGATTGCCACTCAGCTTAAAGAGACTTTCCTCATCAACATTATTTATCCCTTTCAAGTACTTGAATGTCCCAATCATGTCCCCTCTCTCTCTCTCCTGTCTTCCAGGGAGTACATGTTCAGTGCCCTCAACCTCTCCTCGTATGTCTTGCCCTACTGACAGGCTATCATGTTTGTAGCTCTCCTCTGTTACTATTGAATGCTGGGCTCAGATCCATATTACAGCAAAATAACCTTGCCCTCTTCACAGTGCCCTGATCTAAACCCATTCTGATATTCACTCAAAATCTGTCCTTCATCAAGTCAGGTTTGTATTCTCTGTAAAAATTATCCTGGAAAATATTTTTTGTTGGGTATCAATTCAACTAATTGGCGGTACATTTTCAGATCTGAAACACTTCCCTTCTTAAATAAGAGGAATATGATACTTCCCAACCAGTTGGATGGAATTTGACCTCCCTGTATGATATAGTTAAACAATGATCTACAAATAGGGATCCAAAATCTGGAAAGGATTTATACATATCTGCCAATATTTGATCTGGGCCTGAAGCCTTATTTGCATAGGCCATTGCTATTGCTTCACTAATCTCATTATCACCTATTGTATATACATTGGATAAGGCGCATATGTCTGGTTTAAGTAACATTTCAGTGTGACATTTTTTAAAATATTTTGGTCTTCCATTTCTACATAATAGAGACTTTGAAAATGCTCTTCCCATTCCTTAGGTGGTATATGTGCTTCAATGGCTGTCGCAAAACTCCCATAACCTTTGCTCACCAGTGTCCAAAATTTCTTTGTATCCCTATTATAAATGCATTTCCTGAGCTCTTCCCACATTCTTTTGTAATATTTACCTCTTTCAATTTTGAGAAGCTTCTTATATCTCTTCCTTGTTATATTTAATATCATACTAGTCTCCCTTGTTCTTGAGTTTTTACAGTACCTAACCTGCTTCTGTAAGTTCCTTTTTGCCAATTTACATGTTTTGTTAAACCAGGTATTCTGTTTCCTTTTACCTGAGATTGTTGTTCTCAAAAAAGGCCTAATATATGAGTTCAGTGCTGACCAATTTTCAATAGTCTCTTCTCCTATCTCAGTGTTCACTATATTATCTGTAATGTCACCTACCATACCCCCATTAAGTATTTCTGTAAAAATTGTTACATTTTGACTATTCCACCTGATTCTTTTTTCATTAATGGCTTCCATACTGTACCTTCTATATTTCTATCCAGAACTTCTTGAGTTTCTGAAAAATGTTGTATATCCACTACTATTAATAGTAGGACATGTGAGGAATCTGAACATACGAAACTGCCAGCAGATAAAGGCCTTATGGTCTGTCAAGTCTGCTCGATTGTGCAGCTAGCAGCCCTTATACTGCAGCTGCCCCTCCCTCCCCTCCCCCCGTACCTGGTCCCATCCCCTTTTGAAGCAGCCCACTGTTCTGCAGGACACCATTTCTTCTGGCAATGCATTCCACCCAGATACCACCCTCTCTGTAAAAATTGTCTCCTCATTTCCCTCCTGAACCTTCCTATTTCCACTCTCAGATCATGCCCCCAGAGTGTCCCTCCCCTCCTTAATTTGAAAAGCCCCTCTGTGCCCATCTTATTTATTCCCTTCATGTACTTGAAGGTTTCAATCATAGTCCCCCATCCCTCCTCTCCTCCAGGAGTACATGTTCATCTCCTGCTCTCGTAGGGTAAATCCCCTAGCCCCTGGATAATTTTTGTTGCCCTGCATTGCACCCCCTCCAGTAACCTAATAAATGATCCATTATTTTCAAGTCATGAATCATCCTTAATGCCTGCAAACTGACCCAGGCCAAGTCTGTAACTGAAGAACTCAAAGGGCCCGTATAAGTATATTCACCATGAACATCCCCTGGTTAAACGGCCATTAAGTAGGCAGAAGTTCTGATCTGCAATGAATTGAAATATATTTTTTACTTCAAGAGTTACACTTTTGATCTTTAGACCTTCTAATCCAGTTCACTGTTTGATTAATTATTTGGGAACTCTGCAATAAATTATAATACTGACTTTCCTGGGTCTTATTAATATATATATACTAGCATTATGATCCACTACTATTAAGATTTCCTCATTTTCATATGTATCTTTCAATTTCTTCATTATCAGTTCACACTGTGCCCAAATATCTAAGAAATATTTATTATCTTCTGGAAAATATACATTTATAAGTATAAATCCTACTTTCTCACCAAACAATCTTAACACCTGTATACATTCTGAAGATAAAGAGATAGCCAAACCTCTCAAATTCAAAGTTGTTTTAACAAATATACACAATCCTGCTTTGTTACGCACATACTTTTTTCCCCTTACTACAGGTATTACATATCAGAAAAATCCCAAAATTAATTGAAAATTTGATGACCAAGTCTCTTGCAAACAAAGTATGTCATATTTCCCCAGAAATTCTTTTGTTTCATTATCCACCAGTTTAAATCCAAGACCCTCAATGTTCCAAGAAATGATTTTGAGTATTATGTCTACCTCCTGAGAATCCCTGGGTACCAGTGCCTCTTCCCTATGTCATTGGGAGGTCATTGTCTGTAACACTGAATATCTGTTTCTTACTTCTTGCACCAGCTCTTCCCAATTACATCATGTATTTCATCATTTTTCCACACTATGCTCAATCTCATCTTCTGAGGAGAGTTTATCAAAATTTGTTATTAATAACCCCATAACATCCAATACGTATGAAGATTTCAGAACCAGATCTGCCAATCTGGAACTTTTAAACGTGATATCTATTTGTGGAAAATATGAAATACCCGTAATAATTTTAATCCATGCCAAGGCGCTAGGGGCAACATTCACCCCAAGAGACCATGATAAGAATACTGCCAATTCTCATTGAATTGTGCCTATTGTTTCACCTACCATAATCCTCCATCCAAAAATTGAGAGAGTTCTGTTCTCCCAAGATAATTTATATCCCGATTCGTATATGGCTATTGTCTCTTGAATGCTATTAATTCTGCATATATCCTCCTCTCTGGTACTGCTTGGAACAAAACCTTTAGAGTAACCCTTATTGTTCCCAGTGGGCCTTGGAACTTCTAATAGTCCAACAATTTTAATTCCCAATATTTGGAATGAGGTCACCTGCTCTATGATCTCATAGGCCAGAGTTTTATTACCTAGATACAGCAAAATACAGATCTTACTTAGAGAGCTCTTGCAGCAGGTTACACATTGAGGACTGGCACCACCTCATGGCGGTTCCAGCAACTTTTTCTCTAGTAGTACCGGCGGGGAGGCAACACCCCATCGCCGTCGACTCCACCCGATGTCGCCCTATATAATGGAGGAGTTCCCATGTGCTCCAGTTCTTTCCGATGCACGATCAGGGTTAGTTCACTCATTTGGATTAGTACAGATCGCTCTTTCTCCACCTAGAATTTCGCCCTTTTTTCGGATTTTCTGAATTTATGTCATCGCATCTTAATAAGTGCACTTGTGGGCAACAGACACCCACCAAAGATGGACAGTCAGCGTGCCTGTACTGCCTGGGGCCCAACCACAACACTGACGCCTGCCCTCATTGTCAGGCCTTTAACTCGCAGACACGAATCAGGTACCAAAGGTCTCTCATAGCCTTTCTCACTGAGATAAAACTAGCTGCCATGGAATGGGCCTCCTCCTCAGGGGAATCTGATCCTCAACCAGCCCACAAGCATCGTAAGCAGCCAGAGGCGAACCTTTTTGCATCACAATCCAGTGCAAAACTGCCCAATTTTTGCTCGCTAGATCCAGAGCCTAGAGCTTTTTGGCAAGATGCGTTGTCCCTCTGTTGGAGCAAGAGGTTCCTGTACGCCTTCCCTCTCTTTCCCCTCCTTCAGAAGGTCCTCCTCAAGGCTCAGTCGGAACCTTCCACCATTATCTTGATTGCTCCACTATGGCCTCGTCAAATCTGGTTTTCATTACTACAAACGTCTAGTAGCAGAGTCGCCAATGCCTCTTCCCCTCTCCTCGCACATGCTATCACAGGACAAGGGGTCCTTGCTGCACCTGAACTTACATTCTCTTCACCTGCATGCCTGGCTCCTCAGGATTTAGCTAAGGTCCATTTTGGAGTGTCTGATCAGGTCACTTAGGTGTTGGTTGAGGCATGGAAACCTGCCACCAGGGCCACTTACGCTATGAAGTGGAAACGCTTTTGCATTTGGGCCACAGCCAAGCGAGTAGATCCATTGGTCGGTCCGGTTAATGCCGTCCTAGAATACTTGCTTTCTCTCTACAAGAAAGGCCTCAGCTATTCCTCCATCAAGGTACACCTGGCCACCATCTCCACTTACCATTTATCTGTGTCGGGTAAGACGGTGGCTCAGGTGGAGGTTTCCAAAGCCTTTTTGCACAGTATTCTCCACATCAGACCTCCCATCAGGGACCCTATTCCTCCTTGGGATCTCCTGTTCATCCTGGAGAAGCTTTTTCTTCCCCCGTTCGAGCCGGCTATGAAGTCGGAGCTCCGTTTCCTTTCCTGGAAAACTCTGCTTTAGGTAGCAATTACTTCGGTGAGGCACATTTCAGAGCTTCAAGCAAGAAAGGGGGGTTACTAGTAGGGTACCGCAGGGTTCAGTATTAGGACTGGTCCTCTTCAATGTCTTTATAAGCGACATTGCAGAGGGACTGGAAGGAAAAGTATGTCTCTTTGCAGATGACACAAAGATCTGCCACAGAGTTGATGCACAAGGTGGGGTGGAAAGGATGAAAAGGGACTTGGCAAGGTTAGAGGAATGGTCAAATGTATGGCAGCTTAGATTCAATGCTAAGAAGTGCAAGGTAATGCACCTGGGAAACAAAAACCCAGGTGAAGAGTACACAATGGGGGGTGAGATACTAACAATAACAAAAATAGAAAGGGACCTGGGGGTAGTCATATCAGATGACCTAAAGGTGGGCAAGCAATGTGAGAGGGCAGCAAGGAGGGCTGGGGGGATACTGGGATGCATAGGGAGAGGCATCACCAGTAGAAAACAGGAAGTTATTATCCCTCTGTACAGACAGCTGGTCAGACCCCATCTGGAGTACTGCGTGCAGTTCTGGAGACCCAGTCTTCGCAAAGACATAGACAGGATGGAAGCTGTCCAGAGGAAGGCAACTAAAATGGTGCAGGGTCTGCACCGGAAGACATATGAAGAGAGACTTAAGGAGCTTAATATGTATAGCCTCGAGGAAAGGAGGGAGAGGGGGGACATGATAGAAACTTTCAAGTACCTCAAGGGAATCAACAAAGTCCAAGAGGTAGCATCTTTCAAAAAGAGGTGTGCAAGAACAAGGGGCACAATTTAAAGATAGAGCGGCTCAGAGGTAATTTAAGAAGTATTTTTCACAGAGAGGGTTGTGGATGCATGGAGCGGCCTTCGGAGGAAGTTGTGGAGTCAAAAACAGTCGTGGAATTCAAGCATGCATGGGACAGTCATAAGGCAATTCTAGGGGTTGGGGGTAGGAAGAAGTAGGCTGCTGGTTAACTAGGATCTGCAGCTTATCCAGTAGGCAGGGAAATGGGCAGACTGGGTGGGCCAAGCGGTCCTTATCTGCCGTCAAATTCTATGTTTCTATGTTTCATGTGTAAAGAACCCTACCTTGTTTTCCACAAGGACAGGGTTGATCTCTGCACCAATCTGAAGTTCTTACGGAAAGTGGTTTCAGAACTCACTTTGTCGGTTCAGCTCCCGGTGTATTACCCAGAGCACTCCAACAGGGAGACCCTGCTTCATTCCTTGGATGTACACAGGGCTCTCACATGTTACCTAACTAAAACAAGGTGGACAGGAAGTCTGATCAGCTCTTTGTGTCCTTTGCCCAATGGTCCGTAGGTCGCCCGGTCACCAAACAGACGCTTTTGCGCTGGTTGGTTCACTGCATTTCCTACTGTTATGAGAATCACAATAGGTCGACATCAGGGCTGATTAAAGCTCACTCTACCAGGGCTATTGCTACTTCCTTTGCAGTGTTAAAGAGGGTACAGACGGCAGAAATCTGTGCTGCCGCTTCTTGGAGTTCTGTCCATACCTTCGTCAGGCACTATAGCCTCGACATCATTTCCAGACGCAGAGCCGGGTTTGGCCTTGTGGTTCTGCAAGGCCTGGTTTCCTGAGGGATCTTTCCTTATCTTGCTGTCCTTTTCCTGCTGTTTCTTCCCCCTCCCAGGGTTTTTTATTAGTTTATACTGCTTGGGACTCAGTCCTCAATGTGTAACCTGCTGCAAGAGCTTCTCCTTGAAGTAAGATAGCACAGTTACGTAAGAACTTACCATAACAGTAGATCTTCAAGAGAAGCTCTTGCAGCAGGTATATTTCCTGCCCACCTTCCTCCAGGGATCGGGCCTTTTTTCAGGCTGGTGTTTTTCGTCTTTGACAGGTTGTCCGTTGACAGTCAGTTCCTAATTTGCCTGTCGTTTGCTTGCCTGATGGGGCGAGGGCGTTCAAGAACTGGAGCACATGAGAAACTCCTCCTTTATATAGGGTGACATCGGGGGGGTGGAGCCGTCAGCGGGGGGCGTTCCCACATCGGTACTACTAGAGAAAAAGTTGCCAGAACCGCCGCCAGGTGGTGCCAGTCCTCAATATGTAACCTGCTGCAAGAGCTTCTCTAGAAGATCTACTGTTAGGGTAAGTTCTTACGTAACTGTACTTCCTTATACTGTATGCTGGATTTGGAGAATGTGCCACATTTATATATAATTTTCTTTATCAGGTATATAGAATGTGATGGCAGATAAGGACCGCTTGGCCCACCCAGTCTGCCCATTTCCCTACCTAATGGATAAGCTGCAGATCCTAGTTAACCAGCAGCCTACTTCTTTCTACCCCATCCTCTAGAATTGCCTTATGGCTGTCCCATGCATGCTTGAATTCAACCACTGTTTTGACTCCACAACCTCCTCCGGAAGGCGGTCCATGCATCCACAACCCTCTATGTGAAAAATACTTCCTTACATTACCTCTAGGCACGCCCCATCTTCAAATTGTGCCCCTTGTTCTTGCACACCTATTTTTTGAAAGATGCTACCCTCTTGGACTTTGTTGATTCCCTTGAGGTACTTGAAAGTTTCTATCATGTCCCCCTCTCCCTCCTTTCTCAGGGCTATACATATTAAGCTCCTTTATTCTCTCTTCATATGTCTTCGGTGCAGACCCTGCACCATTTTGATTGCCCTCCTCTGGACAGCTTCCATCTTGTCTATGTCCTTTGGAGACTGGGTCTCCAGAACTGCCACAGTACTCCAGATGGGGTCTCACCAGCTGTCTGTACAGAGGGATAACAACTTCCTGTTTTCTACTGGTGATGCCTCTCCCTATGCATCCCAGTATCCCCCCAGCCCTCCTTACTGCCCTCTCACATTGCTTGCCCACCTTTAAGTCATCTGACATGACTACCCCCAGGTCCCTTTCCATTTTTGTTGTTGTTAGTATCTCACCCCATTGTGTACTCTTCCCCTGTGTTTTTGTTTCCCAGGTGCATTACCTTGTACTTTTTAGCATTAAATCTAAGCTGCCATACATTTGACCATTCCTCTAACCTTGCCAAGTCCCTTCTCATCCTTTCCACCCCACCTTGTGCATCAACTCTGTTGCAGATCTTTGTGTCATCTGCAAAGAGACATATTTTCCTTCCAGTCCTCTGCAATGTCACTTATAAAGACATTGAAGAGGACCGATCTAATACTGAACCTCATGGCACCCACTAGTAACCTCCTTTCTTCAGAGTGGACTCCATTTACTATTACCCTCTGTGTCCTATTCTCCAGCCAATTCTTTACCCAGGCTATCATCTTGGGACCCACTCTCAGGCTGGCTAGCTTGTATATTAATCTTTTGTGTGGGACTGAGTCAAATGCCTTGCTAAAGTCTAGGTAGGCCATGTCCACAGCCCCTCCCTGATCTACTACTTTGGTCACCCAGTCAAAGAAATCTATTAGATTCATCTGGCATGACCTTCCCGCTGTGAATCCATGCTGCCTTGGGTCCTGTGCCCCTCTGGCCTCTAGGTACTCGACAGTTCTTTCCTTCAGAAGTGATTCCATCATTTTCCCTATCACTGAGGTTAAACTATCAGGTCTGTAGTTTCCTGCTTCTGCCCTGCTCCCACTTTTGTGAAGGGGAATCACATCTGCCCTCCTCCAGTCCTCAGGTACCACCCCATCCTCCCATGATTTGTTAAAGAGGGTAGTCAGTGGTGTCACTAGTTCTACCCTTAGTTCTTCTAGAATTCTGGGATGAATCCCATCAGGCCCCATTGCTTTGTCCACCTTCAGTTTTAAGAGTTTTTCAGAACCCTTTCTTCTGTAAATGGGCTGGTATCAACTTCTGTATCCAGAGTGTTTCTATTGTTTGTTTTAGGTACCTCCCCTCTTCATTTGTAAATACTGAGCAAAATATTTGTTTACTATCTCTGCCTTTTCACCGTCACCCTCTGCCCACCCCTCCCTTTATTAAGCCTCACTATCCCTCCCATTAGTCTTCCTTGCTCCCTGATGTACCTAAAAAGGTTTATCCCCTTCCTAACTGAGTTGGCTATCTTTCCTCAGTTCGGGCCTTTGCTGTTCTGACTGCCTTCCCAGCTTTCTTTTGCTTTAACTGACACAATTCTCTGTCCTGCTCCTTCTAGGATTCCTTGTACTTTCTGAATGCTTTCTTTTTCTCTTGAACCTTCACTGCCACCTCCTTTAAGAACCATAGTGGTTTCTTACATCGTTTTGTTTTGTTTATTTGCTTCACACAAAGGCTTGATACCTCTGTGATGGCAGTGTTTATTATTCCCCATTGTTCTTCCACCCCTCCTTCCTGCCCATTTGCTAGTGCATTCCTTAGGCACTCACCCAATTTGGCAAAGTCAGCCCTCCTGAAGTCCAATACTTTTGCCTTTGCATGGCTCGACTCTATTGCTGTGTTTATTGTGAACCATACTGTTCGATGGTCGCTAGTTCCCAGATGGCTACCCACTTCTACATCTGTGATCTCTCTCCATCTCCATTTGAGAGGACCAGGTCTAAGATTGCTCCCCTCGAGTGGGTTCCAACACCAGTTGTCTAAGGCATCTAGAATAACCCCACTCTTAGAAGTGGCTGCTGCAACTGCACTCCAGTTAACATCTGGCATATTCAGATATATACAAAATCACATGCCCCACAATGCAAAGCATCATGGGCTGCATATGCAAATCACCACAGAATGTTATGCTGGTCCAACTTAAGCAGAATTGCATGGTGTCGAAAGGCCCTCACACAGTTTGCAAAGGGTCCCCTTTGCAAACTGTGTGAGAGGCCTTTCGCACCATGCAATTCTGCTTAAAGTTGGACCAGCATAACATTCTGTGGTGATTTGCATATGCAGCCCATGATGCTTTGCATTGTGGAGGCATGTGTGATTTTGTATTTTCTTGAAACTTGGCTTCCCAGCCAAATGCCCTTTGGGGTAACCCTTGCCTCAGTGTTTACGCACAGAGGTTCTTTGTCTTTCAGATATATGCAACATAAATCTGACCCAACTTAACAGTTTCTCCGAAGTTTCATTTTCCAGTAGCCCCACTCCATATAGTCAACAAATATTCACTTTCTCTAGAATGGTTTTCCTGCAAATCTTTATATTCATCAAACGATATCAAGATATAACTTCCCCAGACCTCCCCCTTATGTTAATGTCCTCCATTTCTTGTCCTACTTGTAGTCCTTTGACTTCCCCATGACCAAATTCACATCCTAATTTATAGGCACTCCTGCCTCTTTTTGAATAACCAGTTCCTCAGAATCTTTAAGCAATAAACCACAACAGGGTGTGGGTGTTGCTGGTTGACCACGCCTGGAGGTTCGATGACGAGGCCACAGGCCGAGTGACCAAACCATCCAGGCGTGGGTAAATCCCAGAATCACCCACACCTGGAGTGGTTTACTGTGATTATACTATGTTAGTTTTACTTTTTGTATAAAATAATTAAAGGAAAATATTTTTTTTTGCTTGTTTAACTTATTGGTTTGAATTTACTCATTCGCCAGAAAAAGTAGTACCCTGTTGCTAGGAAGAATATTGAGAAGATCTCTTTGTCCCCCGCAGCTGAGTCATATGTTTAGTGCAGGTTGTGGCCTGTGGTAACTACGAGAGCTGCTGTTTACTTTCAGAGCTAGAGTGAAGTGCATGGGAAGGGGGCAACTGAAGTTTCGAGAGTGTGCTTCCGGGTTTACCAATTAGGTGGAAGTGATGTCAAAGCTTAGAGTTTTTAGCCGGTGCTGTTGTGGGCTGTGATCTTCTTGGAGCACGGCAGACTAAGGGTCCCAGGTCAGAGGGTTAACAGCAGCAGCAACTGTCACACATTTGAACTATGGAGCCGTGATTTATGGCAGGCTCGTATACACAATCGCTTTTTGTTTTATTTTCTATTGTGAGTGTGACATCGGGTATTTGTGCTGAAGTTAAGCAGTGCATTTATGAACCAAACTGCGAGGTTAACTATGGTGCGGGGAATTAGAAAACACAGCTGATACCAGTAAGGATTCGGGAACGGTAGGTTCGCAAGGGAGTTGTCACTGATCAAAGAGTTTAAAAAGGAAAGAAAAGGTTCTGTGGTTGGAAAACAGTGTTTGGAGACTGGTCATGATTTTTACAAGTTACGCCGTTGTTGGGAGGTTGTTTAGCGAGAGGGCAATATGGCGTTTTTTGTTTTGAGGGGGTCGGAGTGATAAGATAGATGAGGCGGACTGGCACCTTTTCCGTTGATAATGCTAAATTTTACAACAGTGGTAAGGTGCCAGCCTGCTGTTTTGATTGGCTGTTCTGAGAGGTGCATAGTATAATTTGTCTTATTCAATACCTGCTATTCCGTTAATTGCAACCCTCCCTGTAGCTGTTTTGCTTTTGTTCTACTTGTATCTTCCCCAGATCAGAGTCTCTTGAATGTCCTAATACTCCCTTTCTTAACTTGAGTCACAAGAACCTTTTGAATTTGTGTTTCCTGTACCCCTTTTTTCTTACCAGCATGTTTTTTAGATTCTCCCTTGTTGTTTCTGTTAGATTTTGTTTTTTGTTTAGCTTTGGGGGCCTTTTTATCTTTCTCCAAACTCCCTTTCCCCCTTAAATATTGACTCTCATTTCCTCCATTTAATAGAGAGCAGGGGGAAATGAGAGTCAATATGAACCCTTACAGATTGTCTTATTGGCACGTTCCTAACTCCCTCAGCTTCATAAATGTAACATGACGAGTCTGATACAGTTTGTTTTTTTATCTCTTATTTGTTTTAAAATTGCCTGGTTAAAAACAAAAAAACACATCAGCCCTTAAATTAGCAACATCCTCCTTTAATGCACCCACATTTTCCAAAATAACCACACTGGCAAAGTATCGGTTCTTTATAATTTCCAGCATTTGGTTGGGGAGAGTTGAAGAAGAAACAAAGTTTCCTTCATGAGTAAAAAATTCCCAATCGTATTCAATATTTGAAGGGTTCATGATGTCTGTTTTATTTGCTTTGGCAGCTTTAGGAGTATCAACAAAAGGAGCCCTTGGAGTGAGTCCATCTTTATTACTTACTCCTGCTTTAGGTATAACCAATTTACTAAGACCGATTATAGCCTGACTGAGGTCCTGTATAACTGATGCCGTATTATCAGGGTGACTATGATCATTCTCCAGCTCCTTATTATAAGAATGTCCCAATTCTCAACCCCCTTTCCCCTTTCCCCTTTCCCCTTTGCGAATTTTGGAGAATTCAATAAATAACTTGTACAACTTGTTTGTGACATTTCCAGGGAAAAGTCCTGTGAATCTGATAGTTCTAAATTCTATACAAAGCATGAGTTATCTAACATTGATGAGGAATGATTATAAGAATCCCATTCTTGTGCAAATAAAGATAATCCCTCCCCATTTGTCTTGTGGTTTGATTTTCAAATACTGCTTCTAACTCTGGTGACTTTTCTAAATTAGAATATGTCATGGAGGGTAATTTAGTTTTACATGTATCACCATTAATCTCCACTAGTTGTGTACCAACCTTCTCCCCCCCCCAAGCAAGAATCCATAATAACTATTGGGGTAGAAGATGATAAGGATTGAAATGTTTGTTTTCTTTCTGGAGAGAAACCCTTGAACAAATTTGCTATTTTAGATTGCCTAAGAGATCCCTTTTTATTTTCCATAACTTCCATATTTTCTTGCTTTCCTGGGTTTTCCATGTTTTTTTGTACTATAGACAATTTTATTTTCTGGATTTTTTGCTTCCCTTTCCCAGCTTGCGGAATTTCTCCTAAAAGTGAACTATTTTTCCCACTTCGTGTTGATACCATTTTGATTTTAAATATCAGTATTCCCCTCAAAATCTGTAGCTTTTAAGCATATAAAACTTAAAACTCTTTAAGCAGTACAGAATCAGCACAGGTGCTTAATTGGATAAATACATCGGCAATTAATCTTAAGCAGACATTACTGAATAAATATCAATAAATACATATTTTTACCTTTTACACACTCTGAAATAGCCCTTCTACAGTTTCCTTCAATAAGTTATCTCAGGACAAACTAGATTGTCTTAAAGAATCTCAGGGCTATCAAATATAGAGGATTGTGTATGACTGCTCATACATAACAAGGATATTTTTAATCGGCGGTTTCCATGGTAACTGGAGACTTCCAGGCGCAGCTTCGAGAGGTCCATTACCATGGAAACAGCGAGAGTAAACAATATCCTTGGAGTGTATGAATGATCATACACAATCTTTTATAGTGTATGGTCACTCATACAATCAGGTTCCTTACTTTTGGAGGGGTTTTGTGCTCTTTTTCATTTCCCGGGACTGCGTTCACTGCCGTGGACATTCCCTGAGGATCGCGGGTCACCCAACCACGCATGCGCACTCATCTTCTAATTTGTTATGCTGCACTAGCTACGTAGCTAGCACAACATAACAAACTAGCTGATGTAGCTAGCGCAGCATAACAACATTTTTGAACAAAAGGATTTCCATCCATAACAATGTTCCACCATACACTATATAATTTTAAGCTGGCTTCAAATTAATTTAATTTATCAGTCAGTTAATAATCAAGGTCTAGTCACAAAGCCCTGGTATACAATATATGACAAAAAAAACAGGTTACTCACCTGTATCAGTAGTTCTACGAGTGGTACATGATGTTCATCCACACTTCTGGCAGTTGCCTTTCCCCTTTAAATCTTGCCGAAAACATCAAGCTGGCTCCTCCCACTCACCCAAGTGGTAACTTCCTTGGCTCCGCCCCCTGATGTCAGATCTTGCCCATTGGAAGCAGAAGTGTGCACCCAAACCAGGGGAGGTCGGGTGGGTCTGTGTGGATGAACATCATATGCCACTCCTAAAACTACTGTTACAGATGAGTAACCTGTTTTTCTAGGGACATGGATATGATGTTCTATTCACACATCTGGCAGACTCCTAGCAGTTCTCTGGGAGAAGGGAAGCAAGGCACACACCCCCTACTTAGGAAACAGAGATTGGAGAACTGAGGCCGTAAAAACCAGCATCCCGGCATGACTTGAGCTCAATGTGGTAATGGGAAATTAAGGTGTGTGCTGACCTCCAGGCAGCAGCTGATTTCCTGATAGGGATGTCCCTGAAAGCAGCCACCAATGAAGTGGTATGAAGGGTGGAATGTGCTTCTAGCCCTGGCCCCTACCCGCCAACATATAGCAGAGATCAATGCAGGCTACAATCCACCTGCCAATCATCTGCTTGGCTGCAGGTCTGCCAGGTGCGGCTTCAGTGTAGGTGACAAACAACTGGTGAATCTCTCCCCAAACTCCAGCTGTGCGCTCTTTGTAATAAGCGGCCGCTTCAGGTCCAGAGTATGGAGCCTGTGATCAGCCTCAGAGGTGTGGCTGGTAAAATACACTGGATATGAATTACCTGGTTAAGATGAAAATCCAACACAACTTTTGGAAGGAATTCTGGGTTGGTGTGCAGGGCGACCTTGCCCTGTAGAAGAACAGGTAAGGAGACGCCACCAAAAGTGCCTGGAGCTCACTGATCCTTCTGGCTGACATGACAGCCACCAAGAAGGTGGTCTTCCATGACAGGTGAGACATGTCATACCTGTGTATTGGTTCGAATGACTTGTCCATGAGCTTTGCTAAACCAGCAACAGATCCCAAGGTGGTGGTGGTGGTGGTGGTGGTGGTTCATGCACTGGAGGGAAATGTGGTCAAGGCCCTTGAAAATGCACCAGACCACCTTCTCCTGCACCACCAACAGCTAACCAGCCCACTCCGTAAGCAGAGATGGCTGCCAGGTGCACCTTAATGGTTGTCGACCAAGACCTGACTGAGAGAGGGACCAAAGGTAATAAGGATACTAGTCACCAGAAAGGACAAAGGTCCACCCTTGCCCCAACACCAAATGAAGAATTTCTTCCACTTGGAGGCATAGGATTTCCTGGTCGACTCCTTTTGAGATGCCTCCATGACAGTGAAGACATCTTCAGAGAGACCCAAAGTGTGGAACTCTAGCTGCTCAGGAATCAGGCTGTCAGGTGCAGGGATTGAAGGTCTGGCTGGAGAACCTTCCCCTGACTGATGGAAAGCAGGTCCGGATGTAGAGGAAGATGCCTCAGGAGCCTGCTGCTGAGGAGATTGGGGTACCAAAACTGGCGTGGCCAGTCCGGAGCCACTAGAATCACCTGTGCCTTGTCCCTCCTGGCCTTGAGGAGCACCTTGTGGATCAAGGAAGTGTAGGGAAGGCATAGAAGAGGTCTGTGGTCCAAGGCCTCAGAAGGCATCCCCTGCAGTGTTCACTGCTGGGGAGGTGGGCACAAAACAGCCTCAGCTTTGCATTCTCCCTGGAGGTGAACAGGTCCACCTGAGGGGTGCCTCACTGGGAAAGCAGACCGTGTACTACCTCTGGGTGGAGAGAACACTTGTGGGATACCTCACCCACATGACTGAGGGTGTCCACCAGCTGGTTGGAGGCTCCTGTCACATGGGTGGCAAGGAGATCAGCCTCCAGGCTGTGCAAGAGGGTCCACACATGGAGAGCTTCCTTGCACAGAGGCAGGGAGTGCATCCCGCCCTGTTTGTTGAGGTAGTACATGGTTGTGGTGTTGTCCGTCTGGACCTGAACCACCTGAACCTGGATGTGAGGAGCAAATGCAGTCAGCACCAGTTGAACTGCTCGAAGCTCCAGCAGGTTGATGTGTCATCGGGACTTCTTGGGGGTCTAGAGCCCGTGGACTGTGTTCCCCCAGGTGGGCACCCCAGCCCGTGAGAGAGGAAACGGTTGTCAGGATGACTGTCAGCTCGGAGCAGACAAATGGGATCCCTTCCTGCAGATGCTCTGGGACTAACCACCACTGGAGGGTGTCCAACATCTGCTGGGTCACAGTGAGCAACTGGTCGAAGTGACCCTTGCACTGAGATCACTGGCTCGCCAGCTTCCAATGTAGAGAGCACATTCTCCAGCAGGCTCAGCAGACCACGCTGGTGCAGGCTGCCATGTAACCCAGCAGGAACAGAAAGTCCTGGACAGGGTACAATTACCCAACCTGGAATGACTGGGCAAAGGAGGAGAGAACCTCCACCTTGTCCTTTGGGAGCTGGGCTCTGGCTCTGCAAGAGTCAAACTCCGCCCGATGAAGTTGATCACCTGTGAAGGTACATGTTCTGACTTGGCCTCATTGACCAGGAGGCCAAGGTCGACGCAGGTCTGGAGGGCCAGATCCCTGGACCGTTCCACCTTCTGCCTGGAGTGACCTGCGATCAGCCAGTCATCCAGGTAGGGGTAAACCTGGACCCCTCGGCACCTCAAGTAAGCTGCCACCACTGCAATGCACTTGACGAAGACCCTGAGGGCCAAGGAGAGGCCAAAATGGCATGGCCTGAACTCGTAGAGGGTTCCTCTGCTCGGAAATGGAAGAACCTTTGATTTGACAGAGAGATGGGGACATGGAAGAACGCATCCTGAACATCCAGGGAGCAAAACCACATGTTCTGCTCTAGAGATGGCATGATCTGAGACAGAGTTACCATCCTGAAGGTGTGCGACTTGAGAAACTTGTACAGGTTGTGCAGATCTGGAATGGGGCACCAGACCCCGGTCTGTTTCAGCACCAGGAAGTACCTGGAGACAGACTCTAGGTATTACGGAGGATCCGCGACAGGAACCACGACCTCCTTGCAGAGGAGCTGGGCTATGTCATCTCTGACAACTGACAGAATGTCTGTGGATACCAAGTCCTCCTGTGGGGTGCGGGCTCAGCAAGGAGGGTACTGCTCGAATTCCAGAAGCAGACCCTGACCCACCACCTTGAGGACCCACCTGTCCATGGTAACAGCAGACAAGGTAGAAAGGAAGTGGAGGAACTGGCCCCCCATGAGAGGACCCAGGGGAAGAGTGATGGGCATGAGGGAGGCAGCTCTCATCCCATCACTGGGCAGGCTTAGAGGAGGAGGGTCCGGCTGAGGAACCACTGGAACATCTCCCCCCAGGATTATGGATGACCGAGGCCACTGACATTGGCTGAGGTCACCAGGCCTGGAGTTGGGTTAGTTTGTCCACAGGAGTAGAGGGTGGACCAAAAGGGCTTCCTTCTCTGCTGCTGCTTGAAGCCCTTGTAGTCATTTTGGGCAGATGTCATGGAGTCTAAGGTGGCATTGGACTTCTCAATGCGGGTGAGATGGCCCTTGACCCCTCAGGAAAGGAACATCTGCCAGCTTGCGCTGAGTGTCTGCCATGAAAGTTGAGATCCTCAGCCAAGCCCTGTGGTGCATGGACACTGCTGCCACCACGGAGCGGGCACAGGGCTCCACAATGTCCATGGCTGTCTGGAGCTGTTTTGCTACAGCCCAGCCCTGGTCCTGGACCTGTTTGACCATGGTCTGAAAGTCCGCCAGCAGATGAGGAAGCACCTCATCCAGGGTACTCAGCAGGGCTTGGGAGAAGTGGGCCATAAGAGGCCAAGCTCGCCTGGTGAAGACCAAGCGAGGAGGCAGTGTAGACCTTCTCAGCCATGTGGTCCAATTTTTGGACTCTTTGTCAGGCGGCTTATCAACGTCTCCAGTATTGCCTGAGTGCCCAAACACTGAATACACCACCAGACCCTCAGCCGAGGGGTGTTCAGTGAATCCCGAGAGGCAACCACTGTAGGTAGGCAGTATAGTGCAGTGGTTTAAGGCTCTGAGCTGCAAACCTGGAGTCCTGGGTTTGAATCACATAGCCCCCACTTGCATATAGTGTGACCCTGAGCAAGTCACGTAACTTCCTTGTGCTCCCAGGTCACACCTGGAAACAAGCTTTCAGCTTAGTGTCTCTCCTGGTAAAACAAACAAACAAAAAAAAAAGGTAGGTATCGTATACTATGGGCCATCCAGGAGAAGGGCACAGGGCATGAAGCTGGGTGCTGCCAGAGCTCCAGAGCAGGGCCAAGAATGGCTTCCACCACTGGGAAGGCCTCCATCACAGAATCTCCCTGGTCGAGGATCTTGGTCAGCAGGTAATGGGTCCATTTCTGGACAGGCTCCATTTTCATCCCGTGGACTCAGAGATCAGTCAAAGAAGGCCCAGAAAGGAAGTAGGTCCTTCTTCGGTCGAGAGGTCCACCACCAACATCTCGTTGACCGGACGGAAGTGCAGGGAGGAATCCTCAGACTCTGAAGAATCATTAAAAAGTGGTCGACCACCAGAGTCCCCACTGACCCTCTAAGGACAGACAGGGGTGACAGTGACCAACAGCCGATGGGGAAGCCCCTTGACCAGCTGAGACTCCTTAGTTGGAGCACTGGAGGTCAGTTGTTTAGGTGGTGGCTCCACCGGAATTGGTGGACACACCAGGGTCGCCCAAGCTGGGACTGTCTTGGTCAGCTCCTTAGGCAGATAAGGCGCGGCCTGTCAGCGGAAGCCAGGTGATATCTGGTGTGAAGCTTCATACCAGTGAACACCAACTGTTGCCACATGAGGTCCTCATAGCGTTGACATAATTTGTGCTGAAGTCTCTTCTCACCCAAGGAGGAAAGATGAAGAGTAGCGGCGCACACTTCCCATGGTGTAGAGAGCTGGAGCGCCGATGTTGGTGGGAGTCGCTGACCCACAGAAACAGGACTGAGACCGCGACTGTCAGGAGGACTGGTGGCGGGCTTGGAGGAGTCACTGAATGCTTTGACCAGAGGTGGCAGGTCAGCGGACTGATCCGTCCCCTCCATCGGTCTGAATCAGGACCGAGTCCTGGACAAGGAAGTGCTAACCACTTCAGTAGACAACTGGTCGGTCAGTTCGAGAAAAATCTGGCCAGGACTTCAACCAACATCTCTGCCAACTGGCCTGATGGGGTTACCATTCAGTCGGTGGCCTGGGCCAAGGATTCAACCAAAGTCAGATCCAGAGAAGCCAAGAACCGCTCTCGACCAAGAATGCTCCCAGTCCCATGAACGTCAGCGAAGTTCATTCTTTTCTTTGGACTCTTTTGATTTCAATTTGTGCCCAGAAGGTCCCCATGGAGGGTCAGCAGAGACTGGCACAATTCCTTGAAGGAGCCCGTAAAAGTTGAGCCCAGCTGGAGCAGTACAAAGGCAGAAGCTGAAGAGGAGAGGGATGCAGCCTGGACCGCCTCCACTTCAAGTGCTGCAAACTGTTCAGTGGACCCTGCAGCCATGGAGGCCACCTAGCAGGCATCCTTGGATTTGACCGGCGTATTCTGTTGGCCCAGGTGGCCCAGCTTAAGTCGGGTGAGATGGTCCTCCAGAACGGTCGGGTGGAACAAACGACTCAAGTAGCAACCCTGGGGATCATGCTTGTGTCCCAGGCAGTAGACGCACGTGGGGTGCGGGTCGGTTCAGGACATCTTCTGCCTGTAAGGACACTAGTGGAACTTGGGAGCAGACTTGTCATCCATCGTGGTCACAATCGAAGATCAAGCTGAAGGCAAAAAAACTGTTTTAGAAATTTGGAAGTAAATCTGAACTGTAGATTTAGTAGTTGCCGTATTGGTCCTTGCAAGAATAGATCCAGAAGCAAATGATTTGATACCTTTTAATGGACCAACATAGATGTAACAAGAACAAAGTGCTCTAGCTTTCGGACCAACCAGTCCTTCTTCAGAAGCTCATGGCAGTTGTTTGGAAAATACAATACTTAAGTATTGTATTTTCCAAACAACTGCCATGAGCTTCTGAAGAAGGACTGGTTGGTCCGAAAGCTAGAGCACTTTGTTCTTGTTACATCTATGTTGGTCCATTAAAAGGTATCAAATCATTTGCTTCTGGAAGTAAATCTGGAAATGTAAGCACGAGGGCCTACTCAATGCAGGAGCAGTATGGAGGGAACCTGCATCTTCCAGCAGAAAGAAAGCTCTGGAATCGGGGCGGAGCCAAGGGAGTTACCACCTGGGTGGGTGGAAGGACGTTTCCAGTAAGATTTAAAGGGGAAAGGCAACTGCCAGAAGTGTGGCTAGAACATCATATCCATGCCTCTAGAACCCTAATATGTGTAGGATCAAAAACCCAAACATATATATAACATATGTTTGGGGCTTTGATCCCACACATATTAGGTTCTAGCATGTGTGTATATATATATATATATATATACACACACACACACACACACACATACCCCTACAAAAATTACCAACAGTTTAAGCCCAAAAATCATGCAAACCATATAAGTTCACTCAGTCCTCTTTGATTTTCAATAGTCCCAAGGTGAGTCTTTTGAAGAATCCTTATTAAGAGCCAGGTTCACTTTAATGTTCCCTTGAAGTTTAAGTTATTTGTTGCTGTGTTCTGTTCTCCTTTAATAGGGATAGTTAATTTCTTAGTTCTTAATCCTTTTCCTTTTATCTTTTATTTTCCTCTTCAGAGTAAAATTGTACCTAAAAACATAAAGTCGAACAGACGCACTAGGACCACAAAAAAAAAATGCAACAGCTGACTAGGCTTATTTTAACCTGATCTTTCCTTTGCATATTTATATTTATAAGATATTTTAATTTCTGTACAATTAACCACCAGTCAATGGATAAACTCAGAAATTAATATAATCTTGATATTATCATTCAGTTCAACAAAACTAATTTCCCGACCCAAACCAGGATGTTGTTTGCAACTCGTTATATCATAAAATTATTACTACAAATCAATACTTGGACACCTAAGCACAAAGGCACTTTAAGCACTTTAAATACTTGAGGCACTTTAAAAGCACTTTAAGAACATTACTAGCTTATTTGGCTAACTAATATGTTATAAGGCTTATCTATTTCTTTTACCTTCCAAAAAATAGTGGCAAGGTGTTCTTTCAAACACACTTTAAAAAGGTGGGGTGTACTTGCTTTGTGCTGTCACCAATAATACCAGAGCAACTGCAAGCAAGGAATAATAAAATAAATTTTGTTTACTCAATTCAGTAAGTTTTAAAACAAGGAGAGGTAAAACCCTTCCTCTAAATAAAATTCAATTCAGTGAAAATGTTTGAGAAAAAATCCAAACTCTGCTTACCATGCTGGATGATTTTTTTATTTTATATATATATATATATATCTATAGGATCAATCCTCATCTCTACCCCCATTTTCACTTGGGTTCTGAAGCTCATAGAAGATCCTCGTATGCGCAAAAGACTTTGATCTGCAAGTTTTGGGTGCTACTATCGCTCACAAAACTCTCACAAATCCAAATCCCAGTCTAACTGGTAAGCAGCATAAAAACTTCCAAGCTTTGAAAACCTTTGTGCATGTTCCTTGACCTAGTGGTTTTCAAAGATGGCACTTTGTCAAACAAGAACGCCCGTACATGCGCATTAAAGGTACTCCATCTTGATCACTTGACCTCGCTTTCCCAAATTTTATATGTAAGGGTACATACACACCAATAATAAAAATCAAGAGAAAAAAAACTTAGGAAAACTTGCCACTACAAAGCTCGCTACCATGCTCATAAGTATTTTATGTGTCACTATATGGTTCTGTCTCTCAGTTTCAGGAAATCGTAAACTTATTTAATATACCTTATCGCTTACCCATAGAAATCCCAATTTTTTATTTTAAGTAGTCAGCCAGTTATAACCCAATATCTAACTAATTGGCTATAATGGCTATGGCTGCCTTGTAAAAATGGAAGGCTAAAGTCAAACTTTTAATACAGGAGAAAAAAAAGATTTTTAGATTTTATAAAAGGAGTATATAAGCTGTTCCAAGGAAGTCACCCACTTAAACTGCTATATGCCAATCTTTTAGGTCACTCTCTCCTTGACCTCTCCGTTGCTTTAATAGCTTTATCGGCTCTTTAACAGGCATACAACAGGTGTAAAACAGTATAAGTCCATTATTTAGCTCACTGTTCCAATTCCAACCTGCAGTATATCGCTCCTATTTTTAACCAAAGCTCCAGCAGCACTCCACCAGCACAACCACCGCACCAGGGATATTCACCCTCCACAGGGCTTATCCTTGCTGACCCTCTCTAAGGGCTCCTGCCACCTCAAACTCCCAATGAGGAGTTTCAGTAAAGAAACCGCCTGAACGGTGACAAAAATCTTAGTGCAAGTAATGTATCTTGGAAAGGCTGTGCACAGGTCAAAAGGCACAGTGACTTAAGAATAGATACATCTAAATCTCCTTCTGTGTTTTAGGCAATGGTGGGCCTTGGTGGCATACCTGTTCTTGACCCGAAAAATGCCTCGCACAGCCCTGCACATGGTGCTCTTCCACAGCAACGCAGCATGTAGCACTCTGTCCTCCAAATCCCCAGTGGCGGCTCTACACCAGGGCCCGCCAGGGCACGTGCCCCGTTAAAAAAATGCTGTGCCCCAGTTGGTGCCTCATATGGTGCAGAGCTTCCCCCATAGTAACAATATATCAGTGCCCTGGCTGCCATCTGTTGTGCCCCAGCTGTGCCCTGGTAACCATTTGTGTCTAGAGCCGCTACTGCAAATCCCCCCCCCCCACACACACACAAACATTGAGCTGCTCATGAGTAAAAGTGCTGAAGTGTATTCTTATTGATATTTTATATCTAGAAAAATCAAAAATATCAAACTCTTTGAAAAAAAAAGTATCACGTTTCTACAAATATTAGAAACCCAGAGTGTCAGTCCATAAACTAGTGGGTCACCTTTAATAGTATATTTGAGAAGAAAGAATAAAATACAAGGAGAAGGTGGGGAGAAAGTAGTAAAAAAGAATGGGAAAAAGGGCAAAGCAGAAAAGAGATCTAGGAGCATTCTGAAATGTATATTTCATTGCAACATCAAATATGCTTATGCTCTACAAAAATATAAAGAATCTGATCACATAGTAACATGTCATACACAAAGACATTTAAAAAAATCAATATGACTAGTTACCTATAAGAAGGTAATACAGTAATATCAATATGGTCATTCAATCCCATGGAAGCAAGGCATTTAAAGTATAAATCCATTTTGACTCCTTCTGGAGGAGCATTCTGATTTGGTCACCTTTCCTATTACATGCTGCAACATGTTCCAGACCAATACATTTGAAATCTTCCAAACTACCCCAAAGAAACTGGGCAATGTGTAGTCCAAGTGTGACGTTGGCCATGGTATAGGTGATGGAACATACATGTTCTTGTATCCTGCGGCATAAGGAATGAATTTTTCTGCCCACATATAGACTTGGGCAGGTGCAGGTGATTGCACAGACTACATAAGACATGGAGGAATTGATGAATTCTCATATGTACAATGTTACTATCTATGAGTGACACAACTTGCCGCCCAGTAATACAATGTCTACAAACACTGCACCTACCACATCTATGACAGTCCATGCCTAGTCTGTGCAGTTACATAGAATGCTCACCCTCTCAGCACCTCTGGCCACTACATACTTCTGATCTAGTGGCCATGAGCCCCAGAAAAAATGTTTTATTTTTTTTGTTTATTTACACATTGGTGTAAGGTTATAACCTATGAAATAAAATAATCTGGTATCCCTGAGTGTAGTCTTGTCTCTCACCTGGAG
Organism: Neoceratodus forsteri; assembly: GCA_016271365.2. Classification (NCBI taxonomy): domain Eukaryota; kingdom Metazoa; phylum Chordata; order Ceratodontiformes; family Ceratodontidae; genus Neoceratodus; species Neoceratodus forsteri. The sequence continues at coordinate 122,956,763 of CM057452.1, forward strand.
CTCACCAGCATGGCCAAACCTGATATCTTCCCAGATTCCTAAACCAGGTAGGAGGGAGTGATAATTTATTTATTTATTTAGAAGCTATTCACCAGGAAAGCAACATGAACTGTAAACAGCTCATTTCCAGAAGTGTCGGGGAGGTTACATAGGAAGAGCAGCGACAACAACTGATATATAAGCAGTAAGCTGAGAAAACAGGTACTTTGATATAGCCAGTGTGTCAGCCTAGACTTACGGGAGGGATGCATTTCATGTTCCAAAAACTCATTCAATATTAAAGGACAACTGCCAGGAAAGGTGAAGCCCGACTGCTGCACAGATCAGGTCTTCACCTCCCGACCCCCATAAGCTCCATATGAAATGAACAGTTTAAGTACCTGAGCACTCATAAAAATATCACAACCCTCTGGTGCAGCGGCATTTTAATTATGGCACTCCTCAACCCCGGATCTCGTTGGCAGTACCATGAGAAAATGATGCTGCACTGCCTGTTCCTTAATAGTGCCCTTATGACCGGAAATAAAACAATGTCTGTATCTCCGACGTTCAGCGCTGTTTTTCCTGAATTTGCCTAAATTCCATGGGTATGCGTGCCATAGTCTGCAATTTTCTGACATAAGCAAGAGTAACATTGATTTACAAATGCATTTTTTTAACCTGTAACATCTTCCCAGAGATTGGGGTTAGGTAATTCCGTATTGTTTGGATTTTCTTGGCTATTTAGTTTTTGTTGATTGGGAAATATACTTAGTTATATCCAAGAAAGTTCAAACAAACCATGATTACCCAGACAATCATTATTTCCAACCAAACAGGGTCAGAGGGCAAACAAAAAAAAAATTTAAAAATGCACAAATAATCCAAAATACCCCCACACTTTAAAGACAGGTCCAAATAATGTCAGTTTTTTTAATACAATAAATGCAAAACAGTAAGCAAGTAGAACGTGGGTTTGCAAATGCATTTTTTTACCTGTTCCTACAGAGCCCAGGCCAGGCTCTGCAACTACAGGTGGCAACAGCATTTAAAACATTTTTGAAAACATCAGGAAAGAGACAGGAAGGAAACCACTCTAGCCAGACTAGGAGGAGTACAGGGTGCAGTGGTGGGGCTGAGGGGACAGCCCAGGGCAAAGAGGAAGAAAAGTGAAAGACGGGCACAGTCTATACCCCCTCGCTCACTCTTTCTGCCTCCTTGCCTCTGGCCGTCCCCCTAGCCCCACCACTGCTCCCCCTCCTCTTCCTCCCTTCACCTGATGCAGGATGCCTCACCCACTGTGCTTCCTTCTCTTCAAATTCTGGCTTGGCTCCCTTTCCTCACACCTTGCCCCCAAACCAGGACGCAGAAAGAAGCTGTTACCAGCTCAGTTCAAAATAAAAAAATGCTTTATATAGGTTATTTCCAGGTCCAGCTACAACCACTGCAATTCAATCCACAAAACAAACAAAAGAATACAGCAACAGTGCACTTTTGGTGTACTAGATGGTCTGTGGTGCATGTCGTGTGCATTTTTTTAACTACACTCATCTCTGAGCTCTCCTCCACCCCCTGCTCTAAGAAAAATGATTACTACCTGGCTGGCTGCAGGTTGAATGCATATATGCATGCTGACTGCCCACTACCAATATCTACCACCATTTTTTTAATTAACACAAGCTTCACAACATTCCTAGCCCTAAACAGCCATCAATGGTTATGCACTGTCATTTTAAATGGGACCAGTTAGCCCTAAGAGCAACACACCCAAGTGGGTGGCTGGTCCCAGTTTGCAGTTAGTGTGCAAAACCTTTTTTTTTTAACTTACTGTTTACTGCAGTATGAAAGCATGCTGTATCAGACTAACTATGTTGCCTTACAAGCTGACAATATGCTGTAACCAAAAATCCCAGAATCCTCTGAAGCTGAACCAAAATTAGCATGATACATTCTATACTGCAGTAAACAGCATGTAAAAAAAATGTTTATGCACATAAAGTGCAAACTGGGATCAGCACTACACTTGGGCATGGGGCTCTTAGCACTGACTGTTCCCCTTTAAAGCTGCCTGTGCTCATCATGGCACCTGAGCCACAATTCCCTAATGCAGCAAAGTAACCCCACACACACACACATATACCACAGGGAACAGCAGAGGATTAAAAAATAAAATGCGGAGGGATGGTGGTACGAAACAGCATGAAATCACTTGACTCTTACACTGAGGCAGAAAACATGGTCGGAAATCCCAAGGTAATATCCACATTTTGCCCCACATTACCAGAGGTAGAGATATAACAATTTAATGATCTGCAAATACTTCAGAACACATTTGTGTTATAGTCACGTGAAAAGCGCAATGTCTCTTTAAATAAAATTAAACAGCACAGCTCTAAATGCATGGGTCAGAATCACTGAATTAGTAAGTTTAAATTTTGTCAAAATTATCGTATCCTTATTTAAGCATAACTGATATAAGAAAAATCTTTGCAGGTTTACATGTTTTTTTTTTTTTTTTACTCGCCTGTCACGCTCCAGTGCGCCCCTCTCCTTCGGGCTCCACAGTGCTACCTACTCACCGGCCATCCTCTTCCTGAAGCTCACCTCAATCCTTAGATAGCAGCCAACTACTGGGGTATCGGTGTGCCTCTTCACGGGTGGGTCCCTCTCTTCGAGGAAGGCACCGAGAGGGAGCTTACCCAGCGCACTATTTATTGGGTCCCCCAGAAGCGCTGCTGAGGTAGAGGAGGCCCAGTGGAGGCTCCGGTGTGTGTGTCGTAGGCGGAGAGCCATCATCCCAGCAGCACAGGAGCCATTTTCCATTTCTGGTGTTCCCACATTGCGCCGCTCTAGACGGTGCCCCAGTCTCCACTGGAGCCGCTGTTGGCGAGGCGACTCAATCCCCCAGTCCTCCGGACACTCAATCCTCTTTGTCCCCTGCTGACCCTCGGCACCCTGAGTCCGTTCCTGAACCCGGGTCGCCGGCATGGTTCGAGGTGTGGCGTCCAGCTCCTCAACCCTCTGCTCCACTGGGCCGGCTGTTCCTAAAAACAATTTCAATGCATATACCTGATTTTAACTGACCCCTGTATTATGCACTGTTGCCCGTAATCTCACGTTGATGCACTGAATCATAAGAATGCCAGAAAGTTTAGGCGAGACCATATCTCCAATTATGAACTAGCTGCCGTAAATGGAGGAAGCTGATCGGCTGAGAGGTATCTGAAGCCATGATGACATCGAAGTACATACTCACAGCTTCAAAAAACTTCCGGCCACCAGCCTCCTCAATGGAAATGAGCTCCTCTGGCCACAATGTTCCCTATGACCCTCCTACGATCCTCAGTACTTCAGAATGTCTAGCACAAGGAGGGGCAAGTGAAACTTCAATACTGCAGCTGTTAGAAAAAAAAAGAAAGCATAGACCAGCTTACAACAAACAAACTGCTGCCAGCTGCTGCATACATAAAAAACACTCTCTCCTCCAAGTCCACACACAACAACAAATCTGCCACCGACTACTGTGCTCTCAATTGGGAAATGCCACAATACCACCTCACCACCCTGATCGACACAAAGCAGTGGCAGAAGCCTGACAAAATGCCAATTTTTTTTATTAAACACAGTCTCTCCCCCCTCCCCCAGCATGTGCAGACTGTACCCAGCGGGGCATGGCTCAAGCAGACTTGGTACGGAGCACGTAGTAGCTCAAGTGGAATGTGCCAATGTTTCAATTCCAACTGCTGGCATATTTTCCATGTTATACACTAACAGCCCTCACTACACTTACTAAATTCTTCCTTCTGCTCCCGCTCCCGCTTCTTTGGTTCTTTTCAAATAAATAAACAGTGCCACATCGCTGTAAAATCCAAAATCAGTTCACATCTGGGAGGGGTTCACAGCTGCATCTCATCCACCAACTCCACTTCAACAGCATCACCTGCTGCCCACAGCCCTCCAGGAGCTATTTTCTTAAAGACACTCCTCCCACACCCAAAAATGAATTTTTAACAGGTTTTAAACCTTTTTTATTTTCTTGTACTGAAAGATTTTAAGCCAGTTCATAATAGCAATAATGCACTCCATGGTGTGGTATATCATGGGATATTGTCACTTCTAGGGTGTTGGATGCACTTGGCATGTGGCCTTGTGCCCAACCACCTGAGGCGTGTGATATCCCATGATATACCACACCCTGTCATGCCTGCATTATTGCTTAATTATACAATGGAAAGAAAGAATCCTGGGCCCTGATTGGTCATTATGGGACTGGACCCATGATGTTATCCTAGTACAATATCATGGGTCTAGTCCTAGCACACTGATGACCACATCAAATGTTAATCAGATCACTCCCTGCTCGGCAGCCCAAGTCACTGATTCCCCTTGCAAGCTGCTTTCAGTGCTACCATTAACAGTTTTCTCATTGCAGCCTTCCCAATACCTGCCTCCCACCATGACACAAACCTCTCTGCCCAAATGTCAGTTTATAGGAGACTCACTCACACAACAGGATAATTCCCCAAAATGAAACCTCAAACTTTTCATAAAAGCTCCCTGTAACTGACTTTACATTTCACTTTGGCTATTCTTGAACGCATGTTAGCTGGCGTTTGTAGAAAAAGTCACATGTAGCAGTGCTTACATTTTAGTTTAACATGCCAACCTGTAAAAGAAATAAGCCCTTCACTTTGCTGTAACACTCCCCTTGCCTGACTGCAGTCTCACGCACGACAAACACAAGGCTTCACAGTTCATCGCATCTGTTTTGGAATCCAGAACACGAGCCACTCAACGATCTCCAGCTTCAGGCACCGACATCACACCTTTGGCTTCGCCGCATTCCCCTGCAGCCACGATACAGGATAAAAACAAAAACACAGCCATACTGCTTCCCGGACTTAGAAGAGTCTTCCCAGTCCCTATCAAGTTGCTTACTATACCGTGTGGTGACAGATCATAATGGGGAGGGGGGTGATCAGACACTACGTTTTGCTTTCGATCTTCTCCCAGAACAAGCATTCTCAACTGTTCTTCAAGAATGAACAACAGAACCACAACCTGCACACACTTTGGGGGGCAACTTAGTGACCAGGACTGCAAGGCAGATAAAAGCCCAAACAGAGACATGGCTCTACCAACTACAAAACAGACAGCTCCACCTACTGGAGAAACAGAATAGGAACTTTTTATTTAAATATCCTTCCACACTGAAAATCAAGTAAAAACTATTTAAAAAAAATGTATTTTGTTTATTTTTTATTCTGTTTCAAAATGAGCTATCATATATATAGCAATAATGCACTCCAGGGTGTGTGTTGTGCTGGGATAACGTCACGCCTAGAGTACTGGATGCACTCGAGTTGCAACCTCGTGCTTGACCTCCCCAGGCAAGACGTCATCCCAGCACAACACACACCCTGTTGTGCATTATTGCTTAAATATTCATGTACACCACTGCCGTTGTTTTACCAAACATAACAAAGGTTATGAGATATTCTTTTAGTTGTGCCTTTAGGTGTTACACAGACACCGTAAACATAAGGCACCTTGAAATAAGTATACCTCTTTAAACTGCATGCAAGCTTTCTTTTACAAACACAGTATATTAGTTTTACTCTGCTTTCTCACAAACATAACTAATGTTCCTAAAAAAAGAGTAATCACACTCCTTACATGTGTTCAAAAGTCTGTTTTTTTAGGAGACTGTATATTTATAAAGCACTATGTTCACCAGCTGCGAACATTCAAATTGATGGCGTCTTACATTTACACCCGCTATATCTGAACAGGCGGCTTGCTGCTCATATAAATATTTGTCTAGCTTGTTCAGCCAAAATTTACTACTGTTAACAGTTTCTTTTAGCACAAACCTTCTGTGACTTCAACATAAAACCACTAAAACTCCTGCCTGGTGTCACTACATGATATGCAATGGAGTCTTATTTACGCCCCAACTTGCAGATTCTTTTAGAGCTAATTTGCGGCTTAGCCTAATGAAATGTCGACATTTACTTGATAATGTTTAATTTGCTGCAGTATTGTCTGGAGTAAAGAACTTTTTAATATGGACCAGCCACAAATGCAGCACTGAGGGCATTTGAGCGTAATTAGAATGGATGGGTCACTCCCCATATGGAGCTTACTCAAGTCCTGGACCTAATATGTATTGTTCAGCCCCCGCATCTCACATCATCTCCTCAGCCACCAGTCATCCACTTCATGGGTCTGACAGTGTGTCTCACTGCTGTGACACGTCCATGGCATGCTCTCAGACCACGGATGCTACACATGTGCAGCTCTCACATGAATGCAATCAGCATGACTTGTGGACTTCAGCCGCACTCTGATTGGCTGATCATGAATGAGGATGTGGTGCACTGGAAAGAGGATGAAGGCAGAGGGCAACCATCGTATGAACACCACTACAGTGACTGTAGTGGCCAGGCTGGTCAGGGGTGGGGATTTAAAGAAACACTAACAAAAAAAAAAAGGAGGTTCAAGGAAGAGGGGTTTGTTCAGCTCATCAAAGGGGGTGGTGCACACCGCTGCCACTGCCATATACAAATTAATATGACAGTAAATAATACATACATAAATTAAATACATATATATATTTTTTTTTTGTTAGTACTTTTTTTTCTCCCTGGCCACCAGTCTGCTTACCTTTACATCCAGGCAACCCCTCTGAGGTTTATGTCCGGCCACCATCCCGAGGACTCCCCGGCTCCACATTCGGGCCCACGGCACAACCCCACGGCTTACCCCCCACGGCGGGGAAGTGGAGAGCCCCCCTCTCAAGCTCTCACACCAGACCAGGATCCAGTTAAGCCATGCACTCGCGGCGCCGAGCTAGTCCCTCTGGGGACAGCCATCATGCCACCTCGACTGGTGCCCATGTTTTTCCGTGTTCTCCCTTCCCCATGCATGCAATGACACCAAGGGACAGAAGTGCACATGCTACCACACGCACCCCTTCCCGGCATCTACTGCAGCACGTCCCCCAAGTCTGCCTGTGACCTGCCGTCACCCCCAGCAACCGCTAGAGGCCACTAGGACACTGAGACATCCCACCCCCCCCGGAGAAGGAGAGCAGTCCTACAGGCGCTCAATCCTTCTCCTCCCTACCGACCCCGGCGGCCGAGGCTCATTCCTGAACCCAGGTCACCAGCGTGGTGCAGTGTGGCGTCCACCGCCTCAACCCTCAGTGCCACCAGATAACTATACATATTTAAATTACAGTAAAATAAAGCAGTAATAAAATAGTGGCATCAAGCCTTTCAAAGCAGAGGTCCTCATAAAAGATCAAATGCCTCTCTAAAAGATAGGTCTTAGGATATCTCTTAAAGGCTTCCACCATAGAGGCCTCCCTCAGAGTTCTATGTAGAAGTGTTCACAGGACAGGATCAGCAACTTCAAACGACTGGTCTCCTGAGGATTTTAGCTTTGCTCTGGGAACTGCAAAGAGGTCCACCTCAGTGGAGAGGAAGGAGTGGAAAAATCAAGGAGTCAGGAGTGCCTACAGGTATCCAGGACCAGTTTATATAGGGTTTCATAGGCCAGTAAACTGACCTTGAAAGTAATACTCACTTCGCCGGCAGCCAGTGCACGTCATGCAGGACCAGGGTCACATGACAAGACTTTGGTAAGTCTGCCAGCAGCCTGGCCGCTGCATTCTGCACTAGCTGCAGGTGCCGCAGGACACCTCTACTGACCTTGAGATAGTAAGCATTACAGTACTCAAGCTCGACATCATAAACACATGCACTAGTGATGGCATTTCTTCAAAAAAAAAAAAACAGTTGGGATGGCTACAAAGGGATTACTAATGAACTCTCACCAAAGTCAAAGAGTCATGAATAGTGCCTATTATTCATTCTTCTTCCTGAATAAAAAATAGGCTATTATTATTCAGGAAATACCATTCGTTACTTCCACACCCATAGTTACCATCAGTTAAACTAAGCCGGGGGAGTCATAAGGTGTGCTCGAGTGTGTTATGCCCCTAGGGTTAGATCAACAAAACAACCCAACCCCTGGAGTGCCTCAGTACTAATATAAAACTATAATGTTTTTATTGATAAACTATTAATAGTGTATGGTAGAATGTTGTATTCCCTCAAAATCTATCATTTACCAATCTTGTTGTACCATCAATGTGATGTCATGCTATTGTTGTACCATCGTGTGTACATCACATCGATGGTACAACAGGAAAATATTTTAGCCTGCGTGGTTAGCTGAGAATCGGCCACGGCGGTAATCACTGCATTGAATTTGACATCGTAGGACAGGGTTAGAAAAGTAAGACCTCCTTTTTTTTTTTTTTAAATAAAATCGCCTTCTACAGAGCGTTGTACTGTGGCGAGCATCAGTTCCTCGGAGGAGTTAGTAGCGAAGTCTGAAAGTGCGGCTACACAAGATAGCGTCTGAAAGGGCAGCAGCTCGGCTTTTAAATTACTGTTGCCCATACACTATAAAAGGCGGTGGATGGGCAGTAACGCTTCTTTCTTTACTGTTTTTAACACTCGAGGTTTCATGACAACCGAAAACCTCTCGAGCTTCGCTCTTGAGGTTTTATTGGTTGTCATGACAACCTCTCGAAGTGAACAACAGTGTTGTTGTTCACTGTTGCCCATCCACTATCCTATATCTTGTTCTGTTGCACATGGAGGTGTCCAGCTTGGTACAATGCTGCCAGCCAATCAGAATGCTCCATGTGCAGCCACTGTTCTAGTTTAGCTTAGAAACACAGAAACTTAGAAAGGTAAGGGAAGAAAAAGACTTGGGAGTTCCTCCACTCTACTCTGGAATGTACCTACAGCTACTCCAAGATGGCTCCTCACTCTACCCACTACTTTCCCCCGGTTCTCCTCACCCTCCCCTGCCTAGTAATTTCTTTGTAGCCATCCCAACTGTTTTAACCTACCAATTGTTTTGAATTGATGATTGCAAGTGGTAGGCTAGTTTCATGACATATTAAGATGGGGGGAGCAGCAATGTGGCCGCGCTGCTGCTCCGCTCAGCCCCATGCTGTCCAAGTGCTCCTAACTAAACTAAAGATCTTCACCTCTTATTTTATGTTCTCAGCACTGCCTCAATAACCTATGAATGCAACTAGTGTTATTTCTTAATTAGAAATAAAGCAAGGATTTTGAAAACGGCTTCTGTTGCTGAGGAATGTCAGTCGGTTGATGTTTCGATGGTTTAGCCGCTTCTCTTGCTGATCCTCCAGTCGATATTAGGAGTGCAGAGCAGTAAGTAATGAAGCTCTTCTCTCCTTCGGTAAATAATAGTAATATTTTTACAGAGAGTCTGCTAAATAATACAGGCAACCAGAGTCTGTAAGCCGACAGATTCTAGCATCTGGTGTTCAGGAAGAAAAAAATTACTCACCTTAGTAATTATGTTTCTTCTAGTGGAGTCTTGCTGTATTCTGACAAGTGCAGTTAGCCCCAGCCTTTAAACTGCCCCGGAGAACAATGGGTTAACTTTTCTATGGAGGGCATAGAATGTTGATCTCGAGCTTGGTTGATGTCTCTGCCTGTTGTATTTTGAACTGCAACCGTCAGATCTTTACGAGCAAAACTCACTAGGTGTTCTGTGTGGAAACTGTAAAATTTTTACTAGCAAACTGGCAGAAAAATAATTTTTTGGGTTCCCAAAGGAAGACCCAAATCAGGAAACCCAAAAAACAAAAACCAATAAAATTGAAATAACATATCACCCCATGAGTAACAGAGGGTATAAGGGGGCACCCTTGGGGTGCCAACACTGCGCCTGCCCACCCACATCCCAAAAATCCAGGTTCTGAGAGGGAGGAGGGGAGGTCAGAATACAGCAAGACTCCACTAGAAGAAACATAATTACTATGGTGAGTAATTTTTCTTCAAACAACATGAAGTCTTGCTGTATTCTGACTAAGTGCAGACTACCAAGCAGTACCTCCATGGAGGAGGACAGAACCTACTTGGGAATAGGCTCTGAGTACTGCTGTGTCAAACCGAGCATCACTCCTAGCCTGGATATCCAGAGGTAATGCCTGGTAAAGGTATGTACTGTTTTCCAGGTGGCTGCTTGACAGATTTCTAAGAGAGGATATCCTGGCAGCAGCCAGGAAGCAGCTAGTACCTCTTGTAGAGTGAGCCCTCAGGCCTGAGGATGGAATCTTTCCCAGTTTCTCATAACAGAATTGTATACAAGACATAATCCACCTGGCAATAGTTCTCTTGGTGGCAGGTTTGCCCTTTCCTACCTCTCCATAAGTGAGGAACAACTGGAGGGAATCAAACCTGTGACCCTTGGTATGCTCTATGTAGTAGCTAAGGGCTCTCTGAACATCCAAACTGTGTAGCCTCATCTCCCCTGATGAAGAGTGATCAGTGAAGCAAACAGGGAGAGACATAGACTGATTCAGGTGGAAATCTGAAACCACTTTAGGTAAGAACTTTCTGTTAGTTCTAAGGACCACTTTATCTCTGTGAAAAGAGATGAAATCAGGTTCCACTGACAGGGCTTGCAATTCACTGATCGTCTAGCAGAAGTAATGGCTACCAAAAACACAGTTTTCCAAGTCAAGTACTTAAGCTCTGCTGAGGACAAAGGCTCAAAAGGGGGTTGCATAAGCTGAGCAATGCAAACATTAACATCCCAAGCAGGAGCAGGATCCTAAAGGGGATTGGTATGAAGCAATCCCTTGAAAACTTACAGAATACAGGGTGGGATGACAGTGAGGAAGACTTGCCTACTGACAGGAAAGCAGAAACAGCAGACAAGTATACCAAAGTAGCTGTTCTGAGGCCCAGGCTATTAAGATGGACCATATAATCCAGAACTGTAGGCAATTCCAGCAGTATCTGGGGAGATATGCCTTTTGGAACATCAAATGCTGACTCTCTTCCATTTCAAGTTATAAGTCTTTCTGGTGGAAGGCTTTCAAGAAGCTTTGAGAATATCCAGAACTGCCCGAGACAGATGCAAATCTGCAAACTCTAACTCTTCAAGAGCCATGCCTTGAGACTGAGACTGCAGATTGGGGTGCAAATCCTCCCTGAGAGGAGGTTAACAGGCTGTAATTCCTGAGAAGAGACAGGGGAAGATGGACTGCTAGAGACAGCAACAAGGGGTACCATGGCTGCCTGGGCCAGTCTGGAGCAATCAGAATCATTTGCAAGGTTGTGACCTTATCTTGACTAGAACTTTGAACGGGGAGCATAGAAATTTCCTTCCCAGTTCAGAATCAGAGCATCCTGGGGACTGAGCCCAAGACTGGGGTCTGCAACAAAACAGAGGAAGTTGGTGATTGTCTGGGGCTGCAAAAGATCTATCTCTGAGTGCCCCATCTTGAAAAATCACCTTCAACACCAGAGGATCCAGGGCCCATTCGTGATGGTCCTGAGATATTCTGCTCAGTGCATCTGCTAGGACATTGTCCTTCCTGGAAGGTGAACTACTATCAGAGAGGTTTGCAGGGAATAAGCCAGGAACACAACTTCATTGCTTCTATGCACAAGGTCAGACCGAAGTGCCTCCTTGCTGGTTGATGTACCATCAGGGTGTCTGCTTGGCAGAGGCTTTAGGCTGAGGAGTGGATGCAGGCCTGCTCATCCCTTTCTGCCTCTCCCTCTGAAGAACCCTCTCTGCGAAAAGGAAGAAGAGGCCTGTGCTTGGTAAAAGGCCTTTGAAAAGTGCCCTGCCCTAGACTGCTGCCTTGAGGAGTTGCCTGCCTTTCCTTGGCCTGAGCACTCCTGTAAGTGGTCCTGTACTTGTCCATTTTCTTCATGTAATTCTGTCTGCTCCCAAACAGAGAATTACCCATTAGTGAAAATCCATGGCCTTAGCCTGGGTATCCTGTGAGAGGTTAGTACATCTGAGCCAAGCCATTCTCCGAAGAGCCACAGATATAGCCATGACTCTTGATGACACATCATTGGAGTCCACAGCAGCATGAAACTGAACTTTTGATGCCTCAATCCCATCTGCAGCCACCTCCGGTAAGCTGGGGGGAAGCCTGTTTAGCCAGTGCCAGTACAGTGTCCCACCTGGACTTCTGGTATCTGACTGTACAGGCCATACAATTTGCTTGCCTGAGTCCTGAGGAAGATACCATGTACTGTTTTTTTTGCCATGGCATCAATCTTCCTGGAGTCCTTGTCCGGGGGGTGTGATGCCAAGGGAATGTTTGCCTTATCGCAGGGCAGCAGCCTGTACAACCCCAACAAAAAAGACTGAGGTAGACAGGTCAGTGGAGGATGCTGCAAAAGAAGGTAAAGCCATCAAGAAATGGAGAGCAATGAGTACCAATGCCCGTAGTCTGGTAACAAGCTTTCTGAATTAGTGGCATTGATGGAGGAGGAACATCTGGATATCGTGGCAGTCACAGAAACATGGTACACACAAAACCATGACTGGGACATAAACATACCAGGATACACTATCTACAGGAGGGACAGGGAGGGTAAAGAGGAGGAGGAGTAGCTCTTTACATAAGGGAAGGAATCAAAGCAACAGAACAAAAGGGTAAACAGGAGGAGAAGAAGCACTGTGGGTAAATTTGAGACTGGCAATGGCACCACAATCCGCATGGCGGGTTAGTACAGACCTCCTTCTCAGGGGGAGGAAATGGACAAGGAAATGATAGAAAGTATACTTAGAATGGCAGAAAAGGGGAGACATTGCTGATGGGTGATCTGAATATGCCAGATGTTAACTGGAGTGCAGTTGCAGCAGCCACTTCAAAGTGGGTTATTCTAGATGCCCTACAAGGGGCATGCCTTAGACAACTAGTATTGGAGCCCACTCGAGAGGGAGCAATCTTAGACCTGGTTCTCTCAAATGGAGATGAAGAGAGGATCACAGATGTAAAGTGGGTAGCCATCTGGGAACTAGCGACCATCGAACAGTATGGTTCACAATAAACACAGCAATAGAGTCAAGCCATACAAAGGCAAAAGTACTGGACTTTAGGAGGGCTGACTTTTGCAAAATAAGTGAATGGCTAAGGAATGCACTAGCAAATGGGCAGGAAGGAGGGGTGGAAGAACAATGGGGAATAATAAAAACTGCCATCACAGAGGTAACAAGCCTTTGTGTGAAGCAAATTAACAAAACAAAACGATGTAAGAAACCACTATGGTTCTCAAAGGAAGTGGCAGTGAAGGTTCAAGAGAAAAGAAAGCATTCAGGAAGTACAAGGAATCACAGAAGGAGCAGGACAGGAACTGTATCAGTTAAAGCAAAGGAAGCTGGGAAGGCAGTCAGAACAGCAAAGGCCCAAACTGAGGAAAAGATAGCCAACTCAGTTAAGAAGGGATAAAACTTTTATAGGTACATCAGGAGCGAAGGAAGACCAAGGAGGGCTAGTGAGGCTTAATAAAGAGGAGGAAGGGTGGGCAGAGGGTGACTGTGAAAAGGCAGAGATACTAAACAAATATTTTTGCTCAGTATTTACAAAGGAAGTGGGGAGGTACTTAAAACAAACAGTAGAAACACTCTGGATACAGAAGTTGATGCCAGCCATTTACAGAAGAAAGGGTTCTGAAAGAACTCTTAAAACTGAAGGTGGACAAAGCAATGGGGCCTGATGGGATTCATCCAAATTCTAAAAGAACTAAGGGTAGAACTAGTGACACCACTGACTACCCTCTTTAACAAATCATGGGAGGATGGGGTGGTACCCGAGGACTGGAGAAGGGCAGATGTGATTCCTTCACAAAAGTGGGAGCAAGGCAGAAGCAGAAAACTACAGACCTGTTAGTTTAACCTCAGTGGTAGGGAAAATGATGGAATCACTTCTGAAGGAAAGAACTGTTGAGTATCTAGAGGCCAGAGGGGCACAGGACCCAAGGCAGCATGGATTCACAGCGGGAAGGACATGCCAGACAAATCTGATAGATTTCTTTGACTGGGTGACCAGAGTAGTAGATCAGGGAGGGGCTGTGGACATGGCCTACCTAGACTTTAGCAAGGCATTTGACACAGTCCCACACAAAAGATTAATATACAAGTTAGCCAGCCTGGAGTGGGTCCCAAGATGACAGCCTGGGTAAAAATTGGCTGGAGAATAGGACACAGAGTAATAGTAAATGGAGTCCACTCTGAAGAAAGGGGGTTACTAGTGGGGTCCCAGGGTTCAGTATTAGGACCGGTCCTCTTCAATGTCTTTATAAGTGACATTGGAGAGGACTGGAAGAAAAAATATGTCTCTTTGCAGATGACACAAAGATCTGCAATAGAGTTGATGCACAAGGTGGGTGGAAAGGATGAGAAGGGACTTGGCAAGGTTAGAGAATGGTCAAATGTATGGCAGCTTAGATTCAGTGCTAAGAAGTGCAAGGTAATGCACCTGGGAAACAAAAACCCAGGGAAGAGTACACAATGGGGGTGAGATACTAACAACAACAAAATGGAAAGGGACCTGGGGTAGTCAATCAGATGACCTAAAGGATGGGCAAGCAATGTGAGAGGGCAGCAAGGAGGCTGGGGGATACTGGGATGCATATAGAGGCATCACCAGTAGAAAACAGGAAGTTATTATCCTCTGTACAGACAGTTGGTGAGACCCCATCTGGAGTACTGCGTGCAGTTCTGGAGACCCAATCTCTGCAAGGACATAGACAGGATAGAGGCTGTCCAGAGGAGGCAGCTAAAATGGTGCAGGGTCTGCACCAGAAGACATATGAAGAGAGACTTAAGGAGCTGAATATGTATAGCCTCGAGGAAAGGAGGAGAGGGGACATGATAGAAACTTTCAAGTACAGTATCTCAAGGGAATCAACAAAGTCCAAGAGGGTAGCATCTTTCAAAAAAAGAGGTGTGCAAGAACAAGGGGGCACAATTTGAAGATAGAAGGGGGGTGGCTCAGAGGTAATTTAAGGAAATATTTTTTCACAGAGAGGGTTGTGGATGCATGGAACGGCCTTCCAGAGGAGGTTGTGGAGTCAAAAACAGTGGTGGAATTCAAGCATGCATGGGACAGTCATAAGGCAATTCTAGGGGTTGGGGGTAGGAAGAAGTAGTCTGCTGGTTAACTAGGATCTGCAGCTTATCCAATAGGTAGGGAAATGGGCAGACTGGGTGGGCCAAGCGGTCCTTATCTGCCGTCAAAATCTATGTTTCTATGTTTCTATGGCTGCATTGCTGATAAAGGAACACTGTATCTGAGCCCGAAAGAGTATACCTCTTGTCCATTCTTCTATCCACAGGAGGTATGGAATTGGGAGACTTCAGAATTTTTTGTGTCTGTTTCCCAAAAGATTTGTGGAGGGGAATAGACTGTCTCCTGGACTCTGGAATGTCCATCATCTATCTCTACATAGTCAGGCTCCTCTTGATCCTCCACTGCCTCCTCCACAGGAAGCTGGAGAGTCTCAGCCGCCTTTCTGTAAAACATAAAGTGGGAAGGGGACTCAGAAAGCCTAGGAGGAGAAACACCTGAAGGTCTGTCTGGGGAGATGTTCGGATCAATAGGCACATCCAGACTTTCACCATCACCATATTCATCTTCCAACTCTCCTTCCTCCTCAAATTCCAGTTCATAAAATTCTTCCAGGGTATAATCGTGAACCAGGGGAACCGACCGAACCGAGCCCCTGCCAAAAGGTGCCGGATCAGTCAGAACCGGGTGAAGCGATTCCACAATACAAATCGCTTTGGCTATTTCTTTGGTGGTCGGAGTATGAGATTGTGGATTCGAACCGGACGATTTTTCTTTGCGCTCCTTTTTTGCCGGAACTGACCCCTTGGGATCAGATCTCCTTCTGCCCGAAGAAATATCACCCTGGTCAGAGGGCACTCCTTCTGGTTCTGGCGGAACCGAACCGAGCTGGCCATCCGGGTCAGCGGACTTCTCGGCCTCCCTTTCCCTTAGTCTACCTAATCTCTTTTCAAGGGTAGATTTGGGAAAATTTTTTACAAATTTGGCAGTCTGAATCGAGGTGGTCAAACCTCAGACAATAAACACAGGTGGTGTGGGGACTGGCCTTAGCAAAGACCTCCCCAGTCACTGCAGTGTTGAAACCCAATGGCCCGTTTTTTCTTGGGTTTCTCAGACGCAGCCATCTAACCAAACTTACCCTTTTTCGGCAACATCGCCAGTAAGACTCCACTATCGGTTCCTGACCGTGTCATGGGTCTTGGAAAAAAGCATTACTAAAACAATTTTTTTAGAACCGATGCGGACGGTAATCACACACAAAGTAAGATACAAAATTACCTGAGCGATTGGTTCAGCCGAACCGATCCACACTGTTTACAAGTTCCAGACAGAAAACAGAACAAAACCTGTCTAGTACTCATGGTACCACAGACAGAGACTTGAACTGACTATGCAGAAAATAAATTTCGGTAGAAACGGACCGAAAACCGACACTTCAACCGACTTCAAACCAAACTGCAGAAGAAATCTCTGGAGCGACTGTTCAGTGAGGCGAAGTAAAGAATCTGACGGTTGCAGTTGAAAATACAACAGGCAGAGACATCAACCGAGCTCGAGATCAACATTCTATGCCCTGCATAGAAAAGTTAACCCATTGTTCTCCGGGGCAGTTTAAAGGCTGAGGCTAACTGCACTTATCAGAATACAGCAAGACTTCATATTGTTTGAAATTAGAAATGTCAGTGGAGCTTACAGACCGAGAGGGTTTTTGCCTCATTCTAGCTGAAAGAGCTGGTGCTAAAATTTTATGAATTTTATGAATGAAACTGGCATTATTTTAATCGACAGTTTCCGACTGCAGGAATGAAAAACTGAATGAATGGATTTTTCGGAGTTCCTTTATGGTGATGTGACCCGATAGGCCCTGAGAGAAGGAGAACAAGAGGAGTGGAATAGCATTTTATGCTGACATGCCTGAGTTTGGCTTGCTAAAGGTATGCCAATATTACCTGGGGGGAGGATTGTTACTGTTTTTTCCTTGTCCACCCTGAGGTTACTACGCTCAGTGGGACGTTTCTCTTCTGTTTAATTTGCAGGTGTGGCCGTGGAACAGTCAAGATGGGAGAAGGAAGACAGAAGGAGGCAACGCTCCAAGTCCAAGTTTCAGTGTAACTACCTAAATCTACAGATATCTGAAAAAAGGGAGCCAGCGTGTCCTTAAGAGGTCAAAGACGAGGGAAAATGTTGCTAGGAGTCCAGACCTTTACATGAATGGGAAGTGTGGAAATGTGTTTATGCTTATGGGTGAGGAATAATGGCAACTCGTCTGGTTGGGAAATCAACAGATAGGCGGACTGCCTTTAATGCCTATAAATGCTTGAAACAATGGGCAGAAACACAGAAAAACCCATTGCTTTCGATGTCGCTCACAGCATTTTTCTGATCGAGTAATGAACCAGATTTAAAATGAAAGACAATTACTGCCTTGACTGGACTCCTAGCCTAAGTAGTCGTATGGCAAAACTGTTTAAATGGCCTGGCTCCTGAATATTTGGAAATGGCAATTAATACTTATTTTGCTTTTAAAATGTGCTTAAACAGTAACACTGGATGCCCTTTACACGGCAAATTCTTTATAATGGGACGCTTACGAGCTTTTTGATTTAAAATTCAGTGGATTATATGAAGCTCTTATGAGCAGTATTACTAAAGTATGAATTCCAGTATTTTAAAGGAGCTTTAACTTAATTTTTTAGAATTTGTTGCAACTCGTACAAAAGGAAAATTGTGGCATCATTTCATACCTATTAGCATGTTTAATGTGTTGCAGCTGGACCTTATTGTCTGCAGAGCATGCTGCTGACATTTCTAAAGGCACATTCAGAGAGTGGACTTTGGGACACCTGTGCTGCTCTTTCTATGGACCCTCTAAGTGATAGGGAAATCAATATCACAGAAAAGATGGATTCCGGCATAAAATAGGAGCCTCTTTTTTGTTCACTGCTTGTTTGCAGTGGATTTATGTACACTGTTTTAGGATGGGCCTGATAAATTAGGGCCTTAAGTTTTATGTATGTGGGCAAGTAAATATGTGGACCCTTATAGGGATAAAAACTGAACCATGTGAACCAAGTGAACTCTTTAAGAGCCTCTAGCTTAATACTGACTTAAGCGGTGTATTTGTGGCTTGTTTTGAACTTGTTTTAGTTTTAGTATATTGTAATGGTATACTGCAAAGGCTTTTTGCCGATCAATAAAACTTTGACATGACTTGACTTGACATATTAAGATGATGGTTACTGTTTTAGGACAACCATCAGCCGAATGTATGGGAACAGACAGACTGCAATTTTAGAAGCCTGCTGCACTGGAGACTTAGTGGATTAAGGAGCTTTTCACCTCTAGATTACTGGTTCGACTCTGGCTTGGAGTGGTAGTAGCCAAAGTCCATTATCATCTGATGCCTGTTCGTTGGCCTATTTGAAATGAGTCGTGGAGGTCTCCATCCATTCCTAGTGGGTAGGGTTCCACATCTCAAAACCAGGAACACAGTAGGTTTTTATAGCGAACTTGTTGGCAGTCTCACACAAGGGTCTATGGACTGATTAACAATGGCATCTAAACAGCTCTCTCACCTACGAGGCAGTCCACCCATGACAGACTTGGGACACTTTGATGGGACAGTGTAGAGAAGACTGCAGTGACTACCCTTGTGGTGCCTGTAATGTGGATAAACAGAGAAGTTCCTATCCCAGTGCAGTCAGCCCAGCTCCTTTTATGAGCACTAAATTCACCTCAAAAATTACAAGAAACAAATATGAAAGTCGGGCATGCCGAGAGAGCTGACCCTACCAGCATATCCATGGTGACAAACACAACAGATAACTTGTGATGAACGTCAACAATAAGAAAGGTAGCAGAACATAAAAAAAAATTACTCACCATAGTAATGATGTTTCTTCCAGTGGGTAACATATCTGACAATAGAACACTAGAGGGAGCAGCAGCATGCAGCAACATTTGAATGGAGTTCTGATTCACATTCTAAATCTCTGAGGCAACATCTCTGCTGGAGATGATGCAGTTTTGTATGGCATCACTATTGGATTCATGTTGTTAGAAATGAACAGAACACTGTAAACACATTGTAGGACTCAAGCAGTCTGATTCCTTAATGCTCACCTCCAGTTTCTGTTTGGTGTCGGCTCCAGCAGATCTCGGATCTCCTCATTGTAGATCTCCAGGTAAGAAGCTCTCACCAAGAACTTGGTATTTTCAGCACACTGTATGAAAATGGAGAGGCAGTGAAGAATACAGTTATTAATGTTTGGGCTGATGAGTCCAGTGTGGAACACAGAGTTCAGAAGGTGTGTGTGTATGTGTGGGGGATCTGTGTCTTATTGCTATACAGTATATTTACTTCTTAACTTTATAATTTTTATGCCTTACTTAAAGTGATTTTCCGACACAAGTAATGGCAGGTACCATTCATTTTAGCAAGGTGTTAATATTTATTTCCTGGCCAGTACTTTATAATATTACTTGTAATTTTTGTATTGGGCTATCCAGCCCATCCGTATTCAGTGTCCCAGGCCTATTCACATGCCCCCACACTCAAGCACGTAATGATGTGTGACCAGGGAGAACGTGGGGGCACCCTATTGAACTTAATGGGGCTCAATTTCTCATAGATTTTTAAGTTCAAGAGTGGACAGTAGGAAATTAATAAATGTCATTGTTCGACAAACAAGGGCCTTGTTAGTTGAGCGATGACCTTCATTAATCTTCTACTGCCCACTCTTGAACTTAAAATCTGAGAAAATTGAGCCCCATTCATTCAATAAGTGGCGCCCAGCGCTCTCCTGGTCACCGTCATGCGTGGCATGGCAGCAGCGTGTCAGTAGGACCGGGCACTGAATACGGACAGGCTGGACAGCCCAATACAAAATTACAAGTAATAAAGTACTGGCCAGGAAATAAATATTAACACCTGGCTAAAATGACTAATCACAGAAGGCGGCTACAGGGCTATGTGAGTAGCAACCTTTATCAGAACATTCCTTTAAGAAATGGAGCCAAAAATACATAAAACAGTTTGGTTAGCAGGTTGTTAGACCATCTAGCAAATCTGAACCATGCTCTATAATTTATAAAAATAACAAGCAATGCCTGATTCAGTGGCATTGCTCTATCTATGGGAGACCCTGGCCCAGTTCCCTCACCTGGGCTGGGAGGCCTAGGGCTTGCTGTGGAGGAATAGTGTAAGAGGGTGTGGGATTTTTCAGCAGTGACACAGAGCAGACAATTTGGTATAAAAATGCCAGGATGGCATTCATCATTTTATTAGATGAGAACAATGTTAACAGATATGAAGAAGGTTAGCTTTTTCCAAGGAACGAATAAACAAATCACTGCTGGAGCAGCAGGAAAGCCAGGTTTTGCTCAGCCTGCTCAAAGTGGTAGTGTAAGTCCACTCTCACCAGGTCTTATACTCTCTTATATATGCTTTTGAACTGCTACACTGCCTGACTGCCCATCTGTTAATCCCACACCCATTTACAAATAGGGTTTAGACTCTGGCCTTCTAAGCCACCTGGCTTCCCTAGTCCCGTCGGGCGAACTTTATATTATGGGGGACTTTAATCACAACTGGCCATCTCTCTCTTTCAACAAAGCTTTGTCCGAGATAAAGTCCTCAATCTTACCCAGGTCATCTCGGAACCGACATGATCAAACCACAAGACTGGTAATCACTCCTACTTGACTGACTGTTACCTCCCACCCCACTGGGTCATCAATTCCGCCTATTTTCAGACTCTGTAAGTGACCATCATATCACCTACTTAGTCCGCAGAATCCATCGGATTAAATCCCCTCACAAATTTCTACTGCAATGGTCATTCAAAACACTAAACCTCACTCCCCTCCTGGAAGAACCAGCTCACTCAAACTGGGGCTTCCACCTTAGAAGTAATAACATAGATGATACACTTACTCATTTCCGAAACACCTTCCTCAGTGTCTGGGATAATCATGCCCCCTTGCGTCGCATTAGGGTCTGGAGGACACACCTTCCCTGAATTTCCCCCAAACTAATAGCATGCCTAAATGCCCAGGACAAGGCATGGAGAACTTACAAAACTACACTCCTCCCAGGCGACAACATCACCTACTGCATACTCCGAAACAAGTGCACCAAGGCCTCCTGACTAGCCAAAGCCGAATATTTTAACAACACCCTTAACGCCAATCTTGGTAGGCCATCTAAATTTTGGAAAGTTATCAACTCCCTCTCCCCCCATCAACAAATCGCTCCCCTCTTCTGTTCACAAATGGGACTCTCCTCTCAGACCCTCTCTCAGTTGCCTCCAAATTCAATGACTAGTTCACCACATGTGCTACTACCCTCCTTGCCTCCCTTCCAATTGTAACCCAGCCCTCACCAGGTTGAAACTCCTATACCTCCAGGCCTGAACACCTTCTCCTTCAAGAACATCTCTTTCATGGAAGCCTTAGATGCCCTACTCACTCTGAACCCCTCTAAGGGTAAGTCCCTGATGGGTTGGACACAAACTCCTCTACCTATTTGCTCCAGCCATTGCATCTCCCTCGGCCCTTCTAAACCTTTCATGCTACTGAATCAATTCCTATGGAGTGGAAGCCTGCCACAGTCCTTCCACTACCAAAGAAGGACCCCACCACCCCTGACAAATTACTGCCCCATCTCCTCCTCCCCGCCCTCATGAAACTTCAGGAGCATCTCGTGCTTTCACAACTCTCCACTACCTCCACTGAATCCAACTTCTTCTTGCCTTTCCAGTCTGGATTTAGGAAAAACACTCTACTACCACCTCCTACTAAGACTCATGGATTCCATCCTCTCGGGATGGACAAGAAAAAAATTACTCACCTTAGTAATTATGTTTCTTCTAATGGAGTCTTGCTATATTCTGACATACTGCAGTGATTCCCAACCTCTGAACTGCCCCGGAGAACAAAGAGTTAACTTTCTATGCAGGGCATAGAATGCTGAGCTCGAGCTCAGTTGAAGTCTCTGTCTGGAGTGTTTTAAACTCAAACCGTCAGATTCCTACGAGCCCAACTAACTAAAAATTCTATGTGGAAACTATAAAAATTCCTACTAGCCAACTGGCAGAAAAAAGTTTTGGATCCCAAGGAAGACTCAAGTCAGGAAACCCAAAAACCAGTCTAATACAAATAACAATAATAAATCAGCACCCAAACAAAAAGGAGAAGGGTGCAAACAAAAAACACCCCTGGGGTGCAACACTGCACCTGCCCACCCACTTCCCAAAAACAGGTTATGAGAGGGGAGGCAGGAGGAGGTCAGAATACAGCATGACTCCATTAGAAGAAACATAATTACTAAGGTGAGTAATTTTTTCTTCAAACAACATGAAGTCTTGCTGTATTCTGACATATTGCAGACTACCAAGCAATACCTCCATGGAGGAGGGACAGAACCTACTTTGGGAATAGGCTCTGAAGTACTGCTGTGCCAAACCGAGCATCACTCCTAGCCTGGATATCCAGAGAGTAATGCTTGGTAAAGGTATGGACTGTTTTCCAGGTGGCTGCTTGACAAATTTCTAAGATAGGGATATCCCTGGCAGCAGCCAGGGAAGCAGCTGTACTCTTGTGGAATGAGCCCTCAGGCCTGAGGGTGGAGTTTTTCCCAGTTTTTTATAGCAGAATTGTATACAAGACACAATCCACCTGACAATAGATCTCTTGGTGGCAGGTTTGCCCTTTTCCACTTCTCCATAAGTGAGAAACAACTGGAGGGAGTCAAACCTGTGACCCTTGGTACGCTCTATGTAGTAACTAAGGGCTCTTTTAACATCTAAACTGTGTAGCCTCCTCTCTCCTGAGGAAGAATGATCAGTAAACAAAACAGGAAGAGACACAGACTGGTTTAAACGGAAGTCTGAAACCACTTTGGGCAAGAACCTTCTATTGGTTCTAAGGACCACTTTATCCCTGTGAAATGAGATAAAATCAGGTTCACTGACAGTGCTTGCAATTCACTGATACGCCTGGCAGAGGTAATGGCTACCAAGAACACAGTTTTCCAAGTCAAGTACTTAAGCTCTGCTGAAGACATAAGCTCAAAAGGGTGTTGCATAAGTTGAGCAATGCAAACATTCAAATCCCAGGCAGGGGCAGGGTCTCTAAAAGGAGGATTGGTGTGAAGCAATCCTTTAAAAAATTTACAGAACACAGGATGAGAAGATAGTGAGGAAGACTTCCCCACAGACAAAAACGCAGAAACAGCTGACAAGTATAACTTGAGAGTAGCTGGTCTGAGGTCTAGGCCATTAAGATGGACCATGTAATCTAGAACCGTAGGCAATCCAGCAGTGTCTGGAGAAATATGCTTCTTACAACACCAAATGCTGAATCTCTTCCATTTGGAGTTATAAGTCTTTCTGGTGGAGGGCTTTCGAGAAGCCTTGAGGATATCCAGAACCCCTTGGGAAAGATGCAGATCTGCAAACTCTAACTCTTCAAGAGCCATGCCTTGAGATTGAGAGACTGAAGACTGGGGTACCAAATCCTCCCTGAGAGGATGTTAACAGGTTGTAATTCCTGGGAAGAGACAGGGGAAGATGGACTGCTAGGGACAGCAACAGGGGGTACCAGGGCTGTCTGGCCCAATCTGGAGCAATCAGAATCACCTTGCAAGGCTGAGACCTTATTTTGACTAAAACTTTGAACAGGAGTAGGAAGGGGAGGAAGGCATACAGAAACTTCCCTTCCCAATTCAGAATCAGGGCGTCCAGGGGGACTGAGCCCAAGACTGGAGGTCTGCAACAAAAGTGAGGGAGCTGGTGATTGTCTGGGGCTGCAAAGAGATCTACATGTGGAGTGCCCCACCTTGAAAAAATCACTGTCAACACCTGAGGGTCCAGGGACCATTCGAGATGGCCCTGAGAGATCCTGCTCAGTGCATCTGCTAGCACATTGTCCTTCCCTGGAAGGTGAACTGCTACTAGAAAGGTCTGCAGAGAATAAGCCAGGGACCACAACTTCATGGCTTCTGTGCACAAGGCCGTGGACCGAGTGCCTCCCTGCTTGTTGATGTACCACATGGTGGTGGTGTTGTCGGTTCTGACCTGAACCACCTTGTTCTGTACTGACTGAGAGAAAGCTTTTAGGGCCAGAAAAACTGCCCTGAGCTCTAGGAGATTGATATGGAGAAGGGATTCTTGGAGGACACAGCCCCTGGGCAGTGAGGACCCAGATGGGCCCCAGCCCAGAAGAGACGCGTCCGTGGTAAGGACCACTGAACAAGGCTGAGTAACAAAAGGAACACCTTGTCTTAAATTGTCCTGATCCTGCCACCATTGGAGGACTTGGATCAAGGTCAGAGTCACTGGGATCAGTTTGGTAAGGGAATCCTTCCTCTGAGACCAAAAAGCTCTCAGGTGGAACTGAATATCCCTTATCTGGAATCTTGCCCCTTGGACCACTGCTGTTGAAGCTGCCATGTGACCCAAGAGCTGGAGGAAATGCCTTGCTGGTCGAGATACCCGAAGGCTGAAAGAAGAGGCTAGTTCAATAAGAACCCTTGCCCTTTCTAGAGGAAGAAAGGCTCTTGCTCTGAGTGTGTCCAGTTCTGCCCCTATAAAGGTAAGAAGCTGGACTGGTTCGAGAACTGACTTGGGAAGGTTGAGAAGAAATCCTAGAGAAGTGAGCACTTGCTGGGTCACTTGCAGGTGAGACTTGACTTGGTCTGGAGACTGACCCACTATTAGCCAATCGTCCAGATATGGAAAAATGGAAATCTTCTGCCTTCTTAGAAAGGCAACTACTACTGCCAAGCACTTCATGAAAACCCTTGGGGCTGAGTTAGGCCAAAGGGCATTGCACTGAGCTTCATTAGAGTCCACAGCAGCATGAAACTGAACCTTGGATACCTCAGTCCTATCTGCAGCCACCGCCTCCAGCTCCTTGGCTAGCTGGGAGGAGGCCTGTTTAGCCAGTGCCAGTACAGTGTCCCACCTGGACTTCTGGTACCTGGCTGTGTAGGCCATGTAATTCGCCTGTCTGAGTCCCAAGGAAGAGGCCATGTACTGTTTCTTTGCCATGGGATCAATCTTCCTGGAGTCCTTGTCTGGGGGGTGTGAAGCCAAGGGAATATTTACCTTGTCACAGGCAGCAGCCTTCACTACCCCAACATGGCTGCATTGCTTATATAAGAACTTTGTGTCTGAGCCTGAAAGTGTATACCTCTTGTCCATTCTTCTATCCACAGGAGGTATAGTGTTAGGAGACTTTAGGATTTTTTGTGTCTGTTTCCCAAAAGATCTGTGGAGGGGAACAGACAGTCTCCTGGACTCTGGGATGTCCAACATTTCTACATAATCAGGCTCCTCTTGATCTTCCACAGCCTCCTCCATAGGAAGCTGAAGGGTTTCAGCCACCTTTCTGTAGAACATAAAGTGAGAAGGGGACTCAGAAAGCCTAGGAGGGGAAACACCTGAAGGTCTGTCTGGGGAGATGTCCGGTTCCTCAGGCACATCCAGACCCTCACCTTCACCATCATCATCCTCAAATTCCCCTTCCTCTTCAAATTCTGGTTCATAAAAATCTTCAAGGGTATAATCTTGAACCGGGGGAACCAACCGAACCGAACCCCTGCCAGAAGGAGCCGGATCTGTAGGAACCGGACAGAGTGATTCCACAATCTGAATCGCTCTGGCTATCTCTTCGGCAGTCGGAACATGAACCTCTGGATCTGAACCGGACGATTTGCCTTTGCGTTTTCTTTTTGTCGGAACCGTTCCCTCGGAATCAACTCTCCTTTTGCCCAAAGAAGTATCACCCTGGTCAGAGGGCACTCCTTCTGGTTCCGCCGGAACCGAACCGGGCTGGCCATCTGGGTCAGTGGACTTCTCGGCCTCCTTTTCCCTCAGTCTACCTAATCTCTTCTCAAGGGTAGATTTGGGAAAGTTTTTACATATTTGGCAGTCTGAATCGAGGTGGTCAAACCCCAGACAATAAACACAGGTGGTGTGGGGATCAGCCTTAGCAAAGACCTCCCCACACTCACTGCAGTGTTGAAACCCAGTGGGCCCGGTTTTTTTCTTGGGTTTCTCAGACATGGCCAACCTAACCAACTTACCCTTTTTATGGCAACCGCCAGGCAAGACTCCCTTTTCGATTCCTAACCGTGTCATGAGTATTGGACAAAAACGTACTAAAGCACGTTTTTTTTAGAACCGGTAAGAACCTGTAACCACACACTAAGTAAAAACACAAAACACAAGATTTCACTATCAAATGGCCGGTTCAGCTGAACCGAGCCACACTTTTACAAGTTCCTCACAGAAAACAGAACAATTCCTATCTAGTACTCACGGCACCACAGACAGAGACTGAGCAGACTATGTGGATACTTTTTCAGTTTAAAAAAATGACGAAAACTGAAACTTTAGCCGACTTTCGAACCGAGCTGAAGGAGAAATCTCCGGAGCAACTGTTCAGTGAGGCGGAGTAAAGAATCTGACAGTTTGAATTTGAAACACTCCAGACAGAGACTTCAACCAAGCTCAAGCTCAGCATTCTATGCCCTGCATAGAAAGTTAACTCTTTGTTCTCCGGGGCAGTTCAAAGGTTGGGAATCACTGCAATATGTCAGAATACAGCAAGACTTCATGTTGTTTGAAAGGTCTAATTACATCAGCCATCTTCGTCGTCTTAGCCAAAGCTTTCGACACAGTATCCAACCCCCTGTTGTTATCCTGCCTATCTGAAGCTGGGTTATCCATGACTGCCACCAACTGGTTCAAAGCCTACCTCTAAGGCAGAACCCAGTCTGTAAAAATTGCTGATTCCACCTCTCCTCCACTCCCTATTGTCACTGGTGTTCCCCAGGGTTCAGTTCTCGGACCCATTCTCTTTTCCATCCTACTAAATGCCCTGCCACAAACCTGCTCTTCTACCTCAGTACATATGTATGCAGATGACACAGTCCTCTTCTCCTCCGGCTGGACCCATGAGGAGGTTGCATCCGGTTTACAGGCCGATTTCAACAAGGTACAGCTCTGGTTTAACTCCCAACTCTCCCTCAATGCCAAGAAGACAGTCTCCTTGACCTTCAGCACTAGGCAGAGACTATCCAGACTTACCTCACCCCCGATCTTCCACACCCTTGATGGGACAGTTCTCGAGGATGTGTCCTCCTTTAGGTACCTAGGGGTCTGGCTTGACCGACACCTATCCTTCTCAGCCCACGTGGATGCTATCCTGAAAAAACTGCGCCCTAAGCTTGGTGCTCTCTATAGAAATCGCAGTAGTTTCCCGCTACCCATGAGACGTGAAATTGTGCAGAAAATGATACTACCTACCCCTGACTACTGCGATATAATCTACAGTTCTGCCCCCAAGTCCACCCTATCCAGACTGGACCCTCTCTTCAATGCTTTCTGCCTTTTTGCCCTTGATGCACCTTCCCCCACACCCACCACTGTGAGCTTTTCCATTCACTGGCCCTCCTACCTCTTAACAACCGGAGACTACTTCGCAGTGCTAAATTTGCTTCTAACTTCTGTCTCGGTTCCCTTCCACCCTACATCGCCTCCTCCTTATCTTCTCCTCCAGCCCCCTCTCATGCCCTCAGGCC
This sequence comes from Neoceratodus forsteri, assembly GCA_016271365.2. NCBI lineage: Eukaryota > Metazoa > Chordata > Ceratodontiformes > Ceratodontidae > Neoceratodus > Neoceratodus forsteri. Next base: position 122,984,266 of record CM057452.1, read on the forward strand.
TACTGACTCCTGACTATTGGTATTCCCTCACCGTTAGACCTCTGCAGGCCAATCAGCCTTCTCCTACCATCTCCTGAAGCCTTGGAATGACCTGCTGGTCCAAATCCACCATTCCTCCTCTAGATATTCTCTATCATCTGCCCTCTTAAACTACTATGTGGTAAACTGTTCATGCACCTGACCTCCTCTCCCACAACCCTTCAGCCAACCCCCTTCCTATTCTTCCTACTACTACCCCCCCCACATCGCTCTCCCCCTATATCCTGCATGGCCTGACCAGCGGCTTTAGCTACTGGCTATAAATACTGGCATATATTTCTACCAACCTCTGCACTTACCCCATACTGCGCTTCTGCCATGTCTCCCTATCATATGTATTCCCTTAGTCAGTGACTGTCACCCATGTACTGTACAATTAACACAATCCAGGTCTAAACCTTACTCCTTGTTCTCCCTTCACTTCTAAACCTTCCCTATACTGTTTCCCTACTTCAAGTACCCCCCCCTTAAATACAAGGCAGTTTAAAGCCCTGTAAGCAATGTGTAACTCTAATTCGATTCAATGCAACTAATGTAAGTAATGGGTGTATGTAATCAATGTATGTAATGTTACTCTCAATTCATGACTCCAATGTGTAACTCAATGCTGTGTACCATGTACTCACTGCTCTCCTCTGTACCCCCCCCCAGGATGCACCGTGAGATGAGCATCTTGTTGCTCAGTGTGCCTTTCCTGGTGAAACATTTCAATCAATAAATATGCTTGTCCTACTGTTTGAGCACCCCTGTGGTCAGCAGGGAGACTAGACTTTGTTTGTGACCGTACTGCGTCACCACCACCACTACAGGCTGGCCCCAGCAGGCAGAGGTGGAAGTGGACAAAAATCAATGTGGGGCTAGCTCACTGGAGCAGTGACAGCACTACTGCTTACAGTACTGGAAATAAGCTTGCTGTGCTGTACGGCTGATGGGAGGAGTAGACATGTGGCAATCCCAAAAGAAGAGAGGACTCTCAGCGCTAAGGTTGAGTAACTTTAAGAAGTACATGGCAGCCAATGCCTATCTGAGAAACACAGATAAGGCAGTACAAATTAAATTAGTGACAGTGGAAACACAAGATAGGGCCACCTGCCTTGAAATAAATGTCTCAAAACCTTGAACCGTCAGTTTGTATGCTTATTTGTGGTCAGACATAAAGTAATACATTTTGACCTGAATGCCATGTTGTGGGTAAGTGCATGCAGCTTTGTTTAGATCTTTCTCTAAATTTACATATTTTTTCCCATGACACACTGCACCAGGGACATACGTTCCATGCATTCACAAAGCACGGGACCCCTCACACTACCTCTGGCATATCTCAACCTGTCTGATTCCAGGTATGACTGGCATCCTGTGGCACCACCCTTCCACACCCTGCTCCATGTCACAGTATCCCTGGTGTCCAGAGGAACACCCCCACACTCTGCCCCCTTCCAGGTATCCCTGTCATCCAGTCCCCCCCTCACAAGCTTCTCCATGTCCAAGTATCCCTAGTATCTAGTGGCACCCCCTCCCAAACCTTGCCCCATGTCCAAGAATTCCTGGCATTTAGTACCCTCTGCATGCCCAATGTTCAAGTATCCCCGACATCTGGTGGCATCTCCCTCCTTCCCTCCCACACCCTGCCTCAAATATCCCCGACATCCAATGATCCCTTTTCACACCCTGCCCAGTGCAGGCCCCTGGCAACTGACCCATTTTCTGCCAGCCGCTAAGGAGACACCTTAGTCAGGGAGGTCAAAGCAGAGGCAGGCTTGAGGTGTCTGCTGGCATTGTGCTGGTGACATTGGTTCCTTCATCCCTCTGCTGCTGTGGCTTTTTTCCCTGGATTTCTGGCCCTACCCAGCTTCTCACTGTACAGTCTGGGCGATTGTATAGCTTATCGGACATGTGTAGGACCTATGCTATTAGCCTAGAGCTCAAGTTATGCTACTTGGTCAAACATCAGTTCCATTACTTTTTATTAGTTTATTTTAAGTTGGAGGCTTTGCTTTACACCCCTTTTAAAAGGTGCAGGCAGGTGTGGGCCAAGCCTCCACCTCATATAAACTGACAAGCCCAAGCACGAAAATATTCCAACGTAAAGTAGAAACACATGGGAGGCAAGTGACCAAAACAGCGCTGTACTGGAAGCTTTTATGGCAAGCTTATGATGCACATATGATAATCTACATGAGTCGGTGACTGTGTAGATTATCAGAGATCTGTTAAGACCTACGCTATTAGCATAGAGCTCAAGTTACACTACTTGGTCAAATTGCTCGCTCAGTTACTTTTTATTAGTTTATTTGGCTCCTTCATCCCTCGTGGGAGGCCCATAACCAAAACAGTGCTGTATTCAGGAAGCTTTTATGGCAAGCTTCCTATGCACGTCCGATAATCTACACAGTCGCCAGAGTCTATGGGTGCACATTGCACCACCCTACAGGCAGGGAGAGCTGTTGACACCATGTAGCCACACACAGTGCCAATGCAGCCTTGGCTTCCCACCTGCAGATGGCTCTCATGGAACAACATGCCCCCAAAAAAGTTATCAAACTTCAGACCCCATCAGCCTGTTGTAGGGAAGCCTGGCTCGACTCACAAACCAAGTTCTACCACATGGCGGTGCACTGCACCACCAGCTGGCACCACCAGGCAGGGCGAAGTCCCTGTAATTTTAAGGAAAGGCTATATAACTTCATTTATATATGACCGAGCTGAGATGGATGCTGCAGGGCCAAAGGCCAAAAAAAGATAAGGACATGACCTTTAAAGCTTTTTCACTCCACTTGTATAAGCAAAATGACAGTTTACATATGTACATCAGGCAACCATTAAATGGTTATGGGTTACACCTGGCCTCCCAGTGCAAGAAACAAGAGGATTTTGAGATGGATGTGTGAGAAAGTAAACAGAGACCTGCCTTTCCTGCTTCAGCAGGTCATGTTTGATGCCACAACATACTGTGGTAGTAAAAGGTTTATTGCAGCCAATATTTACTTAGTTTGGGAGGTGTGTGGTACTCCTGCAGTATGCTTCCTTTAGCCTTGTTTACATGACTGACCTCGCTCCTTCAGTGGAGCATTGCAGAGCTGCCCTGACCCAAAAGATGCTTGTCTCACGTGTCTACATAGCTCTCCTCAGCGCCGATGTAAGACGCACTGGAGAGGGGCTGGGAGTTGGGGTAGTCAGCTGATGGAAGCGCTTGCAAGGTATTTCATGTGGGAGTGAGTGGTGCAGCCTGTCCACATGGGTGCTTAATCCACTCACTCCCAAACGCGTCCCCAGACTTTCTGGCGACACGGAGTGGAGCAGGGAGTGGCTTACTGCGATTCGGCAAGCGTCCACATGGCAGCATTTGCACCGCAGCAACCCGAATGCTTGGGCTGCTGCGGTGCAAATTCCACCGTGTAAACACAGCTTTTGATCATCTGTGAATTACCTATGCGGAAGCTCTTTAAAGGAGCCAATTTAGGCAATGCACTCTTAAGATTAACTACTGCAGACATTCACAGTTAGGACCAAACCGTGGGGTCTGGTGGTTTGACTTGTTCACGTTACAGCTTAACATGAAGACTAAGAGAACCCTTTTCCTCAGAGATGAAGTAAGAAAATAGCCAATTTAGCAAAAAGAAATTTAAAATTTTCAGATATACCATGGTGGGTGGGTGGGGGGTGCACTGGATTCTGCTGTTACTTGCCACAAAACCAGTCCCATCGCTCAGAAATGTGATTTGAACTTTGTGACTAAAACGAGGGTAGAGCATTCTAGTTTTGGAAAATATTTATTTAGTTATTGTTATTTGTCGCCCAGGTAAACTTACGGGGAGATACAGTCCCCTTTTACAGGGACGACACAGGTATATTTAGTACAGACTCAGTAAATGCAGTTGGTATGTACATTATCAATCACTTATAGGATTTCAGCCAATCAGGACATAAAGTCACTGCATCACTTATCCTGTGTAGGGTGGTCTCTCATGCAGGAAGGTTAGGAGTGGAGTATTCCACTTCAGTGCTGGAGAAAGGAGGACAGCTAGGTTCAAAATTTAAAAAAGTATTTTATTTTAAATTTGTTTCACCAGGTAAGCACACAGAGCCCACGGCTCATTTCCAGTTGCATCCTGGGGGAAGGGGAGGAATGGGACAGTGAAGAATATAAAAAAGTAACTTAATACTTATTATGAAATGGGTAGAAAAAAAATATAAAAATCTGATTGACCAAGGACCTTGGATCCTCTTGACAATATCCCAACACAACAACACGGGAAGAAGATCCAGTCAGCTGTCTTGTCTCACTACTAAACAAAATAATTCCACTACCATTTGTTTTGACTTACAATGCCCAGATAACAAACGGCTGCCACGGCACCAATTTATTTCTGTTCCCCTGATGGGCCCCACTACCTCTTGATTCTCCCAGAATTTCACTTGCTTATTTCAAATATTCTTCCTGTCTACCTGGTCGGTCTCCGCTCCCAATATAGACAACTGTACCTCTTCCTGGTACTATGACATCTGGACGTTCTCTGCTCTTATTTGAGTGCTGCTCCTCGCTAGTAGACCACTGCCTACTACTGATACCAAGACCTCACCTACAGACCTGATACAAGGCCTTAGCGGGAATCATCAGACTGTCGCTGACTGTGGCTCTCAAACATCATCGCCACGGCTGTCACTCTGTGTCTCTACGAACAGCCGCTGCTCATTCACTCTCTCTCTCTTCACTCACTGCAGCACCTCTCTCACTGTCTCTCCAAATGACTGCATGCTCACTCGAGCCAGCATTCACTTAACTGGCCACAATCCTTAAAAAAATTATAAATGTAAAAACCCATTCCATACTAACAGATTGGGAGGGGACTTGGAGCCTTGAATCCGCGGAACACTGCAGTGTCCTAGCTATTCTCAGAGCTGCTGCCCACATGTCCAAGTGCAACCCCCCTACCAATTTGGGGGCTTACCTGTAGCTCATTTACTCTCATTTCTCCTCTCCCGAGCGCCTCCAGGAAATGTCTGCATTTTTTTCTCTTGGTCTCCTGATGTTGGCCCAAGTTCTTTCTCTGCCTCTGTGTGCCCCAGCTTGAGCCCCTGTGTGAATTCGGCCCTTCTGAGCTCCACTCTAAAGACTTGGACTGCAATCACCTGCCCAAGACACGCACTCCGGTACAGTGGAGATCATGCAGGCGAAAGCGGCGCCTTTGATGTTTGACCACTTGCATTTGCAGTCGAACAGAGAAAGTGTTCGGTGGTCCCGGTGTCCCCACCTGATCAGTGGGGCCCGGTGACCACAGACAGGACCCTGAGCACCCACTCTCTCAAAACTTTAAAGAGATCCACGAAGTGTACAGATTGGGGCTCATAAATATTAATAAGTCAGAGCCCTGATCTCATAAATATTAATGAGGGTCTGTTCTGCCTTCGGGGAAGTTGTGTTCTCAGTAATCGCCGAAAGGAAAAATAAATGTTTTATAATAAACAATGTAACTGCAATGTGTGTTTGGGGAAATGTTGCAAGGGGGAAAGTATTTAAAATAAATAAATGCTTTGATCCTGGCTGCACCAGTAACTACTGGGACTCAGAGAGATAGTCTATCTGCTGCTGCAAGGCATTCTTAAATACTGGTAGCAGCAACAGGCTTGCGACTGAAACAAGACGTTTAATCTGGGCAGTGACAGCAAGTACACATACAGGGCTAGTGAACTGTGGGGCAACTGGGCAAATAGTTAATTTATTGTGGCTGCACCAGGACTCTATTGGGACTGTACCTATTTTGCTTAAGGGACTGTATGTTTAAGCAGCCATTACAGAGCAGCACAGACACTTGGAAAGCTAGAATATCAAAGCCAGGACTTGTGTGACATTAGCCAAAGCTCATGGAAATCTTCCAAGTTCTTATGGGGAACTGCAGGGACCTAATTTCAGGTGCCAAAACAGTAAACCAACTGTGCAGCAAATGAGGCTTCTGCATAATTAATTTTCTTGATTGACAGGCCCTCCAGCCAATCGAAGACCAATCACCCAATAGCTTCAGCCAATCAGGAGCCTCAGGAGAGTCCTATAAGAGACTGTGTTTTCCAGCAAGATTCCAGATTCAAGCAGAAACCCCCCACAGGGGTGGGGGCTCAGGCCCCCAGCCTTGCAACTGGGCCTGGTGATCCAGCTAATCCTCTCCCTCCTGAAGGGGGTGTTTGCATTCTTTAGCAGTTAAAAGTTTAAAGAAATTTAGTTTATGTAGTACCTGCTAGCCTGGGGGTTGCCAGAATGTCCCCCAGGTGCTAGCCCTCCCTTCCACGTCGGGGAAAGATGTGGACCTGCAACTTGATGACTTCAAGTCAGCTGTGAGAGAGCTGATCGTACCTCAGCTGTGAAAGGACTTAAGAATTCAGGAACCTTGATAGCAGAGATTCTAACGTGAGGAGCCTGAGTAAGTACTCTGGTACCCCTCCCCCTGTGCAAGAATGAAAGAACTTGCTTAATTGGGGCTGCCTATGCCCTAGTGACTGTGCTATGTAAGATCATTCTTTGGTCTGCACCCTGCATCTGCTGCGCCTAACCTTAGCCCAGCGTGGGTGGATCCCTCTTGAACTGTTTTGCTGATTGTGACTGTCCAATTGGTCTGCACCTTGCATCTTCTGCGCCTAACCTTAGTCCAGTGCAGGTGGACCTGACTGTTCTGGGGGAACCCAAGTGAGCCCAGATCATAGTATAGATGTGCTGATATGTGATGTCTGCTATGGAGCTTACATGACTGGAAGGAGAGCACTCAGTATAGGGTCTCATCTAGGGTTGTCAGAACTAGTTCGGAAAAGATTCGAACCCATCACGAACCCTGGTGTTCGAGTTCTAATTCAGAACTCGAACACTAGTGGGTTCGCAAACGGATTTGAATCTTTATGCCTGAAGAAGCCGCAAAAGCAACGCAAGCTTGCCTAGTCCTATAGTCAGTGTCCGCTCCGAAGGGACGGGACGGAGAGAGGTTGAAGGAGCAGGATGGGATTGGGAGGCAGCACAGTGCCACAGGAGGCAGAAAGGAGGTGGAATGAAGGGAAGGGTGCATGATGGCAGCATGCACAAACTTGTGGGGGCTGATGTGGATTGCACTGGAGTTGGACTGCGTGCCTGCGTACTTCATCCCCACAGTCCGTGTTACCACCTGACCATCTGCTCTGCGGTCAGGTGGTGGAGAGACGTAAACCGGCGCGCGGTTGCAGCTCCGCTCATTTACCCAGCCAGTGCCATAAAGGAGTTGCAGGCTGCAGCAGCTGTCAGCTACCACTCGCCTCCCTCTGTCTGGCCAGCTCTGGCCTCTGGCTCTGGCAACTGCTTGCTAATTAAAATCGTCCGGTGTGTATTGGGCAAACTAAAAAATAAATAAAAAAGCTAAGGGGTCAGTGGGGGTGAAAACTAAAGGTAGGGGCCAGGGGGGACTCAGGGTTGGGAGTGGGAACCGAGGAAAAGAAAGGGCCTGAACTTAGGAACAGTTGGTGAGAAAGCTCAGCCTCAGGATGAGACGGACAGAGTGAGGGAAGTTAAAGTTGCTGAGTATTTGAGTGAAACTGAGAGAATTTTATCGTAGTCTCAAACAACAGTTCAAAAACTTTATTTTCTGCATGGCATAGTTGTTTCACACTGGGAAGAAGGAGCGAGCATCAGATGGCTGGGGAAGGGGTGAAGAAATTAAAACAAACAGATTGTGACTCAAGGAAAATTAAGTTTAACTTTAATGTGTGAGTCTTTGAGAAGTTGAAACATTTGAATTTGATGGCATTTTTTTTATTTTTTACTTACTACTTTATACCCTACTCCACAAAACAAAGTAAAATAATCAGGAGGACAGGAGGGAGGGAGGGATTCTGTGGTACTGTGCTGCTGAGCGTTCTTCTATTCCACCCTATAAAATTCCTGATAGAACAACACCAGGCTGTTTTTAGTTTTTTTTTTTTTTTTTTTTTTACACAGTACTCCCTACTTGTGTGTTGTGTGTGTGACTCCACTACACTGTATCTCTCTACTCTCCTGTGGTGTTCCCATCACCCTGCTGTGGCTGCTGACTGTGTACCCTACCCATTCTGTGTTACTGCGAGAAGCCCATTGTTGGGCAGTCGTGTAGCGGCATTATCCTTAAATACATGACAGAAGCCTAGAAATATATTTCCCTGTTGGGAGAAGAGACAGAAAATCTCTTTCCTTGGGTTGTATATGTGTGTGTCTCCGTCTCCTGTGGTCAGCCCATCTGCTGTGTGCCTTTGACTGCACTGTACCCTACCCAGTGTGTGTTACCGAGAGAGGCCCAGTGGCCAGTTGTCGTGTGGTGGCATTATCCTTAAATGCATGACAGAAGCCCAGAAGAAAAAATTACTCACCTTAGTAATTGCTTTTCTTCTCATGGAGTCTTGCTATATTATAACATTAGCAGCAGTCAGCCACTGCGGCTGAACTGCCCCGGAGAGGAAGGGGTTAACTCCAGAGGATCTGGAGTTCTACAGCGCGAGGGTGCTGTGCCTAAAGTCTTCATCTGGCAGTTTCAAATGAAACTGTCAGATCTTTACGAAGCTAACATCAAAGAACAGAAAGTCTGTGTGGAAAAAACTACACTAGCCCATGGCTACCTACTAGTAGTAGTAACAACAATATAAACAATAAAGAAACACCCAGAACCATAATAACAAAAATTGATGGTATTATGGTTTGTTTTACCACCCTTGACAAGCACATTATGAACCCCCCTTTCCCCCCAAGACTCAAGTCCAGGAAGGGGGCAATATAAATAACCTAAATGAAAGCAACCAGATCCCTAACCCAAAGGAAAGAGGGTAAAGGGATAACTACAATGGCATGACACAGTGCTTGCACAATTCGCCACCCTACCCAAGTAGAGGTTCTGAGAGGGCAGGAGGGAGGGTGGTATAGAATAGCAAGACTCATGAGAAGAAAAGCAATTACTAAGGTGAGTAATTTTTTCTTCAAACACCATGAAGTCTTGCTATATTATAACATTAGCAGATTACACAGCAGTACCTCCATGGAGGAGGGTCAGAACCTACTTAGGAAATAGGCTCTGAAGCACAGCTGTGCCAAACCGAGCATCTCTCCTGGACTGGACATCCAGGAATAATGCTTGGTAAAGGTGTGAACTGTCTTCCAGGTAGCAGCTTGACAAATCTCCAGAATGGAATGTCCCTAGCAGCCGCTAGAGACGCAGCTGTACCCTGGTGGAGTGGGCCCTCAATCCTGAGGGGGGTACTCTACCTAGTTTCTGATAACAGAATTGGATACAAGAAACAATCCACCTTGCAATTGTTCTCTTAGTGGCAGGTTTTCCTTTGCCAACCTCGCCATAGGTAAGAAACAGTTGGAGGGATTCGAACCTATGACCTCTGGTGCGCTCTAAATAGTAGCTTAAGGCTCTTTTGACATCCAAGCTGTGCAGTCTCCTCTCACCTGAGGAAGAATGCTCAGTGAAAAATACTGGGAGAGAGATAGATTGATTCAGGTGGAAATCAGAAACCACCTTAGGCAAAAACTTTCTATTAGTCCTAAGGACTACCTTATCTCTGTGGAAAGAGATAAAATCTTCTTCCACTGACAGGGCCTGTAACTCACTTATGCGTCTGGCAGAGGTGATAGCTACTAGGAAAACGGTTTTCCAAGTTAAATACTTGAGCTCTGCTGAAGACAGAGGCTCAAAGGGGGGTTGCATTAACTGAGCAATGCAAATATTCAGGTCCCAGGCGGGAGCTGGTTCCCGAAAAGGAGGGTTAGTATGAAGTAACCCTTTAAAAAACTTGGAGAACACAGGGTGAGAAGAAAGGGAGGCAGGCTTCCCTGCTGACACAAAAGCATAGACAGCTGCCAGATGAACCTTCAGGGTAGCTGGTCTAAGGCCTAGGGAATTCAGATGGACCAAATATTCCAGAAGAATGAGAAGAACAGCAGATTCTGGGATAATCTGCCTCTCAGAGCACCAGATGGAAAACCTCTTCCACTTAGAATTATAAGTGGCTCTAGTGGAAGGCTTCCTAGAAGCCTTTAAAATATCCATGACACCTTGAGAAAGGTGTAAGTCAGCAATTCTAGCTCCTCAAGAGCCAAGCCTTGAGGTGGAGGGATTTGAGGTCCGGATACCACACTCTCCCCTGTGCACAGGCCAGTAAGTCGTGGACTCTGGGTAGGCTCAGGGCAGGGTGGACTGCCAAGGACAGAAGCAGAGGGTACCAGGGCTGTCTGGCCCAATCTGGGGCAATCAGAATCACTCTGCAAGGTTGAGATCTGATTTTTACTAGTACCCTGAAAAGAAGAGGAAAGGGAGGAAAGGCATACAGGAACTTCCTTTCCAGTCCAACAGAAAGGCGCCCAGAGGACTGGAGCCCAGTACTGGAGGCCTGCAACAGAAAAAGAGGAAGTTGATGGTTGTCTGGGGCTGCGAAAAGATCTATCTGAGGAGTGCCCCATCTGGCAAAGACGGACCCCAGCACTTGTGGATTCAGAGCCCATTCGTGATGGCCCTGAGAAATTCTGCTGAGGGCGTCTGCCAGGATATTGTCCTTCCCTGGGAGGTGAACCGCTATCAGGGAGATGTTCAGGAGTAGGCCAGAGACCACAACTTCATTGCTTCGGTGCACAAGGCTGAAGACCGAGTGCCCCCTTGCTTGTTGATGTACCACATTGTGGTGGTATTGTCTGTCCTGACTTGAACCACTTTGTTCTGGACAGAATCTGAAAACACACGAAGAGCTAAAAAGACAGCTCTGAGTTCCAACAGATTGATGTGGAGCAGAGATTCCTGAGGAGACCACACCCCCTGGGTGGCAAGATCGCCCAGGTGAGCCCCCACCCTAACAGGGAGGCATCCGTGGTGAGGGTGAGGGAGTGAGAAATGGGAATGAAGGAACCCCTGTCTTAAATTGCTCTGGACCTGCCACCAGTGGAGGCTAGGATCAGAGTTTGAGTAACTGGAACCAACTTGAGTGGGTCCTTCCTTGAGACCAATAGGCTCTCAAATGGAACTGAATGTCCCTCATCTGGAATCTTGCTCCCTGCACGACAGCTGTGGAAGCAGCCATGTGCCCAAGGAGTTGCAGAAAATGCCTTGCTGGTCGAGAGACCCGCAGGGTAAAGGAGGATGCCAGGGCGATGAGTCTGTCCACCCTTTCCGAGGGAAGAAAAGCCCTGGCTAACCTTGTGTTCAATTCTGCGCCTATGAAAGTTAGGACCTGAACCAGTTCCAGAACTGACTTTGGTAAGTTTAGCAGGAATCCCAGGGAAGTGAGAAGCTGCTGGGTGACTTGCAAATGGGTTTTCACCTGACCTGGAGACTGACCCACAATGAGCCAGTCGTCCAGGTAGGGAAACACAGCAACCCTTGCCTTCTTAAGTGAGCCACTACTACAGCGAGACATTTTGTGAATACCCTTGGCGCGAGGTCAGGCCGAAGGGCATTGCCTGAACTGGTAGTGGCCTGAGGGCAGTTCGAGACCTGGTACTTTTCGGGTGAGAAGGCCTGATCAGAACATGAAAATAGGCATCCTTGAGGTTCAAGGAAGCTAGCCAGTCCCCTGGCCTTAGGGAAGGCAATATCATTGCCAGAGTCAACATTTTGAACTTTGGTTTCAAAAGATGCTTGTTCAGGTACCTTAAATCTAGAATGGGCCTCCATTCTCCTGTCTTTTTTGGGGTAAGAAAGTATCTTGAATAAAGCCCCTTGCCCTGATGGCAAGGAGGAACCCTTTCCACTGCTTTGCAGTCCAGAAGAGAAGAAACCTCTGCTTCCAAAGCAAGGGCTTCTGAAGGATTTGCAGGTGGAAAATGTCTGGCTCTCATCTTTGGAAAGTGTTTGAAGCTGAGAACCAGACCCTGGCTATTACCTCCAGAACCCATCTGTCCGTGGTTAGGGACAGCCAGTTCCGGCTGAAATAGGCCAACCTGCCCCCACTGGTACAGGAGAATCGGCCTGGGCACCCCATCAGGGTGCCTGCTTAGCAGCAGCCTTAGGCTGAGGGAGGGGATGGTCTACTTGTGCCTCGCCTACCCCTGCCTCTGAAGAAACCCTCTGCGAGACAGCAGAGGAGGCTTGAAATTGTAAAAAGGCCTGGAAAAGGCCTGCCTCACCTTTCTGGGAGCATGCCTTTGTGGCATGGCATGCTTCTCCTTAGCCTGGGCACTTTGTAGGTAGTTCTGTATTCATCCATCTTTTTCATATAGTTTTCTGTTTGCTCCCAAACAGAGAATTCTCCACTACAGGAAAATCCATAGCCTTTGACTGGGTATCTTGGGACCGATTAGTGCATCTGAGCCATGCCAACCTAGGGAAAGCTACAGAAGTGGCCATGACCCTAGAGGAAACATCATTAACATCAACAGCAGTATGAAATTGAACTTTAGAGGCTTCAATGCCATCAGCAGCCACCTGTTCCAACTCACTCAGCCAGCTGGCCATGGGCCTGCTTGGCTAACTGCAATACTGTGTCCCACCTAGATTTCTGATATCTAGCCACATAAGCCATATAATTTGCCTGCCTGAGTCCCAAAGAAGCTGCCATATACTGTTTCTTCGCCATGGCATCAATCTTCCTGGAATCCTTATCAGGAGGATGTGAGGCCAGAGGAATATTAGCCTTGTCACAGGCTGCAGCTTGTACCACACCTACATGACTACACTGTTCAGTAAGGAAGTCTGTATCCGAGCCTGACAAAGTATACCTTCTGTCCATTTTTTTATCTACAGGAGGGACAGAATGAGGATTTTTTAAAATCTTTGTTGTTTGCTTCCTAAATGACTTATGCAAAGGAATAGACAACCTCCTAGACTCTGGAATATCCATCATTTCCACATAATCAGGCTCCTCTTGCTCATCCACAGCCTCCTCTAAAGGAAGCTGGAGGGTTTCTGCAACCTTTTTGTAAAAAATAAAGAAAGAAGGGGACTCAGACAGAATAGGAGGAGATTCTAAAGGTCTGTCTGGAGAAATGTCCGGTTCAATGGGCACGTCCAGACCCCCCAGCCACACATATATTGATCAAATTCCTCCTCCCCCTCCTGTGGTTCATAAAATCCTCAACTTCAAAATCCTGAACCACTGGGACTGAACGAACCAACCTTTTACCAACTGTTGGTGGTTCTACAGATCCCTGAGACAGTGACTGGACAATCTGAATGGCTTTAGCTATCTCTGCAGCAGTTGGAGACACAATTTTGGACCCCAAACCTACTGATTTCCTTGTCTTTTTACTCGGGACTGGTTCCTCTGAACCAGCCTTTTGCCCGAGGAAGTCTCGCCCTGGTCAGAGGGCACTCCCTCTGGTCCAGTGGGTACTGGACCGGGCTGGCCATCCGGGTCAGCGGACTTTTGGCTCTCGTCCCTGAGCGGCCCAATCTCTTTCCAGGGTGGCTTCAGGGAAATTTTTACACACCTGGCAGTCTGACAGGAGGTGGTCAGCCCCCAGACAATAAACACAAGTGGTGTGTGGGTCAGCCTTGGCAAAGGCCTCCCCACAGACATCACAGTGTTGAAACCCAGTGGGCCCGGTTTTTCTTTTGGGTTTCTCACGACATAATGCCAGCCTAACCAAAACTTGCCCTTTTGATGGCAGTGCCAGGCAAGACACCCTTATCGGTTCCTAACCGTGTCACGGGTATTTGAAAAAAACGTTATAATTCTGTTTTTTTTAGAACCGATAAGAACCGGGACCGCACTCTAAAACCCACTGTACACTTTTAAAATGTAGAAATAATAAACCGATCGGTTCAAAACCGAACCGATAATTAATTTTCCACACAGACTTAAAATTTAGTACTTCGGTTACCAGATAGAGCTTTAAAACCGAAATGCGGTAAAATAATGACTTTTGCGGTTCAAATGAACCGAAAAATACTCGCTTGAACCGAGAATGAACCGAGCTGAAGGAGCTGATCTCCGGAGCGACTGTTCAGTGAAGCGGAGTAAAGAATCTGACAGTTTCATTTGAAACTGCCAGATAGAGCTTTGGGCACAGCGCCCTCGCGCTGTAGAACTCCAGATCCTCTGGAGTTAACTCCTTCCTCTCCGGGGCAGTTCAGCTGCAGTGGCTGACTGCTGCTAATGTTATAATATAGCAAGACTTCATGGTGTTTGAAATATATTTCCCTGTTGGGAGGAGAGACAGAAAAATCTCTTTCCTTGGGTTTTATATGTGCGTGAGTGAGTGTGACTCCATTTCCTGTGGTCAGCCCATCTGCTGTGTGCCTTTTGACTGCACTGTACCCTACCCAGTGTGTGTTACCGAGAGAGGCCCAGTGGCCAGTTGTCGTGTGGTGGCATTATCCTTAAATACATGACAGAAGCCCAGAAATATATTTCCCTGTTGGGAGGAGAGACAGAAAAATCTCTTTCCTTGGGTTGTATATGTGTGTGAGTGTGACTCCGTCTCCTGTGGTCAGCCCATCTGCTGTGTGCCTTTTGACTGCACTGTACCCTACCCAGTGTGTGTTACCGAGAGAGGCCCAGTGGCCAGTTGTCGTGTGGTGGCATTATCCTTAAATGCATGACAGAAGCCCAGAAATATATTTCCCTGTTGGGAGGAGAGACAGAAAAATCTCTTTCCTTGGGTTTTATGTGTGTGTGTGAGTGAGTGTGACTCCATTTCCTGTGGTCAGCCCATCTGCTGTGTGCCTTTTGACTGCACTGTACCCTACCCAGTGTGTGTTACCGAGAGAGGCTCAGTGGCCAGTTGTCGTGTGGTGGCATTATCCTTAAATACATGACAGAAGCCCAGAAATATATTTCCCTGTTGGGAGGAGAGACAGAAAAATCTCTTTCCTCAGTTTGTGTGTGTAACTCCATCTCTTGTGGTCAGCCCATCACCCTGCAGCTGTGCTCCCCTTCACTGCTATGCGTATGCCTATGCCCAGCAGCCCAATCATTCTGTAAGCCTTGAACCTGGGATCCTTTAGTTGCAAACCGTCATATTCTTCAATTACTTTCAGTCCACTGCATCACAGTGTCACATAGCCAAAATAACATTTTGGAGTTGTAGCCAGTGATCATAGATCACGTTGCTTTCTTACACAGGAATTGTGTGGGTGTATTCTCTGCAGTATACTGGTTCTGTTATGGCTGACACCCACATAGATGAAGCATCTAGTGCTGGTGTTGGAGCAGGTGTTGGTGGCAGTGGTAATCCTGGTGCTAGCAGAAATAACCAAAATGTTTCACATGATAAAAATTCAACAAACAGCAAAAGAGCAACAGTGAAGTGTGGTAAAGAGGGACCTTTTAAGAAAACCTGTACAGCTGCTGGGGTCACACGGAGAGGCACCATAAGGTATGCCATTCATGCTGTTAAGATCCCTGTGACTAGCAGCAATAATGCAAGTGACAGTGAGTCCCTCTCTGACTCAGACAGTAGCTCTTTGTCTCAGTCCGACACTGTTGTGTCTCGCGACGAATCATTACTTCCTCAACAAAGTGAAATGAGCAAGTCTGCTGACAATGAATCAGGTAGTGCACTGCAAATACATCCAGCACTGTTGGCAATGAAAGGACATATCCATTGAATCCACCACTTCTGTGTTGGCCAGCAATGAAAATCCATCAGAGTCTTCTGCCTACTCTTCTAGCACCAAGGAGCATGTCCCAGGTTCTGTTAGGACAGGTGAAAAGACACAAACAGTCTTTAGCTATTTTCCTAGCACTCGAACAAAATCTGTCACATCTGAGGTGTGGAATTATTTCTCTGTCAGTAAAACTGATCCATGCAGAGCAATTTGTTCCCTGTGTAAACAGAGTGTAAGCCATGGTAAAGTTGTGTCATGCCTTGGCACTACAGCTCTTAAACGACATCTGAAAAAGCATTCAGTTTTGCTTGATCATCCAAAACCCATGTCCTCCATCTTCCAGACCACACGTGAGAAGGGTCAGGAATCTGAAATGGATACTGAATTGTCTAAACTTGATGCGGGCAGAACCACTGCCAGCCCTAGGATCACTGTTACCACCAATGCCAGCACAATTAGTACCAGTTGCACATCCAGTGATGGCACTGAATGTATAAGTCCTAGTCCACCATCTCCACGTCCATCTGCCCATCGAAGCACGGTGTATAATAAACCAGCAGGGGTATGTTGTAAACAGCTAACACTGTCTCAGGCATTTGAAAGGAAGAATACCTTTACTAGAAATCATCCAAAGACCCTTCATCTTAATCACAGAATTGGTGAACTGTTAGCCGGAGCCCTTCTCTCATACTCTTTGGTAGATCACGAGGATTTTAGGGAGCTCATGACATTAGCAGAGCCTCGTTACAATGTTCCTCATCGAAGGTACTTTTCCTATGTTGAAATCCAAACATTTATCAGGCATTAAAAGCGACAGTGATGCTTGCACTTAAAACTGTGGAGGGTGGGGTTATTCATGTCACAACAGATATGTGGACCAGCACTCAAAACATAGATTACATGTCCCTTACCGCTCATTGGGTCACGTTTTCTTGTGCTTCTTCAAAAACAGACATCCCAAAAGATGGCGCTGCTGCATATAAAAGTTTGGGCAAAGTCATACTACTGCAAACATCTTGCAGGAACTAAATGACCTCCTTGATGAATGGGTTTATTCTCACGGTCTAAAATGTGGCTTCATAGTAAGTGACAATGGAGCCAACATCTTGAAAGCAGTACAGGATGGAGGATTTCTGCATGCTTTTGCTTTGCACATTGCTTACATTTAATTGTCACAGGATTTCAGCAATGAAACACAAGTGGATGGTATGATTGCTGTTTGCAAAAATTGTGACTCACTTTTCACATTCAACCAAGGCTATACGGACATTGTCTGAACTGCAAAAAACACAAGCTGCCCCAGCGAAAGCTGATTCAAAATGTTTCCACTCGTTGGAACTCAACACTTTATATGCTGCAGCGCCTCTTGGAGCAAAAGCAAGCTGTACATGAGTATTGCTCCAGTTACATTATTGGAGATGGCATTATGCTGTCTGTGCTGCAGTGGAAATTAATGGAGACAGTGGGCTGCATCCTAGCTCCTTTTGAGACAGCTACAAGGGACATGTCTTCTGAAGGCGCATCTGTGAGTCAGGTTATCCGACTCATAATGCTCATTTCACATCATCTTAGTGTTCTAAATCTACAAATAGAAAAAGACAGATCTGAAGCGCAGACAACATGTCGCCTGTATCATGGGAATCTCATAAAGAGAATGAGCGAGCGCTTCAAAACCAATGACAAATTAGTTGCAATGACGAAATCAAAACACTACATCCTTGCAATTCTCTTAGATCCCAGGTTCAAGGCTATACATCTTCCAAAAACACATGATATAGAGCAGTACAAATGTCTGTTGCTAGATGAACTGCAGCACTCACAGGAGTCAAACACAGACACGCACAGTACCCTCAGGTTGTCATCACCACAACATGCAGGTTCATCTTCACAAAGGGATACAGAACTGGAAAAGTCACCAAACATTAACAGTAGTTGTTCCACAACTGCCACTTCTTCAACCCTTAGTAGCAAGCTAAATCTGTGGCAAAACCTTTCCCAAATTGCTGCCATACCAGCTTCTGCTGGTTCCTCTTCTGAGCGGTCTCTGTCCATCATGGTAGACAGTTACCTGCAGGAACTGCCTATTCCTATTGATGCATGCCCTTTTGAATACTGGAGATCAAAAGTCAATTTGGACAGAGCTGTATGATGAAGCCTGTAAATATCTTGGTTGTCCTGCAACAAGTGTCTCTTCAGACGCATGTTCAGTACAGCTGGCAATATTGTGACAGACACCAGAAATAGGTTGCTGCCAGAAAATGTACACACGTTAACTTTTATTAAAGTTAATAAGTCAAGATTTTCGTATCCCTACAAGAGTATACAAACTGATCCTGAAGTGATTGATGTTGTGGATGTTGATGGTGATGACAACTCAGATGGTGGTGGCTGGTAAATACTGTGGGACAGAGTCTCTCTGCACCAAAAGTAAACTTTTACAGACTGTGATGACTTTGGTTGTCTCTCTCCTTTCTCGATCTACTACCTTGGACTATATACCCGCCAAAACTTTCACCATTTCATGGCAAACTGCTTTGTAGCTATGGTCTAAACTAAAGTCAACAAGTTTTATATACAGGGCAATTTTAACATCAGTGGGAACAGGTCCAAATTTGTCATAAAAGGGACACTGTCACGTCAATCCTTTCTGTATCATATTATTTATAGTTAAAGTGAAAACATATATTTTTGGATTTACCTTCTGTGACTTTGTGGTGCATCAGTATGGGCTGGGACCGGGGGCGGTCTATTTTTCAATTTTAAAGAGGACAAAACAATGAGTTCTAATTGGTAGCTGTTTATTATTTTTTTCAAATACAGAAATGTTAGCCATAAACCAAAAATGGATGCTAGTACATGGGTGAGGGTTGTGGGTTGGTTTTAACATGGGTGTAAGGTTGCTATGGGTGCTACTGCACAGATGAGGGTGGTGGAAGAAAAGTGGAATGGGTGATGGGGTGAAAGGTGGGTGTTGTTTTAGTCCTTTCATTTACAGATTCGTGATCGGCTGGGGATGGTGAGGAAAAAAATGATGACAGACCGAACCTACTGTACACATAATATATATTCTTATTAAATACATTGCAAACTGCTTCCACCTAGCACAATTGTCCTGTCCCCTTTAAAAAAAGAATAAAGGAATCAGAAATAAAAGAAAATCTGCATCAGCAGTTTTCACAGAATGTGACCTATCATAAAGTGTTTTTGCTTTAAAAGTAGTGATAATTTGATACATAAGGGGTTGACAGACGCTGTCCCTTAAACATCACATGCCAACTGCTGCAGCTACATTAAATGTTCCTTAAGTTAGTATATGGCGAGGAAACCACTTTTTTTTATTTATGTGACTGAAATACAGATTTTATTGAAGTATCAGCTGCAAAAATGTATCATCTTAGAAAGTTGTATGTATTACTTCAATTTGCCAACAAAAATGTTGGTATATGTATGCATTATCTTAGAAAATTGCATGCATTTTTTGCCAGCAACAATGACTGGCATATTTTTTTTATTCAAATGTCTTGACTGACTACGTTATGACATAATATGTTTTGCAACAGTTCCACATGCTGCTGTAGTACTTGGCTTGACTTTGTTATAAAAGCTTTCTTTTAAACATAGCAACTTTTGATTTACTCATTTAAAACAGAAAGCAGCAAATAGCTTGAAATTAGGTAATATCAGTTATTTGTTCTCATAATTCATGACAATGAGTATATATAACTGAGTACATAAATGGCTAATGTGCCTCTTTTTTTCACTAAGGAACTATGATGCAGCTGCAGCAGGAAAACTTTAACACATGGGTGGGTGGGTGGGCCTGTTACGTATTAAGTTGCTGGCTTTAGCAAACAGAAGAAACCATAGATAAACCTAGTTGTATTCCTATCAATGTCATACATGATAATTTCTCTCCCCCCTATATTGAACTGTTTTTCCTTTACATGTATTTTATTACTATCTTCAATTCTGGCAGCACAATAAAAAAATAGGGTTCGAGTTCTAAAAAGTTCTAAAAAAGATTAGAACCCTAGAACTTTTCCAAAAGTTCTAGACTAGAACTAGAACCCAGAACTTCAGAGGGTTCTGACAACCCTAGTCTCATCCTGACTTTGCCTGGGAGGTCCAGTGTTGTCTAACAAATCCAGTCAAGATGTCCAGAGGAGCTGCAATCTACAGCCATGTACCACGAACAGGACCAAGATCCCAAATCTATTGATTTTGACTGCTATAACCTGGCAAGAACTGTTGTATGCAAACATGACAAGGGCGGCCACCCTGGCCCCTGGTTGAAGGCATTATCCCTTCATTGAATGCACCAGATGTGTCTGAAATATAAATGTACTGAATGTACCAGAACATATAAATGTGATGGATGATCAGAAATAATAATCAGCTTCCCAACCGACATAACCGGCTGGTTATCTCCTGACTTAATTCGGCCTACCAAATGCAGAGCAATCCCTGCACACCCCAAAGAGACTATAAATAGTTTGTCTGCCTAATTGCTTTCAGGTCTAAGCCCTAATTCTTTCTGATAATCAAGCTGGCCAACGAACAGCTGCACCGTCCACCAGGCCTGCAACCATCAAGGGACTTTTGGTAACTGGGTATCCAGTTTTAAATGTGTGGGACTGCGGGGTCTCATACTAAATTTTGGGGAACTGGTACCACTGTGGGCAAGTGTAATATTTGTGTTCCATCTGATTCAAGGCATCTTAGTTAGCCAGGGCTCTGGATATCATTTGTCGGTGTAATGTAATTGTTTTGCTGATTTAATAACGGGTAACTACACAGCTGGAGGGTTTTCACCAGCACCAAAATACAAAACAACCTAATCAACTGTAAATATGCAAATAATAACAATGATATTGATTGCATAACCTCTACTCCTTTTGTTTCCCTGTTCCTAATCTCCTATGCCCCTAAATAAATATTGTTATTGTTGTTGTTTTGCAAATATGTTGTCGTGAGCATATTATTAAAGAGAATCTTTAATTAAATGTAAAATGTTTGATATGTGGGGAAATGCTTAACTGGGACATGTGTTGGGGTGGCTAAAGGTAATAGTGAGTGGTATGACATCCCAGGGGGTCGTACCAGGTAACAGCTAGCCCACTTAAAGCTAAACTCTGGGTGGAGGTACTGTGTATTATGAAACATCTTGGAAAGAACTAGTTTTGAAGTAAGTTTGGGAACCCAGGCCCCTCAACCTTGGTCTGGCCAGGTAAGGCAGGGGTAGTAACTCTAGGAGTAGTGCCACCTCGGGGTTACACAGGTACCACCTAATGGACTATAAGCAACACTACTAACAGAAATGGGATTTTTCATCTTGATAATTTTATCCATTTTTGTCATTTTTCACAGATTCACAGGAAATCAATCTATTTTAAAATATATATATATTTTTTCCACTTTACGACTGACCCATTTCTTAATCACAATAAGGCACTCCAGGCTGTGCACTGTGCTGGATAATGGAATGCCCCAGGTGGTGGAAGCACTCAGCTGACTCACCTGAGGCATGCTGTTATCCCAGCACAATGCATACCCTGCCGTGTCTTATTGATTAATTATAAATTACTCTAACTCAAGTAATTTATAAGAAACTAACAGGGCCTCTGTGGCGTGTCTCTTATGGCATAAGAGACTCCTCTAGTGAGGTTTGGGAAGCCAGAACAGCTCGGCTTCAGTTCGCAGTCCTCTCGCCCAAACCTCACGCTTGGAGTCTTTTAAACCATACCTTATTAACTTGTAGTATAGGAACATATACTGTATATCAGAAGCAACAGATCAATCAGCAAATCAACTGCAGCATTTGTAACTAAAGTTAAGTGCAGGCTGAAGTTGTAC
This sequence comes from Neoceratodus forsteri, assembly GCA_016271365.2. Lineage (NCBI taxonomy): Eukaryota > Metazoa > Chordata > Ceratodontiformes > Ceratodontidae > Neoceratodus > Neoceratodus forsteri. The sequence continues at coordinate 123,005,679 of CM057452.1, forward strand.
AAAGTCATAAAATAAATGAAAAACAAATATTCCAAATAAAATTATCGTAAACATATACACAAAACAACATTTATTCAATTATATCATCTAAATCGGACACCACTGTGATTACAAAATGCAAACATGCCTTAACCTTGAAGTAAAATATTACAAATGAGCAGCCACAAGTGTGCTAAGGGCACGGTGGTGTCAGCATGTAGGAAGGAGTTTTTTTTTCCCTTAAAGGTTTTTATCCTTCGTGACTTGAATGGGCAGGCTATCCTCTCTGACCCTGCTTCCCCCCAGCCAGCAGTCTTCTCTGTGAGGATTCACCTGGCCATGCAGAATCCCCTACAGATTCCCCCCACCACCGCAACCCTGGAGCCAGGAGCATGATGGCTGCCCTCCCTCCAGGAGACACACATCCAGAAATGGGGCTGGAGTCCTCAGGGGGCTGGCAGACAGGGTTTCACAAAGCCCACTCAGACATTTTTCTTGTTTTCCTCCCTGTCAGCATGTAGGAAGGAGTTTTTTTTCCCTTAAAGGTTTTTATCCTCCGTGACTTGAGTGGGCAGGCTATCCGCTCTGACCCTCCTTCCCCCCAGCCAGCAGTCACCTCCCTGAGGATTCACCTAGCCGTGCAGAATCCCCTACAGATTACCTCCTTGTCCCCTTTCTGGGGCTGGGGAGGTTTACCTGTGTCTGACTTGGATGTTTGGATTTTTCCCTGTTTGATTAGCAGGGTATTTTCTCCATCAAATTTTGTCGTGTAGGGCATCTTGCTGACAGGAAGGCACTCATCGCAGCGGTAGGTCAGAGATTTTAGCTGATTGTTCTGTGAGGGCACAGTTTAGGCCCAAACCCTTCCCACCCTCACCCCACCCACCCCTGGAAATAGTTCCTTTATACCTGGGGTTCTGACATCATTTCCTCAAGAGGGCAAGGTGCATATCACTGTCATATCCTCTCTAGCACACTGCACTGACAATATAAGCATACACATTACATAAATACATATATTTGTATATAACAAACCCATCACACACACACACAAAAAAACTAAACAAGGTAGACAGTTATGTGGGGAGTAGTGCAATGTAATGGCTGTGGGGCAGCAGTCTTCCGGGAGTCTTTCGAGAAGCTGAGATGCTGCCCTGTTTGCAGACAACTATCTGCCCTGAGGGAGGAAGTTGCCAGTCTTCAGGCCGCACTGGACAGCAGTAAGAGAACCTCCCCCATCAAGGGAGTACCAGAGCCACCACCACTACCTCAGAGGTTGCGAAGAAAGCACAGCAGTTGGACCACAGTGGGCTCAGGGAGGGTAAGGGTGGTGGAATAGGGGCACACCCAGTCAGTTGTTCCACTCCACAATCCATACACCATTCTGGGAGCATAGTTCCCTATGGATGCACCACGCAGAGGAGACTAAGGAGGGTGCAGACAACTGTCACAAGGGAGGCCCTCAGGAAGGAAGCAGAGGGTACCACAGGGAAAGGAAGCAGCTCCTGGTGGGGGACTCAATTATTAGGGGGCTAGAACTGGGGGGAGCAGGGAAAACAGAAGTAAGGTGCCTGCCTGGTGCCAAGGCTTGAAGGGACAGGAAGCACATCCTTGGGATCACGAGAACAGTTGCATGGAAGTCTGAGCTGGATGTCATTGTCAACCTAGGGACAAATAACTTGGCTCATCATGAGATTAGAGCAGTGCAGAAGGACTTTGTGGAGTTGGGGAGGGGCTTAAGACAAGTAGCACACACAGTATCCTTCTCAGAGGTGCTGCCTGTCAGTGGCATGGGTGAGGCGAGGGTACTTTGCACTATGCAGTTTAACGAATGGTTGAAAAAATGGAGTGGAGCACAGGGTTTGGCTTCATTAGACTGGGTTCCACCTGAGGAACACCAGCCTATACTGGCAGGATGGTCTGCATTTGTCCAGGAAGGAACAAGTCTTTTTGGCAATCGGTTTAAATGCTTCATTGTCAAGCTTTTAAACTAGTCAAGGGAGGCACTGATAAGCAGCAGGAAAATCTCAGCCTCCCCTACAAAACAGGGTACTAAATGAGAAAAAGACCAAGGTAGAAAGGTCACTGGGGGATGCTGCCACAGAAGGTAAAGACATCAACAAATGGAGAGCAATGAGTACCAATGCCCATAGTCTGGGTAACAAGCTTCCTGAATTAGTGGCCTTGATGGAGGAGGAACATCTGGATATCATGGCAGTCACAGAAACATGGTACACACAGAACCATGACTGGGACATAAACATACCAGGATACACTATCTACAGGAGGGACAGGGAGGGTAAAAGAGGAGGAGGAGTAGCTCTCTACATAAGAGAAGGAATCAAAGCAACAGAACAAATGGGTAAACATGGAGGAGAAGAAGCACTGTGGGTCAATTTGGAGGCAGGCAATGGCACCACAATCCACACAGGGGTTGTATACAGACCCCCACCCCGGGGGAGGAAATGGACAAGGAAATGATAGAAAGTATACTTAGAAGGCAGATAAAGGGGAGATATTGCTGATGGGTGATCTGAATATGCCAGATGTTAACTGGAGTGTAGTTGCAGCAGCCACTTCTAAGAGGGGGGTTATTCTAGATGCCCTACAGGGGGCATGCCTTAGACAACTAGTATTGGAACCCACTCGTGAGGGAGCAATCTTAGACCTGGTCCTCTCAAATGGAGATGGAGAGAGGATCACAGATGCAGAAGTGGGTAGCCATCTGGGAACTAGCGATCATCGAACAGTATGGTTCACCATAAACACAGCAATAGAGTCAAGCCATACAAAGGCAAAAGTACTGGACTTCAGGAGGGCTGACTTTGCCAAAATGGGTAAGTGCCTAAGGAATGCACTAGCAAATGGGCAGGAAGGAGGGGTGAAGAACAATGGGGAATAATAAAAACTGCCATCACAGAGGTAGCAAGCCTTTGTGTGAAGCAAATAAACAAACAAAACGATGTAAGAAACCACTATGGTTCTCAAAGGAGGTGGCAGTGAAGGTTCAAGAAAAAGAAAGCATTCAGAAAGTACAAGGAATCACAGAAACAGCAGGACAGAGAATTGTATCAGTTAAAGCAAAAGGAAGCTGGGAAGGCAGTCAGAACAGCAAAGGCCTGAACTGAGGAAAAGATAGCCAACTCAGTTAAGAAGGGGGATAAAATCTTTTTTAGGTACATCAGGGAGCGAAGGAAGACTAAGGGAGGGATAGTAAGGCTTAATAAAGGGGACGGAGGGTGGGCAGAGGGTGACTGTGAAAAGGCAGAGATACTAAACAAATATTTTTGCTCAGTATTTACAAATGAAGAGGGGGAGGTACCTAAAAACAAACAATAGAAACACTCTGGATACAGAAGTTGATACCAGCCCATTTACAGAAGAAAGGGTTCTAAAAGAACTCTTAAAACTGAAGGTGGACAAAGCAATGGGGCCTGATGGGATTCATCCCAGAATTCTAAAAGAACTAAGGGTAGAACTAGTGACACCATTGACTACCCTCTTTAACAAATCATGGGAGGATGGGGTGGTACCTGAGGACTGGAAGAGGGCTGAAGTGATTCCCCTTCACAAAAGCGGGAGCAGTGCAGAAGCAGGAAACTACAGACCTGTTAGTTTAACCTCAGTGATAGGGAAAATGATGGAATCACTTCTGAATGAAAGAATTGTTGAGTACCTAGAGGCCAGAGGGGCACAGGACCCAAGGCAGCATGGATTCACAGCGGGATGGTCATGCCAGGCGAATCTAAGAGATTTATTTGACTGAGTGACCAAAGTAGTAGATCAGGGAGGGGCTGTGGACATGGCCAACCTAGACTTTAGCAAGGCATTTGACTCAGTCCCACACAAAAGATTAATATACAAGTTAGCCAGCCTGGGAGTGGGTCCCAAGATGATAGCCTGTGTAAAGAATTGGCTGGAGAATAGGACACAGAGGGTAATAGTAAATGGAGTCCACTCTGAAGAAAGGGGGGTTACTAGTGGGGTGCAGAGGTTCAGTATTAGGACTGGTCCTCTTCAATGTCTTTATAAGCGACATTGCAGAGGGACTGGAAGGAAAAGTATGTCTCTTTGCAGATGACACAAAGATCTGCAACAGAGTTGATGCACAAGGTGGGGTGGAAAGGATGAGAAGGGACTTGGCAAGGTTAGAGGAATGGTCAAATGTATGGCAGCTTAGATTTAATGCTAAGAAGTGCAAGGTAATGCACCTGGGAAACAAAAACCCAGGGGAAGAGTACACAATGGGGTGAGATACTAACAACAACAAAAATGGAAAGGGACCTGGGGGTAGTCATATCAGATGACTTAAAGGTGGGCAAGCAATGTGAGAGGGCAGCAAGGAGGCTGGGGGATACTGGGATGCATAGGGAGAGGCATCACCAGTAGAAAACAGGAAGTTGTTATCCCTCTGTACAGACAGCTGGTGAGACCCCATCTGGAGTATTGTGTGCAGTTCTGGAGACCCAGTCTCCACAAGGACATAGACAAAATGGAAGCTGTCCAGAGGAGGGCAACTAAAATGGTGCAGGGTCTGCACCGGAAGACATATGAAGAGAGACTAAAGGAGCTTAATATGTATAGCCTCGAGGAAAGGAGGGAGAGGGGGGACATGCTAGAAACTTTCAAGTACCTCAAGGGAATCAACGAAGTCTAAGAGGGTAGCATCTTTCAAAAAAGAGGTGTGCAAGAACAAGGGGGCACAATTTGAAGATGGGGGTCGGCTCAGAGGTAATGTAAGGAAGTATTTTTTCACAGAGAGGGCTGTGGATGCATGGAACGGCCTTCTGGAGGAGGTTATGGAGTCAAAAACAGTGGCTGAATTCAAGCATGCATGGGACAGCCATAAGGCAATTCTAGGGGTTGGGGGTAGAAAGAAGTAGGCTGCTGGTTAACTAGAATCTGCAGCTTATCCATTAGGTAGGGAAATGGGCAGACTGGGTGGGCCAAGCGGTCCTTATCTGCCATCAAATTCTATGTTTCTATGTTTCTGCAGCGCAGACGTCAGCACATGCCATGTGGAAGCACACACTTGCTACGTAAAACTGGCAGCTCTCAACCTTCATGTCATTCCTGCCTGCATTACTAGCAGGACTCCACGAGTTGGCAGTTGACAGTGGAGCAGTGAAGTCTCCCACTGCACCGAGAAGAGAACAGTCCTTTGGATACCTGATTCTCTTCCCATCCCCAGCCGAACTCAGCAACTCAATCCCAGGTCGCTGCCATGGTGAGCAGTAGTGCTACTGCTGAGCGACTGGAATGGCCCTAGGAAGTTTTTACACACACACACACACACACACACACACACACACGAAGGAGGGACAAAAAGAAAAAATTACTCACCTTAGTAATGTTGTTTCTTCTAATGGAGTCTTGCTATATTATGACACTTGCAGTATGACCGCAGGTTAGAACTGCTCCGGAGGTGAAATAGTTAACTTTCCATGCAGGCATGGAACTTAGAGCGCGAGCTCAGTTGAAAACTCTGTCTGTTGTTCTTCAAACACAAACTGTCAGATCTTTATGAGCTAAAACTCACTAAGGCTCTGTGTGGAAGCTGTAAACCTACACTAGCCAACTGGCTACTAACATAAACACTCATTTTTTGGCCTAAAACAAAGACTCAAGTCAGGAGACCCAAAAATACAAAAACACAACACCAATTCACCCAAAAAGGAAGGTGAAAAACAACAAGGTGGGCATCAAAAAAGTACCAACCTTGTACTGCCCACCCACATCCCAAAACAGAGGTTCTGAGAGGGGCAGGCAGGAAGGGAGGTCATAATATAGCAAGACTCCATTAGAAGAAACAACATTACTAAGGTGAGTAATTTTTCCTTCAAACAACATGAAGTCTTGCTATATTATGACACTTGCAGACTACACAGCAGTACCCCCATGGAGGAGGGACAGAACCTACTTAGGGAATAGGCTCTGAAGCACGGCTGTGCCAAACCGAGCATCACTCCCTAGCCTGGATGTCCAGGGAGTAGTGCTTGGTAAAAGTGTGAACTGTTTTTCCAGGTAGCTGCTTGACATATTTCTAGAATAGGAATGTCTCTGGCAGCAGCCAGAGAAGCAGCTGTACCCTCTGGTAGAGTGAGCCCTCAAGCCTGAGGGGGGACTTTACCCAACTTCGTAGCAGAATTGGATACAAGAGACAATCCACCTGGCAATGGATCTTTAGTGGCTGGCTTCCTTACTAACTTCGCCATAAGCAAGGCCCCTAGAATTCTGCGCCACAGAATTTTGTGCAGAACTTGCAATCTACCGCAGAACTTCTGCGGTGCCGCAGAATTCACTCTTCTTAGTGATTTTTTATTAATATTTCTGTTTATACATAGAATCTGGTTCCCTTCCCCTCTTTTTATATCCAAACCCCCCCCCCAGATGTTCAGAATGTGATGTTATCATTGCTAATGAAATGGCTGCATTCTGCAACAGAAATGAACAGTCAGTTATCTGCCACAGCTCCCACTGCCAGAGACAGTGGCACAGCACATCGTGCATGGTGATATTTGCTCAACCTGCACTATAGCCTAATACAATTTTCAGTCTTACATTGTTGCACTATGGCCAGCTTAAACAAAACCTTGTCAATAGCACAGACCTGTTAAGTCCATACCTCACTTTGTACAAACCTATTTGTGCCTTTAAGTTATAGAGACGCTATCTGAAATGAATAACTGGTAAAATTAATTTAACTGTCTAAATTTTTAAGAAAAATAAAGTAATTATGCCCAGACAAATGAAATATAATAATGTATAGTCCTGTTGAAAGAATAGACCTGTTAAATAAATAATTGCACTGTACGCATTTTTGCCAGGGTTATTGATTACATATTGTCATTGGTTGATAGAATCACCTAAAAGTTATTGAGAAATGTGTGCAGGGACAGCTGTTGGGCCAGAGGGTAGCGTGCTGTGTTTCCGTGCTGGCAACTCAGGTTCAGAGATTAGCTCTGGGAGCTGGCTGGGCAGCACAAGGATTGGCGGAACACATCACTACTCAGAGCCTGGGAAGGTATGGTGCAGTGTTCTGTCACATGGTGGACACATTGTGATGGGCCGGAGAGCTGTATCTCACAATTGGTTCACATGCATGTCATGGCCTGATGGTGTTACGCAGTATGTCAGGGAAAGCAGGTTGACATGAAAAATGAGTTTTGCAACAACTCCTCTATTCCATTTCCAATGGGACCTGTATGAATGAGGATGCAAGTTCATGGAAATTAAAAAATAAATATATATATATATACGTATACACACACACACACACACACACACACACACACACACACACACACAGTATCTGTCTCTCTCACCACACATACACATGCATATTTGTATGTATGTTACAGATTGCATATAAATATATAAGTGATACACAGTGGGAACCTCTTGAGTGGCATAGCAAGCACATACAAATACATAAGTGATAGACAGTGGAAACCTCATTAGTGGGATAGATAGCATGCATATAGAAATACCTTATTTATCACATAAGATCCCCTCTGCATATGTCATTTATGCAACAGGCTAGGACCTTAAGGGAGAGACATTTGTTTTGCTTTTTTAGGCATAAAATTATTTTTTATAAGTCTGTTATTTTTTGAACTAGTGTTACTGTGCTTTCCAGCATCCTGATTGCTATAACCACTGCCATGAAAGTGAAGTCAGGATGACAAACTGACACTGTGATGTGGTAGTTTGTTAGTGCCACAGAACTTCCGCAGAAATTACAAACCACCACCGCAGAAGTTCTGTGGCAAATGGTAGTCTTGCCGCAGAACTTGGTCCCACTGTGCCGCAGAAAAGTAGGGGCCCTGGCCATAAGTGAGGAACAGTTGGAGGGAGTCATACCTATGACCCTTGGTATGCTCTATGTAGTAACTAAGGGCTCTCTTCACATCTAGGCTGTGCAGCCTCCTCTCACCAGAGGAGGAGTGGTCAGTGAAGTACACTGCAAGAGAACTAGATTGATTAAGGTGGAAATCTGAAAGCACCTTAGGCAGGAACTTTCTGTTAGTCCGGAGGACCACCTTATCTCTGTGAAAAGAGATAAACTCCTGCTCCACTGACAATGCTTGTAATTCACTTATGCGTCTGGCAGAGGTGATGGCTACCAGAAACACAGTTTTCCAAGTCAAGTACTTGAGCTCAGCTGAAGACAAGGGCTCGAAGGGGGGTTGCATAAGCTGAGCAATGCAAACATTAAGATCCCAGGCAGGGGCAGGATACCTGAATGAAGGGTTGGTGTGAAGCAACCCCTTAAAAAACTTGGAAAATACAGGATGAGCTGAAAGAGAAGAGGATTTACCTGCTGAAATAAAAGCAGACACAGCTGCTAAATGCACCTTCAGGGTAGCTGGTCTCAGCCCCAAAGAATTCAGATGGACCATATAATCCAGGACTGTGGGTAGATCAGCAGAGACTGGGGAAATATGTTTTTCTGAGCACCATATGGAAAACCTTTTCCATTTGGAATTGTAAGTAGCCCTGGTGGAAGGCTTCCTTGAGGCCTTCAATATATCCATTACACCTTGGGAAAGGTGTAAATCAGCAAACTCTAACTCTTCAAGAACCAAGCCTTGAGATTGAGAGATTTGAGATTCGATACCAAACCCTTCCCTGGGCACAGGTTAACAGATTGTGATTCCTGGGAAGCACAGGGGAGGATGGACTGCTAAGGACAGCAGGAGTGGATACCAGGGTTGTCTGGCCCAATCTGGAGCTATCAGAATGACTTTGCAGGATTGGGATCTGATTTTGACTAGCGCTTTGAACAGGAGAGGAAAGGGAGGGAAGGCGTAGAGGAACTTCCCTTCCCAACTGAGGGCCAAGGCATCCAGGGGGAGTGAGCCCAACACTGGGGCCTGCAGCAAAAAAGAGGAAGTTGGTGATTGTCTGGGGCTGCAAAAAGATCTATCTGCGGGGTGCCCCATCTGGCAAATACTACTCCCAAGACCAGGGGATCCAGTGACCATTCGTGGTGGCCCTGGGAAATCCTGCTGAGAGCATCTGCCAGGACATTGCCCTTGCCTGGGAGGTGGACTGCCGTAAGGGAGGTGACTAGGCAAGCCAGAGACCACAACTTCATCGCTCGTGCACAAGGCCTAGACCGAGTGCCCCTTGTTGTTGATGTACCACATTATAGTGGTGTTGTCTGTTCTGACCTGAATACTCTTGTTCTGAACAGATTTGGAAAAAGCTTGAAGTGCTAGAAAAACTGCTCTGAACTCCAACAGGTTGATGTGGAGCAGAGATTCCTGGGGAGACCACAGACCCTGGGTGGTGAGGTCGCCCATGTGAGCTCCCCAGCCCAAGAGGGATGCATCTGTAGTAAGGATTAGGAATGAGACTGAGTGACAAAAGGAACCCCTTGTCTCAGGTTGCTCTGATCCTGCCACCACTGTAGGGCTTGGATCAGGGTTCGAGTTACTGGGATCAACTTGGTAAGAGGATCCTTTCTTTGAGACCAAAAGCTCTCAAATGGAACTGGATGTCCCTCATCTGAAATCTTGCTCCTGCACAACTGCTGTGGAAGCAGCCATGTGTCCTAGGAGCTGCAGAAAAATGCCTTGCTGGCCGGAGACCTGCAGGGTAAATGAGGAGGCCAGGGAGACTAGGGTCTTTGCCCTGTCCAGGGGAAGGAAGGCCCTGGCTTCCTGTGTGTTCAGTTCTGTGCCTATGAAGGTAAGAAGCTGGACAGGCTCTAGAACTGACTTTGAGAGATTCAGAAGGAAACCTAGAGAGGTAAGCATTTGCTGCATTATCTGAAGATGTAAATTGACCTGGTCTGGGGACTGGCCTACTATGAGCCAATCGTCCAGGTAAGGAAAGATGGCAATCTTTTGCCTTCTTAGGTAGGCAACTGCTACTGCCAGGCATTTGGTGAATACCCTTGGGGCAGAAGTAAGGCCGAAGCAGCTCGAACCTGAGGTACTTTCGATGAGAGCTTCTGATGGGAATATGGAAATAGGCATCCTTGAGGTCCAGGGAAGCTAGCCAGTCCCCTGGCCTTAGAGAGGGTAGGATAATTCCCAGAGTCACCATTTTGAACTTTGGCTTTAAAAGGTGCTTGCTCAAATATCTGAGATCCAGGATGGGCCGCCATTCTCCTGTCTTTTTTGGGGTAAGGAAGTACCTGGAGTACAAACCTTTGCCCTGGTGTAGGGGAGGAACCCTTGCCATGGTGCTGAGAGCCAGGAGGGTAGAGACCTCTGCCTCTAGGGCGAGTGCCTCTGATGGAGTTGCAGGTGGAAAAGATCTGGTTCTCAGCTTTGGAAATTTTTTGAAGCTGAGAACCAGTCCCTGGCTTACTACTTCCAGGACCCACTTGTCTGATGTTAAAGACTTCCAATCCTGGACAAAGTAAGCCAGCCTGCCCACTGCAGGTAGAGAAGAATCGGCCCTGGCAATCCCATCAGGGTGCCTGCTTGGCAGGGGCTTTGGGCTGAGGGGTGGAAGCAGGCCTGCTTGTACCCCGTCTGCCTCTCCCTCTAAAGAACCCCCTCTGAGCATAGGCAGAGGAGGAAGCTTGGGTTTGGTAAAAAGGCCTATGAAAAGGCCTGCCCCTGCCTCTAGTAAGCTGCTTTTGAGGAGTGGCCTGCCTTTCCTTGGCTTGTGCACTCCTATAGGTGGTCCTATATTCATCCATTCTGTCCATCATGTAATTCTCTGTTTGCTCCCCAAACAGAGAATTTCCCACAACAGGAAAATCCATGGCCTTAGACTGGGTATCCTGAGACAGGGTAGTACATCTGAGCCAAGCCATCCTGTGAAGTGCCACAGATGTAGCCATGACTCTTGATGAAACATCATTAGAGTCCACTGCAGCATGAAATTGCACCTTGGATGCCTCATACCATCCACAGCCACCTGTTCCAGCTCCCTGGCAAGCTGGTCAGGGACTTGTTTTGCTAGGGCCAGCACAGTATCCCATCTGGATTTCTGGTACCTAGCAGCATAAGCCATATAATTTGCTTGTCTGAGTCCCAAAGATGCTGCCATGTACTGTTTCTTTGCCATAGCATCAATCTTCCTGGAGTCCTTCTCAGGGGGTGTGAAGCTAGGGAATATTAGCCTTGTCACAGGCTGCAGCCTGCACTACCCCCACATGGCTGCATTGTTCAGTGAGGAAATCAGTGTCGGAGCCTGATAAGGTATACCTCTTGTCCATCGTTTTATCCACAGGAGGTATAGTGTGAGGAGTTTTTAAAACTGTTACTGTCTGTTTCCGAAAAGATTTATACAAAGGAATAGACAGTCTCCTAGACTCTGGAATATCCATCATTTCTACACAGTCCGGCTCCTCTTGGTCATCAACAGCTTCCTCAACAGGGAGCTGGAGAGTTTCAGCAACATTTTTATAAAACATGAAATGAGAAGGGGACTCAGAAAGCCTTGGAGGAGAAACCCCTAAGGGTCTATCTGGAGAGATGTCCGGTTCAATGGGCACATCCAGATCTTCAAAACCATATTCACTCTCCTCATATTCCTCTTCCCCCTCCTCTGGTTCATAAAAATCCTCAAAATCATAATCTTGAACCGGTGGAACTGGCCGAACCGAACACCTCCCTGAAGGTGTCGGTTCAGTCGGAACCGGGAGAGAGACTGACAATTTGAATTGCTTTAGCTATTTCTTCAGCAGTTGGGGAGAGAACTTTGGTTCTCACGCTAGCTGACTTTCTAGTCCTTTGCTGGAATCGCCTCAGAACCGGCTCTTCGCTTGCCCGAGGAAGTACGCCTGATCAGAGGGCATTCCCTCCGGTTCGGTTGGTACCGAACCAGGCTGGTCATCCGGGTCAGCGGACTTTTTGGCCTCCCTTTCCCTGAGCCTACCAACTCTCTTATCTATGGTGGCAACAGGGAAATTCTGACAAATCTGGCAGTCTGAACTGAGGTGGTCAAACCCCAGACAATAGACACATGTGGTGTGTGGGTCAGCCTTAGCAAGAGCTTCCCCACAAACACTACAGTATTGAAACCCAGTGGGTCCGGTTTTTCTTTTGGGTTTCTTAGACATAATGCCAGCCTAACCAACTTGCCCGTTTATGGCAATCCGCCAAGCAAGACACCCTTATCGGTTCCCAACCGTGTCACGGGTCGTGGAAAAAACGTAATTAAATCCGTTTTTTTTAGAACCGATAAGAACCGGGAACCGCACTCTCAAAAAGGACTAGAAGATTTAAATACAACCTGATCGGTTCAAACCGAACCGATAATGAATTACAAGTTCCACACAGAAAAACTAAATGTAAAACCTGTCTATTACTTACATTACCACAGACAGAGCTTGAATCGACCGGTTGCGGTTTAATTTCGGCTGAAAACCGAGAAAATAATACTTTTAAACCGACAAAATGAACCGGGCAGAAGGAGAAATCTCCGGAGCGACTGTTCAGTGAGGCGGAGTAAAGAATCTGACAGTTTGTGTTTGAAGAACAACAGACAGAGTTTTCAACCGAGCTCGCGCTCTAAGTTCCATGCCTGCATAGAAAGTTAACTACTTCACCTCCGGAGCAGTTCTAACCTGCGGTCATAGTGCAAGAGTCATAATATAGCAAGACTTCATGTTGTTTGAATAATCAGGAAAACAGGGACATGCATGCAACAAAGAGTACAGGGGTGTGTAGAGATGGACAGGGGAATGGTTTCCCATTAGCCAAGATGCAGATAATTACTGAACCTGGTGGCTAGCAAAATGAGAGTTTCATTTTTCACTTGTGCGGTCATGGTTTATACAGTGCAACCTGAATTACAACAAAACACAACAGGGATGCCCAACAACCAGGGGCAGCACATCATGAGGCCATGCTGACAGCCAAGGTTTGGGAACAGACCAAGGGGCTGGAAACTAGGAGGCCTGCTGGCAGGAGCGCAGTGGACAGCAGTGCATCCCAGCCTAAGGGAGGAAATGGTGCATTCCACAGCTGCAGTCACCCCTGCTGGTAGGCTAGGGAACTTGTCATAGGGGTAAATGTTATGCATAGGAGGTGACACTCTCCAGCATTATCCGATGGAGAAAGGTGATCTAAAATCTCATACAATTTTGTAAGAGGCAGAGGAACTGGGTTCCTGCCCAACTTAGCTCTTGGGAGATGGGGTAAATCTGGCTTCAGTCAGTAACAGCTACTGTCCTTAATCCAAACATCCTATGTACAGATGTGGTTTGATCTGGAAATGGTTTGCAGACCATGGAAACACCAATCAGTCTGAATGCAGTGGAGGTTGGGGCTGCCCCCTTTTCGTTGGTTGCTTCCAACCTACCTGAATACTCTCAAATACATGCTCAAATGCTCTTGGAATGATCCCCCTCTGTGCTGGCGGCTCTGTAATCCCTTGCATGGTAAATGATTTTCCACTGCCTGTCTGTCCATAGGCAAAAATAGTGCCATTGTAGCCCTCTGTAACACCCTGTTGAAATAAACAAAGAGCTGTGAGATGAAGTTGAGGGAGCACCAAACATCCAGTTTGCAATTTAAACCTTACAATTTTCTCGTTACTAAATCCCTTTTATCCCTTGCAATCTGCAGGTATTAGCATATTAATTTACTGTGGCTTGGCCCTTCAATATGATCCCCAGTTAATCCATGCACATCAGCTTGATATCACCTATATTAATAGGCTAGAAAGAAAAGGTTATTCAAGTCTGACTATTTCTTTAAGAGGTATTCATCCAAAGCCACACAGCATCATCCCAGCGCGAGGAGCCGGGACCCGGAACTGTCCACTTTGATTCAAACCACAATTGTGTGACTGTGTCACCTCCCATGTACAGATCTTTTCTTGCTTGAGAGTGAAGCAACTGCAAATAGTGTGCCCCACGGCTCTGTCCTGGGCCCAATCCTCCTCTCCATTTTCCTAACTGACCTCCCAAATGCCTGTACCTCTGAGGTCATCCACATGTATGCAGACAATATGGTAGTCAATACCTCTGGTGATTCCACCCCCAGCTTGGCTGCTCAGATCAAACTGGATTTCTCTAACACCCAACAATGGTTCCGGAACAATCAACTAACACTTAAAGCAGCAGTACGACGAAAGTGCCAAAAATTTGACCCTACCTTTATTTCCCACTATAAAAGATTCCAGGCATCTACCAGTTTTATTTGGTGGTACAATTTTCTAGTACCACCAACATTTGAGTATGTTGTAAATGTTGTAATTTAGTTTTTGTTCAAGAAAAAAGATGGCTGCCACATTTGGCTTAAAAATATAGAAACACAGAATTTGACGGCAGATAAGGACCGCTTGGCCCACCCAGTCTGCCCATTTCTCTACCTAATGGATAAGCTGCAGATCCTAGTTAACCAGCAGCCTACTTCTTCCTACCCCCACCCCTTAGAACTGCCTTATGACTGTCCCATGCATGCTTGAATTCCACCGTTTTTGACTCCACAACCTCCTCAGGAAGGCCGTTCCATGCATCCACAACCTCTCTGTGAAAAATACTTCCTTAAATTACCTCTGAGCCGCCTCCCCATCTTCAAATTGAGCCCCTTGTTCTTACACACCTCTTTTTGAAAGATGCTACCCTCTTGGACTTTGTTGATTCCCTTGAGGTACTTGAAAGTTTCTATCATGTCCCCTCTCCCTCCTTTCTCGAGGCTATACATATTAAGCTCCTTAAGTCTCTCTTCATATGTCTTCCGGTGCAGACCCTGCACCATTTTAGTTGCCCTCCTCTGGACAGCTTCCATCCTGTCTATGTCTTTGCAGAGATTGGGTCTCCAGAACTGCATGCAGTACTCAGATGGGGTCTCACCAGCTGTCTGTACAGAGGATAATAACTTTCTGTTTCTACTGGTGATGCCTCTCCTATGCATCCCAGTATCCCCCACCCTCCTTGCTACCCTCTCACATTGCTTGCCCACATTTAGGTCATCTGATATGACTACCCCAGGTCCCTTTCCATTTTTGTTGTTGTTAGTATCTCACCCCATTGTGTACTCTTCCCTGGGTTTTTGTTTCCAGGTGCATTACTTGCACTTCTAGCATTAAATCTAAGCTGCCATACATTTGACCATTCCTCTAACCTGCCAAGTCCTTCTCATCCTTTCCACCCCACCTTGTGCATCAACTCTGTTGCAGATCTTTGTGTCATCTAGAAGAGACATACTTTTCCTTCCAGTCCCTCTGCAATGTTGCTTATAAAGACATTGAAGAAGACCGGTCCTAATACTGAACCCTGCAGTACCCCACTAGTAACCCCTTTCTTCAGAGTGGACTCCATTTACTATTACTCTCTGTGTCCTATTCTCCAGCCAATTCTTTACCCAGGCTTCATCTTGGGACCCACTCCCAGGCTGGCTAACTTGTATATTAATCTTTTGTGTGGGACTGTGTCAAATGCCTTGCTAAAGTCTAGGTAGGCCATGTCCACAGCCCCTCCTGATCTACTACTTTGGTCACCCAGTCAAAGAAATCTATCAGATTTGTGTGGCATGACCTTCCTGCTGTGAATCCATGCTGCCTTGGGTCCTGTGCCCTCTGGCCTCTAGATACTCGACAATTCTTCCTTCAGAAGTGATTCCATCATTTTCCTACCACTGAGGTTAAACTAACAGGTCTGTAGTTTTCTGCTTCTGCACTGCTCCCACTTTTGTGAAGGGAATCACATCTGCCCTCCTCCAGTCCTCGGCACCACCCCATCCTCCCATGATTTGTTAAAGAGGGTAGTCAGTGGTGTCACTAGTTCTACCCTTAGTTCTTTTAGAATTCTGGGATGAATCCCATCAGGCCCCATTGCTTTGTCCACCTTCAGTTTTAAGAGTTCTTTCAGAACCCTTTTTTCTGTAAATGAGCTGGTATCATCTTCTGTATCCAGAGTGTTTCTACTGTTTGTTTTAGGTACCTCCTCCTATTCCTTTGTAAATACTGAGCAAAAATATTTGTTTAGTATCTCTGCCTTTTCACAGTCACCCTCTGCCCAGCCTCCCTCCCCTTTATTAAGCCTCACTATCCCTCCCTTGGTCTTCCTTCGCTCCCTGATGTACCTATAAAAGGTTTTATCCCCCTTCTTAACTGAGTTGGCTGTCTTTTCCTCGGTTTGGACCTTTGCTGTTCTGACTGCCTTCCCAGCCTCCTTTTGCTTTAACTGATACAGTTCTCTGTCCTGCTCCTTCTGTGATTCCTTGTACTTCCTGAATGCTTTCTTTTCTCTTGAACCTTCACTGCCACTTCCTTTGAGAACCATAGTGGTTTCTTACATCGTTTCGTTTTGTTTATTTGCTTCACACAAAGGCTTGTTACCTCTGTGATGGCAGTTTTTATTATTCCCCATTGTTCTTCCACCCCTCCTTCCTGCCCATTTGCTAGTGCATTCCTTAGGCACTCACCCATTTTGGCAAAGTCAGCCCTCCTAAAGTCCAGTACTTTGCCTTTGTATGGCTTGACTCTATTGCTGTGTTTATTGTGAACCATACTGTTCGAAGGTCGCTAGTTCCCAGATGGCTACCCACTTCTACATCTGTGATCTCTCTTCATCTCCATTTGAGAGAACCAGGTCTAAGATTGCTCTCCTCGAGTGGGCTCCAATACTAGTTGTTAAGGCATGCCCCTGTAGGGCATCTAGAATAACCCCACTCTTGAAGTGGCTACTGCAACTGCACTCCAGTTAACATCTGGCATATTCAGATCACCCATCAGCAATATCTCCCCTTTTTCTGCCATTCTAAGTATACTTTCTATCATTTCCTTGTCCATTTCCTCCCCCTGAGAAGGGGATCTGTATACAACCCCTGTGTGGATTGTGGTGCCATTGTGTGTCTCCAAATTTACCCACAGTGCATCTTCTCCTCCCTGTTTTCCCTTTTGTTCTGTTGCTTTGATTCCTTCCCTTATGTAAAGAGCTACTCCTCCTCCTCTTTTACCCCCGTCCCTCCTGTAGATAGTGTATCCTGGTATGTTTACGTCCCAGTCATGGTTTTGTGTGTACCATGTTTCTGTGACTGCCACGATATCCAGATGTTCCTCCTCCATCAAGGCCACTAATTCAGGAAGCTTGTTACCCAGACTATGGGCATTGGTACTCATTGCTCTCCATTTTTTGATGGCTTTACCTTCTGTTGCAGCATCCCCACTGACCTTTCTACCTCTGTCTTTTTCTCATTTAGTACCCTGTTTTGTAGGAGAGGCTGGGATTTTCTGCTGCTTATCAGTGCCTCCCCCTTGACTAGTTTAAAAGCTTGCCAATGAAGCATTTAAACCGATTGCTCAAAAGACTTGTTCCTTCCTGGACAGATGCAGACCATCCTGCCAGTATAGGCTGGTGTCCCTCCAGGTGGAACCCCAGTCCCCAGTGACCCCTGTGCTCCACACCATTTTTTCAACCATTTATTAAACTGCATGGTGCAAAGTACCCTCGCCTCACTCATGCCATTGACAGGCAGCACCTCTGAGAAGAATACTGTGTGTGCTACTTGTCTTAGGCCCCTCCGCAATTCTACAAAGTCCTTCTGCACTGAAGACCTGGTAAGGTTAGGATCGAGAAAATAAAAAAAACTCATGGTGCACAGCATGTTTGACAGCTATGTTAGTATTTTTTGAAATTGGCTTTTTTTAACAGTTTTCATTGCACTGGTGCTTTAATGCCAAGAAAAAGGACTCTTATGATCTCTGGCACCAGGCAGAGTCTGGCCAGACTCTCACCACTCCCCTCCTTCCATACCCTTGATGGTGTGGTGACGGAAAGACACCTCCTACTTCAAATACCTTGGGTTTTGGTTGAACCATCACCTCAGTTTCTCTGTGCATGTGGACGCCATCCACAACAAGCTCTGCCCTAAACTCTGTGCTCTTTACAGGAATAAAGCATGCATCCTGCTTCCTGTCCGCAAGAGAAATCATATTGAAAATTATCCTCCTAATTTTCGATTACGGTGACATTGTTACAGTGCAGCTGCTAAGTCCACACTGGCCAAACTGGACTCCCTTTTTCACTTTCTCTGCTGCTTTTCTCTGTACTTCGTAAGAAGAACTTCTCAACAACTGCCCCCCTCGCCCCCACTATTGCTCCCTCTATTCCTCTCTCTTATACTTCTCACTCTTCCACCCTCCCTCGATGCCAAGTGACTGTCCCAGTGCACATCTTTTGTCCCCAAATTCTGGCTTGGCTCCCTCCAGAGCACCTTATCTCCCACCTTTCATCCCCATCTGCCTTCACTTGATTCCTTTGTAGCACAGACTCTTGCTCCCTCACCCTCCCTCCCATGAAATCTACTGCAGGTCATGCTGCGTTCTCTTCCTGCTTCCCTAAGCCCTGGTCTTCCCTTCCCCCTGCTATCCACGCCACTTCATCCCTCTTTTCCCTTAAATCCTTCCTTCATGACTTCAAAACTCACTCCTGTAATTGCCCTTGAATGCAATGTGCACCCCTGGCTTTCAGGCCCTCCCAATAATCCCTTACCTATTGGCTGCAGCTTAACCATGGGTTTTTCCACCTTGTTTGTAGTGCTGAATCTGTGAATTTATGCATCTCTTCCATTGGTCATGGCTACTGTATGTAAACAACATCAGTGGTGATAAAAATGTTCCCTGATAAAGAGAGACTACATAATGGGTTGCAGTTTATCTCCAAGTGGTAAGATCTATAACTCACAATTGGTGATGCCACAAGTTAGTTATGAAGGTCCTATCACTCATGTGTGGAGTTAAATGTGCTATTCTACTGAAACTCATTATGTATTTGATTATGTAATAGATATACCACTCTGAGGTGTGCGGTCGCGCTCTGATATACGTGCGAGGCCATAGGAGCTGAGTCGTCAACCGCCCAAGGCGTGAGTATATAAGTCTGACCGCACACCTCAGGAGTGGTTTATCTATCTTATAAATGTCAAAATTGTTTTGGAGGGGGGTAAAAGCAGGTGTGCGGTTGCGCTCTGATATACACATGGCCATGTGATGCTGGTCAGCTAATGATATTGCTGCAATTTCCCTACCCATTTTATAAATATATATATATATATATATATATACACATATATATCACACTATTTGTAATACATTTATTCAATTTTCCTTTTTTAAAACTTCTTTCCATGGTACGTCCTCTAGCTAGCCCATTGTTCACTGCATTTGGTTTCCAGATTCTAAGTATAATAAATTGTGTTCCATGTAAAATGAATTGTATTATAAGGGAAAATAAATATTTATCCAAACAATACCATGATTTATTTGCCAATTATTTGCCACTGGTGTGCAAGGGTTGAAACTGCATTTTGCAGTGACTAGCCAGCAGGGCTAGTGACTGGGAAAATCCACTAGCCCCACAGACTTTTCCACAGGCCCAGCTGGTGTACTTATTGAAATGTTACCTTCTCCAGTACAAGCCTGCAGGGCTAGTTAAAGGAAAATCTCACTATGGTTGCCCGATACATAACCTGCCAATATGGGACTAGTGGGCTGGTGCCAATTCTGACCCCTGGTGTGCTGTATACTGTATTTATTTATCACGCTATCTAACCTTCAGATAAACATTTTTCTAGATGCTGGATACATCACAATCACTTTCCTTGACCTCTGCACAGAACATAACCAATCAGAAAGCAGCTATCGTAAGCTGATGACATCATAATAGGCCTATGCATCACTGAAGACATAGTTCAGATCACAGAAAAACAGAAAATCTTCACACTAAAAGTTGATTTAAAAAGGTATAACTGATAAACAAATTTTGTATAAATCAAATACACAATGGTGTGACTCAAAATACATAGAAACACAGAATTTGATGGCAGATAAGGATTGCTTAGCCCATCTAGTCTGCCCATTTTTCCTATCTGTTTCATATACCGCAGATCCTAAACGATTTGTGGCTTACCCTCTCTTTCCTATCGCTAGAGCTCCTTCATCTCTGTCCCATGCGTTTTTGAATTCCCCTACCGTTTTCACCCCTACAACCTCTGCCAGGAGGCTGTTCCATGGATCCATCACCCCTAAGTCCACCCCCCTCTATTTTCATATCATGGCCCTTTGTTCTTGAATATTTTTTTTTTTTGAAAGCTGCTACCCTCTTGTACCTTATTTACACACTTGAGGTATTGGAAAGTCTCTATCATATCCCCCCCTCCCTCCTCTCCTCTCCTCTCTTCCAGGGGAATATATATTGAGATCCTCCAGTCTTCCCTCATATGACTTTCGGTGCAGCCCCTGCACCATTTTTGTTGCCCTTCTCTAAACCACTTCTGTTCTGTATATGTCCTTCCAGAGATGTGATCTCCAGAACTGGACACAATACTCTAGATGAGGTCTTACCAATGTTCTATACAGTGGCATCACCACTTCCTTCCTTCTCCTGGAGATACCTCTTCCTATGCACCCCAGCATTCCACTGGCTCTCCTCACAGCCTTCTCACATTGTTTGATAACCTTTAGATCATCAGATATGATTACTCCCAGGTCTCTTTCCTGTTGATGGCCATCTGTAAGTCCCCCGAATTTCTGTGCCCCAAGTGCATGATCTTGGATTTCTTTGCAATGAATCTTAGATGCCACACCTTTGACCACTCTTCAAGCCTACTTAGGTCCCTTCTCATTTTCTCAATCCCTCCTGGAGTGTCAACCCTGTTGGAGATCTTCGTGCCATCTGCAAAGAGACACACCTTACCTTCCAGCCCCTCTGCAATGTCGCTTATGAGGGTTGGCAGTATAGCCTAGAGGTTAGAGTAACGAGCTGTGAACGAGCTTGGTACATCCAGAAGATCAGACCTGGGTTTGATTCTCAGAACCTCCACTTTCATACTGTGTGACTCTGAGCAAGTCACTTAGCCGCACAGTTTTTCAGGTCACTCCTCCTAGTGGGCCTTACCCAATTACCAAAGACAAAAATAAATAAATGCCACCCTTTTCTCCCTTACCTTCTCGAACACTTCTTTGAGAATTATAATGGTGTTTTCTGTCTTTTTGTTTTGCTTACTTGCCTAATACAATGGCTTGTTGCCTCCACTATTGCTCCCTTAAGACACCAGCATGAATGGCAGTGCCATTTCCCTCCTCCAGGGCGATCCACAGTGCCTTTACCTCTCCCTGCATTCCCTGTACCTCAGCTGCCTTAATTCCTTCCCTAACGTAGACAGCCCCTCCTCCTCCCTTTTTACCCACCCTGTCCCTCCTGAATAGAGTGTAACCTGGTATTGCCATATCCCAGTCATGGTTTCCCTTGAACCATGTCTTGGTAACAGCAACAATGTCCACCCTCAGCCATCAAGGCCACTAGGTCCAGAATTTTGTTTCTCAGACTGTGGGCATTTGTGCACAACTGATCTCCACTTGTGAAGGGACAAGAGTTTTGTAACTCACTTGTGACTTCACCACTCATGGTCTTGCCCCCTTATACATAAAGATACATTGTATATTTTGAGCATGGCCATTGTATATTCCCTGTTTATATCTGCCTCTTTGCACAGCAATTGTAACTTGCAATTAATTTTATTTTATTGCACCTCATTGTCAGAGTTGTATTGTACTCCCCTTTCCCCATCCTCAGGATGCATCTGGAAAGAGCTATTACCAGCTCAGTTTGTATTTCCTGTTAAAAGTATGACATTAAATCAATCAATCAGTCAATAGTTTGCTACACCTAAACAGTACTGACAAGATGACGAGTATGTGATGTGTAATATGGAGGTATACTACTAGAAGGAATACAGTTAGAGTTGAGTAGTCTTTTCTTTTATCAACAAGGATTCATCCATAACCGCACACACATTGCATTAGCTATTACCAGTACCAACAAGAGGATGACAGTTCTGGAGCAATTTGGGGAACATACTCTACAGTGCAGCAGAACCAAAGTCTGCATCCCTGCAGGACTGGAAATCACTCAGTATTGTAGCGAGAGGTAAAGGTGCATGTAAATGTCCAGGTGACCACTTGCAAATGAGACAGACCTAAAGGCCAGTGCTGAGGTGGCTACATCCCTGCCTGAGTGGACACCCAGTGATTCTGGGACAGAGTGTAAGAAAAGAATGCAGTATTAGAATTCACAGGAATATATACTGTGTGTGTGTTTATTTAAAGTTTATGGTCATGGGATGAGTTCTATGAGATTCAAGTCTCCTTACAGACAGAAAGGCAAGGCAAGGCAAATTGTATTTAAAAAGATGCTCAACCCAGAGGCTCTGGGTGCCGTACAGAAATGAAAACAATTGCAAAGAAAAAAACAACAAAAAACGTCATAATAAATACAACAAATTAAATGACACAATTTAAAATTAAATAAATACATCATAAAATAACTGAAAATAACTAATAAATAAATAACTGAATAGCCTGGGATGGAATTAAATCACAGAAGTCAAGCCAGAACAAGATTATAAAACAAATTCCGGGAAGCCCTGATTGCACAGAAAGGCCTCGAGGTGGGCTTTGAAATACCTGTACTGAAAGGGCCTCTCTTACAGCTGAAAGTAGCGAATTCCACAGGATGGGGCCGGCGACACTAAAAGCTCTGTCACTGTCAGTTTTTAACCTCATCCTGGGAATCGCAGGGAGGCCCCTAGAAGAGGAGTGGAGGAAGCAGACCGAGACAGCAGGTGTAAGGAGGTCCTTCAGGTAACCTGGGCCCAGGTCATGTAGGGCCTTAAAGGTGAGCAAGCCCACCATAAAGAGTACTTTCCACCTGGCCGGCAGCCAGTTCATTTCACGCAGCACGGAAGTGATGTGTCAGTACTTAGAATGCCCCATCAACAACCTGGCAGCTGCATTCTGCACAAGCTGCAGCCAGCGGAGGGTACCTCCAGAGACCCCGAGATAGAGTGCATTACTGTAGTGAGGTCTAGACATCACAAAGGCATGCACCTAGGTGGGGAGGTCCAGGGGCAGAACTAGGGGCTCTATCCTGCCGATATTCCTTAGATGGTAAAAGCTGGTGCTGACAATGGATAACATCTCAGATTTAAGTGTCAGTCCGCTGTCAAGAATAACGCCCAGATCAGGCACCGTAGTGGAGGCCTTCAGCAGTACAGATCCAAGAAAAAGCCCTGTCTCTACACCACAGGCCATCCTATCACGCCTTATGTTCAACTCCAGAACATCCCATGTCAAAAAATACAATACAGAGACATACTGTACTACACAGTGCTGTAAATATAGCTTGACAGGGTATTTTCAACCACTGGAAGGCCTGGTGCAGTGCTAAATAGGGGACAACTGTTTGACTGAGCACCTGATGGGTTCTGTTCTACTCAAGTGAAAGTTTAAGGCCCTTTTTATATCCAGAGAGTGAAGGTTCACCTCACCTCTGTGGTGTAAGGTGAAAGAAAAAATCTAGGGAAAGAAACACACTAACTAACAGGGAACTCTGAGGAGTGAATTCTAAGAAATACCTTGCCCCTATGGAAAATGAATGGTATGGGGTCAATAAATAGAGCCTGAAGCTCACTTTCTTTTCTGGCCAAGGTTACAGCAACTAAAAACGCATTCTTTCAAGACAAAAATGTTAAACTATAAAAGTACAATGGTTTAAAAGGGGGCTCAACAATTCTGGCAAAACTAAATTAAGGTCCCAAGCAGGGCTAGGATCCTGGAGAGGGGTATTCCTTCAGGAACTTTTTAAAAGAAGACACCAAGACAACAAATCCCCTTCTCTGGACCTATACACTAACATGGCTGCTAGGTGTGTCTTCAGGAAAGCTATTTTCAACCTTGAAGACACTAAAACAGCAGGTAGTTTAGGAGGACCCTTGCTATTTCCAAGTGACACGGGAAATAGCAAGCTGGCTGCACCAAATGGCAAACCTTTTCCACTTCAACGCATAAGATTTTCTGATAGCAGATTTCTTGGAAACCACTAGCACATCCTGGACTTCTTCTGACAACCCCAGGTGCTTGAATTCTGCTCTTTCAGGTGTTATCCCTTTAAGTGCAGTGACTGAATGCCCAGTTGGGCTATTCTCCCCATGGACATGGATGGTTAAAATGTCTGACCTGAGAGGAAGGGCAATGATTTTGTGGACACAGGTGAAGGAGGGCCAAGTACCAGACCTGCCATATTCAATTCAGCGCTATTAGGAGCATCCAGAGTCATTCCTGGTAAACTACAAGGATGACCCTCTGATTATTTTGCTATTATGCCATCATTGTGCTATTATGCAATTCGTAATCAACCACAACTTCTCTATTCCTAATGTCATCTCTGTGCTGTTATTAATTCCTGTAATATGCTTCTGCTGATGTATTTGTTGCTTTGACAGTTATCTTACTTTATGTACCTGATTATTGTTCATTGCTGTATTTTTCAACTGGTACTCTCCCGTGTCGTGCCTGAAAATAGGCAGTTTTTTTGCCTAGTGCACTTACCTGGTTACCAAAAGCTAATAAATAAGTAGTAGGAAAGGAGAGAGAGCAGAACTTTCCTGCCCAGTTAAGGGCTAGAGCCTCTACCCATATGGTTCATTTCTGGTGGCCTTGCCCAGTACAGTGGAATTTTTATGTCTTCCCAGAGATAATGAGATCTTTTTGGAAAGTTACCCACTCCCTGAAGATGCTGTCCAGGACCTCTCAGTTCAAACACCCTTATGAGTTATGGTCTTAATGCAACCTTGACTGTTCACTTAGTAATTCAGCTCACTCACCAGATGAACTGCCATTAGAGGCATGTGAATGGAAAAGAATAGTTTTCTCAGTTTCACGGCTTCCACACATGGTCTGGATGATCTAGCACTCACTTGCTTAATCAGGCAGAACACTGCAGTGGTGATGTCTATGTTTCCCTTAACTGTTTAATTTACCACCAACAGAATGAATGCCTGCAGAAACTGGTGAACTGCACTTAGCTCCAGCACACTGATGCACAGGGAGGATTCCTTTTTGGATAAAGTCCCATGCACTAACTCCTTACTTACATGAGCACCCCAACCTGTCATTGACGTATCTCTGGTCAAGTGGCGTAAGGATGAGGGGGCCAGAAGGGAATTCTGTCTCTGAGGTTCTGTTACATCTATCACTAGGGTAAGGTCAGTTCCTTGAGGTATCATTGAACTAACCTCACATGAAACTGTGCCAAAGGGACTACCTAGTGGCTGAAGCCATCAGGCCCAGGAGTCAAGCAAACTCCCTGATCATGTGCTGTTGACCTGCCTAAAAGAATCTGGCAAAAGACATCAGGATCGAGGCTCAATCTAGGGGCAGAAGAGTTTTAACTTGAGAAGAACAGTTGCAGCCAAAGACATGGCCAGATATTTCCTGAAATTTCTGTGATCTCTCTAGAGAAATTCCTTGCCTGCCTCAAGTACCACTGAGGGCCGCCAGAGAGAACCTCTTTAGATATATCATAAAATAACTGTAAATGTCCAAATGTATCTATGGCTGCAACTGAATCTAGGCTCTTAGACTCTTATAATTGCCATCTTGCTTCTAATGGTGGCAGGCGATGTCAATAATCCCGGTCACATTCCCCCCATCCCATTCAGATTTCTAAAGGGTTGTGTTACTCACCTCATCATCTGCAAATAAACCACCTGCAACCCCTCATGTTCAACTTTAATTATGATTTTCTAGTAATCTCAGAATCCTGGCTCTCTACCAAGATCATTAATTCATCTGTTTCTCTCCCTGGCTTTACAATTGCCCAGCAGATCAAGCCAAGAGATGGTCGAGTTGCAATATTTGTCACCACTCATTTCCAGTTAATGCCAGTGCTCTCGACTACCACTTCTTCGGCTTATGAGCTGTTCCTAGCTTTCACTCCCATTCTCTGTCTCTGTCTTTATTGCAGGTGTCTACGTCTGCCCTGGAATATCTCCTGCCTCCATAAGTGATATCCTCACCTCTATCCCCTCTCATTCTTCCTCTGGGAAGTTACTCATACTTGGAAATTTTACCTTCAACTAGCTCACTCTTTCTTCCCAGAAATTATGCCTCAATATAAAGTCACTGCAACTCCCCCAGTTGATCTTTGACCCCAACTGCTTCAATCATAAAACCCATATCCCTCCCTCCTTGACTGGGTCCTCTCTTCTCATCCTCATTGCACTGTGGTTGCGCTGTGTGTAACCACCATATGGTGTACTGTGTGCAGAAAATTCCATGAACCAAAACTCCCCCAAAATCTATCTACACTGGTTTGTTTAGATCGCTGAACTTGTCTTCTCCTCATGCTGACCTGCTCTCTACTGACTGGTCTCTTATCTCAGCAGCAACCAACATCAGTTCTGCCCTCCAGTTCTTCAACTCTATGTTCTTGGCTGTCTGGTACCACCCCGCCCCCATTACAAAAAAACAGGGCCAGAGGCTCCTGCTACCTGTGGAGCTCGGCAGACATGCTTGCCTGCTTCCGTGCTGGAGACAAGGCCTGGAGGGCTCATCAGGTCAGTGTCTCCCCTGCTGATCTGGCAAATTATTGGGCCTTTCACAGTACCTGTACCAGAACTACCAAGCGTGTGAAGTTCAAATACTTTGCATCCACACTACAGAGCAACCTCAGCTACCCCTCCAAGTTCTGGAAGGTTATCCACTCCTTAGTCTCAGTGCCAGCCCAGTTCTCAAGTTGGGCGACTCCATCAACTTTGACCCTACTGCTGTTGTCTCCTCCTTCAACACCTGCTTCACCTCCTATGCTCCTTCTCTCATCTCCTCTTCTCCTCCTCTTTCTCCTTTGTATTTAATTATTTATTTAAAGTTTGGTGACCGGGAGAGGTACACTGAGCCGAGGCTCATTTCAAGGTGTGACCTGGGGGAAGGGAGGTAATTACAATAGTCAGGCAAGTTACAGTAGCGTGGGTTGAAGCAAAAGTACAGATCCAATAAAAATAATACACATAATACAAGAAATTAATTACAAGTCGAGGTATACATAGCAAACATGGATAGTACAATGTGCTGGAAATGTAAATTATGTACCTACTGTAATTCTTGATCTTCTTGGATGAACTCTCCACCACTCATTCACACTAATGGGACTACACCAGAGACACTAGGACCCAGCAGGAGCCAAAAATCGACAGGAGGGCCAGCGTCGAGGCATGGCCACAAGGAGTGACACCACAAGCCTGGCTTGCGCTGTATAGACTACCTCGGCATCGACCCTCCAACCACCTCAGTACCTTTTGTTCCGAGGAGGTACAGCGTAAACTAACCTAGTGAAACTAACCTATGCCAGACATAAGATAGTCTAGATGACCCATGCAAGAAGGGTCAACACAACAGAGTCTTCACAGCCTAGCCATCGAGGGAGTGAAGACCATGAACAGATAACTGAGCTCAGGGGATGGCGGGTGGGCGTGTGAATGAGTGGTGGAGACTTCATCCAAGAAGATCAAGAATTATGATAGGTATGTAAGTTACACATCTTCATGGACATAAAGAGTGGGCTATTAAGACTGTGCCAGGCAGTGGCGCAAGTGGGGGTGCAGCACAACTGAGCTGTGCTGGGGCCAGGACAGAGCGATATTCAATGGTGACGTACAAAGGCGCATCTTCATTGAATATGGCATAGAATGCGCCTGGCTCAAGAACAATGTGCCAGCGCACTCCCCAGACAGGGAGGACCAGGAATGCTCCAGTGCAAATGCAGTTGCGCTCTGACATCACCCACGATATTCAGAGCTGGGCATGCAAATGGGGCCATAATATATGCATGGCACACATGGGGCTATTAGCAAGCCATTATGGCCCCATAGAAACATAGAATTTGACGGCAGATAAGGACCGCTTGGCCCACCCAGTCTGCCCATTTCCCTACCTAATGGATAAGCTGTAGATCCTAGTTAACCAGCAGCCTACTTCTTTCTACCCCCACACCCTAGAATTGCCTTATGGCTGTCCCATGCATGGTTGAATTCAATCACTGTTTTTGACTCCACAACCTCCTCGGAGGCCGTTTCCATGCATCCACAACCTTCTCTGTGAAAAAATACTTCTTACATTACCTCTGAGCTGCCCCCCCATCTTCAAATTGTGCCCCTTGTTCTGTACATAATTTTTTTGAAAGATGCTACCCTCTTGGACTTTGTTGATTCCTTGAGGTATTTGAAAGTTTCTATCATGTCCCCCTCCCTCCTTTCCTCGAGGCTATACATATTAAGCTCCTTTAGTCTCTCTTCATACTCGTCTTCCGGTGCAGACCCTGCACCATTTTAGTTGCCCTCCTCTGGACAGCTTCCATCTTGTCTATGTCCTTGCGGAGATTGGGTCTCCAGAACTGCACACAGTACTCCAGATGGGGTCTCACCAGCTGTCTGTACAGAGGATAACAACTTCCTGTTTTCTATTGGTGATGCCTCTCCCTATGCATCCCAGTATCCCCTCAGCCCTCCTTACTGCTCTCTCACATTACTTGCCCACTTTTAAGTCATCTGATATGACTACCCCCAGGTCCCTTTCCATTTTTGTTGTTATTAGTATCTCACCCCCCACTGTGTACTCTTCCCCTAGGTTTTTGTTTCCCAGGTGCATTACCTTGCACTTCTTAGCATTAAATCTAAGCTGTCATACATTTGGCCATTCCTCTAACCTTGCCAAGTCCCTTCTCATCCTTTCCACCCCACCTTGTGCATCAACTCTGTTGCAGATCTTTGTGTCATCTGCAAAGAGACACCTTTTCCTTCCAGTTCCTCTGCAATGTAAACACAAAGACATTGAAGGACTAGTCTAATCCTGAACCCTCGGCACCCCACTAGTAAACCCCCTTTCTTCAGAGTGGACTCCATTTACTGTTACACTCTGTGTCCTATTCTCTAGCCAATTATTTACCCAGGCTATCATCTTGAGACCCACTCCCAGGCTGGCTAACTTGTATATTAATCTTTTGTGTGGGACTGAGTCAAATGCCTTGCTAAAGTTGAGGTAGGCCATGTCCACAGCCCCTCCCTGATCTACTACTTTAGTCACCCAGTCAAAGAAATCTATTAGATTCGTCTGGCATGACCTTCCTGCTGTGAATCCATGCTGACTTGGGTCCTGTGCCCTCTGGCCTCTAGGTACTCGACAATTCTTTCCTTCAGAAGTGATTCCATCGTTTTCCCTATCACTGAGGTCAAACTAACAGGTCTGTAGTTTCCTGCTTCTGCCCTGCTCCCACTTTTGTGAAGGGGAATCACATCTGCCCTCAATGAGCAGGGCAGCCTGGCGAAATGCGCCTGGCACCCTGCGGTGTTGCCGGCAGCAGTAGCTGGAGACTTGGCAGTTGATGCCCCTCCACGTATGCCCGATGGTGGGCAGTAGTTCAAGAACAACCCCAGCCTGGTGGTCTAGTGGTCCCCCCTACCCCTCATATGCCCGATCTCAGGCGATACTAAAAATATAAGTAAACCTGGTGGTCTAGTGGGTCCCCCCTCCACTCCCACCCACAGAGGCCCCCCCATCATCGGCAGGCGGCAGCACCCTGCCCGCTGAATGACAGCATACAGTATGATCTGTAAGTCTGTTGGTCCACACTGTGGTCCAGTGGGCTTGCAGACCATACTGTACTACACAGGCACACTTCAACATAAATTGGCTCTCTAACTTTGCCCCACCCTACAAAGATGCTATTGTGGCAGTTAACCTCACCAAACTTGTTACCTTCCCCACCCATATCAATCCCACTAATGGAACCTTTACCCACCTGGACCTTGTCCTATCCAACTGCCCCCACAAAATCACATGCAACACAGTGCTCCCAAATGCCCTAAGTGACCATTCACCAGTACTTTGCACCTGGTTATGCAAGGTTAAGAAACCAGCCCCTAAAACTGTCCTCCTGCATCAGATCAAACCGGGCAAACTGGGACTGCTAAAAGACCACCTTGCCCACTGGGACTAGTCCCTAATAAACCTTGCCCCCGATACTGACACTGCCCTAAAGTATTTCATCCATTCCTTCAATTCAGCCTGTGACATATATGCTCCCGTCATTCAGTGTAGTGTCAAAGGTCCTGACACCACCTGAATCTCAGAGGCTTTACTTGATCAGATGCACCACAGAGACAATCTCTGGCAAAAAAGCCCTAAACTCTGGCAAGCCATCGGACAGACAATGCTACCGGGCCACATGAAATAGGTGTACCTAGGCCATATGCAAAGCCAAAGCTGAATACCATAGAGCTTCCCTTGCCTCCACCTAGGGCTCCGGTCGCACGTTCTAGGACAATATGAAGGAAATCAACGGTATATCTATGGCCCATCCCCAACCCAGCTTAACATCAACGGTTCCATCTCCACTGACCTGCAACTCATTGCCGATATCTTTGACTCCTTCTTCTCTGACCTCAGTTCTGTTCTTCCCCCATCTTCTTTGATCCCCTGTCCCACCTCCCAGCCCCCCTCATACCCTCACCCACCCTTTCACTTCAGAGCTCTCTCTGTGCAGGAAGCTAAGCTCTACCTCCTTAAAGCACTAAGCGGCACTCACCACAGTAATGACACCCTAGACCTCAGATTCCTTCGCTTGGTCTTGGATGTGGTCCTCTACACTCTTACCAGCCTTCTCAACCGCTCCCTATGCCTTGGTAAGTTCCCTTCCATCTGGAAAACTGCTGTCATCACCCCTATTCACAAAAGCGGCAACTGTGTTTCCCTTGGGAACTATCATCCCTTCGCCACCCCCCCCCAAAAGCCCTGGAAAAACTGTCTCGGTTCAGCTTATGGATTACCTCACTAAATATGACCTTCTCTGCAGGGAGCAACATGGATTACGGCAAGGCCACAGCACCACCACCGCCCTCCTGGAATTTACCAGTATAATCCACTCCGCTCTTGACAATGGGTGCCCGGTTGGCTCGGTCTTCATAGACCTGTCAAAAGCCTTTGACACCATTAAACACACCCTCCTCCTATCTACCCTCTCTCACTTAGGCCTCTCCCAGGAGGTTACAGCTTGGTTTGCGGACTACCTATCTACTAGGTCCCAGCGTGTCAAATTAAATGTCTCTCTCTCTCTCTAACTGCCTCCTGGTCCTATCTGAGGTACCCCAGAGATCCAACCTAGGGCCCATTTTGTTTAGTTTATTCCTTCATACCCTACCCAAGGCCTGCTCTGAGAAAGTCCTCATATGCTGACGATACAGTCCTCCTTCTATACAGTCCCCATCTCCCTTCAACTATCCCTCCAGAATTCCTTTAGTGAGGCTGAAAAAAATCCTGGTTTGTCAACCATAGGCTGGTGCTAAACCACAAAATGACCATGATTATGTTGTTCACCCACAACCAAAGCAAACTCAAAGGAACCCCACTCCAAATTCTTACCAACCAACTCCACCCCCTCGAGCAGGTGAATACCTTTATATATCTTGGCATCACCCTAGACTCTTCACTCACCTTTCATGAACATATTCACCTCCTCAGTACCGCAGTCAACTCTAGGATTGTCCTGCTCTATCACCACAGGAGCTGCCTCTCCCCTAACGCCCTCTGGCTCGCAGTCTCTTCCTTCGTCCTGTCTCTCATAGACTACAGGATCCTGATCTACGGGGCAGCTGATAACACTGCCCGCCATAGAATTAAGGTCTCCTTAAATAAAGCTTGCGGTCTAGTCACGGTAGTGGCAGACTCACCCACACCTACACACTATACAACTTAGCCAACTGGCTCAACTTTGATGAAAGGTTGAGGTATCAGACCTATTTGCCAGGAAGATAACCAGTGGTCTTGCCCCCTCCTGGTCTATCCACTCTCCTCCAACTGACACCCACGAATGTAGCCACCCAGAGTTCCTCCAAACCTACCCTCCTAGTACTACGCTTCAGGACTGCCTTGGGACAGAGCTCCTTATGTTACAGAGCCCTCTCCTGTTTGAACTCTCTACCCAGCTTTATCACCCTAGCAAACAAACTCAGTCACTTTAGATCCCTCCTCCGGGACCATCTCCTTGCTTCCCGTACCTGTAACTGTCTTTAGTCTCCCTCAGGTCCCCCTCATCACTTCCTGCCCTTTTCTTCTCTGTACTTGCTGACCTGCTACCACCTGCTTCACAACAAGGGATTCCTATCCTGTCTATCTTTTTCAGGGTTGCACTTTATTCTGAGCCTGAGTGGCACCTTACTCCTTGTTGGCAATGAATGCCTACTATTTAATAATCTACCTGGTACCTTGTTCACTGTATTATGTACTATGTCTGTTAGGAAATTATGTTCCCTACGTAATGTTTTGTTTGAAACCTGTGTACTATTCTGATGTGGAGTCTTTGTAAAAGAGTCTCTGACTCAAAGGATTGTAATTCCGATATTGTTCAAAATAAAATAAATGAATAAAAAAATTATGCAACTTGGAGAAGGAAATGATGTAAATTCCGTTTTACAATGGCAAAAAAAATTCTACGAATCCCTTCCCTCCTCCTTTGATGTGAGCATAGCTTCTAGTGGACTCATACACTCACAGCTGGTATCCGGTAATAACTGCAAAACCAAAATAGCATGTCCTTTAATAGTGCAGGGTTTATCGCGCGGCTCATATAAGCAAGCGATGCATTTGATCGCGGTACTGTTTCACCACAGGTGCTTGCAGTCCTACCATACGGGCGTAATAGACATCTGACTTAATAAGAAACAGCATGCTTTGGCTCCATAACCAGCAGCAGTTGCAGAAAGTAAGTACTGTTTTGGATTTATGCAATGCAGTGAGGACAGCTTGAATATACTGCTGATAGTGTTAAACATCAGAAATTGCATGGCAACTAAAATAAGGAGGAAGCAACAGTGTTTCTGTACTTCTAAAACCATTTCAGACTAAAACTCTTGAGTCCTCTTCTCCTCTGTACTGGTGATGATAACCCTCAGTATATCATCTTATCAATCAGCACAGCTGGGTAAACCATAAAGTCTGACGACAGTACAGAACCTCCCCTTTCCAAATCTTTCTATGTATAGCTGGTGGTAGCAGTCCATACCCACAGAATCCTTTCCTGTATGGTTTATGATACTCTGCACTCTCCTCAACACCAGTATTCTAGTCATTCAGGCCCTACCGTAACTGTCATGCTGTGTACATGTGATTGCCTAGAATAATTGTATTCCATGTAACCCTTATTACTGCAGTACTGGCAGGTTTGTAATGCCTTGTACAGAGCATGACAGTTTATGCAATAAAATACTCTAATAAGATACAGCATACTTTGGCTCCATAGCCAGAAGCAGTTGCAGGATGTAAGCACTGCTCTGGATTTATGCAACACAATCAGCTTGAATAGCACCTCAATGCATGCTCATTTAGGAAAAAAAAAATAAGAAAAGAAAAAGGCCTGTTTGAACTGTGACTTTGGTCAAAATTAAGATAGGGAAGCTATTATGTGCACCTCTGGTTGGGTGGCAATGTTTGGCTCCTTAGTTTTTTGGGTTTTTTTTATCACCGCTCTTCTGCCATGCGCCGAATTACTGGCGCGAATACGATGTGCGCTATTACACCCATGCGTTTTTCACAGTAAACCATTACAGCTAACCCTGCGGCAGTTGCAGGGGTCATTGTGGCAGTGGATCTCACCACTAACCCTCCCCAGTCGAGGGGTGCTGCTGCGCAGCAGCTACCTCGGCCTAGCCTGCCTCCTGCCCAGTGATCAAACTTGCTCCCGAACTCAGGTCGCCCTCAATGACAATGCAGCACACTTGCTGTTGGGCCATCGGGGAGGCCCTGCAACGTAGTATTAATATTGAACAGACTCAGCTATATCTCTAGAATGCTTCCAGCTACAGATAAACTCAGTGTCTCAAGGGCTTTCAGACTATGATGGCCACTGGGCAAGAATGTGTCCCCTTTAAGCACTCTTGCTCCAGACTGGAAAACATCCTGCACCTAATTATACAGCTGGGAGAAGGAAGCAATGTAAATTCCAGTATCAGACCTTCCCTGACAATCTTCAGCAATTGACTATTTTTTTATTTATTGAAAAGTTTCACCAGGGAAGGCACACTGAGCTGGGAACTCGTTTCCAGGTGCGTCCTGGGGGAACGGGGGAGTGGTACAAAAATGAAGCCATACATTCAGAAGAAATACAAATACATGCTGGCAGTCTGATTACAGTACAAAGTAGAACTCAATTACATTGATGTTCAAAATACGTCATAAGAACAATAACAGAGTGAGGTTTTACACTCTACAAACAATTACAAAATACATGTTAGCAGTCTGAATTCCACACAGAAGTAGTACACAATTATTCAATGATGTACAGCAGGTCATGAGACCAGAGTAGAGTAAAAGACAGTTAGCTATCCATCTGTAGTGCTGTAATTCAGTATTATTTAGAAAAATAGTTACAGTGCATGACATGAACTAGAGTAAAGAACAGATTACACTAGTCACTAAAAAGTCAAACAGTTTGATTAGAAGAGCCTATAACTTCGGTATTGCCACTAGGAGAGCGGGAGTCAGGGGAGGAAGCTGGGGGAAGAGTGGGGGCAGTGTACATGTGTGATACTGTCTTCACACATGTATAGTAAAGGATTTTGTCCATATATGCAGTCCAAGTGAGTTAAAAGTAATATATTTAATAGGTCCCTACAGAGAACCTATGATCGCTCCGGAACATTGTGGTTCCGATGACCTCATCACATAAGCATGTTGTCGGTATCTCCGGCAGCAACTGGAAGTGGGCGCTTTGAAAATATTGGAGCTTTGTTTACATTTTTGCAACTTGCTGAAATGCTGCTAAATCACATTTATGGATAAAATGAAGACAGTGCTGTATGTTAGAGGTAAGGGCTTAGTCTATAGCCCCATGTTGTCGGATTTTGCCTTGTTACTTTCATTTATTTAGCTGGTTTAGTTGTCCTTTAAGCAGAGTAAAACAGTACAACAAGGCACATATGGTAAAGTGAATTTGCAAATGATCAAGAGCAGTTAACAATACTGTAAACTGGGGAGGGAAGGTGGGGGCTAATCATAGTGCATGAGGGAACTGTGGCTGGACGGTGATGGAGAGCCACTTAGGAGCTGGAGTCAGAAACAGTTGCAGGAGTAAGCTTTGATGTCAGAAGGAGAGACTTAAATAATTACTACACTTCCAATAGCTCCATATGAAGTCAGAACCATCCACTGTTTAACCTGATGCAAAATGTCCACCCAGGTAAAAGTGAGTTAAGGGAGCAGGAGGAACAGGCAGAGCAGAGGGACTGAGGAAAAGAGAACTAGAGTCGAAAGAAACAATAGGAGAAAGCAGCTTAGCCAGCAGTAGATTTCCTGGGGTGGGGAATATGAGTCAGTGTCATGGACTGAGAATGAGGAGGTGGGGGAATAACTCACCATAGTAATGTTGTTTCTTCTAAATGGATCCTTCACTATGCTTAACAACTGCAATCACTCCCCTGGAATGAGCTGCCCTGGAGATTTAGAATTTTATGCTAATTAGAGAATTCAGAATTAAATTCAAACCCTGCTTGTGTTCATGCTCACCCCTGCATTCTAACATCAGATTTATTTCTAAAGCGAAGGTGAGCAGTGACCACTAACCTAGTTAAATGGCTGCTAAAACAATATTAAAAAAGTATTGTAAAAAGTGTGAAGAACTGAGTTACATGGCAGATCAATTTAAAAAATGCTATGAATAATTTAAAAAGTTTGAGTTCATTGAGTATCAATTGTAAAGGCACAGTAACAAGTAATCATAGGGATCATAGGAATCATAGAATGTTACCAGCCCGGTCAGGCAAAAGCCCTTACACAGCTTGCCCTTAACTCAAAGGGAATAACCTTGGATAGAATGTAAGCAGCAATGCTTATCTAGGCAGCGTTTAAAGGTATTCATATGGGGCCCTAGTCACAAAAGGTGAGGATGGAATATGTGCCACGCAACCCCGGCATGTAGCCCACCCGCACCCGGCTGTGCACATTGCGCCCCATCCATGGTATTCATCAGGCAGGTCCACCCCTGCCTACACACCTGATCCTCACCCAATCCCTGGCGGAGCATGCAGCTCCACACCGGGGCAGGCAGGGGGTATTGTGGGGGCCGTGGCAACACTTCATGTGAATCACAAAAACATGGAGTGCTGTGCACGGCAGCTGGTGGCTACGTGATCTGAGGGCAGCCATAAACCCAGGTGGCCGGTTACGCGCCTCCCCCGGGGATGGAGCCACCGGCCGCAATGGACATGGCAGGGGGCAGATGCCCCTGCCATCAGGGCACACTGAGTGGGCTGGGGGCGGTCGGCCGGTGCCATCACCCCCAACATCATGCCTGGCACTCTGCATACCAGGCCCATCATGGCGCCCTGAGGGATCCACTTATTATTACTCCAGGACCCGGTCCAGGCAGCTGATTGACTGCGTGGCTGGGTCCGCAGCCCCGCAAAGGACCACACTACCAAACACCTTAGGTGGTTGTCTGTTCCACATTCCAACCACTCTGACTAAAGTATCCTGCCCTTTTCTTAGTCTTATTTGTTTGCTCCTGTAGCTGTAAACCATGAGATCTTGTGACAGTTAGTATTTTTACACATTAGTCCTGTACAATCCCAAAGATCATCTTTAGCAAAAGCACAAAAAACTAAAGTTAAACACACATCCCCCTCAACTGTCTGTACTCCAATGAGTACAGAACTAGAACCCTCAGTCTGTCCTCATAGTCCAGATCTTTAGCTGATCTAATCATTCTTGTAGCTCTCCTCTGCAGATTCTCCAATAAGTTAATATCTTTCTTACTAACTGGGGATGAAAGCTGTGTACAGTACTCTAGATATGGTCTTACAAGTGATTTGTACATGGGTAGAATGACCCTTTGATCCCTGCTAGATATGTGTTTCGCTATACATGTCAATATACTTCCAGCTCTATTGGCCTTTATCTGACAGTTCCTGGTGTTTTCGAGGTAATTTGTAATGCTAATTCTCAAATCCCTTTCTTTTTTGGATATTCTAAGTTTTAACCCCTCCAGCTGATATAATGTCATGATATTGGAATGACCCAAATGCGTAACCAAGCACTTGTCCAAATTATAAGTCAGCTTGTGTTCCTTTGTCCATGTATCCAATCGACCAAGTTCTTGCTGCAGATTTAGGGAGTCTGCATCACTTTGAATTGTACAAACAATGCTCAAGCATACAGAAAAAACAGATTCTTATGTGAACCTTTTTCTAGGTTCTGGAAGGGGAGGTAGGCATTCAGGATTATTAAACATAGTGAGGGACCACTTTGGAAGAAAAAACATTATTCCGGTCAGTAATTTTTTCTCAAACCTCAGGAATCCCTCACTAGTTGTTTAACAACTGCAAGCTCCATAGCACTACCTTGGGAGGCTGGGTACAGAATATATTTAGGGAAAAGGTTCTGCAAGACAGCAGTGTCAAAACTGGCATCCCTTCTGGACTGTATGTTCAGGTAGTAGTGCTTTGTCAAAGTATGTACTGTTTTCCAGGTAGCTGCCTCTGCAGATTTCCTGCAGGAAAACACCTCTTCATGCTGCCACAGAGACAGAGGTGACCCTCAAGGAGTGAGTGCTAAGGCCTTCAGGTGGTAGCTTGCCAGCTTAGCCATGGCAGAACTGTATGCAGGAAACTATCCAGTGATAAGTGGTTCTCTTGGATGCTGGTTTCCCCTTCCCCACTTCACCAGAGGTGACAAATAAACTGAGTGTTAGTGGACCTTACATCCTTTGTGTGGTCCAGATAATAGCTCACAGCTCTTAACATACAGACTGTGGCGCTTCTGTTCTCCTGAGCTGGATTTTGCTGTGAAGAATACTGAAACTGAAACGGACTGATTCAGATGGAATTCAGATGCCAGTTTAGTGAAGAATATTCTGTTAGTTCTTCGGACTACCTTGTCTCTGTGAAATATGACATAGTTAAGATCTGTGCAAAGGGCCTGCCATTTGCTCACCCTTCTGGCAGATGTCGGTGCCACTAGGAAAACTGCTTTCCAGGTGACATACTTGTGATATATTTGTGCCCTCAGCAGAGAGACTCAGACATGGCATGTTTGTTCTGTAGCCATCTTTATTCAACTCAGAGATAGTGGTCACACACTGCTGCGCTCTACATAGACTAAGAAAAGCCCACTGGGCATGACAGGATCTGTACATACACAGGACTACAATTATCTCTGTGCATAAACTACAGCCCTAATGGTGCTCCCTATACTTCCTACCATCCTACTATATATATATATGTATATATATATATATATATATACACACACACGCACATGTATACACTACAATACTTCAAAGCTGTATTTGCCATAGGTTCAAAAAGAGCCTCCAACAGCTGGGTAATGCATAATTTCAGGTCCCATGGAGGCGCAGGATCCATTATTGGAAGGCACAGGTGATTAAGGCCTTTAAAGAACCTTTCAAAAATTGGTTGTGAGGCCACTGACCTGCCCTTGCCAGCTGGAGCGTTAAGGTGACACTGTTGCCAAATGAACCTTCAGGGTTGAGGGCCTAAGGCCCAAGGATTGGAGATGGACTACATAGTCCAGGATTGTAGCTAGACTTTCTCCCAATGACTGTGACTGAGTCAGAGAGAGTGAGAAAGCAGCCACAGCTTCCTTGAATCAAGAAGGTTATTTTCTCGACTACCCTGAACTGAATTATTACTTTTTGGACCTGTGTAAGTAACTAGTATTGATTCTGTTTGGGGGGGTGGACTTTTCTTAGTTTTAACTTTAATTTGCCAGGGAGGAACTGTAGCAGGGAGATATCTGCAGTCAGTTGTGACTAGACCTGTTACTTAGTCTTTGTGAAATAGGTGTCTGTTAAGGGGAGGAGCTGAAAGGGGCCTAGTTGAACTAATGATTTATAACTGAAGTTGTTTGTGGTCTCTGTCTGCTGAGACTGAGACAGAGAGAGTGAGAAAGCAGCCACAGCTTCCTCGAATCAAGGAGGTTATTTTCTAGACTACACTGAACAGAATTATTACTTTTTGGACCTGTGTAAGTAACTAGTATTGATTCTGTTTTGGGGTTGACTTTTCTTAGTTTTAACTTCAATTTGCCAGGGAGGAACTGTAGCAGGGAGATATTTGCAGTCAATTATGACTAGACCTGTTACTTAGCCTTTGTGAAATAGGTGTCTGAAAGGAAGGAAGGCACTCCCCGGGGTGGAGGGTAAGAGTTGTAGGTGATTGTTTCTGGATGGCATAGGTTTACTCTCACCAACCCTTCCCCTCACCCACCCACCGACCCCAAGCACATAACTTCCTTTATAGCAGGGGCTCTGATATCACTTCCCCAAAACTGCTAACAACATACACCTGTTCATATCCTTAAAGGCACAGCACACTGAACAGGGGGTAGAGACACTCACAAGCTTGCACACACTAAAACAAGAACAAAAACCAAAAAAGCATCTGTAACTAGAAGGGACACAGACATATGGGGAGTGGTGCAACGCACTGGCTGTGGTGCAGCAGTCTTCCGGGAGACATTCTGGAGACTGTGTTGCTGCCCTATTTGCAGGCACCTCTCTGGTCTGAGGGAGGAGGTTGCTCGTCTCCATGCTGACCTGGCAAGGATTCGGGAAACCTGCTCCCCCACCCAGGGACCACCCAGGCCACTGCCACTACCTCAGAGTTTGCCAAGAAAGAGGAGTGGTTGGACCATGGTGGGCTCAGGGAGGGTGAGGGTGGAGGAACAGAGGCGCATCCCTCCAGTTGTGCCTCTCCACAATTCATTCACCATTCTGGTGAAGCATGGTTTCTCTATGGAGGCACCTGCAGTGGAGACCAAGGAGGATGCTGGGAATCTCCACAATGGAGACCCACAAGAAGGTGGCCCAGGACCCCACAGGGGAAGGGAAAAAACTCCTGGTGGGGAACTCAATTATTGGGGGGGTTGTACTGGGGGAGGGAAGGGAATGGGAGATAAGGTGCCTGCCCGGTGTCAAGGCTTGGAGGGACAGGAAATGAATCCTCAGGATCGTGGCAGCAGCAGCAAGGGGGAGGAAGCTGGATGTCATTATCCCCCTAGGGACAAATGACCTGGCTGAGAATGGGATCAGAGCAGTGCAACACGTGTTTGTGAAGTTGGGAAGGGGCCTTAGACAAGTAGCACACATGGTAACCTTCTTGGAAGTGCTACTTGTCTATGGCATGGATGAGGCTAGGGTACTCCGCACCATGGGATTCAACAACTGGTTGAAAAGCTGGTGCAGAGCTCAGGGATTTGGCTTCAATGGGGACTGGGGCTCCACCTGGAGGGATGCAGGCCTATAGAGGCACGCTGCTCTGCATCTTCCTGGAGGGGAACCAGGATCCTAGGTGATAGGTTTAAATGCTTCAATGGCAAGCATTTAAACTAGCCAAGGGGGGAGGCACTCAAGAGGAGAAGGGAAATCCTAGCCCCCCCCCTCAAATCAGGGTAATCAGTGAGGTAAACACGGAGATAGAGAAGTCAATAGGGAGAAGGGCTGGGGTAAATGGAGAAAAAGACAAAGGCAGTAG
Source organism: Neoceratodus forsteri (assembly GCA_016271365.2). NCBI lineage: Eukaryota > Metazoa > Chordata > Ceratodontiformes > Ceratodontidae > Neoceratodus > Neoceratodus forsteri. Next base: position 123,045,950 of record CM057452.1, read on the forward strand.
GGACAGGGATGGGGCAAAAAGAAATAAAGCCATAAAAAAATGGAGGGTAATGAGCACCAATGCCCATAGTCTAGGTAAAAAGCTCCCTGAAATGGTGGTCTTGATGGAAGAGGGATGCTTGGATATTGTGGCAGTCACAGAAACATGGTACACAGAGAACCATGACTGGGATGTCAACATACCAGGGTACACAATCTACAGGAGGGACAGGGAGGGAAGAAGAGGAGGGGGAAGAGTAGCGATCTATATAAGGGAAGGGATCAAAGCAACAGAACTAAAGGGTAAACAGGGAGGAGAGAAGGCACTGTGGGTCACCCTGGAGACTGGAAATGGCTCCACAATCCACACAGGGGTTGTATACAGACCACCATCTCAGGGGTAGGAAATGGACAAGGAAATGATACAAGGCATCCTTGGGATGGCAGAGAAAGGGGAGATATTGCTGATGGGGGACCAGAATATGCCAGATGTTGACTGGAGCACCTTTGCTGCAGCCACATCCAAGAGCAGGGCCATTCTCGATGCCCTACAGGGGGCATGCCTCAGACAGCTAGTTTTGGAGCCCACTCGGGACAAAGCAGTCTTAGACCTGGTACTCTCAAATGGGGACGGAGAGAGAATCTCTGATCCTGAAGTGGGTAGCCATCTGGGAACAAGTGACCACCAAACAGTGTGGTTCACGATAAACTTAGCTGTAGAGTCAAGCCACACAAAAGTGAAGGTACTGGACTTCAGGAGGGCTGATTTTGTCAAAATGGGAGAGTGCCTCAGAAAAGCACTAGCAAACAGGCAAGAAGGTGAGGTGGAGCAACAATGGGGAAACATCAAAACCGCCATCACAGAGGCAACAAGCCTTTGTGTGAAGCAAATAAACAAATCAAAATGAAAGAAAAAAACACTATGGTTCTCAAAAGAATTGGCGGGGAAGGTAAGGAAGAAAAAGATAGCATTCAGGAAGTATATGAAAACACAGAAGGAGCAGGACAGAGAACTGTACCAGTTAAAGCAGAAGGACGCGGGTAAAGCAGTTAGAATAGCAAAGGCCCAAACCGAGGAAAAGATAGCCAACTCAGTTAAGAAGGGGGACAAAACCTTTTATATGTACATTAGCGAGCAAAGAAAGACAAAGGAAGGGATATTGAGGCCGAACAAAGAGGAAGGTGGTTGGGCAGAGAGAGACAGTGAAAAAGCAGGGATACTGAACAAATACTTCTGCTCAGTATTCACAATGGAAAAGCAGGGGGAAATACCTAATCTGGTCAATAGAAACACTCTGGATAGGGGGGTTGATATTAGTCCTTTCACAGAAGAAAGGTTTCTGAAAGAATTCTTAAAACTGAAGGTGGATAAAGCAAAGGGGCCTGATGGGATTCACCCGAGAATTCTAAAAGAACTAAGGGAAAAACTAGTAACACCACTGACTACCCTTTTTAATAAATCATGGGAGGATGGTGTGGTACCTGAGGACTGGAGAAGGGTGGATATAATCCCCCTTCACAAAAGTGGGAGCAAGACAGAGGCAGGAAACTACAGACCTGTCAGTTTGACCTCAGTGGTAGGGAAAATATTGGAATCACTTCTGAAGGAAAGAATTGTTGAGTACCTAGAGCCCAGTGGGGCACAGGACCCAAGGCAGCATGGATTCACAGTGGGAAGGTCATGTCAGACAAATATAATTGATTTATTTGACTGGGTGACCAAAGCAGTAGACCAGGGAGGGGCTGTGGACATGGCCTACCTAGACTTTAGCAAGGCATTTGACACAATCCTGCACAAAAGATTAATAAACAAATTAGCCAGCCTGGGAGTGGGTCCCAGGGTGGTAGCCTGCGTAAAACACTAGTTGGACAACAGAACACTGCAAGTAATAGTAAATGGGAGTCCGCAGTGAAGAAAGGAGGGTTACTAGTGGGCTACCGCAGGGTTCAATACTGGGGCTGGTCCTTTTTAATGACTTTATAAGTGACATTCTATTTATTTAGCTTTTGTTAACCGGGTAAGTGCACTAGCCATAAAATGACTATTTTCAGGTTGCAGAGAGACTGGAAGGGAAAGTATGTCTCTTTGCAGATGACACAAAGATCTGCAACAGGGTTGATACACAAGGTGGGGTGGAAAGGATGAAAAGGGACTTGGCAAGGTTGGAGGAATGGTCAAATGTATGGCAGCTTAGATTCAATGCAAAGAAGTGCAAAGTAATGCACCTGGGAAACAAAAACCCAGGGGAATAGTACACAATTGGGGGGGTGAGATACTGACAACAACAAAAATGGAAAGAGACCTGGGGTAGTCATATCAGATGACCTAAAGGTGGGCCAGTAATGTGAGAAGGCAATAAGGAAGGCTGGGGGATACTGGGATGCATAGGGAGAGGCATCACCAGTAGAAAACAGGAAGTTGTTGGCACTCTGTACAGACAGTTGGTAAGACCACATCTGGAGTACTGTGTACAGTTCTGGAGACCCCATCTCCGCAAAGACATACACAGGGTGGAGGCTGTCCAGAGGAGAGCAACCAAAATGATGCATGGTCTGCATCAGAAGACATATGAAGAAAGACTAAAGGAACTAAAGATATACAGCCTCGAGGAAAGGAGGGAGAAGGGGGACACGATAGAAACTTTCAAATACCTCAAGGGAATAAACAAAGTCCAAGAGGGTGGCATCTTTCAGAAAAAGAGATGTGCAAAAACAAGGGGGCACAATTTGAAGATGGGGGGGGCGGGGACGGCTCAGAGGTAATGTGAGGAAGTATTTATTCACAGAGAGGGTTGTGGATACATGAAACAGCCTACCTGAGGAGGTTGTAGAGTCAAAAACAGTGGGGGAATTCAAGAATGCATGGGACAGACATAAGGCAATTCTAGTGGGGAGTAGGAGGAAGTAGGCTGTTGGTTAACTAGGATCTGCAGCTTATCCGTCAGGTAGGGAAATGGGAAGACTAGGTGGGCCAAGCGGTCCTTATTTGCTGTCAAATTCAGGGTTTTAAATAATTGGCAGTTTTCTTCTTGGGATAATGCTAACTGTACAGAAAGTATTTATATAGGTTTTCTAGAAGTGTTAGGCTTGTTAAACACAGTGAGGCAAGTACTACGCATTTTCACAATGTCTTAGCACTTTTATGAGCAAAATGCTAATCAGTTTTTGGAGTTAAATAAAACCCTGAAATTCTATGTTTCTATGTTTCAATGGGTTGATCTGTTTACTCTACACCAAAGGAAAATCTTTTCCATTTTGAAACATATGTTTTTCTTGTTGCTGGTTTCTTTGAAACCTTAAACACTTTAATAACCTTTTCTGTGAGATTTAATTCAGAGAACTCTAGCTCTTCAAGAACCATGCTTTGAGATGCAGAGTTCTCGGATCTGAACATGTTATCCTGCTCTGAGATGATGTCAGTAGATTGTATCTCAGCGTAGGTTGATAGGATCTCTGTTGGAGAGGGACAGTAGCAGGGAGTACCAAATCTGACTGACCCAGTCCGGAGCTATGAGAATCATTGTTGCTGACTCCCTTCCCAGTTTTAGTAGTACTCTCAGCAAAAGTGGGAAAGCATAAAGAAACTTCCCTGACCAGCTGAGGAGTAGAGCATCCTCTGGGAATGTACCCACCACTGGGTGCCTGCAACAAAACAATGGGAGCTGGTTGTTCTCCCAAGATGCAAACAGGTCTATTTCTGGTGTACCCCCACCTTCTGAGCACTGTCGTCAGCACCTGCTGACTCAGGTTCTATTCATGATTTCCCTAGCTGATTCTGCTCAGGGAATCTGCCAGCACACTGTACTTCCCTGGCAGGTTTACTGCAAAGAGGTGAACACCTAGGGAGTATGGTGGGTTCCAGACCTTCATTGCTTCTGTGCACAGTTTTGAAGATCTTGTTCCTACGTTTGTTTATGTAATACCTAGTTGTGGTATTGTCTGTCCTGATCTCGACAGACTAACTTCTAATGTGGGAAGAAAAAGCCTGCCTTGCCAGGTACACTGTCCTGAGCTCCAAGATACCTGTGTACTCCTGAGTCTTCTGTGTGCTCCAGATACCACCTACAATGAGGTCCTCCAGGTGAGCGCCGCAGTGCAGAATGGAGACATCTGTTTTGAGTATGGCCTCAGGTGAATGCTGAAGGGAATTCTCTCTTTGAGGTTACAGTCTTCCTTACACCATTCTAGTGCCATAGCAGGTACTTTGTGACAGGCACTAGTCTTGAAAGCATATCCCACCTGTGGGACCAGTGGAACCTTAGGTGGTACTGGATGTCTCTCATTTGGAACCTGGCACCTGGTATATTTGCAGTGGACAAGACCCTATGCCTCAGAAAATGTTGCAAATCTTTGCAGGTCTGGGCTGACCTGTCTTGAAGGATTTTGTAGCTGTAATCAGGTTTGCTACCCTTGTCTGGAGAAGGAATGACTTCCCTTGCAGGGTATCTAGCTCTGTACCTATAAAGTCCAAAACCTGAACTGGGTCTGTTTTGTGACTTTTGTAAATTTATAATGAAGCCCACGCCCTCCAGAGTGCCTCGCACCAGGAGGGAGGACATGGCCTCCTGGTGTGACTTCCCTAAGACTAGCCAGTCAACCAGACAGAGAAAAAACACCACCCCCTGCCTCCTCAAATGTGCTGCCACCACGGCTAGATACTGTATGAACACTCTTGGTGCTGAGGATAGGCCAAAGGGAAGGGCAAAGAACTGTTAATGGGAATTCCCTATCCTGAATTTGAAGTACTTTCTGTGGCTGAGCCTGACTGGTATGTGAAAGTAGGTGTCTTTCAGATCCAGTGACCCCAGCCTTTCATCTTCGTGCAGTGATGGAATCACAGATATCTCAGGTCTAAAATGGGTACCACTCCCCATTTTTCTTGTGGGTCAGAAAGTATCTTGAATAAAACATACATGGCATACACATGGCATTTGGGCAAAGTCTGTAAAAAATAAAGCAGGGTATGGCAGATGCAGAGATTATTAAATCTCCATACATAAGGGCACAGTTGGAGGGAGGACGATTCAGAGGAAACATGAGGAAGAATTTCACAGAACGGGTGGTGGACAAGTGGAACACCCTGCCAGAGGAAGTGGTGGGGGCTGAAACAATCACGGGATTTAAGAATGCATGGGATAGACATAAAGGAATTGTGGAGATCAGGGGTAAGGGGCAACAGACTTCCTGGAAAACATAAACTGAACTTACAAACTTAAATGGGCAGACTGGGTGGGCCATAGGCCCTTATCTGCCGACACTGTCTATGTATCTATGTACAGGAAGGGGCAAAGGTGCGTCATCCTCTCGCGTGGTTACCAGTGAGATCTCGGGGGTGGGCACCACGGGATTACAAAATGCTGGCTAGTATGGAGCTTCATACCAGTTTTATGAGTATTCAGGTAAGCAAACTATTTGATTAATATTGTGCCTGCAGGGGGAATTAGGGTACTGAAGCCTCAACATGTGCAGCGGTCGGGGCTTCACATATCCCTGTAGTTCTCCTTTAAATAAACAATATTTGTTAGATGGTAACAAATGCTATTTAACTTTTTTTAGCAATTCTATATTTCTGGCATCCTTAGATTGTTCGGCATTAGATTTTTAATTTCCTAGGACTTTTTTTAAACTATTGTCATTACTAGTTTTGAAATTACTGACATAAGTCAATAAAAATGGTTGCAACCAGCAGTGGTTAAATCAAATGTTTTCCCTTGAAGCTATTCTTTGACTGCACTCTGGATTCAGACTGTGGATAAGGTAGGATGGTTGAGGTATAGATTTCTGATGTTACGTAGTGCAGTACTACGCTGCAAGATACTTGCTGTATAATGCTGAATATGGCAAGGGAACAGAAGCTTGTATATTTCAACATTACGTATCTCACTCCAGAAAATAAATAAAATAGAAAGAAAATGGATATGTTGATGTTTTGGTTTAAGCAAACTGCTGACAGTATCATCATAAAACAATTGTTGTTACCGTACTGCTGCTGTATGGCGTTATCAGTGTGATTCTAGGAGTGTCAAGGAAGGTAGCCTTGCAGGTAAACAAGGCAGTCTAATAATCCACATCCCTAGTATAAGCTACCCAATACACTTCTTAACATGTACTCCTGCCAAGACTCAGCAATCGCCTTCTGATTTGCTTTCAAAAGTACGCAGCAATAAAATTACACAGAGCCCAAAGAGGGTTGGAGTCCATAGTTAAGCTGTGAACCTGGGTAGCTCAAGCAGCAAGGCCATTTACTTATAAAGGAAGGGGTGCCCAAGGCCCCCATAGTTCCTAAAGCTCATAAAGTGGCAGTACATACATTGGCATGGATATCTCAACCATGGCACCCAGCATGCATTAAGATTTACTTTACAACTGAGGGCATGGCCTGACACAGAACTCATCAAGCTGTATGTACGTAAGCACTGATGGCACAAGCAGGCACACGGACATCTTCAAGCTGTACTTACTGTAGCACTGATGGCACAGACAGACATAGAGCTCACAAAGCTGTACTTAATTTAGCACTGATGGCACAGCCTTGCACATGGCACTCAAACTGTATTTACTTTAGCACCGACAGCACAGCCTGGCACATAGCACTCATCAAACTGTATTTAATTTAGCACTGATGGCACAGCCTTGCACATGGCACTCATAAACCATATTTACTTTAGCACCGACAGCACAGCCTGGCACACAGCACTCATCAAGCTGTACTTAATTTAGCACTGATGGCACAGCCTTGCACATGGCACTCATAAACCATATTTACTTTAGCACTGACAGCACAGCCTGGCACACAGTACTCATCAAGCTGTACTCATTTTAGCACTGATGTCACAGCGTGGCACACATCACTCATCAAGAAGAACTCACTAGAGCACTGTTGGCATAGCCTGGCACACAACACTAATCAAGTTGTATATACTGCTGCACTTTTAGCAAAACCAGGTACATAACAATCAACCTATGCTTACTATAACACTGATGGAACAGTCTGGCACACAGCACTTATCGATCTGTACTTACTACAGCAGTGATGCAACAGCCTGACATACAGCTTTCATCAAGATGAACTTGCTGTAGCACTGATGGCACTGCTTGGTGCACAACAATCATAAACCTGTACTTACTACAGCACTTGATTGAACAGCCTGTTGCACAGTATTTTCAAACTGTACTCACTTTAGCATTAATGGAAAGGCAGGGCACACAGCACTTATACTAACATACTAAAATGGCAGCAGAATAGGTCTAACGGTCTTCTGCGTCTGCTCGTTTGGTCAGCCCCCACCCTGGGAACTGACCTTGCTGCCCCCCTCACCTTCTCTGGCTTCTCCCTTTCCAGTTCCGGATATTCTCGCTGCATTGGATTTTGCTTCCAGAACCCTCCCTGTACCTGTCCCACCCCCTCCTGAACCCTTTCACCGCCTCTGCCTCCACCAGCCCCCTGGGCAGCGATTCCATGGCTCCACCACCTCTCAGTGAAGTAGCACCTCTTCCATTCTCCCCTGAATCTTCCCCCCTCCAGCTTCCACCCATGCCCTCTAGTTGCCCCCTCCTCCTTCCTTTGAAGCACTCTGACTGCTCCTCCCCATTTACCCCTTCATGTACCTGAAGTCATCTATCATGTCCCCCCGCTCCCTTCTCTCTTCCAATGTGTACATATTTAGTCTTATCAAGCAGTACTCACTAAAGCACTGGTGGAACAGCCTGCAGCAAAACACTCATCAAATTGTATTTGGTGTAGAACTGGTGGCACAGCCTGGCACATAGATTTCATCAATCTGTACTTTAACACTGTTGACAAAGCCTGACACAGCAGTCATTGAGCTGTATTCCAGCAGTGGTAGCACAGCCTGTCACACAGCACTCATCAATTTGTACTCACTATAGCACTCATGGTATAACCTGGCACACAGAACTCATCAGCCTGTACTTACTATAGCACTTATGGTACACCAGGCACACAGCACTCATGAATCTGTACTTACTATAGCACTTATGGTACAGTCTAGCACACAGCACTCATCAATCTGTACTTACTATAGCACTTATGGTACACCTGGCACACAGCACTCATCAGTCTGTACTTACTATAGCACTTATGGCACAGCCTGGCACAAAGCACTCATTAGTCTGTACTTACTATAGCACTTATGGCACAGTCTGGCACACAGCACTCATCTGTCTGTATTTACTACAGCACTTATGGTACACCTGGCACACAGCACTCTTCAATCTGTACTTACTATAGCACTTATGGCAAAACCTGGCACACAGCACTCATCAATCTGTACTTACTATAGCACTTAAGATACACCTGGCACACAGCAATAATCAGTCTGTACTTACTATAGCACTTATGGCACAGTCTGGCACACAACACTCATCTGTCTGTACTTACTACAGCACTTATGGTACACCTGGCACACAGCACTCTTCAATCTGTACTTACTATAGCACTTATGGTACACCTGGCACACAGCACTCATCAATCTGTACTTACTATAGCACTTATGGTACACCTGGCACACAGCACTCTTCAATCTGTACTTACTATAGCACTTATGGTACACCTGGCACACAGCACTCATCAATCTGTACTTACTATAGCACTTATGGTACACCTGGCACACAACACTCATCAATCTGTAATTACTACAGCACTTATGGGACAGCCTGGCACACAGCACTCATCAGTCTGTGCTTTCTACAGCACTAATGGCACAGTCTGGCACACAGCAGTCATCAGTCTGTACTTACTATAGCACTTATGGCACAGTCTGGCACACAGCACTCATCAATGTGTACTTACTATAGCACTTATGGCACAGTCTGGCACACAGCACTCATCAATATGTACTTACTATAGCACTTATGGCACAGCCTGGCACACAGCACTTATCAATCTGTACATACCATAGCACTTATGGCACAGATTGGCACACAGCACTCATCAATCTGTACTTACTATAGCACTTATGGCACAGCCTGGCACACAGCACTCATCAATCTGTACTTACTATAGCACTTATGGTACACCTGGTACACAGCACTCATCAGTCTGTGCTTTCTACAGCACTAATGGCACAGTCTGGCACACAGCAGTCATCAGTCTGTACTTACTATAGCACTTATGGCAGAGTCTGGCACACAGCACTCATCAATATGTACTTACTATAGCACTTATGGCACAGTCTGGCACACAGTACTAATCAGTCTGTGCTTAATACAGCACTTATGGCACAGTCTGGCACACAGCACTCATCAATCTGTACTTACTATAGCACTTATGGTACACCTGGCACACAGCACTCATCAATCTGTGCTTACTACAGCACTTATGGCACAGCCTGGCACACAGCACTCATCAATCTGTACTTACTACAGCACTTATGGCACAGCCTGGCACACAGCACTCATCAATCTGTACTTACTATAGCACTTATGGTACACCTGGCACACAGCACTCATCAATCTGTACTTACTACAGCACTTAAGGCACAGTCTGGCACACAGCACTCATCAGACTGTACTTACTATAGCACTTATGGTACATCTGGCACACAGCACTCATCAACATGTACGTACTACAGCACTTATAGTACACCTGGCACACAGCACTCATTAATCTGTACTTACTATACCACTTATGGCACAGTCTGGCACACAGCACTCATCAATCTGTACTTACTATAGCACTTATGGTACACCTGGCACACAGCACTCGTCAATCTGTACTTACTATATCACTTATGGCACAGTCTGGCACACAGCACTCATCTGTCTGCACTTACTACAGCACTTATGGCACAACCTGGCACGCAGCACTCATCAGTCTGTACTTATTACAGCACTTATGGCACAGCCTGGCAGACAGCACTCATTAATCTGTACTTACTACAGCACTTATGGTACAGTCTGGCACACAGCACTCATCAATGATGAGTGCTGTGTGCCAGGTTGTGCCATAAGTGCTGTAGTAAGTGCAGACAGATGAGTGCTGTGTGGCAGATCTTCTGGACACTGAGGTGCTGCCCTATCTGCATGCATCTTTCTGGACTGCGGGATGAGGTAGCCAGACTCAGAGCGGAAGTAAACTGGGTCAGGAGTACCATCACCCCTATCCAGAGACCACTCAGTCCAATGCAGCTGCCTCAAAGGATGCAGAGAACGAGGAGTACTTGGATGACAGTGGGCTCAGGGAGGGTTAGACCAGTCAGGCAGAGGCACATCCCAGATCCTATTCCACTCAAGAACTCATATGCCACACTGCCAAACAGGAACAACCAAATAGAGGTACCCAGAGAAATGGAAGGAAAGGATGTGGAGGTTAGCCAAGTGCAAAAGATGGAGATTAGCGCCCAGGAGGTGGATAGGCAGAATAGGGGCAAAATTCAGCAGAAAGGCAGACAGCAAGGTGAACCAGGGATAAAGGACAACCAAGGAAGGAGCTGGAGTAGAACAGCGAAACAGTCTAGGAGGTCAAATCATGGAAAGTCATGTGCAAATGCCAGGAGCCTTAGCAACAAGATGGAAGATCTGGAGGCTGTCATGGTGCAGTCAGACCTGGACATTGTGGCCATCACTGAAACCTGGTGTAATGATAACCACGACTGGGAGTTGGCCATACCTGGCTACAACATATTCAGAAGAGACAGGGCAGGCAGGAAGGGAGGAGGAGTGGCACTGTATGTGAAAAATGACATAAGGGCCACAGAGATCCAGGAGGAACAAAATGGGGGAGAGATACTGTGGGTTAAGCTGGAAAGGAAAATGGGGCCAGCCATCCGCACAGGTGTGGTCTATAGACCACCAGCCCAGGAGGAAGAAACAGATAGGGAGCTGATGCTAGCCATCCAGAGGATGGCAGACAAGGGTGAGGTAGTACTGGTTGGAGACTTCAATATTCCAGACGTGGACTGGAGCATCCCAGCAGCAGCATCAACTAGGAGCAGATTTATCCTGGACTCCCTTCAGGGTGCCTTCCTCAAGCAACTGGTCGTGGAACCAACTCGGCAGAAGGCAATACTGGACCTTGTGCTCACAAACAGGGACAGTGGGATGGGGGTAAGAGTGGGGGAGCACCTGGGGAACAGTGACCACCAGTCACTGTGGTTTGAAATCACAGAAAGAGCAGAACCAAACCACACAAAAACACGTATCCTGGATTTTAGGGGGGCAAACTTTGGGAAAATGGGGAGATACTTGAAAGAGGCATTAAGGGGAATGGGGCAGGAATCAGGGGTTGAGGAACAGTGGGAAGTATTTAAATGGGGATTACAAGAGCATCAGAACTATGTATTAAGCAGGTTAGCAGAGGAAAAGGAAGAGGAGACCATTATGGTTTTCCAAAGAGGTAGCAAAGAAAGTGAAAGCCAAAAGATTGCATTAGGCAATACAAAAGACACAGGCAGAAGGGGATAGGGAGAAGTACCAGGAGAAGCAAAGGGAGGCAGGGAGGTCAGTAAGGAAGCCAAAGCTCAGACAGAAGAACACATTGCAAAATCAGTGGGTAGAGGGGACAAAACCTTTTACAGGTACATAAGTGAAAAAAGAAAGGCAAAGGGAGGGATAGTGAGACTGATGGAGGCTGTGTGGAGGATGACAACAGTAAAGCTGACATATTGAACAGGTATTTCTGCTCAGTCTTTACTGAGGAAGAGGAGGGTAAGGGGTGAGAATGGTGCAGAAGTGGACACAAGTCCCTTTACACGAGAAAGGGTCCTGAAGGAACTGGAAGTAATAAGAGTTGATAAAGCAATGGGGCCAGACGGGATGCACCCCAGGGTCCTTAAAGAACTAAGAGAGGTGGTGGCTGAACCTCTGCTATCCTGTTTAGCCGATCACTAGAAACAGGGGAGGTACCCAAAGACTGGAGGATAGCAGATGTAGTCCCCTTATACAAAAGTGGGAACAAAGAGGAAGCGGGGAACTACAGACCAGTCAGCCTCACCTCGGTAGTGGGGAAGATCATGGAAGCACTACTGAAGGAGAGATTGCTGGAACATCTGGTTGTCAATGGACTACAGGACCCAAGGCAGCATGGTTTCACCAGGGAAGGTCATGTCAGACCAACCTCATTGAATTTTTGACTGGGTGACTAGGGAGGTGGATCACGGGAGGGCAGTGGACATGGCCTATCTGGACTTCAGCAAGGCCTTTGACACTGTGCCACATAGAAGACTATTGCACAAACTGGGGAATAGGTGTGGGCAGGACAGTAGTGCGGTGGGTAGGTAACTGGCTGGGCAGCAGGACACAGAGGTGTAGTAAATGGCTGTCACTCCACAGAGGGAAGAGTGACCAGTGGGGTACCACAGGGATCAGTGCTGGGACCGGTACTATTCAATATCTTCATCAGTGACATTGTGCAGGACCTAGAAGGCAGAATTTCACTGTTCGCTGATGATGCAAAGCTCTGTAACAGAGTAGACACACCAGAGGGTGTAGAAAGAATGAGAAGGGACCTGCAGAAACTTGAAGAATGGTCAGGGGTTTGGCAGTTGAAATTCAATGCAAGGAAGTGCAAGATAATGCATATGGGGCACAAAAACCCTGGCACAATATATCAGTTGGGGTAGGGATCTTGGAGTTATCATCTCTGATGACCTCAAGGCAGGGAAACAGTGCGACAAGGCAGCAGGTAAAGCAAATAGGATGCTGGGATGCATAGGCAGGGGCATCACCAGCAGGAAAAGGGAGGTCATAATTCCACTATACAAGACACTAGTGAGGCCGCACCTGGAGTACACTGTGCAGTTCTGGAGACCTTACCTATGTAAGGACATAGACAGGGTAGAGAGGTTCGAGGAGGCAACAAAGATGGTGCATGGATTGCATCACAAGTCCTATGAGGACAGGTTGAAGGCACTGAACATGTACTCCCTGGAGGAGAGGAGGAGAGAGGAGATATGATAGAGACATACAAGTATCTTACAGGGAGGAACAGGGTGCAGGAATACACTATTTTTAAGCGAAAAAGATGTTCCAGGACTAGAGGGCATGGGATGAAGTTGGAGGGAGGACGATTCAGAGGAAACGTGAGGAAGAATTTCTTCACAGAACGGGTGGTGGACAAGTGGAACACCCTGCCAGAGGAAGTGGTGGGGGCTGAAACAATCACGGGATTTAAGAATGCATGGGATAGACATAAAGGAATTCTGGAGGTCAGGGGTAAGGGGCAACAGACTTCCTGGAAAACATAAACTGAACTTACAAACTTAAATGGGCAGACTGGGTGGGCCACAGGCCCTTATCTGCCGACACTGTCTATGTATCTATGTATCAATCCGTACTTACTACAGCATTTACGGGACAGTCTGGCACACAGCACTCATCAGTCTGTACTTATTATAGCACTTGTGGTACACCTGACACACGGCACACATCAGTCTGTACTTACTATAGCACTTATAGTACACCTGGCACACAGCACTTATCAGTCTGTGCTTACTACAGCACTTATGGTACACCTGTCACACAGCACTCATTAGTCTGTACTTACTACAGCACTTATGGCACAGTCTGGCACACAGCACTCATCAGGCTGTACTTACTATAGCACTTATGGCACAGTCTGGCACACAGCACTCATCAATCTGTACTTACTACAGCACTTATGGCACAGTCTGGCACACAGCACTCATCAGTCTGTACTTACTACAGCACTTATGGCACAGTCTGGCACACAGCACTCATCAGGCTGTCATTACTATAGCACTTATGGCACAGTATGGCACACAGCACTCATCAGTCTGTACTTACTACAGCACTTATGGCACAGTCTGGCACATAGCACTCATCAATCCGTACTTACTACAGCAGTTATGGCACAGTCTGGCACACAGCACTCAACAGGCTGCACTTACTACAGCACTTATGGTACATCTGGCACACAGCACTCATCAATCTGTACTTACTACAGCAGTTATGGGACAGTCTGGTACACAGCACTCATCAATCTGTACTTACTATAGCACTTATGGTACACCTGGCACACAGCACTCATCAATCCGTACTTACTATAGCACTTATGGTACACCTGGCACACAGCACTCATCAATCTGTACTTACTATAGCACTTATGGCACAGTCCGGCACACAGCACTCATCTGTCTGCATTTACTACAGCACTTATGGCACAGCCTGGCACAAAGTACTCTTCAATCTGTACCTACTATAGCACTTTTGCCACAACCTGACACACAGCACTCTTCAATCTGTACTTACTATAGCACTTATGGCACACCTGGCACACAGCACTCAGTTTGTACTTACTATAGCATTTATGGAAAAGCCTGGCACACAGCACTCTTCAAAAAAAAAAAAAAAATCAATCAAAATCTTTATTTATCCAGGTGGGCACCATGGAGCAAGATTCATTTGCAAGGTGGACCTGGTCATGAATAGATCAAAGTACAGTACAGAAACAAATATACAAAAGCAATAACATACAAGTAAGAAAAAGTATATGCAGTGTATACAGTAAGAGTACAAGATTGAAATAAATAAAAAAAAAACAGCATTATTTTACAATTGAAGAAGTCAGCAGATGTACAATCAACCATAGGCATACATGGGTTATAAGCAGCGATCTTCTGAGTAAGGCAGCCGGCAACTACACATATAGGGGAAAGAGGCTGTGTATGGGGTGGCAGATTAGAGAGGAAAAGAAGAGGAGGGATGTATTACTGACGACTGGGGAAAAATTGACCTAAAACCACAGAAAGTGACAATGGCTGTCGTCTACTTGTTTATTATGATAATGACGGGGGTAGATAACTGAGACACTACGATGGATGGGGTGGGACTTTCGCCAGGCTGGAGAGGACAGGGAAGGGTGGGTGCAGCAGGAAGAGTTAATAGGGAAAGAGTGAGAGCTGGGGTAGAAACATGGCGAGCGTCAGAATGGAAAGGGGGAGTTGTGGAATTAGTGGGCTAGCGGTGAGGAAAATATTTGCAAGGTGCTTTCATGTAGCGATCATAGAGTGCCTTGAAGATATTCAGGCTAACAGGGCAGCTCAGCTTCAAGTTCCTTTGTAAACCGTTCACAATGTGGGTAAAGAGAAGCTTAGAGCAGCTTTGCTGAAATGAGTTTTGACCCTTGGAACTTGGAGGGCAATTAGTGAATAGCTCTTTAGAGCATAGGTGCCTAACACACTCCGAGGAATACAGTCTGAGACATATGAGGGGAGCTTGTTGGTCACCGCTCTTAAGGCCCATAGGCCGGCATTTCTATTTTTTCCATAGTGAAGGGAAGTCCAGCCTAACGATGAGTACAGGGAGCAGGGGTGTGTGGAAAGTGGAAGGCCAATAATGAACCTGATAGCTCTGTGGTAGAGGGTGTCCAACTTAACCAGTGCAGAGGCAGTGCAATGGCTGTAGAGCAGGTCTGCGTAATCTATTAAAGCTAGGAAGGTAGCTTGAACCAGTTGAATCTTGGCCTCCTTTGTGAGCAGGTGGTTAATTCTGTAGAATAGTCCTAATCTTTGCTTTAGTTTCTTCTGTAGTTCTTCGAGATGGTCAGCAAAGGAAAGTTTATGATCCAGCCAAACTCCTAGATATTTGAATTTAGCTACATACTCTAGTGTTTCTCCAAGAATAGTGGACATTTATGGGATAGCTCCCCCCAGCAGGAATTGCCACATGCAAGGAGGGGGAGAAGAGCATGGCTTTTGTCTTTTTTGCATTGAGCAAAAGCTTTTTATGAGCTGGTATTGTAGAAGGTTAAATTCAGTTTGGAGGTCTTCACAGGCTGCTTCCGGCATGGGCCGACTCAAGTACAGTACAGGGTCATCCGCGAATAAGTGGATGTTGGCTTTTTTGATGGGGTCGTTGATGTTGTTAATGTAGACTGCAATGAGGAGGGGACCAAGGATAGAGCCCTGAGGCACGCCCCTCAGCATAGGTTTTAATGGAGAAAGATCACCTCAACTTTAACCTGCTGTTTCTGTTCTCCGAGGTAGTCTGCAAACCAGCACATAGATTTATGGTCCAGGCCTAAGGTGCTTAGGGAGGAAAGAAGCAGGCTGTGATCAACTGTGTCGAATGCCTTACTAAGATCCAAGAAATGGCACAGACATGCTTCTTGTTGTCAAGGTCTAGGAGCCAATCATTGGTCACCTTAGCTAGGGCTGTTATGGTGCTGTGCTTTGCTCTGAATCCAGACTGAAACGGGTTTAATAGGCTTCTGGATTTTAAGTATACCCCAAGTTGGCCAAACACTATTTTTTCTAGTAATTTAGACAGGATGGGGAGGAGAGAGATCAGTCTGTAATTATTTAGATCGCAGGGGTCCCCTGCTTTTAATAGAGGGATGACATGGGCTGTTTTCCATTGAAGGGGGAGGCTACCCTGGGAGAGTGACATGTTGAATAGGTGGGTGATAGGCACCGCAAGCACATGGTAGGCATATTTCAGATAGTATGGCTCTATGAAGTTGGAGCCTGCTCCCTTCCTGGTGCCCAGTTGCAGCAGTAGGTCTTCCACCTCTTTTAGAGAGACAGTCAGGAGGGAGAAGACCTCCTTGGTAGAGGGGGACTCATGGGTCAGTGGACCCTGAGCTGTGCGGAGGTCATTGGCAGGAGAAGTATCAAATGCTAGCCCTGCCATTGCAAAATGGTTATTGAGGGCTTCCAATATTTCCGATCAGTTAGAGATAACTCTGCCACCGGACTTAATTTTTGCTGGAATGGAATTACCAGGTGCATGTCCAGACATGTCTTTTAATGTTTTCCAGAGCTTTGAAGGATTTCTTGAGGCAGAGGCTAGCTCCGAACAATATTAGGGGTCTTGGCTGCTCTGACCAACTTGGCGCACTTGTTACGTGCTCTCTTAAAAAGACACCAATCCAAGTCGTTCTTGCTTCTTCAGGCTTTTTTCCATAAAGTATCCCTTTCTAACAGGGAAGCTTTGAGCTCAGGTGAGAACCAATGGCAGGTGCTGCTCCTGACCTGCACCTTAACCAAGGGTGCATGCTTATTTAAAGCCTCACTTAAAATATCGTAAAAAATAGTATATGCCCTGTTAACCATTTTGGCTAGGAAGAATTCCTGCCATCGCGGTGAATGTTTCAAGTCATGGACATAAGCAAACAAATCAAAGTTGCATTTGTACCTCTTGATAGAAAACTCTGCCACAAACTGTGGGTTGTACATGGATCTAATGGTGGTGATTATACAATGATCGCTAATGTCTGATAAAAATGTTCCGACATGAGAGAACAGGTGTGGCTTGCTAACCAAAATTACATCTAAGAGGGAGCTGTTGTTAAGTTCTTTTAATTTGGGCGAGTAGGTTCGCCAATGAGTTGCACCAGCCCTAGAGTGTCACAAAAGGATTTCAAGGGAGCTGATGCACGTGATAGCCAATTGTAGTTCAGGTCGCCAAGAAGAAAAAATTACTCACCTTAGTAATTGCTTTTCTTCTCATGGAGTCTTGCTATATTATGACAATTAGCAGTTAGCCACAGCACTTGAACTGCCCCAGAGAGGAAGGAGTTAACTCCAGGCTGACTGGAGTTCCAAGCGCGAGCGCTTTGCTGAAAGCTCTATCTGGCTAGTTTCAAACTGAAACTGTCAGATCTTTACGGAGCCAACACTAAGCAAAAGTCTGTGTGGAAAAAACCCTACACTAGCCAAATGGCTACCTACTAGTAGAATAACAATAACAGAAACAACAACAACAACAATATCACCCCTAACAAGCACTATTAGGCCCCCCCTCCCCAAAAGACAGAAGTCCAGGAGGGGGGCCAAACATACAACCAAAAACAGAAATACCTAGTTTTCCTAATCCTAAAGAAAAGGGGAAAAGGGAAAAAGAGCTATAACGGCATGACACAGTGCTTGCACTAATTTGCCAACCCCTTACCCAAGTAGAAGTTCTGAGAGGGGCAGGTTGGGGTGGTTGTCATAATATAGCAAGACTCCATGAGAAGAAAAGCAATTACTAAGGTGAGTAATTTTTTCTTCAAACACCATGAAGTCTTGCTATATTATGACAATTAGCAGATTACACAGCAGTACCTCCATGGAGGAGGGCCAGAACCTACTTAGGAAATAGGCTCTGAAGCACGGCTGTGCCAAACCGAGCATCTCTCCTGGATTGGACATCCAGGGAGTAATGCTTGCTAAAGGTGTGAACTGTTTCAGGTAGCAGCTTGACAGATTTCCAGAATGGGAATATCTCCAGCAGCCGCTGAGAGATGCAGCTGTACCCCTGGTGGAATGTGGGCCCTCAGTCCTGAGGGGGTTCTCTACCTAGTTTTTGGTAGCAAAATTGGATACAAGAGACAATCCACCTGGCAATTGTCCTCTTAGTGGCAGGTTTCCCTTTGCCAACCTCGCCATAGGTAAGGAAGAGTTGGAGGGATTCGAACCTGTGACCCTTGGTGCGTTCCAAATAGTAGCTTAAAGCTCTTTTGATGCCCAACTGTGCAATCTCCTCTCACCCGAGGAAGAATGCTCAGTGAAAAATACTGGAAGGGAGATGGATTGGTTAAGATGGAAATCTGAAACCACTTTAGGTAAAACTTTCTGTTAGTCCTGAGGACTACCTTATCTCTGTGAAAAGAAATAAAATCCTTTCCACTGACAGGGCTTGTAACTCACTTATGCGTCTGGCAGAAGTGATGGCCACTAGGAAAACAGTTTTCCAAGTTAGGAACTTAAGGTCTGCTGAAGACAGAGGTTCAAAGGGGGGTTGCATTAACTGAGCAATGCAAACATTAAGGTCCCAGGCAGGGGCTGGGTCCCGAAAAGGAGGGTTAGTGTGAAGTAACCCCTTAAAAAACTTGGAAAACACAGGGTGAGAAGAAAGGGAGGCAGGCTTTCCTGCTGATATAAAAGCAGAGACAGCTGCCAGATGAACCTTTAAGGTAGCTGGCCTGAGGCCTAAGGAATTAAGATGGACCAAGTAGTCCAGCAAAATGGGCAAATCAGCAGATTCTGGGACAATTTGCTTCCCAGAACACCAGATGGAGAACCTCTTCCATTTGGAATTATAAGGCCCTAGTGGAAGGCTTCCTAGAGGCCTTTAAATATCAAGGACACCTTGAGAAAGGTGTAAATCAGCAATTCTAACTCCTCAAGAGCCAAGCCTTGAGGTGGAGGGATTTGAGGTCCGGATACCAAACTCTCCCCTGGGCATAAGTCAGCAGGTTGTGGACCCTGGGAAGGTCCAGGGGAGGGTGGACTGTCAGGGACAGAAGCAGTGGGTACCAGGGTTGCCTGGCCCAGTCTGGTGCAATCAGAATCACTTTGCAGGGCTGGGATCTGATTTTTACTAACACCCTGAAGAGAAGGGGGAGGGGGAAAGGCATACAGGAACTTCCCTTCCCAATCCAACAGAAAGGCATCCAGGGGGACTGAGCCCATTACTGGAGGCCTGCAACAGAACAGAGGAAGTTGGTGGTTGTCTGGGGCTGCGAAAAGATCTATCTGAGGAGTGCCCCATCTGGCAAAGACTGACTCCAGCACTAGGGGATTCAAAGACCATTCGTGATGACCCTGAGAAATCCTGCTGAGGGCATCCGCTAGGACATTGTCCTTCCCTGGAAGGTGAACTGCTACTAGGGAGGTGTTCAGGGAGTAAGCCAGAGACCACAACTTCATTGCTTCAGTGCACAAGGCTGATGACCGAGTGCCCCCCTGCTTGTTGATGTACCACATTGTTGTGGTATTGTCTGTCCTGACCTGAACTACTTTGTTCTGGACAGATGCTGAGAAAACCTGAAGAGCTAAAAAGACAGCTCTGAGTTCCAAAAGGTTGATGTGGAGCAGAGATTCCTGGGGACCACACCCCTGAGTGGAAAGGTCGCCCAGTCACCCCCACCCCAGCAAGGAGGCATCCGTGGTGAGGGTGAGGGAATGAGAAATGGGAATGAAGGGACCCTTGTCTTAGATTGCTCTGATCCTGCCACCACTGAAGAGCTAGAATCAGAGTTGGGTCACTGGGACCAATTTGGTGAGGGGTCCCTCCTTTGGGACCAATAGGCCCTCAAATGAAACTGAATGTCTCTCATCTGGAATCTTGCTCCTTGCACTACAGCTGTGGAGGCAGCCATGTGCCCTAGAAGTTGCAGAAAGTGCCTTGCTGGCCGAGAGACCAGGGTGAAAGAGGATGCCAGGGCAATCAGCTCTCTACCCTTTCCGAGGGAGAAATGCCCTGGCCAACTTTGTGTCCAATTCCACACCTATGAAAGTTAGTACCTGAACTGGTTCTAGAACTGACTTTGGTAATTCAGCAGGAATCCCAGGGAAGTGAGAAGCTGCTGGGTGACTTGCAAGTGGATTTTACCTGATCTGGGACTGACCCACAATGAGCCAGTCGTCCAGGTAGGGAAACACAGCAACCCCTTGCCTTCTTAAATGAGCCACTACCACAGCTAGACATTTTGTGAATACCCTTGGAGCAGAGGTAAGACCGAAGGCATTGCTCTGAACTGGTAGTGACCTGAGGGCAGTTCAACCTGAGGTATTTTGGTGAGAAGGCCTGATCAGGACATGAAAATAGGCATCCTTGAGGTCCAGGGAGGCTAGCCAGTCCCTGGCCTGAGGAGAGGCAAAATCATTGCCAGAGTTAACATTTTGAACTTTGGTTTCAAAAGATGCTTGTTCAGGTACCTTAAATCTAGAACGGGCCGCCATTCTCCTGTCTTTTTTGGGGTAAGAAAGTATCTGGAGTACAGCCCCTTGCCCTGGTGACAAGGAGGAACCCCTTCCACTGCTTTGCAGTCTAGGAGGGAAGAGACCTCTGCTTCCAAAGCAAGGGCCTCTAAAGGGCTTGCAGGTGGAAAATATCTGGTTCTCATCTTTGGAAACTGTTTGAAGCTGAGAACCAGACCCTGGCTTACTACCTCCAGAACCCATTTGTCCGAGGTTAGGGACACCCAGTTCTGGCTGAAATAAGCCAACCTGCCTCCGACTGGTACAGGAGAATCGGCCCTGGGCACCCCATCAGGGTGCCTGCTTGGCAGTAGCCTTAGGCTGAGGGGTGGGGGACGGTTTACCTGAGCCCCGCCTACCTCTGCCTCTGAAAAAAACCCTCTGTGCAAAAGCAGAGGAGGCTTGTGATTGATAAAAAGGCCTGTGGAAAGGCCTGCCCCACCTCTGGGAGTGTGCCTCTGTGGAGTGGCATGCCGCTCCTTGGCCTGGGCACTTTTGTAGGTAGTTCTGTATTCATCCATCTTTTTCATATAATTTTCCGTTTGCTCTCCAAACAGAGAATTTCCCACCACAGGAAAATCCATAGCCTTGACTGAGTATCCTGTACAGATTAGTGCACCTGAGCCATGCCAACCTACGGAAAGCTACAGAAGTGGCCATGACCCTAGAAGAAACATCATTAACGTCTACAGCAGTATGAAATTGAACTTTAGAGGCTTCAATGCCATCAGCAGCCACCTGTTCCAATTCACTAGCCAGCTGGCCATGGGCCTGCTTGGCTAACTGCAACGCTGTATCCCATCTAGATTTCTGATATCTAGCCACATAAGCCATATAATTTGCCTGCCTGAGTCCCAAAGAAGCTGCCATATACTGTTTTTTCGCCATGGCATCAATCTTCCTGGAATCCTTATCAGGAGGATGTGAGGCCAGGGGAGTTAGCTTGTCACAGGCTGCAGCTTGTACCACACCTACATGACTACACTGCTCAGTGAGGAAGTCTGTATCAGGGCCTGATAAAGCATACCTTCTGTCCATTTTTATCTACAGGAGGGACAGAATGAGGATTTTTTAAAATGTTTGTTGTTTGCTTCCTAAATGACTTATGCAAAGAAATAGACAACCTCCTAGACTCTGGGATATCCATCATCTCAACATAATCAGGCTCCTCTTGCTCATCCACAGCCTCTTCCAAGGGAAGCTGGAGGGTTTCTGCAACCTTTTTGTAAAACATAAAATGAGAAGGGGACTCAGACAGCATAGGGGGAGATTCTAATGGTCTGTCTGGAGAAATGTCCGGTTCAATGGGCACGCCCAGACCCTCCCAGCCACATACATAATGATCAAAATCTTCCTCCCCTCCTGTGGTTCATAAAATTCCTCAACATCATACTCTTGAACCACTGAACCGAACGAACCAACCTTTGCCAGCTGTTGGTGGTTCGCCGGTCCCTGAGACAGTGACTGGACAATCTGTATGGCTTTAGTTATCTCTGCAGCAGTTGGAGAGGCAATCTTGCACTCCTGACCTGCTGATTTCTTAGATTTTTACTGGGACTGGTTCCTCAGAACCAGCCTTCCTTTGCCCGAGGAAGTCTCGCCCTGGTCAGAGGGCACTCCTCTGGTCCAGTGGGTGCTGGACCGGCTGGCCATCCGGTCAGCGGACTTTTGGCCTCTCGCTCCTTGAGCCGCCCAATCTTTCTCCAGGGTGGCTGCAGGAAATTCTTACACACCTGGCAGTCTGACAGGAGGTGGTCAGCCCCAGACAATAAACACATGTGTGTGTGGGTCAGCCTTGGCAAAGGCTTCCCCACAAACATCACAGTGTTGAAACCAGTGGGTCCGGTTTTCTTTGGGTTTCTCAGACATAATGCCAGCCTATCCAAAACTCTCGCTCTTTCTATGGCAGTGCCAGGCAAGACACCCTTATCGGTTCTAACCGTGATCACGGGTATTTGAAAACCAATTTAAGAGATAGGTTTTTTTAGAACCGATAAGAACCGGGAACCGCACTCTAAAAGCCCAAGCTATTATTTAAAATTGTTTTTTTTAGCAAACCGATCGGTTCAAAACCGAACCGATAATTAATTTCCACACAGACTTTAAAATCCTGTACTTACGGTTTACCAGATAGAGCTTTGAACCGAAATGCGGTAAAATAAATACTTATTGCCGGTTAAAATGAACTGAAAACACTCGTTTGAACCGAGAAATGAACCGAGCTGAAGGAGCAGATCTCCAGAGCGACTGTTCAGTGAAGCGGAGTAAAGAATCTGACAGTTTCAGTTTGAAACTAGCCAGATAGAGCTTTCAGCAAAGCGCTCGCGCTTGGAACTCCAGTCAGCCTGGAGTTAACTCCTTCCTCTCCGGGGCAGTTCAAGTGCTGTGGCTAACTGCTAATTGTCATAATATAGCAAGACTTCATGGTGTTTGAATAATGGTTTCCAAGGAACTGAGCCCCAATACAGAACTGAGGTGAGACAGGAGATGCGGCCCGGCAGTAGGGGGCCTGTAGCAGCCTATTTCACACAGTGCACTGGAAGGAGAAAGTTCAATCTTTAGGGTCAAGCACTCTAATTCTTAGGGGGAGGATGATGCGTCTATGCATACGGCTGAGTATTTGTCCCTTACATAAATTGCCATCCCAACTCCCCTTGATGCCTATCTGCTCGGAAGAGTAAATAATTTGGGATATTGATTTCATTGTCTGGGGTGGCTGGCCTAAGCCAGGTCTCAGTGATCACTAGGACATCAGGTAGGGTGTGGCTCACCCAAACCTGGATAAGGGCGAACTTTTTCAGCAAACTACAGGCATTAAAATGCATAAAAGGTATTCCTTTGATACCTGCCAAGTCTGATGGAGAAGCAAGGGTGTCTAACGGTCTTGGGTTGAGTTTGACATTGCCTGAGCACAACAGTAAAAGAAGCAGGATTCTTTTTAAGGCAGCGAACTGTAATTTGAAAACACTATTTATTGGGCGATAGGGGAGGTGGTGTTGATGGGTAGGCCTGTACCCACTCCTAGTGTTATACTGGCCTAGTGTTGCAGCCACTAGTGTCCTGGCAGAAATTTGCCATGAGCAGGCAACTGTACTTACTATAGCACTTATGGCACAACCTGGCACACAGCATTCATCAATTTGTACTCACTATAGCACTCATGGTACAACCTGGCATACAGCACTCATCAATCTGCATTTACTATAGCACTTATGGCACAGTCTGGCACACAGCACTCATCAACATGTACTTACTATAGCACTTATGGTGCACCTGGCACACAGTACTCATCAATCTGTACTTACTATAGCACTTACATACACCAGGAACACAGCACTCATCAATCTGTACTTCCTATAGCACTTATGGCACAGTCTGGCACACAGCACTCATCAGGCCGTATTTACTATAGCACTTATGACACAGTCTGGCACACAGCACTCATCACTCTATACTTACTATAGCACTTGTATACCTGGCACACAGCACTCATCAGTCTGTGTTTACTATAGCACTTATAGTACACCTGGCACACAGCATTCATCAGTCTGTGCTTACTACAGCACTAATGGTACACCTGGCACACAACACTCATCAGTCTGTACTTACTATAGCACTTACGGTACACCAGGAACACAGCACTCACTAGTCTGTACTTACTATAGCACTTATGGTACACGTGGCACATAGCACTCATCAGTCTCTGCTTACTACAGCACTTATGGTAGACCTGGTACACAGCACTCATCAGGCGGTACTTACTACAGCACTTATGGCACAGTATGGCACATAGCACTCATCAATCTGTACTTACTATAGCACTTATGGTACACCTGGCACACAGCACTCATCAGGCTGTCATTACTATAGTCAGGGCCCCGATTTTTCTGCGGCACATCGGAGCAAAGTTCTGCGGCAGGGTTCTTATTTGCCGCAGAACGTCTGCAGCACTCAGCACCAATTTCTGTGGCAATTCTGCGGCACATTTTACCCCTAATTTTTTCCTTTTTTGTTGTTTTGCCAAATCTGACACAATGCACGCTCATAACACAGTCATTTTAATAGGCCACCAAATTTTCAACATAGCCAGTTTAAGACCTCTGCTCATGAACAGTATCACTGTGATTTTATTAATCTGTCCGAACATTGATTTAAGACACCGACACGCATTGTGCGCCATATGTGCGAAAACACATTTTGGGTGAAATTTGAAAATGACAGTTGTACTGTTCACAAGGAGGTGTGGTAAAATGGCAATACTGAAAATCTGGAGGAAAATATTGTAACAAGCTCGGGTTACGAGCGTGCATAGAAATCCGCGCAGACGCCGTAACATGTCATTTTATGGGTTTGTCACCAAATTTTCAACATAGCCAGTGTAAGACCTCTGCTCATGAACAGTATCACTGTGATTTTATTAATCTGTCCAGAACATTGATTTCGCACACCGACCGTGCCATTGTGCGCTACATGTGCGAAAACACATTTTGGGTGAAATGTGAAAAATGACAGTTGTACTGTTCATAAGGAGGTGTGGTAAAATGGCAATACTGAAAATCTGGAGTGAAAATATTAAAAATGCTCGAAGTTACGAGCGTGCGTAGGAACTGCGCAACGCACGCTCGTAAAACAGTCGCTTTGGGAATGATTCATCACTCAACATAGGGTTTTTAGAGTTTATCATGACCAGACATTGTATTTCGTTAATCATTCCAGAAAGGTGGTTCTGTGCAGTGACTGTGGAACCACCGCTCGGACCGATTAACTAAATAACAGTGTCACAGTTCATGAGGTGGGGCCCCCAAACCCCATGTTGAAAATTTGGTGAAAAATTCCAGAAATGGCTGAGATATGCACTAAAGTTGAAAAATCCATTTATGCCATTATACAGTTTACGGCATTTCTTCAGTTCATGGGTCGGCTTTGAAGAGTGCAGATGTGTTCCTGTCCACAGAAGATCATCGCGCTGGGCTCCGGAGGTAAGTATGGGTTGAGGTGGGGGTGTGGGGAGTTGGGTACGAGTTGGGGGGGGGAGATGTGTGTCTGTAGATTTACCTTCTATGCTAACCTGCTGTTTTCTAATCTGCAGTCTACATGGTCCCAACTTTAATCCAACAGGGGGATTACACACAACTCTTAATTATCGAGCAAATTTGAACCTTACATGGCAGCCTAAACTGTATTAATTGGTTAAAATAAAGGCTTTGGGATTAAAGGAGCAACATTGTCTTATCATTAATTTACAGCCCCGGAGTGAGTGGCAGTGGCAAGGGACTGCAGATCGGCAGAAAAGAATCTTATGTCCTCCCCTCCCCTTGTCTAAACATGACATTTTTATGACCGTATCAGCAATTTGCCCCATGAAGTCGGCTCTTCAGTGAGATGCCCAAGGTAAAACAACATTTCAAAATCCCACTGCTTTCCCCGATAGAATTCTTTTGGCAGGGGGAAGAGTTGATTCTCCTTTGGGAAGGTGCTGGTATTGACAGCAAACACTCCCTTTCCCCAGAGGACCAACCCCCAACAAAATAGCATACTGTCAGAAGTTGAACAGATTTTGGCAGCACAATAGTTAACCATCCATAGAGAACAGATGCAGGCAATAAAGGGTGATCATGTTGATCCCATGCAGTTCTAAACTGCACATTTCCAGATCTCCAGCATGCACATGATTTGAAGAGGCTGCCTTACTAAATACTGTGGATGTTTTTACCTGTTGTGTGGGACTTTTAGCTGTGCACCATTAAAACTGATGTGGGTATTCCATTTGCTCGTTCTTGTTGCATGTTCCTCCTCTCAATCCTTTGGCTCATCTTCAGCCTCCACTGAAGGTTAGGAATCCAGCCATGAATACCCCAAAACCTCCTTCTGTCTTCCTTGCTCACTCGGTCTCTTTCTGTTATCCAGTTCCACCAAATACAGGTGAGTTCCCAAATGCCACCTAACCTCCAGCTCCACAGACCCGTTCATCTCTCTCTCTCTCTCTCTCTGCATTTTGTTGGGGGGATTTAAATTCCTGGCACCCCCAAACTCCTTAAGAAACTGTGCATTTCCATTCCCTGATTCTGTCAAGAGGGACAGCCAGAAGCTGAAACAGTAGTCGGCACAATATTTTTCCCCTCTGCTTCCTAGCATCCACTGCAGCTGCTTTGAAAAGGAGCAAAACTTCAGCAATACTGTAGATGGCATCAACAGATCAGTGTATTTTCCCCCAGAAGCAAGCAGAATGTTCAGTAATGCCAGCAGCACACAGAGAAGCACAGGCATGCACACAGCGTGGCATACTAATATTTCAGGGGGGGCACGTTTCTTCCGTGGGCGGCCGCGAATTCCGCGGGTGACAGCAAATTCCGCGGATATTTCCGTGGTTTGCCGCACCCGCGGAATCGCGGAAAACTCGGGGCCATGACTATAGTACTTATGGCACAGTCTGACACACAGCACTCATCAGTCAGTACTTACTACAGCACTTATGGCACAGCCTGGCACACAGCACTCATCAATCTGTGCTTGCTACAGCACTTATGGCACAGTTTGGCACACAGCACTCATCAGGCTGTACTTACTATAGCACTTATGGCACAGTCTGGCACACAGCACTCATCAGGCTGTACTTACTATAGCACATATGGTACATCTGGCACACAGCACTCATCAACATGTACTTACTACAGCACTTATGGTGCACCTGGCACACAGCACTCATCAGTCTATACTTACTACAGCACTTATGGGACAGTCTGGGATACAGCACTCATCAATCCGTACTTACTACAGCAGTTATGGGACAGTCTGGTACACCACACTCATCAATCTGTACTTACTATAGTACTTATGGTACACCTGGCACACAGCACTCATCAATCCGTACTTACTACAGCACTTATGGGATGGTCTGGCACACAGCACTCGTCAGTCTGTATTTACTACAGCACTTATGGTACACCTGGCACACAGCACTCATTCGTCTGTACTCACTACAGCACTTCTGGCACAGTCAGGCAGACAGCACTCAACAGTCTGTACTTACTATAGCACTTATGGCACAGTCTTGCACACAGCACTTATCAATCTGTGCTTACTACAGCACTTATGGTACACCTGGCACACAGCACTCTACAATCTGGACTTCCTACAGCACTTATGGCACAGTCTGGCACACAGCACTCATCAGTCTGTACTTACTATAGCAGTTATGGCACAGTCTGGAACACAGCACTCATCAATCTGTACTTACTATAAAGTTATGGCACAGTCTGGCACACAGCACCCATCAGGCTGTACTTACTATAGCACTTAGGGTACATCTGGCACACAGCACTCATCAATCTGTACTTACTATAGAGTTATGGCACAGTCTGGCACACAGCACTCATCAGGCTGTACTTACTATAGCACTTAGGGTACATCTGGCACACAGCACTCATCAAAATGTACTTACTACAGCACTTATGGCACAGTCTGTTACACAACACTAATCAGTCTGTACTTACTACAGCACTTACGGCACAACCTGGCACACAGCACCCATCAGTCAATACTTACTACAGCACTTATGGCATAGCCTGGCACACAGCACTCATCAATCTGTACTTACTACAGCACTTATGGCACAGTCTGGCACACAGCTCTCATCAGTCTGTACTTACTACTGCACTTATGGCACAGTTTGGCACACAGCACTCATCAGGCTGTCATTACTATAGTACTTTTGGCACAGTCTGACACACAGCACTCATCAGTCTGTACTTACTACATCACTTATGGCACAGCCTGGCACACAGCACTCATCAATCTGTACTTACTACAGCACTTATGGCACAGTCTGGCACACAGCACTCATCAGACTGTACTTACTATAGCACTTATGGTACATCTGGCACACAGCACTCATCAACATGTACTTACTACAGCACTCATGGTGCACCTGGCACACAGCACTCATCAATCTGTACTTACTATAGCACTAATGGTACACCTGGCACACAGCACTCATCAATCTGTACTTACTAAAGCACTTATGGCACAGTCCAGCACACAGTACTCATCAATCTGTGCTTACTAAAGCACTTATGGTACACCTGGCACACAGCACTCATCGATCTGTACTTACTATAGCACTTATGGCACAGTCTGGCAGACAGCACTCATCTGTCTGCATTTACTACAGCACTTATGGCACAACCTGGCACACAGTACTCATCAGTCTGTACTTATTACAGCTCCAATGGCGCAGTCTGGCACACAGCACTCATCAGTCTGTACTTACTACAGCACTGATGGCACAGTCTGGCACATAGCACTCATCAATCCATACTTACTACAGCAGTTATGGCACAGTCTGGCACACAGCACTCATCAGGCTGCACTTACTACAGCACTTATGGTACATCTGGCACACAGCACTTATCAATCTGTACTTACTACAGCACTTATGGGACAGTCTGCCATACAGCACTCATTAATCCGTCCTTACTACAGCAGTTATGGGACAGTCTGGTACACCGCACTCATCAATCTGTACTTACTATAGCACTTATGGTACACCTGGCACACAGCACTCATCAATCCGTACTTACTACAGCACTTATGGGACGGTCTGGCACACAGCACTCGTCAGTCTGTACTTACTATAGCACTTATGGTACACCTGGCACACAGCACTCATTCGTCTGTACTTACTACAGCACTTATGGGACAGTCGGGCAGACAGCACTCATCAGTCTGTACTTACTATAGCACTTATGGCACAGTCTGGCACACAGCACTTATCAATCTGTGCTTACTACAGCACTTATGGAACACCTGGCACACAGCACTCTTCAATCTGTACTTCCTACAGCACTTATGGCACAGTCTGGCACACAGCACTCATCAGTCTCTACTTACTATAGCAGTTATGGTACACCTGGCACACAGCACTCTTCAATCTGTACTTACTATAGCACTTATGGCACAGCCTGGCACACAGCACTCATCAAGCGGTACTTATTACAGCACTTATGGCACAGTCTGGCACACAGCACTCATCAATCTGTACTTACTATAGCACTTATGGCACAGTCTGGCACACAGCACTCATCAGGCTGTACTTACTATAGCACTTAGGGTACATCTGGCACACAGCACTCATCAAAATGTACTTACTACACCACTTATGGCACAGTCTGCTACACAACACTCATCAGTCTGTATTTACTACAGCACTTACGGCACAACTTGGCACACAGCACTCATCAGTCTGTACTTACTACAGCACTTATGGCACAGTCTGGCACACAGCACTCATCAGACTGTACTTACTATAGCACTTATGGTATATCTGGCACACAGCACTCATCAACATGTACTTACTACAGCACTTATGGTGCACCTGGCACACAGCACTCATCAATCTGTACTTACTATAGCACTAATGGTACACCTGGCACACATCACTCATCAATCTGTACTTACTAAAGCACTTATGGCACAGTCCAGCACACAGCACTCATCAATCTGTGCTTACTAAAGCACTTATGGTACACCTGGCACACAGCACTCATCAATCTGTACTTACTATAGCACTTATGGCACAGTCTGACAGACAGCACTCATCTGTCTGCATTTACTACAGCACTTATGGCACAACCTGGCACACAGTACTCATCAGTCTGTACTTATTACAGCTCCTATGGCACAGTCTGGCACACAGCACTCATCAGTCTGTACTTACTACAGCACTGATGGCACAGTCTGGCACACAGCACTCATCAATCCGTACTTACTACAGCAGTTATGGGACAGTCTGGCACACAGCACTCATCAGGCTGCACTTACTACAGCACTTATGGAACACCTGGCACACAGCACTCATCAATATGTACTTACTACAGCACTTATGGCACAGTCTGGCACACAGCACTCATCAGACTGTACTTACTATAGCACTTATGGTACATCTGGCACACAGCACTCATCAATCTGTACTTACTATAGCACTAATGGTACACCTGGAACACATCACTCATCAATCTGTACTTACTAAAGCACTTATGGCACAGTCCAGCACACAGCACTCATCAATCTGTGCTTACTAAAGCACTTATGGTACACCTGGCACACAGCACTCATCAATCTGTACTTACTATAGCACTTATGGCACAGTCTGGCAGACAGCACTCATCTGTCTGCATTTACTACAGCACTTATGGCACAACCTGGCACACAGTACTCATCAGTCTGTACTTATTACAGCTCCTATGGCACAGTCTGGCACACAGCACTCATCA
Source organism: Neoceratodus forsteri (assembly GCA_016271365.2). NCBI lineage: Eukaryota > Metazoa > Chordata > Ceratodontiformes > Ceratodontidae > Neoceratodus > Neoceratodus forsteri. The sequence continues at coordinate 123,076,865 of CM057452.1, forward strand.
ATCCGTACTTACTACAGCAGTTATGGGACAGTCTGGCACACAGCACTCATCAGGCTGCACTTACTACAGCACTTATGGTACATCTGGCACACAGCACTTATCAATCTGTACTTACTACAGCACTTATGGGACAGTCTGCCATACAGCACTCATTAATCCGTTCTTACTACAGCAGTTATGGGACAGTCTGGTACACTGCACTCATCAATCTGTACTTACTATAGCACTTATGGTACACCTGGCACACAGCACTCATCAATCCGTACTTACTACAGCACTTAGGGGACGGTCTGGCACACAGCACTCGTCAGTCTGTACTTACTATAGCAGTTATGGAACACCTGGCACACAGCACTCATCAGTCTGTACTTACTATAGCAGTTATGGTACACCTGGCACACAGCACTCTTCAATCTGTACTTACTATAGCACTTATGGCACAGCCTGGCACACAGCACTCATCAGGCGGTACTTATTACAGCACTTATGGCACAGTCTGGCACACAGCACTCATCAATCTGTACTTACTATAGCACTTATGGCACAGTCTGGCACACAGCACTCATCAGGCTGTACTTACTATAGCACTTAGGGTACATCAGGCACACAGCACTCATCAAAATGTACTTACTACAGCACTTATGGCACAGTCTGCTACACAACACTCATCAGTCTGTACTTACTACAGCACTTACGGCACAACCTGGCACACAGCTCTCATCAGTCTGTACTTACTACTGTACTTATGGCACAGTCTGGCACACAGCACTCATCAATCTGTACTTACTACAGCAGTTATGGCACAGTCTGGCACACAGCACTCATCAGGCTGTACTTACTATAGCACTTATGGCACAATCTGGCACACAGCACTCATCAAGCGGTACTTACTACAGCAGTTATGGCACAGTCTGGCACACAGCACTCATCAGACTGTACTTACTATAGCACTTGTGGCACAGTCAGGCACACAGCACTTAGGCTGTATTTCCTATAGCACTTATGGCACAGTCTGGCACACAGCACTCATTAGGCTGTACTTACTATAGCACTTATGGCACAGTCTGGAACACAGCACTCATCAAGCTGTACTTACTATAGCACTTATGGCATAGTCTGGCATACAGCACTCATCAGGCTGTACTTACTATAGCACTTATGGTACATCTGGCACACAGCACTCATCAACATGTACTTACTACAGCACTTATGGTGCACCTGGCACACAGCACTCATCAATCTGTACTTACTATAGCACTTATGGTACACCTGGCACACAGCACTCATCAGTCTGCACTTACTATAGCACTTATGGCACAGTCCGGCACACAGCACTCATCAATCTGTACTTACTATAGCACTTATGGCACAGTCTGGCACACAGCACTCATCTGTCTGCATTTACTACAGCACTTATGGCACAACCTGGCACAAAGTACTCATCAGTCTGTACTTATTACAGCTCTTATGGCACAGTCTGGCACACAGCACTCATCAGTCTGTACTTACTACAGCACTTACGGCACAGTCTGGCACATAGCACTCATCAATCCGTACTTCAAAAATCAATCAATCAAAATCTTTATTTATTCAGGCGGACATCATTGAGCAAAGCTCATTTACAAGATGGACCTGATAGGTCAAGGAAAAAATTGAAGGTACAATAGCAGACATATACAAAACACTTCTATTTAAACAGATACAGTAATATAAACATATATACAAACGGAGGATAAAGGTTGATAAAACTTGACAGGGCAAGGTAGGATACAGTAAAAGTACCACGCAACACAGGGTAGCTGTATTACAGACTCTAAGGCAAACTAACGAGACAGACAGATACGATTGATGATCTGCTAAAATGATGATAAACAGCCTCTGAAGAATGACATGGAGGGGCTGGTGGAGATTTAGATAGAGACTAAGGCTACTAGTAGTAGGAGGTATGGAGGAGTGATTGGGGTAGAAGTAAGTGCCAGGAGTTGCTGTGGAGGTCTTGGTCAGAGGGAGCAAAGCTGTAGAAAAAGGTATGATAGGGGGCTGAGATACAAAATAAGGGGGCTGTGAGGGAGGGAAAAAAACTAAGGGGATGATTTATGGAAGAGCTGTCAATAATTGCTGGCTGAAAGGGGGGGGTTATGAATGTGATTGGACTAGGCCTTGTGACAGCAATTGCATTTCTCTGGGAAGAGACTTATGTAGAGCTTTTTAAAGGATGTTAGAGGTATAAAGATGGTCAACTTTAGGGTCTTCTGTAGAGAATTCCATGCCATTGCTAGAGAGTAACTGATTGCAGATCTCCCAAGCCGGGTGCAGGCTTTGGGTAGCTTAAACGTGATGAAGTTGTTGCTTCTTAGGGCATATGACCTAGCTGTGGCCAGTGTAAAGCAATCTAAAATATAGGATGGAAGTTTGTTAGACAGAGTTTTGTATATCCATAGTGCAGCATTTCTGTTCCTTCTGAGGTGTAGGGACGTCCAACCAACTGCAGCATAGAGAGAGCAATGATGAGTGTTGAATGGAAGATCTGATGAACCTTAGAGCTCTGTGGTACAAGGTATCCAATTTGTTTAAATAGGAAATAGGACAGTGACCATAAAGGAAATCTGCATAGTCGATAAGTGAAAGAAATGAGGCCTGGATTAGTCTCTGCCTTGAGTCTCTGGTTAGAAAATGTTTAATTCTGAAGAACAGGCCGAGCCTCTGCTAAGTTTTTCAGAAGTTCTTCAATATGCTGAGTGTAATCAAGTTCTGTTATCAATCCACACCCCTAAATATTTGAATTTGTCTACATAGTCAAGGCTTTCTCCAAGGATGGTGGATAGTTGGGAAAGATTGCTTGATGAGGAGGTGTTAGTATAGTAATTAGTGGAGAAGAACATAGCTTTTGTCTTCTTTGCATTTAAGAGGAGTTTTTTTCAAGTAGTTGGTATTGCAAAAGGAGAACTCTGATTGTAGTATTTCACAGGCCATTGAAGGTGATGGATTACTGACATATAAACAGTGTCATCTGCAAAGAGGTGAACATTGGCTTTGGTGAGATTAGAGTCAATGTTGTTACTGTAAATGGCAAAGGATAGGACCCAGGATAGATCCTTGAGGAACTCCTCTTAGAGTGGTTTTGATGAGGATAAGTCACCTTCAGCTTTCACCTGCCGCGCTTCTATCAGTGAGGTAACATCTGAACCACTTAAGAGGGGTGGGTCTAGGCTATGGAGTGCAGTGAAGAGAGTAGCAGCTCATGATCCACTGTGTCGAAGGCTTTGCTTAGATCAAGGAATACAGCATAGACACTGTTCTTTTTATCTAGCTCAGTTTGCCAGTCATTTGTGACTTTGGCCAGTGCAGAGATGGTGCTATGCCTGGTCCCAAACCCAGATTGAGTAGGGTTAAGAGATTATTAACTTCAAGGTAGTTCCTTAATTGGATGCTCACTAATTTCTCTAGCATCTTGGAAGCACTGGCAGAATGGATATGGGCCTGTAGTTGTTGAGGTCCATGGGGTCCCCTGATTTTAGGAGGGAAACACTTGTGCTGTTTTCTCACAGCGAAGGAATAGAACCAGAGGCTAAAGATAGATTAAAAAGATGTGTTAAGGGAACTGCAAGCACATGAATTGAAATTTTTAGAAATGGGGGTCAAGAGAGTCTGCACCTGTAATTTTTAGTGTCCAATTGGCATTAGGTCCTCTACTTGCTTCAGTAAAACTGGTTTGAATGAGAAGGAAGAATCAGCCCTCTGAACCTCAGTAGACTGGGAGTTAAGTTGTGCCCGCAGTAGATTAGCTGGAGAGGAGTCAAAAGCAAGGCCAGCCGTTGTGAAGTGATTATTGAACGCATCCAGTACTTCCCGTTTATCGGAGATAGCAACCTTATTAAGGTGCACTTGAGATGGCAGAGAGGTGCTAGAGTCCTGCCCTAAGATCCCCTTGATGGTGCCCCAGAATCTAGCAGGATTGTGGTAAGAGGCATCAAGTTCAGCCACATAGAAAGCAGCCTTAGCATCCCTTACTTTTTTGGTGCAGCTATTTCTGGCTTTCCTGAACAGCAACCAGTCATTTGGTTCCTTAGTCTTCCTTGCCAGTTTCATAGCTTATCTCTCTCCAGCAGTGCAGATTTAAGGTCGGCTGAAAACCAGCGGCAAGATTTGCTTTTCATTCTAACACTAGTGATTGGTGCATGAGTATTGAGGGCACCTATGATTATGCTCTTTAACACCTGATGTGCTTTTTCCACAGAATGTGTAAGGTAGAACTCCTGCCAGCGTGTAGAGTGGCATAGGTCATGGAGATATCCCTCGATATTAAGGTTTTTTTTAGGTCTTCTCAGGTGGAATTTTGCTGGGTTAGCTGGTTTGCTGGATGATCTTATTCCTATAATAAGACAGTGGTCACTTATGTCACTGAATAGCACTCCAGCGTGCGAGAACAAGTGGGGTTTGTTTGCCAGCATGATGTCAAGTAGGGTGCTACTACTTCTATTCTTTAAATTGATTCTTGTTGGTTCATTTATCAGTTGTGTAAACCCATATATATCACAAAATGATACTAAAGGTGCAGCTGTCTTGGAGAGCCAGTTTAGATTCAGATCACCTAAGATAATGATTTCTTCAGGGCCCGGTTTGATTAGGTTTCCCAGGTGGGTTAAGAGCTTATGGTCAGCAGAGGGGGGCCTATAGCAGCCAACTAGTTGAAAAGCTGCCATGTTGGGGAGAGTTATTTTAAGGGATATACATTCAAATTCTTTGGGCAATGACGCTGCGCTAAGGCAAGATGCAGATATATTTGATTTTACATAAATAGCTACTCCATCACCCCTTGTCAGGCAGTCTGCTCTGAATATTTGGTAGCTGAATAGATTTACCTCCCTATCTGTTGTTGCAGGTTTGAGCCATGTCTCGGATATTACCAGAAAGTCTGGCAAGGTATGGGCGACCCAGGCTTGTATCAATGAAAGCTTTTTCAGGAGGCTGCATGCATTGATATGAAGGAAGCTTAGTCCTTTGATGGAGGCTAGATCTGCTGGGAGGTGATGCCTCTGAGGGCCTGGATAGATTTCAACATTACCAATACAGATCAGCAGAAAGAATAAGAGTTTTGTAAGGGCTTCGAAGACAGGAGGATGGGACTGTCATTGGGCCTTCTCTCTTGTTCGGTGGCCAATGCTTTTGAGGTGATCCACCAGGATTGCGGCTTAGCATCCGTCACAGAGTGCTAATTTGGTGGGCAGTGTAAGGGGAACTGTAGACCCAATAATGGAGCATCGAGCATAAAAGTACATGACGGGTTGTGTCCTTTTGGGGGTTACCCACTGATTATGGTTAACAACGGTAGGGGCATATGAGAGGATCCGTCGGCACCCACTGGGGGTGACAGAGAGGCTAGTTGGTGGGGTTTGATTTCGAGTAAGGCATGGATCGGGATGACTTCATCCTCAAAGAACACCACAGTTGAGAGAGAGAGAAAACAGTAAGAGGAGCCTCCCCATTTTGAATGCGGCAATTAGTGGTTATCTACAATGAGGACAGGGGAAGGACTGTTGAGCAGGTGGCACCGCAGGGCCACTGAGAGATTATTGGTTAGAATATTGCTGTGGGGCGGAGGTAAAAAATTCACAGGAAGATGCTATAAAAGTAACACACAAGGGGGAGGGCGGAGGCAAAAATGTTGGCTTTCCCGTACCTTCCTGGCTGTCTCTCCCGGCCTCCTGGTCCCCTAGGGCGGCCTTGTGGTCGCCGACTGCCCGCTGGCGGAGCGTAGCCCCGGCGCTCACTGGGTGCTTGAGGGCAGGGAAGGCTAGAATGGAGGGAGACACAGGAAAGCACAGTCAAATAAAGAAAATAGCAGCAATCAAGTGATTCTGCAAGCAGTGTGAAATTACTTTACACAACAAAAGGCTGGGGGGGCTCGCCTAGCGCCTGGCCCACTAGAACCCACCAAAAGGGCTGTAAGTCACATTTCACTTTAAAATTCAACAGAATCCTTAGTTATTTTAGCAATAACAGGAAAACAGCTCTTTTTAGACAGTTTAGATAAAAAACACACAATCCCCGACCAGCTTCAGCAGTGTAAAGTTAATACAGCAGTCTATGGAGCAGGAGGACCAATCGCGGCTCAGCTCAGCTTCGCCTTCTGATTGGCATGACTTTCCTGACACTTCCTGGCTGTCTCTCCCGGCCTCCTGGTCCCCTAGGGCGGCCTTATTGCGCTGCACCGCTGGCGGAGTGAAGCCCCGCGCTCACTGGGTGCTTGAGGCAGGAAGGCTAGACTGAGAGGGAGACACAGGAAAGCACAGTCAAATAAAGAAAATAGCAGCAATCAAGTGATTCTGCAAGCCTGTGGATGTATTATTCTTGGACTTCAGCAAGGCGTTTGACTCTGTCCCCCACAATGGTCTGGTGGAGAAACTGATGGGGTTAGGAGTAGGCCCTTTGATGGTCAGATGGATTGAAAACTGGCTAGCTGGACGCACCCAGAGAGTAGTGGTCTGTGGGGAGCTCTCGAACCCTAGAGAGGTTGGTAGTGGGGTACCACAGGGCTCGGTCCTGGGTCCGATCCTGTTTAATGCATACATATCGGACATCAGGGAGGGTATAGGGTGTGAAATGAGTCTCTTCGTGGATGACTCCAAGATGGGAGCAGTAGTTGAGGGAGAAGAGGGGAGGGTGGCCCTGCAAGGGGACCTGGACACCCTGGAAAGCTGGGCTCACACATGGAAATTAAATTTCAATATCACCAAGTGCAAGGTGTTGCATCTTGGTCGGGGAAACCCTAAACACAGGTACACCCTGGGAGGGGAGGCGCTGGAGGCCTCAATAGGGGAAAAAGACCTAGGGGTCATGGTGGATACACGTATGAATAACTCTGAGCAGTGCAGGAGAGCAGCTAGCAAGGCAAACAGGATGTTGGGATGCATCGTAAGGGGGATCACCTCTAGGAGCAAGGAAGTGATTCTGCCACTGTACAGTGGACTGGTTAGACCACACCTTGAGTACTGTGTACAGTACTGGAGACCACACTTGAAGAGGGACATACAGCTCCTGGAGAGGGTACAGAGGAGGGCAACAAAGATGATACGAGGGCTAGGGGATTTGACTTATGAGGACAGACTTGAGGAGCTCTGCCTGTTTTCATTGGAGGAGAGGAGAGACAGGGGGACATGATTGAGGTCTTCAAGTACCTCAAAGGAATAAAAAGGGTAAACATGGAGGGGATCTTTAGACTAAAGCAGGGAGGTATCACCAGAGGGCATGGTTTGAAGTTGGAAGGTGGAAGGGTGAGGGGGGAAAAGAGGAGGAGGTTTTTCACCGAGAGGGTGGTGGACCCTTGGAATGCACTGCCTGGTGAGCTGGTTCAAAGATCCACAGAGGAGGGCTTCAAGAGAGGGTGGGACAGACACAGTAAGTGGATGTATCAGATGATGGCCTGTCCCGGGGGGGTGGGGATGGATGATAGGGGTTTCTGGAGAACAAGGGATGGGAGGGTCTCGGCATCCAACTAAGGATCTAGGTTCGAGCAGACTCGATAGACCGTAAGGCCTAATCTGCTGGCAAATAGTATGTTAGTATGTTAGTATGTTAGTGTGAAATTACTTTACAGAACAAAAGGCTGGGGGGCGGGGGGTTCGGCGCCTTAGCGTCTGGCCCACTAGAAATCCCACCAAAAGGTTGTAAGTCACATTTCACTTTAAACTTCAACAGAATCCTTAGTTATTTTAGCAATAACAGGAAAACAGCTCTTTTTAGACAGTTTAGATAAAAAAAAAACACACAATCCCCTACCAGCTTCAGCAGTGTAAAGTTAATACAGCAGTCTATGGAGCAGGAGGACCAATCGGATGCAAGGCTCAGTCAGCGCTCGCCTTCCGATTGGCCGCGGCTTTCCCGTACCTTTCTGGCTGTCTCTCCCAGCCTCCTGGTCCCCTAGGGCGGCCTTGTGGTCGCCGACCGCCCGCTGGCGGAGCAAAGCCCCGGCGCTCACTGGGTGCTTGAGGGCAGGGAAGGCTAGACTGGAGGGAGACACAGGAAAGCACAGTCAAATAAAGAAAATAGCAGCAATCAAGTGATTCTGCAAGCAGTGTGAAATTACTTTACACAACAAAAGGCTGGGAGGGGTTCGGCGCCTTAGCGTCTGGCCCACTAGAAATCCCACCAAAAGGCTGTAAGTCACATTTCACTTTAAAATTCAAAAGAATCCTTAGTTATTTTAGCAATAACAGGAAAACAGCTCTTTTTAGACAGTTTAGATCAAAAAACACACAATCCCCGACCAGCTTCAGCAGTGTAAAGTTAATACAGCAGTCTATGGAGCAGGAGGACCAATCGGCTGCAAGGCTCAGTCAGCGCTCGCCTTCCAATTGGCCGCGGCTTTCCAGTACCTTTCTGGCTGTCTCTCCCGGCCTTCTGGTCCCCTAGGGCGGCCTTGTAGTCGCCGACCGCCCGCTGGCGGAGCGTAGCCCCGGCGCTCACTGGGTGCTTGAGGGCAGGGAAGGCTAGACTGGAGGGAGACACAGGAAAGCACAGTCAAATAAAGAAAATAGCAGCAATCAAGTGATTCTGCAAGCAGTGTGAAATTACTTTACACAACAAAAGGCTGGGGGTTCGCGCCTTAGCGTCTGGCCCACTAGAAATCCCACCAAAAGGCTGTAAGTCACATTTCACTTTAAAATTCAACAGAATCCTTAGTTATTTTAGCAATAACAGGAAAACAGCTCTTTTTAGACAGTTTAGATCAAAAAAACACACAATCCCCGACCAGCTTCAGCAGTGTAAAGTTAATACAGCAGTCTATGGAGCAGGAGGACCAATCGGCTGCAAAGCTCAGTCAGCGCTCGCCTTCCAATTGGCCGCGGCTTTGCACCTTCCTGGCTGCCTCTCACGGCCTCCTGGTCCCCTAGGGCAGCCTTGCGGTCGCCGACCACACGCTGGCGGAGAGTAGCCCCGGCGCTCACTGGGTGCTTGAGGGCAGGGAAGGCTAGACTGAAGGGAGACACAGGAAAGCACAGTCAAATAAAGAAAATAGCAATCAAGTGATTCTGCAAGCAGTGTGAAATTACTTCACAACAAAAGGCTGGGGGTTTGGCGCCTTAGCGTCTGGCCCACTAGAAATCCCACCAAAAGGCTGTAAGTCACATTTCACTTTAAAATTCAACAGAATCCTTAGTTATTTTAGCAATAACAAGAAAACAGCTCTTTTTACACAGTTTAGAACAAAAAAAACACACAATCCCCGACCAGCTTCAGCAGTGTAAAGTTAATACAGCAGTCTATGGAGCAAGAGGACCAATCAGCTGCAAGGCTCAGTCAGCGCTCGCCTTCCGATTGGCCGCGGCTTTTCCGTACCTTCCTGGCTGTCTTTCCCGGCCTCCTGGTCCCCTAGGGTGGCCTTGCGGTTGCCGACCGCCCGCTGGCGGAGTGTACTTACTACAGCAGTTATGGCACAGTCTGGCACACAGCACTCAACAGGTTGCACTTACTACAGCACTTATGGTACATCTGGCACACAGCACTCATCAATCCGTACTTACTACAGCAGTTATGGGACAGTCTGGTACACCGCACTCATCAATCTGTACTAACCATTGCATTATGGTACACCTGGCACACAGCACTCATCAATCCACACTTACTACAGCACTTATGGGACGGTCTGGCACACAGTACTTGTCAGTCTATACTTACTATAGCACTTATGGTACACCTGGCAAACAGCATTCATTCGTCTGTACTTACTACAGCACTTATGGCACAGTCGGGCAGACAGCACTCATCAGTCTGTACTTACTATAGCACTTATGGCACAGTCTGGCACACAGCACTCATCAATCTGTGCTTACTACAGCACTTATGGTAAACCTGGCACACAGCACTCTTCAATCTGTACTTCCTACAGCACTTATGGCACAGTCTGGCACACAGCACTCATCAGACTGTACTTACTGTAGCACTTATGGTACATCTGGCACAAAGCACTCATCAACATGTACTTACTACAGCACTTATGGTACACCTGACACACAGCACTCATCAATCTGTACTTACTATAGCACTTGTGGCACAGTCTGGCACACAGCACTCATCAATCTGTACTTACTATAGCACTAATGGTACACCTGGCACACAGCACTCATCAATCTGTACTTACTATAGCACTTATGGCATAGTCTGGCACACAGCACTCATCAGGCTATACTTACTATAGCACTTAAGGTACATCTGGCACACAGCACTCATCAACATGTACTTACTACAGCACTTATGGTGCACCTGGCACACAGCACTCATCAATCTGTACTTACTATAGCACTTATGGTACACCTGGCACACAGCACTCATCAATCTGCACTTACTATAGCACTTATGGCACAGTCCGGCACACAGCACTCATCAATCTGTACTTACTATAGCACTTATGGCACAGTCTAGCACACAGCACTCATCTGTCTGCATTTACTACAGCACTTATGGCACAACCTGGCACAAAGTACTCATCAGTCTGTACTTATTACAGCTCTTATGGCACAGTCTGGCACACAGCACTCATCAGTCTGTACTTACTACAGCACTTATGGCACAGTCTGGCACATGGCACTCATCAATCCGTACTTACTACAGCAGTTATGGCACAGTCTGGCACACAGCACTCATCAATCTGTACTTACTATTGCATTATGGTACACCTGGCACACAGCACTCATCAATATGTACTTACTACAGCACTTATGGGACAGTCTGGCATACAGCACTCATCAATCTGTACTTACCACAGCAGTTATGGGACAGTCTGGAACACCGCACTCATCAATCTGTACTTACTATTGCATTATGGTACACCTGGCACACAGCACTCATCAATCCGTACTTACTACAGCACTTACGGGACGGTCTGGCACACAGCACTCGTCAGTCTGTACTTACTATAGCACTTATGGTACACCTGGCAAACAGCATTCATTCGTCTGTACTTACTACAGCACTTATGGCACAGTCGGGCAGACAGCACTCATCAGTCTGTACTTATGGCACAGTCTGGCACACAGCACTCATCAATCTGTGCTTACTACAGCACTTATGGTAAACCTGGCACACAGCACTCTTCAATCTGTACTTCCTACAGCACTTATGGCACAGTCTGGCACACAGCACTCATCAGACTGTACTTACTGTAGCACTTATGGTACATCTGGCACAAAGAACTCATCAACATGAACTTACTACAGCACTTATGGTACACCTGACACACAGCACTCATCAATCTGTACTTACTATAGCACTTGTGTCACAGTCTGGCACACAGCACTCATCAATCTGTACTTACTATAGCACTTATGGTACACCTGGCACACAGCACTCATCAATCTGTACTTACTATAGCACTTATGGCATAGTCTGGCACACAGCACTCATCAGGATATACTTACTATAGCACTTAAGGTACATCTGGCACACAGCACTCATCAACATGTACTTACTACAGCACTTAGGTGCACCTGGCACACAGCACTCATCAATCTGTACTTACTATAGCACTTATGGTACACCTGGCACACAGCACTCATCAATCTGCACTTACTATAGCACTTATGGCACAGTCCGGCACACAGCACTCATCAATCTGTACTTACTATAGCACTTATGGCACAGTCTAGCACACAGCACTCATCTGTCTGCATTTACTACAGCACTTATGGCACAACCTGGCACAAAGTACTCATCAGTCTGTACTTATTACAGCTCTTATGGCACAGTCTGGCACACAGCACTCATCAGTCTGTACTTACTACAGCACTTATGGCACAGTCTGGCACATGGCACTCATCAATCCGTACTTACTACAGCAGTTATGGCACAGTCTGGCACACAGCACTCATCAATCTGTACTTACTATTGCATTATGGTACACCTGGCACACAGCACTCATCAATATGTACTTACTACAGCACTTATGGGACAGTCTGGCATACAGCACTCATCAATCTGTACTTACCACAGCAGTTATGGGACAGTCTGGAACACCGCACTCATCAATCTGTACTTACTATTGCATTATGGTACACCTGGCACACAGCACTCATCAATCCGTACTTACTACAGCACTTACGGGACGGTCTGGCACACAGCACTCGTCAGTCTGTACTTACTATAGCACTTATGGTACACCTGGCACACAGCACTCATTCGTCTGTACTTACTACAGCACTTATGGCACAGTCGGGCAGACAGCACTCATCAGTCTGTACTTACTATAGCACTTATGGCACAGTCTGGCACACAGCACTCATCAATCTGTGCTTACTACAGCACTTATGGTACACCTGGCACACAGCACTCTTCAATCTGTACTTCCTACAGCACTTATGGCATAGTCTGGCACACAGCACTAATCAGTCTGTACTTACTATAGCAGTTAAGGTACACCTGGCACACAGCACTATTCAATCTCTACATACTATAGCACTTATGGCACAGCCTGGCACACAGCACTCATCAAGCGGTACTTACTACAGCACTTATGGCACAGTCTGGCATACAGCACTCATCAGTCTGCACTTACTATAGCACTTATGGCACATTCTGCCACACAGCACACAGTAGCACTCATCAATCTTTACCTACCATAGCACTTATGGCACAGTCTGGCACATAGCACTCATCTGGCTGTACTTACTATAGCACTTATGGCACAGTCTGGCACACAGCTCTCATCAATCTGTACTTCCTACAGCACTTATGGCACAGTCCGGCACACAGCACTCATCAGTCTGTACTTACTATAGCAGTTATGGCACACCTGGAACACACCACTCTTCAATCTGTACTTACTATAGCACTTATGGCACAGCCTGGTACACAGCACTCATCAAGCGGTACTTACTACAGCACTTATGGCACAGTCTGGCACACAGCACTCATCAGGCTGTACTTACAATAGCACTTATGGCAGAGTCTGGAACACAGCACTCATCAATCTGTACTTACTATAGAGTTATGGCACAGTCTGGCACACAGCACTCATCAAGCTGTACTTACTACAGCACTTAGGGTACATCTGGCACACAGCACTCATCAATCTGTACTTACTATAGAGTTATGGCACAGTCTGGGACACAGCACTCATCAGGCTGTACTTACTATAGCACTTAGGGTACATCTGGCACACAGCACTCATCAAAATGTACTTACTACAGCACTTATCGAACAGTCTGCTACACAACACTCATCAGTCTATACTTACTACAGCAATTATGGCATAGCCTGGCACACAGCACTCATCAATCTGTACTTACTACAGCACTTATGGCACAGTCTGGCACACAGCTCTCATCAGTCTGTACTTACTACTGCACTTATGGCACAGTTTGGCACCTAGCACTCATCAATCTGTACTTACTACAGCACTTATGGCACAGTCTGGCACACAGCACTCGTCACACTGTACTTACTACAGCACTTATGGCACAGTCTGGCACACAGCACTCATCAGGCTGTCATTACTATAGTACTTTTGCCACAGTCTGACACACAGCACTCATCACTCTGTACTTACTAAAGCACTTATGGCACAGCCTGGCACACAGCACTCATCAATCTGTACTTACTACAGCACTTATGGCACAGTCTGGCACACAGCACTCATCAGGCTGTACTTACTATAGCACTTATGGTACATCTGGCACACAGCACTAATCAACATGTACTTACTACAGCACTTATGATACATCTGGCACACAGCACTCATCAACATGTACTTACTACAGCACTTATGGTGCACCTGGCACAAAGCACTCATCATTCTGTACTTACTATAGCACTTAAGGTACACCTGGCACACAGCACTCATCAATCTGTACTTACTATAGCACTTATGGCACAGTCCAGCACACAGCACTCATCAATCTGTACTTACTATAGCACTTATGGTAAACCTGGCATACAGCACTCATCAATCTGTACTTACTATAGCACTTATGGCACAGCCTGGCACACAGCACTCATTTGTCTGCATTTACTACAGCACTTATGGCACAACCGGGCACACAGTACTCATCAGTCAGTACTTATTACAGCTCTTATGGCACAGTCTGGCACATAGCACTCGTCAGTCTGTACTTACTATAGCACTTATGGTACACCTGGCACACAGCACTCATTCGTCTGTACTTACTACAGCACTTATAGCACAGTCGGGCAGACAGCACTCATCAGTCGGTACTTACTAGTAGCACTTACAGCACAGTCTGGCACACAGCACTTATCAATCTGTGCTTACTACAGCACTTATGGTACACCTGGCACACAGCACTCTTCAATCTGTACTTCCTACAGCACTTATGGCACAGTCTGGCACACAGCACTCATCAGCCTGTACTTACTATAGCAGTTATGGTACACTTGGCACACAGCACTCTTCAATCTGTACTTACTATAGCACTTATGGCACAGTCTGGGACACAGCACTCATCAATCTGTGCCTACTACAGCACTTATGGTAAACCTGGCACACAGCACTCTTCAATCTGCACTTCCTACAGCACTTATGGCACAGTCTGGCACACAGCACTCATCAGTCTGTACTTACTATAGCAGTTATGGTACACCTGGCACACAGCACTCTTCAATCTGTACTTACGATAGCACTTATGGCATAGCCTGGCACACAGCACTCATCAAGCGGTACTTAATACAGCACTTATGGTGCTTCTGGCACACAGCACTCATCAATCTGTACTTACTATAGCACTTATGGCACAGTCCGTCACACAGCACTCATCAATCTGTACCTACTATAGCACTTATGGTACACCTGGCACACAGCACTCATCAATCTGTACTTACTATAGCACTTATGGCACAGTCTGGCACACAGCACCCTTCAAACTGTACTTACTATAGCACTTATGGCACAGCCTGGCACACAGCACTCATCAAGCGGTACTTACTACAGCACTTATGGCACAGTCTGGCACACACCACTCATCAATCTGTACTTACTATAGCACTTATGGCACAGTCTGGCACACAGCACTCATCAGGCTGTACTTACTATAGCACTTAGGGTATATCTGGCACACAGAACTCATCAAAATGTACTTACTTCAGCACTTATGGCACACTCTGCTACACAACACTCATCACTCTGTACTTACTACAGCACTTACGGCACAACCTGGCACACAGCACTCATCAATCTGTACTCACTACAGCAGTTATGGCACAGTCTGGCACACAGCACTCATCAGGCTGTACTTACTGTAGCACTTATGGCACATTCTGGCACACAGCACTCATCAATCTGTACTTACTACAGCACTTATGGCACAGTCTGGCACACAGCACTGGTCAGTCTGTACTTACTATAGCACGTATGGCACAGTCTGGCACACAGCACTCATCAGGCTGTCATTATTATAGTACTTATGGCACAGTCTGACACACAGCACTCATCAGTCTGTACTTACTACAGCACATGGCACAGTCTGGCACATAGCACACATCAATCCGTACTTACTACAGCAGTTATGGCACAGTCTGGCACATAGCACTCATCAGACTGCACTTACTACAGCACTTATGGTACATCTGGCACACAGCACTTATCAATCTGTACTTACTACAGGACTTATGGGACAGTCTGGCATACAGCACTCAGCAATCCGTACTTACTACAGCAGTTATGGGACAGTCTGGTACACCGCACTCATCAATCTGTACTTACTACAGCACTTATGGGACGATCTGGCACACAGCACTCATCAGTCTGTACTTACTATAGCACTTATGGTACACCTGGCACACAGCACTCATTCGTCTGTACTTACTACAGCACTTCTGGCACAGTCGGGCAGACAGCACTCAACAGTCTGTACTTACTATAGCACTTATGGCACAGTCTGGCACACAGCACTTATCAATCTGTGCTTACTACAGCACTTATGGTACACCTGGCAGACATCACTCTTCAATCTGTACTTCCTAAAGCACTTATGGCACAGTCTGGCACACAGCACTCATCAAGCGGTACTTACTACAGCACCTATGGCACAGTCTGGCAAGCAGAACTCATTACGCTGTACTTACTATAGCACTTATGGCACAGTCTGGAACATAGCACTCATCAATCTGTACTTACTATAGAGTTATGGCACAGTCTGGCACACAGCACTCATCAGGCTGTCATTACTACAGTACTTTTGCCACAGTCTGACACACAGCGCCCATCAGTCTGTACTTACTACAGCACTTATGGCACAGCCTGGCACACAGCACTGAACAATCTGTACTTACTACAGCACATATGGCACAGTCTGGCACACAGCACTCATCAGGCTGTACTTACTATAGCACTTATGGTACATCTGGCACACAGCACTCATCAACATGTACTTACTACAGCACTTATGGTACATCTGGCACACAGCACTCATCAACATGTACTTACTACAGCACTTACGGTGCACCTGGCACAAAGCACTCATCATTCTGTACTTACTATAGAACTTAAAGTACACCTGGCACACAGCACTCATCAATCTGTACTTACTGTACCACTTATGGCACAGCCTGGCACACAGCACTCATTAAGCGGTACTTACTACAGCACTTATGGCACAGTCTGGCACATAGCACTCATCAGGCTGTACTTACTATAACACCGATGGCACAGTATGGCACACAGCACTCATCAGTCTGTACTTACTATAGCAGTTATGGTACACGTGGCACACAGCACTCTTCAATCTGTACTTACTATAGCACTTATGGCACAGCCTGGCACACAGCACTCATCAATCTGTACTTACTATAGCACTTATGGAATGTCCGCACACAGCACTTATCAATCTGCACTTACTATAGCATTTATGGCACAGTCTGGCGCACAGCACTCATCTGTCTGCATTTACTACAGCATTTATGGCACAACCTGGCACAAAGTACTCATCAGTCTGTACTTATTATAGCTCTTATGGCACAGTCTGGCACACAGCACTCATCAGTCTGTACTGACAACAGCACTTATGGCACAATCTGGCACATAGCACTCATCAATCCGTACTTATTACAGCAGTTATGGCACAGTCTGCCACACAGCACTCAACAGGTTGCACTTACTACAGCACTTATGGTACATCTGGCACACAACACTTATCAATCTGTACTTACTTTAGCACTAATGGGACAGTCTGGCATACAGCACTCATCAATCCGTACTTACTACAGCAGTTATGGGACAGTCTGGTACACCGCACTCATCAATCTGTACTTACTATAGCATTATGGAACACCTAGCACACAGCACTCATCAATCTGTACTTACTACAGCACTTATGGTGCACCTGGCACAAAGCACTCATCATTCTGTACTTACTATAGCACTTAAGGTACACCTGGCACACAGCACTCATCAATCTGTACTTACTATAGCACTTATGGCACAGTCCAGCACACAGCACTCATCAATCTGTACTTACTATAGCACTTATGGTAAACCTGGCATACAGCACTCATCAATCTGTACTTACCATAGCACTTATGGTACAGTCTGGCACACAGCACTCATCTGTCTGCATTTACTACAGCACTTATGGCACAACCGGGCACACAGTACTCATCAGTCAGTACTTATTACAGCTCTTATGGCACAGTCTGGCACACAGCACTCGTCAGTCTGTACTTACTATAGCACTTATGGTACATCTGAGTACACACCACTCATTCTGCTTGTAATTTACTACAGCACTTCATAGCACAGCTCGGCAGACAGCACTCATATCAGTCGGTACATACTACTGTAGCACTTACAGCACACAGTCTGGCACACAGCACTTATCAATCTGTGCTTACTACAGCACTTATGGTACACCTGGCACACAGCACTTTCTTCAATCTGTACTTCCTATAGCACTTATGGCACAGTCTGGCACACAGCACTCATCAGCCTGTACTTACTATAGCAGTTATGGCACACTTGGCACACATCACTCTTTCAATCTGTACTTACTATAGCACTTATGGCACAGTCTGGGACACAGCACTCATCAATCTGTGCTATTACAGCACTTTATGGTAAACCTGGCACACAGCACTCTTCAATCTGCTCTACAGCACTTATGGCACAGTCTGGCACACAGCACTGATCAGTCTGTACTTACTATACAGTTATGGTACACCTGGCACACAGCACTCTTCAATCTGTACTTACGATAGCACTTATGGCATAGCCTGGCACACAGCACTCATCAAGCGGTACTTAATACAGCACTTATGGTGCTTCTGGCACACAGCACTCATCAATCTGTACTTACTATAGCACTTATGGCACAGTCCGGCACACAGCACTCATCAATCTGTACCTACTATAGCACTTATGGTACACCTGGCACACAGCACTCATCAATCTGTACTTACTATAGCACTTATGGCACAGTCTGGCACACAGCACTCTTCAAACTGTACTTACTATAGCACTTATGGCACAGCCTGGCACACAGCACTCATCAATCTGTACTTACTATAGCACTTATGGCACAGTCTGGCACACAGCACTCATCAGGCTGTACTTACTATAGCACTTAGGGTATATCTGGCACACAGCACTCATCAAAATGTACTTACTTCAGCACTTATGGCACACTCTGCTACACAACACTCATCACTCTGTACTTACTACAGCACTTACGGCACAACCTGGCACACAGCACTCATCAATCTGTACTCACTACAGCAGTAATGGCACAGTCTGGCACACAGCACTCATCAGGCTGTACTTACTGTAGCACTTATGGCACATTCTGGCACACAGCACTCATCAATCTGTACTTACTACAGCACTTATGGTACAGTTCAGGCACACAGCACTGGTCAGTCTGTACTACTATAGCACTTATGGCAGCCAGTCTGCTACAGCACTCATCAGGCTGTCATTATTATAGTACCTATGGCACAGTCTGACACACAGCACTCATCAGTCTGTACTTACTACAGCACATGGCACAGTCTGGCACATAGCACACATCAATCCGTACTTACTACAGCAGTTATGGCACAGTCTGGCACATAGCACTCATCAGACTGCACTTACAACAGCACTTATGGTACATCTGGCACACAGCACTTATCAATCTGTACTTACTATAGCACTTATGGCACAGTCTGGCATACAGCACTCTTCAAACTGTACTTACTATAGCACTTATGGCACAGCCTGGCATACAGCACTCATCAAGCGGTACTTACTACAGCACTTATGGCACAGTCTGGCACACAGCACTCATCAATCTGTACTTACTATAGCACTTATGGCACAGTCTGGCACACAGCACTCATCAGGCTGTACTTACTATAGCACTTAGGGTATATCTGGCACACAGCACTCATCAAAATGTACTTACTTCAGCACTTATGGCACACTCTGCTACACAACACCCATCACTCTGTACTTACTACAGCACTTACGGCACAACCTGGCACACAGCACTCATCAATCTGTACTCACTACAGCAGTAATGGCACAGTCTGGCACACAGCACTCATCAGGCTGTACTTACTGTAGCACTTATGGCACATTCTGGCACACAGCACTCATCAATCTGTACTTACTACAGCACTTATGGCACAGTCTGGCACACAGCACTGGTCAGTCTGTACTTACTATAGCACTTATGGCACAGTCTGGCACACAGCACTCATCAGGCTGTCATTATTATAGTACTTATGGCACAGTCTGACACACAGCACTCATCAGTCTGTACTTACTACAGCACATGGCACAGTCTGGCACATAGCACACATCAATCCGTACTTACTACAGCAGTTATGGCACAGTCTGGCACATAGCACTCATCAGACTGCACTTACTACAGCACTTATGGTACATCTGGCACACAGCACTTATCAATCTGTACTTACTACAGGACTTATGGGACAGTCTGGCATACAGCACTCAGCAATCCGTACTTACTACAGCAGTTATGGGACAGTCTGGTACACCGCACTCATCAATCTGTACTTACTACAGCACTTATGGGACGGTCTGGCACACAGCACTCATCAGTCTGTACTTACTATAGCACTTATGGTACACCTGGCACACAGCACTCATTCGGCCTGTACTACTACAGCACTTCTGGCACAGTCGCAGACAGCACTCAACAGTCTGTACTTACTATAGCACTTATGGCACAGTCTGCGCCACAGCACTTATCAATCTGTGCTTACTACAGCACTTATGGTACACCTGGCAGACAGCACTCTTCAATCTGTACTTCCTAAAGCACTTATGGCACAGTCTGGCACACAGCACTCATCAAGCGGTACTTACTACAGCACTCTATGGCACAGTCTGGCAAGCAGAACTCATTACGCTGTACTTACTATAGCACTTATGGCACAGTCTGGAACATAGCACTCATCAATCTGTACTTACTATAGAGTTATGGCACAGTCTGGCACACAGCACTCATCAGGCTGTCATTACTACAGTACTTTTGCCACAGTCTGACACACAGCGCCCATCAGTCTGTACTTACTACAGCACTTATGGCACAGCCTGGCACACAGCACTGAACAATCTGTACTTACTACAGCATATATGGCACTGATCTGGCACTTTCACTCCCATCAGGCTATACTCTATTATAGCACTTTATGGTACATCTGCTACACAGCACCATCAACATGTACTTACTACAGCACTTTATGGTACATCTGCACACAGCACTCATCAACATGTACCTTACTACAGCACTTACGGTGCACCTGGCACAAAGCACTCTTCATTCTGTACTTACTTACAGAACTTAAAGTACACCTGGCACACAGCACTCATCAATCTGTACTTACTGTACCACTTATGGCACAGCCTGGCACACAGCACTCATTATGCGGTACTTACTACAGCACTTATGGCACAGTCTGGCACACAGCACTCATCAGGCTGTACTTACTATAACACCGATGGCACAGTATAGCACACAGCACTCATCAGTCTGTACTTACTATAGCAGTTATGGTACACGTGGCACACAGCACTCTTCAATCTGTACTCACTATAGCACTTATGGCACAGCCTGGCACACAGCACTCATCAATCGGTACTTACTATAGCACTTATGGCACAGTCCGGCACACAGCACTTATCAATCTGCACTTACTATAGCATTTATGGCACAGTCTGGCGCACAGCACTCATCTGTCTGCATTTACTACAGCATTTATGGCACAACCTGGCACAAAGTACTCATCAGTCTGTACTTATTATAGCTCTTATGGCACAGTCTGGCACACAGCACTCATCAGTCTGTACTGACAACAGCACTTATGGCACAATCTGGCACCTAGCACTCATCAATCCGTACTTATTACAGCAGTTATGGCACAGTCTGCCACACAGCACTCAACAGGTTGCACTTACTACAGCACTTGTGGTACATCTGGCAAACAACACTTATCAATCTGTACTTACTTTAGCACTTATGGGACAGTCTGGCATACAGCACTCATCAATCCGTACTTACTACAGCAGTTATGGGACAGTCTGTACACCGGACTCATCAATCTGTAACTACTATAGCATTAGTGGAACACCTAGACACAGCACTATCAATCTGTACTTACTACAGCACTTATGGGACGGTTTGGCACACAGCACTCGTCAGTCTGTACTTACTATAGCACTTATGATACACCTGGCACACAGCATTCATTCATCTGTACTTACTACAGCACTTATGGCACAGTCAGGCACACAGCACTCATCAGGCTGTATTTCCAATAGCACTTATGGCACAGTCTGGCACACAGCACTCATTAGGCTGTACTTACTATAGCACTTATAGCACAGTCTGGAACACAGCACTCATCAAGCTGTACTTACTATAGCACTTATGGCACAGTCTGGCACACAGCACTTATCAGGCTGTACTTACTATAGCACTTATGGTACATCTGGCACACAGCATTCATCATCATGTACTTACTATGTTCTTATGGTGCACCGGCACACAGCACCATCAATCTGTACTTACTATGCACTTGTGGTATAACTGGCACACAGCACTATCAATCTGTTCTTTATAGCACTTTGGCACAGTCCGGTACACAGCACTCATCAATCTGTACTACTATAGCACTTATGGCACCTGGTACGTTACTCATCAACTGTACTTACTATAGCACTTATGGCACAGTCTGGTACAGTGCACTATATGTCTGTATTTCTGCTGCACTTATGGCACAGTCTGGCACATAGCACTCATCAATCCGTACTTACTACAGCAGTTATGGCACAGTCTGGCATACAGCACTCAACAGGCTGCACCTACTACAGCACTTATGGTACATCTGGCACAGAACACTAATCAATCTGTACTTACTACAGCACTTATGGGACAGTCTGGCATACAGCACTCATCAATCCGTACTTACTACAGCACTTATGGGACGGTCTGGCACACAGCACTCGTCAATCTATACTTACTATAGCACTTGTGTTACACCTGGTACACGCACTCATTCACCTGCTACTGCACTTATGGCACAGTTGTAGACAGCACTCACTGTCTGTACTTACACAGCACTTATGTACAGTCTGGTACATAGCTCCCATCAGTCTGTACTTACTACTGCACTTATGGCAGTTTGCACCTAGCACTCATCAATCTGTATTTACTACAGCACTTATGCGTCTGGCACATACATCGCTCGTCTGTACTTACTACAGCCCTATGGCACAGTCTGGCCACAGCACCATCAGGCTGTTACTGTGTACTTTGCACAGTCTGACATACACCTCAGTCTGGATTTCTTGTTCCAATTTTATGGTACAGCCTGGCACACAGCACTCATCAATCTGTACTTACTACAGCACTTGTGGCAGAATCTGCACACAGCACTCATCAGGCTGTACTTACTATAGCACTTGTGGTACATCTGCACACAGCACTAATCAACATGTACTTACTACAGCACTTATGGTACATCTGGCACACAGCACTCATCAACATGTACTTACTACACAATTTATGGTGCACCTGGCACAGCACTCATCATTCTGTACTTACTTAGCACTTAAGGTACACCTGACACACTGCACTCATCAATCTGTAGTACTATAGTACTTTATGGCCAGTCCGCACACAGCATCATCTGTCTGCATTTACTACAGCATTTATGGCACAACCGGCACATAGCACTCATCAATCTGTAATTACTATAGCACTTATGGCACCTGCACACAGCACCATCATATTACTATACATTTATGGTCCACCCACACAGCACTCATCAATCTGCACTATTTAGCACTTATGGCACAGTCCTATATTGTACTTATTAATCTGCACTACTATAGTGTTTATGGCAGTGTGCTTGCAGCACTATCTGTCTGCATTTATTACAGCATTTATGGTACAACCTGGCAAAGTGCCTACTGTCTGTACTTATTATAGCCTATGGCACAGTCTGGCACAGTACTCATCAGTCTGTACTGCACAGCACTTATGGCACAATCTGGCACATAGCACTCATCAATCCCACTTCTTACAGCAGTTATAAACAGTCTGCCACAGCACTCAACAGGCTGCACTTACTACAGCACTTATGGTACATCTGGCAAAACACTTATCAATCTGTACTTTCTTTAGCACTTATGGGACAGTCTGGCATGGTGCACTCATCAACCGTACTTTCTACTCAGCAGTTATGGGACAGTCTGGTACACCGGACTCCTTCAATCTGTATTATAGCACTTGTACACCTGGCACATGCACTGTCTTCGCCTGTACTACTACAGCATGGCACAGCTGGCACACAGCACCATCAGGCTGTATTCCTATAGCACTTATGGCACAGTCTGGCACACACTCCATTAGGCTGTACTACTATAGCACTTATGGCACAGTCTGGAACACAGCATCACGTTGTACTTTTATAGTACTTATGGCACAGTCTGCACATACACTATAGGCTGTACTTACTATAGCACTTATGGTACATCTGGCACACAGCACTCATCAACATGTACTTACTACAGCACTTATGGAGCACCTGGCACACAGCACCATCAATCTGTACTTACTATAAATTTATGGTACACTGGTACACAGTACCATCAATCTGTTCTACTATAGCACTTATGGCACAGTCCGCACACAGCACTCATCAATCTGTACTTACTAGCATTTATGGTACACCTGTACATAGCACTCATCAATCTGTATTTACTATAGCACTTATTGCACAGTCTGCACATAGCACTGTGTTCTGCATTTCATTCAGTACTTATGGCACAGTCTGCCATACACCATCAACTGCATTTACAGCAGTTATGGCATGTCTGCTAGCACTCAAGAGGCTGCACCTACTACAGCACTTTGGGTACATCTGGCATAGTACACCAATCAATCTGTACTTACTAAGCACTTAGACAGTCTGGCATACAGCACTCATCAACTGTACTATTACAGCACTTCTGGACTGTCTGACACACAGACTGGCTGTCTATACTACTGTAGCATTGGTGTTACACTGGACACAGCACTCATTGTCTGTACTTGCATTGCACTTATGGTACAGTGGGCAGACAGCACTCATCAGTCTGTACTACTATAGCACTTATGGTACAGTTGGCATACAGCACTCATCAATCTGTGCTTACTACAGCACTTATGGCATCTGCACCAGCACCTTCAATCTGTACTTCCTAAAGCACTATGGCACAGTTGGTACACAGCACCATCAGTCTGTACTTGCTATTGCAGTTATGGTACACCTGCCACACAGCACTCTTCAACCTGTACTTACTATGGCACTTATGGCACAGCCTGGCAAACAGCACTCATCAAGCGGTACTTACTACAGCACATATGGTACAGTCTGCCACACAGCACTCATCAATCTGCACTTATTACAGCACTTATGGTACATCTGGCACAAAACACTTATCAATCTGTACTTACTTTAGCACTTATGGGACAGTCTGGCATACAGCACTCATCAATCCGTACCACTACAGTGTTATGGGACAGTCTGTACACACCATCAATCTGTATCATTTTTTGTAGCTCTTAAGATACACCTGCACACAGCACTCATTCGTCTGTACTTTTACAGGAGATGGTAAGTCAGGCACACAGCACTATCAGGCTGTATTTCCTATAGTACTTATGGTACAGTCTGGCACATGCACCATTAGGCTGTACTTACATAGCACTTATGGCACAGTTGGAAGTCAGTACTCATCAAGCTGTACTATTTTAGCACTTATGGCACAGTCTGGCAAGGGCACTCATCAGGCTGTACTTACTATAGCACTTATGGTACATCTGGCACACAGCACCATCAACATGCTTACTACAGCACTTATGGAGCACCCAAGACAGCACTCATCAATCTGTACTTACTATATCATTTATGTACACCTGGCACACAGTACCATCAATCTGTTCTACTATAGCACTTATGTACAGTCCTACAGCACCATCAATCTGTACTATTATAGCATTTATGGCCAGTGTGGCACACACTCATCGGGCTGTCCTTACTATAGCACTTAGGGTATATCTGGCACACAGCACTCATCAAATGTGCTTCTTGCACTTATGGCACACTCTGCTACACAACACTATCACCTGTACTTACTACAGCACTTACGTACACCTGGCACAGTACCATCAATCTGTACTACTATACAGTAATGGTACAGTCTGGTACATAGCACTCATCAGGCTGTACTTGTAGCACTTATGGCACATTCTGCACACAGACTCATCAATCTGTACTTACTACAGCACTTATGGCACAGTCTGGCACACAGCACTGGTCAGTCTGTACTTACTATGCAATTTATGGTACAGTCTGGCATACAGCACCTATCAGGCTGCTATTATAGTCTTATGGCACAGTCTGACACACAGCACTCATCAGTCTGTTACACAGCACATGGCACAGTCTGGCACTGCACACATCAATGCGTTCCACTGGGCAGTTATGGCACAGTTTACATAGCACTCATCAGACTGCACTTACTACGGCACTTATGGTACATTGGCACAGTACTTATCAATCTGTACTTACTACAGACTTAGGGACAGTCTGGGTACAGCACTCAGCAACTGCATTTACTACAGTAGTTATGGGCCAGTCTGGTACACCGCACTATCAATCTGTACTACTATAGCAATGCGGGATACACAGCACTCATCAGTCTGTACTTACTATAGCACTTATGGTACTTGCACACAGCACTCATTCGCCTGTACTACTACAGCACTTCTGGCACAGTCGGGCACAGTACCAACAGTCTGTACTACTATAGCACTTATGGCTGGTCGGCACACTTATCAATCTGTGCTACAGCACTTATGGAGGCCATGGTAGCACCTTCAATCTGTACTTCCAAAGCACTATGGCACAGTCTGGCACACAGCACTCAATGCTGGACTTACTACAGCACTTATGGTACAGTTCAAGTATAACCATTACGCTTGTATTACTATGCACTATGGCACAGTCTGAACATAGCACCTATCAACTGTACTTTCTATAGAGTTATGGCACAGTCTACACAGCACTCATCAGGTTGTCATTATTACAGTACTTTTGCCACAGTCTGACACACAGCCTATCAGTCTGTCCTTACCGCACTTATGGCACAGCCCCACAACTGAACGATCTGTGCTACTACAGCACATATGGCATGGTCGCGCTACAGCACCATGTGGCTATATTATTATAGCACTTATGGTACATCTGGCACACAGCACTCATCAACATGTACTTACTACAGTTATGGTACATCTGCCACAGCACTCATCAACATGTACTTACTACAGCACTACTTTGCACCTGGTACAAAGCACCTTCATTCTGTACTTACTATGAACTTAGTACACCTGGCATACAGCATCATCAATCTGTACTTACTGTACCACTTCTGGTACAGTCTGGGCACACAGCACCATTGTTGTACTTACTACAGCACTTATACAGTCTGGCACACAGTACTCATCAGGCTGTGCTTACTATAACACCGGTGGCATGTGTAGCACATGGGCACTCATCAGTCTGTACTTACTATAGCATGGTACGCGTGGCACTGGCACTCTTCAATCTGTGCTTATAGCACTTATGGCACAGCCTGCACAGCACCATCAATCTGTGCCTTATCACTTATGGCACAGTCCGCACACAGCACTTATTAATCTGCACTTATATATTATTACAGTTCTTGATAGCACTATCTGTTGCATTTATTACATTTATGGTCAACCTGCACAAAGTACCTTCTGTCTGTACTTATTATAGCTCTATGTACGTCGGCACATGCACTCATCAGTCTGTACTGACAACAGCACTTATGCATAATCCACATAGCACTCATCAATCCGTACTATTACAGCAGTTATGGCACAGTCTGCCACAGCACTCAACAGGTTGTACTTATTACAGCACTATGTAGCATCTGCACAACACTTATCAATCTGTACTTTACTTAGCACCTTCTGGGACAGTCTGGCATCCAGCACTCATCACTCCTTTATCACAGCAGTTGTGGACAGTCTGGTACACCGTATCATCAATCTGTACTATTGTAGTATTATGGAACACCTAGCACACAGCACTCATCAATCTGTGTTGCTATAGCACTTATGGGATGGTTTGGCACACAGCCCGTAGTCTGTACTACTATAGCACTTATGATACACCCGTCAGGGCATTCATTATCTGTACTTACTACATTATGGTACAGTCAGCACACAGCACTCATCAGGCTGTGTTCTATAGCACTATGGTATAGTCTGCACAGTGCACTCATTAGTTGTACTACTATAGCACTTATAGCACAGTCTGGAACATAGCACTCATCAAGCTGTCCTTACTATAAGCATTTATGGCATTCGCCACACAGTACTTATCGGGGTCATTACTATAGCACTTATGGTACATCTGGCACACAGTACTCATCATGTACTATTACAATTTATGGTGCACCTGGCACACAGCACTATCAATCTGTACTTACTATAGCATTTATGGTACACCTGCACACAGCACTCATCAATTTTCTTACTATAGCACTTATATACAGTCCGCACACAGCACTCATCAATCTACTTACTATAGCACTTATGGCACCTGGTACACAGCACTCATCAATCTGTATTATAGCACTTATGGTACAGTTTTGGTTGCAGCACCTATATGTCTGCATTTATTACAGCACTTGCACAGTCTGTTATAGCATCATCAATCCGTATTTACTATTGCAGTTATGGTACAGTCTGCATAGTACTCAACAGGTTGCACCTACTACAGCACTTATGGTACATCTCATGACACTAATCTGTACTTACTACAGCACTTATGGGATAGTCTGCATACAGCACTATCAATCCGTATTTCATACAGTGCACTTATGGGACGGTCTGTACACAGCACTGTCAATCTATACTTACTATACCTGTGTTACACCTGGCACACAGCACTCATTCGTCTGTGCTTGCTACTGCACTTATGGCACAGTTGGGCAGACAGCACTCATCAGTCTGTACTTACTACAGCACTTATGGCACAGTCTGGCACACAGCTCTCATCAGTCTGTACTTACTACTGCACTTATGGCACAGTTTGGCACCTAGCACTCATCAATCTGTACTTACTACAGCACTTCTGGCACAGTCTGGCACACAGCACTCGTCACACTGTACTTACTACAGCACTTATGGCACAGTCTGGCACACAGCACCATCAGGTTGTCATTATTATAGTACTTTTTTGCTGCAGTCTGACACACTATCAGTCTGTATTACTAAAGCACTTATGGCACAGCCCGGCACACAGCACTCATCAATCTGTACTTACTACAGCACTTATGGCATAATCTGGCACACAGCCTATCAGGCTGTTCTTACTAAGCACTTATGGAGTGCAAGCACAAGCACTAATCAATATGTACTTTTTTCACAGCACTTATGGTACATCTGCATGGCTGCACTCATCAACAGTACTTATTGCAGCACTTAGGTGCACCTGTACAAAGTACTATCATTCTGTACTATTATAGCACTTAAGGTACACTTGATACACTCCATCAATCTGTACTTACTATACACTTATCACGGTCCGCGCACAGCACTACCATCAATTGTGCTACTATAGCACTTATGGTACCTGGGATGTAGCACTCATCAATCTGTACTTACTATAGCACTTATGGTACAGTCTGGCACACAGCACTCATCAGGCTGTGCTTACTATAACATTTGTGGTACAGTCTGGCACACAGCATTCATCAGGCTGTACTTACTATAGCACCAGGTGTCTGCCAGACGTACTTTCAGGCTGTACTATTATAGCACTTATGGCACAGTCCAGTTACAGCACTCATCAGGTTGTACTTGCTTATAGCATTTACGGAAAGTCTGGAACACAGCTCTCGTCCACTACTCTTCTTACTACAGTACTTGTAGCAGTGATCACACAGCACACATCAGGTCAGATTTACCATTGCACCATGGCACAGTCTGGCAAGATAGCACCACTGTATTAAAATCATTGAAAGCAATCTTATGGCACAGTCTAGCACACAGCACCTATCAGTCTGTGGTTTATGCAGTTATGGTACACCTCGCACACAGCACCTTCAATCTGTACTACTTAGCACTTATGGTATAGCCTGGCACACAGCACTCATCATGCGGTATTTATTACAGCACTTTGTTGAAGGTGTGTTGGTACTCATCAATCTGTACTTATTTATAGCACTTATGGCACAGTCTGGTCAGCACCATCAACATGTACTTATTACAGCACTTATGGTGCACCTGCACACAGCACCATCAATCTGTACTACTATGCACTTATGGTACACCCACACAGCACTCATCAATCTGTATTACTATAGCACTTATGGCACAGTCCGCACACAGCACTCTTCAATATGTACTTACTATAGTTCTATGGTACACCTGGTACACAGCACTATCAATCCGTACTTACTACAGCATTTATGGGACAGTTCACACAGTACCTAGTTCTGTACTACTATAGCACTTAGTACACCTGGTACACACATATCAGTCTGTGCATTACAGCACTTATGGTGCAGCTGGCACAGCACTGTCAGTCTGTACTTACTATAGCACTTACAGTACACCTGGCACAGTGCACTCATCAGTTTGTACTTATTATAGCACTTACGGTACACCTGGCCACAGCACTCATTAGTCTGCGCTACTATAGACGTCTGGTAACGTGGTACACAGCACTCATCATCGTGCTTACTACACCTTACGTGTACACCTTGCACATAGCACTATTAATCTGTGCCTACTGTGGTACTCTGTTACACCTGGCACATAGCACTATCAATCGTACTTACTATAGCACTTATGGTACAGTCTGGTACACAGCACTCACTGTTGTGCTACTTATAACACTTATGGCACAGTCTGGCCATAGCACCTGTTTAGGCTGTACTTACTATAGCACTTAGGCATAGTCTCACACAGTACTATCAGGCTGTACTTACTATATCATTTATGGTACAGTCTAGTACACAGCACTTATGTGGTTGTACTTACTATAGCACTTATGGAGTGTCTGGAACCAGCTCTCATCAATCTGTACTTATAATTGTAGCAGTGTCTGGCAATAGCACACATCAGGTTGTATTACTATTGCACTTATGGTACAGTCTGGCACATAGTACCATCAGGCTGTACTTACTAAAGCACTTATGGCACAGTTCAGCACACAGCACTCATCAGTTCTGTAGCCTATGAGCAGTTATGGTACACTTCGCTCACAGCACTCTTCAATCTGTAATTACTTATAGCACCCTATGCACAGCTTGGCATTAGTAGCACCATCATGCGGTACTTACTACAGCACTTATAGCACAGTGTGGCACATAGCACTCACTCATCTGTACTACTATAGCACTTATGGCACAGTCTGTACACAGCACTCATCAATCATGTACTTACTATAGTACTTATGGTGCACCTGCACACAGCACTCATCAATCTGTACTTACTATAGCACTTATGGTACACCTGGACACAGCACTCATCAATCTGTCCGCCTATAGTACTTGGTGCGCCAGTCCGGCACACAGCACTCTATCAATATGTACTTACTATAGCACTTATGGTACACACCTGGCACACAGCACCTGTCAATCCGTATTTACTACTGCATTTATGGGACAGTCTGACACACAGCACTCATCAGTCTGTACTTACTATAGCACTTATAGTACACCTGGCACACAGCACACATCAGTCTGTGCTTACCACAGCACTTATGGTACAGCTGGCACACAGCACTCATCAGTCTGTACTTACTATAGCACTTACAGTACACCTGGCACACAGCACTCATCAGTCTGTACTTACTATAGCACTTACGGTACACCTGGCACACAGCACTCATTAGTCTGGCGCTTACTATAGCATTCGTGGCTCACACGTGCACACAGCACCTCATCAGTCTGTGCGCTACAGCACCTCATGTACACCTGGCACACAGCACTCATCAATCTGTGCCTACTGTAGCACTTATGGTACACCTGGCACATAGCACTCATCAATCTGTACCTACTATAGCACTTCTGGCACAGTCTGGTACACAGCACTCATCAGGCTGTGCTTACTATAACACTTATGGCACAGTCTGGCACACAGCACTCATCAGGCTGTACTTACTATAGCACTTAGGGCACAGTCTGCCACACAGTACTCATCAGGCTGTACTTACTATAGCACTTATGGCACAGTCTAGCACACAGCACTCATCAGGTTGTACTTACTATAGCACTTATGGAAAAGTCTGGAACACAGCTCTCATCAATCTGTACTTACTACAGCAATTG
The DNA here is from genome assembly GCA_016271365.2 of Neoceratodus forsteri. Taxonomy (NCBI): domain Eukaryota; kingdom Metazoa; phylum Chordata; order Ceratodontiformes; family Ceratodontidae; genus Neoceratodus; species Neoceratodus forsteri. Next base: position 123,108,732 of record CM057452.1, read on the forward strand.
TAGCAGTGTCTGGCACACAGCACACATCAGGCTGTATTTACTATTGCACTTATGGCACAGTCTGGCACATAGCACTCATCAGGCTGTACTTACTAAAGCACTTATGGCACAGTCTAGCACACAGCACTCATCAGTCTGTACTTTCTATAGCAGTTATGGTACACCTGGCACACAGCACTCTTCAATCTGTACTTACTATAGCACTTATGGCACAGCCTGGCACACAGCACTGATCATGCGGTACTTACTACAGCACTTATGGCACAGTGTGGCACACAGTACTCATCAATCTGTACTTACTATAGCACTTATGGCACAGTCTGGTACACAGCACTCATCAACATGTACTTACTACAGCACTTATGGTGCACCTGGCACACAGCACTCATCAATCTGTACTTACTATAGCACTTATGGTACACCTGGCACACAGCACTCATCAATCTGTACTTACTATAGCACTTATGGCACAGTCCGGCACACAGCACTCATCAATATGTACTTACTATAGCACTTATGGTACACCTGGCACACAGCACTCATCAATCCGTACTTACTACAGCATTTATGGGACAGTCTGACACACAGCACTCATCAGTCTGTACTTACTATAGCACTTATAGTACACCTGGCACACAGCACTCATCAGTCTGTGCTTTACACAGCACTTATGGTACACCTGGCACACAGCACTCATCAGTCTGTACTTACTATAGCACTTACGGTACACCTGGCACACAGCACTCATTAGTCTGCGCTTACTATAGCACTTATAGTACACCTGGCACACAGCACTCATCAGTCTGTACTTACTATAGCACTTACGGTACACCTGGCACACAGCACTCATTAGTCTGCGCTTACTATAGCACGTATGGTACACGTGGCACACAGCACTCATCAGTCTGTGCTTACTACAGCACTTACGGTACACCTGGCACACAGCACTCATCAATCTGTGCCTACTGTAGCACTTATGGTACACCTGGCACACAGCACTCATCAATCTGTACTTACTATAGCACTTATGGCACAGTCTGGTACACAGCACTCATCAGGCTGTGCTTACTATAACACTTATGGCACAGTCTGACACACAGCAATCATGAGGCTGTACTTACTATAGCACTTAGGGCACAGCCTGGCACACAGCACTCATCAAGCGGTACTTACTACAGCACTTATGGCACAGTGTGGCACACAGTACTCATCAATCTGTACTTACTATAGCACTTATGGTACACCTGGCACACAGTACTCATCAGGCTGTACTTACTATTGCACTTCTGGCACAGTCAGGCACACAGCACTCATCAGGCTATACTTACTATAGCACTTATGGCACAGTCTGGCACACAGCACTCATCAGACTCTACTTAGTATAGCACTTATGGTACATCTGGCACACAGCACTCATCAACATGTACTTACTACAGCACTTATGGTACACCTGACACACAGCACTCATCAATCTGTACTTATTATAGCACTTATGGCACAGTCTGGCACACAGCACTCATCAATCTCTACTTACTATAGCACTTATGGTACACCTGGCACACAGCACTCATCAATCAGTACTTACTATAGCACTTATGGTACAGTCTGGCACACAGCACTCATCTGTCTGCACTTACTACAGCACTTATGGCACAGTCTGGCACACAGCACTCATCAGGCTGTACTTACCATAGCACTTATGCCACAGTCTGGCACACAGCTCTCATCAATCTGTACTTACTACAGCACTTATAGCAGTGTCTGGCACATAGCACTCATCAGGCTGCACTTACTATAGCACTTATGGCACAGTCGGGCACACAGCACTGATCAATCTGTACTTACTATAGCACTTATGAGACAGTCTAGCACACAGCACTCATCAATCCGTACTTACTACAGCACTTATGGGACAGTCTGTTAAACAGCACTCATCAATATGTACTTACTATAGCACTTATGGTACACCTGTCACACAGCACTCATCAATCCGTACTTACTACAGCATTTATGGGACAGTCTGGCACACAGCACTCATCAGTATGTACTTACTATAGCACTTACGGTACAACTGGCACACAGCACTCATTAGTCTGTGCTTACTATAGCACTTATGGTACACGTGGCACACAGCGCTCATCAGTCTGTGCTTACTACAGCACTTATGGTACACCTGGCACACAGCACTCATCAGGCGGTACTCACTACAGCACTTATGGCACAGTCTGGCACACAGCACTCATCAATCTGTACTTACTGTAGCACTTATGGAACACCTGGCACACAGCACTCATCAATCTGTACATACTATAGCACTTATGGCACAGTCTGGTACACAGCACTCATCAGGCTGTACTTACTATAGCACTTAGGGTACAGTCTGGCACACAGCACTCATCAGGCTGTACTTACTATAGCACTTATGGCACAGTCTGCCACACAGCACTCATCAATCCGTACTTACTATGGCAGTTATGGCACAGTCTGGCACACAGCACTCAACAGGCTGCACTTACTTCCGCACTTATGGTACATCTGGCACACAGCACTCATCAATCTGTACTTACTACAGCACTTATGGCACAGTCTGGCACACAGCACTCATCAATCCATACTTAGTACAGCGGTTATGGGACAGTCTGGTACACAGCACTCATCAATCTGTGCTTACTATAGCACTTATGGTACACCTGGCACACAGCACTCATCAATCCGTACTTACTACAACACTTATGGGACAGTCTGGCACACAGCACTTATCAATCTGTGCTTACTACAGCACTTATGGTACACCTGGCACACAGCACTCATCAATCTGTACTTACTATAGCACTTATGGCACAGTCTGGCACACAGCACTCATCAATCTGTACTTACTATAGCACTTATGGTACACCTGGCACACAGCGCTCATCAATCTGTACTTACTATAGCACTTATGGCACAGTCCGGCACACAGCACTCATCAGTCTGTACTTACTACAGCACTTATGGCACAGTTTGGCAGACAGCACTCATCAGTCTGTACTTACTATAGCACTTATGGTACAGTCTGGCACACAGCACTCATCAATCTGTACTTACTACAGCACTTATGGCACAGTCTGGCACACAGCACTCATCAGGTTGTACTTACTACAGCACTTATGGCACAGTCTGGCACACAGCTCTCATCAATCTGTACTTACTACAGCACTTATGGCACAGTCTGGCACACTGCACTCATCAGGTTGTACTTACTACAGCACGTATGGCACAGTCTGGCACACAGTACTTATCAGGCTGTATTTACTATAGCACTTATGGCACAGTCTGGCACATAGCATTCATCAGGCTGTACTTACTACAGCACTTATGGCACAGTCTGGCATGCAGCACTCATCAGGCTGTCATTACTATAGCACTTATTGCAGTCTGGCACACAGCACTCATCAATCTGTACTTACTACAGCGCTTGTGGCACAGTCTGGCACACAGCACTCATCAATCTGTACTTACTATAGCACTTATGGTTCACCTGGCACACAGCACTCATCAGTCTGTACTTACTACAGCACTCATGGCACAGTCTGGCACACAGCACTCATTAGTCTGTACTTACTATAGCACTTATGGCACAGTCTGGCACACAGCACTCATCAATATGTCCTTACTACAGCACTTATGGTACACCTGGCACACAGCAGTCATCAATCTGTACTTACTATAGCACTTATGGCACAGTCTGCCACACAGCACTCAACTGTCTGCATTTACTACAGCACTTATGGCACAACCTGGCACACAGTACCCATCAGACTGTACTTATTACAGCTCTTATGGCACAGTCTGGCACACAGCACTCATCAATATGTCCTTACTACAGCACTTATGGTACACCTGGCACACAGCACTCTTCAATCTGTACTTCCTACAGCACTTATGGCACAGCCTGGCACACAGCACTCATCAGTCTGTACTTACTGTAGCACTTATGGTACACCTGACACACAGCACTCTTCAATCTGTACTTACTATAGCACTTATGGCACAGCCTGACACACAGCACTCTTCAATCTGTACTTAGTACAGCACTTATGGTACAGTCTGGCACACATCACTCTTCAATCTGTACTTCCTACAGTACTTATGGCACAACCTGGCGCACAGCACTCATCAGTCTGTACTGACTGTAGCACTTATGGCACAGCCTGGCACACAGTACTCATCAATCTGTACTTTGTACCGTACTTATGGCACAGCCTGGCACACAGCACTCATCAGTCTGTACTTACTATAGCACTTATGGCACAGCCTGGCACACAGCACTCATCAATCTGTGCTTACTACAGCACTTATGGCACAGTCTGGCACACAGTACTCTTTAATCTGTACTTCTTACAGTACTTATGCACAGCCTGGCACTTGGGAGTTGATGATGCCATGGAGACCTCTCGAGCTTCGCTCTCGAGGTCTCTGCGACATAATCAGCTCCCTCGATGGAAACACAGCCTTGTTGTGGATAGTCAACTATCCACTATTCTGTATGTAACCCCCCTGCAAATGGGGGTTCCCAAAAGACTTCCAGGAGCTTGCTTGAATGCTCCAAGCCTGAATGGTGTTTGGCGTTTAAGCCATTTATCTGTGAGTGTTTTTAGAGCCTCTGGTACTGTCTCTTTAAGAGCTGTCTACTTGCAGACATAATTAGTTTGTATGGGGGGACTGTGTGTTTCTCTGCTTGAGTACCACTCGAGCTGCTGCCAATTCACTCCATTTTTGCAGTCACTTGGAGTGCAAAGGGAACCTATCTCAAAGATGTAACTGTTTGTCACAAATCATTTAGAGTAATAATGAAAATACAGTTTCTCTAACCGGTTTTCTTTGCAGTCAGAACTGCGTTTGCCTAGTTCCCCATTCTAGTTTTGAACTGCTGAACTGGACCAATCAGTGTGGGTTAAGGTAGCTCTAAAATGGTGCCTTGGACGAATCAGAACTTGGACTCATAATCTGAGCCAGCCACAAGAGGATTGTATGGGCAGTAACTCTGGGAGATGTAGTTTGGACTTCAGCGCCTTTCTGGACCAACAGGGGCAGTCTATTGTGAGTGACAGCCAATCCAGCCAAGAACTGGGAGGAACTCAAAGGAAGTGCCCGGTTTTGTCTGCTGAAGTTTCAGTTGAGCTCAGGCAGTGAAGAGGGAAGGGGCCCTGTGCTTTTTCGGTGTGCAGTTTTAGTCGGGAAACGTGTGTAAGGCCCAGAGTTCCGGTCTGCAGCTTGTGTAACTGCTTGTTAGGACTGAATCCATCCTGTGAAGAGAATCAAAGGATATCTGAAGAGTAGAAACCAGGCTCACCCTGTGAAGACTGGAGAAATTGCTGAATTAGCTCGGTCTGTCAGGAACTGAATCTGCTGTGTGTTCTCCCGGGTATTGTGCAGTAATTGCGATCAGGATAGAGAAGCAGCCTGCCTGGTATAATACTTTCCTTTTACCATATAAATGTGTGAGGAGGCTTGTGTAGCTCAAGTGAATCCTGCTGCCATTAAAGGACTTTTGCCTGTTACTGTTTACCATATAAATGTGTGAGGAGGCTTGTGTAGCGCAAGTGAATCCTGCTGCCATTAATGGACTTTTGCCTGTTGCAGTTTGTCATATAAATGTGGGAGGAGTCTCGTGGAGCTCAAGAGTAGCCCTGCTGACGTTGAAGGACTCTATCTTGTTTGGAGGTCGTGAGTACTAATTCAGGGTCGCCTCCCTGTTGAATTGCCACATTGAATCCAAATGGAATTACTGTACTGCTGACTGTTCAACTAATTTTCTTTTCTCTGTGTGAAGGGCCCCTACCAGCTGCCACGTTTGGACTAGCCACTAGGGCTTGGGTACCTAGGGACAGTAACTGGTAGGGATAGGCCTGTGCACAGAGCCATAGGTAGATGAGTAAGTGATAAGCTAATTAACCAGATTTCCCGTCCTTGTTATATCCCCTAAATAAATCAGAGCTGCTTGTTTCAGCAAAGTTATACTGCCTGAGGTATTTGTCCATGTTAAAGTATTGTACTGTGATTGTTGCACTGTATCTTCTTATTTTACAGGGGTCCCAGTGCCTGAACCAGTCCTGGGGGTAAGTGTATACTGTGAAGGTAATTCTGATATACTGTGTGGGCCACTAGTGGGAAGAATGGGGGGTTGCAGTGTCCCAGAGGGCTGTGACCAAGTTAATTTAACTATTGCAAACCCTGACCTCTGGGTGGAGGCACCCGCCATCGGTTCCAGGCCCCTCAACCAGTTAGTGGCAAATCAGGCAGGGGTAGTAGCCCCTGGGATAGCGCCATCTAGGGGTTACGTGTGTGTGTGTGTGTATATATATATATATATATACACATACTGTCATGTGTTTCTTTTTGTTTGTTCTGTATTCTGAAGTTTTTGACCAATTTTTGTTAAATGAATTATCTAATTGTTTTTGCCTTTATCAATACATTGAATACTTGTCTCCTGAGTCCTCAACAGCAAGCTACTGCTCTCATTGTGTGCTACCAGAACATTCCATGATAGTAGCTACACTTTTACATGTCATTCAGATAAATAGCATGGAATGATGTCTGAAATTGTGGAATGTCTTAGAAATATTAAACAAAAACAGCAGTAGCTGTAGAGGAAAACGGAACACAGTGCAGTATTGAGGGTACCACAAGCATCAAAAATTATTATTTATTTATTTTATTCAATTTTGGTAACTGGGTAGGCCCACTGAGCTCTGAAGGTCCCTTTTTTTTTAGGGCAACCTGGAGTTGGTTACACAGAACAGCATTTCACAAACAGAGAATTTACAGAGCAAGTAAAATATAACTGAATACATGACTGACATGGAAAGGAAAATGGGAGAGCGTTTAACAATGGTTTGAGCAATCAGCTGTGAGTGAGCTTGGCACATTCAGCAGATATGAGTTTGATTACCACAGCCTCCACTTGTATACTGGGAGAGCCTGAGCAAATCACTTAACCTTCCTGTGCTCATAAGGGTCACTCCTGTAAAATGGGCCATGTGGCCAATGGGATATAACCTGGTTGCCACAGAATAAAAATAAATAAATAAATAACAGTATAAGAATTCATTCTTATCCTTATTAATGTCTATTCTGATGTTACAAATGGCTTTGGTGAAAAAGCGATATACTCGTCAGCCATAAAAAAGGGGCAGAGCCAGAGGTGGAGTTTGGGGTGTGGTTTATCATCCGGTTTTTACCTCATCCAAAGGCGGTGATCCTATGACTGAGTCATTTATATATAATGTACTTATTTAGAAGTCTCTCAGACAATAGCTGCCGCCTGTAGCTTCCTACCCCAATCCTTTTTAAAGAACACTAGTTCTGCTCCAAGTAAAGAAAGAGCTGTTTTTGAAGCCTGGCAGTTAGCTAGCTACTTAACTTCCAGCAAGTAAGTAAAAGTAGCACACACAGCATCTATAGGAGATCACTTACACAGATACATAGATACATAGATAGTGTCGGCAGATAAGGGCCTATGGCCCACCCAGTCTGCCCATTTGAGCTTGTAAGTTCAGTTTATGTTTTTCTAGAAGTCTGTTGCCCCTGACCTCCAGAATTCCTTTATGTCTATCCCATGCATTCTTAAATCCCGTGATTGTTTCAGCCCCCACCACTTCCTCTGGCAGGGTGTTCCACTTGTCCACCACCCGTTCTGTGAAGAAATTCTTTCTCATGTTTCCTTTGAATCGTCCTCCCTCCAACTTCATCCCATGCCCTCTAGTCCTGGAACATCTCTTTCGCTTAAAAATAGTGTTTTCCTGCACCCTGTTCCTCCCTGTAAGATACTTGTATGTCTCTATCATATCCCCTCTCTCCCTCCTCTCCTCCAGGGAGTACATGTTCAGTTCCTTCAACCTGTCTTCATAGGACTTGTGATGCAATCCATGCACCATCTTTGTTGCCCTCCTCTGAACCTTCTCTACCATGTCTATGTCCTTACGTAGGTATGGTCTCCAGAACTGTACACTGTACTCCAGGTGGGGCCTCACTAGTGTCTTGTATAAGCGGAATTATGACCTCCCTTTTCCTGCGTGGTGATGCCCCTGCCTACACATCCCAGCATCCTATTTGCTTTACCTGCTGTCTTGTCACACTGTTTCCCTACCTTGAGGTCATCAGAGATGATAACCCCAAGATCCCTTTCCTGCTTGGTGCATGCTATATCCTCACCCCCAACTGATATATTGTGCCAGGGTTTTGTGCCCCATATGCATTATCTTGCACTTCTTTGCATTGAATTTCCAACTGCCAAACCCCTGACCATTCTTCAAGTTTCTGCAGGTCGCTTCTCATTCTGTCTACACCCTCTGGTGTGTCTACTCTGTTACAGAGCTTTGTGTCATCAGCAAACAGTGAAATTCTGCCTTCTAGGTCCTGCGTAATGTCACTGATGAAGATGTTGAATAGGACCGGTCCCAGCACTGATCCCTGTGGTACCCCACTGGTCACTCTTCCCTCTGTGGAGTGACAGCCATTTACCACCACCCTCTGTGTCCTGCCACCCAGCCAGTTACCTCCACCCACACTACTGTCCTGCCACACCGTATTCCCCAGTTTGAGTAATAGTCTTCTATGTGGCACAGTGTCAAAGGCCTTGCTAAAGTCCAGATAGGCCATGTCCACTGCCCTCCCTGATCCACCTCCCTAGTCACCCAGTCAAAACTTCACGAGGTTGGTCTGACATGACCTCCCCTGGTGAAACCATGCTGCCTTGGGTCCTGTAGTCCTTGACAACCAGATGTTCCACCAGTCTCCTTCAGTAGTGCTTCCATGATCTTCCCCACTACCGAGGTGAGGCTGACTGGTCTGTAGTTCCCTGCTTCCTCTTTGTTCCCACTTTTGTATAAGGGGACTACATCTGCTGTCCTCCAGTCTTTGGGTACCTCCCCTGTTTCCAGTGATCGGCTAAACAGGATAGCCAGAGATTCAGCCACCACCTCTCTTAGTTCTTTAAGGACCCTGGGGTGCACCCGTCTGGCCCCATTACTTTATCAACTCTTATTACTTCCAGTTCCTTCAGGACCCTTTCTCGTGTAAAGGGACTTGTGTCCATTTCTGCACCATTCTCACCCCTTGTACTCCCTTCAGACCCATTACCCTCCTCTTCCTCAGTAAAGACTGAGCAGAAATACCTGTTCAATATGTCAGCTTTACTACTGTCATCCTCCACGCGGCCCCATCCTCCCCCTTCAGTCTCACTATCCCTCCCTTTGTCTTTCTTTTTTCACTTATGTACCTGTAAAAGGTTTTGTCCCCTCTACCCACTGATTTTGCAATGTGCTCTTCTGTCTGAGCTTTGGCTTCCCTTACTGACCTCCCTGCCTCCCTTTGCTTCTCCTGGTACTTCTCCCTATCCCCTTCTGCCTGTGTCTTTTTGTATTGCCTGAATGCAATCTTTTTGGCTTTCACTTTCTTTGCTACCTCTTTGGAAAACCATAATGGTCTCCTCTTCCTTTTCCTCTTGCTAACCTGCTTAATGCATAATTCTGTTGTTCTTGTAATCCCTATTTTAAATACTGCCCACTGTTCCTCAACCCCTGATTCCTGTCCCATTCCCCTTAATGCCTCTTTCAAGTAGCTCCCCATTTTCCCAAAGTCTGCCCCCCTAAAATCCAGGATACGTGTTTTTGTGTGGTTTGGTTCTGCTCTTTCTGTGATTTCAAACCACAATGACTGGTGGTCACTGTTTCCCAGGTGCTCCCCCACTATTACCCCCATCACACTGTCCCTGTTTGTGAGCACAAGGTCCAGTATTGCCTTCTGCCGAGTTGGTTCCATGACCAGTTGCTCGAGGAAGGCACCCTGAAGGGAGCCCAGGATAAATCTGCTCCTCGTTGATGCTGCTGCTGGGATGCTCCAGTCCACGTCTGAAATATTGAAGTCTCCAACCAGTACTACCTCACCCTTGTCTGCCATCCTTTGGATGGCTAGCATCAGCTCCCTATCTGTTTCTTCCTCCTGGACTGGTGGTCTATAGACCACACCTGTGCGGATGGCTGTCCCCATTTTCCTTTCCAGCTTAATCCACAGTATCTCTCCCCCATTTTGTTCCTCCTGTATCTCTGTGGCCCTTATGTCATTTTTCACATACAGTGCCACTCCTCCTCCCTTCCTGCCTGCTCTGTCTCTTCTGAATATGTTGTAGCCAGGTATTACGAAGAGGCAAAACTCAGCACACTGTAAGTTGGCGTTTAAACAGGCATAATTTTATTCTCAGGTAGACGCCAAGCCTAACAAACAATAGGAACAAAGCTAAAAAATCCCAACCGGTTTCATGCACTGCACGTCATCAGGGGGTGGTAACAGATAATACCAAACACCTATTTATAGGTTCACTCTTAAAGACACAGTAACCAAGAGGAAACTTATTGCATCAATTCACAAACAATATAAATACATACACTTATAACATAAATACCATTATTATATCCAATTTAGTGTATCATATTGATGCTTCCTATACCTTATCCAAAGGTGTGTGGTATATATGAAAAAACATATTAAAATGAGCAGCAGAACTAAATAAAAATAAAAGAACCTATTCTATACAGAATAGGGATATAACTATCAAGCCTGCAGATAAGGGTGGGTCGGTGGTAGTTATGAACACCTCCAGCTATATACAAGAGGCATGGAGACAACTGGAAGATGTGACTTTTTATAAGTCATTAAGCACTGATACCACTAAGATCTATAAATAGTTTTCTCTTTTCCAAATAAGGCAGTGATATCAAGGGCTATTAGACCATGGAGAACATACAGATGTTAATAAACCAGCTAGACACACTGCTATAATAAAAGCAGCCTCATACGAATATATTGATTCCCAGTATGTCCAGTTAACCAAATAATGGTAAGCCAAAGTTCAAATTCATGCCTTATGTAGATATTCCAATTCAAACTCACCACCAGCTCGCTTCAGTCGCGATGTGGTCAGCCACTTGAATCAACGCTCCTCACCAGCTCAGACTGGCGTTATCTGTGGAGGGTCTTCAATTCAAAAGTTTGTTTTTTTGGGGTACGTCACACAAATGTCCAAATACAATTAATGTCGAGCAGTCCTAATAGGCTTGATAAACAAAGCGCCGCAACAGCCAACAACAGAGAGCGCGTTCAAAAAAACACAAGTGAAACGGCAAAAACAGCTCCTCCGTTTAAAACAGGTGCTCGAGTTAAAACTGGCAGTACGAAGAGGCAAAACTCAGCACACTGTAAGTTGGCGTTTAAACAGGCATAATTTTATTCACAGGTAGACGCCAAGCCTAACAAACAATAGGAACAAAGCTAAAAAATCCCAACCGGTTTCATGCACCGCATGTCATCAGGGGGTGGTAACAGATAATACCAAACACCTATTTATAGGTTCACTCTTAAAGACACAGTAACCAGAGGAAACTTATTGCATCAATTCACAAACAATATAAATACATACACTTATAACATAAATACCATTATTATATCAATCTAGTGTATCATATTGATGCTCCTATACCTTATCAAAGTGTGTGGTATATATGAAAAACATATTAAAATGAGCAGCAGAACTAAATAAAATAAAGAACCTATTCTATACGGATCTAATCAACCTATCAACCTATCAATACTAATATTAATTTGGCACATGTATTTAAATTTTGTGGTATTGAAGTGGTAAAGTTAGGACCTCGGGGAGGAGACTTGGATGCCAAGTTGAAATATAGAGAGTCCTTTTGGATTTACACATTAGGGGCTCTTATAGCCCCAGGATTAAATGACAAGATGGAATTGATGAGTTGTTTGTAGTTGTAACAATCTTACACTAACGTATATCTTTTTTTCACAGATAAAAGTTGCTGATTGGCAAAATATCTGGACATGGAACATTCGGTGTGTCCCGATGGCTGGGAGCTGATTTCCTGTCTAGTATAGTATAATATAATCATTTCTAAATAATTTTTGTTTTATAGTATCAAAAGAAATGTATTGATAGGTTGATAGGTTGATTAGATCCGTATAGAATAGGTTCTTTTATTTTTATTTAGTTCTGCTGCTCATTTTAATATGTTTTTTCATATATACCACACACCTTTGGATAAGGTATAGGGAGCATCAATATGATACACTAGACTGGATATAATAATGGTATTTATGTTATAAGTGTATGTATTTATATTGTTTGTGAATTGATGCAATAAGTTTTCTGGTTACTGTGTCTTTAAGAGTGAACCTATAAATAGGTGTTTGGTATTATCTGTTACCACCCCCTGATGACGTGGGTGCATGAAACGGTTGGGATTTTTAGCTTTGTTTCTATTGTTTGTAGGCTTGGCGTCTACCTGTGAATAAAATTATGCCTGTTTAAACGCCAACTTACAGTGTGCTGAGTTTTGCCTCTTCGTACTGCCAGTTTTAACTCGAGCACCTGTTTTAAACGGAGGAGCTGTTTTTGCCATTTCACTTGTAGCCAGGTATGGCCATCTCCCAGTCGTGGTTATCATTACACCAGGTTTCAGTGATGGCCACAATGTCCAGGTCTGACTGTACCATGACAGCCTCCAGATCTTCCATCTTGTTGCTAAGGCTCCTGGCATTTGCACACATGGCTTTCCATGATTTGACCTCCCTAGACTGTTTCACTGTTCTACTCCAGCCCCTTCCTTGGTTGTCATTTATCCCTGGTTCTCCTTGCTGTCTGCCCTTCTGCTGAATTCTTGCCCCTTTCTGCTTATCCACCTCTTGGGCACTAATCTCCATCTTTGCACACTGCTTTGCAGAGATAGCCCACTCCTCTGGTTCACTGGTTCCACTGCTAGCTGTGGGGGTGAGCAAGTAGGTACCCTCCTTGCTGGTCTGCCACCCCTTTGCTAGTTTAAATGCTTGTCAATGTAGCATTTAAACTTATCATTGAGTGCTTGATTCCCCTCCAGGATGGATGCAGGCCAGTCAGGGCTTGAACAAACCTCCATCCCTCCAGGTGGGTCCCCAGTCACCAATGAATCCAAACCTTCCTCACAGCACCAGTTCTTCAACCATGAGTTAAAGTTCCTGTGCATGCACTCCTATGCTCTCCTTGCTTCTCACAGGTAGTACTTCTGAGGAAAGTGACATAAGTAGCTACTTGCTTGAGACCCTCCCCAGTTTCCTAAACTCTTCCTGAACTTCCTTTGGCTCCCCTTTGCCAGGTCATTAGTACCTAGGTGATAATGACATCCAGCTCACCTCCCGCCTTGCTCTTCCAGTGATCCCCAGGATCTTCCTTCCATCCCTCCATGCCGTGGCACCTGGTAGGCACCTCACCTCCTGTCCTCCCTCCTGTGTTCCTAGCTGATCCTCTTATGATGGAGTCCCCACCAGGATTCGCCTCCTCCTCCTCCTCTGGGGTCCACTGCTTTCCCGCCGAGGTCACCTCCTTGGCTAACCTCCACATCCTTCCTTCCACTTCTCTAGGTACCTCTATTTGGTTGTCCTCATTTGCCAGTGTGGCATCACGAGTTCTTGAGTGGAATAGGATCTGGGATGCCTTCTGCCTGACCCGCTCTAACCTCCCTGAGCCCACTGTCATCCAAGTGCTCCTTCGCTCGGCATCCTTTGAGGCAGTTGCATTGGACTGGTGGTCCCTGGATAGGGGTGATGGTACTCCTGACCCAGTTTACTTCGCTCTGAGTCTGGCTGCCTCCTCCCGCAGTCCAGAGAGATGCATGCAGATAGGGCAGCATCAGTGTCCAGAAGGTCTGCCTGAATATGGCTGCCCCACAGCCACTGCATTGCACCACTCCCATTATGCTGCATCACATTTGTTCGTTACTGAAGCTCCTCCTTGTTCGCTTTTTATTAATTTACTGTCCTAAAAATCCTGCCACTGATCCTCAGATAAATTTTTTTTTTTTAAAGAAAAAGAAACCAATAAATAAATAAATGAATCAAAACACTTGTCATGCTGAGGGTGGGCTTCTTCCCCCTTATGCCCCTCCTACTTCACACCCCTTACTATACCCTGTGTTTAGCTCAAGTCAATCAGATTTAACAGGGCATATAATTAAGAGTTGGGGGGGCGAAAATTTGCAGCAATTAAAGACAGCACAGAATTACACCACCACTATGTTTTAAATTTTAAACAGCCCAAAAACAATTATAAGTAAAACAACGGCAATTATAGTGTCACTAAAAGGCCACAATCTAAGTTTAAAAAGAAAACAGCAATTACCAGTTACTCTAAAGCACTGAATTGAGATATGTTCTTCCTTCCCTTCTGGCTTTTCTCTGAGAAAAAAACTCTACTTACTTCAATCTTGACTAAGCCCCCCTCCAGTTATCACGTAGCTGAGGTCAGAGGCCAGACAATTAACACCATTCACCCAACTACAGGGCAGTCAGACAAGCCAAGATAAAATTTGCAGCAATTAAAGACACAGAATTACACCACCACTATGTTTTAAATTTTCAACAGCCCAAAACAATTATAAGTAAAGACAACAACGAAAGTATAGTGTCACTAAAAGCCCACAATCTAAGTTTAAAAGAAAAATAGCAATTACCAGTTACTCTAAAGCACTGAATTGAATATGTTTCCTTCCTTCCTTCCTTCCTTCCTTCCTTCCTTCCTTCCTTCCTTCCTTCCTTCCTTCCTTCCTTCCTTCCTTCCTTCCTTCCTTCCCCTTCTGGCTTCTTCTGAGAAAATAAACTCTACTTGCTACTTCAACTCTAACTAAGCCCCACCTCCAGTTATCACGTAGCTGAGGTCAGAGGCCAGACAATTAACACCCTTCACCCAACTACAGGGCAGTCAGACAAGCCAAGATAAAATTTGCAGCAATTAAAGACAGCATAGAATTACACCACCACTATGTTTTAAATTTTCAACAGCCCAAAAACAATTATAAGTAAAGACAACAACAAAAGTATAGTGTCACTAAAAGCCCACAATCTAAGTTTAAAAGAAAAATAGCAATTACCAGTTGCTCTAAAGCACTGAATTGAATATGTTTCCTTCCTTCCCCTTCTGGCTTCTTCTAGTAACTTGATTGTCCTTAGAATTTTGAATTGTCCCAATCCCTTCCCAGTAATTTCTGCAAGCAACTGAATACTGGAAAAGAAAACTGTTGCAGCCTGAAAATAAACTTAGAATGGCCCTGAGGCACTCTCTGCAGCTAGCTGATTTTCAGTAGCATGGTCGGTCTGGCTGTTGCTATTACACAGAACTAGCTGACAGAGTTGGTTGGGCTACGTAGCTTGCTCTTTTTTTTTTCCTTTTCCTTTTTTCTCCCCCCCAAGGTCTGATCCTGCTCCCCTGGGAGACTTCTTTCCTCCCTGCTGCGAGAGACCTTTGTGGTCTCACCTGCCATCACCCTCCTCTCTCCTGCCTAAGTCCCATACTCCTCTTACGTACACACTGCCTCTGAATAAAGACTAGCTCTTAAAAGAGCTTTTTGTTAGGTTTGTGTTTTAAAATAAAGTTGGATTGCGATCAGCGATGCCGATTGCACTCCCAGGCAACAAAGGCCTCTGTATGTGAAAGCATGGCACAATTTACCCATTAAGTCAAATGGACAGAATGCCGCACTTTGCAGGGTCATTCTCACATCACATTAATCAAAGAGGGCAAGCGAATGTGTAATGTAGACACCAACTGGTGTGTTAGCCCATAACCCCACTTCCAGAAGTGATGGATGGACCACTTTCGATGCACGGTTGGCTCTTGGCAGCGGCAATCAACAGCAGGGGTCTTCCTCTCGGACAGTCAGCTGACACCGAGGAGAACCGTTCTGTGCACCTCGTGATCATGTCCCAATGCCAGCTCCATGCGTCTGTGCTCTCCTCTGTCACAGCTCCCGATGGTTAAAAAAAAAAAAAAAGGGGAAGCAATGAAGAAATAAAAATGAGCAGCACTGCAAAAAGGAAAAAAAAACATGGAGCTCTGCAGAAATACCTTAGGTGCCCCACTGGGCAGGCAGTAACCAGCAGTAGGTGTCCTGAGACAATAGTGCCTGCCCTGGGGCACCTAAGGTATAGGAATTTCACACCCTGCTAGTGTATAGATTTCACTAGATAGGGCCCGCCAAGTATCTTTGGTCGGAGGCGTTTCATTTTGCCATTTTCTAGTAATTGCTTTATGTGCTGTCATTATGAATATTGTGACCTGTCTGTAGGTAGTTCTATCTATTGTTACTCCCTCCGGTACCGTAAAGGTCAAGATATAGATCGGTTGAAACAGTCTGGGGCAGTCATATATTTCTATCAAAAGTGTCGTCTGTTGTTAAGAGTGTTTTTTACCACCTATGGAACATCGCCAGGATCAAGCCCCTCATTCCGCCCGAGGTCTGCCCCAACAGCTAAGCCAATCATACCTAATGTCAACACATACCGACTAGACACTGCTCCTCTACAAGGGTAACGACTAATGTCTGCTTGTGCTGGTTCACTACCCCGTATGAACTTCCCGTAGATACTAAAAGCACTAATCACCTTACTCCACCTGTCACTGCTATACTCCACACTATAATCTATCTGTTGCCCGCTTCTACAGAAACTGTATGGTGTATTCATAACCCCGTATTAATTGCACTGAACGCATCAGCGGACCTTACATGTACTGATCTGTATTGCTGTATCTTGTATCCTATGCAATGCACTGTACTATAACTGTTAACAACTAATACCATGCATCTCCTGCCCTCTTTGCTCAAAAACTGGAAAACTGTATACTGTTTTAGTAACCCTGTACAATCTGTATGACATTGTGATACCTGTCTGTATGTTCAAACAATGTAACAATCCCCGGGTCACCCCTGAAAAAGGGACCTTTGAGGCCCAGTGAGCCTACCCGGTTAACAAAACGTAATAAATAAATAAATTAGTTAATCTACCAACTCTAGTAAATGCCTTTGTTACCTCCAGGCTTGACTACTGCAATCACTCTTTACTTCAGGGTCACGGGAGGGACCCTCCGCAGGCTGCAGCTGGTGCAGAATGTGGTGGTCCGGTTACTGACAGGCCTACCCAGGTCATGTCATGTGACTCTGGTCCTGCATGCTCTGCACTGGCTGCGGGTCAATTGGAGGGCCCTTTTCAAGCTGGGCTTGCTCGCCTATAAGGCCCTCTATGGACTGGGTCCTGGATATCTGTCGGAGCTCCTGACACCTGCAACCTCTGTTCGCTCCTTCCGCTCCTCCATGAAGGGCCTCCTAGATGTTCCCAGGGTTTGACTCAAGGACTTCTGGTGATCGAGCTTTCAGTGTCTCTGGGCTAACCCTGTGAAACACACTTCCACCTGCAGTCTGGGAGGCCCCTTCGATTGGTGTTTTCAAGCAAATGCTTAAGGCCCACCTATTCAGCCAGGCGTTCACTGAATAACATACTCCAACCATCATTACAGTAAATTTTATTTTTTGAGTACTGATTTTATCTTCTGCAGCTTTTGAGTGTATCTGAATGTATTTTGTAACACTGTGTACGGCACTCAGAGCCTCTGGGATTGGGCACCTTAAAAATAGAATTTGACTTGCATTGCCTTATGGCACATTCCGGCACAGAGCAATTTAACTGTACTTACTATAGCACTTATGGCACAGCCTGGCACGCAGCTTACAGACAGTTGGGGCTGGTAGTATAGCTTATAGGATAGAGTAACGAGCTGTGAATGAGCTTGATACATCTAGCAGACTGAGGTCGATTCCCAAAATCTCCACTTGCTTACTGTGCGACTCTGAGCAAGTCACTTAACCTCCTCAGTGCTCCCAGATTGCGCCTGAAAACAGGCACTTGTGCCTAGTGGGCCTTACCCAGTTACCAAAGACTAAAATAAAATAAATAAACTGTACTTTTGTATTAATGGCACAGACTTGCACACAGCACTCATCAAGCTGTACTCACTGTAGCACTAATGGCAAAGTCTGGCACACAGCACTCATCAATCTGTACTTACCTACAGCACTTATGGAACAGCCTGGCACACATTTCAACTGTATTTTCGAACTAATGGTACAGACTGGCACACAGCACTCATCAAGCTGTCCTTACTGTAGCACGTGTGGTACAGCCTGGTACACAGCACTAATCAATGTGTCTTTATTACAGAACTTACGGCACAGTCTAGCACAAGGCACTTCAACTGAAACTTCTGTACTAATGGTGCAGACTGGCACACAGCATTCATCAAGCTGTCCTTATTGTAGCACTGAAAGTGCAGCCTGGCACACAGTATTAATCAAGCTGTATGTACCATAGCTATGACTGAACAGCCTGGCACACTGCCAAATTCTTGGCACAGCCTGGCACACAGCATTCATCAATATGTACTCTAGCATTGTTGGAACAATCTGACACGCATCACTTACCAAGTTGTACTCCAGCACTCTTGGCACGCTCTGACACACACATCAAATACCAAGTTGTACTCCAGTTCTGTTGGCATAACCTGGCAAACATCACTTATCAAGCTGTACCCCAACACTGTTGGCATGGCATGGCACACATCACTTATCAAGATATACTCTAGCACTGTTGGCACGGTCTGGCACACACCACTTATCAAGCTGTACTCTAGCACTGTTGGCATGGCCTGACACATTACTTATCAAGCTGTACCCTAGCACTGTTGGCATGGCCTGAAAACAAACACTTATCAAGCTGTAGTTTATCAAGCTGTACTATAGCACTATTGGCATGGCCTGGCACACACCACTTATCAAGCTGCGCTCCAGCACTGTTGGCAAGGCTTGACACACATCACTTCCCAAGCTCTACTCCAGCACTGTTGGCAGGGCCAGACACATATCACTTATCAAGCTGTACTCTAGCACTATTGGCATGGCCTGGCACACACCACTTATCAAACTGTACTCCAGCACTCTTGGCACTGCCTGGCACACATCTCTTAGCAAGCTGTTCACTACCACTGCTGGCACTGCCTCACTCACATCACTTATCAAGCTGTACCCTAGCACTGTTGGGATGGCCTGACACACATCACATATCAAGGTACCCTAGCACTGTTGTACTCTACCACTATTGGCATGGCATGGCCTGGCACACATCACTTATCAAGCTGTACTCTGGCACTGTTGGCATGGCCTGACACACATCCCTTATCAAGCTGTACTCTTGCACTGTTGGCAAGGCCTGATACATATCACTTGTCAAGCTGTATCCTAGCACTGTTGGCATGGCCTGACACACATCACTTATCAAGCTGTACTCTAGCACTGTTGGCATGGCCTGACACACATCACATATCAAGCTGTATCCTAGCACTGTTGGCACGGTCTGACACACATCACTAATCAAGCTGTACTCTAGCATTGTTGGCATCACCTGGCACACATCACTTATCAAGCTGTACTCTAGCACTGTTGGAACCACCTGCCACATATCACTTATCAAGCTGTACTCCAGCACTGTTGGCACAGCCTAGCACACATCATTTATCAAGATATAATCCAGCATTGTTAGCACCCCCTGACACACATCACTTACCAAGCTGTACTCCAGCACTGTTGGCATGGCCTGGCACACAGCACTTATTGAGCTGTACCGTAGCACTGTTAGCATGACCTCACACACATCCCTTATTAAGTTGTACTCTAGTACTGTTGGCACCGCCTGGCACACATCATTTACCAAGCTGTACTCTAGCACTGCCTGGCACACATCACTTGTCAAGCTATACTCTAGCACTGTTGGCACGGCCTGACACACATCACTTATCAAGCACTAGTGGCATGGCCAGTTACACATCACTTATTAAGCTGTACTTCAGCACTGTTGGCACAGCCTGACACACATCCTTATCAAGCTGTACTCTAGCATTGTTGCCACCACCTGGCACACATCACTTACCAAGCTGTACTCTAGCACTGATGACACTGCCTGGCACACATCACTTATCAAGCTGTACTCTAGTACTGTTGGCATGGCCTGACATACATCACTTATCAAGTTGTACCCTTGCACTGTTGGCATGGCCTGACACACATCACCTTTCAAGCTGTACTCCAGCACTAGTGGCACAACCAGGCACAAGTTACTTATCAAGCTGTACTCTAGCACTGTTGGCATGGCCTGTCACACATCACCTTCTGTACTCTAGCACTGTTGGCACCACATGGCACACATCACTTATCAAACCATATCTCTAGCTCTGTCAATTACCACCTGGCACAAACACTTACCAAGCTGTACTCCAGCACTGTTGGCACTGTGTGGCACACATCACTTATCAAGCTGTACTCTAACATTGTTGGCATGGCCTGACATACATCCCTTATCAAACTGTACTCTTGCACTGTTGGCAAGGCCTGATACATATCACTTGTCAAGCTGTATCCTAGCAGTGTTGGCATGGCCTGACACACATCACTTATCAAGCTGTACTCTATCACTGTTGGCATGGCCTGACACACATCACATATCAAGCTGTACTCTAGCACTGTTGGCATGGTCTGACACACATCCCTTATCAAGCTGTACTCTTGCACTGTTGGCAAGGCCTGATACATATCACTTGTCAAGCTGTATCCTAGCACTGTTAGCATGGCCTGACACACATCACTTATCAAGCACTAGTGGCATGGCCAGGTACACATCACTTATTAAGCTGTACTCCAGCACTGTTGGCACAGCCTGACACATATCCTTATCAAGCTGTACTCTAGCATTGTTGCCACCACCTGGCACACATCACTTACCAAGCTGTACTCTAGCACTGATGACACTGCCTGGCATATATCACTTATCAAGCTGTACTCTAGTACTGTTGGCACGGCCTGACACACATCACTTATCAAGTTGTACCCTTGCACTGTTGGCATGGCCTGACATACATCACTTATCAAGTTGTACCCTTGCACTGTTGGCATGGCCTGACACAAATCACTTTTCAAGCTGTACTCCAGCACTAGTGGCACAGCCAGGCACAAGTTACTTATCAAGCTGTACTTTAGCACTGTTGGCATGGCCTGTCACACATCACCTTCTGTACTCTAGCATTGTTGGCAACACATGGCACACATCACTTATCAAGCTATACTCTAGCTCTGTCAACACCACCTGGCACACATCACTTACCAAGCTGTACTCCAGCACTGTTGGCACTGTGTGGCACACATCACTTATCAAGCTGTACTCTAACATTGTTGGCATGGCCTGACACACATCCCTTATCAAGCTGTATTCTTGCACTGTTGGCAAGGCCTGATACATATCACTTGTCAAGCTGTATCCTAGCACTGTTGGCATGACCTGACACACATCACTTATCAAGCTGTACTCTAGCACTGTTGGCATGGCCTGACACACATCACATATCAAGCTGTATCCTAGCACTGTTGGCACGGTCTGACACACATCACTAATCAAGCTGTACTCTAGCATTGTTGGCACCACCAGGCACACATCACTTATCAAGCTATACTCTAGCACTGTTGGCACCACCTGCCACATATCACTTATCAAGCTGTACTCCAGCACTGTTGGCACAGCCTAGCACACATCATTTATCAAGATATAATCCAGCATTGTTGGTACCACCTGACACACATCACTTACCAAGCTGTACTCCAGCACTGTTGGCATGGCCTGGCACACAGCACTTATTGAGCTGTACCCTAGCACTGTTAGCATGACCTCACACATATCCCTTATTAAGTTGTACTCTAGTACTGTTGGCACCACCTGGCACACATCACTTACCAAGCTGTACTCTAGCACTGCTGGCACTGCCTGGCATACATCACTTGTCAAGATATACTCTAGCACTGTTGGCACGGCCTGACACACATCACTTATCAAGCACTAGGGGCATGGCCAGGTACACATCACTTATTAAGCTGTACTCTAGCACTGTTGGCACAGCCTGACACACATCCTTATCAAGCTGTACTCTAGCATTGTTGCCACCACCTGGCACACATCACTTACCAAGCTGTACTCTAGCACTGATGACACTGCCTGGCACACATCACTTATCAAGTTGTACTCTAGCACTGTTGGCACAGCCTGACACACATCACTTATCAAGTTGTACCCTAACAATGGCCTGACACACATCACTTATCAAGCAGTACTCTAGCACTGTTGGCATGGCCTGACACATATCACTTACCAAGCTGTACTGTAGCATTGTTGGCATGGCCAGACACACATTACTTATCTAGCTGTGCTCTAGCCCTGTTGGCACTATGTGACACAAATCACTTCTCAAGCTGTACTCTATTACTGTTGGCACGGCCTGACACACATCACTTATCAAGTTGTACTCTAGCATTGCTGGCACCACCTGGCACACATCACTTACCAAGCTGTACTCCAGCACTGTTGGCATGGCCTGGCACACAGCATTTATTACGCGGTACTTTAGCACTGTTAACATGACCTGACACACATCCCTTAACAAGCTGTACTCTAGCACTGTTGGCACGGCCTGACACACATCACTTATCAAGTTGTACCCTAGCACTGTTGGCATGGCCAGACACATATCACTTATCAAGCCATACTCTAGCACTGCTGACACGGCCTGACACACATCACTTACCAAGCTGTATTCCAGAACTGTTGGCACTGTGTGGCACACATCACTTATCAAGCTGTACTCTAGCACTGTTGGCACGGCCTGACACACATCCCCAAGCTGTACTCTAGCACTGTTGGCACAGCCTGACACACATTACTTATCAAGCTGTACCCTAACAATGGCCTGACACACATCACTTATCAAGCAGTACTCTAGCACTGTTGGCATGGCCTGACACACATCACTTACCAAGCTGTACTGTAGCATTGTTGGCATGGCCAGACACACATTACTTATCTAGCTGTGCTCTAGCACTGTTGGCACCATGTGACACAAATCACTTCTCAAGCTGTACTCTATTACTGTTGGCACGGCCTGACACACATCACTTATCAAGTTGTACTCTAGCATTGTTGGCACCACCTGGCACACATCACTTATCTAGCTGTACTCTAGCACTGTTGGCACCACCTGACACAAATCACTTATCAAGCTATACTCCAGTGCTGTTGGCACGGCCTGACACACATCACTTATCAAGTTGTACTCTAGCACTGTTGGCACCACCTGGCACACATCACTTATCTAGCTGTACTCTAGCACTGTTGGCACCACCTGACAGAAATCACTTATCAAGCTATACTCCAGTGCTGTTGGCATGGCCTGACACACATCACTTATCAAGTTGTACTCTAGCACTGTTGGCACCACCTGACACAAATCACTTATCAAGCTGTACTCTAGCGCTGTTGGCACGGCCTGACACACATCACTTATCAAGCTGTACTCTAGCACTGTTGGCACCACCTGGCACACATCACTTACCAAGCTGTACTCCAGCACTGTTGGCATGGCCTGGCACTCAGCACTTATTACGCTGTACTTTAGCACTGTTAACATGACCTGGCACACATCACTTATCAAGTTGTACCCTAGCACTGTTGGCATGGCCTGACACACATCATTTATCAAGCTGTACTCTAGCACTAGTGCAACAGCCAGGCACACATTACTTATCAAGCTGTACTCTAGCACTGTTGGCATGGCCTAACACACATCACTTATCAAGCTGTACTCTAGCATTGTTGGCACAACCTGGCACACATCACTTATCAAGCTGTACTCTAGCACTTTTGGCATGGCCTGACACACATCACTTATCTAACATAGAAACATAGAAACACAGTCTTTGATGGCAGATGAGGACTGCTTGGCCCACCTAGTCTGCCAATTTTCCTACCTAGAGGATAAGCTGCAGATCATATTTAACCAACAGCCTATTTCTTCCTACCCCCCCACAACAATTGTCTTATGTCTGTCCCATGCATTCTTGAATTCTCCCAAAGTTTTAGACCCCACAACCTCTTCAAAAAGGCTGTTCCATGCGTCTGTGAAAAAACACTTCCTCACATTGCCCCAAGCCGTCCCCCCTCTGCCTTCAAATTGTGTCCCCTTGTTCTTGCACATCTCTTCTTCTGAAAGATGCTACCCTCTTGGACTTTACTGATTCTACTGAGGTACTTAAACATTTCTATCATGTCCCCCTCTCCCTCCTTTCCTCAAGGGTATATATATATTAAGCTCCTTTAGTCTCTCCTCATATGGCTTCTCTTGCAGACCCTGCACCATTTTATTTGCCCTCCTCTGAACTGACTCCATCCTGTCTATGTCTTTGTGGAGATGGAGTCTCCAGAACTGGATGCAGTACTCCAGATGGGGTCTCACCAACAGTTTGTACAGGGGATAACAACTTCCTGTTTTCTGCTGGTGATGCCTCTCCCTATACATCCCAGTATGCCCCCAGCCCTCCCTACCGCCTTCTCACATTGCTTGCCAACCTTAAGGTCATCTGATATGATTACCCCAGGTCCCTTTCCATTTTTGTTGTTGTTACTACCCCCCCTGTGTAATCTTCCCAGGGTTTTTGTTTCCCAGGTGCATTATTTTGCACTTCTTTGCATTGAATCCAAGCTGCCATACTTCTGACCATTCCTCCAACCTTGCCAAGCCCCTTCTCATCCTTTCCACACCTCCTTGTGTATCAATCCTGTTGCAGATCTTTGTGTCATCTGCAAAGAGGTATATTTTTCCCTCCAGTCCATCTGCAATGTCTCTTATAAAGACATTAAAAAGTACTGGACCCAGTACTGGACCCTGCGGTACCCTACTAGTAGCCCCTCTTTCTTCAGAGTGGACTCCATTTACAATTACTTTCTGTATCCTGTTGTCCAGCCAATGTTTTACCCAGGCTACCAACCTGGGATCCACTCCCAGGCTGGTTAATTTGACTATAAATCTTTTGTGTGGGACTGTGTCAAATGTCTTGCTAAAGTCTAGTTAGGCCAATCAATCAATCAATTTTTATTCATCCAATACTTAACAGTTTGGATATTACAATTTTTAATAAGTTACAACAATTTAAAAAGAGAAAATACATAATTCATAGACAATAAAAGAGTATATAAATAACTTTAGACTTTCACCGTTAAACAACAATTATACATTTGAGTAAATACTACGTGCTGATAGTTTCCTTACAATGTTTTTTTTTAAGTGGATAACAGAGGCTAAAAATTTTGCAATCATGGTAGCATCCTCTATGGTCATAGGGTGCAGCAAGATAAAAACTGGATCATAATATAAATTCATATATTTTTCCAGAAATTGTTTGAAATAAAGGTCTCTTAAGTGATAATATAAAGGACATTGTGTTATTATATGTTCCAGTGATTCAACAAAACCCTTATTACATCTACAAAATTGCTCTATGTTGATCTCTTTATTTATCCCCTGGTTAAAATAAGTATATTTAGATGTCAGAAGATCAAACCTGGCCCAAGTGATTACTCTGCATACACTCTGAGATAGAGGTAACTGATAGTTTTCAATCCTCAAGTCATTCTTATTATGGCTGAACCAGATTGCCTGTTTCTGATACTTAACTAGCTCCATCTGTTCTTTTTGGGCTCGTTTAAAAATATCTTTTTTAATTTTGTTTTTATATTGGGTGAATATCAGAATACCCTTTTAAGAATCATTCCATAAATGAAAGTTGTTAGAATTTTTAAGAATCATGGTCAACCTATTTAACCATGGGGAGAGAAAGCTTTCTATTTTCCAATGCACCTTTTCTTGTAAGCAACCATAAATGATATCAACTCTGCCATCATTTTTGTTAGTGTTTTTTTTGTTCATTAATCTTAATCAATATGAAACTGTTCTTAAGTTTATTATATACTTCATGGGGATTCTGCCTAACTCAGAGCATACTACTGGGTTGGAAGTAGAGAGAGGGACCTGTAATATGGCCTTATAATAGTAGGATAAAGGTAGTTCCAAATTGGAATATTCTTTAATACCCCAAATCTCTGCCCCATATGAAAGTAATGAGATAATTTTAGCCTCACCAGCTCTAATAGCAGGTAAAACAGTGGATTCTCCAAATTTAGAAGTAAGCCTTTCATGATAAGTTTTGCCCTGTCTACCTGTTTGTTAACATGCATATTCCATGAGCCATTTGAAGTGAATGCGACTCCCAAATAAACATATGACTTTATCACCTCTATTTGATGATTTTCTATGTAAATTTTAGGGGGCACTGAATGCTTACCAAAAACCATTATTTTAGTTTTATTAAGATTAATTCCCAATTGGTATTGATTACATTTTATTTTGAGTTGATCCATTTTTCTTTGAAGACCAGTAATTTACAAAGAAAGCATCACCAAATCATCTGCGTAAGCCAAAATAGGGATAGAGACATTGTTAACTTTAAAGGGACACCATCAGCTTTGCTCGTCTATCTTGCACTATATGTCAGCAGTGTGTCTCCTGGCACACACATATCACAGATTTCCCCTAGTATGCCCTAATGTATGTAAAAGTTAAAGAATATTAGTAGTTTACCTGAATTTTTAATTATGAGTTGCTCACACGACCCGACTTAAACTCCCCCACCAACCGGAAGCATATGCAAGATGAGACCGCGCATCTACCACAGACACGGTCCTGAAGTGTCATTTTGGACATTCTTGGCTGGAAAATTAAGTGAATCCAGTAGAGTAGCCCTTTACTGCCGTTGCCATATTATAGTGCCAAAACCAAGCACTCGAGAGAGTAAAACACTTTTAAAACGGACCCAAATCCCACACATGCCAATCGCGGGTATGTTCTGCACATGCGATCTTTTACTTATGCTGCACTTCCGCATGTGCGGATTTAGGTCCCGCTTTAAAAAAGTGTTTTGCTCTTTTCTTGGTGCTCGGTTTTGCGCCATGGCAACGGCAGTTAATAAAGGCTACTCTACCAGATGCACTTTGTTTTCCACTCAGGATGTCAAAAAAATGAAACTTCGACTCAAGGCCAGGCAGACGCGCAGTCTCATCCTGTGTATGCTTCCAATATGGGGTCGGCGTCGCAGAGCGAGCAGCACATAATTCAAAATTCAGGTAAACTACTAATATTCTTGCAGTTTTACATATATAAGGGCATACTAGGGGCAGTCTGTGACATGTGTGTGCCAAGAGGCACACTGCTGACATATAATGCAAGACAGATGATCAAAACTGACAGTGCCCCTTTAAGGGAATCTAAAGAAAGTGGCTCATCAAAAAAAAGTAGTGAGTCTATATAAATATTGAATAACAGTGGTGCCAATAGGCAACCTTGTTTTACCCCTTTGTTGGTTTTGAAATAGTCTGTAATGTCTCCACTATTATCTAATTTCATAGCTGTGTACGTATTGGAGTATAGAAGTACAACTGGGTTTAATAGTTCAGAAGGTAAACCTTTTTATGTTTGCTTGCACGCATGTGCAAGAAACATAGTGCCTTCATCGGAGATTTCGGAGGTGTGTCACCTCCTCCTCCAATTCAGTCAGTGGACTGGCAGGCTCGGCCCCTGTACGCCAATGCATTTTGGAGCTGTCTATGACACGCCCAAAATGCAGTGTGACATAGTTGAAAGGGGAGCTACGCTGAGTGAGCACCGATAGATATCGGCTGCTCACGCCAGCCCCCCCGCCACGCACAGACAGACATGCGCCACTGCACTGTATAGCTGACAGGGTGCCCAATCCCGCCGGGCTGAGCTGCGCCCCCCAGTTGCTGAGCTGCTGCCTCCACCCCCACTTGTAGGTGCCACGCTGGAGCCCACCCCAGCGTGGTAAGCACTGTAGTCCTTTGGCCGTGGGGTGCCCAATCCTCGGCTGCTGAACGCCTGTTCCCTGTAGCACGCTGGGAGCCCACCCAGCGTGGCAACATCCTACTGCATGTCTTTTTTTTTTAAACCTGTAAATAAAAACTGTCCTGCGCACGCCTCCCAACCCCTCCCACAACCCGCACTCCACCCACTGCGCACCCAGCCTCCCACACCCCTCACCCCATACTTACCTCCGGACTCTGGCGCTGACGATTCGTGGACCGGGAACACGCCTGCACTCTTCAAAGCCGAATCTAACTGGAGGAAATGCCGTAAGCTGTATAATGGGTTACTACAGGGGTTTCAACTTTATTGCATATCTCGGCATTTTGGGAGTTTAATAAATTAATATGGTTTGAGACCCTTCATGAATTATCAAGCTGTCATAAGACGGGGCTCGGCGGGTGATTTCGCTGCAGT
This sequence comes from Neoceratodus forsteri, assembly GCA_016271365.2. NCBI lineage: Eukaryota > Metazoa > Chordata > Ceratodontiformes > Ceratodontidae > Neoceratodus > Neoceratodus forsteri. Next base: position 123,136,864 of record CM057452.1, read on the forward strand.
GACTGCGCAGGTGACCGCGTAAATCACCCTTCGGGCCCAATACCGCCATGACAGTGACGCCACTCGAGAAGGTCCCAAACCCCATGTTGAAAATTTGGTGCCAAAATTCCGAAAAATGACTGTTTAACGAGGGTGCGTTGCGCAGTTCCTACACAGGCTCGTAAGTTCGCGAAATTTCAGTATTTTCACTCCAGATTTTCAAACGTTGCCATTTTACCACACCTTCTTAAGAGTAGTACAGCTGTCATTTTTCACATCTCACCCAAAATGTGTTTCCGCCCATGTAGCGCAGAATGGCGCAGTTGGTGTGCGAAATCAATGTACGGGACAAATTAAGAAAATCACAGTGACATTGTTCATGAGCAGAGGTCTTAAATGGCTATGTTGAAAATTTGTGAAAAATTCCTAAAATGACTGTTTTACAAGCGTGCATTGTACAGTTCCTACGCACACTCGTAAGTTCGCGATTTTCAATATTTTCACTCCAGATTTTCAACATTGCCATTTTACCACACCTTCTTATGAGCAGTATAGCTGTCATTTTTCACATCTCACCCAAAACGTGTTTCCGCCCATGTAGCGCACAATGGCACAGTCGGTGTGCGAAATCAATGTACGGGACAAATTAAGAAAGTCACAGTGACACTGATCATAAGCAAAGGTCTTAAAATGGCTATGTTGAAAATCTGGTGAAAAAATTCCTAAAAATGACTGTTTTACGAGGGTGCATTGCGCAGTTCCTACGCACACTCATAAGTTCGCGAATTTTCAATATTTTCACTCCAGATTTTCAACATTGCCATTTTACCACACCTCCTTATGAACAGTACAGCTGCCATTTTTCATATGTCGTCCAAAATGTGTTTTCGCACATGTAGCGCACAATGGTGCTGTTGGTGTGCGAAAGCAATGTTTAGGACAGATTAAGAAAATCACAGTTACATTGTTCATGAGCAGAGGTCTTAAAATGGCTATGTTGAAAATTTGGTGACAAAAGTCCATAAAATGACTGTGTTACAAGTGAGCAATGCACAGTTTCCACGCACCTTCGTAAGTTCATGACTTTGTAATATTTTCAGTCCAGATTTTCACCAGTGGCATTTTTTCACACTTCCTTATGAACAGTACAGCTGTCATTTTTCACAACATGGCTGAAGTGTGTTTTCACACTTTCAGCGCTGAGATGCATGGTCGCTGTGGGAAATCATTGTTCGCACAGATAAAGAAAATCACAGTGACACTGTTCATGATCGGAGGCACCAAAATGCCTGAGTTGACAATCTGCTGTAAAATATCCCCAACCTAATTATATTACGGGTGTGCGTTGCACAGTTTCTATGTACGCATGACTTCACCATTTTTTAAAATATTTTTACTGCAGATTTGCAACATTGCCATTTTTTACACCTCCCCATGAACAGTACAGCTGTCATTTTTTACATCCTGTTCGGAATGTTTTTGCACCTGTGGTGCTAAATGCCGTAGTCGCTGTGCATAAGCAGCTTCCGGCTAACAAACTGATATTCCCCCTGTTCATGAGGTGGGGTCACAAAAAAAACATGTTGAAAATTTGGAGTGAAAATACCAACGAATGCCTGAGGTATTAGGGTTTCCAACCATAACGCCCAACCCTGTAGAGAATGACAGGCATCAGGGGTGTGACTTGGGATTCTTGCCTGTAATGCTCATACCATTCCACACCCTGCAGCCAGTGAGAGGCATCGAGGTATGCCTTGGACTCTTCAGCCCCAAAGTTCACCCCATTCTCCTATATCACACCCATCTCACCGCATTTCCTAATGAAATGGGGTGCGCATAAGGGCCAAAGACCCCAAGGAACACTGTGACACTTGTCAGTGTCTGCAGGGTGGGGTGTGGTGAAATGGCGAGGCCGTTATGCCTGACGACCCAAATGCACACCCCAATGCCTGTCACTCTCTGCAGGGTGGTGGCGGGGTTGGCTTCAGTTCAGTACTTCACTGCCATTCCTATTACGCAGCTCTGTAACTTCTACATTACCACTGCCAATGCCAGCAAGCAAACATTCGGCAATGACAAATGCTTGTTTATATAGTACTTCCCATAAAGTTTTTCTTATTACTGAATCAAATGCCACAGTAAAATCTAGAAACAATGCAAAAACTTCATTTTCCTGTGTTCCTTAATACTTCTCAATTAAATGAGATAGTATAAATATATTAGCTAGGGGTTAAACATCCCCGGGTAAATCCTAATTGAAATTTAGGTAGTGGACTTTATTTCTCAACCCTGGAATGAAGTTTATCTAGCAGTATTCTAGACAATAATTTATCACTTATATCTAACACTCTAATTGCCAGCAGATTAGGCCTTACGGTCTATCGAGTCTGCTTGAACCTCAGATCCCTAGTTGGGTACCGAGGCCCCCCCCTTGTGTTCCAGAAACCCCCATCATTCATCCCCACCCCCCCTGGGCCAGGCCATCATCTGATACATCCACTTTCAGTGTCTGTCCCACCCTGTCTTGAAGCCCTCCACTGTGGATCTCTAAACCAGCTCGCCACGCAGCATGTTCCAAGGATCAACCACCCTCTCAGCGAAAAACCTCCTCCTCCCCCCCCCACACTTCCACCTTCCAACTTCAAACCATGCCCTCTGGTGATACCTCCTTGCTTTGGTCTAAAGATCCCCTCCATGTTTACCCTATTTATTCCCTTGAGGTACTTAAAGACCTCAATCATGTCCCCCTTGTCTCTCTTCTCCTCCAATGAAAAACAGGCAGAGCTCCTCAAGTCAGTCCTCGTATGTTAAATCCCCTAGTCCTCATATCATCTTAGTTGCCCTCCTCTGTACCCTCTCCAGGAGCTGTATGTCCCTCTTCAAGTGTGGTCTCCAGTACTGTACACAGTATTCACGGTGTGGTCTAACCAATCCATTGTACAGCGGCAGAATCACTTCCCTGCTCCTAGAAGTGACCCCCCTTACGATGCATCCCAACATCCTGTTTGCTTTGCTAGCCACTCTCCTGCACTGCTCAGAGTTATCCATACATGCATCCACCATGACCCCTAGGTCTTTTTCCCCTGTTGAGGCCTCCAGCACCTTCCCTCCCAAGGTGTACCTGTGTTTAGGGTTCCCCGTCCAAGATGTAACACCTTGCACTTGGTGGTATTGAAATTTAATTTCCATGTGTGAGCCCACCTTTCCATGGTGTCCAGGTCCCATTACAGGGCCAACCTCCCCTCTTCCCCCTCAACTAATGCTCCCATCTTGTAGTCATCAGCAAAGAGACTAATTTCACACCCTATACCCTCCCTGATGTCTGTAATGTATGCATTAAACAGGATTGGACCCAGGACCGAGCCCTGCGGTACCCCACTACCGAGCTCTCTAGGGTTCGAGAGCTCCCCACCAACAACTACTCTCTGAGTGCATCCAGCTAGCCAGTTTTCAATCCTTCTGACCATCAAAGGGCCTACTCCCAACCCCATCAGTTTCTCCACCAGACCATTGTGGGGGACAGAGTCGAACGCCTTGCTGAAGTCCAAGAACAATACATCCACAGGCTTTCCCCTGTCCAGTTCTGATGTTACCCATTTGTAGAATTCCACAAGGTTGGTTTGATATGATCTACCTGGCACAAACCCATGTTGCCAACTATCCAGACCTCCCACCTCCTCCAAGTACACCCTCAATCGTTCCTTTAGTACACTCTCCATTAATTTTCCCACCACCGAGGTCAAACTGATGGGTCTATAGTTACCTGGTACTTCCCTCAACCTCCCCTTTATGAGTTGGCATTACATGTGCCTCTCACTAATCCCTAGGTACCCTCCCTGTCTCAAACGACCTGTTGAAAAGCTACGCCAGGGGTGCAGCCAGTATGTCTGCCAATTCCCATAGTACTCTCAGATGAATGCCATCTGTCCCAGGAAATTTATCTTTCTTTAGGCCCTTAAAGGCTAACCACACCCTTTCGGTGGAGATAGCATCATCCGTCCCCTCCACCTTATTGGCCCTTTTTATCCTTATATATCCTTATGTATCTAAGAGACTTATGGGGCGATAATCTGAAGGAGACTGATAAGAAGCTATTTTGTGTAGCGGGATTATAATATTTTTTATTCCATGATAACGAAATACATCTTTCTCTAAAACAGAGGCTAAAGAAATCTGAAAAAAAAGGTACCCAATAATTGTTATGGTTTTTATAGATCTCTCCATGGATGAGATCCGGGCAGGGAGCTTTATTGTTCGCTAATTTAGATATGGCATTTTCAACCTCTTTAAAGGTTACTACAGTTGGCTGATATTCAGTCAGTAGGATCCTAAAAGGAATTCGACCTGGGCTATGAACCTGAGAATCTATAGTAAAAAGGTTTTTTATAATACCTGATCCATATATCTTGTGGAATATGTACTGATAATGAACAGTGATCTTTTCTTTCACCAATGGAGACCATTCTCCAAAATTCCTTAGTACTGTTGGATTTTATAACATCATACATTTTTGTCCATCGGAGTTGCTTGAATTCCAAATTTTTCTTTTCAAGAAACTTATAATTTCCTAGCTCCTTTTAGATAAGTAAAATTTTCTCTGGAGGGAAAATCTTGGTATAAGTAATAATTTTCATTAGATTTTGTTTTTCTTTCTTACAATGAATAGCGAACCAAGTATTTAAGTTAGTTGGATTCCTAGTATAGTTGTATATGTTCGATCTAACTGTATGATAAGCAGTTTCCAAAAGATTGTATATAATTTGAGGGGAACAGGAGTTGTATGCTAAGGAAAATAAGTTGGACATCTGGGGAGAATACATCAGATCTAATACCCTTGCTGTGTTAATTTTGCCTGATGATAGTTTTAATTGGCCACTGGGTTCTAAATGAATTTGGGTATCTTTTTTCATACTTGTTATAATTTTTTTTACTTTTTTTCCCCATGCAGGTCCTCGTTACTGAATGTTTCAACATAAACTATCAGGGCTGCATGGTCACTTTCTGGTCTCAGAACCACAAGAGATCAGAAATGTTCATAACTATCAGGTGATATTAGCAAATAATCAATAACACTCTTCCTAGTGATGAGAAATATGTAGAATTACCAATTAAATCTCTGTCTATCCTACCGTTAAGAATTAAAAAATGATTACTATTGATAAATTCAACCAGTTTCCTCCCTGCACAGTTAAGAATAGTGTTGGTGGAATTTCTTATTCCTAGATTACCCATATACACTGTGGATTGAAGCAAGGATAAATTGTCTGCATTAGCAGTTCGAGCATTAAGGTCTCCACCCAAAATTACTATATCAATTTGGTAATTTAGCATTAATCAATCTAGTTCTATCTCTAATTTTGACCAGATGCCATTATGAGTTAAAAGATGGAAATTAGGAAGGATGTAAATATTAGTTATAAGAAAAATATAATTGTCCCATTTTACAACATGTAACAACATTTCTTCATACAATACAGAATGATCCAATACCTGAATGCCCTTCCATATCTTTATAAATGTAGATAATCCTCCTCTAGGTCTACCGTACTATTTCATTTTTTTTGCAGGGACAAAATAGGAATCATACCCGTTTAATAATGTTAATTCCATGGCCCATGTTTCCTGGAAAAGAAGTATTTCAAATTTTTGACAGAACTTCAGCCAGTTATGGTCTATAAGTTTTACGGAAAGACCTGCTATATTCCAAGATAAGAAATTCGTCTTTTCGATTAGTAAATCAGTGCTGGGTAATACTAAGTCAACTGGTATGATATCAAAATAATTATAACCAGAATTAGCTAGTCAAGGACAACAGTCAGAAGTTCCCTTCTGATTTAAATGAGCTGGTTCATTAAAAAAATCAACTGTTGATAAATGTGCACAGTCCAGTTTAACCAAATTTTGCATTATGATAGAATAAAGGAATAAAAGGAATACATTTACTACTATGTCAATTTGAGTCTCATTCAATTGTGGAAAGACTCAATGCTGATTTAAAATCAGAAGGGGAAACATCGATATTTAAAAAAAAAAAACAATAGTTTACTAATGTATGAGTGCAACATCCCTGGATGTTCACCCTGTATATGGTCTATTCCAAATATAGAAAGGATTTTCAATACTAAATTGTCAAAGTTCCAGTTTAATGTAGATATGGTGTTATGTATAATATCAATAGGTGTAATGGGCATTATATTAGCTTTACCATGGACGTGCTTCCAAATTGTGGTCCAATTTACTGGAGAGGATATCAAGGTTCCCAATCTATCCAACTCTCTTTGCTTTGCCCATATCTTTTTTACAACGGTCATATCTGCTAATAGTACATAAACTGGGTTGGTTTCCACCAGTCTATCTCTAAAAACATGCATAATTACATTTGCAACCTCAGGGCTAACAAGCTCACATCTAAATACAGTAGGTATTTAATGAGTTCTGTAAGTTATTCTGAAGTTTCATTTGGTTTTAAAAAAATATTTTCAAGTTTAAAAGGCAACCTCCCCTCCAGTAATGTTTAATGAGTTTTGCTGCTTATTAAGTGGATCTATGTCTCTAGGCAGGAAGGGAAAAACTTGTTTGGATGAAGGGTTTGAAGCTTCCTCCAAATCAGTCTTCCTATTCTACCTGGTATTTATAAAGGAGGTCTCTTTACATGGGTCCAAATAAGGGACTACCTCCTTTGGTTTTGAAACTCTGTCGAGTGATAAATTATTTAAAATAGGGTTTATTGGAGAGGACTTTGCTTGATTCTTATGTGAATTAGTTATAACAGATTCAACAGACTCATTAAGGACAGCAGCTGTTCCTGCTTTTCCAGCTATTTTTTTTAATTTGCAATTATTATCCCTCAGTATTTTTTTATTCTTTATTTTTTTTGATTTTCCCTCATTCAAATTTTGCTTTTTGTTTTTACCCATTTTTTTCCCCCTTTTGATTCTTCTTTTTTATAGGGGGTATATTTGGATTACTAGGGCTAAGGTTAGGAAAATAAATTGATGAAAATGAAGGATGATGGGGTGTCCTTCCCCCCTAGAAGTACTTCCTCTAGGTCATCTATTCTCGGTGAAAGTCTGCTTTGGGTTTCGACATGTATAGTAGTAAGATCACTTATGTGGTGTTTTAATTCATTAAAGGCCTCAAGCAAGACTATATTAGCCATGACTGGATGTGTTAAGGCTTTAATAGTGCAATCAGAAATGGTATTTGGACATTGGACTAGAATTTCAGAAGGAACAACTATTTTCTCAACTTCTTGATCTAGTCTTTCAAAGACTTTATTGGGAGAACCTGCTAGAATAGATAAATTTCTCAAAGGAAAATTAGACCGAGTATCATCACTTATTATTATAGCACTAGAATTAAGTGGACTAAAAAGGTTTAGTTTTGTGGGATGCAGTGAGATGAAATCCTCCTCTACAGAAAGCCTTTCGTCCATATCAGGATCTTTCTCATACATGTTTGTACAACATTCCCCTTTTTCAGTTGAATTATTATATTTTGATTTCGGTGGATAAAAATAGTCAGTGATTTTCCCTTGTCTAAAAAAGTTGTGGCATTTAGATTGTTTGTTTAAGGGAGAAGAGATGGGTGAATGAGGAATTAATTCACTTGATATATTATTGTTCTTCAACAGTATACTGGACTTAATGTCACCCAAGTGCATATGCCCAAAAGAATAATTTTCCAGGACTAAATTAGAATGCTTAAGGGGTAAAGAGGATAAAGGGGATACAAATATCTCACTTTTTTGGTCCTGTTTGTTCTGAGAAAAGGGTGAGGTAAGCACACATTCAGAATACTTCAATCGAGTCTTTCCTAATGATACAGCATCAAAATCATTAGACTCAGCACAGGTGGAATTAGTAATATTACAAGGATTGGGGCAAAAATGCTGTCTGTAATCATAATTTACTTTTTCATTTATTAATGATATAGGATTCTGCATTTCTTCTTTAGGTGTAGAGGAGGCTGGCAAAGCTAAAAGTGAAAGATCCTGTGTGTAAACACAGCCATTTTTAGAGTTCTGTTTTAACATTTTCAAAGAGGAAGATTTATTTTCTTTGTATAATACTTTACCACTTCTAATATACATTTTACAGTAACAGATGCAGAAGGTCTTTATCACTGGAGCTACAAAACTTTTATGCTGTAGAAAAAACTAGTATGCAGCACAAAGCAGTCCAGGGTGGAAGGCCAGAGGACAAGAGTCTTAGTTCCTCGAGAGCTCAAATTCGGGATAAATGTAGACCACAGGATAAAAATATCAAAGCAGCCAAGTGTCTTTCCTACTTTCCTAAAACATAGCCTAGGTAAGTTCCTTTGTCAAGCCTTTGTCCAGCTATGTATTGTTGTATTATTGTAGGTAATATTTATTTATTTATTTTTTATTTAGTTTTTGTTGACCGGGTAAGTGCACTAGACAAATCCTGCCTATTTTCAGGCACGACCTGGGGAAGGGGGATACAGATGGATGCCAACTGACCTTGAACCAGATTAAGCTGTTGTATGTGTAATATGTGTAATGCGGACCAAAAACGACGTGGTAACGAAGTAGTAACCAGAGACAATCCACAGCACAAAATGTGGAAAAAGGGGAAGTTATTCAGCATTCAATGTTCAGCATTTCCAAACAACCAGAATAGAGCAAAGTGGAACAAACCAACAATGAAGTCAGTCAGTAACGATGAAGTCAGACAATAATTGTGGCACTCTGTACTAGGTGAAAATGGGTCTCTAAAGACTTTGAAGCAATGATGCTGAGGATGATTTTGTGAAAGTTAATGCACTGGAAGACACAAAAACAATATATATATATATATATATATATATATATGAAAACCTTAAAACAGTATAAAGGGTAAGAGTCAACCTGTTGATTAAGTAAAAAAAAACAGTCTGAATCACAATCAAAATTTATGCAAAAAGCAAAAAAAAAAAACAAGTAACTGAGTTCAAAATTAGCTTCAGAGTCTCTGAAAAATTATCGAGAACATTTTGACTAATACAGTAATCAATATATAGAAAGTTTTTTTTTAAGTTTTCATTATATTGACATAGTAGAATACTTACTCATGAGATAACTTAAATAAAATATACCAGTTGGCAACTATTCGCAACAACTTTCTCCTCAGGTCTATCTCGTATCTCCTCAAGAACATGCCAGGCAATGAAAGGCCAAAAGTTGAATCCCTCGTTTAAACATCAGAATTAGCACCTTTACTTACAGCTGAAACACAAACGAGAAGAGGGCTGCAGGAGCTCAGGGAACAAAGAGGACTCAATATTACTAGGCAAGATCTTGAAGAGCTCCCTTTCAAAAAAAAAACTCTGAACACCACAGCGTGCAATTCCTCGATTCTAAGAAAAACACTAGGCATGCGCTCCTTTAATGTTAAGACAGAGTCATGAAGAGACCCAATTGGTTTAGGAGGCCACATGGGCAGAAACCCCCTGCGAAAATCAAAAAACTAAATCAACTCTATTGCAAAAATATATAAAATATTGTACAGATTAAATATGTAAATACGTAAAATATATACTATTAGGTATACTATCATAAAACTAAAAAAAAATAAAACGGAGACTCAGTCAAACTCAGTAAAATTCAGATTCAAATGGAACAGAATTACAGATCATAGATCACGGATCACAATATGATCAGTCCAGATATAAAATATAAAAAGGTTACGTCTCTTGAGTATCAGGCAGAAAGAATAGTGCATCCACTTCCTCTGTGGAATTAAGGCTTGGATTTATGCAACACCATGAAGTATGTAGGGTCAGTTCACTTTCTGCATCGCCGGTCCGAACAGCGTCCCCAACGTTCCCACTCTCCACTATTCACTCTGGCATAAATTCCATCACCATAAAATGGTCATTGTAAAAACCAGGAGGCTATGGGACACAAAGGAGAAAACAGACAGGAACAAACCCAGCCAGGTTTTTGCACTAAGATGTACTGGAAAGACCGCGTAGCTCTAGTAAAGCATACATGGCATACCATTTCAAAATATAAAACTAGCGTAGCGGTCCTATATCGGTTACTACTCCACAGTAACAGACACGCGTAGCTTCACCGGCCCGCTCAACACAGGTGTCATCACCCACAGTCAATCAGAACTACTGCCAACAGAATGCTGGACTGTATTCTAGGTAGGCACACATCACTTATTAAGTTGTCCTCTAGCACTGTTGGCATGGCCTGACACATACCACTTATCAAGCTGTACTCTAGCACTGTTGGCACTGCCTGACACACATTACTTACCAAGCTGTACTGCAGCACTGTTGGCATGGCTGTTCTATGGGGCCCCAGTGCTACACTCACTACGAAACACGGAGATGCAAAAACTGAAAGTATTGTATCACAGAGTCGGGCGATTTACCATGGGTGCTCTGCCTTTAAAACACCATTGTAAAGTATTGCACTCATTAAACTGGCCTTCTCTTATTTAGTTATTTATTTACGAGTTTAACCAGGAAGGCATACTGAGTAGTGTTGCTCGATTCCAAATGTGACCTGGGAGTCAAGACCCAAGACAATAGTACAATACACTAGGTACAGAGTTAAACAACACAATGAGTGGCCATCCGCTGTACAGACAATCGGCAGATAGATATAGAAAGTTGGTAGATCGATACAGGAACATTTTAGATGGTTACATCTGAGCACAGAAACACAATTTCAATACATAATTTGGCATTAGCTATAGCAAGAGCAGCTGGAGGAGAAGTGGGCGCCGAGTAGGCAATTACAATGGCTGGGGTTGGGTGAGTCTTATATCAGCTGGCAGGGCGTTCCATAACTGTGGGATATGGTAATTGAAAGTGGCCTGGCCTTTGGTTATGTGCATAAAGGGGACGTGTAGGAGCCTGGGGTCAGTGCTTCTGAGGGAGTAAGTGGGGGGGGTTGTTGGGAGAGCATAGAGGCCAGGTGGGGGGTAGAGAATGGGACCAAATTTGGCTGCGAACCTAGCATTGTGGGTTAATCTTCAGTCTTGGAGGGACGGCAGGTCTAGGGAGCTATACAAGGAACAGTGGTGGGTTGTTTGTGGGCAGTCGAGGATAAACCGACAAAAAGAGTGAAAAAGGGTGTCAAGGCTGGCCAAGGCGGAGGAGGGAGCGATAGTATAGACTATATCGCCATAGTCAAGTACTGGGAGAATCATCTTTTGGACAACAGTGTTCCTAGCAGGAGAAGGGAGGCAGCTTTTGTTCCTGTATAGGGCGCCAAGTTTAGGGAGAAGTTTCTTCTGTATGGAGTCAATATGAGTGGCGAAATCAAGGTGCAGGTCGAGCCAGACACCTAAGTATCTGAAGCTAGTGCATTGTTCCAGTAGGGACCCTTCCTGGGTTTTGAAAGGGGGGCAGGGGGTTTGGTGGGAGAGTCTTTGCTGTGAGCCGAAGGTTAGCAACATAGTTTTTTTTAAGGGTTTAAGAATAGTTGGTTTGACCGTAACCATTCCTGGATGGCGTTGAAATCCTGCTGTGGGAGATCTGCCACCATGCTTGTGGAGGGACCTGTGGCATACAGTACTGTATCATCTGCATACATTTGTATGGATGAGTAGAGACAGACTGATGGGAGGTCGTTTAGGAATATGGAGAAGAGCAGTGGGCCCACGACTGATCCTTGGGGGACACCAGCGGTTACTGGAAGGGGGTTAGAGATGTGTGAGCTGACTTTTACAGGCTGGTGTCTGCCCACCAGGTAGTCATGGAACCATGTGGTGGCTGCTTTAAAGAGCCCAGCTTCAGTTAGTTTGGAAAGGAGCAGAGTATGGGAGACTGTATCGAAAGCCTTGGCTAAGTCTATAAAGATGGCAGAGGTGATGTGGCCTTTGTCCACGCCGGTGAGTATGTCGTCAGTGACTCGTAGCAGGGAGGTGATGGTTGAGTGAGATCTGCGAAAGCTGGATTGGAAAGGAGTGAAGAAGGAGGAGGTGTCCAGATGGGGGAGAGAGTTGGGTGAGGACAAGACGTTGCTGTATTTTTGCCAGAATCGGGAGTAGGGAGATGGGGCGATAGTTACCTGGGGAGGAGGGGTCACCCCCTTTAGGTAGGGGTATGACAGTAGCTCATTTCCATTAGGAAGGTAATTTGCCCATCGTGAAGGAGAGGTTCAATAGTGCGGCTAGAGAGGCGGCTATGGCTGGAGCGGACAAGTATAGCATCTTGGCATCCAGGGACGTAGGGCATTTGCCTTTGTTGGGGTTCAGGGAACGTAGGGATTTGAATACTTCAGCTTGGGATACAGGGCTGACGGAGAACTGTAAGGCTGGTGGGAGCGCTCTTGGTTGGGGGAGGGGGCCCGGAGTGGGTGGACATTGGAGGGTCAATAGAAGCGCGAGTCAGTGCAGCTGGAGAAGTAGGTATTGAAAGCATTGGCTACCTCGCAGGGATCGGTGATGTAGGTGCCCTTAACTGATAGTATCGGTGGTGGAGGCTGGGTGGGGGGGAGAACAGGGTTTGAACGATTTCCAGAAGTTTGTCGAGTGGTTTATGTTTGCGCTAAAAGCTGATAGAAAATAGTTATTTTTTGCCTGGCAAATGAGGTTTAGTGCAGGAGTTGCGGAGGGCTCTGTAGGTTTGGAAGGATGCCTGGGTGCCCAGTTTATTGTAGGCTTTCCATGCGTGGTCCCTGGAGTGGGATTTGCTGATGATATCAGCAGTGATCCAGGGAAGGTGGATGCCTCTGACTCTTTTTGTACGCAGGGGGGCAAGTTTGTCCCAGACTTTAAGAAACTTGGCCTTAAAAGTTTTGAGCATGACGTCAATAGATGTGGCCACTGGGATGAAGGACCAGTCTACTTGGCCTAGGTCTATCACGAGCGATGCTAGGTCCAGGGAATTATATGACCTTGTGCGCAGCATCTTTGGGGGGGAGCTGTGGGTCTGTGCACTTTTCTGATCAGGAAACTCATGTGGTGGTCACTTAGGGAGTCAGGGAGCAGGCCTGCATGTATGATCCTGTGTGGGTGGGAGGAGAGTGCCCAGTCCAGCAGTGAGTGATTTTGCATTTTGTGGTTTAGCCTGGTGGGGTCTACAATCCATTGTGTGAGGTTTAGGGCCTTGATCTTGGTCTTAAGGTGGGCCTTATCTATGGCTATCCAGTTGTGGTTCTAGTCTCCGATGGCATGAAGCTCATCTCCTGTGGCTAGGGACTGTAGGATGTCCAGGTGAGCAATGATGTCCGAAGGGGGGTGCCAGGAGGGCAGTAGGTGCCCACAACGTACAATGGGGTGGTGCATGGGAGCAAGAGTTTGATTAGGAGAGAGTCGATGTGTGCTGGAAATGAGGGAATTTGCACCACTGAAAAACTGCAGACTAGTGGAGATGTACATGGCAGTTCCTCTACCTCTCTTATTCCCTAGTCTATTATGCCTAATGATTGTGTAGTCAGGTATGGATACTTCAGCGTCGGTATGCTGGGGTTTTAGCCAGGTTTTGGAGATGATCCGAATATCAGGGCGATGGGTTAGGGCCATTTGTTGCAGCACAGAAATTTTATTTAGTAAGCTGCAGGTGTTAAGGTGCAGGAGCCTGAGACCTTTTGTGAATGAGAATGGGGTGTGGGCTTTTGTGGTGGAGGGTCCTGGGTTTGCCTCGATATCCCCAGCCAGGAGAAGTAGCAGTGTAATAAGCTGTTTGGTTTTATGCCAGAGGTATTTTGGGCAGGTGGTAGGTGTGTAATCCAAGGCTGTATGCAGTGGGCAGCAGAGGGCTGGGATGCAGAGGACAGAATCACCAGGGAGAAAGGATGGGGACAGGATAGTGGTGCTAATGGACCAGTTGTGTATGTTTGCCTGGGCATGGGCATGCAGGAGGTGAGGGGCAGCATAGTTGGGCTGGGGGGGGAGAAAGGGGGGCATATGAGGGGGGGTCCTTGTTTGAGAGGTCTGCTGGGGGCAGGGATGACAGTGGGGTCAGTGAGGAGTAACGGGGTAGAAAGGGCAGCATCATAGTCAGAAAGAGTGGAGAAAATGCTATATCTGGGGGGTAGCTGCCTCTAGTGTTAGCAGCTGATAAGCTGCAAATGGTTGAGTGGGTCGATAGGTTTTTGAAGTCATGTGGTGAGCACTATAAAGTGAGGAGCTCACCAAGGGCGGTGGTGGGGGTGGCAGGGCCAGAAGCACAGTTAAGCAGAAAGGTCCCTGTGGAAGGCCGAAGCCCTTGCAATCTCTATTGTTCCACTTTCAAATAGTAATGGCACCAAAACCGCACTCTGACTTCTCCTCGTGTCCGGATCTGGGATGAGCTTCATGGGGGGGCCTCGCCAAGGCTGCGGCGGGAGGGTTGTGTCTCTCTGGGAGCCCTCGCACCCGAGTCCCGACTGCGGAGAAAGGAGAGGAGAGTTTAAGTAGAAGCAGAGAGGAAGGAGCAAACTCGAGCAGCTAGGTAATTTCAAACAGCACTTTTCGTTTGGGCAGAGCAACCTGTTGTCTTGTGGGAAATTATCTCAAAGTGCAGTTTACAGCCCTGAATATCTTAAGGGACCCTGGAGAATAGCAGTACAAACTCTGTGGTATGTGGGTAATTACTATACAGCAGTTTATATCTGGGCAGTGCAAACTATTGTCTAGGGGGAAATTAATTAGGTTAAAATGCAGTTTACAGCACAGAATATCTTAAGGGACCCTGGGGAATACAATAAAAACCTCTATGGCATGTATAATATTCGGCCTGCAAAAACTATCAGTGGACATGTGCTGACATTTAAATCAGAAGCACAGCTAAGCAGAACAGATGTACCCTTCCCTATGTCTGGCCTTCAAGCTTCTACAAACTAATGCCCCCTAGTCTGAGTTGCACCTTAACACTTAAACAGCCTGGAAGAACCTTAAGATCCTCTAATCGGCAACTCCTCCATGTCCCCAGAGTCCGGACATGTCAAGGTCTTCGGTCTTTCGTGGCTTACATTCCGTCCCTCTGCAATGGCCTTCCTAGTAATCTCTAAGACTGCAACTCCCTTGGTGGCTTTAAAAAAGGCTTCAAGACCTACCTGTTGGGGCTAAGCCTCTGTGCATGCTACCGCTGAGGATCAGTACACTCCATTGGGCTACCTCTGTAGCTACTGTCAGCCACCTGGCGTGCCTTTACTCCTATACTGGGACCTTTACCGCTTAATGAGCCATTTGTAACTGTAATTTTTGTGAAACTGTTCCATTACAATGAACAATGTGCGACTGTCATTCTTGTGAAACTGTTTTACTCATCATGATAATCTTCAATTGTACCTAACCTGCCTGTGGATCATACAACATGTCCTGATTGTAATGTCTGTATTACTCAATTTGCCTTGAGTTGTTCCTACTGTTCATTCTCCTGTAGCCTGTAATTAATCCCGGGTCACCGCTGAAAAAGGGACCAAAATGGTCTCAGTGGGCCTACCCGGTCACCAAAATTTTAAATAAATAAATGGCCTGAGACACATTACTTATCAAGCTGTACTGTAGCACTACTGGCATGGCCTGGCACACATCACTTATCAAGCTGTACTCTAGCACTGTTTCCATGGCCTGACACATGTCACTTATCTAGCTATACTCTAGCACTGTTCGCACCACGCGACACACATCACTAATCAAGCAGTACTCTAGCACAGTTGGCACTGCCTGGCACACATCACTTACCAAGCTGTACTAGAGCATTGTTAGCATGGCCTGACACACAGCACTTTTCAAGTTGTACCCTAGCACTATTGGCATGGCCTGGCACACATCACTTATTAAGCTGTACTCTACCACTGTTGGCATGGCCTGACATATATCACTTACCAAGCTGTACCCTAGCACTGTTGGCATGACCTGACACACATCACTTATCAAGCTGTACTCTAGCACTGTTGGCATGGCCAGACATACATCACTTACCAAGCTGTACTCTAGCACTGTTGGCATGGCCTGACACACACAGCACTTTTCAAGTTGTACCCTAGCACTGTTGGCACGGCCTGGCACATCACTTATTAAGCTGTACTCTACCACTGTTGGCATGGCCTGACATATATCACTTACCAAGCTGTACCCTAGCACTGTTGGCATGACCTGACACATATCACTTATCAAGCTGTACTCTAGCACTGTTGGCACAACCTGGCACATGTTACTTACCAAGCTGTACTCCAGAACTGTTGGCATGGCCTGGCACACAGCACCTATTAAGCCTTACTTTAGCACTGTTGGCATGACGTGGCACACATCACTTATCAAGCTGTACTCTAGCACTATTGGTACAACCTGGCACACGTTACTTACCAAGCTGTACTCTAGCACTGTTTGCATGGCCTGACACACATCACTTATCAAGCTGTACTCTAGCATTGTAAGCACCACTTGGCACACATCGTTTACCAAGCTGTGCTCTAGTACTGTTGGCATTGCCTGGCACACATCACTTATCAAGCTGTACCTTGGCACTGTTGACATGGTCTGACACACATCACTTATCAAGCTGTACTCTAGAACAGTTGGCACGGCTTGACATGCATCATTTATCAAGCCGTACCCTTGCACTGTTGGCATGACCTGACACACATCACTTATCAAGCTGCACTCTAATACAGTTGGCACTGCCTGGCAAACATCACTTACCAAAGCTGTACTACAGCGTTATTGGCATGGCCTGGCACACAGCACTTATAAAGCTGTACACTAGCGCTGTTGGCACAGCCTGACACACATCACTTATCAAGCTGTACTCTAGCACTGTTGGCATGGCCAGACATACATCACTTATCAAGCCAAACTCTAGCACTGTTGGCACGGCCTGACACACAGCACTTTTCAAGCTGTACCCTAGCACTGTTGGCACGGCCTGGCACACATCACTTATCAAGCTGTACTCTACCACTGTTGGCATGGCCTGACATATATAAGTTATCAAGCTGTACCCTAGCACTGTTGGCCCTGCCTGTCACTCATCACTTACCAAGCTGTACTACAGCGCTGTTAGCATGGCCTGGCACACAGCACTTATAAAGCTGTATGCTAGCACTGTAGGCATGGCCTGACACACATCACTTATCAAGCTATACTCTAGCACTGTTGGTATGGCCAGACATACATCACCTACCAAGCTGTACTCTAGCACTGTTGGCATGGCCTGACACACAGCACTTTTCAAGCTGTACCCTAGCACTGTTGGCACGGCCTGGCACACATCACTTATTAAGCTGTACTCTACCACTGTTGGCATGGCCTGATATATATCACTTATCAAGTTGTACCCTAGCACTGTTGGCATGACCTGACACACATCACTTATAAAGCTGTACTCTAGCACTGTTGGCACAACCTGGCACACGTTACTTACCAAGCTGTACTCCAGAACTGTTGGCATGGCCTGGCACACAGCACCTATTAAGCTTCACTCTAGCACTGTTGGCATGACGTGACACACATCACTTATCAAGCTGTACTCTAGCACTGTTGGCAGGGCCTGACACACATCACTTATCAAGCTGTACTCTAGCACTGTAAGCACCACCTGGCACACATCGTTTACCAAGCTGTGCTCTAGTACTGTTAGCACTGCCTGGCACACATCACTTATCAAGCTGTACCCTGGTACTGTTGACATGGTCTGACACACACATCACTTATCAAGCTGTACTCTAGAACTGTTGGCACAGCTTGACGTGCATCACTTATCAAGCCGTACTCTTGCACTGTTGGCATGACCTGACACACATCACTTAGTAAGCTGTACTCTAGCACGATTGGCATGCCATGGCACACATCAATAATCAAGCTGTACTCTAGCACTGTTGGCACTACCTGGCACACACACCTTACCAAGCTGTACTCTAGCACTGTGGGCACAGCCAAACACACATCACTTACCAAGCTGTACTCTAGCACTGTTGACATAGCCTGACCCATATCACTTATCAAGTTGTACTCTAGCACTGTTGGCACCACCTGGAACACATCTCCTATCAAGCTGTACTCTAGAATTGTTGGCACTGCCTGACACACATCACTTATCAGGCTGTACTCTAGCACTATTGGTGCTGCTGGCACACATCACTTATCAAGTTGTACTCTAGCACTGTTCGCATGGCCTGGCACGCATCACTTTTCAAGCTGTACTCTAGCACTGTTGGCACCACCTGGCACAGATCACTTATCAAGCTGTACTCCTGCACTGTTGGCACCACCTGACACACATATCTTATCAATCTGTACTCTAGAACTGTTGGCACCACCTAGCACACATCACTTACCAAGCTGTACTCCAGCACTGTTGGCACTGTGTGGTACACATCACTTATCGAGCTGTAATCTACCACTGTTGGCATGGCCTGACATACATCACTTATCGAGCTGTACCTTAGCACTGTTGGCATGTCCTGACACACATGACCTATCAGGCTATACACTAGCACTGTTGGCATGGCCAGACACACATTACTTATCAAGATTTACTCTAGTACTATTGGCACAGCCTGGCACACATCATTTATCAAGCTGTACTCTAGCATTGTTGGCATGGCCTGACACATATCACTTGTCAAGCTGTACTCTATCATGGTTGGCACCATCTGGCAGCCATCACTTATCAAGCTGTACCCTAGCACTGTTGGCACGGTCTAGCACACATCATTTATCAAGCTATACTCTAGCATTGTTGGCACCATCTGGCACACATCACTTACCAAGCTGTACTGCAGTACTCTTGGCATGGCCTGGCAGACAGCACTCATTAAGCTGTACTCTAGCACTGTTGGCACCACCTGACAACAAACTATCAAGGTATTTATTTATTAAATTTTGGTGACCGGGTAGGCCCACTGAACCCCAAAGGTCCCTTTTTCAGGGGCGACCCAGGATAACAATACAAGTTATAAGAATGAACAAGGACATAAGAAACATTTGAGGCATTGTGAGTTACATCATGAGGTGGTTACAGTAAAGAAAAATAGTGGATACAGGCATGGTAAAAGAAAAGTAGTGGATACAGGCATAGCTAATAGGCACGGTAAAAGAAAAGCAGTGGATGCAGGCATGGGTACAGGAATAGTTATCATCATGACGACATGTAAGCAATTGGTAGTACTTTGCATATAGTTTATTCAGGGGTTACATGTGGCCTCTGGTGAGCAGTCTGTATAAGGCAGGTAGTAGGAAGGTTAAGCTAGGAGACGGGAATTGGAGAGGAGGGAAGTACCTTAGGAGCTTTAAGTGCCATGACAGTGGCATGTGCTTGAGGTCAGCAGATGGGACTTAAGCCTGTTGTGGACGTTCATAAGTGAGGAGGAGGCCTGGACCTGGGGAGGGAGCTTGTTCCATTGGCAGGCTGCTTGGGAGGAAAAGGATCTTCTGCCAGCGTTTGTCCTTACCCTAGGGACTTCTAATAGCGTTCTACCTGAGGTCCTTAGGTTCCTTGGGTTGTGTTTGAGGGTTATGGTCCCAGCAATGCTTGGCAGAGCATGGGGTTTGAAAAGCTTGTAGGTCTGGACCAGCAAGGGGTGTTGGAGGTGGGCGACCAATGTGAGCCAATGAAAGTTGGCCAAAGTGTCACAGTGGTGACATCTCGGGTGGTCTAAGGTTACAAAATGAGCTATTTTATTATATAGGGTTTGCATCCTGGTAATCTCTTGTTTAGCCATGCCCTGTATAATAGGGGCCGCAAAGGTCAGGTTGGGCAGAAGGATGCTGGTAGCTATGGAGAGCCTAGCTTCAGGGATGAGTTGGTACCTGAGTCGGTACAGGGTGCCAAGTTTCCAATGTAGGGTCCTGGTGACCTGGTCCACGTGTTCCTTGTATGTGATACTCTGATCCAACATGAGGCCTAAGTATTTAAGGGAGAGGACTATGTTAATGGCTTTACCAGAGAGTGAGGTTAAGGAGAGGGATGAGGACCTGTCAAATTCCACGGATCTTGGCCCAAATAGCATTGCCTTGGTCTTGTTGGCATTTAGTACCATTCTGTTCTTACATACCCATGTCTCTAGTGAAGCGAGATCCTTTTGGAGTAGAAGGCCTAGGGCAACTATGTCACACAGGGGTCGGAAGATGACAGTATCATCAGCGAACTGCACAACCGAGGTCTCCCCGCAGTGGGTACGCAGGTCGTTGGTAAACAAGGAAAACAGGACGGGGCCTTGAATTGAGCCCTGAGGTACACCCTGGTTTAGGGGTAGTGGGTCAGACATGGTCCCTTTCCATGAGACCCTCTTTGCCTTGCCTGATAAGTAGCTTCCAATCCACTTCAGGGCATGAGTGTCTAGGCCTATATTTTACAGCTTCTGTAGCAGCAAGTTGTGGTCGATGAGGTTGAACACCTTGGATAAGTCTATAAAGACTGCACCAGTGGGTGTCCCTTTGTCCATTGCCCTGAGAACTTCATCTGTGAAGTCAATGAGGGCAGTGTCAGTACCAAGGTTTGTTCTAAATCCATGTTGGGAGGGGGCAAGGAGCTGATGAGCTTCCAGGTAGTACCTGAGTTGATTGTAGATTACTTTTTCTTGCACCTTAGCTAGTGAGCAGAGGAGGGAGATGGGCCTGTAGTTGTTGAGTTTTTCCCTGAGCCCCTCTTTTGTGAATAGGGACAACATTTGGCATGTTTCCACAGGTCAGGGACTGCTCCTTCCCTCAGTGATCAATTGAGGAGCATGGTTATAGGCCAGGCTAAGGAGGTAGCTCCTGCCTTGAGTAGCTGAGGGTTGATACTGTCGGGTCCCCCTGACCCTTTTGGTTTCAGGTTCCTTAGGAGGTTTTGTACTTCAGTGCATTTAGCCAGTCTCAGGTGAAATGTGGGTCTTTCCATGTGAGGTGGTTCATCTGAGGTAGCGGGGTGAGTCTGGGGAGACAGGCAGGTCTTGCAGGCCTCGAGGTCTGAGAAGTGCCTGTTAAGGGCAGCCAATATTTGAGAAGGGTCAGTTGTGAGCTGACCGTTAATATCCATGGGACAGGACTCAGGCTTTTTGATGCCCTTGATCAGGTCATTGATATGATTCCAGAATTGCTTGGGGTTGCCCAGGCTGGTTTTCTGGAGGTGTGTTAAGTAATCTCTCTTAGCGAGTTTTATGGCTCTCTTGGCTTTGTTCCTCAGGGCTTTGTATTCAGCAAGATCTGCCGGGAGGGAGGAGAGCCTAAACTTTTTCCAGGTCCCCCCCCCCCCGAGTAGCCATTAGGGCTTTGAGGGAGGGAGGGAGAGATCCACTTGTAGCAGCTGCCTTTAGCCCTCATTCTCTTCACTGGAGCAAAGAGGTTGGCCGCTGTGGTTAGTTCGTCCAGGAAGTATTACGCAGCCTCAGTAAGAGTAGGGAGAAGATTTATGGGGTTCCAGTCCAGACTACCTAGGTAGCGATTGTATTGTAGTTCAGAGAACTTGGAGAAGTCACAGGCGGAGAGAATTCTAGGTTGGACTTTGGGTGGTTTGTTTTTCCATATACAGAAGACTGGGGAATGGTCACTCAGGGAGTCTGTCATTGTGCCCGCTATCTGTATATTAGTGAGGTTAAACACCAGAGCCCAGTCAAGGGTGGTGTGGTTCCCAGTTTTGTAATTAAGACTGGTCATTTCAGAGATGACCTGCGTCAGACCTGCTTCATGGGTAAGTGACTTTGAGGCATGACCAGGGTCCTGGGCCCAGTTAATGTTGAAGTCACCCAGGATTAGTTGCTCCTTTGTTACCTTGATAGCCGTATTGTTTGGGATGGCTTCAAGGGATTTGAAGATATGCTCTAGTACTGTTGGCATGGCCTGGCACACATCACTTATCAAGCTGTACTCTAGCACTGCTGGCACCAGCTTGCACACACCAATTATCAAGCTGCACTCTAGCACTGTTGACACTACCTGTCACACACCACTTACCAAGCAGTACTCTAGCACTGTTGGCATACCCTGACACACATCACTTATCAAGTTGTACTCTAGCACTGTTGGCACCACCTGGAACACATCACCTATCAAGCTGTACTCTAGAATTGTTGGCACTGCCTGGCACACATCACTTATCAAGCTGTACTCTAGCGCTGTTGGTGCTGCTGGCACACATCACTTATCAAGCTGTACTCTAGAACTGTTGGCATGGCCTGACAGATCACTTATCAAGCTATACTCTATCACTGTTGGCACCACCTGACACAACTATCTCATCAAGCTATACTCTAGCACTGTTGGCACCACTTGGCACGCCTCACATAATAAGCTGTACTCTAGCACTCTTGGTACAGGCTGGCACACAGCGCTCACTGAGCTCTACTTACTTTTGCACTGATGACACACCTGGCAAACACTGCTACTCAAGCTGTACTCACATTAGCATCAGTGTTAATGTGAGTACAGTTTGATCAGCACTATTTGTCAGTGTCGTCGAGGCACAGGTCAGGAAGCATAGGAAAACCAGAAGCAGTTTCAAAATTTGCAAGTAGTGTTTTATTATTAATTACAGCAAAATAAAAACTAAAAATTGTTCAGTAAAACTATTTACAATGGCAGTACAAACATAGAAAGCAGTGTCCTTCTTCTGAGTTTTTCTTCCTAATTTCCAGTCTCAGTCTCTCAGTCTGTCTCTCTCACCTCCAAAACACTGCTGCTCTTTTATAAGTCTGTGCCTGGGAAACTCGTTAAGAAAGCAGCATGTTTCTCACACAATGTTCTTGTAAGTCTCCAATGTTCTTCTAGGTGCAGCAAAAAGAACATAATGACCCAGAACTGACCTCTTGTTCATGCCTCTGCAAAAGGCTTAAAAACTGCATTTCAGGTTAACCCCTTGAGTTCCAAACAGTTTTTTGCAACCATGTCAACAGTAAAACTATACATTTTTAAACAAAGGGATCCCAATATCAGTGACATTTCCACACAAAGATTCACATATCTTTTTATACCTGTAGAGATATGAAAGGTGGAAGAAAAGACAGAACAGCAAGTGAAGGCAGAGAGACAGCGAGAGGTGAAGTACTATGAAACCATCGGAGTGATCAGTTCCAAGGTCTCACAAGAAGATTTGGTTGTGCAACCAGACAGACAAGAGACAGAAAAGGAGAGGATAGAAGAGATCCTTGTGCTTAAACTCTTTTTGCATAACAGATGGAGCAGGGCCTTATTCAGCCTTGTCACAGCCAGGCTGTGTCATCAGTGCAAAAGTAAGTATAGCTCAGTGATGTCACAGCCTGGCAAATAGCACTAATCAAGCTGTACTCACATTAGCACTGATGGCACAGCCCAACACATAGCACTCATCAAACTGTACTTAAAGGGACACTGTCAGCTTTTTGCTGATGTTTTTAGTGTCCTGCTAAAACAATATCTGCAGACATATCTATTAATAGCATCAGACTATAAAGTGCCAGAAGTACTAAAAATAATAATTTTCCTTACCTGTACCTTATGCTATGCATTTTCCAATCCAACATAAACTCCAGCAGACTGCTCGGGAAGGTGTATGCATGACCAACATAGAAACATAGAAGTTCACGGCAAAAAAGGACTGCAAGGCCCATCCAGTCTGCCCATTTCTTTTTCTACCTCATAAATGTGCCATCAGCCTTTGCTCTGTCAATGGCCTATCTATTCATACTCATTTGTATTGCTCCCTAATGCCTATCCCATGCCTGTTTGAAGCCCTGCACTGTATTCATAACCACCACTTCCTGAGGTAGGCCGTTCCATGCATCCACCACCCTTCATGTGAAAAAGAACTTCCTCATATTACCTTAATTGGCCTCCCTCTAATCTCATGCTGTGTCCTCTTGTCCTGCTATTTTTCTTATATTGAAACATGTTAGACTCTTTCACCTTCTTAATGCCCTTAGGGTGTTTGAATGTTTCAATCACATCACCTCTCTCCCTCCTTTGATCAAGGGTATACATATTGAGCTCTGTTAATCTGTCCTCATATGGTTTCTGATGCAGTCCCTGCACCATTTTGGTTGCCCTTCTCTTGACTGCCTCAATTTGGTTAATGTCTTTGTGAAGGTGTGGCCTCCAGTACTGCATGCAGTATTCCAGATGGGTCCTAACCAGTGTCTTGTAAAGAGGGATTATTACCTCCCTCTTCCGACTTGTGATACCCCTACTAATACACCCGAACATCCCTCTCATCTTACCTACTGCTTTAGTGGTCTGCTTGGATGATTTCAGGTCATCCGTGATGATGATTCCCAAGTCTCTTTCTTCCCTTGTGACTGCCAGCAACTCCCCTCCCAGACTATAGGTGGCTTCAGGGTTTCTCTTCCCTATGTGCATGATCTTGCACTTCTTTGCACTAAACCCCAGTTGCCACTCTTCCAACCATTTTGCCAGTTTATCCAGATCTCTTCTCATTCTGCCAACCCCAGCTGGATCATCTACTCTGTTGCAGATCTTGGTGACATCTGCAAACAGACAAACCTTACCCTTCAGTCCACCTGCAATGTCACTGATTAAGATATTGAAAAGGACTGGCCCCAGGACTGATCCCTGAGGTACCTCACTTGTTACTTGCATCTCTTCTGACTATATACCATTTACCACCACTCTCTGTTTCCTTCCAGTCAACCAGTTTGCCACCCAGTTGACCAACTTCTGACCCACCCCAAGCCTACCCAACTTATTAATCAATCTTTTATGTGGAACAGTATCGAACGCTTTGCTAAAGTCAAGGTAGACAACATCAACTACTCCCCCTTGGTCCACCACTCTGGTTACCCAGTTAAAGAAATCTATGAGATTAGTTTGACAGGACCTTCCTTTTGTAAACCCATGCCATCTTGGATCCTGTGCTCCTATGGATTCCAGGTGTTGCAGTATCCTTTCCCTTGAGGAGTGACTCCATAATCTTGCCCCCTACTGAGGTAAGACCGGCTGGTCTATAGTTCCCTGCCTCCTCCCTGCTACCACTCTTGTGAAGCAGGATCACATGAGCCCTTCTTCAGTCTTCTGGGACCTCGCCTGTGCTCAGAGACTCACTAAACAGTCCTGATAATGGATCTGCTAGTTCCACCCTTAGCTCCTCTAGTACCCTGGGATGCATGCCATCAGGTCCCATTGCCTTGTCCACCCTGAGCTTATCAAACTCTTGCAGGGCCCTTTCTTTTATGAAGAGACTAGTGCATACCTCCCTTCCCCCCCGTGTCCATGGTGCGGAGCTGTGGGCCCTGCCCTACCTTTTCTTTAGTAAATACTGAGCAGAAGTATCTATTTAGGATAGATGCTTTTACATGGTCCTCCTCCTCACGCGCCCCCTTATCTCCACTGATCTTAGCAATACCCCCTCTGGACTTTCACCTTTCACTACTGTATCTATAGAAAGTCTTGTCACCTTCTTTTACTGTTTGTGCTAGTGTTTCCTCGGTTTGGGCCTTTGTCTGCCTTACTGCCTTCCCTGCTTCCTTAGGGAAGTTTGGCATGCCTCCTCATCTTCATCCTGCTCGTGCTCCCTTATATTTCCTGAAGGTCAGCCTTTGATCTGACCTTTCTGCTACTGTTTTGAGAACCAAAGTGGTTTCCTCTTCTTTTGCACTTCTTTTTCTCTCTAACACAATGGGATGTTGCTTCAAGAACTGCATCCTTAATGCTTGCCCACTTTGTCTGTACCCCGTCGCCTGTATTTCTTTTTGCCAGGGCTAGCTTAACTCTGTTGGCCATCTTATCAAAGTCAGCTCCTCTGAAATCCCATATTTTTGCCTTGGAATGGGATGATTTACTTCTAGTGGCCAAATTGAACCATATCATGTGATGGTTACTGGCCCCCAGGTGACCTTCTACCTGGAGATCTGTGATCCTTTCCCTGTTAGTCAGTACTAGATCTAGGATAGTCTTGTCTCTTGTGGGTTGTTGTACCAGTTGTTTGAGGCCATCCCCTTGCAGGGAATCCACCATGTGTCTAGTTCTGGCAGATGTTCCTGCTGGTATTGACCAATCTGGCATGCTGAAGTCTCCCATTATCAGAACCTCCCCTTTAGATGTCATGTTCTGTATATCTTCTAACAGTAATATATATATATCCTCCCCCTGGTCTAGGGGCCTGTAGACAACCCCAGTTCATATGGCTGTACCATTTCCTGTTTCCAGGGTGACCCACAGTTCTTCTGGATCCTTATGTGTATTCTGAATTTCTGTAGCTTTGATATTTTCACTGACATACAGGGCCACTCCACCCCCCATGCACCTCGGTCTCTTCTGAACAGTACATAGCCAGTTACTGAAGTCTCCCAAGTGTGGCTACTAGTAAACCATGTCTTGCTAATTGCTACTATGTACAGTTTAGCCTCTGTCATTATTGCCTGCAGGTCTGGGATCTTGTTTCCCAGACTGCGAGCATTTGTGTACATGATTTTCCATTGGGCAGATTTCGGTGTGTTAATTGTTGGGCAAGGTCTGGCGTTTCCCCTGTGTGTCGTATGGGGAGCCGGACCTTTTTCCTTACCTGGTGATGCAAATGAACTACAAACATGCTGAACTCCTGTTTGACCACTAGCTGAGGGGGGAGGGGTGTTCTTCCCATTCAACATATGGAGTGCTGCACCCCTCTCCCCATTTGCTAGTTTAAATATTCTGCAAAGACGTCAAACTTCTGCCCCAATGCACTGACTCCCTCCTTAGTCAGATGCAGTCCATCAAATTTAGAGAACTTTCGCTCCCAAAACTGTTGCCAGTTCCCTATAAATTTGTATCCTTTTTCCTAGCACCAGCCCTTGAGCCACATGTTTAGCTCCCCAATCTCCCATTCTCTGACCATCCGTCCATCTGCCCCCCTCTCCCAGACTGGCAGGATCTCAGAAAAGGAGGTGCCGGATGAAATGGATGCTAGATTGTCACCCAGTCTTGTCAGGTATTCTTTGGTCTCCACAACTGACTGGCTGGCAAGATCGTTAGTCCCTATGTGTACCAGAACATCAATCTTTTCTCCTGCTTCCTGAACAATTTTAGCAATGTGGTCAGTGTCTCTCCACGCTAATGTACCTGGGAGACATTTGACCATTACCCCTGGCTAGAGACAGGTATCAACTCCCCGAATCATGGAGTCTCCTATGATCAGAAGTTCTTTGGATTTCCTTTTTGCTTTTTTTTGTTTTGATTCCTGTTTTGGGCGAGTTTTATTGTGCTAGCTCCTGCTCTGCAGTGCCCCCTGCCCCTTTGTTTGATTTCGGAGACAGAGGCAGATACCTGTTTGTAGTTTTTATATGGTTTGTGGAGGTAATATGTTGGAGAGCACTGAGTGATGGGGCACCTGATTTGCCCTTCCTAACCACCTGCCAGCCTCCTGGACCAACTACCCTCTGCGGTCGAGGTGCTTCTGTTGGATGTTGGGGAAATGGCGGGTGGTTTTATAATATAATTCCTCTTGAATATGCAATTTGAAGTGCGCAAACTCTACCCATGCTGCCTGGAGCTGAGCCCTTATATCCCCAATGGCCCAGCATGTAGGACAGTGTCCTAAATCCTGTAAAACTGCCCTTCTGAAAAATGTTCCACAGTACCTGTTAATGACATCCATTCCAGATAAATTGCTGGGTTTATAACCTGGTCAGAGTAATTAGAAGGAAGAAAATGAAAGCAAACGTTTGATTTTGTGTTTTGTTTGTTTGTTTTTGTATAACTTGTTATAACAAGTTAAATTACTAGTGAGCCTGTAAATGAGGTCACCGTGTGGATACCCCACTGATCTGCCCCTTCCTGCTTTGCCACAGGAAATGTTACAACTGTGCTACCTATAAGAGGAGTGTAGTGTGGGGTGGTTGGGGATGGGTTGGGTGGCTGTGCTCTTCCCCTACTGAAAAAGAAGAACCATGGATGAAAGAAACAAGGAGGTAAGAGCAAAAATAATCAGCCAGCAACAAATGCAGTAGCCCTGAAAGCTTATTCAAATAATAGATAAAACTGTAAAACCTGTAAAGTACCACCTGTAATAATTTTACAGAAGATATACCCTGTAAGAAGCAGTTTGCTAGAGAGAAAAATAAAGCAGTAACAGAAGATATACCTTGCAAAACACAATTTGAATCAGAAGATTACAGCAGTGATCTGTTAGTATACACCTGTAGGCAAACCCTGTAATAATGCAGCAGAAGGTATACCTAGCAACAATAATTTGAATCAGAGAAAAATAAAGCAATAAAATGTTAGCAACAAACAGTAATAATCCCTGTGAGTACAAAATAAAAATAACACCACACAGTAAATCTGCCTTGCCAAAAGAAGCCTTAATCCTTTCCCTTGTTCTGGTAAGGTTCTTTGTTCTGTCCTTTCAAGCAACCTAGAAGAAAAAGAGCTCAGGTGAAGCTAGGTGCTTTGCCAGCAAACCTAGTCTTCCACCTCCTCTGGTAAGGTTCTTTGCTCTGTCCTTTCAAGCAACCTAGAAGAAAAGAGCTCA
Source organism: Neoceratodus forsteri (assembly GCA_016271365.2). Lineage (NCBI taxonomy): Eukaryota > Metazoa > Chordata > Ceratodontiformes > Ceratodontidae > Neoceratodus > Neoceratodus forsteri. The sequence goes on from CM057452.1 coordinate 123,165,151, forward strand.
GGTGAAGCTAGGTGCCTTGGCCAGCAAACCTAGTCTTCCACCAACATGGCACTGAAGTGCCCAAAAACATGTACATGGATGAGTCTGACTTTTTAAAATTGCTATGAGTCAAAGATATGTGCTGCTAAGGGCCAAAGTCCTGAGTGCCAGAAAGTTACTGTTTTTATCAAAATGAGTGCTGTAACATAATAAATTTTAACTCTGAAACGTAAAGTCATGACTCCATGCATGCGCATTAGCCCAGTGCTAATGCACATGTCCAGAGTTACGGCTTTGCATTTCAGAGTTAACATTAATTATGTTACAGCGCTCATTTTGATTAAAAAAAAAAAGTAACATATCAACGTTTCTTCTTCTAAGGGATCCCTCACTACGCTTAACAATTGTAATCATTCTTATATAGATACACAGAATTTGTCAGCAGATAAGGACCGCCCATCTAGTCTGCCCATTTCCTACCTACCTTTTCTTAAGTTGCAGGCTGTAGTTAATCTACGGCATTCCCTTCCTCCCTTCCCTGTTTCCAGTATTTCTGTGTGCCTGTCCCACACATTCTTGAATTCCTTCACTGTCTTTACCCACACCACCCCCACAGGGAGGCTATTCCAAACATCCACTACCCTTTCTGTAAAGAAGTATTTCTTCACATTGCCCCTGACTCTACTGCCTTCCAACTTCAAGTCATGTCCCCTAGTTCTAGTGCATCCACTTTTTTTAAATAAGCCCCCCTCCTGTACCTTATTTATCCCTTTTAGGCACTTCAACGTCTCTATCATGTCCCCCCTCTGCCTCCTCATTTCCAGAGAATACAAATAGAGGTCTTTCAGCCTCTCTTCATATGACTTCTGGTGCATCCCTTGTACCATTTTTGTAGCCCTTCTCTGGACTGTCTCCACCCTTTCCATTTCTTTTTCGAGATGAGACCTCCAGAACTGAATACCGTACACCAGATGGGGTCTCACCAATGATCTGTACAGTAGCATCACCACCACCCTTTTTCTGCTGGTGATGCCTCTCCCAATGTACCCCAACATGCTGTGGCCCTTCTTATTGCCTTTTCACACTGACCAGCCACTTTTAAGTCCTCCAGTACAATTATTCCTACATCTCTTTCCTATTTGGTGGCCGACAGCACCCCCAGCCCCCACTGAGTACTCCTCCCTTAGCTTTCAGTACCCCAAGTGCATAATTTTACACTTTTTTGTATTGAATCACAGCTGCCATCTGTTTGACCATTCTTCCAGCCTGCCTAGGTCTTTTCCCATTTTCTCCACTCCCCTAGGCTTGTCAACCCTATTGCAGATCTTTGTATCATCTGCAAAGGGGCATACTTTCCCTTCCAGCCCTTCTGCAATGTCATTAATGAAGACATTAAAGAGGGCTAGGCCCAGCAGTGAGCCCTGAGGCACCATGCTAGTCACCTCTCTCCCGGTAGACTGAACTCCATTCACTACCACCTTGTGTCCTACTGCTCAACCAATTTGTAACCCAGTTTACCACTCATGACCCGACTCCCAAGCAGTTTAACTTGTTTACTAGCCTTCTATGTGAGACAGTATTGAAGGCTTTACTAAAATCCAGGTAAGCCACATCTACTGCCCCTCCCTGACCTATCTCCCCTGTCACCCAGTCAATGAACTCTCTTAAGTTTGTCTGGCAAGACCTGCCTGTAGTGAAGCCATGCTGCCTTGGCTCCTGCTGCCCGCTGGATTCAAGGTGTGCCACAATCCTACCTTTGAGTAGTGATTCCATCAACTTTCCTACCACCAAGGTTTGGCTGACCAGTCTATAGTTATCTACCTCCTCTCTACTGCAGCTCTTGTGGAGAGGTACAACATTTGCCCTTTTCCAGTCTGCTGGCACCATCCCTGTTTCTAATGATTTGTTAAATTAGGCTGTCTGTGGTGCCGCTAATGTCTTTCTAAGTTGTTTTAGAATTCTGGGGTGAATTACATCTGGTCCTATTGCCTTATCTACTTTCAGTTTTTCTAGCTCCTTTATTGCCCACTCTACTGTGAGTGGACTTGTATCAATACCCGACCCTGTTGTGCCTCATCCTCCTAGCTGTGGACCCTCCCCTTTTTCTACTGTGAATACTGAACAAAAATATTTGTTCAGGATTTTTGCTTCTTTCTGGTCCCCCTCTTCCAACCCCATTTTTAGTCTCAAAATCCCACCCTTGGTCTTTCTCTTCTCCCTAATGTGTCTAAAAATGTTCTTGCCTCCTTTCTTTATTTCCTGTGTTATTCTCTCCTCTGTCTGTGCTTTGGCTTTTCTGATTACCTTCCCCGCCTCTTTTAGCATTTCCAGATACTTTCATCTGTCCTTCCTCTGTGTCTCCTTATACTTTTCAAATGCTAATCTTTTTCCCCTCACCCTTCTTGCCACCTCCTTGGAGAACCAGAGTGTTTTTTCTTCTTCCTTGTTTTCCTGATTTCTTTAATGCATAGGCTTGTGGCTTCCGTTATGGCACCCGTAAGATGCACCCATTGCGCCTCTACATCCTTCTCACCCCTTTCACCCCTAGGGCTTCCTTCTAGCAAACCTCTAGTTTTGCAAAATCAGCCCTTCTGAAATCCAAGACCCTTGTTCTTGTGTGGCTGGATTCTTCTTCTGCCTCACACTGAACCATACCGTGCGGTGATCGCTGGATCCCATATGACTCCCTACTTCTACGTTCCTTATTCTGTCCTCATTTGTGAGGATTAAGTCCAAAACTGCCCCCCTCATGGGTATTTTCCGTCACTAGCTGTTTGAACCCTGCCCCATGATGGGCTTCAAGGATGTTTCTGCTCCTTGCTGTGGCTGCAGAATGGGTACTCCAATTTACATCAGGTAAGTTGAAGTCCCCCAACAGCAGCACTTCCCTCTTTGCTGCCATTTCTTGGATGATTTCCACTAGCTCACCATCCAACTCTTTCCCCTGTGCCAGTGGTCTGTAGATTACACCTGCTCAAATGGCAACGCCATTTCCAGTTTCCACTGTGACCCACAGAGCCTCCACTTCTTTCCTTATGCCTGGAACCTTTGTAGCTTTGATATCCTCCCTATTGTAGACAGTCACCCCTCCTCATTTTCCTATCCTGTATTTACTGAACCTAGCATACCTTGGCACAGCCATGTCCCAGTAATGGTTCCCTGTGAACCACATCTCAGTGACAGCGACATTGCCCAAGTCTGCTTCCAACATTATTGCCATTAGGTCAGAGATTTTATTTGTCAGACTACGTCCATTTGTGCTCATGGCTGTCTGAGGGGGGCAGAGCAGCAAGATGGCCATGCTGCTGCTCTGCAGATCTCCTCAGAGTTCTACTTTATATTTTGATACTCTGCTGTGGTTAAATAATTTTCATTTTTTTTATCTAAGTGTCTCTATTAATGTTTTAGCCATTGCCAGTCTATGCTGGAATAGAACGAGCTCAACAAGGCAAGGTAAGCCAGCAGGTTCCACAATAGTAACACTGGAGATGCCCATGGAGTTCAGGGAGAAAGAGAGCTCGCAGAGTAGAGGTTAAAGGTTTCAAACTGAGACCTCACGAATGGCGCTCCTATTATTTTAACCTACAGTCTTTGGACAAAAGTTTTTGCAGCTTATAATTATAAAGCCAAAAGTAGCTATAAGCAAAGTAATGCCCTGAATGGGTGTGTTGGACGACCGTTACTTTTTTGGCATCTTGATGGTTATTTGTCAAACTGGAGTGAGGGAGGAGAAGGACTGAATAATTTCACCTTTAAATTTATTATACTGCTGGCCCGGTGGTGCTGAGGGTTGAGGTGCTGGACGCCACACCTTGCTCCACGCCAGCAACCCGGGTTCGGGAGTGGACTCAGGTCACTGGTGGGTCAGCAGGGGGGAGATAGGCTAGAACACCCCACAATGGCTCACCTTCTCCGGGGTGGGTACAGGCCATTGCCTGCACATTTGCCTGACTCCGAGCGGAGGCTTGGAGTACTGCAAGCCCTACATGGGGTTGGCTGGCTGCACTGCAGCATAGATGTCGGCATCTGGCGGCTTGACATCAGGAGAGTCACATGCTGTATGGGTAGGGCGGAAACAGAAAAAGAGCCTGCCAGCGCCGGGAAGATGGGGAGACTAGATGTGCCCATGATTTGCCTCCACCCACTCAGCGGGCCCCGGACTGATGACACGTAAGTTTTGGGGTCAGCCCCCACCTTGTCCCCACCTGGGGGGGTATAGCCATGGCTCTGTGGGGATTTGGGGCTCCATTGGGTAGAATGGAAGGCAGTTGGATGTTGGTTGTCTCCCCTGATGGATCGGAGGTGGCAGGCTGGGTAGGAGAGAAAATAGTAACTGCAAAAAAAAAAAAAAAAATTATTATACTGCCATTTTTAAGTTTTAACTTAATTGCAGAGTTATGACTCTAATCAGTATTGCCACTGATAATCAGATTCGGAACGTCTACGAACTGTGAGGAGGACATCTGGAATGGAGGCACTTTAGTGCTGACAGGTTTATGTAGCCTTTTTAAAGGTATGCCATGGTTGCCCAGGGTTTGGGATGGTTCCGTTTATTTATTTGAGCTAACTTGAATTTACTGCGCTTAGTGGAGAGCTTTTTTTCTGTCTTTGAATCAACAGGTTACAGGAAGCCTTCCACCTCACCTGATAAAATGGAAGGCGAGGAGATTGATGAATGAGTGCTCCAGGCAGTGAAAAGGACCTGTGAAAACCATAATGAAGGATATTTTGAGTCACATCACTAGAGACTCCTGAGACGGTACATCAGATTTGGTCACCGAGATGCAGGAGCAATATATGGCTTGGAGCGAAGTATTTCACAATGCCCGAATGGGAGATTGGTAGGTTGAAAAGCTGACTAATAGAGAGCAGCTGCTAGCACTGGCCACCGGCATCTTGTGGAGAATGTAAAAGGCTCTTTAGTATGGGAGACACGAGTTAGGAACCAAGTTTGATTTCCTTTTTACTAGCTCCACAAAATGCTGCACAAGTGACTGCAGTGTAAAAGCTCCCTGGAAAGGTAGTCTGTTAAACATTTCCTTCCCATGTTGGTAACTGATAATGGTCAGAGGACTCCTGGGAATGGAGCTGACTGTTATATTATTTCTGGTTGCTTGAGGTCAAAAGTATTTATTTGAATGGAATACAAACACTGAGAATGCTCTTGACCCTCCCCTATGTGAATCATGGACCAATCCAAAATCTCTGATGAAGGCATGATTTCTTGATATAATAGGTTTTTAATTTATAAGGGCAGTGGGAGGTTGGTAAGTAATATTTCCCCTAACAGGCATAATGTTTTCCTTCACAATGTTATAGGCAGTGCCCCTTTTAGTATGTGCTGGATAATGTACCAGTTGTATCTGTTTGAGGTTCCTAAAGATGCTATTACAGTGGCCTGTGGTATTTGAACTATGGTTAACAATTTAGGGATATTTTTTCTTTGTCCTTGGTGCTTGAATCTTAGAGGTGTGCACCTTATCAGTTTGGTTAGAGCTCATTTCATACTGTCAGAAATCAAAATGCTCTGTGTTGTAAAGTGGGTCTCTTTAAAACAAAATGAGTCGCTGAATAAGGACTCCTAGGTTTGGAGCCGACTATCATTTTTTTCCCAAATGTTTGAGGCCAAAAAGGAAAAAATTACTCACCTTGGTAATTGTGTTTCTTCTAATGGAGTCTTGCTGTATTCTGACATTATGCATTTAGCCACAGCACTTGAACTGCTCCAGAGAGGAAAGAGTTAACTGCATGCCAGAGCATAGAACTCTGAGCTCAAGCTAGGTTCAAACCTTTGTCTGCTGCACTCTGAAGTGTAACCTTCAGATTCTTATGCACTAACACTAACTAACTACACCTACTATATGGAAATTTTAAAATTACCAGCCAAAAGGCAACCAAATATTTTGGATCCCTAAAAGACTCAAGTCGAGAAATCCAAAACAAAAAAACTAGGTAGCGAACAAATAAAATTATCAGAAACATATAACATAACCCACTCCCCCTCTCTAAAAAGGGGAGAGTGCCAAGTACACCTCTTAGGTGCAACACTGCACCTGCCAGCCCACTTCCCAAAAACAAGGTTCTGAAAGGGGAGGCAGGGATGGAGGTCAGAATACAGCAAGACTCCATTAGAAGAAACACAATTACTAAGCTGAGTAATTTTTTCTTCAAACAACATGAAGTCTTGCTGTATTCTGACATTATGCAGACTACCAAGTGTACCTCCCTGGAGAAGGGTACCAAACCTATTTTGGGAATAGGCTCTGCAGTACCGCTGAACCAAACCTAGCATCACTCCTAGCCTGGATATCCAGAGCGTAATGCTTGGTGAATGTATGGACTGTTTTCCAGGTGGTTGCTTTGCATATCTCTAATAAGGGTATATCTCTGGCAGCAGCCAGAGAAGCAGCTGTACCTCTTATCGAATGAGCCCTCAGGCCTGAGGGGGATACTTTGCCTACCTTTTCATAGCAGAATTGTACACAAGAGACAATCCACCTGGCAATAGTTCTCTTAGTAGCAGGTTTACCCTTCCTCACTTCACCATAAGTGAGGAACAACTGGAGGGAGTCAAACCTAAGTGCCTTAGTACACTCAATGTAGTAGCTAACAGCCCTCTTAACATCCAAAGTATGTAATATTCTCTCTCCAGAAGAAGAATGATCAGTGAAGAATACAGAAAGAGACATGGATTGGTTCAGATGAAAATCTGAAACCACTTTGGGTAAGAACCTCCCACTGGTTCTAAGGACCACTTTATCTCTATGGAATAAGATAAAATCAGGCTCCACTGACAGAGCTTGTAATTCACGGATATGCCTGGCAGAGGTAATAGCTACCAGGAACACAGTTTTCCAGGTCAAGTACTTAAGTTCTGCTGAGGCCAAAGGCTCAAAAGGGGGTTGCATAAACTGAGCAATGCAAACATTAAGATCCCAAGCAGGAGTAGGATCCCTAAAGGGAGGATTGGTATGGAGCAACCCTTTGAAGAATTTACAGAAAACATGGTGAGATGCTAGTGAGGAGGGCTTTCCCACTGACAGAAATGCAGAAACAGCTGACAAGTGTACTTTCAGGGTAGCTGGTCTGAGGCCTAAGCCATTAAGATGAACCATGTAATCCAGAACTGTAGACAAGCCAGCAGCATCTAGGGATATGTGCTTACTGGAACACCAAATGCTGAATCTTTTCCATTTGGAGTTATAAGTTTTTCTTGTGGCAGGTTTTCGAGAAGCTTTGAGAATGTCCAGAACCCCTTGAGACAAATGCAAATGTGCATATTCTAGCTCTTCAAGAGCCATGCCTTGAGATTGAGAGACTGAAGGTTGGGGTACCAAATCCTCCCCTGAGAGGAGGTTAACAGGTTGTGATTCCTGGGAAGAGACAGGGAAAGATGGACTGCTAGGGACAGCAACAGGGGATACCAAGGCTGCCTGGCCCAGTCTGGAGCAATCGAGATCACTTTGCAAGATTGTGACCTTATCTTGACCAGAACTTTGACTAGTAGAGGAAAAGGAGAAAGGCATACAGGAATGTCCCCCCCCCAATCCAGAAGTAGAGTATCCAGGGGGACTGAGCCCAAGACTGGGGGTCTGCAACAGAAGGGAAGAAGTTGGTGATTGTCTGGGGCTGCAAAGAGATCTATCTCTGGAGTGCCCCACTTTGAAAAAATCACTTTTAACACTAGGGGATCCAGGGACCATTCGTGATGGCCCTGAGAAATCTTGCTCAATGCATCTGCTAGCACCTTGTCCTTCCATGGAAGGTGGACTGCTACCAGAGACGTCTGTAGAGAATAAGCCAGGGACCATAATTTCATGGCTTCCGTGCACAAGGCCATAGACCGAGTGCCTCCCTGCTTGTTGATGTACGACATGGTGGTGGTGTTGTCTGTCCTGACCTGAACCACCTTGTTTTGTACTGAGTGTGAGGCTTGTAGAGCCAGGTACGCTGTCCTGAGCTCCAGAAGACTGATGTGAAGAAGAGACTCCTGAGTGGACCATACTCCCTGTGCTGTGAGGACTCCCAAGTGAGCTCCCCACCCCAGGAGGGAGGCATCTGTGGTTAGAACCACAGAATGAGACGGAGTGATGAATGGGACCTCTTGCCTGAGGTTGTCCTGATCCAACCACCATTGGAGAGCCCGGATCAGAGTCTGAGTCACTGGAATTAGTTTGGTTAGAGGATCTTTTTTCTGGGACCAAAAACCCGCAAATGGAACTGGATGTCCCTCATCTGAAATTTGGCCCCTTGAACCACTGCAGTGGAAGCTGCCATGTGGCCCAGGAGTTGAAGAAAATGCCTTGCTGGTCGAGACACCAGAAGGTGAAAAGAAGAAGCCAGGTCTATAAGGGCCTTTACCCTTGCCAGAGGGAGAAAGGCTCTTGCTTTGACAGTATCCAACTCTACCCCTATGACGGTCAAGAGTTGCACTGGTTCGAGAACTGATTTTGGAAGATTGAGGAATCCTAGGGAAGTGAGCAGTTGCTGGGTCACTTGCAGGTTTGACTTGACTTGGTCTGGAGACTGACCCACAATGAGCCGGTCATCCAGGTATGGGAATATGGAAATGTTTTGTTTCCTAAGAAAGGTCAACAGTACTGCTAGACATTTTGTGAACACCCTTGGTGCTGATGTTAGGCTGAAGGGCACTGCTCTGAACTGATAATGGCCTGAAGGCAGTTCGAACCTGAGGTACTTTTTGTGGGAGCACCTGATGGGAATGTGAAAATAGATATCGTTGAGGTCCAGGGAGGCTAGCCAATCCCCTGGCCTCAGAGAGGGAAGAATTATTCCCAGAGTCACCATTTTTTAATTTTGCCTTTACTAGGTGCTTGTTTAAGTATCTTAAATCTAGGATGGGCCACCACTCCCGTTTTTTGGGGGGGTAAGAAAGTATCTGGAGTACAGACTTTTGCCCCTGTGAGATGTAGGGACTCTCTCTATAGCTCTGAGAGCCAGCAGAGATGAAACCTCTGCCTCTAGGGCAATGGTTTTGGAGATGTTTGCAGGTGGAAAAGACCTGACCCTCAGCTTTGGACATTTATTTGAAGTTAAGGGCCAGTCCCTGGCGTACTACCTCCAGGACCCACTTGTCTGAGGTAACAGATATCCAGACCTAGAAGTAGTAAGCCAGTCTGCCTCCTGCAGGAATTGGGGAGTTGACCCGGGTTGACACATCAGGGTATCTGCTTGGCAGGAGGCTTAGACTGAGAGGAGAATGCAGCCCTGCTCATCCCCTTCTGCCTCTCCCTCTAAAGAACCCCTTCTGAGGAAAAGGACAGAAGGCCTGTGCCTGGTAGAAAGGCCTGTGAAAAGGCTTGCCCCTGCCCCTAGATTGCTGCTTCTTTCCTTGGCCTGTGCACTCCTGTAGGTGGTCCTGTATTCATCCATTTTCTTCATATAATTCTCTGTCTGCTCCCCAAACAGAGAATTCTCCATGACAGAGAAATCCATGGCATTATCCTGGGTGTCCTGTGAGAGACTAGTACATTTGAGCCAAGCCAGTCTATGAAGAGCCACAGATCTAGCCATGACTCGTGATTACACATCACTGGAGTCCACAGCAGCATAAGAAACTGGATTTTTGATGCCTCAATCCCATCAGCAGCCACACAGAAACATAGACTTTGACGACAGATAAGGACCACTTGGCCCACCTAGTCTGCCCATTTCCCTACCTAGAGGATAAGCTGCAGATCCTATTTAACCAACAGCCTATTTCTTCCTACCCAGGTGTCGGCGTGGCTCAGTTGGTAGCACATCCACCTCTGGACCAGAAGGTTGTGGGTTCTTGTCCTACACTGGGATTGGACTTGCACCTAAAAATCGCTGGCATTTGAGTGAAGTATTGGTGGGTGCTGTACTGCTGGGGTGTGCCGTCCTTCAGATGAGACGTCCCTTCTTCCCATCCTGGTGGAAGTAAAAGAACCCAGGGCACTCTTCGGAAAGAGCAGGGAACATTCCTGGTGTCCTGGCCAACATTCCCCTTCCGATAAATCAATTCATGCAATTATCAAGGCTGTGTGGGTGATGATGTGCGATATGGCCGCCACCACATATTCAGTCACTTCACTACCAGTCTAGCATTGCTTGTAAAGTGCTTTGAGATACTGTGCATGAAAAGCGCTATATAAATGCTGATTCTTCTTCTTCTACCCCCCCCCACAACAATTGCCTTATGTCTGTCCCATGCATTCTTGAATTCTCCCACAGTTTTAGACCCCACAACCTCCTCTGGAAGGCTGTTCCATGTGTCCACCACCCTTTCTGTGAAAAAATACTTCCTCACATTGCCCCTGAGCTGTCCCCCCTCTATCTTTAAATTGAATCCCCTTGTTCTTGCACATCTCTTTTTCTGAAAGATGCTACCCTCTTGGACTTTGTTGATTCCACTGAGGTACTTAAATGTCTCTATCATGTCCCCCCTCTTCCTCCTTTCCTCAAGGGTATACATGTTAAGCTCCTTTAGTCTCTCCTTGTATGGCTTCTCTTGCAGACCCTGCACCATTTTAGTTGCCCTCCTCTGAACTGCCACCATCCTGTCTATGTCCTTGTAGAGATGGGGTCTCCAGAACTGCATGCAGTACTCCAGATGGGGTCTCACCAACTGTCTGTACAGGGGGATAACAACTTCCTGTTTTCCGCTGGTGATGCCTCTCCCCATACATCCCAGTATCCCCCCAGCCCTCCCTACCGCCTTCTCACAATGCTTGCCAACCTTAAGGTCATCTGATATGATCAGCCCAGGTCCCTTTCCATTTTTGTTGTTGTTACTACCTCCCCACCATGTGTAATCTTCCCCTGGGTTTTTGTTTCCCAGGTGCATTATTTTGCACTTCTTTGCATTGAATCCAAGCTGCCATACTTCTGACCATTCCTCCAACCTTGCCAAGTCCCTTCTCATCCTTTCCACACCTCCTTGTGTATCAACCCTGTTGCAGATCTTTATGTCATCTGCAAAGAGGCATACTTTTCCTTCCAGTCAGTCTGCAATGTCACTTATATAGGCATTAAAAAGGACTGAACCCAGTACTGAACCCTGCGGTACCTCACCAGTAACTCCTCTTTCTTCAGAGTGGACTTCATTTACAATTACCTTCTGTGTCCTGTTGTCCAGCCAATGTTTTACCCAGGCTACCACCCTGGGACCCACTCCCAGGCTGGCAAGCTGGGGGGAAGCCTGTTTAGCCAGTTCCAGAACAGTATCCCATCTGGACTTCTGGTATCTGGCTGTGTAGGCCATGTAGTTAGCCTGCCTGAGTCCCAAGGAAGATGCCAAGTACTGTTTTTAGCCATGGCATCCAGCTTCCTGGACTCTTTATCTGAGGTGTGTGAAGCCAAGGGTATGTTAGCCTTATCACAGGCTGCAGCCTGCATGACCCCAACATGGCTGCATTGCTGATACAAGTACTCCGTACATGAGCCTGACAGCATATACCTCTTGTCAATTCGTCTGTCCACAGGAGGTAAAGAATTTGGAGTTTTAAGCAATTTTTGTGTCCGTTTCCCAAAAGATTTATGGAGGGGAATAGACAATCTCTTGGACTCTGGGATGTCCATCATCTCCACATAGTCAGGCTCCTCTTGTTCCTCGACAGCTTCATCTACGGGGAGCTGGAGGGTTTCTGTTACTTTCTTGTAGAACATAAAGTGGGAAGGAGACTCAGAAAGCCTAGGAGGGGAAACACCAGAAGGTCTGTCTGGGGAGATGTCCGATTCTTTGGGCTCATCCAGACCTCCTAAACCATCAGCATCATCATAATCTTCATCCCACTCCAGATCCGGTTCATAATAGCCTTCTGGGGAATAGTCCGGAACTGGAGGAACTGACCACCTACCAGGGTGGTGCCAGATCGGCCGGAACCTAAAGGAGCGATTTAACTATATTAATCGCCCTGGCAATTTCCTCAGCGGTTGGATGATGCGGTTCTGGATCCGAACCGGACGATTTCTCTTTTTTTTTTTTTTTTTGCCGAACCGACCCCTCAAGATCAGCTCTCCTTTTGCCCGAGGGAGTCTCGCCCAGGTCAGTGGGCACTCCCTCAGGTTCAGTCGGAACCAAAATGGGCTGGCCATCTGGGTCAGTGGGCTTCTCAGCCTCCTTTTCCCTAAGCCTGCCCAATCTTTTATCTAGGGTGGCCTTGGGAAAGATTTTTGCAAATCTGGCAGTCTGAATCAAGGTGATCAAAACCCAGATAGTAAACACAGGTGGTGTGGGGATCAGCCTTAGCAAAGGCCTCCCCACACTCACTGCAGTGTTCAAACCCAGAGGGCCCGGTTTTTCTTTTGGGTTTCTCAGACAAAGCCATCCTACAAACTTACCCTTTGCTCAGCAAAAGCCAGACAAGACCCCCTCATCGGTTCCTAACCATGTCACAGGTATTTGAAAAAAACATTTAAATAGTTTTTTTTTTTTAAGAACTGATAAGGACCGGTGCCTCACCCTAAATTCAGAAACAAAATAAAACTTAGGAGAAAATAATAGACAATCGGTTCAGCCAAACCAATTGAAAAATATTCCTTTACAATTTCCACACAAAATAGCACTAGTCCACTACCTAAGTACTTACTGTAACACAGACAGTGATCTGAACCGAAATAAAAAATAAGAAATAGCGGTTTAAAACCAACATTTTTATTATACCGAACTGATAGTGAAGGAGAGATCTCCAGAGCGACTGTTCATTTAGATGGAGTAAAGAATCTGATGGTTCCACTTCAAAGTGCAGCAGACAGAGGTTTGAACTGAGCTCGAGCTCAACGTTCTATGCTCTGGCATAGAGTTAACTATGGGGACTGGGGGTCCACCTGGAGAGATGAAGGTCTATACTGGCATGATGGTCTGCATCTGTCCAGGAAGGGAAACACACTCCTAGGTGACAGGTTTAAAGGCTTCCTTGGCAAGCTTTTAAACTAGCCAAGGGGGGAGGTGCTGACAGGAAACAGGAAAGTTCAAGCCTCCCCCCCCCACAAAATATGGCAGGTAGTAGGGTTAACACTGAGGTACAGAGCTTGACAGAGGGCAAGACGGGGTAAATGGAAAAATAGACAAATGCAATAAGAGCAGGGATGGGGTAAAAAAGGATAAAGCCAACATTAAATGTAGGGCAATGAGTACCAGTGCCCGTAGTCTGGGAAACAAACTTCCAGAGCTAGTAGCCCTGATGGAAGAGGAACACTTGGATACTGTGGCAGTCACAGAAACATGGTACACGGAGAACCATGACTGGGATGTCAACATACCAGGGTACACAATCTACAGAAGGGACAGGGAGGGTAAAAGTGGAGTTGGAGTAGCTCTATACATAAGGGAAGGGATCAAGGCTACAGAACTAAAAAGTAAAGGGGGGGACAAGAGGCACTCTGGGTCACCCTGGAGACAGGGAATGGCATCACAATCCACACAGGGGTTGTATACAGACCACCATCTCAAGGGGAGGAAATGGACGAGAAAATGATAGAGGGCATTCTCAAAATGGCTGAAAAAAGGGAGATACTGTTGATGGTGGACCCGAATATGCCAGATGTTAACTGGACGACATGTACTGCTGCCACATCCAAGAGCAGGGTCATTCTCGATGCCCTACAGGGGGCATGCTTTAGACAGCTAGGGGTGGAACCACTTGGGAGGGAGCAATATTAGACCTGGTACTCTCAAATGGAGAGAGGATGACAAATTTAGAAGCCAGTAGATATCTGGGAACAAGCGACCACTGCACAGTGTGCGTCACAATAAACACAACCATGGAGACAAGCCATACAAAGACAAGGATACTAGACTTTAGAAGGGCTGAGTTTGGCATAATGGGTGAATACCTGAGGAATGCATTAGCAAATGGCCAGAAAGGAGGGATGGAAGAACAGTGGAGAAAAATCAAAACTGCCATCATGGAGGCAAAAAGCCTTTGTGTGAAACGAATAAAGAAAAAGCGGAATAAAAAAACTACTATGGTTCTCAAAAGAGGTGTCAGGGAAGGTTAAGGAGAAAAAGACTGCATTCAAAAAGTATAAGGAATCACAGAAGAAGCATGACAGAGAACTGCATCAATTAAAGCAGAAAGAAGTGGGGAAGGCAGTCAGAAAAGCAAAGGCCCAACCCGAGGAAAAGATAGCTAACTCAGTTAAGAAGGGGGATAAAACCTTTTATAGGTACATTAGGGAGCATAGAAAGGTTAAGGAAGGGATAGTGAGGATTAATAAGGAGAGGGGAGGTGGGCAGAGGGAGACAGTGAAAAGGCAGAGATACTGAATGAATACTTTTGCTCAGTATTCACAAAAGAACAAGAGGAGGAGTTACCTAAACCAAACAGTAGAAGCACTCTGGGTAGTGGGGTTGACGCAAGTCCATTCACAAAAGAAAGAGTCCTGAAAGAACTCCTAAAACTCAAGGTGGACAGAGCAATGGGGCCTGATGGGATTCACCCTAGAATCCTAAAAGAGCTAAGGGAGGACCTAGTGACACCACTAACCACACTTTTTAACAAATCGTGGGAAGATGGGGTGGTACCTGAGGACTGGAGGAGGGCAGATGTGATTCCACTTCACAAAGTGGGAGCAAGGCAGAAGCAGGAAACTACAGACCTGTTAGCTTGACCTCAGTGGTGGGGAAATGATGGAATCACTTCGAAAGGAAGAATTGTTCAGTACCTAGAGGCAGCGGGGCACAGGACCCAAAGCAGCATGGATTCACAGCAGGAAGGTCTTGTCAGATGAATCTAATTGATTTCTTTGACTGGGTGACCAAAGTAATAGACCAGGGAGGGGCTGGATATGGCCTACCTAGACTTTAGCAAGGCATTTGACACAGTTCCGCACAAAAGATCAATAATCAAGTTAGCCAGCCTGGGAGTGGGTCCCAGGGTGGTAGCCTCGGTAGCAAACTGGCTGCACAACAGGTCACAGAAGGCAGTAGTGAATGGAACACATTCTGAAGAAAGGGGGGTTGTTAGTGGAGTACCTCAGGGCTCAGTACTGGGTCCAGTCCTCTTTTTTTTTTTTTTTATTCTCTTTTTATTGTTGTTTATCATTAGCATCATCAAGTACAGACTTTACTTTACAAACATTCATTTCAATAGTTTCTTGAAATAGTTCCAAAGGATGAGACCGAAGGGAGAAACCCAGTGCCTACAGATATGATAGATGTATAAAAAATAGGTCATTTATATTCCAAATTATACAGATTACCTGGATTCACAAAAAAACTTCATCTTGTGGAGTAGCAATGCAAAGTCTCCTATCCAGTTATATCAGAAAGCTTATTCCATTTCAGTAGTGATTAAAAGGGAAATGCAGCAATTTACCTCCAGTCAGTGCAATCAGATGCGCTATTAAGGACCAGTAGGGGGCCAGTTGGGGATTTTGTTGCTGTGCCTGAAATAGTCTAAGTATAAGCATTTGTTGCCCCTTTCAGTTCTTTCCCTTTCCTTCCCTCTTTTCTTTCATTTACCTTCCCCTATTGTTCCCTCTTTTCCTTCCTATGCATGCTTGCTTAGTTATTCTATTAGGGAACAAACTTTGAATCCTTCAGTGCATAGTAGAATATCCATCTATTCCATCTTGAGTTGAAAACCTCTACTCGGTTGTTCAATTTATAGGTTATTTTTTCCATATAATAAATTTGCCTTATTATGATGTGCCAGTCCTTTAGGGTGGAAGAGGTAGGTGTCTTCCAAAGTTTGGTTACAGCTTTTTTCCCTGAGGCGAGAAGAACAGCTAATAGGTATTGAATGTTTTGGACTTTAATATTTCTGAAAAAAATCAGGAGTATAAAAAGTTGTGGGGATAATTGGAGTGGGATTCCCAAAATCAGTTGGATTTCGGATTGCAGGGCCTGAATAAATGGCGCCAATTTGGGACAACCATGTACCACATGTGTAAAGTGGGCTCTATCTTCCCCACACTGACGCCAGCAAGAAGTAGTGCTGTTCCGATTGAAGTGACTCGTAGTCACTGGAGTATAAAAATATCTATTTAGAAATTTCCAAGCGAATTCTTGCCATTGGTGTGAGCCAGAAGTACACGCAACCTGCCTGCATTCTTGTTGCCATTGCTCTGGCTCTATAGGTACGCCTAATTCGTGTTGTCATTTCTGTCTAACTTTCTTTAAACTTTCTTGTTGCGAGAATGTTAAGGATCTATAAAAGGTTGAAATTAAGTGCCTTTGATTTAGAGAGGCGAGCATGGATTGCAATGAGGTGATTAACTGGGGGTAGCTGTCAGGAGCGTGTGACAAGGAGCTATAATAATGACTTAATTGTAGATACCTGTAGTGATGTTGATTAGGTAAATTAAATTTTGTTTGCATTTCTCGATAGGACCATAATCTTCCAGCAGTTATCACCTGAAATAAATATCTAAGCTGGTATCTTGTCCAGCGCTGGAAGGCGTCATCAAGTTTCCAGGGGAGAAAGTTAGGAAGGGCGGCTATGGGACATATTAACGGGATAAAGGGGGTGATCCAAGGTTGCCTTTTTATTTTTTGCCAGGCTATAATTCTGTTGCCAATTTCAGGGGGTAATTGTAGACATTTCTCTAAGCTGGGTGTATCGCTGTAAAGTGTTTTATCATATTCTAGGTCTGATATGATGTGCCGCTCAATATCTACCCAATGTGCCTCTTTATCTGAAATCTGCCTGGCAAGTGTGTGGAGCAGGCACGCAGCCTGATAGTAACAGTGTAAGTCAGGCAGAGATAATCCTCCTAAATCTCTTGGCATAACCAATATTTTAAACTTAACTCTAGGTCTACGCCCTTCCCAAATGAAATGTGAAATGGCCCTATTCCAAACTTTAAATATGGATTGAGGGAGCAGGATGGGGATATTATTAAAAAGGTAGAGGGCTCTAGGCAGTATAATCATGCGGAGAAGGTCTATTCTCCTAGACAAAGTTAGTGGAAGAGTACCCCAATTTGCCAGGTCCTCCTTAAGACATACTGTAAAGGGGACGTAATTATATTTATATGCCTCTTGCAAGTCTTTAGAGAGAGTAATTCCTAAATATTAAAGTTTGTTAATATCCCACTTACATGGGAATTGTTTCCGGATACTTTGTTCAGGGACATATTGAAAAGATAGAATTTCAGTTTTTGCTATGTTCACTTTGTACCCTGACAGTTCCCAAAATTTGTTAAGTAGGGTAGTTACATTCGGGAGTGAAGTGGCTGGGTTTCGGAGGTATAGTAGGACATTGTCCGTATAAAGAGCAATGCGGTGTTCCTCATCACCCACCATAATCCCAGAGATGTCCTGTGATTGTCTAATTTGTTGTGCTAATGATTCCATAAATAGGGAAAATAGTAGGGGAGACAAAGGGCATCCCTGTCTAGTCCCTCTATAAAGAGAGAAGAGGGTGGAGTGATGTCCTGCAACCCAAACCCAGGCCTTAGGGAAGGTATAAATGTTGGAGATGACTTGTATAAGTGCCACTGGGAATCTCATTGACTCCATAAGTTGGTACAAAAAAGGCCAGTAAACTCTGTCGAAAGCCTTCTCGGCATCGAGACTTACCAGAGCTGCTGGAGAGTCTAGGGCACTCATCTCCTGAATAATATGGTAGGTTCTTTTAATACTATCCGTCGTAGTGCAGCCTCCCACAAAGCCCGTCTGGTCTTTATTCACAAGCTGAGGGAGGATGGCTCCAAATCTTTGGGCTATTATCCCCATGAATAATTTGTAATCTGTATTCAGTACAGAAATTGGGCGGTAGGATTCACATAATTGCGGGTTCTTCCCCGGTTTAGGGATAACCGAATAGTAGCAAATGCCCAGGTGGGGGGGGGGGGCAGTCACCCTGGAGGACTGTGTTGCATGTTTTAAGCAGATGGGGAAGGAGGAACTGTTTTGCTGCTTTATAAAATTCAGCTCCATAGCCATGAGGGCCTGGGGCTTTCATAGTTTTAGCACGGGCTACTGCGTTAGTGAGTTCCTGCATTGTAACTGGGTTAAGGAGGCACTCACCCTGCTGTGTCATGATTCTAGGGAGGGCAAGATCATCTAGGAATTTTTTAATGGAATCGGTGGCCACCGGACGTTCTGGGGTATATAGGGCAGAACAGTATGTTGTAAATGCCTCTACGATGTCATTTAATTTACACATCAGCGTACCTTTTACTGGGTGGCGAATAGATATTACAGAGGCCAACTTCCTTTGTTTTCTGGTTTGATATGCTAACAATCTTGTGGCCCTAGGGCCCACCTCATAATATCACTGGCAGAGAAAGGAGACGGCAATTTCGGTTTACTGGAGAGCTAGTCTGTCTAATTCTTGTTTAATTTACTGAATTTGTGGGAGTACTGTAGTGTCACCTTGTTTATGCAGCATTTGGAGAAAATGTAGCGTGTCTTCTAAATGACATTTATGTTGTTTACGGGCTTTTGCCTTTTGGGAGTTATAACTTATAATATGACCCCGTAGGACCGTTTTGATTGTGTCCCATAGTACTGTCGGAGAAATTTCTGGGTCAACATTGTCCGATAAGATTTCGGAGATCTTGCCAGCTATAAAGTCTTTAAATTGGTCAGATTTTAGGTGGACTGGATTTAAGCGCCAGAATGAGTTCCTTTTTTGGACACCTAACTTCCAGGAACTCGTTACAGGTGCATGATCTGAGCGAATGATGTCCCCTATCTGTATATCCTTTAAATAGTCTAAGTGTTCCACCTGGGTAAAAGTTAAATCAATTCTGGAATAGGTGTTATGGGCAGCTGAGTAATGTGTATAATTTCTATGATAGGGGTTCCTAAACCTCCAAGCGTCAGCCCAGCCCACCTGTGATAGGAATCTATCAAAAAACTTCTGTTGAGGAGTTTTCCTAGGGGAGACAGGATTGGAGGAGTCTTTCTCTGGTTTAGAGAGAATATTGAAATCCCCGGAGAGCAAAAGGATTCCTTTTGCAAATTGTGTAATTCTGTCTAAAAGGTTTTTCAGCTCGCCCACGGGTGAATCTGGTGGGATGTAAACATTTGCTAATGTGACCTCTACTTCCTCAATCCGCCCCCGGAGCAACACTAGTCTGCCGTTTGGATCAATCCACTTTGATTCATATTGCCAGGGGACTCTCTTCGGGATTATTATTACGACTCCTCTTCTCCTGCCCACCCCCACAGGAGGAGCTGTAAACCTCACCCTTAGCAATTTTCCCTAGTTTTCCATGTTCAACACTACTGAGGTGAGTCTCCTGCAGATATATAATATCTGCTTTGAGTTTCTTCAGTTGGGCAAAGACCCTCGCTCGCTTTATAGGGGAAGTGAGCCTATTAATATTCCAGGACACAAGCTTCAGTAGATTTTCCTGCATGGTAGGGTCTACCAAAAATGGAATTATCGCAAAAGGCACTAGGTGGTAATACAGTGACTACAACATTTACAGTCTGTACCTCATCCCTTTTTCTAAAAAGTCTGACATCATCTGTGGTTTTAAACAAAGCAGGACTATAACCATACTCTAAACATTTCAAAGCTAAAATTATTTCTAAAAGTTGGTGGCCTCTTAACTGGCACTCAAATCGAACAGTAGAATCTAGATACAAAGCCATTGAAAGGTGCAAAATATGCAACTAGCATATATCAACCAAAACTTACTCTCTCAATGGAAATGGGCCAACTATTGGCAGTAACTTGAACTTCCAAAAACCGAAAGCTACAGAGCCTTCGGTAAGGTGTAGAATTACACCTTTATGGGGTAACTCGGTTGAGTGTACCCTAAGCTCTTCTTGAGCTAAAGGGAGAGGGGTGGGGAGAAGGAAAGAGGGGTTTTGGCTAGTCACTCTCCCTAGCAAACCATCAGGTAAGTGAGGGGAATACCTAAGGGGAGAGAGTCCTAGAGTTACTGGCAATAGTGAGCAGGTAGGTGGGGGGGAGGCAAAAATAAGAGAGATGAGGAGGGGTGGGATTACAGCAGAAACCTAAATATCCTCGCTATTCGCGAACTCAGCTGGTGGAGGGTGTAATCCATTATCAGTTTTCTGTTCATTGTTCCCCCTACATTGCTACAAAGAATATAACACACACACAAAAAAAAAAAAAAAAAAGGGGAAGGGGGGAATTATTCCCAGTTAAAAGACATAGTATCTAGGAAATACCGAGTTACAGGTTGAAGGTTTTGAGTTAATATTAGTTATAAGGCTACATTCTCACGTGGGAGTCGAAGTGTTAGTACTGCTAATTGTGTTATTTACCCTACTTAGCTTTAATATTTATTAATCTCTCCTGTCTCCCAAAGTTTGTTGAAGGAGGAGAGGATGGGGGGGAGGGGGGAAGGGAAGGAGAAGTTAGCTTCAGCGGTGGTGTTGGTGGGGGGAGAGGGCACTGCCAATGTGATCCCCATTTAGTTTAGCCCTAAATGTGGGCCTTTTCCAAAATTCAGTGGATTCCTCTAGGAGCCAGGCCGCAGATGCAGCAGTAGGCCTCTCCCAGACATCTTACACGAAACGAAACAAGCTCATTATGAACAGCTGCCCAGTGAACCTGGGGCGAGGA
This sequence comes from Neoceratodus forsteri, assembly GCA_016271365.2. Lineage (NCBI taxonomy): Eukaryota > Metazoa > Chordata > Ceratodontiformes > Ceratodontidae > Neoceratodus > Neoceratodus forsteri. Next base: position 123,185,610 of record CM057452.1, read on the forward strand.
GACAGCAGGAAAACAAGTTAGCAAACAGCCAAAGGTTAGTATTGTTAGCAAGGAGGAAATTTTTAGCCTTCAGTGGTATACAGTAGTTCTTTAAAGTAGAAATCTTAAATTGTCCAGCTGAGAGATAAGAATTCTTCATAAAGTCTCCTTAAAAGTTTTCTCTCAGAGTCTCTTCTATTCCAGAGAGTCGAGATAAAATTCCCAACAAGGAGGCATTAAAGCCTAATGGTAGTCCACCCGCGGTTTTCCTTTACCGTAACTCAAGTGTCCCTCCTCGATTGGTCCCGTAGAGAATCAGTAATCTTGCGAATCATATCCATCCCCTGCAGTTTCCTGGAGTCTCGTTGTTTAACCTGCCAGGCCTGTTGGGCCAGCTTTGCAGCCAGTGTACTTCTAGAGGGCCTGCTTTGTGGAATCTGCACTTCTATATTATATTTGTTAAGGGAGTCCGCTGCTTTCTCAGCAGATGCAAAGGTAAGCTGGCCTTCGGTGTGATATACAATTAATTTAGCGGGGTAAGGAGTTCTGAAGCGCAGGCCCGCCTTCTTCAGTTCTCTCAAAATTGGGACATAAGCTCTACATTTCACCATTATTTCAGGCGCATAATCATTCTCAAAGAAAAGCCTGTGATCTTTATAGCTTATCTGACCTTTTTCCAGGCAGAGTGAAGAATGAACTTTTTCTTGAAAACGGAGAACACGTACCAGCATGGCTCTCGGTCTTGCATCTGGGGGGGTCTGGGACCAAGAGTGCGGTGCACATGTTCAAATTCTAGGGTAGTCTCATCCGGTACTTCTAGCAGCTGTTTCAAAAGCGAGCGAATAAAATTATGGGGATCTGTTCCCTCTTGCCCCTCTGGAACCCCCGAAATTCTGATGTTATTACGTCTGTTCCAACTCTCTGCATCTTGAAGGGACTTGGCAAGGTTGGAGGAATGGTCAGACATATGGCAACTTAGATTCAATGCAAAGAAGTGCAAAGTAATGCACCTGGGAAATAAAAATCCAGGAGAAGAGTACACAATAGCAGGGGAGGTACTAACAACAACAATAATGGAAAGGGATCTGGGTGTAGTCATATCAGATGACCTAAAGGTGGGTATGCAATGTGAGAAGTCAGTAGGGAAAGCCAGGGGGATACTGGGATGCATAGGGAGGGGCATCACAAGTAGAAAAAGGGAAGTGGTTATCCCTCTATACAGACAGTTGGTGAGACCCCATCTGGAGTACTGCGTGCAGTTTTGGAGACCTCATCTACGCAAGGACATAGACAGGATGGAAGCAGTCCAGAGGAGGGCAACTAAAATGGTGCAGGGTCTACATCAGAAACCATATGAAGAGAGACTGAGAGAGCTTAATATGTATACCCTTGATGAAAGGAGGGACAGTGGGGACATGATAGAAACTTTTAAGTACCTCAAGGGAATCAACAAAGTCCAGGAGGGTAGCATCTTTCAGAAAAAGAGATGTGTAAGAACAAGGGGGCACAATTTAAAGTTAGAGGGGGGACGGCTCAGGGGTAATGTGAGGAAATTCTTTTTCACGGAGAGAGTGGTGGACGATGGAACCGCCTCCTGGAGAGGTTGTGGAGTCTAAAACAGTGGAGGAATTCAAACATGCATGGGACAGACATAAGGCAATTATAGTGGGGGGTTGCAGGAAATAGGCTGTTGGTTAACTAGAATCTGCAGCTTATCCAGTAGGTAGGGAAATGGGCAGACTGGGTGGGCCAAGTGGTCCTTATGTGCCGTCAAAGTCTATGTTTCTGCCCGCTCCTGTAGGATCTGCATGGATTGGCTGAGCTGCAAGATGGCTCTCTCTGCTCTATCGACTCTTCCATCTGTTTCGGTGCATTGTTGCTCCAGCTGCTCCTGCTGCCTTTCTAATTTCCCCAAATCGGTCCTTAAGGCAGTCGTTGTAGAAAGGAATTCATTTCAGAATTCCCTAAGTTCACTTAGCACCATCGTCATTTGCCACTGTAAGGTGCCAAGAGGGGCCTGCTCACTAGTGCCGTTACTTTGCCTCGAGGTTTCAGAGGCCTGGGATGCTTCACTGCCTGAGTCCGAGATTCCGTCTTCCTCGCGCCGAGTAAGTATTTATTTGTGACTCTTCTTCCCTTTCTTCGACATTGCTGGTCCTCCGAAGCAGTTTCTGACATTCAGTGGTCTGATTAGCGTTGTAAATTCAGAGGATTTTCTGACTTTAACGGGAGCCTTTAGTTCAAGCTTGCATCTGTGGGGGTGACGTCACCGGAAGTCCAGTCCAGTCCTCTTTAACGACTTTATAGGTGACATTGCAGAGGGTCTGGAAGGAAAGGTATGCCTCTTTGCAGATGACACAAAGATCTGTAACAGAGTTGATGCACGGGGGGGGGTAGAAAGGATGAGAAGGGACTTGGCAAGGTTGGAGGAAGGATGAGAAGGGACTTGCCAAGGTTGGAGGAATGGTCAGACATATGGCAACTTAGATTCAATCCAAAGAAGTGCAAAGTAATGCACCTGGGAAATAAAAATCCAGGAGAAGAGTACACAATAGCAGGGGAGGTACTAACAACAACAATAATGGAAAGGGATCTGGGTGTAGTCATATCAGATGACCAAAGGTGGGTAAGCAATGTGAGAAGTCAGTAAGGAGAGCCAGGGGGATACTGGGATGCATAGGGAGGGGCATCACAAGTAGAAAAAGGGAAGTGGTTATCCCTCTGTACAGACACTTGGTGAGACCCCATCTGGAGTACTGCGTGCAGTTTTGGAGACCTCATCTACACAAGGACATAGACAGGATAGAGGCAGTCCAGAGGAGGGCAACTAAAATGGTGTAGGGTCCACATCAGAAACCATATGAAGAGAGACTGAGAGAGCTTAATATGTATACCCTTGACGAAAGGAGGGATGGAGGGACATGATAGAAACTTTTAAGTACCTCAAGGAAATCAACAAAGTCCAAGAGGGTAGCATCTTTCAGAAAAAGAGATGTGTAAGAACAAGGGGGCACAATTTAAAGTTAGAGGGGGGACGACTCAGGGGTAATATGAGGAAATTATTTTTCATGGAGAGAGTGGTGGACGCATGGAACCGCCTTCCTGGAGAGGTTGTGGGGTCTAAAGCAGTGGGGGAATTCAAACATGCATGGGACAGACATAAGGCAATTATAGTGGGGGTTGCTGGAAGTAAGCTGTTGGTTAACTGGAATCTGCAGCTTATCCAATATGTAGGGAAATGGTCAGACTGGGTGGACCAAGTGGTCCTTATCTGCCGTAAAAGTCTACGTTTCTATATTTCTATGTTTCCTCTCAGGAGCAGTTCAAGTGCTGGGGCTAACTGCAAAATGTCAGAATACAGCAAGACTTCATGTTGTTTGAATACCTGACTGTTGTTTGTATCTGGCTACACTGGTTCTGCTATTTATGAATATTAAGTCCAACAGACACTGACGGTTTAATTTGACTGTACATTCAGACTAACTAAAATGATTTCTCCTTGGACTCCCAAGTATAATGGAGCCATTTGACCTCGTCTGAGGATTGACAAACCCATCCTGTGTAACCGGAGCCTTCCATCTACAGTTTGTGAATCAATGGACCTTTAAGTATAAAAGGAGCTGCTTATTTTTTTCCTTGGCTGGAATTTATCTCTAACCCGGTTTGAAATTGAACTCCTGAACATAAATGGGTCCAGTTGATCCTTGTTGCCAAACCAATGGACTCTTGAGATAACGGAGCTCTGAACATCCGATTTAAAATTTTATGGACTCCTGAAAGTGTGGCGCTACTATTCTGCTCTGCAGTATCTTAGATCCAAATTTTTAGGTTAAATGTTGTATGAGTGGCCTAAACATATTTATGCCTACTGGTTTGTTGAATAGCATGTATAGATTTATATATGTGTGTGTGTGTGTGTGTATACATACATATATATATATATATATATATATATATATATATAGGTGTACCTTGTTCGTTTTCAGTGTTTTAGCATTTTATTATAATTATTTACTTATATTTGTAGGTTAAAGGGATTTGGACTATTAATCCTTTTTAGAGATAACTTAAAACTGCCTGACTAGCTCAATCTTAATGGTAACCCACATTCAATTGCTAGACTGCTGATATCTAGTGGAATTACTAAATGGCAGATTTGCTACAGTTTTAATATGTTGCTCGCTAGTCATTGAATGTCAAGGTATAACTCTGCCTATATAGTTAAATGCAGAAATTGGAATTAACAAGCTATTCACGATTAACTTATTGCCATATTTTGTATATAGGAAAAGTGCAAAATACTATGTAAGTGTGAAATCTTATTTGTTTGCATGTCTTGTCATGGCTTTCCATATTATGTTACCCTTTTTTCTGCTTCCTTCCCCTCCGACTCATTTTTCTTTTTGTCCCTTCTCAGTAGGCATGCTCCTATAATTTGCTTCTGTCTGGTTTCATTGACCTCCTTTAGGGTTGCTACTGGTTCCCCTTAGTATTCCATTGTCAAATCCTTCTTCTGGGGGAGTTATGGCTAAGTTCCCATCTTTTAAGGTGACATCGATAGGGTCTTTTACCACCAGCTCCCCCTTTTCTATTTTAAATGTCTGATGTTCACGTCAAATTTATGGCCAATGAGAGGCACTCCTTAATCTGAAATGTCCGTCTCCTTTGCTCCGTCCCCTAAGCCCATGGAAAAAGCAGCAATCAGAGAGACAGAAAAACAGAAAAACAATCAGTTTGTGTCTGCCAACACTGCTACTTTCTCCTGCTGTTTACAAATGGAATGAAGTCGGGGGAGCTATGCACCACTAAGTGTTGTTGACCTGGAATGAGCTGCCCCAAAGCCTAGAAATGTATGCTAATTAGAGAATCTTTAGAATGAAACTCAAAACTCTGCTATGTGGTCACACTAACATCTGCATTCTATTGGCAGATTTACTTCAAAAGCTAGAGTGAACAGTTACCACTAAACTAGCTAAAAGGCTACCAAAAAATACATATCAATTTAAACGTTCCCAAAGCTTTTTAATGTGGCAGAATACATTTTTAGAACTATAATGAAAAAATCTTGAAAGATTAGATCATCAAGTATCAATTGTAAGGTACTGTAACAAGTAACGCTCAAGCAAACAGAAAGGAATTATTTATTGTGTGAACCTTTTCCAGGTTCTGGACGGAGAGGTAGAAATGGGATTGTTAAGCATAGTGAAGTATCCCTGAACAGTTACGCAAGAACGTACCATAACAGTAGCTCTTTGAGAGAATCTCTTTCATTAGGCTACACTTTTGGAACTATACCCGCATCGGTGCTAGGACCACACAGAAACATAGAATTTGACGGTAGATAAGAACTGCTTGGCGCACCTACTCTGCCCACTTCCCTACCTAATGGACAAGCTGCAGATCCTAGTTAACCAGCGGCCTACTTCCTCCTACCCCCCCCCACTAGAATTGCCTTATGTCTGTCCCATGCATTCTTGAATTCCACCACTGTTTTTGACTCCACTACCTCCTCAGGAAGACCATTCCATGTATCCACAACCCTCTCTGTGAAAAAATACTTCCTCACATTACCTCTGAGCTGTCCCCCCTCTATCTTCAAACTGTGCCCCCTTGTTCTTGCACATCTCATTTTCTAAAAGATGCTACCCTCTTGGACTTTGTTGATTCCCTTGAGGTACTTGAAAGTTTCTATCTTGTCCCCCCCCCCCTCCTTTCCTCGAGGTTATACATATCAAGCTCCTTTAATCTCTCTTCGTATATCTCCTGGTGTAGACCCTGCACCATTTCAGTAGTTCATGGACAATATACAGAGATAGGCAAGTCAGGTAAATGTTAACTTGAGTCAAGCTGGTGTCTAGCCAGCAGTGTGGCATGGTTGGCTGTATTACCCAAATCACAGAAGTGGACATGACTTGACAAGCATATCCCTCAAGGGTTACGGACTCCTGCCACAACAATGACTGGGCTCTGCCTGAAAAAAAAACACACTTGTGCTGATCATAGCTAGCTTGGCTCTGTCTCGGCTCTTGACTGCTTAAGAATGCACAGGCTGGCAGAGCCAGATATTGGGCTATAAATAAGCACAAGCAACCCTTGCTTACCCACCTCTATTTTCATACAAACATCATAAACACTGAAAAAGTTCCACAAGAAAGAGGACAGGGCGGTACCTGGAAATTACAGACCTGAGCCATGGATCGGCCTACCAGTACAAGTGGCAGGCGCAAAAACCATTTATGGGTTCAAGCATAGAAACATAGAAATTGATAGCAGATAAGGACTGCTTGGCCCACCTAGTCTGCTCATTTTCCCTACCTATTGCAATACCGCAGATACTACTTGATCTCTGGCTTTTACCCTCTCTTTCCTATTGCTAGAGTTCCCCTGTGCCTATCCCATGCATACCTGAATTCCCCTGCAGTTTTTGCCCCCACCAACTCAGAGGAGAGGCTGTTCCATATATCCACCACCCTTTCTGTGAAAAAATACTTCCCCAAGTTACCCAAGTCTACCTTCTCCAGCCTCATATCATGACCCCTCGTTTTTTAACATCTTTTTTTCCAAAATATGCTACTCTCTTGTACCTTATTTATGCCCTTGAGATATTTGAAGGTTTCTATCATATCCTCCTCTCTCCACTCTTCCAGGGAATACATATTGAGGTCCTCTAGTCTCTCCTCATATGACTTTTGGTGCAGACCCTGGACCATTTCTGTTGACCTTCTCTAAAATGCCTCTACTCTGTCAGTGTGAGGGGAGTGATCATGCCACGGTCTGGTTTTTCCTGGACCTGGGGGGATGAAAACCGCACAAAGACGGTGGTAACTTGACATTAGGAGTGCAGAATTCAGGGGCATGGGAAGGATTCTTAAGGGTTATTTGGATGAGATAAGGCCAGGCATGGATGCTGACAATAGGTGGGAGATCATTAAGGGGGGGTACAGGAAGATACCAAGTTCTGTGCAAGGGTGAGGCGCAAATTCAGTAGGGCCAGAAAACTGTGTTGGTGGACCCGGGAGGCTCAGGAGGCAGTGAGGGATAAGAAGACTACATTTAGGTGCTTCAATCACTCAAGGGGGGAAGGGATCTGGGGAGTATGAACTGATGTCCAAAAGGGTCACCAGGGTGGTAAGATCAGCTAAGCCGAGGACGGAGCAGAACCTGACCGGGGAATCTGGAGGGGGAACAAGGGGTTCTTTAGATATATGGGGGAGGAAAGTGAGGGGACAGATCAGCAGGATTAGAACAGGAGAGGGATGGGCACAGGAAGTGGGCGGTAGACCGAGGTACTAAATGAGTAATTTGTCCTAGTTTTTACCGGGGGCACACCCTCCATGGGAGAGATAGTAAACCTACAAAAGAGGCAGGACCCTTAAGGGCTGGAAACCTAGCCTAGCCTAGTCGGGGGGGGGGTGATGGGCCGGCACCATCAGGTGAGGGGCAGGAAGAACAGGTGGCAAAGAGGGCGGACGGGGAGGTTGAAATCCCAGTTGATAGGGTGAGGAAAGCCCTCAGGTCCCTAAGGACGGTGAAAGCTCTGGGTTCCAGATGAAATGCATCCTAGGGTGCTGAGGGAATTGGCAGATGTCCTGGCGGCCCCTTGGTGGAGCTTTTTAACATCTCTCTACGGATGGGATGGGTACCCCATGACTGGAGGATGGCCCATATCGTGCCTATCCACAAGAGTGGATCAAGAGAGGAGATGGGGAACTACAGGCCCATTAGCCTGACGTCCATGGTGGGCAAGGTGATGGAAGATATTATCAAGGAAAGGCTTGGGGGGGAGCGGGAGCTAATGGGGTACCTGGACAATAGACCGCATGGCTTCACCCTGGGAAGATCGTGTCAGACAAACCTTGTGGAGTTCTTTGACTGGGTGACGAGTGCCCTGGACCAGGGTAAGCCAGTGGATGTCCTCTTTCTGGACTTCAGCAAGGCGTTTGATTCTGTACCCCATGGTGGCTTGCTAGCTAAGCTGGGGGAAATGGGGGTGGGGATGCAGATGATCAGGTGGATAGGAAATTGGCTTCTGCAGTGAACTCAGAGGGTGGTGGTTGGAGGGATAGTCTCACCCCCAAGGAAGATCATTAATGGGGTCCTCCAGGGATCGGTCCTGGGGCCACTCCTGTTTAATACCTATGCCTCTGACATAAGGAAGGGTGTCAGGAGTGAAATGAGTCTCTTTGCTGATGACTCGAAGCTGGGAGCAATGGTGAATGGGGAGGAGGGGGAGAGTGGCCCTGCAGGAGGACCTCGAGGCTATGGAGAGGTGGTCACGTAAGGGGGGGACTGACGTTCAATGCAGGGAAATGCAGGGTTTTGCACTTAGGGGCCAGAAACCCAGGCCAAGTGTACACCCTTGGGGGGAGACAGACTACAAGTCTCAAAGGGCGAGAGGAATCTGTGGGTGGTGATGGATGTTAAAATGAACAACTCTTGAGACTTGTAGGAGGGCAGCAGCCAAGGCCAATAGCATACTAGAATGCATCACTAGGAGGATCACCTCCAGAAGGAGGGAAGTGATCCTCCCTCTGTATATCTGCCTGGTTAGGCCGCACCTCAGGTACTGTGTGCAGTTCTGGAGGCTGCACCTAAAAAGGGACATTGCATTCCTTGAGAGGGTCTAGAGGAGGGCAACAAGGATGATCTGGGGTATGGGGGGAAAGAACCCACGGGAAAGGCTTGAGGAGCTCAACATGTACACCCCTGGAGGAGAGGAGGACGGGGGGTGGACATGATAGAGGTCTTAAGTACACATAAATGGGATGAATAGAGAGGCTTGATGGGTGTTCCAAATAAAAAAGGGCAACCAGAAAACATGGGTTGAAGCTGGAAGGGGGGGACTCAGGGAGAGAGGAGGAGGTGTTACTTCACTGAGAGGGTAGTAGAACCATGGAATACACTCAGAGGCATCATGCAACCTGAAATTTTGGACGGGCACAAAATCAAAACCTTTCTAGGGGAGTCTGCGGGCATGCTTCTCTGGGAACATTTTGAAAAACTTAAGTCAAATGATTCATTTTGGTGACTTATAGCAGGCCAGGAAGCTGTTCCCAAACATGCTAAATGCCATCATAATGGTAGAGCAGTGATACATTTTTTTTTCAATAAAAGTTACATTTTTATTATGAAATTACAAACAACCCAGAAAAACTGTGAGCAGGCATGACAGAGACCATGATGGGCACACCAAGACAGAAAAATAAGGGGGTGGGAATAATTACATCAGTACCACATCCACACCAACAGGCCCCTCCAAACTACTGCGAACAGTACAAACAAGATTGCAATACAGTCTTGCCAACAAACTAAACTGGTCAGGTGGGGGGCACACAGTCATTCAATGACCCATTTAGTGACACCCCACCTCCCACAGGCTCTCTACAGAAACATAGAATTTGATGGCAGACAAGGACCGCTTGGCCCACCTACTAGTCTGTCCATTTCCCTACCTAATGCATAGGCTGCAGATCCTAGTTAACCAACAGCCTACTTCCTCCTATCCCCACTAGAATTGCCTTATGTCTGTCCCATGCATTCTTGACTTCCCCCATTGTTTTTGACTCCACTACCTCCACATTAAGGCTGTTCCATGCATCCACAACCCTCTCCGTGAAAAAATACTTCCTCACATTACCTCTGAGCCATCCCCCCCATCTTCAAATTGTGCTCCCTTGTTCTTGCACATCTCTTTTCCTGAAAGATGCTACCGTCTTGGACTCGGTTGATTCCCTCGAGGTACTTGAAAGTTTCTATCATGTCCCTCCTCTCCTCTCCTCAAGTGTATACATATTAAGCTTCTTTAATCTCTCTTCATACGTCTTCTGGTGCAGACCCTGCACCATTTTAGTTGCCCTCCTCTGGACAGCCTCCATCCTGTCTATGTTCTTGCGGAGATGGGGGCTCCAGAACTGCACGCAGTACTCCAGATGGCGTCTCACCAACTGTCTGTACAAAGGGATGACAACTTCCTGTTTTCCACTGGTGATGCCTCTCCTTATGCATCCCAGTATCCCACCAGCCTTCCTTACTGCCTTCTCACATTGCTCGCCCACCTTACAGATCAAGTCCAATAACAGACCACACTAAATATTAATCATAATGCTCCAACTGCCGGGGGGGGGGGTAACCCACTCCTGTCCCAGTTAATAAAAAACACTCCATTCAATAGCACACCACCTCTTGCAGGCCCTCCAAACAGAGCAAGCATAATACAAAAAACATACTAATGAAGAATACTATTAAAACTCCTACTGTCTTTGAGGGTAACCCACTCCAGGTTTCTTCCCCACTGCAGTCTGTCCTCAGAATGGACACATGGTGTCCATTCAAGTAATGCGACTGCTTCTCTCAGCAGATCCCATACCACTTCTGCCCACAGGCAAGCAAACTATACACTGGGGACTATGAACAGAAAAAAACACTGAGCATTCCCCCCAACCTTCCAGAGCACCCATTGGAACATAGCAGTCACATGATGCCCTGCACCTAACCATCTTCAGGTACTCACCCAACCTCCTATATGTGATGGGGGGGGGGGAGTGGATGAGCAACTTGTTCAGAGCGTTTTACTGGTTAAACTCTTCAATATGTAAAGAGAAAGAGTGCATATGTGTGTGTGTGTTTGTATACTGCTAACAGGTAGAAACTTTAAACCTGCTTCTCCCAAAGAAAAATTCATGGCATGCAGGCACAGCTCAAGCCACACAGATCACTGCCATTATAGTAAGGACTTTCCTCATACCCACAGAAAAAAAAAAGAATTAAGCAGTAGATGCCACAGGCAGCTTAATGGAAAAGCATTCACTGTGATGAATCCATCTTGCTCTAGCATCACCCGACCACCAGCGGCTCCAGAGTCCTGACTCCTGCCTGCCAAGGTTTCCTGCCCCAGGTGGCCAGGCCTCACCGCACGGCTTGTGGATCATCTGTCTCCAAGTTGGTCTTTCACTGACTCCACCAAGCCACGACCATCCCCTCCCCAATCGTGGAGCTCAAACACTGGGGAGGAGGATATAGTAGAGGGCGAGACTTGGGGCATAAATACTCTATTTATTCCAGTTCAACCTTTCACAGAGTCCAGTGGAGCTGGGCCGTGCCCATGGCATTTTTTTCCGCTTTCAAATTGCCTCCTCCTAGTAGTCAGTCTTATAGCGACCCAGACCTCGTCCCCACCATTCACAACTTGAATTTTAAAAACCTAAATTATGAGATTAAATAATAAATTAATTTGTACTGGACTGGTAGACATGCATGGCACCACCCCCCCACCCACACACACACATATCACCATCATTTTCATTTTTATTTCATTACCATCCCATGACCCATCCGGTCCCATACCATAGCACCACCAGTCATCATCAAAAGGGTCCAGTCAGAGATTCAGAAATACTCATGGCAAGGCATTACATCTGTCTTTACAATATCTGGCACTCAGGGGCAGGGCACACAGCCACTCCAGGCTCCAGTGCAGCCCGTCCCCCATCCTCCTCATACTCGAAGAACGCTGCATACCGATACTACTGTCGGTCGGAGGACAATGAACTACGCACTGATCCCCACCCACAAACACTTCAATTAAATTAATAATTTTGCCGTTGCTGAGGACTCTGATGGTTGACTGTTGCAGACTCGCACGTTGCACCGAGCGCCAATAATAATTAGTGAGCCACTCACTGCACAAACAAAAAAGGGCCACCAATGCTCTCAGAAGGAACCCGCCATAGCCAGCACCCCCTCCTCTTCTCTCCAGCTTCTCTGCTCAAGAAATGGCGCTCAGCACCAATCGAGATAACACCTTTCCCTCTTCACAGCTACAGCGGAGTACATTCAGATCCAAGCATGGGACAGAGAGCAGAGTGCACAGCTAGCATCCCCTCCTCCCCCCTCTACTGCTTCTGCTGATGTTATTATGCCTGAGTGACAATCTGCTCAGCACTGCATAGGCAGGCCTTTTGATCTATTTTTTTGGATCCTGCCTGGCCCAGACATCTGGCGACAGACACCCCAAAAAAAAAAAAAAGAAAACCAGCTTGAGTATGGCAATTGGTCTGGTCACAGAGCAAAGAGGAGAAATAAATAAATAAAACAAAACAGGCCAGGATAGACCAGGGTGCAATTAGTATCCCAGGCACCCCTGGCCAGTCCACCCCTGATCAATTATATTGGGGGGGGCACCACATGCCCCCTCGGGCCCTATGGACATGATGCCTCTGAATGCACTGCCCAAGGTACTGGTGGAGGCAGATACTGTGGAGGGGTTCAAGAGGGGCTGGGACAGGTATAGGGGGAGGGCTAAACTAGGGAAGTCCAGTACCAGGGTAATACCCTGGAAAGGGGATGGGAAACCCAAGGGGGTGGGGGGACAGCAAAAATGGGCACCTGGTATGGCTGCTGACTATCAAGCAGACACGAAGGACCATAAGGCCCATTCTGCTGGCATTTTAGTATGTTAGTATATTAACATCCCTCAGGAGATGCAGCCTCTAGAATTGGACACAGTGCTCCAGAAGGGGTCTCACCAATGATTTGTACAGTGGTATCACCACCTCCTTTTTTCTGCTGGTGATACCTCTCCCTATGCACCCCAGCATCTCATTGGCTCTCCTAAAAGCCTTTTCACAATGCTTGGTCACTTTTAGGTCATCTGATATGATTACCCCCAGGTCCTTGTCCTGTTTGGTGGTCGTCAGTACCTCCACCCCCTCATGTACCCTTCCCTGGGTTTCTGTGCCCCAAATGCAAGGTTTTACACTTCTTCACATTTAATCTTGGCTGCCACACTCTTGACCACTCCTCAAGCCTGATTAGTTCCCTTCTCCTTTTTTCCACTGCCCCCCACACACACCCCCGGAGTATAAATCCTGTTGTAGATCTTAGTGCAGTCTGCAGAGAGGCATACCTTCCCTTCTAGATCCTCTGTAATGTCGCTTATTAAGACATTAAAGAGGACTGGCCCCAGAACTGATCCTTGCGGCACTCCACTGGTCAGCCCTCCTCTCCTCGGAATGAACTCCATTTACCACCACCCTCTGTGTTTTATCCTTTAACCAATTTCTGACCCAGTTTACCACCAGGCTTCCCAGCTTGTTTACAAGCCTCCTATGTGGAATGGTGTTGAAGGCCTTGCTGAAATCCAGGCAGGCCACATCCACCGCCCCTCCTTGATCTAATTCCCTGATCACCCATTCCAAGAAATCCATCAGATTTGTTTGACATGACCTTCCCACATGAATTAATGCAGCCTAGGATCCTGTGATCCACTGGATTCAAGATATACCACAGTCCTTCCCTTTAGCAGTGATTCTGTTAATTTCCCCACAACTGCGGTCAGGGTGACTGGACTGTAATTGCCAGCCTTCTCCCAGCTCCCCCTTTTGTGAAGGACTACATTTGCCCTACTCCAGTCCTCCGGAACCACTTTCATTTCCAGCAGTTTGTTGGACAGGGCCATCAGTGGTCCTGTGAGCACCTCTCTAAGCTCCTTTAAAACAGCATTGCAATGAAAGAAAAAATTACTCACCTTAGTAATGTTGTTTCTTCTAATGGAGTCTTGCTATATTATAGACCTTAGCAGTTTGTTCCAGCTCTAGAACTGCCCCGGAGAGAAATGGTTAAAACCATTCCAAAATAGAATTTTGGCACGAGAGCAGCTCTATCTGTGTCATTTCAAACTTGAACTGTCAGATCTTTACGAGCCAAACTCACTAAGGTCTGTGTGGAAGCTATAACCTACACTAGCCAAATGGCTACCTAAATAATAAACAACCATTGATGGTCCCAACACCCAAGACTCAAGTCAGGGACCAGAAATACTAACACCATTCTAATAATATGAAAATGGAACATAAGTATAATAAAACACACACACGCTGCACATACATACCCCCAAAGTCCCAAAGGGACAAAATGCTAACAGGACATAAGTAGCCCACACTAGTTGCCCGCATCTCCACCAAGTAGAGGTTCTGAGAGGGGCAGGTTGGGGAGGTTCATAATATAGCAAGACTCCATTAGAAGAAACAACATTACTAAGGTGAGTAATTTTTCTTCAAACAACATGAAGTCTTGCTATATTATAGACATTAGCAGAATACACAGCAGTACCTCCATGGAGGAGGGGCAGAACCTACTTAGGAATAGGCCTGAAGAACAGCTGTGCCAAACCGAGCACCTCTCTTGGCCTGGACGTCCAGGGAGTAATGCTTGTAAAAGTGTGTACCGCTTTCCAAGTAGCAGCCTGGCAAATCTCTAATAAAGGGATATCTCTGGCAGCAGCTAGAGACACAGCTGTACCCTGGTAGAATGAGCCCTCAAACCGGAGGCTCTGCCCATTTCTGATACAAAAGTGGATACAAGAGACAATCACCTGGCTATTGATCTCTTAGCGGCAGTTGCCTTTCCCAACTTCACCATAGGTAAGGGAAAGTTGGAGGATTCAACCTGTGACCTTTGGTACGCTATATAATAACTAAGAGCTCTCTTAACATCCAGGTTGTGCAACCTCCTCTCACCCGAAGAGGAGTGATCAGTGAAAATACTGGAAGGGAGATAGATTGATTAAGATGGAAATGTGAATCCACCTTAGGCAAAAACTTCCTATTAGTCCTAAGGACTACCTTATCCCTGTGGAAAGAAATAAAGTCAGTCTCCACTGACAAGGCTTGCAATTCACTTATGCGTCTGGCAGAAGTGATAGCCACTAGAAAACAGTTTTCCAAGTTAGGTACTTAAGCTCTGCAGAAGACAGGCGTTCAAAAGGGGTTGCATTAACTGGGCAATGCAAACATTAAGGTCCCAAGCAGGGGCCGGTTCCAAAGGGAGGATTAGTATGGAGTAACCTCTTAAAAACTTGGAAAACACAGGATGAGAGGAAAGAGGGGATGACTTTCCTGCTGACACAAAAGCAGACACAGCTGCCAAATGAACTCTCAGGGTAGCTGGTCTGAGACCCAAGGAATTAAGATGTACCATGTAATCTAACAAAATGGGCATCAGCAGATTCTGGGAAATATTTTCCCAGCACACCAAATGGAAAACCTTTTCCATTTAGAACTATAAGTAGTTCTAGTGGAAGGCTTTCTGGAAGCCTTTAAGATCTCAAGAACACCCTGAGAGAGGTGTAAATCAGCAAACTCTAACTCCTCAAGAGCCAGGCCTTCAGGTTGAGGGATTTGAGGTCCGGATACCAAACCCTTCCCTGGGCACAAGTCAACAGATTGTGATTCCTGGGGAGGCACAGGGGAAGATGGACTGTCAGAGACAGAAGGAGTGGGTACCAGGGCTGCCTGGCCCAATCCGGGGCAATCAGAATCACCCTGCAAGGCTGAGATCTGATTTTGACTAGTACTTTGAATAGGAGAGGAAGGGGGAAAGCTTAGAGGAACTTCCTCCCAATCCAGAAGAAGGGCATCCAGGGAACGAGCCCCTGCACTGGAGGCCTGCAACAGAACAGAGGAAGTTTGTGATTGTCTGGGGCTGCAAAAAGATCTATCTGAGGGATGCCCCACCTGGCAAAAACTATCCCCAGCACTTGAGGATCCAGGGACCATTCGTGATGGCCCTGGGAAATCCTGCTGAGGGCATCCGCTAGGACATTGTCCTTCCCTGGAAGATGAACTGCTATGAGGGAAGTGTTCAGGAAATAGGCCAGAGACCACAACTTCATTGCCTCGGTGCACAAGGCCGAAGACCGAGTGCCCCCCTGTTTGTTGATGTACCACATTGTTGTGGTGTTGTCTGTTCTGACTTGTATCACCTTGTCGTGGACAGATGCAGAAAAAGCTTGAAGAGCTAAAAAGACAGCTCTGAGTTCCAGCAAATTGATATGGAGCAGAGATTCCTGGGGGGACCAAACTCCCTGAGTGGAAAGGTCGCCCATGTGGGCTCCCCAACCCAGAAGGGAAGCATCTGTAGTGAGAGTCAAGTCGGAGAAGGGGAGATGAAGGGACCCCGCTCTTAAATTGCTCTGATCCTGCCACCACTGGAGAGCTAGGATCAAGGTTCGAGTCACTGGGACCAACTTGAAAGGGGTCTCTCTCTGAGACCAAAAGGTTCTCAAGTGAAACTGAATGTCTCTCATCTGAAATCTGGCTCCTGCACAACAGCTGTGGATGCAGCCACGTGCCCAGGAGCTGCAGAAAGTGTCTTGCTGGTCGAGAGACCTGCAGAGTGAAGGAAGAGGCCAGAGCCACAAAATTCCTTACCCTTTCTGGGGGAAGAAAGGCTCTGGCTAGCTTTGTGTCCAATTCTGCCCCTATAAAGGTGAGTACCTGGACTGGTTCCAGAACCGACTTTGGTAGGTTTAGCAGAAAACCCAGGGAGGTGAGAAGCTGCTGGGTGACCTGCAGGTGAGATTTTACCTGTTCTGGGGACTGGCCTACAATGAGCCAGTCGTCTAGATAGGGAAAACAGCAATCCTCTGCCTCCTTAAGTGGGCCACTGCCACTGCTAGACACTTTGTGAATACCCTTGGAGCAGAGGTAAGGCCGAAGGGCATTGCTCTGAACTGGTAATGACCTGAGGGCAGTTCGAATCTGAGGTACTTTCGATGGGATTTTCTGATTAGGACATGGAAATAGGCATCCTTGAGGTCCAGGGAGGCTAGCCAGTCCCCTGGCCTTAGGGAAGGTAAAATCATTGCCCGAGTTACCATTTTGAACTTTGGTTTCAAAAGATGCTTGTTCAGATATCTGAGATCTAAAATGGGCCGCCATTCTCCTGTCTTTTTTGGGGTAAGGAAGTATCTGAATACAGACCCTGCCCTGATGCAGGAGGAACCCTTTCTACTGCTCTGAGAGCTAACAGGATGAGACCTCTGTTTCCAGAGCGAGGGTCTCAAGCACTTGAGGTAGAAAAAGTCTGCTTCTCAACTTGGGAAACTTTTGAGCTGAGAACCAGACCCTGGCTTACTACTTCCAGAACCCACTTGTCTGAGGTTAAAGAAGCCCAATTCTGACTGAAGTAAGCCAGCCTGCCCCCACTGGTACAGGAGACTGGCCCTGGGCACCCCATCAGGGTGCCTGTTTCGCAGGAGCTTTAGGCTGGGGGGTGGGAGCAGGTCTGCCCACCCCTCGTCTGCCCCTGCCTCTGAAGAAACCCCTCTGAGCAAAGGCAGAGGAGGCCTGAGTCTGGTAGAAAGGCCTGTGAAAAGGCCTACCCCTACCCCTGGGGGCATGCCTTTGAGGAGTGACTTGCCGCTCCTTAGCGTGGGCACTCTTGTAAGTAGTCCCATATTCATCCATCTTCTTCATGTAATTCTCTGTCTGCTCTCCAAACAGAGAATTTCCCACCACAGGAAAATCCATAGCCTTAGTCTGGGTATCCTGTGACAAACTAGTACACCTGAGCCAGGCCAACCCTACGAAAGCTACAGATGTGGCCATGACCCTAGAGGAACATCATTAACATCCACAGCAGCATGAAACTGAACCTTAGAGGCTTCACGCCATCAGCAGCCACCTGTTCTAGTTCACTAGCCAGCTGGCCATGGGCCTGCTTGGCCAATTGCATAACAGTATCCCATCTAGATTTCTGATACCTAGCTACATAAGCCATATAATTTGCTTGCCTGAGTCCCAGAGAGGCTGCCATATACTGTTTTTTTTTTGCCATGGCATCAATCTTCCTGGAATCCTTGTCAGGAGGATGTGAAGCCAAGGAATATTACCTTTATCACAGGCAGCAGCCTGAACTACTCACATGACTGCATTGTTGAGAAAGGAATTCTGTATCAGGGCCTGACAATGTATACCTTCTGTCCATCTTTTTATCTACAGGAGGCACAGAATTAGGAGCTTTTAAAATTTTAATTGTTTGTTTCCTAAAAGACTTATGTAAAGGAATAGACAATCTCCTAGACTCTGGAATATCCATCATTTCTACAAAATCAGGCTCCTCTTGCTCATCCACAGCCTCTTCTAAAGGAAGCTGGAGGGTTTCAGCAACTTTTATAAAACATAAAATGAGATGGGGACTCAGACAGCATAGGGGAGATTCTAAAGGTCTGTCTGGGAGATGTCCGGTTCAATGGGCACACCCAGACCTTCCCAGCCACATTCATACTGTTCATAATCCTCCTCCCTCCTCTGGTTCATAAAATTCCTCAATATCATAATCCTGAACCACTGGGACCGACGAACCGACCTTTTACCAGATAGTGGTGGTTCGGACGGACCCTGAGACAGTGACTGGACAATTTGTATGGCTTTGTTATCTCTGCAGCAGTTGGAGAAGAATTTTGGACTCCAGACCTGCTGATTTTCTTGTTTTCTTTACTGGAATTGGTTCCTCAGAACCAGCTTTTCTTTTGCCCGAGGAAGTCTGGCCCTGGTCAGAGGGCACTCCCTCTGGTTCGGTTGGCACCGAACCGGGCTGGCCATCCGGGTCAGCGGACTTTTTGGCCTCTCGTTCTGAGCCTGCCCAATCTTTTTTCCAGGGTGGCTGCAGGGAAATTCTTACATACCTGGCAGTCTGACTGGAGGTGGTCAAACCCCAGACAATAAACACATGTGGTGTGTGGGTCAGCCTTGGCAAAGACTTCCCCACAAACATCACAGTGTTGAAACCAATGGGCCGGTTTTCTTTTGGGTTTCTCAGACATAATGCCAGCCTAACCAAAAACTTTCCTTTCCTGCGGCAGTGCCAGGCAAGACACCTTATCGGTTCCTAACCGTATCACGGGTATTGGAAAAACGTAATAAATCCGTTTTTTTTTAGAACCGTAAGAACCGGAACCGCACTCTAAAATAGTAACTTTTAGTTTTAAATGAGTTTTAAATCCCACCGATCGTTCAAAACCGAACCGATAACTTACAAGTTCCACACAGACAAAACCTTCATTTACTTATGGTTACCACAGATAGAGCTTGAACGAACGGTTTTATGTTAAAATAAAACTATTCTCGTTAAATCCAACAGAGAAAACACTTTTAAACCGAGAAATGAACCGAGCAGAAGGAGAAATCTCCGGAGCGACTGTTCACTGAGGCAGAGTAAAGAATCTGACAGTTAAAGTTTGAAATGACACAGATAGAGCTGCTCTCGTGCCAAAATTCTATTTTGGAATGGTTTTAACCATTTCACTCCGGGGCAGTTCTAGAGCTGGAACAAACTGCTAATGTCTATAATATAGCAAGACTTCATGTTGTTTGAAAATGTTATTCCCAAAAGCTAATTTTCTACTATGGTTATAGAAAATATTGGCATAGCTGTTGATCTGGGTTTTCTGGGTGCCTCCTATGCTGTGTGCTGTACCTCTGCATTTTTATCTGGACTCTTACCCTCCTCTGGTCCTCAGTATTATTTCTATGCATAAATGAGGCAGCCATCTTTTTTTTCCTTGAGAAATAATTACTTTAAAACGTTCATAAAATCCTTAAATGTTAATGAAAACTGAACATTTTACCACCAAAATAAATTAAAAGACATATGGCATTAATTAGGAAGAAAGAAAGGTGGGGTCAAATTTTAACCCACTTTCGTTCCACTGCTGCTTTAATATTCTTGGATGTATCTCGTCCGGCCCCATTGCCTTGTCCAGTCTCAGATTTTCAAGTTCCTTTAGGACTCTCTCCTCCCTAAATGGACTTGTGTCCAACTCCCTTCCATCGATGCTCTTATCGCTTAACTGAGGACCCATGCCTTCCCCTTCTTCTGTGAATACTGAACAAAAATATTTGTTCAGGATTGCTGCTTTCTCCAGGTCCCCCTCCACACACTCCCCTCCTTCCCCTTTTAGCCTAACAATGCCAACCCCTGGTCTTTCTTCCTTCACTAACGTACCTGAAGAATGTCTTGTCCCCTTTCATTACTGCCTGGGCTATTTATTTCTCCATTTGCACCTTTGTGCTGCTGACTGCTGACCGCTAGGCCCACCTAGTCTGCCCATTTTCCTTGCCTGCATCAGCGGCCACCGACCATTCTTGGTCATTGGCTTTCGTCTCTTTCCCACCTCTAGGGTTCCCTTGTGCCTGTCCCATGCATGTCTGAATTCCCCCACTGTGCTGGCTCCCACCACCTCTTGGGGTACTTTATTCCATGCATCCACCACCCTTTCTGTGAAGAAAAACTTCCTCACATTACCCTTTATCCTACCCCCCCTAACCTCATATCACGCTGCTTGTCCTTCTACATCGCTTATACTGAAAAATGTCACCCACCTGGATTTGGTTGAAGCCCTTACGATACTTGAAGGTTTCAATCATATCTCCCCACTGCCAACTCTCCTCCAGTATACATACTGAGGTGTTTCAGTCTCTCCTCATATGTCTTCTGGTGCAAGTCCCTTACCATCTTAGTTGACATTCTCTGGACCACCTCTATCTTGTCCACATATTTGTGAAGATGTGGCCTCCAGAACTGTACTCCATAATCCAGATGAGGCCTCCCAACCATTTTGTACAGTGGCATCATCACCTTCCTGATTCTGTTAGTAACATCCCTTTCTATGCATCCTAACATCCCACTGGCCCTCCCCACCACCTTGTGACATTGTTTGGCCACCTTTAGGTCATCTGAGATAATTATCCCTAGATCTCTTTCTTTCTTGGTGACTACTAGAAAAGAGGTAATACTTCCCCTCTATAGATACCTGGTGAGGCCTCACCTAGAGTACTGTGCCCAGCTCTGGAGTCCTCACCTCAGAAAGAATAAGGATATAGAAACCTTCAACTTCCTTAAAGGAATTAACAAAGTGAACTGCGGGAAACTACTTAGCCTGAATACCAACTTGCAGCATGGAAATTAACAGGAGGTAAGTTCAGTAGAGATGTGAGGAAGTGCTACTTTACGGAAATGGTGGTGGAAACTTGGAACAGTCTCTCAGCTAAAGTAGTGGGTGCAGAAACAGTCAGGGGATTCAAGCAGGGCTGGGATATAATGAAGGGAACAGTAGTTACCGGGGGCAATGGGACCAAGGAGGAGAATAGAGCAAGGATGCGGAGGGTTAGTCCCCTGGAGGAACAGTAGGTTCCAGGGATTATAGGGAACTTGGGCAGGATGGATGGACCTCTGGTCTTTTTCTGCCATCACTGTATATGTTTCTGTGTTTCTATTTTAGCACCTACCCCCCCCCCCCGCACTTCTTTGCGTTGAATTTCAACTGGCACATTTTGGACTATCTTTCCAACTCACCTTGGTCCCTCCTCATTTTTACAACCCCCTCAGGAGTGTCTATCCTAAACACAGAAACATAGAATTTGATGGCAGATAAGGACCACTTGGCCCACCCAGTCTGCCCATTTCCCTACCTAATGGATAAGCTGCAGATCCTAGTCAACCAGCAGCCTACTTCTTTCTACCCCCACCCACTAGAATTGCCTTATGACTGTCCTATGCATGCTTGAATTCAACCACTGTTTTTGACTCCACAACCCCAGCACCCAGCACTTACAATCAGTCTTTGCACCCCTAACACCTTACCTGGCATATTCCCTCGACAAAACCCCCTGGCTGCTCTGTCTCCCACCCTCGCCCACCTCTCCCCCCATATCTCCACTCCTGCCCCTACCCCCATCCACCTCCTGTACTCCCCCACCCCTGCACCTCCTACCCCCTCAATCTCCTACCCTCACTTCTCCCCATCGACCCCCTCCTCCCTTGTCGTGCTCATAGCTCAAGTCTTTGTACTGGTTATTACATGACTGTAAGTCAGTGACGTTATGTTTGTAACTAAAAATGATGACTGTTGCACACGCTGATGTGGAACCTTTGTAAAAGAGCCTTGGCTCAAAGGTATTGTAATCCTAGATTGAAATAAATAAAATAAATAAATAAAACAACCTCCTCCGGAAGGCCATTCCATGCATCCACAACCCTCTCCGTGAAAAAAATACTTTTACATTACCTCTGGCCGCCCCATTTTCAAGTTGCTTTGTTCTTGCACATCTCTTTTTTGAAAGATGCTACCCTCTTGGACTTTGTTGATTCCCTTGAAGTACTTGAAAGTTTCTATCATGTCCCCCCCTCCCTCCTTTCCTCGAGGCTATACATATTAAGCTCCTTTAGTCTCTCTCTTCATATGTCTTCTGGTGCAGACCCTGCTGGTGCTTTGTCCACCTTCAGTTTTAGGAGTTCTTGCAGAACCCTTTCTTCTGTGAAAGGACTGGGATCGACCCCCCTATCAAGAGGAAGTTGTTATCCCTCTGTACAGACAGTTGGTGAGACCCCATCTGGAGTACTGTGTCCAGTTCTGGAGACCCCATCTCCACAACGACATAGACAAGATGGAAGCTGTCCAGAGGAGGGCAACTAAAATGGTGCAGGATCTGCAAGAGAAGCCGTATGAGGAGAGACTAAAGGAGCTTAATATGTATACCCTGAGGAAAGAAGGGAGAGGGGGACATGATAGAAACTTTTAGGCACCTCAGTGGAATCAACAAAGTCCAAGAGGGTAGCATTTTTCAGAAAAGAGACTTGCAAGAACAAGGGGACACAATTTAAAGATAGAAGGGCGGTCTGGGGCAATGTGAGGAAGTATTATTTCACAGAGAGGGTAGTGGATGCATGGAACAGCTCTCCTGAGGAGGTTGTGGGGTCTAAACTGTGGAGAATTCAAAATGCATGGGACAGACATAAGGCAATTCTTGTGGAGGGTAGGAAGAAATAGGCTGTTGGTTAACTAGGATCTGCGGCCTATCCTGTAGGTAGGGAAATGGGCAGACTAGATGGGCCTAGCGGTCCTTATCTGCCGTCAAAGTCTATGTTTCTATGTTTCCTGTTTTCTACTGGTGATGCCTCCCCCTATGCATCCCAGTATCCCCCCAGCCCTCCTTACTGCCCTCTCACATTACTTGCCCACCTTTAAGTCATCTGATATGACTACCCCCAGGTCCCTTTCCATTTTTGTTGTTGTTAGCATCTCACCCCCCCCCCATTGTGTACTCTTCTCCTGGGTTTTGTTTCCAGGTGCATTACGTATACAGCGATACACGAGACAGTGTCGGCAGATAAGGGCCTATGGCCCACCCAGTCTGCCCATTTAAGCTTGTAAGTTCAGTTTATGTTTTCCTAGAAGTCTGTTGCCCCTACCCTGACCTCCAGAATTCCTTTATGTCTATCCCATGCATTCTTAAATCCTGTGATTGTTTCAGCCCTCACCACTTCCTCTGGCTGGGTGTTCCACTTGTCCACCACCCGTTCTGTGAAGAAATTCTTCCTCATGTTTCCTCTGAATCGTCCTCCCTCCAACTTCATCCCATGCCCTCTAGTCCTGGAACATCTTTTTCAGTTAAAAATAGTGTATTCCTGCACCCTGTTCCTCCCTATGAGATACTTGTATGTCTCTATCATATCCCCTCTCTCCTTCCTCTCCTCCAGGGAGTACATGTTCAGTTCCTTCAACCTGTCTTCATAGGACTTGTGATGCAATCCATGCACCATCTTTGTTGCCCTCCTCTGAACCTTCTCTACCCTGTCTATGTCCTTACATAGGTATGGTCTCCAGAACTGTACACTGTACTCCAGGTGGGGCCTGACTAGTGTCATGTACAGCGGAATTATGACCTCCCTTTTCCTGCTGGTGATGCCCCTGCCTATACATCCCAGCATCCTATTTGCTTTACCTGCTGCCTTGTCGCACTGTTTCCCTACCTTGAGGTCATCAGAGATGATAACCCCAAGATCCCTTTCTTGCTTGGTGCATGCTATATCCTCACCCCCCAACTGATATATTTAGCCAGGGTTTTTGTGCCCCATATGCATTACCTTGCACTTCTTTGCATTGAATTTCAACTGCCAAACCCCTGACCATTCTTCAAGTTTCTGCAGGTCCCTTCTCATTCTGTCTACACCCTCTGGTGTGTCTACTCTGTTACAGAGCTTTGTGTCATCAGCGAACAGTGAAATTCTGCCTTCTAGGTCCTGTGCAATGTCACTGATGAAGATGTTGAATAGGACCGGTCCCAGCACTTATCCCTGTGGTACCCCACTTGTCACTCTTCCCTCTGTAGAGCGACAACCATTTACCACCACCCTCTGTGTCCTGCCACCCAGCCAGTTACCTACCCACCACACTACTGTCCTGCCCACACCCATATTCCCCAGTCTGTGTAATAGTCTTCTATGTGGCACAGTGTCAAAGGCCTTGCTGAAGTCCCGATAGGCCATGTCCACTGCCCTTCCCTGATCCACCTCCCTAGTCATCCAGTCAAAAATTCAACGAGGTTGGTCTGACATGACCTCCCCTGTGAAACCATGCTGTCTGGGTCCTGTAGTCCATTGACAACCAGATGTTCCACCAATCTCTCCTTCAGTAGTGCTTCCATGATCTTCCCACTACGGAGGTGAGGCTGACTGGTCTGTAGTTCCCTGCTTCTCTTGTTCCCACTTTTGTATAGGGGACACATCTGCTGTCCTCCAGTCTTTGGGTACTCTCCTGTTTCCAGTGATCGCAAACAGGATAGCCAGAGGTTCAGCCACCACCTCTCTTAGTTCTTTAAGGACCCTGGGGTGTGCCCCATCTGGCCCCATTGCTTTATCAACTCTTATTACTTCCAGTTCCTTCAGGACCCTTTCTCGTGTAAAGGGACTTGTGTCCATTTCTGCACCATTCTCACCCCTTGTACTCCCTTCAGACCCATTACCCTCCTCTTCCTCAGAAAGATTGAGCAGAAATACCTGTTCAATATGTCAGCTTTACTGTTGTCATCCTCCACGCGACTCCCATCCTCCCCTTCAGTCTCACTATCCCTCCCTTGTCTTTCTTTTTTTCACTTATGTACCTATAAAAGGTTTTGTCCCCTACCCACTGATTTTGCAATGTGTTCTTCTGTCTGAGCTTTGGCTTCCCTTACTGACCTCCCTGCCTCCTTTGCTTCTCCTGGTACTTCTCCCTATCTCCTTCTGCCTGTATCTTTTTGTACTGCCTGAATGCAATCTTTTTGGCTTTCACTTTCTTCTCGCTACCTCTTTGGAAAACCATAATGGTCTCCTCTTCCTTTTCCTTTTGCTAACCTGCTTAATGCATAATTCTGTTGTTCTTGTAATCCCCATTTTAAATACTGCCCACTGTTCCTCAACCCCTGATTCCTGTCCCATTCTCCTTAATGCCTCTTTCAAGTATCTCCCCATTTTCCCAAAGTCTGCCCCCCTAAAATCCAGGATACGTGTTTTTGTGTGGTTTGGTTCTGCTCTTTCTGTGATTTCAAACCACAATGACTGGTGGTCACTGTTCCCCAGGTGCTCCCCACTGTTACCCCCATCACACTGTCCCTGTTTGTGAGCACAAGGTCCAGTATTGCCTTCTGCCGAGTTGGTTCCATGACCAGTTGCTTGAGGAAGGCACCCTGAAGGAGTCCAAGATAAATCTGCTCTAGTTGATGTTGCTGCTGGGATGCTCCAGTCCACGTCTGGAATATTGAAGTCTCCAACCAGTACTACAAGATTCTTGTCTGCCATCCTTTGGATGGCTAGCATCAGCTCCCTATCTGTTTCTTCCTCCTGGGCTGGTGGTCTATAGACCACACCTGTGTGGATGGCTGTTCCCATTTTCCTTTCCAGCTTAACCCATATTATCTCTCCCCCATTTTGTTACTCCTGGATCTCTATGGCCCTTATGTCATTTTTCACATACAGTGCCACTCCTCCTCCTCCTCCCTTCCTGCCTGCTCTGTCTCTTCTGAATATGTTGTAGCCAGGTATGGCCATCTCCCAGTCGTGGTTATCATTACACCAGGTTTAAGTGATGGCCACAATGTCCAGGTCTGAATGCACCATGACAGCCTCCAGATCTTCCATCTTGTTGCTAAGGCACCTGGCATTTGCACACATGGCTTTCTATGATTTGACCTCCCTAGACTGTTTCACTGTTCTACTCCAGCCCCTTCCTTGGTTGTCCTTTATCCCTGGTTCTCCTTGCTGTCTGCCCTTCTGCTGAATTTTGTCCCTTTTCTGCCTATCCACCTCTTGGGCACTAATCTCCATCTTTTGCACACTGCTTTGCAGAGATAGCCACTCCTGTGGTTCACTGGTTCCACTGCTAGCTGTGGGGGGTGAGCAAGTACTATAGGTACCCTCCTTGCTGGCCTGCCACCCCCCTTTGCTAGTTTAAATGCTTGTCAATGTAGCATTTAAACTTATCATTGAGTGCTTGGATTCCCCTCCAGGATGGATGCAGACCATCAGGCTTGAACAAACCTCCATCCCTCCAGGTGGGTCCCCAGTCACCAATGAATCCAAACCCTTCCTCACAGTTCCAGTTCTTCAACCATGAGTTAAAGTTCCTGGTGCATGCACTGCTATGTCTCTCCTTGCTCTCGCAGGTACTTTGAGAAAGTGACAGAAGTAGCTACTTGCTTGAGACCCTCCCCAATTTCCTAAACTCTTCCTGAACTTCCTTGGCTCCCCATTTGCCAGGTCATTAGTACCTAGGTGGATAATGACATCCAGCTCACCCTCCCATCTTGCCTTCCCAGTGATCCCCAGGATCTTCCTTCCATCCCACCATGCTGTGGCACCTGGTGGGCACCTCACCTCCCCTCCCTGTCTTCCCCCTCCTGTGTTCCTAGCTGGATCCCTCTTATGATGGAGTCCCCCACCAGGATTCTCTTCCTCCTCCTCTGGGGTCCACTGCTTTCCCCGCTGAGGTCACCTCCTTGGCTAACCTCCACATCCTTTCCTTCCATTTCTCTGGGTACCTCTATTTGGTTGTCCTCGTTTGTCAGTGTGGCATATGAGTTCTTGAGTGGAATAGAATCTGGGATGTGCCTCTGCCTGACCGCTCTAACCCTCCCTGAGCCCACTGTCATCCAAGTGCTCCTCGTTCTTGGCATCCTTTGAGGCAGTTGCATTGGACTGGGTGGTCTCTAGATAGGGGTGATGGTACTCCTGATCCAGTTTACTTCTGCTCTGAGTCTGGCTACCTCATCCCACAGTCCAGAGAGATGCATGCAGATAGGGCAGCACCTCAGTGTCCAGAAGGTCTGCCTGAATATGGCTGCCCCACAGCCACTGCATTGCACCACTCCCCACATTATACTGCAGTTCCACTACTTGTCTGCTACTGAAGCTCTCCTAGTTCCCTTTTTATTAATTTACTGTCCTAAAAATCCTGTCACTGATCCTCAGATAATTTTCTTTAAAAAGAAAAAAGAAACCAATAAATAAATAAATGAGTCAAAGAGGTGGGCTTCTTCCCCTTATGCCCTTCTACTTACACCCTTACTATACCTGTGTTTTAGCTCCTGTCAATCAGATTTAACAGGGCATATAATTAAGAGTTGGGGAAGGGGAGGAAGGGGGGGGAAAATTTGCAGCAATTAAAGACAGCACAGAATTACACCACCACTATGTTTTAAATTTTCAACAGCCCAAAACCAATTATAAGTAAAGACAACAAAGAAAGTACAGTGTTACTAAAAGCCCACAATCTAAGTTTAAAGGAAAAATAGCAATTACCAGTTACTCTAAAGCACTGAATTGAATATGTTTCCTTCCTTCCCCTTCTGGTTTCTTCTGAGAAAATAAAACTCTACTTGCTACCTCAACTCTGACTAAGCCCCACCTCCAGTTATCACGTGGCTGAGGTCAGAGTCCAGACAATTAACACCCTTCACCCAACTACAGGGCAGTCAGAAAAGCCAAGATAAAATTTGCAGCAATTAAAGACAGCACAGAATTACACCACCACTATGTTTTAAATTTTCAACAGCCCAAAACCAATTATAAGTAAAGACAACAAAGAAAGTACAGTGTTACTAAAAGCCCACAATCTAAGTTTAAAGGAAAAATAGCAATTACCAGTTACTCTAAAGCACTGAATTGAATATGTTTCCTTCCTTCCCCTTCTGGCTCCTTCTGGACTTGCACTTCGTAGCATTAAATCTAAGCTGCCATACATTTAACCATTCCTCTAACCTTGCCAAGTCCCTTCTCATCCTTTCCACAGCACCTTGTGCATCAACTCTGTTGCAGAACTTAGTGTCTTCTGCAAAGAGACATACTTTTCCTTCCAGTCCCTCTGCAATGTCACTTATAAAGACATTGAAAAGGACCGGTACTAATGCTGAACCCTGCAGTACCCCACTAGTAACCCCCCTTTCTTCAGAGTGGACTCCATTTACTATTACCCTCTGTGTCCTATTCTCCAGCTAATTCTTTACCCAGACTATCATCTTGGGACCCACTCCCAGGCTGGCTAATTTGTATAATAACCTTTTGTGTGGGACTGTGTCAAATGCCTTGCTAAAGTCTAGGTAGGCCATGTCCACAGCCCCTCCCTGATCTACTACTTTGGTCACCCAGTCAAAGAAATCTATTAGATTCGTCTGGCACGACCTTCCTGCTATGAATCCATGCTGCCTTGGGTCCTGTGCCCCTCTGGCCTCTAGGCACTCGACAGTTCTTTCCTTCAGAAGTGATTCCATCATTTTCCCTATCACTGAGGTTAAATTAACAGGTCTCTAGTTTCCTTCTTCTGCCCTGCTCCCACTTTTGTGAAGGGGAATCACATCTGCCCTCCTCCAATCCTCAGATGTCATCAGCAATCAAGCAAACCTTCCCCTCCAGCCCTTTCCAAAATGTCACTAATGAAGACACTGAAAAGGACTGGCCCCAGGACTGATCCTTGCAGTACCCTACTGGCCACCCCCTTTCTTCGGAGTTAATCCCATTTACCACCATCCTTTGCTTTCTGTCCGTCAACCAATTTCCAATCCAGTTCTCTACTTTGTTGCCCATCCCCAGGCTACCAAACTTGTTAACCAGCCTTCTGTGTGGAACAGTGTCAAAGGCCTTACTGAAATCAAGTTAGGCAAATCCACCACTCCCTCTTGATCCACTTCCTTCATCACCCAGTCAAAATAATCTATCAGGTTTGTTTGACATGACCTTCCTGCTGTGAATCCATGCTGCCTCGGGTCCTGTGCTCTGCTAGATTCTAAGTGTTCCACAATCATTTCCTTTAGCAGTGCTTTCATAATCTTGCCAACTATTGAGGTGAGGCTGACCAGTCTATACTTACCTGCTTCCTAACTGCTTCTGCTCTTGTGAATAGGGACTACATGTGCCTGCTTCCAATCCTTTGGAACCACCCCTGCATTAAGCGACTCATTAAACAGGGCTGCCAGTGGTGCTGCTAGTTCCTTTAGTATCCTGGAGTGTATACCATCTGGACCCATCACTTTGGCGAGTTCCTTCAGGACTCTCTATTCTGTAAAAGGAATGGTGTTTTCCTCCCTCCCTCCAATGTTTCTGTTTCCCAATTGTGGTCCCTGTCCCTCCCCCTCATCAGTGAATACTGAGCAGAAATATTTGTTGAGTATAGATGCTTTTTCTAGGTCCCCCACAACACACACCCTTCCCTGCCCTCTGAGCCATACAATTCTTCCCCTGGTCTTCTTTCTTTCAATACTGTACCTGCAGAAAGTCTTGTCTCCTTTTCTAATTGTTTGTGCTAATCTTTCCTCTGTTTCCGCCTTCACTCTCCTTGCTGCTTTTCCTGCTTCCCTTTGCCTTTCTAGGTATACCTCCTTATCCTTGTCCCTCTGTTACTACTTACATTTTCTGAAAACCACCTTTGTGTCTTTAACTTTCCCTGCCACCTCCCTTCCTATTCTGACTCAATGCCCCATGGGTCACCACTCCAGTGAAATTTCTACAAAATAAAACTGAAAGGCTCTTGTCTAGATTCAATCTCACAGTCTCCTGTTTATCAGGCTGCAGAACTCTCCACCAAGCTACCAAGCTGGCACAGCAGTAAAGCTCAACTCTTTAGCTTGAGGTCAAAGCCCTGCCTGCGGGACAGCCCTATCTTATCCATAATGTCTGCCACCAATGCAGCACTGCCTCAGAGGCAACTTTCTTTAAAATAATCTGTTTCATGCACCACTGAGTCACGCTGACACTAAACGCCAGTCCCTGTCATTTTTTTTTAAACTTTTTTTTTCCTTTTAATTATTAAACAAATACAGTGCATTTCATATACATTATACATTACAGGTACACACATCCACAAGTTAATAGTAAGCAATAAATAATCTTTTAATTGCAATGGTGGGATTGCATTTAACCCTTTTGATACAATTATCCCATAGCAACCTGCAGAGACAATCCAGTAACACCCCATCCCCAGCTGCCCTCTTCTTCCATCTGCATGTCCACCCCCAGTTGTTATTGTGGGGACCTCCCTTCCCCTCGTCTCCTCAAAACTCAATCTTACAATGTATCTAATCATCATCATGGTAGAAAGGTGGATCTCTTGCTGAGTTAAATAACACCCATGCCCTCCATCTATTTTTGAATTGTCCTCCATAACTTATAGCCCCAGCTATCACACATTCTAGTAGACAATGTTCTACTTTCAAGTCATGCCAGCTTTCTACTGTAAGAGATCTGACCTGCTTCTATAGCCTAGTAATTGCCTTCTTGGCTATAAGGAGAAACGTATAAATAAGAGATCTTTGCTGTATGTTATAGTTTTCCAGAGGGATTAACAGCAGTGTCAACTGTGAGCTAAGTGTCAAGTCTGGTGAAAAAATGTCCATCAAGGCCTGCTCAACCTGTTGCCAGAAAACTTGTAATTAGCAGCATCCCCCAAAAATATGTACCTTGTCAGCCCACTCCTCCCCACATTGTCTCCACATTCTGTCCCCAGTGTAGAAACATAGAATTTGACGGCGGATAAGGACCGCTAGGCCCATCTAGTCTGCCCATTTCCCTACTTACAGGATAGGCCGCAGATCCTAGTTAACTAACAGCCTATTTCTTCCTACCCCACACAAGAATTGCCTTATGTCTGTCCCATGCATTCTTGAATTCTCCCACAGTTTTAGACCCCACAACCTCCTCAGGAAGGCTGTTCCATGCATCCACTACCCTCTCTGTGAAATAATACTTCCTCACATTGCCCCAGAACCGCCCTCCTTCTATCTTTAAATTGTGTCCCCTTGTTCTTGCAAGTCTCTTTTTCTGAAAGATGCTACCCTCTTGGACTTTGTTGATTCCACTGAGGTACTTAAAAGTTTCTATCATGTCCCTCCTCTCCCTTCTTTCCTCAAGGGTATACATATTAAGCTCCTTTAGTCTCTCCTCATATGGCTTCTCTTGCAGACCCTGCACCATTTTAGTTGCCCTCCTCTGGACTGCCTCTATCCTGTCTATGTCCTTGTGGAGATGGGGTCTCCAGAACTGGACACAGTACTCCAGATGGGGTCTCACCAACTGTCTGTACAGAGGGATAACAACTTCCTGTTTTCTGCTGATGATGCCTCTCCTATACATCCCAGTATACCCCAGCCCTCCCTACTGCCTTCTCACATTGCTTGCTAACCTTAAGGTCATCTGATATGATTACCCCAGCTCCTTTCTTTTTTGTTGTTGTTACTATCTCCCAACCATTGTGTATTCTTCCCCTGGGTTCTTGTTTCCCAGGTGCATTATTTGCACTTCTTTGCATTGAATCCTAGCTGCCATACTTCGACCATTCCTCCAACCTTGCCAAGTCCCTTTTCATCCTTTCCACGCCTCCTTGTGTATCAACCCTGCTGCAGATCTTTGTGTCATCTGCAAAGGCATACTTTTCCTTCCAGTCCTCTGCAATGTCACTGATGAAGACATTAAAAGGACTGGACCCAATACTGAACCCTTTGCACCACTAGTAACCCCCCTTTCTTCAGAGTGGACTCCATTTACAATTACCTTCTGTGTCCTGTTGTCCAGCCAATGTTTTCAGGCTACCACCCTGGGTCCCACTCTCAGGCTGGTTAATTTGACTATTAATCTTTTGTGTGGGACTGTGTCAAATGCCTTGCTAAAGTCTAGGTAGGCCATGTCCACAGCCCTCCCTGGTCTACTACTTTGGTCACCCAGTCAAAGAAATCTATTAGATTTGTCTGACATGACCTTCCCGCTGTGAACCCATGCTGCCTTGGGTCCTGTGCCCACTGGCCTCTAGGTACTGAACTATTCTTTCCTTCAGAAGTGACTCCATCACTTTCCCTACCACAGAGGTCAGACTGACAGGTCTGTAGTTTCCTGCCTCTGTCTTGGACCCACTTTTGTGAAGGGGAATCACATCCGCCTTCCTCCAGTCCTCGGGTACCACATCATCCTCCCATGATTTATTAAAAAGAGTAGCCAGTGGTTTCACTAGTTCTCCCTTAATTATTTTAGAATTCTGGGGAATTCCATCAGGACCCATTGCTTTGTCCACCTTCAGTTTTAGGAGTTCTTGAGAACCCTTTCTTCTGTGAAAGGACTGGGATCAACCCCTATCAAGAGTGCTTCTGTTAATTGGATTAGGCACTTCCTCCTCTTTGTGAATACTAAGCAGAAATATTAGTTCAGTATTCCTGCTTTTTCACTGTCCACCTCTGCCCACCCACCGCTCATTCTATTCAGCCTCACTATCCCTCCCTTTGTCTTTCACGCCATTGATGTACCTATAAAATGTTTTATCCCCTCTTAACTGAGTTGGCTATCTTTTCCTCAGTTTGGCTCTGCTATTCTGACTTCCCTCCCTGCTTCCTTCTGCCTTAACTGGTACAGCTCTCTGTCCTGCTCCTTCTGTGTTTCCTTATACTTCCGAATGCTATCTTTTTTTCCTGACTTTCACAGCCACCTCTTTTGAGAACCATAGTGGCTTTTTCTTTCGTTTTGATTTGTTTATTTGCTTCACACAAAGGCTTGTTGCCTCTGTGATGGCAGTTTTGATAATTCCCATTGTTGCTCCACACCTCCTTCTAGCCTGTTTGCTAGTGCTTTTCTGAGGCACTCTCCCATCTTGCCAAAGTCAGCCCTCCTAAAGTCCAGTACCCTCACTTTTGTATGGCTTGACTCTGTAGCTGAGTTTAACGTGAACCACACTGTTTGATGGTCACTTGTCCCCAGATGGCAACCCACTTCTAGATCTGAGATTCTCTCACTGCCCCCGTTTGAGAGTACGAGGTCTAAGATTGCTCCCTCACGAGTGGGTTCCAAACTAGCTGTCTAATGCCTGCCACCTGTAGGGCATCAAGAATGGCCCTGCTCTTGGATGTGGCTGCAGCAAATGTGCTCCAGTAACATCTGGCATATTCAGGTCTCCCATCAACAGTATCTCCCCTTTCTCTGCCATTCTAAGAATGCCTTCTATCATATCCTTGTCCATTCCTTCCCCCTGACATGGGGGTCTGTACACAACCCCTGTGCGGATTGTGGTGCCCTTTCCAGTCTCCAAGGTGACCCACAGTGCCTCCTCCCTGTTTACTCTTTTGTTCAGTTGCTTTTATCCCTTCCTTTACATAGAGAGCTATTCCTCCCCCTCTTCTCCCCTGCCTGTCTCTCCTGTAGGTTATGTACCCTGGTATGTTAACATCCCAGTCATGGTTCTCTGTGTACCATGTTTCTGTGACTGCTACGATATCCAGGCATCCCTCTTCCAATAAGGCCATCAGCTCAGGGAGCTTGTTGCCCAGACTACGGGCATTGGTACTCATTACCCTCCATTTCCTGATGGCCTTACTCCCTTTTGCCCCATCCCTGTCCTTCTTGCCTTTGTCACTTTCTCCATTTACCCTGCTCTTCTCCCTATCGACACCTCTATGTTGGTGTTTGCCGTGACTTACTACCTTGATTATTTGGGGGCTAGGATTTTCCTGCTCTTTCCAGTGCCTCCCCTTGGCTAGTTTAAAAGCTTGCCAATGAAGCATTTAAACCTGTCACCTAGATTCTGGTTCCCTCCCGGACAGATGCAGCCCATCATGCCAGTATAGGCTTGCATCACTCCAGGTGGACCCCCAGTCCCCAATGAAGCCAAATCCCTGAGCTCCACACCAGTTTTTCAACCACTGATTGAATCCCATGGTGCAGAACACCCTAGCCTCTCCTATGCCATAGATGGGTAGCACCTCCGAGAAGGTTACCATGCGTGCTACTTGACTAAGGTCCCTCCCCAATTCCACAAACTCTTCCTGCACTTCTCTAATCCCTTTCTTAGCCAGGTCATTTGTCCCTAGGTGGACAATGACATCCAGCTCCCTCCCCTGTGCAGCTGCTCTGGCAATCCTGAGGATTCGCTCCCTGTCCCTCCAAGCCATGGTACCAGGCAGGCACCTTGCCTCCTCTCCCTTCCTCCCCAGTTCTACCTTCCTAACAATGGAGTCCCCACCAGGAGTTGTTTCTTCCACTGCAGGGTCCCTGCCACCCTCCTGTGGGACTCCTTTGTGGAGGTTCCCAGCATCCTCCTTGGTCTCCACTGTGGGTGCCTCCATAGAGGAACCACACTTTGCCAGAATGGCATAGGAATTGTGAGAGGTACAACGAGGGTGCGCCTCTGTTCCACCACCTCACCCTCCCTGAGCCCACTGTGGTCCAAACCGCCCTCTTCTTGGCAACCTCTGAGGCAACGGCAGTGGCACTGGTGGTCCCTGGATGGAAGAGGAGGTCCCACAAATCCTGGCCAACTCAGCCTGGAGATGAGCAACCTCCTCCCTCAGCCCAGAGAGGTGCCTGCAGATGGGACAACACCGCATCCTCCAGAACATCTCCCGAAGACTGCTGCTCCACAGCCACTGCACTGCACCACTCCAATCATGTCTTATTTCTGGCCCCTTAACTGTTTGCAATCCTTACTCTTTCCTCTGTTTTTTTTCTCTCTCTCTCCTTACTTTCTGCCTGTGTGCCCTTTAAGCTCCTGATTGTCCTATTCTGAGACAAGAAAATCCTATATTTCGCAGTAGACCACTTACTTGCTCAGAGGCAGACCTCCAGCAGCTAGAGGGGTCCGGAGAGCTACTCTTGCCCTTCTAGGATGGTGGGTCCTTGGTGGTTCTGTGATCACTCACTTTCTGCCCCTAAACAGGAAGTTCCTGTTGTCAGTCAAATCCTGTGCCTATAAAAATAGAACTAGCTGGTGGGGGGGTAGAGGGGAGGGAAGGAGGGCAATATAGTCCCAGCAGAGAAGCAGAGCCCCCCACTTACCAGAGCTTTCTACAAGTAATTTAAACCTCACAGCAGTTAAGCCCTTTCAGTCACCTGAGATTTACACCTAGATAACTCTTCAGATACCCATTCAGTTCAATTAACCCAAACACACACTTTTTTTTTTGTATGTTAGTTTTTTTACCCTTAATTAAAGGTCAAATACAAAAGTTCTTCTACTTTAGTCCCAGCAGAGAAGTTCAGTCACACAACAGTCCTTTCTCCTGGTGTCTTCTGCTAAGTTATTAGCAGAAACTTTCTAAGGCAGTCTTTAAATGTAGCTTCCTTCTAGTTAAGCCACTCCCCCTACTTACCAGATCTTTCTACAAGTAATTTAAACCTCACAGCAGTTAAGTCCTTTCAGTCACCTGAGATTTACACCTAGATAACACTTCAGATACCCATTCAGTTCAGTTAACCCAAACACACACACTTTTTTTTTTTTGGTATGTTAGTTTTTTTACTCTTAATTAAAGGTCAAATACAAAAGTTCTTCTACTTTAGTCCCAGCAGAGAAGTTCAGTCACACAACAGTCCTTTCTCCTGGTGTCTTCTGCTAAGTTATTAGTAGGGAAACACTTTACCAAATTAGCTGGTGTATTGAAGTACCAGTTGTGAGACTTCCATGCAAATTCTCTCCAATAGGGGGCTGATGAAGCCCCCAGTGAGGGACGGGTGTATCTTAACCAGAGATCATAGGACACTCTCGATGGCAATTCCTTATTCCATGCCTCCAACACTGTCTCTGAGGTATCCGATATGAGCTAAGTCCTCTATATAGGCATCCTATCAAGTGAGGCTGGATGGACCCTCAGATTGCATAAATAACCAACGTCAGAAACAAAGGAAGCTGATTTGGCATGTAGCTTCTTACAGGGCACTTTTGTAGAAGGAAATCCTGTACTTGTAAATATCTAAAGTGATCCCTATGAGGTAGACCAAATTCCCGCTGAAGCTGAATGAAAGGGACCACCCTCTGCGTATCTAGGAATTGAAAAATAAATGAGAGGCCGTGTCTACACCATGTTCGAAATGTTAAATCAAAATGGACTGGTAAAAAATCAGCTTCTGTGACTAATAACCTTAGGTAATAAAACACACAGGAGAAAGAGGGGAAATACTATAAAGGCCTTCAAGTTCCTTAAAGGAATTAACAAAATGAACTGCGGGGAACTATTTAGCCTGAATACCAGCTCGCAGTATGGAAAAATGAGGAGGGTTGGAAAAATGAGGAGGGACCTAGGTGAGCTGGAAAGATGGTCCAAAATGTGCCAATTGAAATTCAACACAAAGAAGTGCAAAGGGGGGAGGGGGGGTAGGTGCTAACATAAAAACACAGAAACATACACAATGATGGCAGAAAAAGACCAGAGGTCCATCCATCCTGCCCAAGTTCCCTATAATCCCTGGAACCTACTGTTCCTCCAGGGGACAGGTCCCATTACTGGCAGAGATCTCACTCTGTACCAAATTTGGAGGGTATGATGTACTCCTGTATAAAGGTCTGTTAATTCTGGCAAGTGAGTGAGGGGGGCAAAGATTACCTTCTTCGGGTCATGAAGGTCATTAATAAAAATTATATTTTCTTTCAAGGCTGCTGAACACTTGGGTTTAGCCATGCCAGTATTCAAGATACTCCTACCGATACAGCACATTGGCTAAGATCTGGAAGGTTTAAACCTCCTCTGTCCTTTGGAAGTTGTAACATGAACCAACAGATACGTGGTTTGTGGCCATCCCATACAAATCTAAATAGAGTTTTGTTCCAGGAGATAAAATAAGTCTTTGGGGGAGGGGGGCAAAAGGGATTGTCTGAAATAGATACAATAGTCTAGTTACAATATTAGATTGAATAGTGGCTATTGTCAGATAAAAGGGAAGCTTCAACTGGGACCATGTATATATATATTGGCTTCTAACACTTGTGTCAATGGTTCATAGTTTACTAAAATCAAATTAGAGGTCTGCAGAGGTAGTTGGACTCCGAGATATTTTAATTTTGTAGCTCGCCATTTCAATGGCAACTTTCGTTTTACTTGAATGGAAGTGGTAAAATTGAGTACAAGAATCTCTGTCTTTGATGGGTTAATGAGATATCCAGAAACTACTGCAAAATAGTCAAGGGTCTGCCAAGCCCTAACTAATGATGTCTCCAAGTCTGTTAGGGTCAGCAACACATCATCTGCATAAAGTGACATGCAAAATGATTCTCCCCTCAGCTCCACCCTTTGTATCTCTCCGGAGGTCCTTATGGTCATAGCCAAAGGCTCTATATAAAGAGCGAATAATAAAGGTGACAAAGGGCACCCCATCTAGTCCCCCTTTCCAGAGCGATAGAGTTCACTCTTATATAAGCTCGTGGATTAGCATAAAGATTACTGAGCCATGTAACAAAGTCCGATGGAAACCCAAATGCAATCAGTACCTGTCAGAGAAACCCCCAGAGCACCCTATCGAATGCTTTATAGGCATCCAGGCTAGCTATCACAACATGTATTGAAGTTCTAGAAACGTAATTCATAAGATGAATAATTCTAATAGTATTATCAGAAGTTTGTCTGTGCTTTAAAAATCTCGATTGGTCCCGGTGGATTATATCTGGTAGCATGTCTTCTAATCTCCATGCCCATGTATATTTTATAGTCGCAATTTGAAATACAGATATGGGCCGATAAGATTCAGGGTGTCTGGGGTCCCTGCTTGGCTTAGGGATTGTTGAAATAACTGCACAGGACAAGGAAGCCGGGGAAGGATCTCCATTTTGAACTTCTAAAAAGGTTTGTCATATCAAATTAATTAAAGAGGGAAGGTGAGTCTTGTACCATTCCTAGGGAAAACCATCAGGGTCTAGGGATTTAAGGGTTTTCACTTGCTTGACTGCCCCTTCCCCCCAATTTCAGCTTCTGTTAGAGGGGCCTGAAGTGTTTCCTCTTGAGTTGGGGTTAGTTTAGGGAATCGTAAAGTTGAAAGGAACTGTTCAATCTGGTGATCCGTTGGGGGGAGGGCATGTATTAGAATACAACTCTCTATAATAGTTTTTTTGTTGTTGTTGTTTTGTTTTGTTTTTTTAACATGTCATGATTTTTTCTCCTGGTCAGAACAGTCCCTCACCGACCCCCAGCCACCGGCACCTGCACCCCTGGAGTCAGTCTTGGTGTGTGAATTTATATGTCCCATCGCATACTCCGGCTTATGGCAGCATC
The DNA here is from genome assembly GCA_016271365.2 of Neoceratodus forsteri. Classification (NCBI taxonomy): domain Eukaryota; kingdom Metazoa; phylum Chordata; order Ceratodontiformes; family Ceratodontidae; genus Neoceratodus; species Neoceratodus forsteri. The sequence goes on from CM057452.1 coordinate 123,223,688, forward strand.
CCCCCCAGGACCTGCGGCAACGGAGCTGTTGAAGATGCCTCTCGACTCCAAGGGCACAAGGCTGGCCATCAGCCACCGAGGTTGCCACACTGATTTTTCACCAATATCTTTTGTACCCCTGAGGCGTTGGTCATGCAATGGCATCGCACAGACATTCAGATGCCCGCCGCACTCCTCCCCTTGAGTATGCTGCCATCTGAGTGCACCTAGCCTCCACTAGGTGTCACTGCGGTGTGGTGCATAGCCCTCACCCACCCTGAAGGAAGGAGAGCAGTTGCAGGATGCTCAATCCTTCGTTCCCCCTGCCAGTCCCTGGCGGCCCGAGTCAGTTCCCAAACCCGGGTCACCGGTGTGGCACGAGGTTTTGTGTCCAGTGCCTCAACCCTCAGTGCCAGTGGGCCGGTTGTATAATAGGTTTGAAATATGGAAAGAATGTCCAGAGTAGTCCTTTTCACCACTCCAGACATAGGATCATGCATTTTTGTTACAGTAACCGCCTATCTAAAATCTCAAAGTCTCTTAGCTAGGCTTCGTGCCCCTCTAGGGCCTCCTTCATAATAATATTTTTTAACTGTTGCATTTTAGCCTGCACTTGACAGTCAATTATGGCCTGAAGCTCCCCCTCGATACACTGGATTTCCAATTTTGTGGATCCCATATTTGGTGTTTGGCCTTGTTGTAATGAGCTCAAACGAGCTTGAAGGCTCCTATATCTGCTTTCCCTCTGCTTTTGCTTTCGAGCAGCATATGCAATTAATTCCCCATGAATTACTGCCTTCAAAGTATATCAGATTAGTGCTGTTGAAATAGCAGGTGTGGAATTCTCCTCAATAATCTGAGGGATCCTCCTCTCATGGTTCAAAGTAAATCAACTCAACCATTGAAATTTATAAATGTAAAAAATACTTTTTCATGTGAATTATTTCTTTTATTTTGTTGAATAAATCATCAGTCTTTGTTGTTTTTTTTGTTTTTTAAATCTTCAAGAAATTAAAATCCCAGAGTTTTCAAAAAGCTCCAAAAAATATTGTCATATGTAACATTTCAGAACATATCTAGTTCTTTCATCAGATAAAAAGCCTCTAAATAACTTCGTCCAAGGTACAACATTCAAATCAGAAAAAAATCAGACATATACATACTTCATTAAATACAAGATATATATTTCTCCTTCTAAATTCAAAAATTTACCATGAATCTTTGTTTAAATATAGACAGGGGGAACTAACCTGAACAAATAATGTATATAAATCAAAGTCCTCAGCAGGACACACTGGCCTGGATATTCAAAGGGGTTGCACCTGGCGAAACAAAGTTGAATCGGTGAATCGGGAACTGGGGGGGGCCACTAGACTACTAGGGATTTCCTTTTGAACATATACCACGCGATCGCAGCTACGAGGCAAGGGATGCCCCGGGATCCCCACAGCACACGTCATGCTATGCAGGGAGCCAGGCGCAAGTCGCCGGGCTGCCCTGCACAAGGCATGCAAATGGAGCCATAATGACATGCAAATAGTCCCATTTGCGCCTTGCAAATATTATGGCCTCATTTGCATGCCCCCTGCTGAATATCATGGGTGATGCGCCTAGCGCAACTGCACTTGCACTGGTACATCCCCGTGCTTCCTATCTGTGGCTTGCGCCGGCATAGTGCCACTGCACCATGTACAGTATGTGCAATGACCCTGCCATATTCAACGGTACTGCGCCATGGCACATCCCCGTTGAATATCTCCTGGACCTGGCCCCAGCACATCACAGTTATGCTGCACCCAGGCTTGCGCCACTGCCTGGTGCAGGCTGAATATCCGAGCCACTGTACCTAGAAATACACTAGTCTTTAGCAAGTTGAAAATAGATAGGAGCATGGGGGGGGTGTCTGAGGAGAAAAATGTCTCTCTTAGTTTAAATACACTCTTTCTAGTTAAAAAAAAAAAAAGAAAAACAATGTTAGGTAAAATAATTAATTTGGCTTCAGATAAGTTCTATCAGAATTGTTGAAACCACTTTAGTAAAGCCTTCCTTGTACCTTTTTATTCGCAAAAAGCCCATTCACGGACTATTTCAGTCCACAAAAGCTCTGCTTCTATTCTAAAAATAAGAGAACATACAGAAAATCGTTTTTGAGATATTATCTTTCATCACATCACTTAAATCCATAAATCTTGCAAATAGCTAACATATTTTGTGTTATTTACCTCGTTCCAAAAGTAACAGAGTAAATGGGACTCTGTGCCAAAGACAAAACGTTCGCAGAGCAGCGGCCATGCGAGTAAATGCCAAATCTCTCTGTTACACACATACCTTCTTTCTGAAGCTAAAAGAAGGGGCCGGGCCATCAGGTAAGCTCTCCAACAGATCTCTAAGTTCTTGTTCCTTAAGTAGTGTCAAATTAATTCTCCATAGGTCCCGTTTGCGCGGTTTTCCCAGATCCAATTTAAGCAACGATGGTGTATGATCTGATAAAAACTGGGCCTGCAATGAGAGATCCCTGAGAGCATCCATGTGCTCCTCCGAAATAAAAAAATAATCCATCCTAGATAAAGTCATAAACCGTGGGCAGTCATAAGTAAACCCCAACCCCCGTGGAGTAAAAATGTCTCCAAACATCTAAGAAAACGAGAGCTTTAAGCTGAGAGCATAATAATTTCTGAATTGGAGATTGTCTATGTAAGTGGGGATTAGAGGTGTCTAATTTAGGGTTTAAAGTAATATTGAAATCCCCTCCCATAATCAGTACCCCTTTCTGAATGTCCATAAGTCGGTTAAAGAGGTGACGAATTCCTACCGGAGGGGTGCTGGAGGAAGATAAACATTAGCAAGTGTTATATCTTGCCCGTACAAGGTCCCCTGCAAAATAACATAGCAGCCAGCGGGGTCAGCATACTCCACTCCCACCTCCAAGGGCAAGGTGGCAGGACACAGTATTGCCACTCCCGTCCTCTGCCTGTCTTACTGGAAGCAGAATATACTTTGTATCTTCCTCCTGCCGCTAACTTCAGATGCTCAACTGGTGTCAAATGTTTTTCTTGTAGATAAATAATATCTGGTGCCTGTTGCCTAATATATTGGAGCAACCGCGAACGCTTGATTGGTCTGTTTATTCCATTTATATTAAGCGACAGCACTGTACAAGATGTGTTAGCTATCCTTAATACCTAAATGGAAGAATCCTGTTCCCCTCAAAAGTGCACAACCCCCACTTCTCACCCTTCGTGCCACCCTTATTCTCCAATGCCATCCACCAAACCATTGCCAGCCATGCCCTCCCTGATTAGCACAGGATCCAGAACTCTGGAAGGCATAACATCTAAATCTAACTTTTAGACCCAGTAACTGAGCCCACTGTCGAAGCAAAGTACCTCTATTTGACATAATACTTAACATTATATTAAAGAACCAAAGAAAACATTTTGTCCAACAGAACAGAAACCCTTTTAACTTATGCAAGAACCAGAATCCTATGATAAAGAACCTTGTCAAATATACAAAAACATTACAAAATGAAACTTCCAAGGTTGGGGAGGTTAGACTTTTCCTCCCTGTACATCCTGCACGGTCTTACGGACAATACCGGAGCCATTAGGAAAGGGGGTACAGCCCAGGTCTACAAAGCCTAGGGCCCCCTGGGAGTAGTAATATGATCCAACTGAATATCTAACTAGGAGAAAATAAAAAATATGTAGGGTAAGGAGTTCTAATGTCCCGAACTCATTCAACCATTTCTGGCCACCAGCAAGCATAGATCTCCTCTCCCTCCATAAGATGCAACATTATATGGTTGATGCTGTAATCATATTTTAAGCTAAAAGGTGCAGTCCAGCATAAAACATAGCCACAACAGTTCCTTCTTTAATGCCAGTGACAGTTCACGAGATAGCGAGGGACCATGTTAAGTAAGACCAGGCCTCAGGATCGGACCTCTATGGAGCAGGGGAAGGGAGATGGGGCCGAATTATTACACCACCTCGGCAAGTGACCCCGCCTAGCTTCTTTATTGTGATATTTTACATAATTACAGTCTGACGGGCCTACAATCAGGGCAGTAGAAGAAAAGGTCCCAGATTAAACCTCTCACCCCCCACACTGACCTGTAAATGAAGCATCTGCTCGATGAGGAGGCCTCATGTCTGCCCAGGTCTGGAGGTAGAGTCCATGCGACAAAAAGTAGCCAGTGCTTGTTTTGCTTCTTGATGTCTGTTCTCATCCTTTCCCACTACCAAGGACAACTGGACTGTTTGCCATCGTGGAGGTCTGGGGGTATAATCTACTGCCACCTTAACACGGTCAGGAAAGTGTAATCCCATTTTGGTAAGGTCCTGTTTAGCTTCTAATACTAACATACTAACATACTAAAATGCCAGCAGAATAGGCCTAATGGTCTTTCGAGTCTGCTCAATTTTCAGCACCCACACTAAGGGTCGATTTTGGTGTTCCCCACTCCCCCTTGGGTTATTCTGTCCCCAGTCCCAACTGTTTCTCCTGTATTGGGCCTGGTCAGATTTACCCTCACCCTTACCTGTCCCATCCTTTCTTAAACCCGTCCTCAGTCTCCACCTCTACCCCCTGGGCAGTGCATTCCATGGCTCCACCACCCTTTCAGTGAAATAACATCTCCTTCTCTCCCCTCTGAGTCTGCTCCCTTCCAGCTTATACCCGTGACCTCTCGTTGCCCCATCCTCCTTCCTTTGGAGCACCTTGACTGGGCTTCCCTTATTGATCCCTGTCATGTACTTAAAGATCTCTATCATGTTCCCCCTGTCCCTCCTCTCCTCCAGGGTGTATATGTTGAGCTCCTTGAGCCTTTCCCTATAGGTCCTCTCCCCCAGGCCCCAGATCATTTTGGTTGCCCTCCTTTGGACCCTCTCTAGGAGTGTATTATCCCTCTTTAAATGTGGTCTCCAAAACCGCACATAATACTCAAGGTGTGGCCTAACCAAGCAGTTATACAGTGGAAGGATCACTTCTGCCTTTCTGGAGGTAATCCCCCTGGCGATGCATCCCAGCATCCTATTTGCTCTTGCCGCTGCCCTCCTACAGGTCTCTGAGTTGTTCATTTTGACATCTACCACTACCCCCAGGTCCCTCTCACACTAATGCCGTAGCATACTCTTTTTTGCCACTTGGGAGATGCACAATTAACCGAGCTGGGTAAGGAGTTAACAATTTGTGTCCTGCAGCCTTGATCACTGGTAACAGCGTCAAATATGCACAACATAGCCTCATGGTTTTTGGGGCATAGTTGTGGTCAAGGTAGAAGCACTTCTGATCATAAAAGATTTTCTGCTTTCTCCATGCCAACAGAAGGATCTGCTGGTTAGTAGCAAAACTATTAAAGCGTGCTTTAATCAATCTAGGAGGGGCAGAGGGATCGGCCGGTTTTGGCGCTATGGCCCGGTGTACCCTCTCTAGATTTAGTGAGAATCATTCAGGGAGATCCAGTACTGTGCGCAATAAGGTGTCCACAAAGTCCTTAATGTGACAGCCTTCCGAGCCCTCCGGGATACAATAGATGCAAACGTTCTCCCGGTGTGCCCTAGTTTCGGCATCCTACTGCCGGGCCTCCAGTACTTCTCCTTGTTGTTGTAATTGTTGTATTTGGAGTTCCATCTCATCAACCCTGTTTTCTGTGGCCTTTAACTGTCTTTCAGTGTCATCAGCCCTTTGCTCCAACTGCATAACATCTTTGCGGAGCTCCCCGTAGAGCTGCTTGACTTCAGCAAGAAAGGAGAGCAGTTCTTGATAAATGAGGTTCAACTTCACTTTTTTAGGCTTAGACTTAGTTGCAGAATGGGAGTTCTTCTGTGTGGATCTGCGTAGGCCCCCTTGTTTGGCTTCCTGCGCAGTTTCTGGGCCTTAGGCCTCCGACTCAGATCTTTCCACATCGCTCTCCATTTATGCCAACCGTGAAGAAAAAGCACCGATTTCTGAGACAGAATACCCTCCGTTGCCTATCTGTAGGTACTTTGTTTGAGTAGGATCATGTTTTAGCGTTAGAAGTAGGATATTTCATTTCATTTCATTTATTTATTTTATACTGGTAAGTCTGTGGGACAAGCCCATTTTCACAAATGACCAGTTTAGACAAACATACAAATGAGTTAAAACAATAACACAATATACATACACATTACACGTAACAATTACAGTTTGACTTTTCTAACAGAATTTTCCAAAGTTCATACTTAAAAGTAGACAATTTCGATTGTCTTAATACATTTTTAGGAAGTTGATTTTACATCTTAACAATTGTAAAATCCAACGAATTTTGACCAAAAGCTGTTTGACAAAAAGGAACCTGAAACCCTTCCTTACTCTGAGATCTTGTACAACCAGGAATATTCTTTGAAAACAAACTAAGAATACTAGATGGAGAAATACCTAAAAAAACCTTATGCAAAAACACCAAAGCCCTAAAATGAAATCTCCCCTTTAACGATAAACAACCCAATTGTTTATAAAGCAAGCAGTGATGAGTAAGCCTTGATTGTCCAGTAGCAAAGCACAGAATAGAATGCTATGTTACTTGGAGTCTAGCCAAGACTTTTTCAGAAGTAAATGAATATACTATAGACCCATAATCCATCATAGTTAATAACAGACTATGTGTAAGCAGTAATCTAACATCATAGGTCAGATTGTCCTTAATTCGATACAGAAATCCTAACCTTTTATGTACCCTACTAATTAACTCTGTTACATGACAATCAAATGCTAAATGACAATCAATAAGTACCCCCAAGTATTTAAACTGCCAAACCTGTTCAATTTCTATACCTAAATTATCAATAATTTTTAATTCTTACTTTGCACTCTCCTAGGATGGGAAAATATCATTGTCTTAGTTTTTATTGAATTTAACACCAATTTATGTTTATCAAACCAAAAATGAAGCAAACTAAAATCATACTGTAATGTTTTCTGAAGTGACTGAAAGTCTGAACCAGAACAATACAAAACTGCATCATCTGCATATAATAATAACTCAGTCTTTTTAAAATTAATAGCTAACGAATTTAAAAATAAAGAAAAAAGCAAAGGACCTAAAATAGAGCCTTGACGGATTCCACATTTCAACGGAGATGAATCAGATAAGATGCCATTAATTAAAGTCTTTTGATTCCTATTAACCAAATAATCCCTAAACCATGAAATAACCCCTTCAGACAACTTTAAATTAGACAACTGTTTCAAAAGCACCTCATGATTCACTAGGTCGAAAGCCTTGGTGAGCTCCACAAAAGCTGCCACGACAGTATCTCCATTATCAATAGCCCTATTGACTCGACTAGTGAACCTCACCAAGGCTGTCTCTGTGTTGTGATTGGACCTAAAACCATGTTGTGAATCTGACCAAAGTTTGTATTTTGTTAAATAATTAATTAACTGAACTGAAACTATTTTCTCCAATATTTTTGAAAGAGGAGCAAGCATTGAAATTGGATGATAATTATTTGGATCTAGTCTTGAACCTAATTTATAAATAGGTATTACCACTGCACTCTTCCACACTTCAGGAAAAACTCCACTACATAATGAATAATTAAACAATTTTGTCAACTGTCCTGCAACAATACTAATAACTCTTTTCAATACCCTAAAATCAAGATCATCAGATCCCCTGTATGGCCTAGGATCCATTTTAGTTACACACTCAATCACATCACTAATCTGTAGTAAACGAAAATAAAATCTAGGAATATTATCACCCCCATCCATTCCATCACAATTTGAATGCACAACTGTATCCAAATGGCTCCAGGAATTACCCATACTACCCACATTAGAACTGTACCTATCCAAACTAGTAAAATGTAAATTAAAAATTTCAGCCACAGTTTTAGGGTCCAAAATAATATTACCTTCCCTCTTTAGTACACAATTTTCACTCTCCTTAATTTTACCCATTAACTGATTAATTGTATTCCAAGTTGCACTTGGATTCCCCCTTACTTCTGTAAATATTTTCTTAAAATAGTCCTTCTTTGCTGCACGAATTGCTAATTGACATTTATTCCTAAGCTTTTTATAAACTAATTGATGATCCAATTGTTTAGTCCTTCTATAAACTTTCCATGCTTGATTTCTTTCCCTAATTAATGTCAATAAACCAGGGGTAAACCAGACATTACTATTTCCCTTAACCCTAACAGATCTAATTGGTATTAATTTATCACAAATAAAAATAAAATAATTACAAAATTTCATATATGCTTCATTTATATCAGTTATATTATCCAGAAATGACCAGTCTAATAATTGTGTTTCCTCAAGAAACCTCCACTCATCTAAATCCTTAAGCCTTCTATACTTTATAATCCTAGCTTCTTTTTTATGTATTTTAACTGACCAATCAAAAAATACAGGACTATGATAGGGTATTAAATTGGGAGTTGGAGCGGAGTGTAAAGCTAGGCAGCCATCGCTCGTGGGGCAGAACCAGAAGTCCGCGGGTCCCTATCATTAATACTTTATTTATTTTATTTAGTTTTTGTTGACCAGATAAATGCACTAGGCAAACACCTATTTTCAGGCATGACCCAGGAGGTTACATGCAAAACATAAAGTATAATACATACATAGAGTTTAACTAAATTTCAGTAGAAGCTTGACACCACAGTGAACTAGTGTAGGACTAAATACATAGTAGACAGTGAAAGATTATACAAAACATAACAATAAAAAACACACTACCTAGAGTAATACACAATGAACTCTACACAATGGTACAATAAATCGATACCCTAGTAGGTTACAAAGATTACAATACATCAACAGGTTGCACCAAGTCATTAACAGGAGCACTTTGCTACATTAAGTAGATGCTCGCGGAACCTACTACGGAATGAGGTAGCCATGGGACATTGTCTAATTTCAGGTGGAATGGAGTTACATAATATAGGAGCAGCATAGGCAAAGGAGGATTCCACGACCTGATTTTAATAATCAGTGGGATGTCATAATCAGACCTTGGGGGATAAGCGTTATGCACTGGATTTAGGAGGGATAGTAGCATACAGTTATGTTAGGTACCATAGATGAAACCCCCCCAAAGTAGAGTTCACAAAACTGTGATGGTGGAAGCCAGCCGAGTTTGTTATATAGAGAGCAGTAATGTGTAAGTCTATGGGGTGCCAATACAAAGTGGCCAATATTGTTATAAGCCACATCCCATCTAAGTACAGTGGTTTTTGAAGCCACAGTGAGGGCAGGCGCACCATAGAGAAGTTTGGAAAGGAGCACTCCTCAGGCAATAACCATTTGAGCCTGGGGGTGAGGGGGGTCAGATTGCAGCTAACTTTATGGAGATGCCCAGCATGGAGCTGACAGCTTTATAGTTGCTCTGCACATGTGATGCACAATCTAGAGAGGAATCATCAACAAACCAACGCAACTTAACAAAAAGAACCCAAGTAATAGTACACTGCTGGATGTTATCCTTGTGAGCAAACCACATCTGTTTTCTCATGCTGGTGCTTTCTTCAGTGATGTCAGCAACCACTGCTTCATTGCTGGGGTAAGATCAACCAATAAACCCCTAGCCACGTCAAGGTTCTCTGTTAAAAGATCAAGGCATAACTTTGACCCTTCTGCCTATATTGACGAACTAAAGTACTCCACACGATGGCAAGAATTCTACCTAGCGAAAACAGTACAATCAGCTTATGAAATCCTCAATGAAATAATCTTAGGGGCCTTAAATAACTATGCCCCATTACTTAAAGTGCAGGAAAGGAATAAATATGTACATGGTTCACCTCAGATCTCAAACTGCACTATTAGAGAGGGACATGCTGTGCAAAAAAGCATGAAGATCAAAAATCCCGTCAGACTGGTGTCAGTTTAAAAGGGCTAGGAACATATGCACCAAGAAGATTAGAGATGCAAAAGCTGCTTATTATCATACTGAACTGGACTCTTCAACCAAGAACCCAGCTAAATTCTGGAACACTATCAAGGACCTGTCTGGTCACACACCAGGAAATTCGCTCCCAGCTAAGATCATTTCAGGAAATAATGTTACTAGCGATAGAGCAGAGATCCTAGACTTATTCAATAAATACTTCACGACTGCAGGCTTAGCATTCAACAACTCTCCTGTAAACTTGCTACACTCCCAACTCAGCATGCAACATACGGATACCCTTGCGACAAATTCAATATTCTCCCTGCAACCTGCCTCTTTGAAACAGGCTGAAGACATGCTACGCCTACTGGACACAAAGTAAAGTGCTTGTGTAGACTTCCTCGATCCCTACTTCCTAAAGATTGCTTATCATGTACTAGCGGTACCCATAACACACTAATTTAACCTTTTACTGTCCCAAGGAACCATTCCTCATATTTGGAAAACAGCACATGTCATTCCTCTATTTAAGTCAGTGGACCCCTGCGATCACAACAACTATAGGCCAATCTCCCTTCTTCCTGTCCTGTCAAAGCTCCTGGAAAAAATTGTAAGCACTGAGACCCTACCTAGAATTTACTAATCTACTAAACCCCGCACAATCTGACTTCAGAGCCAAGCATAGCCCCATCGCGGCCTTGGCAAAAGTTACCAATGACTGGCAGAGAGATATGGACAACAGGAATTTTACTTGTGTTGTATTCTTGGACCTAAGCAATGCATCTGAAATGGTCAATCATAGCCTGCTCCTCTCATTCCTAAAAACCATAGCTTTGGATCCACTCTCCCTACAATGGTTCACCAACTACCTCTCTGGCTGCCTCCAGCAGGTTAAGGCCGAAGGTGAACTCTCACCTATTAAACCACTGCTAAGAGGTGTACCTCAGGGATTTATTCTTGGTCCGATACTTTTTGCTATATATATATCAACAACATCAACGATAATATAACTAGGGCTACTGTCGACCTATTCGCATACGATACAGTGCTCTATTTGAGCCGCCCATCGCCAGAAGCTGCATGTAGGGACCTTCAAACCCAATTCAATCTACTCCAAAAGCAGCTCCTGAACAAAAAGTTCCTGCTTAATGCAAAGAAAACTAAAGTTATGCTTTTCTCTCCTTTCATGCACGCATCAAACCCAACCGCCTCAGGATTGCTACCGCAGATGTCTAGAATCCTAGGAAAAAACTGGAATTTGTTACAAAATTCAAGTATCTGGGGGTCTGGCTTGACAACAGGCTCTCCTTCACAGACCATATTGAGGAACTGCTAAAACAATTACATCAGAGGCTCGGCCTTTACTTCAGGATCAGCTTTATTACAAGGGATGCTAAGTTAAGAGTAGTCCAAGCAACGTTTCTGTCTGTAATTGACTACGTGGATTTCCTCTACAGCCACTGCCCTATCTCCTACCTCGCAAAACTGGACACGCTCTACCATACAGCCCTTAGATTTATTACAGGACTTCCCCTTACCATGCATCATTGCTCCCTGTACACAGCAGTGGGATGGACTTCACTTCAGTTTAGGAGGGACAGAAATGCTGCTCTATGGATGTACAGAGCAATATCCAAAAAACGACCTCAATATGTCTCAGACTGCCTCCCGTTAAGTACAATAAGCAAGTATGCACTGAGAAGCTACTCCTACACACTGTTGAGAGTACTCAAAGTTAATTCTCACTTTGGAAGAATAGCCATTAGCTTTGTGCTGCCCTTCTGTGGAATAATTTGCAGAAAATAATTAAACTGAGCTTACCTATCAACAATACCTCCTTTAAGTCACTCTACTCTACTGTAAATTGTCTTAATTTATGTGTGACTTTTAGTGATTTGATATTATGTCTTTTTGATGTGGAACCTCATTTTATTGTGACATGGAGCTTCATTGAAAATGAGCTTTGCTCAATTGAATGTATCCTTTTATTCGTATATGAATAAAAAATTATTTACTACTACTACTACTCACGTCTTATCAAGGAACAGTGCAAATGCTTTTCACACCGCTAGCCAGAATATATATCCACCGCACTCCTGCTTGCCTGAATAGTACCTGATGCCCAGAATTCAGCTCTATTGCTCTCCTCCCTCTGATTTGTTTTATTCGCCTCGGGAACTACCCTTATGTTCCCGAATTCTGCTCCCGGTAAAACAGGCTGGATGTTTCCTGGTTCTGTTAGATGTTAATATGTTCGTCTCCCCCCTTGATCATTGCTCTTAACATTGCGCTTATTAGATCATCCTCTAGTCCCTCTCTACTCCCTACTTTGCCTCAATTCTGGTAGGCTAGTCCCTTTCTACTCCCTCCTTGGCCTCAACCCTGATATGCTCTCCCTTCTTTTGTTTCTCTCTTCTCCCTCCTAGAAGACTCCCCTTTCTTCTACCTTGCTATCACCTACATGGTATCCCTTCCCTCACTGTTGTATACCCGGGCTCATACAAGAATACTTCATCCACATCCTACCACTTTATCAATGATCCTCACACAAAATCATAGTCCCACAATTCTGCATATATTATAACAATTAGTAAATGAAATATGTTGTATCCTGTCATATGTTATGTTATGATATCATGTATGCTGATATTGTGTTTTGTACTACCTTGTCTATTTCTGTATGTACAGCATATGGTCCCTTGTATGTGTAACTGACCTCGTCCTACCCAGGTCCATCTTGCAAATGAGCATTGCTCAATGATGTTCGCCTGGATAAATAAAGATTTTGATTGATAACAAGGTAGGTGAAGGAGCTGACAAGGGGGAATGGCGAGCCGTCACTGTATGTAATTGATAATGAGCCTGGGCAGTGTCTCAATCTAGAGGGTGTCCTGAATAACATGGATTGCATTTTTGTCATATTGAGAAGTTTATTTCGAGACAGACAGTTACACACAGCCCTAATATAAGAGATGAGATGCTACTTGATAACGTTGTTATCTCCTGAGATGATGTAAAGGACCAAGTCGTTTGCATATTAGACAACATAAAAAAAATAAAATAAACAGCAGAGCATAGGGATAAATATTGGTTAATTAAGCAATAATGCCCAACAGGGTGTGTGTCATGCCTCAGGTGGTTGGGCACAAGGCCACAGGCCGAGTGCATCCAACACCTGAGAAGTGACATTATCCCAGCATGACACACACCCTGTTGGGCATTACTGCTTAACTATATAATAGCAAGGAAAGAATCCTGGGCTCTGATTGGTCAGTGTGTGCCTGGCACAGTGATGTTATCCCAGTATAACATCATGGGTCTAGTCTCAGCACTGCGAACCTCCTGACTGATTGTACTGCATTTGCAATAAAAAAATTCATTTTAAAGATTTTTTTGTTAGTGTGGAAAAATATTTTTGTTTCTTAAGAAAAGATGCAAGCGATGCAAATGCAATGCAATCAGTCAGGAGGTTCACAGTGCTGAAACTAGACCCATGATGTTATACCAGGATAACATCACTGTGCCAGGCACACACTGACCAATCAAAGCCCAGGATTTGTATTTGTATTAGGACTGTATATGTGAAGGGCAAAACAGAGTAGTCCTAGTATAGAGCCCTGACAGGCCCCCAGTCTTGTGGGGGCAGGTTCAGATAAAGAGGATCCAAATTTAACTCTCTGTAATCTGTCCAAAAGATCATTTCTGAACCAGGGTAGTGATGTGAGAGATATACCTAAACAGGCAAGTTTGTCACAGAGTAGCAAGTGGTTTACAAGGTCAAGAGCCTTGGTCAGGTTAATGAAGACCACTCCTGTGAGGTTACCACTATCCACACCTGGGGCAATGTGACTGGTGAGAGTAAGTAGGGCAGCAACAGTGCTATGCATCCCTTGCAGAAGCCGTACTGAAGGGGAGAGAGGAGTTCATGTGCAGTCAGATAATTGGTGAGCTGGATAGAGACAATTTTCTCCAGGATTTTATTTAAAACTGGAAGTATGGTGATGGGCCTGTAGTTTTTGATCTACTTATGAGCTCCTTTCTTAAAGATAGTCACTATGGTTGAGATCTTTCAGTGGTCAGACACCATACATGAGGACAGGGACAAATTAATAAGTATGGTGAGGGGCCGGCCCAGTGGCGCTGAGGGTTAAGGCACTGGATGCCATGCTGGGGACCTGGGTTCGGAAGTGAGCTCGGGTTGCTGGGGGTCGGCAGGGGAAGGAAGAGATCGAGCATCCATAGGATAGCTCTCTCTTCCCGGAGTGGGCTTAGGGGAGCATTCGCTCATTGAGCGACCTCTGATGGTAGCTGGGGGGTTGCCGCACATAGCAACGCAGTGTATTCCTGGGGGATGGAGTCATGGCACTATGTTGCCTTGCAGGCCAGACTCCACCAGGGACAAGTAAAGAAGAAAATATCCCCCTCCATGCTCGCGGAGATGATGGGGGTGCCAGGGGCACAGCCCACATCCCAATGGAGGCCCTGAGACAAAAGAGCTCCACGGGCACCCGCCACCCAGGTCAGACCTCTCTAACTACAGAAATGCCATCGTGGGAGGACAGGCCTGCCCGGGGGGGGGGTGATCCAGGGGGCTAGATCTGCCTGGATGAGCGGAGGAGTCTCTCCTGTTGCCAGCAGAGTTCAGCCTGTGAGTAGAGGCTGTAGCTGAGAGCATACCCCGGAAGGAAGCCCGGGTGAGGTAAGTGCTAAAAATAGTTACAAAACAAAAAAAAAATAAGTATAGTGAGGTGGCGGCAAGCTTACAGGCCGCAGTTTGGGTTCTTTTCCATCTGCACTTGCAGATTTTGCATTGGGAATTTGCTCTATAAGTTTGCGGACCTCAGAGGTGCCAACCCTCTTAAAGTAAAAGGAAGCATGCCCAATAGGTGGGGAGGCAATGTGGGATGATGATATGGATGATTTAGGGAATGCCTTTGTTTAAGGGGAGAGGTCTGAAAAAAAAGATATTAAAACCACTGGCTACTGTAATGCTGTTTGTACAGTTAATATCATTTAAGGTCATGTCTGAGGGGGACAGATTCTCATTTTTACCCCTCATATCTTTGACATGTTTTCAGAAGAACTTTGGGTTGTGAGCAGTGGAATTAAAGAGCCTTTTGCAGTGAGAGCTTTTACTGAGCCGAATAGCTCTTTTACACTAATTATGACACTCCCTATATGCTACCCAGGTCACTGGGAGAGGAGTAGGCCTTGTAAATAAGCCACTTTTTGTCCCTAGTGAATAGCTTAAAGAGGAAAAGGCGGTCTAACCATTTAGTAACAAAACATCTCATCCATCCCTTGGTTACAAGGGCAAATTCATTTTGCATGTGCATGAAGGCAGAAGTGATGGAGGCTACAGAAGAGTTTGGGCCTGTAGTCTCATACATGAGGGACTAATTGGTCTGGGACACAGCTGATCTGCAGATATCAGGATCAAGACTAGATAAGTTGTGAAACTGGTTTAGTCTGGGGTGACTTGGTCAGTTTAGCACACTACACACAGAAGGCAGGTGGTGAGTGGTCGCCTACTACATCAGACAGTGCACCTGGACACTTAATCTTGTCAGTCAATAAGGATGTTACAGCTTAGTCATGGTATCTTTTGCAGGGCTGGGAAAAATGGAATCAGTCTAGAATACTGGAGAGAACTGATTCCAGTTTTCCTTTTTTCAGCAGTGGACTTTGCAGCTCTGCAGTCATGGAACTGGAATACACCAGGAATGGTGGGTTTGGACCTGGAATTGACCTGGACCAGGGGTTCTACATACAGAATGCACCCAGAACCACACCAAAACCACCCAGAATGCAGCAACATTCACTGTTCTGGAACCATTACATTTGCTGCATTCTGGGTACATCCAGTTCTGGAACGAGGTCCATCATACCCAATGAGTTGGGGACGGCACATGCCCCTCGGATTCTATCCATGTATTGCTTTATGAATGGAGAAGAACTGTAGAAGTATATCTTACTGCACACCTGGATTAATTTGCAACTGTGTGCCCCCCCAAAAACATTTTTTGTGCTCAACTTCCCTGTCTGGAATCCCCATTCTGGTTGCATTCTGAGTCTGAAAACCACCATTCTAAAGCTGTTCCATGATTCCTCTATCATTTCTTGCATTCCAGTTCTGTGCACATTACAGTTTCCAGATTAATTTTGGTTTGTAGCCATACCCACAATTTGCACAAACTAAAGTTATTCTGCAGTTTTTCCAGCTGCTGTGGCAATAATACAAAATTGCCATTCTTCAAAAAGCAAGACCCAGAAACGATATTCTTACATATCTAGTCTGAGGGGTGCAAATATGTATAAAATCCCATGCCGTTATTTAGTCTGCTTACCTCAATGAGTGGAAAGGCAATTTCATTGTAGATCTGCTCAGTGGCTTGGTCTATGTAGTACGCACCATCGAAAGTGAACTGCTTAGGCGGTTCATCTGTGACTCCAGGTTTCTGGATGAAGCACTGACCACGGCTACTGTCCATGGTGACCACCGCCTTACAGTTGAGGTCCTTTTCTCGATCATTCATTGGCCGGCAGCGCACCACTACCCTGACTGATTCTGAAGCCATCTTGTCTCTTATGAATCACTGGACCTAACCTTCCGATATCAGCCAAATTGTATTCATGGAATAACAAGTATAATTTCCCAGATTCTGTATACAATTAAACAGGATTAAATAAGTACATCCCAGAAAATCCCTTTAACATTCAACAAAAAAGTGTACATCTAATTAAACGTCTTATGATTCTCAACTTATATGTTAACTACAGTTAGACCCTATTAATGCCCAAAGAGCCATGCTGAACATTAATCAAAATAAATAGGGGGGCATTCATAACACTGTTTACAGTAATGTTGCAGCATTTCTGTTTTCTTGCTAAGCACCTCGCAGCTACTAACTCTCCTCCGTTGTGAGTAATACCTTAATATATATATTTTTCCATTCTTAAGTCAGGGTGGGTCTGTCGCTGAAACAGCACGGAACTGTTACTTCCCAGTGGCGTACTACTCATCCAGGTTTATAGTTCTGGCCATTTTCGGTCATGCATGACACCCAAGAAAATTGGCTGATCGCAATACAGTCTAAATTAGCTCATAGCTTGAAAAACACAAATACCATGAACTGCAAAAATTAATTAACTAATCTACTTCTGGGGCTCTACACTATCACGAATTATGCCCGTATAAAACTGCCTCCGCACTCATTTTGCTCCAGATCATTCCCCCAGCTCCTCCCCCTTCAGCGTTGCCGGTACAGTTGGTCGTCCCAAATAATATACACAGGCTGTTCTCGCTCCTCTCTCTGGGCGGAGTAACATCCGCAGGTTTCCCGCACGAACCCGGGTTGACCCGGGCGGTTACTGTCGAGTTTAATCTCGATTTTACGTTTATTGATGACTGGTCGGTGTTCCCAGTGAGGAGTTTGTTGAGCCGCTTCCTCCTCCCACGGCGTTCTCCGTTACTAGGCAACCGGAGCTGCAGGCAGTGACGCTACCGGCTAAATAAGGGAGCGTCTTCAAAGTCATCATAACCACATGAAGCTTCAGGCTCAACGTACAGGCGGACACAAGGGAGCGTCTTCAAAGTCATCATCATCACTAGGCCAAAGCTTCAGACTCAGGATGCGGAATTGGGGACAAATTAATCACCGTCACATGGCACTCTTCTCTAGTGGTTTCCCAATTCCGCCAAAGTCCTGCACCCAGCCCTTCCAGGAAGCCTGTTGACAGGGGCCGACCGCTGATACGCACGCCCAGAAAGAGAACCACGAGCTCGGCCGCACCCTGGTCCTTTGACCCGCTAAAGGCATAAAAGCCGCCAAGTCCTCTCCTAGCCCACCAGGGCTTAGGAACCCACCATCGAGACCCCCAGAGCCGTCAAGGATCCTCCACCTGCCTGCCCAGGTACCTCCGAAGAGCCACCAGCCCTGCCGCAACCCCCAAAATCCTGCACCCAGCCCTTCCAGGAAGCCTGTTGACAGGAACCGACCACTGATACGCACGCCCAGACAGAGAACCACGAGCTCGGCCGCACCCTGGTCCTTTGACCCGCTAAAGCGTAAAGCCGCCAGAATGCTTTCCACCGCTTTCCAGCTGCCGGTTGTCTCCAGCTCAGTCTGCAGTGCTCCCTGGCTGTACTCCCTCAGGAAAAGCGGCTGTTTTCACCTGAACTGCTGGCCTTGGGAACTTTCTTGGACTGGGACTACTGAGCGCCGCTTGAAAGCGCCTCCCTACCCGCCTCAGGTTAACTCCTGAGCAGATTCAAGACTCAAGTGCTACAGCCCCTTCAGTGGCAGTTTATTTGGACTATTTATCCCTGGATTTAAGTATTTCTGGCCTTTTGCCCTGCTTTTCGCTTAGGCGCATACCAGAGCTAAATTATCTGTGTAGTTAATCCTTTTATACTGCCTGGTACTTGTAATTGATAGAGCCTAAGTCTTAACCTGAGGAGCTATCTTGTAACTAACTTAAAAGCTTGACTTTATCTGCCTATAGTGTGTA
The DNA here is from genome assembly GCA_016271365.2 of Neoceratodus forsteri. NCBI lineage: Eukaryota > Metazoa > Chordata > Ceratodontiformes > Ceratodontidae > Neoceratodus > Neoceratodus forsteri. Next base: position 123,242,049 of record CM057452.1, read on the forward strand.
TAGACCCTCTCTCACTGTTTTCTTTGGATCCCTCCCTATTCTCCACCTCCGCCCTTTTCTTTGTCCTCTGGCTGCGCCTTATCCCTCAGCTTCCCTTAATTAAGTCTCTCCCTTGCTGCTCTCCTTAGGTCCTCTCTTAGCCCGCCGGGGCTTAGGAACCCGCCATCGAGACCCCCAGAGCCGTTGAGGACCCTCCACCTGCCTGCCCAGGTACCTCTGAAGAGCCGCCAGCCCTGCCGCAACCGCCAAAGCCCTGCACCCAGCCCTTCCAGGAAGCCTGTTGACAGGGGCCGACCGCTGATACGCACGCCCAGACAGAGAACCACGAGCTCGGCCCACCCTGGTCCTTTGACCCGCTAAAGGCGTAAAAGCCGCCAGGTACGTTCTCACCGCTTTTCAGCTGCCGGTTGCCTCCAGCTCAGTCTGCAGTGCTCCCTGGCTGTACTCCCTCAGGAAAAGCGGCTGTTTTCACCTGAACTGCTGGCCTTGGGAACTTTCTTGGACTGGGACTACTGAGCGCCGCTTGAAAGCGCCTCCCTACCCGCCTCAGGTTAACTCCTGAGCAGATTCAAGACTCAAGTGCTACAGCCCCTTCAGTGGCAGTTTATTTGGACTATTTATCCCTGGATTTAAGTATTTCTGGCCTTTTGCCCTGCTTTTCGCTTAGAGCGCATACCAGAGCTAATTATCTGTGTAGTTAATCCTTTTATACTGCCTGGTACTTGTAATTGATAGAGCCTAAGTCTTAACCTGAGGAGCTATCTTGTAACTAACTTAAAGCTTGACTTTATCTGCCTATAGTGTGTATAGACCCTCTCTCTCACTGTTTTCTTTGGATCCCCCTCCCTATTCTCACACTCCCGCCCTTTTTCTTTGTCCTCTGGCTGCGCCTTATCCCTCAGCTTCCCTTAATTAAGTCTCTCCCTTGCTGCTCTCCTTAGGTCCTCTCCTAGCCCGCCGGGGCTTAGGAACCCGCCATCGAGACCCCCAGAGCCGTTGAGGACCCTCCACCTGCCTGCCCAGGTACCTCTGAAGAGCCGCCAGCCCTGCCGCAACCGCCAAAGCCCTGCACCCAGCCCTTCCAGGAAGCCTGTTGACAGGGGCCGACCGCTGATACGCACGCCCAGACAGAGAACCACGAGCTCGGCCGCACCCTGGTCCTTTGACCCACTAAAGGCGTAAAAGCCGCCAGGTACGTTTTCACTGCTTTTCAGCTGCCGGTTGCCTCCAGCTCAGTCTGCAGTGCTCCTGGCTGTACTCCCTCAGGAAGCGGCTGTTTTCACCTGAACTGCTGGCCTTGAGACTTTCTTGGACTGGGACTACTGGCGCAGCAGCGCCTCCCTACCGCCTCAGGTTAACTCCTGAGCAGATTCAAGACTCAAGTGCTACAGCCCCTTCAGTGGCAGTTTGTCCCTCGGCGCTTCGCTGGCTCCCCACCTCCCCCCACCTCACCCATCCTGGTCGAGCCTTTAGATTTATAGCTCTTCGAGCATCATATGACTAAGTGCCCACTTTCCCATTGGTCCCTTATACTCTCTCAACGCTGAGGGTGATCAACCCCTAACGTCTGTCTAAACCTTTCAAAATCCTCCTCGCGCCTAAAGTTCGTAACCTCCCCTGAACCAAATCGTCCTTTCCTGCATACACCGAACGGTTTCGTTTATATATATTCACTCCTAAGCCTCCTCTCTCATTAGCGCCTCAGTTTTCCTTCTCTTTTTCCCTATCTGCTCCAACTTAATTCCCAGGAACCTTGCTCCATTTCTACCACTCCCCAACTCACCCCTGCAAAAACCCCTCAGCTGCACATTCAAAAGTGTTGGGTCCTAAGTGCGAATTATGTCCTCCTCGCCTACACAAGCACCTTGTCCCCATGACAGACTGAATAGGATTATCGTCCTGATCTTCCTCTCCCTCCTCTGGGGCATAAACGAAGTCTCTTGTTCAGTATGCACCGACACTCTCAGAACTCCCCCCTCAGCCACTGACTTCTGTTTCTCCAACCTCATGACTGCAGACCATAGACCGAAACCCTCCTGGGAACACCTTCTCCTCCACAAAGGCTGCACTTATCGAGCTCTGTCCTCCCTCAGAGATAAAAGGAAGTGTTATAAGAATGCTCCAGACCTCCTTAGCACACTGCTCTTGAACCTAGCATCACTCCTGATAGTACTTTCTGGGGATATTGAGCTGAACCCAGGCCCGCCCAGCAGTGGGGCTCCCCCGACTGGACCTTACAACAAATCCAAAGGATTTTTTATATCGCATATGAATATCAGAAGTCTCTTAAATCACCTGCCTGAAGTGGAAGCATGGCTCAATGTACATGATCCCGACATACTGTGCCTGTCAGAGACCTGGCTGAAACCCGAACACCTGATTCCTTGTGCACCATACCTGGCTACTCATTTATTCGGAAGGACAGACCGGATCAAAGAGGGTGGAGGATGCCCTCTACCATAAATCTCACCTGGATGTTAGTATCATCACTGACTCTAACCCCCAAACCTCAAGTGAATCATGCGCGCGCTCCTGTCCCTTGGCTCTGAAAAACTTCACATAATCTGTATTTATAATCCACCCTCTGGGGGAGTAAATGGGCTTCAGGAAGCACTCCAGCTCACCCTAAAACGCATCAACAAAAATGAAGCTATCATCCTTGGTGATGTCAACTTGAACTGGCTAGGTCCTTCGCACAATTCCCTGGCTTCACTAGTGCAAGGTCTAAACTTTCACCAACAAATAACGGAAATCACTAGACTGTCTGGGCCACAGTCTGGCACACTTATTGACTGGATCATGACAAACAGACCTGAACACATGACCTGCTCTGGGATCTGGGCAGATACTATCACTGATCACTCCCCTATCTACTGCCAGTGGAGGGCTGGTCAGCCACCCCCCCCCCACCTCGGCAGGTCACTTTTACGAATTTTGCAAACTTGGATACTGACTCCTTCCTCCGGGATATCTCAAACATTGACTGGTCGAATATTTACCGGGCTAAGAATGTAGAGAATGCCCTGAACGCATTCCTACAACATTACCTCCCTGTGCAAAACAAGCATGCTCCAAAAACCACGCCTAGAGTCAGGGGAAAACAAACTAGATGGCTTCATAAGGATCTCCTAAAACAACTAAGGTACAGGGACAAGCTCTGGAAAACCTTCAAAAACTCTAAATCGACTAGGGACTTTGCAAACTACAGACAAGAAAGAAATTCTTGCAGGAAAAACAGGCTGGCAAAAAGCGTGTACTATCAGAATCTGCTAAAGAACTCAGCCCATGACCCCCGTAAATTTTGGGGCCACATAAAAACCTTCCTGGGGACACCTCAATCAGTTACACCCTCTGACATGGTAATAAGTGGCTCTCATTGCAATAACCCCATTACCATAGCAAACGCCTTCAATAGGATGTTCTCAGATCTCTCCCCATACCAGCACTCTGCCACCAGCAGCCTCCACTGCCGACACTGTGCCTCTTACTGACCCTGCCACCCCTGCCAGTGATCAAAAACCTATACCACACCTCCTCTATTTCAAAGCCATCACCAGCTCTCAGGTTCTGTACCATCTAAAAAAAACTATCAGAATTCACCAGTCCTGGCTCTGACCAACTTGAACCTCGCCTTTTAAAACTAGCTGCTCATTTCATCTCCAAACCTCTGGCTAGAATCTTCACCTTATCCCTCACCAGTGGTGCAGTCCCAGAACTATGGAAAATGGCCAGGATCTCCCCTATCTTTAAAAAAGGGAACAAGAAAGATATCTCTAATTACAGGCCTATCGCAATACTATCCCCTCTCAGCAAAATCCTTGAAAAACTGGTTGCCACACAGATCCAGGAATACCTTGAAACCACTAAACAGCTCAATGATGCACAACATGGATTCAGAAAAAACCACAGCACTGCAACGGCTCTAGCTAAATTCACCACTGACATCCTCACTGGCATGGATCAAGGAAAGCTCACAGGGGCTGTCTTTATTGACCTAACCAAGGCATTTGACCTTGTTGACCACCCCCTGCTCCTATCCACCCTAAGCAAAATAGGGTGCTCCTTCCCCGTGCTTGAATGGTTCAGGAGTTACCTGACCAACAGCTCCCAGGCTGTTAAATTCAACTCAGCCATCTCCTCCACTGTGGAAACAAACATTGGAGTGCCACAAGGCTCCATTCTGGGTCCTCTTCTATTCACTCTATTCATCAATAACCTACCAGACAAAATACCAGCCTGTTCATTGCTCCTCTACACAGATGACTTAGTTATCTATGACAGCTCACCCAATGTAGAGCACATTAACTCCGCGCTAAATAGTGCCTACTCCAGTGTCCAGAATTGGTTAAACTCCCACCGCCTCATTCTGAATTCCTCCAAAACTAATGCCATGCTACTAGGCACCACTCAAAAGATCCGTACGTGTTCCACTCCCCTGAGCATCATTGATTTAAATGGCGATCCTCTGCTGACAGTCACCACCTTTCATTACCTGGGCATCCTACTAGACCAATCGCTTGATTTTAACCTTCATATCCAAGCCACCTGCAAGAACGTAAACTGCAAGTTAGGAGCTGCCTATAGAACAAGTTATATGCTTACCTCCTCCTCTAAGCTTGCCATAGCCAGAGGGATCCTGCTACCAACGCTTACCTACTGTGCACCCATACTTACCTCAGCCCACAAATCTGCACTGAACAAATGGGATGTAACCTATAACAACATATGCCGATATGCCTTACAATCCCCATGGCTTCTTCATCACTGCCAGCTATATAAGGACCTTGGGTGGCTCCCCCCCCCCCGGCCATCAGGAGCTACTTCCTGGCATGCCTAAATGACTCTATACTGAGACAAAGTCAGCCTGCTCGCCTTGCGAAGCTCCTTCTTCCTGTGATTCCTAACCGCATGCTCAGATCTGCTGACAAAGACCTGCTGGAAATTCCCCGCTGCCGCACCAACAAAGGAACAGGCTCCTTCCAACATGCAGCCCCCAAGTTATGGAACCAGCTCCCTCTGGACCTCAGGCAAGCACCCTCCCATCCCTCTTTCAAACGGGGATTGAAACTACACCTGGCTGCCACTGATCCATGCACCTGCTTTGATCCTACCTGATTCCATGCTTCCTGCCCCTACTCCCACCCCCCTGCTACTGGTCTCCTTACCACCCTCCTTTGTTCTCTCCCTGACTACTACCCTCTCTCAAACTTCATTATCGTTACATCATGTATAAGTTTTTATGAATGTATGCACTTATTTTCTACTACCTATATTTACTGTATATTATGTACTGTTCTTATCCTCTGCACTACCTAAACACTGCCCAAACCTACTTCAGGTGGATGTTGGTACTATAAGGCCTACCTCCTCCCTCCCCCTCACTTGTCCTCCTTAACCGCTGCGACCCCTGGCTAGGGACTGCCACCTTGCCTCTATGCCCAACCTCGGAACCACGAGCCCGGCTTCACCTTCCCGCTTACTACCGCTAAAGCCGTATTTTAATGCCACCTTTCCTCCACCCCCTTTTCTTCTTCATCCCTAACGGCTGGGACATAAACCTGGGGTCCCTCTAGCCTGCCGTAGGGATCCTCTCTTATTTCCCTCAGACCCCTTGAGGCTGCACGGGCTGGCTGCTGGCGGCCGTCAGTTTATGGCACCTCTCACCCTTCCCCCGTCTCTTACCCTCTGCGCCACCGGGGCTCTGCCCATACTTGCCACAGGTGCACATTGGCTTTACTGCCTCCCCCTTTCTCCTATCTACCTCTGCCGATAGACGTTAATGGCGGGACTGCTCGGTCCTCATGCCCAGTCGAGGAACCACCCGGCCGGCTACACCTACCGCCTTCTACCGCCGTAAAGCGGTATCTTTAGCCACCTCTCTCACTCGTCCATCCTCCCTTTTTCTCCTGACCATGGGACCATGAATTTGGCATCCCTCTAGCTGCCGACGGGATGTTCTAGGCATCCCCCTTACTCCTCCTGGGTACTCTACTTGGCTGGCTATCGAAGGCTGCCAGGTCTTGTTTCTACCTTCCCCCCATCTTTCCCTGCCCGTTTGGGAACCCCAAACCCGGCAGTCTCCCTATGCTCTCCTCGGGAAAGTCAGCTAGCAGTCCCTCGAGTCCTATACCCCTTCCTTACCTGTCACCGGTACCTTTACTCCCCAGAAGCTGCTCTTGGCCTGCTGGTTATGCTTAATATAGACTAAACCATGTTAGACTAGCTGGAACCGTCTCTACATGGCTAGGATTGCACTATGTATGGTTGTTTGCCTAAGTTGCATTGTTTTCTTCCATGTGTTATGCTGTATTGTACTCTCCCGGGTCGTGCCTGAAAATAGTCACCTGTTGGCTAGCGCACTTACCCGGTAAACAAAAACTAAATAAATAAATAAATTATTTACAACTTCTTTATGGGAAGGAACAGTAAAAGCTGAGTCAACATGTACAAACAGGTCTGCATCTGTTTGCCGCCAAGAAAGGGGTCTCGTGTGGTTCATGAACAATGAAACCCACCCAGATCAAGATTTAAATCCCACCACCCCGACTCAGTACTGCAGTCTGAACCTGAGCAAGTTACTCAACTTTCAAGGCTTCAGCCAACGTTCAAAACCCTTATTGTGGAAACTCGAAATAATACTCGCCTAATATATACACACATATATGGTTAAAACCTATCATTTAACATCATAAAAAATAAGTGCACTACGCAACTGTGCGATTCTGTTTTTAAGGCCATTATAGAGCATAGATAAATCAGTTCTGTACTATAATGTGACCCCCACCCAGGCAGTGATGAAAGTGTGCAGGAACTCGGTTCCTGTACCTTTTTTGCAGCAGGAACAGAGTTCATGTACTTCTTCCCACTGATATTGGAACTGAAATTTCTAAAATAGCAATATAATGATCATTTCTGGGCATGTGATTTGAAATCAGGGGTTTCATGACAAAATTTGACTTGTACAATAATGTGAGCGTCCTAGATATGTTGGATCTAGGTGTACCATAGAAATAGATGCATCTCAATTGAAAGGGTTATCCTTCAGATGGAGGCCCTCATTCTGCGTTTCATATTTTCTAATATTTGAGTTCCTGTACTTCTTGTTTACCACTTTCACCACTGCACCCAGGTATGCCGTTTCCATCTTGACAGCACTACCTAGTGGGCTGGGTTCAGGAAGAAATATGTCACTCGGCACATTGGCTAGGTTTGGCTACTCTGCAACAGGGGCACCCAAGTAACTCCGGACACAGGAAGCAATAACTGTAATGTCCAGGATTCTAAAGTGTGGTTTTTATTCACATCCAACAGAATAACAAAGCATAGATGGACCCCCACGAGGCTACACTCCTGGTAATGCAGATTTATGGAGATCAGAACACATCCACTTTCACTTTAGCCCTCAGCCTTTGAAACACACTGGGCACACAGCCCGAACTTGTACTGTGCTCTGGGTTTCTCTGGCTCAGTTCCCTTGCCAGCCACTTGGACTACCTTCCTTCCATGGCTTGGCTATCATGCCAGCCCTTTTGACACTTTCCATAGCATGGAAACATTTACTGGTGGCTCCCCTAAACCACATATGAGCACTTCTGGCTTCATCAGGAATCTTCCTCATCAATCCACGTCTAGTACTTTCCTCAGGCACTGGCCAACACTGAGAAAGCAACAGGTGTCCCAAAGCAAACCTGTAGAGGTGAATTTGGTTACTACTGTTGGGGGGTCTCCCACCTCTCGCTCCCATAATTCATACCTGGCCATTTCTCTGGACTGTAACACCTCATCCTTGAAAACACTTTGCTGTGTAGATTCTCTTTAAATGTATTCACATTCAGTCTACTGTCTTTACATCCCATTTGTGCTGAACTTGAACATACTTATAAAGTGGCTGTGTCCATTTCTGTAGACCCCACACAGAGTTAAGCAGTCCAGTCCCCACATCTTCCAAACTGTACTTGGCTGTCTTTTCCTGACCCCACAGTAACCGTCACTTTAGTTTCATCTTGATTCAGGTGAAAACACATTGGCCCTTTAGCAGAGCGAACTCACCCCTTGGTTGCAGGTGCCCCACAAATGTTTTCTCTTCAAAGAAATCTCGTCTAGAACTTCTGGGGCCTCAGCATGAACTTAACTCGGGCAACTTCTTTTTCCCTAGGGAGTTGCCCCTGGAAGCAGGCTGATTCCTTCCCCCCATCCCCACAGGGATGGGGCCCTGAACCACTGAAAGCAGTCTCTACCACTTCACTTGGCTCTTCTTGTGTTCTTCTTCAGGTGAGAACACACATCTCTACAAAAAAATAGCTCTTTGACAGAGCTTAGGACTCTGAGGGCCTGCTTACAGCAGAGCACCTCCTTCCTCTACTACAGACTGCAACAAACTCTACCGAACTAACTTTAAATTCCCCAGCATTCTACTCTAACCTCCAACTGCAACATTCCAGTGTGGCTTATGCAGCTGCGACTGTTCTAGAATGATGTCATCCCTCAGTCTCAGCTGAGACTGAGAACAGAGTGAGACAGTGTGAAATCCATTTAACTGGAGTTTCACAAGCTGCCTTCCATGCCTACCACTAGGTCTAACTGGGATTCTTGTATCCCCGGGTAATGGGGGGTTACAATAAGAAGATCAAATGTTCTTTCATCTTTTTTTTTTTATTACCATTAGTCTGCACAGATGCTTCATGTGAGCACAGCTTTGGAATCTAAGACTTGTTATGGTCCTTCTCAGTTTGCTATTACAATTCCGTTACTCTTTTAGAGAAGTGCCATGGGATTCATGAGTTGCCTTACTGGGGGAGGGGGACTCTCTCCGATGAGTAATCCTCATTTTTTCGATAAACCTAGAGCTAAAGCTGGAACCGGTATCCCTACTGATACCAAAGCATCTAGCATGCTTCCAGTGAGTCCCCCAAGTGCAGCAGGCAGCAGCAGAATCACAGGTAAGAGAGTGGAGGAACAAATGTAGGGGCCGGAAGGTTCCCTTTCAATTTCAGGACAGGCCAGACCAATCTGGAAGGAGAGGCAGGAAGCTTAGTCAGTGACCAAGATGCAAGAAGTTTATTTACCAGGGACAATAAAACAAGATAACGGTTTTCTACACTGCTACAGGAAAATAAAAATAAACAACAAACAATACGATTAGGACCAACAATTGGTCTAACCAAGACCAGGGGTTAACCCCTTTGAGGCCAAGTCCTACGTGCAGTTGGCCAAGATGATGCAACCTGATGAACCAAGCTTGGGCTTTCCTCTGTGTTGGCTGATCAGCAGGTGGGCATTGACCTCATAAAGTGCTTGTCACAAACAGGCCATAATGGGGCATCCCCCGGAGGATTGGAACACAAAGAGGAACACTACTAGCTGGACGGTGAAGAACTTAGTGATCCTCTGCGACTCCGGGTAGGAAGCTGAAGACTTCTGGTCGACAGAAGGTTTCTTGGATGATCCACTGCAGTGACCACTGGCAGGTCCCCAGCACCCAGAACACCTCTGAAGAAGAAGACGGCTGGAGATAAGACTCTGTCAACCTTAATGGAGTGACATGGGCATGCGCACACTTCCGGACGGCTGGCAAAATAAGAAAGGGGCATGCACAACATTAACTGGGGTCCCTCATGCTTGAGCAGGGGCGGCTCCTAAGCTGAATCACTCCTGGATAGTTCACTAGCAGCTCTCTACCATTTACCGTTGCAGGACTGATGCTGGAACACCTGTGGTGGAACTTCGGAGCAGGTTGACATCACTGGAAGTGGTCCTGCTGCATATGGTGGGTGGGCCGGGGACCTCCCTGAGTCAGCATCAGGCTCTGGTGAAGCTGCTCCAGGCAACAAAGGCAAAGCTTGACATCCAGTATGCCAAGGTGTAATTCGATAACACAGTTCAGTAGCAAGCAAACAATTGAGTTTCTGGCAGACAGTTCAGTTCTTGTAGGAAATACAGTCTCTAGGGGGCGCTAGGCAGGCAACAGCGCAGTTCGGGTTGGGTGCTGGGCCACTTAGGCCATAGGACCATCCCCCCCCCCGGCCTTAAGTGGGGCCTCATCCACTAGTCTCTATGCTTGAGGGCCTGGATGCTGGACCCTCACAGCTAGCTTGTCCCTCCCAGCAGCTGGCCGAAGGCCTTTGGTTTCTATCCCTGCCCCTTGGTGTAGAATGGCACCCACACAGACCCCAAGGTCCTTAACCCCACTGTGCCTCAGGTCTGCTCCTTTCCTCTCTTTGTTCCTTTCTTCCCCTGGGGCTTTTACAATCATGGTGCCCCTCTCTGTTTAGCTAGAGGCAAGCTACTATTGGCCCAGCCTGCATTTTGGTTTCACATTTGACTATAACAACAAAAAAATAAATAAAAACTACAATAGCTTGGCCCAGTGGTGCTGAGGGTTGAGGCGCTGGATGCCACACCTCGCACCATGCTGGCGACCTGGGTTTGGACGTGAGACCGGGTTGGCAGGGGAGGGATAGTATTGAGCGTCTGGAGGACTGCTCTCGTATCCCAGGGAGGGATGTGGGTTCCCACCACTCTGCAGCAGCCCTTGGTGATGACCGGGGCCACTGCTAGAGTCGGTACAGCAAAGGGGGGGAGTGCAGCGGACGTCTGCACGTCAGTTCTCTGACATCATTGCACACCTGCACTCCGGGAGAAAGAGCTACAGGGAGGAAAATGGCAGCACTGACTGCGGCAGATTGATAGCTGAAGCTTCCTGAGCCCGGCAGGACATGTTGGTGCAGCCACATGCCAGTATTAGTTCCCAGCCCAGTGTGGGGACCAAGGGGAAGGCCTTTTCACAGGTACAGCTGCATATGCTAGCTGGTGTGTGGGTGTAACTCCGGGGTTGTTCGGGGGAAGCGGAGCAGTGGCTAGATTCACAGCAGGCCAGTGGCTGCAAGGAAGGAAAACACACATGTGATAAAAAAAAACAACTACAATAGCTCTGTGACCTGTGGCCCCTCCCGAGGCCTTTCTCTCTCTGGGCATTTGGCCCACTTCCTGCACATTCCCTTCCCCTTCAGGGCTGGCAGCTCCCCTAAGGAGCCCACTACGCGCCTCCCCCTTGTCTTTAGTAGGGCGTTGGCCCTTTAATGTTTCCTTTTTGGGCACTCTGCCTTCTGTTCCCTTCCCACTTCCCCTAGCACCTGTGGTCAATGTAATCAAGAATTGTACAGCCCTCACCACAATGGCCTGGGTCTGGTCGCTGCTGAGGAGGTCCAGGAACCAGCTGGGAGCTTGCTTCCACCCTGCTTTCCCTCTCTGCTGTGGCTGCTGAGCAGTGGGACTAAAGTCTTCGGGCGCGTTTTCTGCCCAGACCTATTTTTTGTGTGGCCCCCTTTGGTCCGCTGGCCCTTCCCTTTCCCCTCTTCTCTTTGGGACTCTGCACAGGAAGGACAGGTCACGCCGGGGAGCTGCACTCCACCAAACCAACCCTGCTGCCACTGCCACGCATGCCAGATGCTGACCGGAGGGGAGCGACAAAAGAGGAGCCACGGATTTAATTTAGGTAAGCCTTTGCTCGTCCATGCTCCTCCCGTCCTCCACCCTCCATGCTCGGCTGCAGACTACCTTTTCTAGCAGGGCAGGGGAGGTCCTGGCTTCCAGCCAGGAGATTGGGCACTACCAACCCAACAGGGAGAGTCTCCTGCCCACGACCCGCCCCCCCATCAGCGCCGAACAGCTCAAAACCAAACAAAGGACAGGGAGGGTCTGGGACTGTGGGAGGGGGGAACGGGAAGACTGGAGGGAACAGAATAAAAAAACATGGGGAAAGGGTTGCCTATTTGGTTCTGTGGTGCTCTTTTCTCTAGGGCACTAGATTCGCCCCCCCAAACATAAATGTCCCCATGTATAGGGTTAGTTACCATTGAGCTCAAATTACAAGTACACATTTGACAGCTATAACCTTTTTAACTAATTTACTTAAAACATTAATTTTTACCTGGTTGACCGTAACATTTCTAACCTATCAAGCAAAATGAACCAAGAAGAGGGATGGGTGGCATCTAGGTGCCTTTTGGGAGTGGTTCCTGCCTCTCCTTTCTGATCCGTCCCTGTGTCTTGACAGGAACTGGGCAGGACTTTATATGCATTTGCTGCACTAGCCTTTGTGTCCCATCCCTGGCTTGGAGCTGGTAGGTATGCATGGTAGGGAAAGGGGTGCCCACGATGACGTATGGGTTGGGTTCCCACCTTGAAGATGACTTTTCCTCAACCCAGCACCTTTCCAGCACTCGCTGTCCTATGGGTAAGGGTGTCTTTTGATCATAGGCATTGTCAGACTCTTTTTCGTCATCGGGGTCCATACACACTCTTGGACTGGTCGGTGACTTAGGTTCTGCTCAAGGAGAGGTTCTTCTTTCTTTTCGGTGGGGCAGCTCCACTGCTAAGCCTGATGTCAGGATGGGGGGTGCGACTTGCATGCTTTGACAGCTGATATCAGTTACAGTGGCCCAAATTGGATCCGGTCCTTCAGATTTGTTTTTTAGGGCTGGGGCAAATTCAGGGGTTTCTGGACGAAAATGCTGGCTGGGGGGCTCTTTGGCCACTACCAGGGTGTCAAGCCCTGGAGGTTCTTGCAATTTCTGGGGGCATGCAGCATTTAACTGGGCACACTCCTCCTTCCGCAAGGATGCCTGTAGCTCCACCACGCATCTGCTGAGCTCTTCTTTTTCTTGCATCTTGATGAGCAGTGAACGGTTTAGGTCTTTGGTCATCACATTATAGTTTTGGATGATTTTTGTGCAGCGGTCTGCTGCCTCTTTATGGCGGAGGGCTTGCTCGGCCTGATTCTTTTTTTTTTTTTATTATTTTTCTATTTATACCTCCTTTCGTCCCCTCGGCTCTGGTCTCCTCGGGAGCACATGGAGTCATCCCCCTACGGCACACCCTACCCGGTCATCCTCCATCGCCCATATAGCCTCAGTTATACCCCCCAGGCGGGGACGGGGCGAGCTCCAACACCCCAACACAGCAGTAATGTCATTCGGGAGGGTGCCGGGTGGGCGGCCGTAAATCAGGGGCAAGCTCCTGGTGCTCCGTCTCCGCCGGAGCCGAGAGGCATTTTCCCTGTTTTTCTCGGGGAGTGGCTGGTGCCCTGACGTCAAGGCATATCCGATGTTTGCCACTCCCCCACTCCTTTCTCTCTTCCGAAGTGCCTGTTGTATCTCCAGCCTCCACCAGAGATCAGCAGAGCACCGATCTGGACCCCTGTCCCTCCCCGGGAGAGGAGAGCTGTCCTCTGGATGCTATCCTCTCCCTCCTGCCAACCCCAGCAACCGGGCTCGCTCCGAACCGGGGTGCTCAGCGTGGCACGAGGTGTGGCATCCAGCACCTCAACCCTCAGCACCACCGGGCCGGCTTCGGCCTGATTCTTAATCTGTTGATCCTGCTGACGGAGAGTCTTTTTGAGGTCATTACATTCTTTCTGCAGCTCAGTATTCTGCTTAGCATATGTTACAACCACTGTATAAGCTCCTGGTAGTGAGCTTCCCTTTGGGCAGTCCAACCTGGGACCGTCTGCCTCACATCACAGGTGACAGCACTTGCCATGTATACATGCTCCTCCACTTGGGCCTCTAGACTTTTGGATGGGCCTCCTAAAGGTGCAATGACAGCTTGGTGGTGCCGCTTGATTCTGCCCATCTCCCTTTTGGTGTCCTCACACCGCTGGTTCCAAGCTCTCCTGATGTCACTGCTTTTGGCATTATTTTGCTCGTAAGGTCATTGAACAGGTCCCACTTTTTTTGTCTGTGTGCATGGTCCTGCCCTGCTCCACCTATCGCTGTTTGCGTCTTCAGCCCCAGTTTCTTCTTCTCCTCCCAGGCCGCCATGGATGCTGCCCAACCTGAAGCTGGGCCCCTTGCTTCATTTCTGTGATAAGTGCTGCCAGCTCCCGCACCTAATATGTCACACGGACCAGTTCTTCTTGCATAACCCGGTGGGGATCCCACTCCATCTCTTCTCTCGTGAGCATCTTGGTGTGGGTAACTTCAAGCTTTGGACTCCTTGATGTTTCTTATCCTGCCGACTACGCTACATGTAGGGGGTCGGAAGGTTCCCTTTCAATTTCAGGACAGGCCAGATGAATCTGGAAGGAGAGGCAGGAAACTTACTCAGTGACCAAGATGCAAGAAGTTTATTTACCAGGGACAACAAAACAAGATAACAGTTTTCTACACTGCTACAGGATAATAAAAATAAACAACAAACAATACGATTAGGACCAACAATTGGTCTAACCAAGACCAGGGTTAACCCCTTTGAGGCCAAGTCCTACATGCAGTTGGCCAAGATGATGAAACCTGATGAACCAAGCTTGGGCTTTCCTCTGTGTTGGCTGATCAGCAGGTGGGCATTGACCCCACAAAGTGTTTGTCACAAACCGGCCACGATGGGGCATCCCCGGAGGATTAGAACACAAAGAGAAACACTGCTAGCTGGATGATTAAGAACTTGGCGATCCTCTGCAACTCCAGCTAAGAAGCTGAAGACTTCTGGTCGACAGCCTGGACGATCAGCTGCAGTGACCACTGGCAGGTCCCCGGCACCCAGGACACCTCCGAAGAAGACGACTGCTGGCAATACAACTCTCTGTCGACCTTAACGGAGTGACACGGGCACGCGCACACTTCCGGATGGCTGACAAACTAAGAAAGAGGCATGCATGATGTTAACTGGGGTCCCTCACACTTGATTCGGGGCAGCTCCTAAACTGACTCACTCCTGAATACCTCACTAGCAGCTCTCTACCACTTACCTGGACATCTAGTACGCCAAGGTGTAATTTGAGAACACAGTTCAGTAGCAAGCAAATAATTTAGTTTCTGGCAGACAGTTCAGTTCTTGTAGGAAATACAATCTCCAGGGGGCGCTAGGCAGGCAGCTATATAGTTTGGTTTGGGTGCTGGGCCACTTAGGCCATTGGCCTATCCCCCCCCAGCCTTGGGTGGGGCCTTGTCCAATAGTCCCTATGCTTGAGGGCCTGGATGCTGGACCCTCACGGCTAGCCCCTCCCTTCTGGCATACAGCCAAAAGCCTTTGGTCTCTGTCCCTGCCCCTTGGTGCAGAATGGCACCAATGCAGACCCCAAGAGCCTTAACCCCACTGTGCCCCAGGTCTGCTCCTTTCCCCTTTTTGTTCCTTTCTTCCCCTGGGCTTTTACAGTCGTGGCACCCCTCTCTCTTTATTTAGCTAGCGGCAAGCTACTACTGGCCCAGCCTGCATTTTGGTTTCACTTTTGACTATAACAACAAAAAAAACTAAAAACTACAATAGCTTTGCGACCACTGGCCATGACCGAGGCCTTACTCTCTGGGCATTTGGCCCGCTTCCTGCACATTCCCCTCTCCTTCCGGGCTGGCAGCTCCCATAGGGATCCCACTGCACCCCCTTGTCCTTACTAGGGCACTGGCCCTTTAATGTTTCCTTTTTGGACACTCTGCCCCTTCGATTCCCCTTCCCTTCCCCACTTCCCCTAGCACCAGGTGCGAGTGTAATCAAAATTGGGCCCACAGCCCACTCACCACCACGGTCTGGGTCTGCTGCGCTGCTGAGGATGGTCCAGGAACCAGTTGGGGAGCCACGCTCACACCCAGCTTCCCCTCTGCTGTGGCTGCTGAGTGGTGGAACTAAAGTGTCCGATTACGTTTTCCGCCTGGACCTATTTTTTTTGTGGCCCCTTTGATCCACTGGCCCTTTCCTTCCCCTCTTCTCTTTGGGACTCTGCCTGGGATGGACAGATCATGTCGGGGAGCTGCACTCCAACCAACCCTGCTGCCACTGCCACGCACGCCAGATGCCGACTGGAGGGGAGCGACACCAGAGGAGCCACAGACTTAATTTAGGTAAGCTTTTGCTCATCTGTGCTCCTCGCGTCCTCCACCCTCCATGCTCGGCTGCAGACTACCCTTTTCTAGCCACTCCCTGCCCCTTTTGTAGGGCAGGGGAGGTCCTGGCTTCTAACCAGGAGATTGGGCACTACCAGCCCAATAGGGAGGGTCTCCTGCCCATGCCCCCCTTATCAGTGCCAAATGGCGCGAAACCAAACAAAGGACATGGAGGGTCTGGGACTGCAGGGGGGTGGGGGAATGGGAAGACTAGAGGGAACAGAATAAAATTAAAAAAATGTTGGGGAAAGGGTCGCCTATTTTGGTTCTGTGGTGCCCCTTTCTCTGGGACACTACACAAAGGTGAGGGAAGGGACTGGGCATCCTAAGTTGAGGGCTGCTTCTGTATTAGATACTGACTTGGATTCCGATTCCGGATTTTTCAGATTTAGGATGTATACTCTGAAAATCCTAAATCTGAGAAAAAAAACTAAATCCAGGTATATCTGATTTTGAGAATCAAATTCCAATCCTCCCTAAAATTTGAATTTCAGGACATTCAGTGTTTTATTACTAAAGAAATTTGCATATAAAACACTGCACCCCACGCACCGTCAGAATGCATGGCAGCAGCAGCTCGAGTGTGATTTGTTCCCATAACGCAGTTCTCGGGGGAGCGCTGCCCCTGGGGCAGAACCCTTTAGCTCCTCCTCCAGCTTAGTCCTATTGGTGGATTTCATCCACTGGCAGTGATGCCCCTGGGGCAGCAGCCTTGTGCTCTGCCTACCACCTATCCCTGTTGCTGGATTTTGTCCCCTGCCCCCAGGGCAGCAACCTGTAGCTGTTACTTTCCACAAATCTGTTTGTTGCAAGTCTGACGAATTGAGGGTTTTAAGTGTAGATAAGAATGTTATGGAAATGCTCCCCACAGCAATGTGCACTGCTTGTCTTTGAATTTTGGTGGCTCAAGGTGTATGTCTGTCTGCATCCAAAAGAGCCAGACTTCAAGGGTTCAAATCTTAACCAGGGACATTTTTTTGTGCTTTGTGTCAAACTAAGTTGTGAGCATTTAATCGTAAAGGTGTCACAAATCATTACTTTTTTTTTAATATTGCTAAATTAAGTCAGACATAAGAGAGAGACTATAGTTTATTTATAAATTGTAATAAATGGGGCAGTGCCATGATGATTGGTTACTGGCGCTGCCCTGGGGAAGTATCATAATGGTTGGTTTCTGTTGGCTGCCCCTGGGGCAGCATCTGTGTAACTGGTTCTGGCTCTTTTGGGTGCAGACAGGCATACACCTTGACCAACCAAAATTCAAAGACAAGCAGTGCACATTGCTAGGGGGAGCATTTCCATAACATTCTCATCTACACTTAAAACCCTCAGTTTCTCAGACTTGCAACAATCAGATTTGTGGGAAGTAACGGCTACAGGTTGCTGCCCTGGGGGCAGCAGACGAAATTCACTAATAGGGATAGGTGGCAGGCAGAGCGCAAGGGTGCTACCCCAGGGGCAGCACTGCCACTGGGCGAAATCCACCAATAGGAGTAAGCTGGAGGAGGAGTTAACGGGTGCTGCCCCGAGAACCACGCTATGGGAACAAATCATACTCGAGTGTGGCAGCACAGAATTGGGGGCAAACAGTCGCCCAACTGGGCACCTATATAGAAACAGAGAATTTATCAACAGACTAGGACAACTTGATCCTATCTGGTCTCTGGCGACCCTTCCGCCTTTCAGCTTATTTTTTAATATACCCCTATGTTTAGTGCACACATGCTTGAAGCCCCCCCACTGTTTTTGCCTCCACAACTTCCACTGGCAGTCTGTTCCAGGTGTCTATCACCCTTTCAGTGAAGAAACATTTCCCCACATTTTTATGTAACTTCCCTTTCCAGCTTCATTACATGCCCCTTGGTCCTGGTGTTCTTTCTCATTTGAAATAGACCCCCCTTATGCACCTTGTTCACCCCTGTGAGTTACTTCTAGGTTTCTATCATGTCATGTATATATCAGTGCTATATACAAAAAGTTGTCGTAGGTGTGTGACACTTGGCCAGCTGGTTATGATTGTTCTATGATATTTGTAATATAGAATGTGGTATGTGATTGTCTCATATGAGACATCCTGTGCTCCTGGGTGACCCCCCCCCCAGATTACAGTGACAAGTGACCTGAAACCAGAAGGTAATTAAAAGACTAGAGAGACTTAATTAAGGGTCTCCTATTTTTCTGTCTTAATTAGAACTGACCCAGCTGCCAGGATATAGGGCCTGCAAACCTTTATGACGTTTTAGAGGAAAAACATGTTATCCCACCATGGGGCTAAAAGTTATAAAATCCTTTGATATGCCTTGGGAATAGGAACTGCTCAAGCTCAAAGAGAAAATGGTAATTAAGGAGCCATATTGGAAAATACATTTTTGCTGATGTCACCTTATTTAATATACCTCCTGATAGGACATCCTGTGTGCATATTTTTTATATTCTAAAAGGAGGAGCTAGATGACATCATGGAAGGGGTGTGGAAACACAGAGTTTTAAACTGTATACTGTGTTTGAATTTGTGTGATGTATCTTTTTGAGCTCTTAAGAACAAGATCTAACTATAAGCACTATAGAGATAATACATTAGATAGAAAAAGTCTAACTGTATGTTGCTAGGAGTTTGTCTGTAGCTTTCTTTGAAGTGATTGTATGCTCTTTGATATATTGTTCTGTGTTTAAATGTTTCATATTTTTATCATTTTTAGTAAATATATTATTTGAAAGACTGCCATGGGTTGTCTGTCAGTTCCTTTTGCACGTGACCTACAGATGGTTAAGTCTGACAATTTTTCAAGAGCTTGATGGTGTTACTAAACTGGGAAAAGGTAAGGCTATACCTAAGGTCTTTTATAAAGTTTTAAGGGTTCATTTTGGATACCTGGTTAGGTGCCCTTAGGCGAAAGATATATTGCCTGCCATGAAGAGAATATTATCTGAGCCTGTACATTTGGATATGCTAGCATAAGGCTCACAGTTTGAAATCCCCCAGAACTTGAGACTAAAGGTGATTCGGACACACAAGCAAACAGGAGGGTTACCCCGTCTGTTACCTGTTCACATTACTTTGCTCGGAGGTTGGCACTGTGGGAGCAGAGGGCCTGACCTGCCGAGTGCGTTTGTGACAGATTTGGTTGGCAGTGGTGTGGATAAATTTGGTAACACAAGCTTTAACTGTTCAGTGTGTCAGCTTAATACTGTACAGCTCACTTGCAAAATAAGGCAGTGATTTATTTTTTTAAAAAAGGAAACAGAACTACATCATTTAGCTTACAGTCAAGTTCCTACCTGTTTTTTTTTCTAAAGTGTAAGTTAGAGTAGCCATAGTTAGGGAAGAAGATGGCTTCCAACTACAGCAGGCACACTGCAGACTACCTGAGGCAGTTGTGCCAGGACAGAGGAGTCCTGCACGAGGTGAGAGCCACCAAGCAGAACGTCATGGATGCCCTGATGGCAGTAGATGCCCAGAGCATTGAGTCACAGACTGTGATTGTAAAGGACCAAACCTTGGGCATGGAGGGGCTAGCGGCCAGTGCAGTGTCCAGATCTGGTGAGGAGGGCAGCAGGGCCAGTGCAAGTGAAGGGCCACAGCAGCAGGGGAAGGTCACCAGCATTCTGGAGCCAGAAGCAGTCAGGCTGCAGACTGAGTTGCGCAGAATGGAGCTGGAGTTCCAGAGAGATGCAGAGTGAGAGAAACGAGCCGCAGAGGAGAAGAGGGAGTGAGAACAGCGAGAAGCTGACCATGAAAAGCATGAGCGCCAGCAAGCCACAGAGGAGAAGAGGGAGTGAGAACAGCAAGAGGCTAACCATGAACAGCGCGAGGCTGACTGTGAACAGCATGAGCGCCAGAGGCTACATGAACTGGAGAAGCTACAACTCCAACCACCAGTACCAGAGCAGGTAAGTGGCTTGGGTTTAACTGGAGCTACAGGACTGAGTTACAAATTGAATTCCAAATTGATAGCTGAATTTAAAGAGGGGGAGAATATGGATGCCTTTTTAATTTCCTTTGAAGAAGTTTGTATTCAGGCAAAAATTCCAAGAGGGTCCTGGAGCTTCCAGCTATCCCCGCTACTTACTGGGAAAGCTCGGGATGCATTGAGTCAAATGGACATTGAGGACAGTAATGATTGCAACAAACTTAAAGCTGCATGTTAAAAAAGTTTGATTTGACTGCAGAAGCATACAGAGCTAAATTCCATAAGCTCAAGAGAAGCCTTGATATGAGCTATGAGGAGCTAGCCACAAAACAAAGTCAGTTTTTAAAATGTTGGTGGGAAGGAATTGAAGCAAACTGTGTAGATAAAACTGAAAATGCTATTTTGTTAGAACAGTTTTTTGGGGCATGCCCAGCAAAGCTGAAAACCTGGCTGGAGGACCGAGCTCCCAAAACAGTGCAAGAGGCTGCTGAACTCTAGGACCACTATGCCAAGAGCAGACCTCCTCTGAGAGTGAATGGGGTGGGCATGGTAGCACAGAAAGGGAAAAGTGCGCCTTCAGGGCAGCTAAAACCCTCACTGCCTCCATCAAAACCAGTTAGCCCCAGGTTTCAAAGAAAAGAATTCTCTGAGAAAAGAAGCGAATGTTGGGTTTGTAAAGAAACTAGGCATATTGCCAGACAGTGTCTCAAACGGACAAGCAATATGCAACATGGGGCTAGGAAAGGAGTGGGTTGTTTGTGTGTCTCTGGAAGCATGCCTGTGAACATGAGGGAACACATGCACCCAGTCACGGTGAATGGTGTACAGATACAAGGGTTAAGGGACACAGGGGCATCCCTGACACTGGTAAAAGGGGATCTGGTAGAGCCTGGTCAGCTTCTACCCAATAAATATGTAACTGTACAAGACTTCACTGGGGAGGAGAAAACATTGCCACTCACTAGTGTTCTCCTAGACTGGGGTGAAACGGGGAACTGTGAAACAGGTGGCTGTAGCCAAAACTTTAGCAGCTGACATCATCCTTGGCAATAATCTCAAACGGGATGGTGTGTGCAGTTACCCATAGCCAAGTGGCAAGGGAAAATTGTAGTTCCCTGGACTCCACAGAAGCCATTGTGGAAACCACTGGGAGACTGGTTCCCCAGCCTGTGTCTCCTGATATGGAGACTAATGAAAAGGGGGTAGAAATTTCTCCAGTAGCAGTTAACCACACAGCTGAGGAGGTTTACTCCATAGAAGGAGGGGTGACCCATTATCAGAGGGTTATGGATGACAGTGATCCTGAGTGCATTGATGCTAGTGCTAGGGACCCTAGTTTAGACACTGAAGGGGACCTATCCCATGGCTTGGGAATGTGTAAGGAGTTTGCAGCTGCTCAGAAAAGTGACCCTAGTCTAGAGAAGCTGTGGGCTTGAGAAGACTCTGACAAAGCACAGGGAGGTGACGGTAAACATAACCTTTATTGGGAAAATGGACTGATGTATACTAACGTTGTGAATACAGAGGAAGGGGTGATAGGCAGGCAGCTTGTCTTTCCCCAGGGGTACTGTGAGCAGTTGCTCAAGATTGCACACGATATTCCCTTGTCTGGTCATCTGGGAATCCCATGCACTACGCAGTGATTGGCCCAGAATTTCTATTGGCCCAACTTCACCCAGCAGGTGAAGGACTATTGCAGGTCTTGTCACCAGTGCCAAGAAATAGGGAAGGCAGGTAAGAAAACCCAAGACACCCTAATTCCATTGCCCATAGTGGAGGAGCCATTCCAGAGGGTGGGAACGGATATTGTGGGGCCTTTCAATACCCCCAGTTCCTCCCGGAAGAGGTTCATCCTGACTGTGGTGGATTATGCTGTCCGCTACCCCAAGGCAGCCGCCCTATCCTCACTGAGGACAGACAAAGTAGCAGATGTCTTACTTGGGATTTTCTCCCGTGTTGGTTTTCCGCAGGAGGTTAACACTGATCGAGGGGGTTCCTTCATGTCGGACCTGATGAAATGTTTGTGGGAGAAGTGTGGGGTGGTGTAGAGATGCACGACACCTTATCTCCCACAAGCCAATGGGCTTATGGAAAGATTTAATGGTACCCTGAAGTCAATGCTCCAAGCGTTTGATGAACAGCATGGGAGGGACTGGGAGAAATACCTTCCTCACCTGTTGTTTGCATACAGGGAGGAGCCCCAAGAGTTGACAGGATTTTCCCCCTTCGAGCTCTTATGTGGATGTTGGGTACGTGGGCTCCTAGACTTGATCCGGGAGGACTGGGAAGGCAAGCACACCACCCAGGGAACTCCCATAGTGGATAACATCCTTAGGTTTAGAGAAAGGCTGAAGGAGCTTATTGGGACAGCCCAGAGCAACCCGGTAGCTGCCCAACAGAAACAAAAAGTGTGGTATGACCGCAGAGCCAGAGCTCGCTCATACATGGTGGGTCAGGAAGTCATGGTCCTTATTCCGGTCCAGAAAGACAAGCTGCAGGCTGAGTGGGCAGGACTGTACAAAGTAGTTAGAAAGGCAAATGACGTGAACTATGTCATAGAGTTACCTGACAGAAGACATACAGAAAGAATGTACCATGTCAACATGATGAAGCCATATGCTAATAGGGCTGACATGGTGGTTGCAGTATGTAGTCCTGGGAAGGGGACGGATGAAGGAGACCCCCTTCTGGACTTTCTGGAAGAAAGCAAGCAGGAGTCCTCTGTGGAGGCAGTTAAATTGTCTCCCCAGCTGGCCCCAGACAAGATTCAGGAAATAAGAGAGGTTTTAGCAGACTTTGCCCCACTGTTTAGCGCCAAGCCTGGACTAACCCCATTAGCGACACACGATGTGGAGACTGGGACACAGATGCCCATATGACAGACAGCATATCAGGTGTCAGAGGCTGTCCAAAAGGACATTAGGAGGGAGGTGGAGGACATGCTGGATTTAGGGGTAATCCAGAGATCTCACAGCCCCTGGGCCTCACCCATAGTCCTTGTGCCCAAGCCAGATGGCTGTACTCATTTCTGTGTGGACTACCGTGGACTGAATGCAGTCACAAAGTCAGACGCCCACCCGATGCCCTGGATGGACGGACTCCTGGACAAGTTGGGAGGGACGACCTACCTTACGACTGTTGACCTGACAAAGGGGCATTGGCAGGTAGAGTTAACTGACAGAGCTAGGGATAGGTTAGCCTTCATCACTCCGATAGGCTTATTTGAATTGAAAATAATGCCTTTTGGAATGAAGAACGCCCTGGCCACTTTCCAAAGGTTGGTGAACCAGGTGTTAAATGGTGCTGAGGAGTACGCCATAGCATACCTGGATGACATTGCCATCTTTAGTGCCAGCTGAGAGGAACACCTGTCCCATCTCAGGGAAGTGCTGGGCAGAATACAGAGGGCCGGGCTCACTGTCAAAGCTGATAAGTGCCAGGTGGCCATGGCTGAAGTGGCATACCTCAGACATGTTGTAGGTCAGGGACAGCTCTGTTCTAACCAAGTAAAAATAGAGGTTATCAAGGTGTGGCCCAGACCAGAAATGCAGAAGCAGGTCAAGAGTTTTCTAGGGACAGCAGGGTACTATAGGAAATTTGTACCCAATTACATTGCTCTAGCTACTCCCCTATCTGACCTGGTAAAGAAAAAGATGCCTAAGAAAATTACCTGGGAACCAGCCTGTGAAAAAGCCTTTACCAGACTGAAGGAGACACTGTGCAGTGCTCCTGTATTGACAAGTCCTGACTATAGCAGACTCTTTATATTCCAGACTGACGCCTCAGACATGGGTATTGGGGCAGTACTGAATCAGACATCCAACCAAGGAACAGATCACCCTGTAGTGTACCTGAGTAAAAAGTTACTTCCCAGGGAGCAGGCTTACTCAACTGTGAAAAAAGAGTGTCTTGCCATAGTGTGGGCCCTAAGGAAGTTAGAGCCATACTTATATGAGCAGCATCTTGAGGTACAAATGGACCACAAGCCCCTGGTTTGGCTGACCAAAAATGGGAAAAATTAATGGTAGACTGTTAAGATGGAGTCTTGCCTTGCAAGGGTATGACATGATGATCTTACATAGGGCTGAAGCGACCAATCAGAACGCCGATGGCCTATTGCGTCTGTATGGGGAGTGAACTGATTTGGGAAGCTCATCCCCTGCAGCTGATAGAGCCCTCAAATTCAGTCTAGGTGGGGAGGATTGTGATGCCTGGCCAGCTGGTTATGATTGTTCTATGATATTTGTAATATAGAACGTGGTATGTGATTGTCTCACATGAGACATCCTGTGCTCCTGGGTGACCCCCCCAGGTTACAGTGACAAGTGACCTGAAACCAGGAAGTAATTAAAAGAGTAGAGATGCTTAATTAAGGGACTCCTGTTTTTCTGTCTTAGAACTGACCCAGCTGCCAGGATATAGGTCTCGTAAACTTTTATGACATCTTAGAGGAAAAACATGTTATCCCACCATGGTGCTAAAAGTTATAAAATCCTTTGATATGCCTTGGGAATAGGAACTGCTCAAGATCAAAAAGAAAATGGGAAATGAGTTTTTGCTGATGTCACCTTATTTAATATACCTCCTAATAGGACATCCTGCTTTTATATTTTTTATATTCTAAAAGGAGGAGCTAGATGACATCATAGAAGGTGTGTAGAAACACAGAGTTTTAAACTGTATACCGTGTTTGAACCTGTGTGATATATCTTTTTGGGCTCTTAAGAACAAGATCTCACTATAAGCACTATAGAGGTAATACATTAGATAGAAAAAGTCTAACTGTATGTTGGTAGGAGTTTATCTGTAGTTTCTTTGCCTTTCTTTTAAGTGATTGTATTTTTAGTAAATATATTATTTGAAAGACTGCCGTGGGTTGTCTGCCAGTTTTTTGCATGTGACGTATAGATGGTTAAGTCTCACAGTTGTTCAAGAGCTTGATGGTGCTACTAAACTGGAAAAAGGTAAGAATATACCTAAGGTCTTTTACAGAGTTTTAAGGGCTCATTTTGGATACCTGGTTAGGTGCCCTTAGGCGAAAGATATATTGCATCCCCCGAAGAGAATATTATCTGAGCCTGTACATTTGGTATGATAGCTTAAGGTTCACAGTTTGAATCCCCCCAAAACTTGAGACTAAAGGTGATTCGAACCCACAAGCAGACAGGAGGGTTACCCTGTCTGTTACCCATTCACATTACTGTGCTCGGAGGTTGGCATTGTGGGAGCAGAGGGCCTGACCTTCTGAGTGCGTTTGTGACAAGGTGCAGTGGAGATTCCCACTGTGATTAGGTCACAATTTAAATTAGCTGGCCAGATGTTAGAAGGTACAAACTGTGTTTACATCCCCCTAACATTCTGAAGTGCAACTCTCAAGAGTCAAGACCTGGAATCTGCATATTGATAAAGGAAGTTTTATTTGACTTTGAGAATGGATTAATGCCACAGTACATTTTTAAAATGAAGACTGTTACAAGTTATATTTTTTAGCTCAGAGTAAACTGAGTAAAGGATTCTGAACTAAGGTACTAGGCCTTATTTGGATAAAGGGCTTTTTTGATGGTGCAGATTTTATTTGGAAGATGCCATTTTTCCACTTCAGCACGGTATGAATAGTCTTCTTCCATTCATTTTGCACGGGAACTAAATGGCGTGTCATAGAACGTCCAATTGCTTGATCACCTAGCAGTGGATTTTGTTATTGGAGTCCTCAGAGCATAAGGGTCAAAGAACCTGTTCAGACCATTTGGAAGAAAGACTTGCACCCAACTGATGTAAGGGTCTCCTGGTCTTTTAGGTTTACAGGTTTTTTTTTTGTATTTTTTTTTCAACTCTATTTATACACCCTGCGGCCTGGGCATCCTTCCAGGGTACTCTTGCGGCAGAGGCCGCTACTCCCTGCCTGAACCCCCTGCTACCAGCTTCCTCCCCCCAAACACCCAGGCAGGTACAGCCCTGCAGACCACCCCCGGATCACCCCCCCCCGGGGGAGGGCCTACCCTCCTGTGGTGGCCTTTCTGAAATTAGAGGAACCTACCTGGGCGTCAAGTCGGCCATGGGAGTTCCCTGATGCACTGGGCTGGTATTGGGATGTGGGCCTGCCCTGGAGTCCCCTTCATCTCCATGGTGCTGCAGAGGGATTTTCTCTTCCATGTCCCCCCTCGGAGTGCAGCGTGCAGTGACGCCTGCACACGGCTGCCCTGCTGGCGTGTGCAGCACTCCGCCCCTTGTGTCAGCTGGTGTACCTGCAGTACCCCCAATCTCCATTGGGGGTCATCAGGACACCGAGCATTACTGGATCCTTTCCCAGAGAGAGGAGAGCTGTCTTCTAGACACTCCATCCTCTCCTTCCCCTGCCGACCCCCAGCTCTCCAAGTCAATCACCAAACCCATGTCGCCGGTGTGGCATGGCATCCAGTGCCTCAGTCCTCAGCGCCACAGAGCCAGCTTGGTTTACAGGTTTTAAAGAATGCAGTTATAAATTTACATATTTCTGGTTATACCTTAAATATATAGTCTCAGGACATTGCAAAAGCTGGCATAATATGGACATTCTGCCGGTTATTCTTATTTCATTTCACAAGTGTCCACTTGTTCCACAGTACCTTAATGCAGAATAGTCAAAAATAGTTTTCTGTGCATCTTCTGATGCACCTACATCAAGCCACCATCCCCTCAGAGCATTGAGGAAGGGACTTAATTGAAAAAACTATCCCGGTCTGCCTGGATGATGCTGCTTGTCTTCGCAGACCCTGCACCTGCCTACTGGTCTCCCCAACCAGCATTTGAACTAAACACTTCCTGGGATAGCTGGGGGGTCCCGGAAAGCTCTGCCATTGGGGGAAAACCACGGGACACTGTCAGTGAAGGTAAGTCCCAGAGACGGCGGGGTGATAGGGCTGGGAGAAAGGGGCAGAGGGTCAGTTGACTAGCGATTGCATGAAGTGCAGTCAATTGGAAAAAATGGTTCCTCCTCCTCCCTCCCCTCCCTTCCTTCCTTCCTTCCTTCCTTCCTTCCTTCCTTCCTTCCTTCCTTCCCTAAGAAAGACATATTGAGCTGGTGACAACTCATTTCCAGATGAGGTTGGGGGGGGGTAGGGAAAGAGAAGTATATAAGACTTGACAACAATATGCAAAAAATAAAATACCGTAATATAAAATAATAACCAGTTATACTTGATTAGGTGAATCAGAAATAAACATTAAATAAACATACATTAGCTAAAACCAATGGATGGATGTATTGACTAATAGAATCAGCACAGACTGTGCACAAGATCCCAGGTATCATGGTACTATGAAGGGTGATTGTTTGGGGGGGTGGATGTCAGTCACAGTGCAGTCAAGGGCAGTAACAGGAGGGAGCAGAGAAGTAATGAAGGAGACATTTGATGGAGAAAAGAGATGAGGCAGAGTGGATAGCAAGGGAAAGGGAAAACCAGAGCTTAAGGAATTGATAGTGGAAATCAGCTTGGCCCAAGGAATGGTTAATGCAAGAGATGGTGAGGTATCGAGTGTCAAAGTTACAGAGGGTGTATGCGTGGACAGAGTGGGGGTGAAAGGAGAGAGGTAAGGTGAGTGGGAGAGAGCCAAGCCAGAATTTGGAAGTAAACGCAGCACTTTGAGAAAGATGCTTGGCTTCAAGGAAGGGTGGAAGACAGAGGAATAGTGGGAAAAATGCTGGCTGCAAGTGGGATAGTCTAGGGCAAAGCAACAGAAAGAGTAAGAGGGTCCATTCTGGGCAAAATGGACTTTAGAGCAACACTATAGAAGATGTCACCATAGTCTAAAATTGGGTGGTTCATTTTCAAGAGGATTTCTCTTCATGCATGAAGAGATATGTATGTTTTATTCTTATAAAGAGCCTCAAGTCTGAGGTGGAGCTTCTGCTGAATGGCATTCACATCCACAGAGAAATCAACCTGATGGCCCAACCAAACCCCAAGGTATCTGAAGTAGGAGATGTCCTCAGTAGACGCACCATCAAGGGTATGGTTGGAGGGAAGGGGAGAGAATCTGGCTAACTCCTGCCTGGTGCCAAAGGACATAGAGACCATTTTTCTGACATTGGAGGACAAATTGATTATCCCAGAACCAATGTTGTTTGTTGGAGAAATCCAGTTGGAGCTGAGTAACTAGGTTGGGATTAGAGGCCCCGACACAGGTCACTGTATCATCCACGTACATGTAGATGACTGCAGAAGTACTTGGATTTGATAGGTCATTTAGGAAAAATGGAGAAAATAATTAGGCCCAAGCAGAAGTCTTGATGAACACCTGGGAGATGGGAAGTGGGGGCAAGTGTGAGTCTCCAATGTGGAGAGCTTACGACCTGCCCTCAAGAAAGCAGCAGAACCAATTAACCACAGGGTTAGAGAGCGCTGCCCATTTAAGCTTGTCCAGGAGAATGGGGTGTGCAACATTGTCAAATGCCTTGTCTAGGTTGACAAAGACTGCAGTTGTAATCAAGCCCTGGTCCATTCCAGACTGAATGGAGTTGGCGAGCTGGAAGAAAGAGGTGGAGGTGGAATGGGACTTCTGGAAACCAGATTGGTGAAGAGTGAAAAAGACGAGCAGTCAAGGAAAGATGAGAATTGGGAGAGGAGAAGGTGTTCTGGGTGCTTGGACAGGGTGAGAAGAAAGAAAACTGACAAATAATTGGCATGAGAGATGGGATCATCCCCTTTGCAAAGGGGAATGTCCATTGCACATTTCCAGGGATGGTGGCCACTGAGAGGTTCAGGATAGAACTGATAGGGAAAGCAACAGCTGGAGCAGAGAGGTGGAGGAGCTTAGGATAAAGACAATCAAGGCTCAGGCCTTTGAAGAGGTTGACAGCTAGAAAGGCCTTGAGTAAAGCAGCAGGAATGCTGTGAGAGGAGAAGGAGAGTGGAAGGTGAAAGGGGGAAAGAAGGAGAGGAGATGAGAAATTGAGCGCAGGGGGTGAAGAAAGAGTTGACTGAGGAGGCAACAGCAACAGAGCTGACACGGGGAAGTAACCAACTTGAGAACAGGAGAGGGGGACTGGGTTGGAGGTGAGAAAATGGAATGGGTAGCATTCCAGAACTTGGATGGATAGCTGAGAAAAGTATTCAGACTTCGCAAGCAGGTTACTCTGGTACAGGCATTGTGATGGACCAGATAATATTTCAGGTCAGCAGGGAGCCAGCAGCGTTATGATCCCTCCAGGTTTGGTCTCTAGCATGGAGGCAGACAGGCAGTTCTGCTGAGATCCTTGGGAACCTGTGAGCCTGGATTTTTGTAATGGGAAAGGATGGTCCCAGACTACCATGAATTTAGAATTGAAGGGCAGAGTTCATGTTGGTTGCCGCTGAGATGGGAACCAGTCGGTAAAGAGTAGATCAGCATGAAGACAAATCCAGCAACCTAAATAAACAGATGTAGACAGCCTTAGGGGGAACTTTAGTACATGAAATCTTCCACACACAGCAGACCATATGGTCATTTAGGGAATCAAGGAGAGTGCCACCATCCAAAATTTGATAAGGGTAGGAGGAGAGGACCATGCCCAGGATCCTACTGGATCATAATGTCGTACGTTTAATAGCATACGACATTATGGCTAACCTGAATGAGCACTGTCCAGGACAGCAAATGGTGCAATACCGTATATACTGCTGTACGTGGTATTGCACCATTCACACACTCCCAGGCAGAGGATAAGACCTCTGCTGGAAGTGGATTCCACAGCAGCAGAAACCCAGGCACTGCTTCTGGGACTGGGTTTGATTCCCGGTCCCAGACATTCTATTTTTTAAACATTTTGTGCGCTTCCCGAGTTGGACCCCCCCAAGAGTTGAGAATCTTTAGTGGGGGGGATCCAGGGGGGCTCAGCCCCCCCATAACTGGGTGTGTGGGTGGCAGAGCCCCCCCACAGAAAAAAGACATATGCCGCATGGCAATATCACGCTGTATTGACAGCATGATTTTGCCATGCGGCATAATGTCTTGTGACATTATGACCCAGTGCCGTCCAGGATGGAGTGGTTATTGGTTTTAAGACTGGATTGAGTTGGATCTGATATCAGCTGGGTGAGTTGCAAGGATTATATTTTTTTGGCATAGTTTTTGGGAAGAAGTGGACAGCCAGTTGATGTTAAAATCTCCAAGTATGAGTAACTTGCCCAAGGAGAAATGGGAAAAGATAGAGGGAAGGGGTTCAGTTATGGAGGCAGAAGATATTCCAGGGCAACAGTAGACACCTACAACAAAGATATGAACATAGAAGGGGCTAACAGTTAAAGAAGTAGTAGTTCACAAGCAAAGGGAGAAAGGACTGAGAGACTGAGAGCATTGTCTCAAATTAGAAAATGGGCCTTAGATTTCCTGGTCTCTCACCTGCATTCCCTGATTGGTCATGAGTCCCCCGCTCATCAACCAACCAACAATGCTCCCTCATTGCTCCTTGACTGCAGTCACTGTACCTAACTGGCAGTATTCCTTTCAGGTGAACATTAAACAAAATAACTTTAAAGAGCACCTTTTTTAATTACAAAAAGATTAAACATGGACCCCCCCTACGTCATGGGGAGCTCCTCCAAGCTATTTTCTCTTTTTTTAATACAGCCCTCAAAGCAAGAGAAGAGATCATAATTTGCCCCCGAGGGGCTGGTCACATGGGCTCTCTCCAATTCCTGGCTCTCCGATCCGCTCCCACGCTCCAACAGTTTGTGATGTCATTATAGGTTGAGCGTGAGGGATGCGCACCATCTACGTAAATGGAGCGTCATTTTCAAATGTAATTTCCCAACTGTAAATCAGGTTCTGGTACCTACTGATGTCAAGGTTTAACTAACAAGGCTGTTGTTAGTTGAACCCTGACACCTGTAGGTACCAAAACCCGATTTACAATCAGGAAATTAAGATTAAAAAGACGCCCATTCATGAATGTAGAGCAAGAACCCTCAAGCTGACCTATAATGACAAGGTAAAACAGAGTGGGAAGCAGATTGAGAGTCAGGAAGGGGAGAGGGAGTGTGTGGCCAGCCCCTCAGGCAAATTATAATCCCTTCCCTTCCTTTGGGAGCTGTATTAAAAAAAGTGCAAATAGCCTGGAGGAGTTCCCCATGAGGTAAGGGAGCGCCCTGTTTATTATTTTTTTAATTGAAAAATAACAGGAAAGGTGCTCTTAAAATGTTCACAGAAATGGGACAACAGTAAAAGAAACACAACCGTTGATGGCAGTAGGGGGAAAAAGCAGTACAGTTCACTTCATAGTAAAACGACTGTCAAACACTTCAGTGCCCTCCACTGGCAAGGGCATGGAGTCATAATGTTGCAAGACATTATGCCGCATGCAGATAGCGTGCTGCCAATACAGCGCAATTTCTTGCATGTGCATGTCGTTTTTTTCTGCAGGGGGCTCTTCCCCCTGCGCCCTGACCCTCCCCCCCCCAACTAAAATAGCTAACTCTGGTGGGGGCCGGGGTTAAAGTCAACATTGCACAAAGTGTGAAAAAAATTTTTTTCATGCATCTGGGACCAGGTATCAAACCCGATCCCAAACGCTCTGCTTCCGTCCCTTGCTGCCAGTGGCACATCTTATCGAGCCACAGCAGCTGCTTGAGGAAGCCTGTCCCAACACACGTCTTATCCTCTGCCTGGGACAGTGAGAGGGTGCAGTACCATGCACAAAAGTATTCGTGGTATTGCACCCACTCGCTCTCATATACCACTCTGTTTCTATTCAGCTTGTGTTATATGCTATTAAGCGTATGACATATTGACCCAGTAACACTGGGGCAAGTATACAAGTAGAAGGACTTCTTTATCAACAAAACAACTTTCTATTCATTTTAGTAATTTTGAACTACTTTATCAGTCCTGCATTCGTGCCACTGAGCTACGTGGCAGATGCCAGGGAACAGCAGCAGGGGTCATGAGAGGGCTGTACAGTCTGTGGCCACCCCTTCCCCCCACTGATCTCCTCCTTGGACCAGGGACTAGCTCTGTTGGGAGCTTTGCAAAGTCACTCCTCCAGCCAATCAGAGGGTGGCAAGGGCAGGACAATTGGAGCCCCTTCCCATAGGGCTCAGCAACCTATGCATTTGCACCACTGAGACACGTGGCAGATGTCAGGGAACAGCAGCACAGGTCATGAGGGGGCTCTGCAGTCTGCAGCCACCCCTTCCCCCACTGATCACCTCTTCAGACCAGGGACTAGCTTCACTGGGAGCTCTGCAAAGTTGCTCCTCCAGCCAATCAGAGGGTGGCAAGGGCGGGACAGTTGGAGCCATTTCTCCTAGGGCTCAACAACTTATACATTTGTGCCACTGAGCCACATTGCAGATGCTGGGGAACAGCAGCAGGGGCTGTGAGGGGGTTCTACAGTCTGTGGCACCCCCCCCCAACTGATTGCCTCCTTGGACCAAGGATTAGCTCCATTGGGAGCTTTGCAAAGCCACTCCTCTGGCCAATCAGAGGGAGGCAAGGGTGGTACAATGAGAGCCCTTTCTCCTAGGTCTCAGCAACCTATGCAATTGTGCCACTGAGCCATGCAGCAGATGCCAAGGAACAGCAGCAGGGGTTGTGAGGGGGCTCTGCAGTCTACAGCCATCCTCCTCCCACTGAACGTCTCCTTGGACCAGTGACTAGCTCCATTATGAGCTTTGCAAAGCCGCTCCTCCAGCCCTGTCTCCAGTCAATCAGAGGGCAACTCTGTGGTTTTCTTGTCTGGCACCCAAGCAGTCCTTCTGTGCTGCAGTCCTTAGGCAAAGAACATTGGGAGTCGGCCTGGAATTCAGCATGGGATGCTGGCTGCCCCACGCTCTGGTTCTTTGAAATTAATTCTTTGCTACCAAGGTAAATTAGAATGGTTTCCTGCATTGTCATAAAGTTTAGCTATGAATACGATATAGATGTATTCTACTGTGATATCCTGTACCTTGTGCAAACAGTCAAGTGACTACATCAGTGTTTCCCTGTTTATAGTGCTATCCATTATTCTCACATTCTCTGTTACTACCACTTGACTTCCTAGAGTTATTTGGTAATAATCAGAGTACATGTGCTGTGTTTCCACTGTCTCTGCCCATTGAAATGTAAGTGTACTTAGGCTGTTACACAATGGGTGGCATATTGTTCTCGGTAGTTAATTCCTGCCTTCTTATTTGCTTGTTACTTATCCTTGATTATATTAATCTACCCTCAGCCAGAGCGAGCGCAGGAAGCATCTTTCTTATGTCAAATCAGCTGTTAAATGTTGATAAGAATAGAAACAATATTCGTGTTCTAATGTGCCACTGTTTGTGCCAAACTGCCTATTTTCTAAAAAGGTTTTGCTAGTTCCATCAACCTTTTTTCTCCCACCCCTGGCCTTACACCATTGTAATATTAGCGCTTTCCCTCCTACTCACTGCTGGAGATATTGAACCTATCCCTGGGCCCCCACCAGCTTCCTCTATTAACACTAATATGTATGTTTGGCCACAAGGAATTAAAAATCACCCGTATGAACATCAGAAGCCTTATTCCAAATCATGCTGATCTCTCACTACCTGGGTTAACCATTTCACCCCGATATAATTGGGGTCACAGAAACATGGCTGAAACCTTCCATCCCTGATCATTTATGTGCTCTGCCTGGATGTAACTAAATCAGAAATGACTGTCCTGGATCTAAGAGGGGAAGTGGGACCATGGTGTACTTTAAATACCACCTTGCCCTCAGTGGTTCATGTACCCCTGTTCCCACTGATAAAGGCTTTTACCTTTCTCATGTTGTTCTCCTGCTAGGTGGAACAAAAATTCTACATTTTGTACCTATAGTCCCCAAGCTGGTAGTCGACATGCACTCCAGCCTCTCCTGAATACTATAGGCCCCATAGTTTAAAAAAAACAAAAAAACAGGTTACTCACCTGTAACAATACTAGGAGTGGTATATGGTGTATATCCACACTTCTGGCAGGGATTCTTTCCTCTTTACCTTTGGCCGGAACATCTTCAAACTGGCTCCTTCCACCCACCCAAGTGATAACTCCCTCAGTGCCTCCCTGCGATGTCAAATCTTGCCCGCTGAAAGCAAGACCAGTATGCCACTTGCCAGGGGAGGTCGGATGGGTCAGTGTGGATGTACATCATATACCACTCCTAGAACTACTAATACAGGTGAGTAACCTGTTTTTCTAGGGACATGGATATGATGTAATATCCACACTTCTGGCAGACTCCTAGCAGTTCTCTGGAAGGAGGGGCGAAGGTGCACACTCCCTATTTAGGGAATAGAGATTGTAAAACTGGGACCCCAAAACCAGCATCCAGGTGTGACTCGAGGTTGATGTGGTAGTGAGAAATGAAGGTGTGTGCTGACTCCCAGGCAGCAGCCCTGCAGATTTCCTGGATAGGGACGTCCCTGGAAGCAGCCACCAAGGAAACGGTATGACGGGTGAAATGAGCCCTTAGCCGTACAGGAGCCTCCCTACCCGCCAACCTATAGCAGAGGTTGATACAGGATACAATCCACCTGCCAATCATCTGCTTAGCTGCTGGTCTGCTAGGTGCAGCTTCAGCGTAGGTGACAAATAGCTGGCGAACCTCTTCCCGAACTCCAGCCATACGTTCCTTATAGTAGGAAAGCACTCACCACAGGTCCAACATATGGAGCCTGTGCTCGGCTTCCGAGGTGTGATTGGTGAAGTACACTGGGAGATTAATCCCCTGGTTAAGGTGGAAATCAGACACAACCTTTGGGAGGAACTTTGAGTTGGGGCGAAGGACAACCTTGTCCCTGCGAAAGACCAGGTAAGGAGACTCCACTGAGAGTGCCTGGAGTTCACTGATCCTTCTGGCTAACATGGTAGCCACCAGGAAGGAGGTCTTCCATGACAGGTGAGGCATCTCACACTTGTGCATTGGTTCAAATGGCTTGCCCATGAGCATAGCCAATACCAGCAACAAGTCCTAAGGTGGTGGTGGTTCACGCACCAGAGGGGAAATGTGGTCAAGGCCTTTGAGAAAGCACCCGACCACTTCCTGTGCCACCGACTGCTTGAGGGTTGTCAGCCAGAGGCCTGACTGAGAGAGGGACCAGAGGTAGTTGAGAATGCTAGCCACCGGACAAGATAAAGGGTCAAGGCCCTTGCCATGGCACCAAATGGAGAACCTCTTCCATTTGAAGTCATAGCATTTTCGGGTCAACTCCTTCCAAGATGCCTCAACCACAGTGAGGACATCATCAGAGAGACCCAAAGCCTGGCACTCTAGCCACTCAGGAACCAGGTTGTCAAGTACAGTGATTGAAAGTCCAAATGGAGTGCCATCCCCAGACTGAATGAGTGCAGGTCGAGGTGCAGAGGAAGACGCCTTGGGAGCCTGCTGCTGAGGCTGAGGAACTGAAACTGGCGGGGCCAGTCTGGAGCCACCAGGGTCATCCATGTTTTGTCCCTCCTGGCCTTGAACAACACCTTGTGGATCAAGGGAAATGGAAGAAAGGCAAAGAGAAGGCCCAGGTCCAAGGCCTCGAGAAGGCATCTCCCTGCAATGTTCCCTACTGAGGGGGGTGGGCACAAAACAGCCTCAGCTTTGCGTTCTCCCTGGAGGGGAACAAATCCACCAGAGGGGTGCCCCACTGGGAGAACAGGCTGTGTACTACCTCAGATGGATAGAACACTCGTGAGATGCCTCGCCCACATGGCTGAGGGGGTCCGCCGGCTGGTTGGAGATGCTGGCCACATGGATGGCTAGGAGATCTTCCTCCAGGCTGCACACAAGGGTCCAGATGCAGAGAGCTTTCCTGTACAAAGGAAGGGAGTGTGTTCTGCCCTGTTTGTTGAGGTAGTACATGGTCGTAGTGTTGTCCGTCTGGACCTGAATGACCTGACTCTGAATATGTGGAACAAAGTTTGTCAGTGCCAGTCGAACTGCCCAAAGCTCCAGCAGGTTGATATGGCATTGGGACTCTTCGGGAGTCCAGAGCCCGTGGACTCTGTGTTCCCCCAGGTGTGCACCCCAGCCCATCAGGGAGGCATCGGTCATCAGGAGGACCACCAGCTCCGGGCAGACAAATGGAGTCCATTCCTGCAGATGTTCTGGGACAGACCACCACTGGATGGCATCCCACATCAGCTGGGTCACAGTGGCCAACTGGTTGAAGTGGTCCTGGGGCTGAGACCACTTATGGGCTAGCTTCCACTGCAGAGAGCGCAATCTCCACCAGGCCCAGCGGACCATGCTGGTGCAAACCACCTTCAATCCCAAGAGATGTAGGAATTCCCAAGCAGGGTGCAACTGCCAAACCCAAAATTACTGGGCAAAGGAGGAGAGAGCCTCCACCCTGTCTACCAGAAGCCAAGCCCCATTGACCAAGAGGCCAAGGGACACACAGGTTTGGAGGGTCAGATCCCTGAACTGCTCCATCTCCTCCTTGGAGGGACCTGCAATCAGTCAGCTTTCCATGTAGTGGTAACCCGGACCCCTTGGTATCTCAGGTAAGCTGCCACTACTGCAGTGCATTTGGTGAAGACCCTGGGAGACGAGAAGAGGCCAAACGGCATGGCCTGGAACTCGTAAAGGACCCCCTCTGCACAGAACCAGAGGAAGCAGCGGTGGGACAGATGGATTGGGACGTGGAAGACCGTGTCCTGAAGATCTAGAGAGCAAAACCACATGTTCTGCTACAGAGATCATATGATCTGAGACAGATTGACCATCCTGAAAGTGCACAACTGAAGAAACTTGTTCAGGTCATGCAGATCGAAGATGGGGCACCAGCCTGCCATCCGTTTAAGCACCAGGAAGTACCTAGAGACAAACCCTGTGTGTAATGGAGGGTCCAAAACTGGAGCCACAACCTCCTTGTGGAGGAGTTAGATGATGTCATCCCAAAGGACTGATAGAATGTCAGCAAACACCGTGTCCTCCCATGGGGCACAGGCTCGGCAAGGCGGGTAGGCCTCGAACTCCAGAGGCAGACCCTGACTGACCACCTGAAGGACCCACCTGTCTCTGATGACAGTGGTCCAGGCAGAAAGGAAGTGGTGGAGCCAGCCACCCATGGGAGGACCCAGCACAGTCAGGATGGGTCTGGGAAAGGTACTCCCCAGCACGTCACTGGACAGGCTTGGAGGCGGAGGATGAACCAACTATGGAGCCACCAGGACGACCTCTTGGCTTCCAAATGACTGATGTAACAGACTTCAGTCAGGGACATCAAGCCTGCACCTGTTGACCAGCTTGGCCACAGGGGCAGAGAGAGTCCAAAAGGGCTTCTTCTTCTGAGCCTTAGAGCCCTTGGGATCCCTCTGGGTGAAGGTCACTGAGTCCAAGGTGGCACTGGACTGCTCAGTTCGAGTGAGGTGACCTTCAACCCCCAGCCTGAACAAGTCAGTGCCCAAGAAGGGGACGTTTGCCAACTTCTGCTGGATATCTGCCATGTGATCCAATTTCTTGGATTTCTTGTCAGGAGGCTTATCCATGTTCCTGACATTGCTAGTACGCTAGAACACAAAGTTGGCTACCAGACCCTCAGCTGAGGGGTGCTCTGTGAATCCCAAAAGGGAACTGGTAAGGTCTGCATACTTGCGGGCCATCTGGGCTGAAGGTGCAGTGCAAGAGGCCGGATGCTGCCAAAGCTCCAGAGCAGGGCCAAGAATGGCCTTGGTGACTGGGAAGGCTACCCCAGGGGAGTCACCCCAGTTGAGAATCTAGGTAAGTGGCTACCTAGCCCGCTTCTGAAGAGGCTCCATCGGAAGACCTGTTGATTCCAAGATAAGTCGTAGAAGGCTCATGAAAGAAGTGGGACCATGCTCCGCCAACAAATCCTCTGCCGACTTGGTGTCCACCGGCTGGGACTGCAGTGAGGAGCCCTTGGACTCCGATGATTCATCAAATAAAGATCGATCACCAGAGTCCCCGCTGACCCTATGGGGCTTATCAGGAGTGTCAGTTACTGACAGTCGATGAGGAAGCCCCAAAATGGTACAGGCATCCTTAAGAGTAGGACTCTCCTTCAGCTGTTTCAGCAGTGGCTCCACCAGGATAGGTGGAGAAGCCGAGGGAGGCCGACTCAATTCTGGCTAAGCTGGGGTAGGCTGGGGCCTCTGTGGCAGGAGGCAGGTAATTGCCGGGGTAGCAGCTGGGAGCGTCTTGACCCCGGTGAACATGAGTTGGTGCCACATAAGCTCCTCGTAGCACTGAAACATCTTGTGGCAGAGCTTCTCCTCATCTGAGGAGGAGGAAGAAGAGGAATAGTGATGATGCCGCTTGCCTGAATGTTGAGAGTGGAAATGCGGATATCAGCGTAGGCTGCTCAACCTGGGACTTTGGGACCACAACCTCAACTGTTGGGGCCACCAATGGCAAGTCTCAGAGGGAGTTGACAAAGTTGTGGATCCTCCAGGTCTACTAGATCCTGAGAAGGAGGGAGCAGATCAGCAGGCTGATCCGACCATCCCTGGGAGGTAATAGGCAGCACCGGATTCCTAGAGAGGGAGGTATCAGCCTCATCTGGTGACAATAGGTAGATTGGCTTGAGAAAAATCTCGACAGGTTGGTTGACTGGCGTCTTGACCAACTGGCCTGATGGGGAGACTGTGGAGCCAGCGGCCTGGGCCAAAGGATCAACCATAGTCGAAACCTCTGTAGAAGCATGGGAATCTGGGCCTGAGAGTGCTCACGATCCCACAATCGACAGCGAGACTTCTTTTTATACTCTCTTTTTTTAGATTTGGATTTTGTGTCTGAGGAAGGTCTCTGCCCAAAGGTGGGAAGGGCCTGGAACAAATTTCTAAATGCCCCTGAAATGGAGGTGCTAAAGGAAGCAGCAAAAAGGCCAAAGCCAAAGATGCATGCTCTGCAGCCTGAGCTGAAGTTTCTTCAAATGCCGCAAGCTGTTCAGCAGACCTTGCAGCCACTGAGACCGCTTGACAGGCGTCTTTGGATTTAACAGGAGGATCCCGTTCATCCAGGGCACCCCAGAAGAAGTCAAGCATGCCAGTCTTCCAGCGTAATAGGATATATGGTGTGACACAGGTTGCGTGCCTCGGGATCATGCTCATTGCCTAGGCAATAGACACACATGGCGTGCAGGTCTGTCTGTGACATCTTCTGCCTGCACTCACAATTCTTGAATCCCAGTGCTGACTTCACATCATCCATCACAGATGAGGTGAAAGAATCACTTGAAGACAAGTAATCACAACTTGAAGGGTTTTAATAATGTAACAGGCTTTCTCAGCATGAGAGTGGTAAGGAGGGAACCTTCTTTCAGTGGAAAGCAAGTTCTGACATTATGGGGTGGTGCTGAGGGAGTTACCACCCGGGTGGGGAGGAGTCAACTTTTAGACGTTACAGCTGAAGTTAAAGGGGAAAGGATCACTGCCAGAAGTGTGGATAGTACACTATATCCACATCCCTAGAACAATGAGTTTTTGCTATTTAGTGATTTTAATACTGGCTAGCTCAGTGCCAAAACTAAAGGTGTTGAGCTACATCTCAGTAAGATGCACCTTACTCAAATCATATCTGAACCCACTAGAACTGCATTTAATGGGAGCAAAGCCTCATTAATAGACTGGATCCTAACACCCAGGGCTGATAGGATCATCTCCTCTGGTGTGCTGTCTGATATAGTCAGTGACCATTCACCAGTGTTCTGTGTGTGGAGAGCTAAATCTCCAAAAGCCCCCTCGAGACTTCTCCATTTTCATGACTCCACACATTTTAACCCAATCCTGTTCAATAAAGACGTAAGGGGTACTGACTGGTCATACCTCAGGAACACAAATTGTGTCTCACTTCAATGATATTTTCTCTGAATTACATGACAAACAAATGTCACACTTACTACCAAAAATATTTGCGGGCCCTGTAACCAAATAGCCTGACTGTCCTCTCCTTACCCTAATCAATGCTAGGGATAAACTCTGGTCTGTTCACAAGGTTAGTAGGCTTGCGTCTCACTGGTCATAATATCGAACCCTTAGAAATGAATGTAAAAAAGTCATTCGCCAAAATAAGAGTACTTGCTATAGGTCACTCCTTGACTCCTCTGTAGGTAACCCAAAATGCTTCTAGAAGTGTATTAAACTGGCCATGGGTATATCTACTAACCTTCCTCTCCTTGACATGTGTATAAATAATGTCAATTGTAACAATTCCCAAAACCATAGTAGAGGCTTTTAATGACTACTTCTCAGACCTATCATCCTATACAGGGCCTTCCAACACTTGCCGCAGACAGCAATACCCATCAGAGAGCCAAGCTCTGACACCCTGAGCTACCTTCAGATTTACTTCTGTGTGGTTAAAGCATCTGAGGTGCAGATACTACTACAGAGAATACCCACAGACAAATCTGCAGACTTTGATGGCATTGATCCTAAGCTTCTAAAAGTTGCTGCTGTAGAATTTTCCCCACCTATCACTGGAATCACCAATCTGTCCTTTGTGTCTGGGGCTGTACCTGAGCTATGGAAACTCTCCCATATACAGTAATTCCAGTTTTTAATAAAGGTGACACAAACCTGGTCCTGAACAACAGACCGATTGCCGTATTTTCTGTCTGCAACAAAACACTGGAGACGTGTGTCACTGCACAGTTATCTAAATTCCCAACCAAGCACAATCTTTTGCCTCTGGCTCAACACAGTTTTCATAAAAATCATAGCACTACCACTGTTCTCCTGGTCCTTCACTTCCCAGGTCACAAATGCTATGGACAGAGATGAATACAGAGGGGCTGTATTCATCGGCCTTATTAAAACATTCGATTTGGTAAACCACTATTTGCTCCATACCAGTCTAAGCAACCTGCAGATCTCTTCCACTGCCCTACCCTGGTTTAAGAACTGACTTGATGGAAGAAGCCAACAGGTAGTTGGAACTACTTTCTCTGTTCCTACTCCTACCATGGTGGGAGTGCCACAAGGTTCAATACTTGGACCACTCCTATTCTCCCTTTATGTTAATGACATACACCAGACCCTCGCCCACTGCACCCTATTTTATATGCAGATGACCTCGTCCTTTACCTAAGCTCACACAGCATGTCTGATATTAATACTAACTTAACCGCTAACCTTCATGGATTGCAGCATTGACTCCTATCTAACAAACTTCTCTTAAATACAGAAAAGTCACAGGCCATGCTGTTTGGCTCTGCTCCCAAGATTAAAAGCTGTACTACCCCTCTAACAATACTGCGTAGTGATGGAACCCCCTCCTGTAATGGTGCATACATTCAGTTACCTTGGTATTCCACTCGATGCATCCTTTGATTTCTCCCTACACATAACAGGCATCTGCAAATCAGTAAGCACTAAACTGAGTCTTCTGTATAAGCTCAAACAAAACCTTACCCCACTAGCTTGCCTATCCACTGCCTGTGGTGTCCTGCTCCCTAAATACAGTTATGGGTACCTGTAATCCATGCATCTTCCAAAACCAATTTACATAAATGGGACATTACATATAATAGCATCTGTCGATTCACCTTGTCCCTAACCCACCATACCCATCATTGCACTTTATACGCTAAACGGGGATGGCTTCCTTCTGCTGCCCTGCATGACCTAGCACTTGGAGGGTAATTTGCAATGTCTTGCATACACAATCCCTCTTTCACTGTCTGGTCTAGGACGACAAACCCAGATGGGATTTACAGCGCTGGGGTACGGTGGTTGCTGGCTACTGCATTTTTGTGTATGTGATCCACAATAAATTATTTCACTTATGTTTGTACTATCTGACTTCGGAGGTCTTTTTTTTCTGTGGAGAGCGCTTATCCTATTCCAGCAGTCTTTTCAATATTTAGTTTGTGTAAGCTGCTCCTCTCCATGCTTGCTGCGCTGGACTAGTTTGGCTTTTCTCCAAATGATACCTACTCACGAAGGTCCGCCATTCATGAAGAATTACCTATACAAAGAACCAGAACAGGGCTGGCAGACATTTCCTTCTCTGATGTTGCCCTAAGGCTATGGAATTCTATACCTGCTAGCCTACACCAGCGCCAGACTGCTACTACCTTCAAAAACGGATATGACAGCTACCTCCTTAAATTTCATGTATACTCTTGTAACTAGAGCTCTGTCTTTTATTTCTTTGTGAATTGGTTGCTGCACCTTCGTCCCTAATGTTTGTCTTCCCATTCTTTATTTATTTTATTTATTGAATATTTCAGATAAAACCTTTGAGTCTGTTATGTATGCTGTTGTCAATGTCAGTCACTTACTGTTGCTGTACTGTAACTTATTGCTGACTGAACCTGGCCCTATGCAACCTCCCAGGTTGTGCCTGAAAGCAGGCATACAACTGTCTGGTGCACTTACCTGGTT
This sequence comes from Neoceratodus forsteri, assembly GCA_016271365.2. Lineage (NCBI taxonomy): Eukaryota > Metazoa > Chordata > Ceratodontiformes > Ceratodontidae > Neoceratodus > Neoceratodus forsteri. The sequence continues at coordinate 123,284,125 of CM057452.1, forward strand.
AACAAAGACTAAAATAAATAAAATGCCACATGTAGTCCATTTGCTAAGGGCAATAATACCCTCCAGAGTGGGTGATATGGGCAATACCGGACCTTCCACGAACTATAAGGCCCTCCGTCTGTGGTGTCAGGCCTCATCAAGCCCCTGGATGCCACCCACCCTGTTGGGTATTATTGCTTGCTTGGATTCTAATAGAGGTGTGGATTGCAATCACTATAGTGACTGGCACAACTCTCCACTCACCTCCTTCACTGACTGCCATCCTATATACCACAAACCCCTATATCAATATATACCAGAATATCATATAATAATTATTTATTTGTTATTCTCATTCCAAAATAGCAAATAAAGAAAAAGAAAAGAAAAATCCACAAGAAAAAGATAATACAAAAGCATAACGCTGCTAACTAAAATGTTGGTTTCAAAAATAAACTTTCCTAAACCTCAAAGGGCCAAATCTGCAATCATATTTAAAGAAAATTATTTAAGAAAATATCAGTATCAAAAGGCTAGATAATAAACTTGCTGTTTGAAAAATTCATCTCCTTATGATCTTATTGTCTTATAACAGTCATTAGCAATTAATTGATTCATTAATTTAAATTAAATTGTTATGAAACTTTACACATGACTCCATCATAATTCCAAGCACAGAACATTCTTAAACTTTTTTCCAAAGAGATTTCCCACAGATTTTCCTGACACAAAACATTCCATTTCTAGAAGTCCAAAAATGTATTTTCCACATCCGTTACAGTATACAGTATATAGTTCTGCATGTGAGATCTAATTGAACATTACTGCAGGATTTTCAGTTAGAGGTCACAGAGACAGCTATAGCAATATATAATTCTGTGTATTGATATGGCAGTGTGCAGTTGTTTGATGGTGGCCAGCCAAGGAAGTGAGTAGAGGGCTCTTCCGGTTGAAGTCATGGGTAGGAGTACCACTAGACAGCAGGAATTACATAGCATCCGATAAGCAGAGGAATAAGGTGCCATTTATCACCAGGGATTACTTAGCATTGGACAGGGAGAGGAAGGAGACCCGAATGCCACTGAAACACCAGCTGGTGTACAGAACTTGTTTGAAGTGCTGCTTTTACTGAACACAGCAACTTATGTGTAAACTGAGCCTAAGTGGAATATGTATGCCATGCAAACGTAGTATTCAAGATACTTATTCAGGATATAGTCCAGATAAGGTGGCCATGTAAACATACTGATTGCCTTGTCTCCCTTGCCCCCTCCCACTCCATTATAGTTGTGTCACTAGCACTGAAGGTGTTCACTCTATTCCCCCACTGTGCAAAGGGTCTTCACTGAGCCCTGCTCATGGGCAAGCTACAGGAGGAGGGCATGGTTTAGCAATGTGACTGTGTCTCTCAACCAAGAGGCAGTGAACATGTCAGCTTCATGGGAGGTCTTCTGTTCACCAGACAGTGGAATGAGAGGCCCAAGATCTCTCCCAAGAGTCATATCGCCTATGCACTGCCAGCATGCCGTCAGCTTAGTACGGTCTGGTCTGGTCTCTCTGCTAATACGACTGCTAACTGCAGAAACCAGACACTGCTTACTAACTAGATAGATTTGCTCTGGGCTGTGCTGGACCTCCAAGCGCAGCCCATCATTGTGCTTTACTTGAGGAAGTGGGGTGGCTTCCATGTTTCCTAAAAATGGGCAACTGATGATTCCTTTTTCTTTTCAAATGTATGAATAATCAAGCCCCCTAACCTTTTGATTGACACACTAACATTTTTGAGCTGTCATTAAAACTTAAAGGAAATGCAAGTTAGAAGTTTGGCCCAACCCAGGGCAAGATCTTGTTAGGACCAATTATGGTTTGCTTCCGCTGCTGCAATCTTCTGCAATAGGCTTCCTTGTACAATCGTAACACTGACAATGAACACCGTTTTGCATATAGTGGACCACCTGGATGTCATAGAGGCATAGGTCATGAAGCATAAGCAGAAGCCGGCCCGTCGGCGCAGCGGTGGGATTTCCACTTGCGACGCCGGCGACCCGGGTTCGGGAACGGACCCGGGTCGTCGGAGGGCCGGCCGGGGGGAGAAGGATCGAGCGTCCCATGGGCAGCTCTCCTTCTCCGGGGGGTGGGTGATGACAGCACCTGGAGTGTTAGAGACCCCTAGCGGAGGCTGGGGCACTCACGCTGCCGTGCTCACGTCAGGGGTGGAGGCGGGGCGGACGCTGGCGTCATTGCACGTCTCCGCCTCCAAGGGGAGAAAAACCAAGGAGGAAAATCAGTAGGAGGTGGTCCTCCGTCTGGATGACCTCCCGGAGGCCGATTCACCGCCGCCTCCAGCCAGATACTGGTTCCGCAGCGCCAGGGAACTGGGGTCGTGTACATCGAAGCCGGGGGTGACCGGGAGTGGCGACGACGGGCAGATGGTGGAAGCTCCGGGGGCCGTGACCAGGCGGATGGAAGACGGAGGATCCCCACAAAAAAAAAAAAAAAAATGAAGCATAAGCAGACTAGGCGGAGTTATAAAATTCATAAGTAGTGTTTTGTTATTAATAATTATAAAATCAAGAAAAATAACATTGTACAGGATAGCTGCTCATACAGGCAGCACAAACAAAGTCCTACATCTGAGACTCTCAATTTGAATCTAAATCTTTCGATCTCTCTAAACAAAACACTGCTCTCTTTTTGTAAGCTGTCTTTTAACTCTGCATCCTACTGTTGTAAATTACATCTCCCGCTTTTCACAAAATGTGTCAAAAGTTTGTCACTTTCCTTCCTGTAACTAGCCTGAAGAGCACATCTAGTCCTAACATTGACTTTGATGGCAGATAAGGCCCGCTTGGCTCACCTAGTCTGCCCATTTCCCTACGTATTGGATAAGCTGCAGATTCTAGTTAACCAACAGCCGCCTACTTTCTCCTATCCCCCACTATAATTGCCATATGGCTGTCCCATGCATTCTTGAATTCCCTCACTGTTTTTGACTCCATAACCTCCTTCGGAAGGTGGTTCCATGCATCCACCACCCTCTCCATGAAAAAATACTTCCTCACGTTGCCCCTGAGCCATACCCCCTCTATCTTGAAATTGTGCCCCCTTGTTCTTGCACATCTCTTTTTCTGAAAGATGCTCCCCTCTTGGACTTTGTTGATTCCCTTGAGGTACTTGAAAGTTTCTATCATGTCCCCCCCTCTCCCTCCTTTCCTTAAGGGTGTACATGTTAAGCTCTTTTAGTCTCTCTTAGTGTGGCTTGCGGTGCAGACCCTGCACCATTTTAGTTGCCCTCCAATTGGACTGCCTCCATCCTGTCCATGTCCTTGCAGAGATGGGGTCTCCAGAACTGCACGTAGTACTCTAGATGGTTTCACCAACTGCACAGAGGAATAACACACAGCCATATAGGTGCATACTGTGTGATTCTGAGCACGTCATTTAACTTCCTTGTGCTCCCAGGTTGCATCTGGAAACAAGCTTTGGCTTAGTGTGCTGCTTCTGGTTAAACAATGTTCTCTTTCCCTTCCCTTCTCTAACCATTTCCTGTTTTCTACTGGTGATGCCTCTCCCTATGCATCCCAGTATCAGTGTCAGTGGCTCAGTAGGTAGCACACTCACCTCTGAGGCCGGGAGATCAGAGGGCTGTGGGTTCAGTTCCCACATCTGGCACTTGGGTTAATATTCCAATTCTGACAGTGTAGTGCAACATGAGGGAGTGTGCTGCACTTCTGAGGTGCTGTCTTTTGGATGAGACATTAAACTGAGGTCCCATCTGCCTGGATTGGTGGTAGTTCAAGAGGATGTTAAAGATCCTATGGCACTTATCAAAGAGAGTAGGGGAATACTAACATACTAAATTGCCAGCAGAATAGGCCTAATGGTCTTTCATGTCTGCTCGTTTAGTCAGCCCCCACCCTAGGAGCTGACCTTGCTGCCCCCCTCGCCCTCTCTGGTTTCTCCCTTCCCAGTCCTGGATATTCTCACTGCACTGGATTTTGCTTCCAGAACCCTTCCCCTGTACCTGTCCACCCCCTCTTAAACCCCTCCACTGTCTCTGCCTCCACCAGCTCCCTGGGCAACACATTCCATGGCTCCACCACCCTCTCAGTGAAGTAGCACCTCCTCCTTTCTCCCCTGAATCTCCCCCCTCCAGCTTACACCCATGCCTTCTAGTTGTCCCCCTCCTTCCTTTGAAGCACCCTGACTGCTCCTCCCCTATTTACCCCCTTCATGTACCTGAAGACCTCTATCATATCCCCCGGTCCCTTCTCTCTTCCAATGTGTACATATTTAGCTCTTCGAGCCTCTCCCCATAGGTCCTGTCCCCAAGCCCCAAATCATTTTGGTTTCCTCTTCTGGACCCTCTCCAGGAGTTCAATGTCCCTCTTTGAGTGTGGCTTCCAAACTGCACGCAGTACTCGAGGAAGTGGCCTCAATAAGCAGTTATACAGAGGGAGTATCACTTCCCTCCTTCTGGAGGTGATCCCCCTAGCAATGCATCCCAGCATCCTGTTGGCCTTGGCCGCTGCCCTCCTACAAGTCTCCAAGTTGTTCATCTTGACATTCACTACCACCCCCAGGTCCCTCTTAGCAATCGAGACTTGTAGCATTCCCCCCCAAGAGTGTACACTTGGCCCAGGTTTCTGGCTCCCAGGTGCAGTACCTTGCATTTCCCTGCATTGAACCTCAGCTTCCACTTTCTAGACCACCTTTCCAGAGCCTTCAAGTCCCCCTGTAGGGCCACCCTCCCCATCTCCCCATCCACCACCGCCCCCAGTTTTGAGTCATCTGCAAAGAGACTCATCTCACTCCTGATACCCGTCCTTATGTCAGAGACATAGGTGTTGAACAGGAGGGGCCCAAGGACCGATCCCTGCAGGACTCCACTAATGACCCTCCTTGGGGATGAAACTATCCCACCAACCATGACCCTCTGGGTCCGGTCCTGGAGCCAACTGCCTATCCATCTGATCATCTGGTTACCCACCCCCATTTCTCCCAGCTTATCCAGCAGGCCCCCATGAGGAAGAGAGTCAAACGCCTTGCTGAAGTCAAGAAAGAGGACGTCCACTGGTCTACCCAGGTCCAAGGCACTTGTCACCCAGTCACAGAACTCCACAAGGTTTGTCTGACATGATTTCCCCAGGATGAATCCATGCTGTCTATTGTCCAGGCACCCCGACTTTTCCAGGTCCCCCTTAGCCTCTCCTTGACAATGCCCTCCATCACTTTGCCCACCACCGATGTCAGGCTGACAGGTCTGTAGTTCCCTGCCACCTCCCTTGATCCCCTTGTGGATAGGCACTATATGCTCCACCTTCCAGTGCTGGGGCACCCACCCTGTCCTCAGAGAGATGCTGAAAAGCTCCACCAGGGGTTTTGCCAGGACATCCGCCAGTTCCTTCAGCACTCTGGGATGTAATTTATCCAGCCACAGTACTTTCTCCATCTTAAGGGACCTGAGGGCTTCCCTCACTCTCTCTGCCATGACTTCCACCTCCGCTACTTTGTCCCCCTGCTTAGGATTTCCCCTCCTGCCAGTGATGCACCCCCTCTCCCCAGACCTGCCAATCAATAAGGGTCTCCCCTCCTCAGTTTCACCATCTCCTTCCATGTATGATGCAGACCCCCCATTTTCCTTGGTGAAAACTGAGGTGAAGTACTCATTTAGTACCTCAGCCTTCTCCCCCCCGGGTCTTGTGCCCATCCCTCCCCTGTTTTAATCCTGCTAATCTGCCCCTTCACCCTTCATTTTTTCCCAATGTATCTAAAGAACCCCTTGTTCCCTCTCCTAATTTCCATGGCCAGGTTCTGCCCTTCCTTGCCTTAGCTGCCCTCACCACCCTAGTGGCCCTTCTGAGCCATCAGCTCATACTCCCCGATCCCTTTCACTCCTTGAGCACTTGAATTGCCTATAGGCGTCTTCTTTCTCCTCACCACCTCCTGAACCTCCCTGGTCCACCAGCAGGGTTTTCGGGCCCTACCACATTTTTGTCTTACTCTTGCACAGGTGCTGGTAGCCTCCTGCACCCCCTCCTGATGATTTCCCACCTACTGTCAGCGTCCATGTCTGGCCCAATCCCATCCAAATGCTTCTTAAGGATCCTTCCCATTTCCTTGAAATCTGCCCCCTGAAGTCAGTTACCTCCATCTTTGTACAGCCTTCTAACCCTCCTAGGTCCAGGCAGGACCAAACCGTGGCATGGCCGCTTCCCGCCAACGGGTCCCTTACCTCCAGGCCCCCAATCTGGTCACTATCTGCCAGGACCACATCCAGTATCCACGCCTCCCCGGTCGGCTCCCCCACCTGCTGAGTTAGAAATGCGTCCTGAAGGACATCCAACAACCTCTGTTCCCTGGCCACCAAGGACGTCATAGTCTCCCAGTCTGTTCCTGGCATGTTTAAGTTCCCCAACATCACCACCCTTCCCCTGCCCAATCTGCACTGTCTCCCAACATCTGCCACCAGACTTTCATCCAGCTCCTCCGCCAGTGCAGGGGGTCTAAACACCACTCCTATTTTTACTCTCTTGCCCCCCTTGTTATCAAGGTGACCCAAATCGCCACCACAGTTCCCTCCACCTCCTCTACTCCTCCTATGCCAATGCAGTTTTTGAATATTATTGCTACCCCTCCTCCCCTTTCCTCACCCCTGTCCTTCCTGAACATGGTGTAACCCTCCAGGTTCAGGTCCCAGTCGTGCCCTGCGGTGGCCCAGGTCTCAGTGACCACTGCCACATCCACCTCTTCCTCAGTTAGCATTGCCTAGAGCTCAGGCATTTTATTGCCCAAGCTCCTGTCATTTAGCAGGACTACTTTCCACCCTTTCCCCATACTTCCATTTCCCCTGTCCACGTTCCCATGGGGATTCTGTCTTGCCCTGGTCTGCACCTTAACAGTCGGCCTTTTCCCGCATTCCTCCAGCTCCCCAGGGGGGTGGAGACAGAGGCCCTCCTTTGTCGGCCTCCCCTCGACAGCCTTTTCTCCCATCCCTCCCCCCTTCACAAGTGTAAACCCCACCTTTTACCAATGAACCCCTCTATTTTCAACTTAAGGATTTCCCTCCCCCCAAATTCAGATACTAACATACTAATTGCCAGCAGATTAGGCCTTATGGTCTATCGAGTCTGCTTGAACCTCAGATCCCTAGTTGGGTACCGAGGCCCTCCCCCACTTGTGTTCCAGAAACCCCTATCATCCATCCCCACCCCACTGGGCCAGGCCATCATCTGATACATCTGCTTTCTGTGTCTGTCCCACCCTCTCTTGAAGCCCTCCACTGTGGATCTCTGAACCAGCTTGCCAGGCAGCTCGTTCCAAAGATCCACCACCCTCTCAGTGAAAAACCTCCTCCTCTTTTTCCCACCTCACCCTTCCACCTTCCAACTTCAAACCATGCCCTCTGGTGATACCTCCCTGCTTTAGTCTGAAGATCCCCTCCGTGTTTACCCTATTTATTCCCTTGAGGTACTTCAAGACCTCAATCATGTCCCTTGTCTCTCCTCTCCTCCAATGAAAACAGGCAGAGCTCCTCAAGTCTGTCCTTATACGTCAAATCCCCTAGTCCTCGTATCATCTTAGTTGCCCTCCTCTGTACCCTCTCCAGGAGCTGTATGTCCCTCTTCAAGTGTGGTCTCCAGTACTGTACACAGTACTCAAGGTATGGTCTAACCAGTCCATTGTACAGCAGCAGAATCACTTCCCTGCTCCTAGAGGTGATCCCCTTTATGATGCATCCCAACATCCTGTTTACTTTGCTAGCCGCTCTCCTGCATTGCTCAGAGTTATTCATACATGCATTCACCATGACCCCTAGGTCTTTTTCCCCTGTTGAGGCCTCCAGCGCCTCCCCTCCCAGGGTGTACCTGTGTTTAGGGTTTCCCTGCCCAAGATGTAACACCTTGCACTTGGTGATATTGAAATTTAATTTCCATGTGTGAGCCCACCTTTCCAGGGTGTCCAGGTCCACTTGCAGGGCCAACCTCCCCTTTTCCCCCTCAACTACTGCTCCCATCTTGGAGTCATCAGCGTAGAGACTCATTTCACACCCTATGCCTTCCCTGATGTCCAATATGCATGCATTAAACAGGATCGGACCCAGGATCGAGCCTTGCGGTACCCCACTGCTGACTACTCTAGGGTTCGAGAGCTCCCCACCGACCCACGACTCTGAGTCGTCCAGCTAGCCAGTTTTCAATCCATCTGACCATCAAAGGCCTACTCCCAACTCCGTCAGTTTCTCCACCAGACCATTGTGGGGGACAGAGTCAAACGCCTTGCTGAAGTCCAAGAATAATACATCCACAGGCTTTCCCCTGTCCAGTTCTGATGTTACCCATTCATAGAACTCCACAAGATGGGTTTGACATGATCTACCTGGCATAAACCCATGTTGCCGACTATCCAGACCGCCCACCTCCTCCAAGTACACCCCCAATCGTTCCTTTAGTATACTCTCATTATTTTTCCCACCACCGAGGTCAAACTGATGGGTCTATAGTTACCTGGTACTTCCCTCGACCCCACTTTATGGATTTGCACCACATGTGCCTCTTGCCAATCCCTAGGTACCCTCCCTGTCTCAAGCGACCTGTGGAAGAGCTCCGGCAGGGGTGCAGCCAGTATGTCCACCAATTCCCATAGTACTGTCGGATGAATGCCATCCGGCCCAGGAGATTTATCTTTCTTTAGGGCCTTAAGGGCTAACCACACCCTTTTGGTGGAGATAGCATCATCCGTCCCCTCCAACTTACTGGCATTTTTATCCTTATCCTGATGTGACACCCTTGGGGTACCTCTCCATCCTTCTTGCTCCATTTCTGTTGCTCCCCTGATCCCACTCACTACCGCTTCTATCCCCATCATGCCTTGCTTATAGATATCCCATCCCCCTCCCTAGTGAACATAGAGGTGAAGTACTCGTTTAATACCTCTGCCTGGACCCTCGCCTCTTCCACCCACCCTCCTTCTGATCTCAATCTGCCGAGATGGCCCTTAGTTTTTCTCTGCTCCCCAATGTACCAGAAGAACCCTTTTCCACTCCCTGTATCCCCTGTGCCAGCTGCTGCTCTTTACTGGACTTTGCCCCCCGCACCATCCGGGTGACTTTTCTAGATGCAAGATGGTACATTTCCTTTTACCTATCCCCTTTTGTTGTTTTATATTTTTTCTAGCCAGCCTTTTTTTCACTGACCACTACCTGAACCTCACTGGACCACCAGCATGGTTTATGTGACCTTGCTCCCTTACACTTCACCTTAGCGCAGGTCCTGACTGCCTCATGAAGTCCCCGTTTTATGACCTTCTATCTCTTTTCCACATTTGTCATTGTTGTAATCCCCTTCAAGTGATCCTTGAGAATAATTCCCAGGCCCACAAAGTCTGCTCCCCTGAAGTCCACTGCCAGTGTCCTAGCTCTCTCCCCCCATGCTTATTTGAAACCATACAGTATTGTGGTCGCTCCCAGTCAGGGGATCCTCTACAACCAGGTCCCTTACCAGATCCCCATCCGCCAGAACCACGTCCAGGACATGCCCCTCCCTTGTTGGCTCCATCATGTGTTGTGTTAAGAACACATCCTGGAAGCCGTCCAGCAGCCTCTGCTCCTTGGCCACCTTAGAGGACATGGTTCCCCAGTTTGTACCTGGCATATTAAGGTCCCCCATCAACACCACTCCCTCCCCTTTTGGTCCACACTGGGCAATGATGTTGCCCAACAAACCATCCTCCAGAACATCACCCATCCTGGGGGGCCTCTATACTACACTCATCTTGACCTTACCTCCTGCCGGGGTTCGTGAGGTGACCCATAAGACCTCCACGTTTCCCTCTGCCTCTTCTACCCTAGCAATTTCTTTGTCATCTCTAATGAACATAGCCACTCCACCCCCTCTGCCCTCCTTTCTATCCTTCCTAAGCATAATGTACCCCCGCACGTTTAGGTCCCAGTCATGGTTTTTGTTGGCCCACGTTTCCGTGACTGCTGCCACATCCACCCTCCCCTCGAATAGCATGGCCTGGAGCTCCGGCAACTTGTTTCCCAAGCTCTTGGCATTTACTAACACCACCCCTCACCCCTTATTCCTGATCCCCTTTGTCGAACCTCACCCAGGTTCCTTATACTTTCATCCTCCCTCTGCTCCTCCCGAAACCTCCTCCCCCAGTCTGTTTCCCTCCTCCCCCCCCCTTGGATTTGAAGGCTACTCCCCGCATCTGGAGGAGAGGGCTTCTGGTCAGCCCCTCCCTTATCCCTCCCCCCTCACAAGTTTAAACCCTACCTTTCTTGAAAGTAGTCAGCCACCCCCTGTTGGTGCCTGTCTCTAGCATATAGCCCCTTAACCTCCCAGGTCTTCCCCCAATCCCCCATCAACCCATACCCTCTGGCCTCACACCATTCCCTGAGCCACTGGTTTATCTCCCTAATCTTCCTTTTGTGTTCCCTACTAGCTCTTGGCACTGGCAGGATTTCTGAGAAGGAAATCGTGCATCCTATGTCATGACAGGCCCTGGCAAGCTCCCTGAACCTTGCCTGTATCTCTAGCTCACTATTTCCCTCAATGTCATTGGTACCCAGGTGGACCAGTATGTCTGGGGAACCCCCACAATACTTTGCGAGCTGATATACCTCATGCTTGGCCCTGTGCACTGTTAGTCCAGGGAAGCATTTTGTTCTAACTGGGCAGGCTTCCCCCTCCCTATCCCATTTGATACCCCTGATCATGGAATCCCCCAACAGGAGCACTCTGACCGCTCCTTTCCCTCCATTTACCCCCCTTCCCCATCCCTCATCCTTTCTACCAGCCCCTCTCCCCAGCTGGCTCCTTGCTGCTCCCCCTATCTGGGTGCCACCTGCCGCTCCCTCCATATTTACCCTGGTCACCCCCTCCCCTACAATCCTATGCCTCTCCTCCTCCAGAGTATCCTTCTGTACCCCACTACCCCCCGTCACTGCTCGCGACTGGTCCTTCCCCCCATCTGCTAAACTAGCCTGGCTCATCCTCCCTTCCTTCCCATCTCTGTTCAGCCCCTCCTTGCCTGTCATGCTCCCCTGGCCTAAACCCTCAGCTCCTTTTACTGTATCCTCCTTGTACTTCTGGTTCTTCTCCTTGCCCTTTCCTCCCAACTGATCCTTCTCTTTGTGCTTTCCTCCCCCTACCCCTCCTCCTACTGCTCTGATCCCCTGCTCCCCCTGTTTTCCCGCATTCCAAGTTACCCCCTGTTCTTCCTGCTATCTGGCCCCCTCCTCCTGCCCTCTACTCCCTTTCCATCTCTAACCACCCCTGTCATGGCTACATCCCTCCCCTCATCCTCAAGCAGAAGAAGAGAATTGAAGTAGTTACTGAGCTTAAGGTCCGATCCACCTCCCCACCTTGCTTCCTTTTGTCCAGCCCCAGCCATCTGCATGCTTCCCTGAGAATATCCTCCCTTTGGCCCCCCTCTGTGGTGGTTCCAGATACCTGCCTGCTTCCTTGGTAGTGTCCTCCTTTTGGGCCCCCTCTGTCAGGGTCCCTGTGCGACCCCAGAGTACTCTCCTGTGCTCCTTTCCCTATGCCCTCACCCCTAGTGTTTGTTGCAACCCCATGGGAGAGCCCCTGCCCTATTCCCCAACCACACCTCCCCCCTCCCCCCAGCTGTCTCCTAACCCCTGCAACCTCCTCCCTAAGCTGTGCCAGCTGGTAGCACACTGGGCAACCACTGAACTTCCAAGCCCAGTCCAGTATGATGGCCACCCCACACCCTGTGCATCCCACCACCCTCCCAAAGATGCCAGCCCTGATGATGTGTGGTCCCATCCCCTCCAAGTAGGTTTCCTTGGGTGAGCCACCAGGTTCCCCACTAGTCCAAGATACACCCTCCCACTAATCGGGTCACCCACTAATCCTAGATACAGTCCCACAGTAAATGGGTACCCTGTTACTAGGTGCAGTACTACACAGTAAACTTATAAGGAAGTACAACTCGCTAAGCTCCTCTCCCAGCCTTTAAACCCCACCCGCAGTGGCTAGAACTACATGAGCTACACCTGGAAGCTCTTTACCTCCAATTGCAGGGCAGGTGTTCCTCTATAAATGAGCCGCCTGGGGAGGGAGGGGTGGGGAGGGTGGTGGGATTAGCCTAAACCCGACTCTCATGAGAGTGTATCAGCCCTGGCAACACAATCCCAGCTCTCCTCAGTTTAAACACAGAAAACAGAATTACCAGCAGCAGCTGTTATCCCACAGAAACTTCTGGTAGTGTAGACTGCTCCTCCCCCTCTGCAACTGAATCACGCACTGCTAGCTCCCCAGTTTAAACTCAGAAAACAGAATCACCAGCAGCAGCTGTTATCCCACAGAAACTTCTGGTAGTGTAGACTGCTCCTGCCCCTCTGCAACTGAATCACGCACTCCTAGCTCTGCACAGTTTAAACTCAGAAAACAGAATTACTAGCAGCTGCTATTATCCCACAGAATCTTCTGGTAGTGTAGACTGCTCCTCCCCCTCTGCAACTGAATGTCCCCAGTGTCCTGGCCAAATTTCATCTTCACTGGAAATACCACAGACAGCTTAATCTGGTTCAGTCTTACTTGGCATTCATCTGTGCGGGGGTAATTGTGAAGGGGGAGGGGCAGCAGCAAAATGGGGTGCTAGCTGCACACTCCAGCAGACTTGATAGACCATGTGGCCTGTATCTGCTGGCAAGTAGTAAGTAAGTATCTTCCCAGCCTTCCTTACTGCCTTATCACATTGCTTGCTTACCTTAAGGTAATCTGATATGACTCTCCCCAAGTCTCTTTCCATTTTTGTTGTTGTTAGTACCACCCCCCCGTGTACTCTTCCCGTGGGTTTTTGTTTCCCAGGTGCATTACTTTGCACTTCTTTGCATTGAGACAAAGTTGCTAAACGTTTGACCATTCCTCCAACTTTGCCAAGTCCCTTCTCAGCCTTTGCACCCCCACCTTGTGTAACAACCCTGTTGCAAAACTTTGTGTCACCTGCAAAGAGGCATACTTTTCCTTCCAGCCCCTCTACAATGTCTCCTATAAAGATATTAAAGAGGACCAGTCCCAGTACTGAAGCCTGCAGTACCCCACTAGTAACCCCCCTTTCTTCAGAGTGTACTCAGTTTACTATTACCCTCTGCATCCTGTTGTCCAGTCAGTTTGTTACCCAGGCAACCACCCTGTGACCCACTCCCAGGCTGGCTAACTTTAGTAATCTTTTGTGTACGACTGTGTCAGATGCCTTGCTAAAGTCTAAGTAGGTCATATCCACAGCCCCTCCCTGCATCTACTATTTTGGTCACCCAGTCAAAGAAATCTATTAAATTTGTCTGACATGATCTTCCTGCTGTGAATTGTGGAGTACAAATAAGTATGGGGCTTAAGAATAACTGCCGCCCCTTTAACTGGAAAATATGTGCAACTTGAGCCTCGGTAAACTGTTATGCTAATTATTTCCTGCAGGGGCTTGGAAAACCCCAATTTCCTGTTTCCTCAGGCAGTTCTGAATTGTGCCTCATGCTGAACAGATGCTCCCACAAATCTGCCTTAGGAATATAAATGTGCATGAATGTGGGACATAGCTGCTGCAACCCTATCAGCAGCTGTACACAAGTTAATTTTTAAAAGCCTCCACAACTCCACGGAGCTGCAAAACTACAATTTTCCCCAGCTCCTACTTCATGGCAGGGCCTGTGCAAACCCAGCTCCTGCACAGCCTCTTCCCCTGGGTATGCAGCCTACAGAAAAAGGCACCCAAAATGTCAAATCAGCCTTCCTACTGTACAAGCTTATTAACAGTAAAACTGTTCAATCTAGCCAGCGGAGCTGCAAACTGCGCTCTCTCCAGCTCCAGGAATGCTCTGGTTTGTCAAGTAAGCAAAAGTTACAAAATTAAACTGCAGCCAAACTCCCTCTCTACCTCCCAGCTACATAGTGAGGATCACAGCGCCCAGAGAGAGACCAAGCCATAAGGGAATTTTTAAAACAATTATTCAGCCACTATTAACTGGAGGTCTTCCATAGACAGGTCTGCTCCTTTCCGCCAGTGGCAACACTTAATACCGCACCTGCAGAAAGCCCACTCCATCCCATCGCAAAAGCAGCTCCCCCATAGACTGAACTGCTCCCCAGTTCACCAAACGTAGCCTGCACCATTCTTCCCGCTCCTGAAGTCACCTCACTCAAACTGCACTGGGGATCCAATCTGGCCTGCTACCCTCCCGTATAGCTGCAACTCGCACTTAAATTAATGGTGCAACTCAGATGCCTCGGCCCTTCTGCCTCCTACTTTTTGGCTCACACTGCTTTCAACAAAATTTCTGGACTGCTGCTCTGCTTCTTCTCATGCACTGCAGTCTGTCAGCCCTGCCGCTCAACCATTCAACAGAGACCACAACTCCACCATTCCTCTCCTCTCCCCACAGCCACAATGGACAGTGGCTTTCCCTTTCCTCTCACCACAGCTACTGCACGGAGCACTGCTTCTCTCCACTCGGCAACACTCCAGCAAACAGGCCCATAACAATAACCAACAAAATAAGTAACTAAATAAATGAACTTAAGGGACGCAAAGGAACTCCCCCGCAACATTAAAATACACGGAGGAACAGCTGGGGAGTCCCGAAGGAAAAGGAAACAAGGAGAGAAACCTTAATGAACAAAAAGGCAGCAGCTATTGTAATAAAATACAGTGGACACAGAGAGCCAGTCATAACAAAACATATAAATACTAGCAAAGCAGCCAACAGAAGCAATCAAGCAATAAATTAAGATGACTGCAATAGTTATAAATGTATGCCCCTGCCATATAATCAAACCAAGCCATATCAAAAGTAAGGGTTTAGAAAGCAATTAAATGAATTTTATCCAGCAATTCTGCCACTCACCCAAAGGTCGGAAGCCCATCAAAAGTTCAGTGGGGAAGAAGGCCTGCAGCCTGGCAATCACCATATTGTCCCTGCACATCATCACAGCAATCTCGTGGCAAGCAGCTCCATCTTATGGCAGCAAAGCAATAACAAAAGCAGTGACCTTAACCCCCTGCCCCTGTGGTGCTATCTTGTAACAGTCAAGCACCAAATCATCTCTCTCCTAGGAATCAATGGCACATCTATTAAATTAAAGGGACAGTACAACGAATAACTATTTTTGCGATAAAGCTTTATTTAAATAACAGACAACACAGAATTGAGTGGACATTGTTTATTAAGACTCATTTGATGGAAATTGCTTACAAATAACTGTACTTTTAGCTACGAAAATATTTTGTTCTCGGCATTCCATCTACTCCACAACATCTCATATCTTGCATCACGGCAGCTCCTTCTCATCCTTACGACCTTTGTTCACTGCAGGAAAGCTTGTCTCCGACCATGATGTCCGAGTAAGATGCCACTTCTCGCATGCTGGAGCATCCAGAGAGCTATCTTCACCCACCTCAAGCATGTGGGGCTTCAAAATAGAAACCATCCTGCAATACATCCAGTCATCCATTTCAGGAGTGCCAACTATGCAGGCTATCCAGGACAACCTCGTCTACATTAAAACTATCTCATGCCAGTCCACGCTCCAAACCAGCCTGCAGCCAGTACCCTTCTAAGCACTGCCTCATGAAGACACTGTCGACTGGCTCGAGCAATTCCGAGCATGGATGTCCTTACATGGTTGGACTAATCCCTTGCGCATTTCCAATGCCTTGCACTTGTTACTGAGAAGAACTACCATTACCTGGCTCAATGTACTTCCAGAACAAGTCAAAGGGGACACTGCCACCCTGTATGCAACTTTCATGGGAATGCACCATGCAACCCTGAGTCTCTGGAAGCATTAATAGTGGACATTGAATCATGGTGCAAACACCTGCAGATGACTGAAAAAGAGCAAATTACAACCTTTGTATGGGGGCTTCTTCCTCAACTTCGCCTGTATGTAATCCAACAGAAACCAACAACCTGGATGGACACAATCCAAGCTGCATTACTCTCACAAGAGTCCATATCAATTTCTCAGGCTACCACTGTGCAAGCGCCTGTCATCATAGTTAGCTGCCCTCGCAACTTGTGTTGAGCAACAGCAATCGACCCGGCGGTCATGAGGGCTCAGTTCGTATCCCTCCCCCAGCAGCCCTGCAGGACTCCTCACTGCCTCGTGGACCCGTTGACCAGGTAATTTTTCTGCATAGAAGCAGTTGGCTGCCCTGCCCTGCCCAGCTTAGCCTCTCTCCCCCGACTGGACCAGCGATGCACCTAATTCGGCTCCATACATGTGGGAAACGGCTTGCCCTCCCTCCGGTGCCGCAGCTGGACTGAGGTGGTCTTGGCGCCAATTTTAAAATGGCTGGAGCCTCTCCCGTCGGTGCAGGAGCTAGAAGAACTGTAACTGGGAACTGTAGCTGGTTTCCCCACATGCTGTGTACTGTTGTCAGCTTTTGTCTGCAAACATCAGTTATCCACGTAAATGACTGGGAATTGATAGCCCTTTTAGCTTGCGTTAGTACTGTGCACCCAAAAAAAAAAAAAAAAACGAATTCCTAGGCTGCCTATTGTGGTGCGCTACCTAGTCTAAATCGCTTGTTCCCTCAGAATACTGTCGGTGGTTGCTCTCCCAAGTACTGTAGGTGTAGCTGAAATTAATTATTGGGACTAGGCTGCGGTGGTTGCTCTCCGCAAGTACTGTAGGTGTAGCTGAAATTAATTATTGGGACCAGGACTGCACTGTAACCTGAATCCATCCTACCTGCCTGATTAGCAGGAGCGCCTGCCCAACCCAAACCTGATTTGTCTCCTGCTGTGCTTCCCGCCTCCCTTCCCTTTAATTAATTGTCTTGTGGTCTCTTCTCCTCAGAGGACCCAGCGGTCATGAGGCTCAGTTCAGTAGCCTCCCCAGCAGCCCTGCAGGACTCCTCACTGCCTCGTGGACCCGTTGGCCAGGTAATTTTTCTGCATAGAAGCAGTCGGCTGCCCTGCCCTGCCCAGCTTAGCCTCTCTCCCCCGACTGGACCAGCGACGCACCTAATTCGGCTCCATACGTGTGGGAAACGGCTTGCCCTCCCTCAGGTGCCGCAGCTGGACTGAGGTGGTCTGAGCGCCAATTTTAAAATGGCTGGAGCCTCTCCCATCGGGCGAGGAGTCTAGCCCACCGACCACGCCGTGCTCGCTCCCCACTGCCCCCACCACCACCCTTGGTCGGTTGTTTGTTATATAGGTTGTGGAGACACGTGTGCAGAAAATAACCTATCAGCCCATTTTGCCATCTGCAGGTTATTTTCTCTCACCACTAGTGGCTGCTCTATCAAGCCTAGCTCACTTCTTCCATTTGTATTCCACCTAATGCTTAGCTGAGCTGAGCCGCTTTTTAACTTTCTCCCTCGATCTACCTGGCTCCTTTGTGCTCCGCTCCAGCAAGGCGGGCACTCATTAGAATTGTGGCCCCCCCAAATTCGGACAAAACCCCTAACTTCCACCCTGTCTCTCTGTTATTGTCTCCCTCAGTTCTTTCCCACCGTTCCTTCCATAGTCCCTATATATCTTTCCCTGCGCTTGCTGGTGCCTCTTTGGGATATGGCCTCTCACCAAGTCCCCTACCCTCCCCTGGCTCTCCTCAAAGGGCTCAAAATTGCACACCAGAATGTGCGTAGCCTCCTACGAACCAAACTGAGCTTACTGCGTGGGTTGCCCTCCATAAGCCGGACATCCTGGGCCTCACAGAAACCTGGCTTAAGCCCCATATTCCTGATGCCTAGTGCACCCTCCCGGGCTATAACCACTTCAGGCGAGACAGACCTGGCAAGAAGAGAGGTGGCGGGGTGATCCTCTACTACAAGGTGCACCTTAACCTGTCCCTCATTGACCACTCATCCTCCAGCCCTCCTGCATGCGAGTTTCTGCATGCACTCCTCCTGCTGGGCCACACAAAGAAAATTCACATACTGTGCACCTACACCCCCCCAAGGATGGTCTGACTGGTCTCTCCTCCCTGCTTGATTGTATCGGTGCTAAAGTGGGTCCCAACGAAACCCTACTAATAGGTGACTTCAATCTGAACTGGCTGGGTACCAACCGCAACTTGTACGAGCCTCTGCTCTCGGGGCTTGCACTTACCCAAATCATAACTAAACCAACCAGGCCCGCCGCACGGGGGAACTCTGATTCCCTTATTGACTGGATCCTCTCCAACAGGCCTGCCAATATCATGTCCTCTGGTACCCTTCCGGATGCCATTTCTGACCATTCCCCTATCTACTGTGTCTGGGGAATCTCTCAGTCAAAAGTCCCGAGTAAAATGATTGAACTGAGGGACTACTCCAAATTTAATACCCACGACTTCCTGTCTGACCTCCTCGCTATTGACTGGACAGAGGTCACTACCTCCAATGACCCCACGCGGGCCTTGGACCTATTCCTAGCAAAGCTTACCCACCTTCAGAATAAGCATGCCCCCCTCACTAGGAGAAGGGTCTGCGGCACTGTCACCAAATGGCTAAATGGGGGCCTACTCTCCCTTATGAAGGCCAGGGACAAGTGCTGGGCGACCCATCAGGCCTCACAAAATAACCATGATCTAATGACATACAGGCACCTCAGAAACTCCTGTAAAAGAGCCATCCGCTCAGCAAAAAGCGAGTTCTGTAAAGCCGCCTTGCTCTCCACTAGCAGCAATCCGAGGAGTTTCTGGCAAAACATTAAAAACGCTATTGGGGGGTCAGCTAAGGCACAAGTCACTGACCTACTTGTTGGTGGAGTCAGCTGTACTAATCCACACACCATTGCAAATGCCTCCAACTCCTTGTTTTCCGAGCTGCCCCCCCGACCCCCTCTTGCCGACCCTCCTGGTGCCCCCCCTCCCAGTCTCTACCCTCGGCCCCTCTTCCAACTGGGACAAGTTTCTCCTGAGGAGACCCAGACACTACTCTTGAGGCCTCCCCTCACACAGGCACAGGCACGACCAGCTCGAACCAAAACTGCTCAGACTGGGGCACACCTCCTGCTAGGCCCCTCTCGCACCTATTCAACACCTCCATTAACACTGGGATCATTCCGACCTGTGGAAAGTGGCCAAGGTTGTTCCTGTATTCAAACAGGGTAACCCCAAAGATCCAGGCAACTACCATCCCATTGCCATTCTGTCTGCCACCAGTAAACTCCTCAAGAAAGTCATTGCCTCCCAGCTCTCCCAATATATCCAGGACCACAACATCCTCTCACCTGCCCAGCATGGTTTCAGGAAAGGGCATAGCACATCCACCACCCTTGCTGTAGTCACTTCACTGATCAGGACAAATGTTGACCAAGGCTACCTCACGGGAACCATTTTTGTGGACCTCTCAAAAGCATTCGACAGGGTCGACTCATTCTCTCCTCGGTCCAAACTTCATCCTCGGATTCTCCTCCGCCCATGCTTGGTCTCCTAAACTACCTCTCCAACCATCAGCACCACCCACTTCAATTGACGTCCTCCAACCTCACCAGTCCACTGCGGGGTCCCACAAGGATCCGTCCTTGGCCCAACCCTATTCTCACTATTTATCAATGACCTCCCGTCCGTCACTACCCATGGTCACACCACCTTGTATGCAGATGACCTCGTCCTCCTGACCAGCTCCCGGGACATCTCCACAATTAACTCACACCTGAACTTTGACTTCAAACGCATTCAAACTTGGTTGGGGGAACACAGGCTCACCCTCAATCTTAACAAAACCCAATCCATGCTGTTCGGGTCCTTGAACAAAATAAAATCCTGCACTGCCCCCCTGCTGATCCATGGGGTCGACGGCTCGCCCCTTGAGATGGTTACCTCCACCAAGTACCTGGGCGTCACCTTAGATCCGCAGTTGGACCTCTCCTCTCACATTCATAATGTTTGCAAGGCTACTAATTGTAAGCTTGGTTTAGCCTACCGCGCTAAAAACTGCCTCACCCCTGCTGCCCGCCTGGCCCTAGCCAGGGGGGTCCTCCTCCCCTCACTCTGCTATGGACTTGTAACTTTTGCACCAGTTCCCAAATCCAGCCTCTCAAAATGGGACATGGCTTACAACATGTTTGCCGCCTCGCACTCTCCGCCCCCCTCACCCAATTGCTAGGACTATACAGCCTGGAGTGGCTTCCGAGAAGCATCGCCCTTCGTCCTAGGTAGCTTCATTGACAACATCATCCGTTCTGACATCCCTCCAGCTCTAGCCCTTCCCCTTAAACCTGGCGCCCCATCCTACCACCTACGATCTGGGGCAAATCAGGAACGCCTGGTTCCTAGAACATGAACCCTGGCGGGGGACCGGGCCTTCCGCACTTACTCCCCCAAACTCTGGAACTCGCTTCCTGAGCTCACTCGGTCCTTCTCCTCCCATCCAAGCTTTAAAGCCTCCCTCTGGAACTTCCTGAAACCTTCCTCCCCCTGCTCCTGCTCTTCATAGTCCTACTCCCCTGCCCCTCCCCACCCCCCAACCTGATTGGATGGAGTGGCCTCAGCGCCTCTTGCACTTCCCCTCAGGAACTGGCCATGTATATCTGGTCTTACCACCTTGCCTAGGGCACCCTCCCCCGCAGGCACTTACCATTAACCTTGTTTCTGTTGTTCACCACCTAATTTGTACCCCCCTGTCCCATCCTACACTAAAGCACCGTACACCCATCCTAGAGTCAGCCCTGATCTGTCTGTCAATTTAGTTATGTTTCTTGTCTCCTCAATTTGTACATGTATGAATTTCATCAACCTTGTCCTAGAGCTAGCCTTGAAACTGCCTGTATATTTCTCATGTATCCTTCTCTGTTCCTCAACTGTTCAATGTATACCTACCTTGCTCCAGAGCCTGTACTGCATTGCCTGTTATTTTACTGTGTATTCTTTATGCCTCCTCAATTGTTTATGTATGATGTTTTTACCTGTAACTCTCCCGGGTCGCTCCTGAAAATAGGCACTTGGCTGTCTAGTGTGCTTACCCGGTTAACAAAAGCAAATAAATAAATAAATAAATCGATGATAGAGACGCTCATCAGTACTGTCAACAGCTTACACCTCAGTGCTCCTGCTTTCCCTGCAACTGCTGTCAATGCTCTTTGACCACTTTGACAGTGACCTGAGCCACCCTCACCTTCACAAGAACCAGTGACCTGCTAGTGGTGTGGATTCAGGGGACACACTGCTACTGTCTGCCAAAAGTTACAGAATCAAAATAGAAATCACAGGAGCCAGAGATACCTACCTCAGCACAATCAGAAAGATAACCACAACCAAACAGTAACTGACTACCCCTCCGACTCTCACAACTCGAACAATCTGCACTGTTTGGCTACTAAATCAGGCACCCCCCCACCTCCAGGGGCAAAGGTCCCTGTCATCAGGTCACCTGTCATAGCAAACTATGTCCCTGTAGCCATTGGAGAGCAGTCCACCCATGCCTTGGGCAACTCTGGAGCAGAAATCTCAGTTATCCACAGCAGTATTCTAGACAACCCAGCTGTACATCATGTACCTAAAGTCTCTCCAGTTGAACTAAAGAACATGATCACAGCAAGTACCTATCACTGGCATGGTCCATCTCAAGCCTACTTTGGCACACAGCAAGCTACTGTTAAGTTTTATCTAGTGTCTGATCTTCAACTAGCAGTGATTCTTAGCCTGGACTTCCTTAAAGCTCACAAAGCCATCCGAGACTTTGCCTTAAACAAACTGTCACTAGATCCTCGGAGGCAACTTGCAGCTATAGACTCAGCCACTAAGTCAGAGATGGTTTTGATTGCCAAGATTCGAAGGGAACCACTTCCACAAAGTGTTGTTGGTATCGTCACAGGATCCCCTGCCCTGCACTCCTCAGGTCTTCTTTCAGGGAACACCTAGTCTGCTGTGGATGGTGGCTCAGTATTCCAAAAATGCTACAACTTCATAGACGAGCCAGTGGTCATCTCAAAGGGTGCCAACATCGAAAATGTTGTCTGTTTGTCTTCAGGGGACCAGCTTCACCTCCTGTAAGAACCTCAACCTGGCTCCACCAACTCTTGTCCTGTCAGTAGCATCACAACCGCTTCAGCCTCCACAGAGCTAACCCTCAGTCAGAGATTACCCTCTTCAAAACTTCCAGTCTGTCCAACAGAAAAACAGCAACTTCTGGCATTCCTGGAGAACTATTTGGATGTCTTTGTTGGTTCAGATAACAAACTCGGGTGCTGTGCTATCCTGCAACACACCATCGAGGTACAGCCCAACCAGCAGCCAGTCCATCAGCGGGCCTACAAAGTGGGACACAAACAAAAACAGATCCTGGAGGACATCATCAAGGACATGCTTGAACAGGACATTATCAAAGAATCTACAGGTCCCTGCAGTGCATCTTGCTTGCTGGTGGTAAAGAAAGACAAGGTATTTACTTTAAAGAAATTTGATTGTTAACTTCGCTACTCCTCCTTCACAGCTATCGTTGATCTCTCTGCCCTCAGATGGTTGTTCAAAACGAAGGAGCCAGTAGGCATGTTTGCCCAATGGATTGCCATATTGCAGTGCTACAACCCTGAAATTCAATACTGACCAGGTCGAGTCCATTCTAATGCTGATGCTGTAAGCAGGAGATGGTATTCCTCCTCATCATCCTTAACAAACGAAGAATCCTGTGTACAACCTTTGCTTTCTACTCCACAGATGAGCTCCCTGTGGACACTACTACAGCACTTCAAGTTGCTTTGCAGCTGCCAGCTGCTTCTATAGAAAAAAGCACCAATCTGCACTTACTGCAAGTAGCCGAAAAGCTTCTTCCATCCTCTAATACGGATATCTCCCTGGCGATGATCAAAATGCAACAAAGAACTGATCCTCAGTTTACAGACATTATCACATACTTAGAGACTGGAACATTACCACAACAAAAGCAACACTGCCAGGATATACTATTCTTTGTGTCCCAATACTTTCTCGATGACGGCATGCTTTTTCACATTTGGACCAAGAAAGGCAAGAGCAATCGCATTTATAGAACTCATGTACAGATAGTTGTGCCAGCCTCTCTAGTCACTGAAGTTCTTCACTCCATTCATGCTTCTCCACTTTCTGGAGGTCATATGGGAATCCACAGAACTCTCGAAAAGACAAGACTTCACTTCTTCTGGCCTCACACAAACAAGGACATTGTCCAATTTGTCAAATCCTGCCAGCCCTGTTCCAAAAGAAAACCTCCTGCCAAACCAACAAAGGCTCACATCTTTCCAGTGCCTGTAGCCACTGAACCATTCCAAAGAGTCAGCACAGGCATTCTTGACCCCTTACCTACATGCCTGAACTCTGGCAACAAGTACATTCTTGTTTTTGTGGACACCAAACTATTTGGAACTAATCCCCCTAAAAAACATTAAAGCTGCCACTGTGGCAAATCCCTTCCTCAACTTAATCATTTGTCATCAGGGTACCCCAGTGTACATGCATTTGGACAGAGGCACTAACTACATTTCAACAATTGTGCGAGAAACATGCAAACTTCTCGACAGCAAAAAGACTCACGCAACCAGTTATCATCCACAATTTTTTTTAACCAGGAGAAACACACTAAGCTGAAGCTTGTTTGCAGATGCAACCTGGGAGCACAAGGGAATTAAGTGACTTGCTCAGGGTCACACAGTATGCAAGTGGGGGCTGTGGGATTCAAACCCAGGTCTCCAGGTTTGCAGCTCAGAGCCTTAAACCACTGCACTATACTGTCTCCTACAATGCAATGGACAAAGTGAGAGAATGATGTCCACCATTCTTAATTCACTATCCAAGTACCTAGATGAAACTCACGACACTTGGGATCATTTTGTTCCCTTCATTCAGTTTGCTTACAACACCAGCCCTTGTGTTGACAGTACAGCGTATACGCTGTTTTTCCTAATCCATGTACATCACCCAAGATCACCTCTGGACAGGGATCTGTCACTGCTAGAGGTTCCAAAGTCAGCTTCTTCCTTCATCATTCAACTGTTGGAACAGCTTGAACCTGCCAGACATGTTGCAGCTGACACACTGGGCCAGAGAAAATCTGCAATGCAGAAAAATGTCAGCAGCCAAGTCGCAGGAACCTTCAGTTTCTGTTGGGGACATTGTGTACTTGTACCGACCTGTCCTAGTTCCGGGTCCTACCAAAAAACTGCTTCGCCCTTGGACTAGTCCCTTCTACATTGTGGAAAAGCTTCCTTCTGTTCATGTTTGCTTGTACTACAAGTCTGATGGAAAGCTGGTACACAATAAAATCCAACAGACTTAACATGGCTACCTAAATGATACCCTCCCTGATGATCCCAGTCCCCCAAGCAATGAAGCTGCACTTGAATCTGCCATACTTTTGGAAGCTGAACTTCTTGCAGACAATTTGAGTCCAGTTCCTCCACAACCCCGTGGTCCTGACAATCAGACGGATCCTGTTTTGCCAACTCAGCCTGATGGACTACCTGGAACTTCTCAACCTTTTGCTGCGTCTTCTTCTCAGGACTCTCTCATATACCAGATCAAGAAGATATTGTGCAAAAAGTATGTCAGTGGATCCTGGACTTATCAGGTAAAATGGTGTGGTTATGACAGCTTGCAGAACTCTTGGGTCCCCTTTTCTGACCTGACCCCGTCCTGTCAGGAACAGGTCCAATCCACAGACAAGTCAATTCCCAATGACTGCAAAAGTTGCAAAAAAGTGTGAACTTTATTAACTGAACTCAGTGGTCATTTCTTGAACTCAGTGTGGTCATTCATTTATTGTCTGCCTTATAGAACTGTGTACTCATTTATGCTTGCATTATTGTAGTTCATTTAACTCCTGTATCTAATGTGCAACAATCTCACTGTTTGCAGCAATGTTTTTCTCCCCTAGGTCTTCGAAATGTTGATGGTTTGCAATATTGACATATAACTAATCTGCATTTTGGTACCTCCTGTTGCTCCTCTTCCCTCTCTTTCCTTTCCTTTCCCTTCCCTTGCACTTTAGCGCTTGTGGCATGACCAAGCTTCAAGTGCCATGGTATTCCCATTCCCTGGCACTACTCTGACTGATCACCGGTGTAGTCCAGATTCTTTCCTCCCCTCCCCTGCAGCGGAGTATTGTGGTTTTCAGTCAAACAATCAAAGGTCTCTCTTAAAAATTTACTCCATGACGCCGATCAATGTTATTTTAATGTTTTAAAAAAATGTAGAATTCTTCCTGTTGTTTAATACCAGGCTCTTGCTTTGTTTGAGTGGTACTCACATTTTCTGTCCTGTGGGTGATATGGAATACAATTAAGTATGGGGCTTAAGAATAGCTGCCACCCCTCTAATTGGAACATAATGTGCAACTTGAGCCTTGGTAAACTGTTTTGCTAATTATTTCCTTCAGGGGCTTGGAACCCCCTAATTTCCTGTTTTCTCAGGTAGTTCTGAGTTGTGCCTCATATTGAACAGATGCTCCTTCTTATGTGCCTAAATAAAACTCATTTTGTTTATTATTTTATGTGTCCGACTCAGTTCATTTGGTACCACAATGCAACCATTGCAGAAGAACCAGATGGGCAAGGCAGACTACAATGAAAATAAGGGTCATCTGTGGCAGACCAACGCCAAAACACCACAGAATCCATGCTGCCTTGGGTCCTGTTCCCACTGGTCTCTAGGTACTCAACAATTCTTTCTTTCAGAAGTGATTCCATCATTTTCCCTACCACTGGGGTCAAACTAACAGTTCTGTAGTTTCCTGCCTCTGCTTTGCTCCCTCTTTGTGAAGGAGAATCACATCTGTCCTCCTCCAGTCCTCAGGTACCACTCCATCCTCCCATGATTTGTTAAAAAATGTAGTCAGTGGTGTCACTAGGTCTCCCCTTAGTTCTTTTAGAATTCTGGGGGGAATCCTGTCAGGCCCCATTGCTTTGTCCACCTTGGGTTTTAGAAGTTCTTTCAGAAAGATCCTTTCTTCTGTGAATGAGCTGGTATTGAACCCTCTGTCCAGAGTGCTTCTATTGTTTGGTTTAGGTAACTCCCCCTCTTCTTCTTTTGTGAATACTGAGCTAAAATATTCATTTTGTATTGCCTTTTCACTATTACCCTCTGCCTACCTCCCCTTCCCTTCCCTTTATCAAGCCTCACTATCCCTCCCTTGGTCTTGCTTCACTTTCTGATAAAGGTTTTATCCCCTTCTTAACTGAGTTGGCTATCTTTTCCTCAGGTTTGGCCTTCGCTATTCTGACTGCCTTTCCCACTTCCTTCTGCTTTAACTGATACAGTTCTCTGTCCTGCTCCTTCTGTGATTCTGTATACTTCTTGAATGCTATCTTTTTCTCCCTAACCTTCGCCACCACCTCTTTTGTGGGCCATGGTGCTTTTTTACTTTGTTTTGTTTTATTTACTTCACACAAAGGCTTGTTGCCTCTGTGATGGCAGTTTAGATTTTTTCCCATTGTTCTTCCACCCCTCCTTCTTGCCCATTTGCTAGTGCATTCCTTAGGCACTCACCCATTTTGCCAAAGTCAGCCTTCCTAAAGTTCAGTACCTTCACTTTTGTATGGCTTGACTCTACGGCTATGTTTATCGTGACCCACACTGTTTGGTGGTTGCTTGTCCCCAGATGGCTGCCTACTTCTAAATCTGTGATCTTTTCTCCATTCCCATTTGAGAGTACCAGGTCTAAGATTGCTCCCTACTGAGTGGGTTCCAACACTAGCTGTCTGAGGCATGCCCATGCAGGGCATTGAGAATGACTCCGCTCTTGGATGTGGCTGCAGTAAATGTGCTCCAGTTAACAGGTGCAACAAAATTAGGGAGGCAGTATAGCGCAGTGGTTTAAGGCTCTGAACTACAAATCTGGTGACATCCAGAAGACCAGACCTGGGTTTGAATCCCACAGCTTCCATTTGCATACTGTGTGACCCTGAGCAAGTCACTTAACTTTCTTGTACTCCCAGGTCACTCCTGTAAAAAAGCTTTCAGCTTAGTGAGCTACTACTGGTTAAACAACTAAATAAAAAAATAGAACATTCTGTTCCAAAGCAGGTCTCCTGTTAGCAAGTCTGTAAAAAAGCTTGTGGAGGTTAAAATATATCCCAAAGTCAACCCCCTGTGTTCCAGATTGTTACTTTTTCTAATAAAGCCAAACAGCCTTCTGCAACTATTTCAACAATATATGCATATTTTTATTTAGTTGTATTTATATACATTTGCAAATCAAGGGATTCCAGTTTCATATAAAGATTGACATTTTTTTAACCACAGAGAAGCAAGGGGAGAAAGAAAGAAAGAAACAGCAAGTATAGGAAATGAAATAATAGAGGAAATTGTGGGACCATCGGAGTAGTCAATTCCTAGATACCACAAGAAAATTTAATTGTGCAATCAGATGAGCAAGTGGCAGAATAAGAGAGGACAAAATAGATCCTTGTGTTTAACTCTCTCTGCATAGCAGATGGGACAGGGTCTTACCAACCCTGTCACACCAGGGCTCCTTGGGATTCACATCTCCAAACCTTCTGAGAGGGTCGGCCTGGGTTCCTGGAAGTGCTACATTGAATACTCAGGCCTAAAAGTAGCCTCCACTTGGGCTAGCAATATGGGCTACCTGAATGCTGACACTCAAGGCTACTACCCCCAGGAAGCAGTGCATAACCTGACCGCACAGTCCCAGCACAAAACAAGTGACATTGTAAAAGCAATAACAACCCCCCAACCATGGAATGGAGTTCAAATAAATCACTTATTTAAAAGGGAGGTATGAAAACAAGGGGACAGTAGGAAAAATAGAAGCCATAGGGTAACAGTAAAATCCTTATATTCTTTATGCAGTAACTACAACAATTTGCCCCATCAATCTGCCCCAAAGCAGTTCTTTAATCCCCAAGTAGGTGCACTGGACTTAACCCCCCAAGGCCATGGGTGAGAGCTCCCTTTTTAGTTGTAGTGGGTACCTCACTGGAGATGAAATTACTGCTAGCAGGGTAGGAGCTTGGTGATGACCTTTAACTGTTGTAGGCAAAACACATTTTGAAACCCAAACTGTTGCTGTACAGTTATACCATAAATTGTCAAAAAGAGGCCCCTATTTGTAATCCACACACAAACAGGTAACCGGATGGCTTCCACAAGTCTTCTGCCTGGGTCTATCAAAGTGGCAAAGTCCCACCCAGGCCTTATACCTCAGTTCTAGCACAATCCCAATCCCCCCTGTTGTGAGGCTGAAACCCCACTGCTTACTCACAGTTTTGTAGCTTCACAGATTTCTGGTGTCTGATGACAGAACAGGTGAGATAACTATACGTGCTTCCAGCTGGAGAGCAGGCTTGCAGGGGTCATCTGGTGTTCACCCACTGGTCTCAAGTCTCTCACAATTGGTCTAGGGTTGCAGGTACAGGGGTCCAGGGACTCTGAAGCAGGCAATGGCCTTCTCAGTCTGTCAATCTTCAATGGTGCTCATCCCCCAGAAGGGAAAGTCACTGGTGAAAGAGGAAAACCCTAGTTCTAATTCTTGCCTTCAATCTGACAGTTTTGATAAAAACTATTGTTTTCTTCACAAGAGTTAGTTATTGGGATCCCAGACTTCTCTAGCCTGCTAGGCCTGCAGTGACTGGCAGACAGTAGCTCACCAGGTCACAGCTCATATCTGTCTATCACCCTGACACACCGACTGAAACCAGCCTGTTTACTTCAATTCCTTTTTATTTTGATTGAACATGATGTCTTACTGGTCTCAAAATCTCCAAGCTGAGCTCTGGAATGTCCACCTGTCCACGCAAAGCATGAACAGGGAGGTGTATCTGGGTGAAACAAAGAGAAGCAGGGAAAGCCTGTCAGACCTGTCAGTTTGACCTCTGTTGTAGGGAAAATATTGAAATCACTTCTGAAGGAAAGAATTGTTGAATGCCTAGAGGTCAGTGGGGCACAGGACCCAAGGCAGCATGGATTCATAGAAGGAAGGTCATGTCAGACAAATCTAATTGATTTCTTTGACTGGGTAACCGAAGTAGTAGACCAGGGAGAGGCTGTGGACATGGCCTACCTAGACTTTAGCAAGGCATTTGACACAGTTCCACACAAAAGATTAATAAACAAATTAGCCAGCCTGGGAGTGGGTCCCAGGGTGGTAGCCTGGGTAAAACAATGGCTGGACAACAGGACACAGTGAGTAATAGTAAATGGAGTCCACAGTGAAGAAAGGGGGGTTACTAGTGAGGTACCGCAGGGTTCAGTACTGGGGCCAGTCCTTTATAATGTCTTTATAAGGACATTGCAAGAGGACTGGAAGGAAAGTATGTCTCTTTGCAGATGACACAAAGATCTGCAACAGGGTTGATACACAAGGTGGGGTGGAAAGGATGAAAAGGACTTGGCAAGGTTGGAGGAATGGTCACATGTATGGCAGCTTAGATTCAACACAAAGAAGTGCAAAGTAATGCACCTGGGAAACAAAAACCCAGAAGAAGAGTACACAATGGGGGGTGAGATACTGACAACAACAAACATGGAAAGGGACCGGGGTGGTCATATCAGACGACCTAAAGGTGGGCCAGCAATATGAGAAGGCAGTAAGGAGGCTGGGGGGATATTGGGATGCATAGGGAGAGGCATCACCAGTAGAAAACAGGAAGTTGTTGGCCCTCTGTACAGACAGTTGGTAAGTCCACATCTGGAGTACTGTGTACAGTTCTGGAGACCCCATCTCCACAAAGACATAGACAGGGTGGAGGCTGTACAGAGGAAGGCAACCAAAATGGTGCAGGCTCTGCACCAGAAGACATATGAAGAAAGACTAAAGGAGCTTAAGATGCATAACCTTGAGGAAAGAAGGGAGAGGGGGGACATGATAGAAACTTTCAAATACCTCAAGGGAATCAACAAAGTCCAAGAGGGTAGCTTCTTTCAGAAAAAGAGATGTGCAAGAACAAGGGGGTACAATTTGAAGATAGAGGGGGAACGGCTCAACGGCAATGTGAGGAAGTATTTCTTCACATAGAGGGTTGTAGATGCATGGAACAGCCTTCCTGAGGAGGTTGTAGAGTCAAAAACTGGGGGAATTCAAGAATTCATGGAACAGACTCTAGTGGGGGGGTAGGAGGAAGTAGGCTGTTGGTTAACTAGGATCTTCAGCTTATCCATTAGGTAGGGAAATGGGCAGACTGGGTGGGCCAAGCGGTCCTTATCTGTCATCAAATTCTATGTTTTTAAGCAGTAAGGACTGCAAAGGTAGAAACTGAAGCGAGAATAGCCCAGGAGGTAACAAATGGGGACAAGATATTTTTAGGCATGTGAGTGAAAAGAGGAAGACCAGGGACTGTACGGTTAAAAAAGGAAGGGGGCTTTGCAGGGGGGGGGGTCAGGAAAGGCAGACATCCTGAACAAATACTTGTGTGCAGTGTTCACAGAGGAAGGAGAAGAGAAGGGGCCACAAAAAGTAGCAAAAGCTTTGGAGGGAGGTGGGTGGACACTAGATTTTTTTGGGAGGCGAGAGTCCTGAAGGAACTTGCTAATCTGAAGGTGGACAAAGCAATGGGGCCAGATGGGGTGCATCCAAGGGTATTGAGGGAACTCAGGCAAATACTGGTTGCACCTCTGACAGTTCTGTTTGACAGCTCACTGGTTTCAGAGGACTGAAGGAGGGTAGATGTTGTCCAACTACACAAAAGTGGTAGCAGGGAGGAGGCTGGCAATTTTTAGGCCAGTCAGCATGACTTTGGTGGTGGGAAAGTTAATGGAATCACTGCTGAAGGAAAGGATTGTGGAATATCTTGAATCCCGTGAGTTACAAGATGCAAGGCGGCATGGTTTCATGGGGGAGAGGTCATATCAAACAAATCTGATAGATTTTGTTGACTGGGTGACCAAGGAATTAGATCAGGGTGGCATGGTGCACATGCCCTACCTTGATTTCAGTAAGGCATTCAACACCATTCCACATAGGAGACTAGTAAGCAAGCTGGGTAGCTCAGGAGTGGGTCCAAAGGTGATAAACTGGATAAGAAATTGGTTAGGGGATAGGCAACAGAGGGAGGTGGTTAATGGAGTTCACTCCAGGTAAGGGAGGGTGACCGATGGGTGCCTCAGGGATCAGTGCTGGGACTGGTCCCCTTTAATGTCTTTATAAGTGACACTGCAGAGGAGCTGGAAGGGAAGGTCTGCCTCTGTGGATGACACAGAAATCTGCAATTGGGTGGGCACTCCATGGGGGGGTGGAAAGGATGAGCAAAGACTTGAGAAAACTAGAGGAGTGATCAAGGGTACAGCAGCTGAGTTTTAATGTGAAAAAGTGCAAAATAATGTGTTTTGGGCACAGAGACCTAGGCAAAGAGTACATAATGGGTGGAGTGGTGTTGATGACTACCAAGCAGGAAAAATACCTGGGGATAATCATACTGGATGACCTAAAGTTGGCCAGGCAGTGTGACAAGGCAGCAGGGAGGGTGAGTGGGATGCTGGGGTGCATAGGGAAGGGTATCACCGGCAGAAAGAGGGAGGTGGTGTTAGCTTTGTATAGATCACTGATAAGACCCTACCAAGAGTATTGTGTCCTGTTCTAGAGATCACATCTCCAGGAGGACAGAGACAGAGTGGAAGCCGTCCAGAGGATGGCAACTAAAATGGTGCAGGGTCTGCATCAACAGCCCTATGAGTAGAGACTAAAGAACCTCAGTATTTATGCACACCCTGGAACAGAAGAGGGAGAGAAGGGATATGATAGAGACCTTTAAATACCTCATGGGAGTAAATAACGTACAGGAGGGGAGTATTTTACAGAAGAAAAGTTGCTCAAGAACAAGGGGATCTGCTATGAACCTGGAGTGGGGTAGATTTTAGGAGAGATGTGAGGAAGTACTTCTTCACAGAAACAGTAGTGGATTCCTGGAACACCCTTCTAGCAGAGGTGGTGGGGATGAAGACAGTGGTAGGGTTCAAAAATGCATGGAATAAGCACAAGGGAATCGTAGTGGAAAGGACGTTGGGGGGGTAAAGAACTGTAGATCGGCTACAGTCTGTGGTAGTAGTGTAGATAGGGAGAAATGGGCAGACTGAATGGGCCTAGTGGTCCTTATCTGTCATCAAGTTCTATATGTCTATGTTATTATGTATGTTTCATGCAGAGTCTATAGTGTTGCAAACAGATGATTGATCCAAATTCCTGGGCTGGAGATCTATGAACTCTGACCCATTTTGTAGCAGTTTTTATAGAGCCAGAGGCTTGGAACTGCATGGGGTGTTGCCCAGTTTGTTTGTTTATTAAAGTTCTATAAAGCATTGGCCCAGTGCCTCTGAGGGTTGAGTGGCTGGATGCCACACCTCACGCCATGCTGGCAACCCAGGATCAGGAGCAACCCTGGGTTGCTGGGGTTCGGCCAGGGAGGGAGAGGATCGCGCATCCGATGGGCTGCTGTCATCTCCTGGGAGAGGAAAGTTGTTGTCCTGCTCCTTGGCTGCCCCCTGGAGGAGGCTCGAGGGCAGCATC
The DNA here is from genome assembly GCA_016271365.2 of Neoceratodus forsteri. NCBI lineage: Eukaryota > Metazoa > Chordata > Ceratodontiformes > Ceratodontidae > Neoceratodus > Neoceratodus forsteri. The sequence continues at coordinate 123,316,492 of CM057452.1, forward strand.
AGAGATAGGGAGACACAGGAGCATAGATACGTGGTGTGCACTTGCCTCCATACATGCACATTAATGCCGCAAGGGGGAGGGGGAAGGATGTAACCATGAAAATGGAAGTGGCAGGCTACATAATGGCCTGGCCATGTCCCTATTACCAGCTTCACCTGGCTACTAGATTGTGCACTGGGGGGGACTCCTCCATCCTGCCCTGCCATGGGGGGGGGCGATCCACGGGAGAATCATTGGAGTAAGCTGGATCAGGGCAGCTGGGCTCTGAAAGATGAGCCCTCCAAGAGGGTGTCAGAGCCGCCTGCCAGTTCTGAGAGGCAGAAAAATAGTTGATGGAAAAAAAGTTCTATAAAGCACCCATCCAGGGCTTAGAGCACCTGTATAATATACATAACAGATAAATTGATCATAAAATAACATAAAACCAACAATGCATCACATACATTAATACAAATATTTTTCTTTCCAACAAATTTGCATATTAAACAATCAGAGCAACAGATATAGTTAAACAGCTCTTGATAATCAGTCAAATGCTCTTAGCAGTAAGTAGTTTTTTTATGTTTGCTTGCATACATGTGCAAGAAACATAGCACCATCATCAGAGTTTTCGGAGGTGTGTCAACCCTCTTCCAATTCAGTCAGTGTGTTTGCAGGCACGGCCGCAGTTCTCCAGTGCCTGCTGGAGCTGTCTATGACAGCTCCAAAATGCAGTGGCGTACAGTTGAAAGGGGGAGCTATGTTTCCAGTGAGCAGCGATAAAGTATAAACCTGCTCCCGCCGCCGCATCCACCACACAGACACACACACACACACACACACACACAGCGACATGCTGCGTGCTGCCCCCACACACACACTGTATAGCCGACGGGGTGCCCAATCCCCGTCGGCTGTGCTGCGCCCCAAACACAGTTCCAAATGCCATGCTGGGTGCCCACCCCAGTGTGGCTATACAGGTGTGGCAGCCAACGGGTGCCCCATCCCTGCCGGCTCCACTGTCCCCCGAGTACAGGGTGCCACTCTGGGAGCCCACCCCAGCATGGCAACAGATGCTATGGTCAACGGGGTGCCAAACTCTGTCAGCTCCACATCCCCCAACCAGCCGCCCTTCTGCCATGCTGGAGACCACCCCAGTGTGGCAAATGTCCTGCATTGTCATAAAAAAAAAAATCTGAAACTCAAAACGGTCCCTCATAGTCTCGCTGTCCCCCCACAACTCGACCACCCACCACTGCACCCTGCCTCCCCCACACACCCCCCTCACCCCATACTTGCCTCCGGAGCTTGGCGCGATGATCTTCGGTGGACCAGGAACACGTCTGCACTCTTCAAAGCCGACCGCGAACTGAGGAAATGCCGGTAAGCTGTATAATGGGATAGATAGGGTTTTTTCAACTTTGTTGCATATCTCAGGCATTTTGGGCCCAAATTTTCAACATGGGGTTTTTGGGATCCCTCCTCATGAATTATTGCACTGTCATGGCATTATTCAGGCCCGAAGGGTGATTTCTCGGTCACTGCACGAAATCACCTTTTGGGACTGAGTAATGAAATGACACTGCCAGTGTTCATAAGCTGGGCTCTCGAAAAGCCTATGTTGAAATTTTGTTGGAAAAATTCTTAAAAATGACTGTTTTACGAGCGTGCATTGCGCAGTTCCTACGCACGCTCATAAGTTCATGAATTTTCAAAATTTTCACTCCAGATTTTCAACATTGCCATTTTACCACGCCTCCTTATGAGCAGTACAGCTGTCATTTTTCACATCTTGCCCAAAATGTGTTTCTGCCCATGTAGCGCACAATGGTGCAGTTGGTGTGCAAAATCAATGTATGGGACACATTAAGAAAATTACAGTGACACTGTTCATGAGCAGAGGTCTTAAAATGGCTATGTTGAAAATTTGGTGAAAAAATTCCTAAAAATGACTGTTTTACTAGCGTGAATTCTGCAGTTCCTACGCACACTCATAAGTTTGCGAATTTTCTATACTTTCACTCCAGATTTTCCACATTGACATTTTATTACACTTCCTTATGAACAGTACAGTTGCCATTTCTCACATGTCGCCCAAAATGTGTTTCGGCACATGTAGCGCACAATGGTGCAGTCAGTGTGCGAAAGCAATGTTTAGGACAGATTAAGAAAATCACAGTTACACTGTTCATGAGAAGAGGTCTTAAAATGGCTATGTTGAAAATTTGATGACAAAAGTCCGTAAAATGACTGTGTTTCGAGTCAGCATTGCGCAGTTTCCACGCACTCTCGTAAGTTCATGACTTTGTAATATTTTCAGTCCAGATTTTCATCAGTGGCATTTTTCCACACTTCCTTAGTACAGCTGACATTTTTCACAACATGGCCTAAATGTGTTTTCACACTTTCAGCGCAGAGATGCGTGGTCGCTGTGGGAAATCATTGTTTGGGACAGATAAAGAAAATCACAGTGACACTGTTAATGATCGGAGGTCCCAAAATGCCTGAGTTGACAATCTGCTGTAAAAAATCCCCAAACTAATTACATTACGGGTGTGCGTTGCACAGTTTCTATGCATGCTCGTGACTTCACCAGTTTTTTTAATATTTTTACTGCAGATTTGCAACATTGCCATTTTTTCCACTTTACCATGAACAGTACAGCTGTCATTTTTCACTTCCTGTTCGGAATGTGTTTTTGCACCTGTGGTGCTAAATGCTGTAGTCGCTGTGCATAAGCAGCTTTCGGCTAACAAACTGATATTGCCACTGTTCGTGAGGTGGGGGTCTCAAAAAAAACACGTTGAAAATTTGGAGTGAAAATACCAACGAATGCCTGAGGTGTTAGGGTTTCCAACCATAACACCCCACCCTGTAGAGAATGACAGGCATCAGGGGTGTGACTTGGGATTCTTGCCTGTAATGCTCATACCATTCCACACCCTGCAGCCAGTGAGAGGCATCGAGGTATGCCTTGGACTCTTTGTTCCCAAAGTTCACCCCATTCTCCTATACCGCACCCATCTCACCATATTTCCTGATGGAATGGGGTGCGCATAAGGGCCAAAGACCCCAAGGCACACCGTGACACTTGTCAGTGTCTGCAGGGTAGGGTGTGGTGAAATGGCATGGCCGTTATATCTGACAACCCAAAGGCACACCCCAATGCCTGTCACTCTCTGCAGGATGGTGGTGGGGTTGGCTTCAGTTCAATACTTCACTGCCATTCCTATTATGCAGCTCTGTAACTTCTACACTACCAGTGCCAATGCCAGCAAGCAAACATTTGGCATTGACAAATGCTTGTTTAGTTTAGAAAAGAGAAAAAACAGCTGCCGTAGCAGGTTGCTTTCAAGCCAAGCTGCAGTTCAAACAAACACGCTACTCTCCTTTTAGTGTTATGCGTGTAGAATTTTATATGTAATTACTGGCCAGCAATTTTTTCAATAGGCTAATTAAGTTGATATTTGCCATAATAACCCACCGGTTATTACGGCATTTACGCGCCGTGCCCGTCAACACTGACTGCTCCCTCACTGGCTTTTAACTATAGGGAAGGGTGGGCTGAACAGTTCCACAAATATGGCAGTTTCTTATGTCCGTTACCGAGGAATTGCTGCAAAGGCACCGCTGCAACAACAGTCTTTGCCGTCACATAATCGTTTTTAATTTTTCCCCAATCTGGTTGATCCTACCTTTGAATATAACAAAAAAAAACTCATATCTAGTTGATCCTGCTGTTTGCCAGCCTGAAAACAAACCCACCACCTGCAGGAATGGCTCCGTGGCTGACTGAGGTACGTGTGTCCCCGATGTGACTTCACTCTACAACTGTGTGGAAAAACAGTAAAAATAAGCAAAAAAATACAATAAAACCCACCTGTTGGAAAAGTTGGAGGGACAGAAAGAGAATATGTGTGTGTGTGTGTGCGCGCGTGCGTGTGTGTGTGTCTATATACGTGTGTGTGTGTGTGTGTGTGTCTATGTGTGTGTGTGTCTGTCTTCCCCACATAACTGCAGCTGGAAAAAAATTGCTGATCAGCAATTATAAAAAATAAAAGTTGGGAAAGTGTGAGAATTTAATGCACACCCTCGGTGTGGGATGCCACATAAACTCCAAGGGCATTATATTGTACACTTCACCATCCTTTTTTTCTCTGTTTAACACAGGCATACATACTAGGGGAGCCTTGACTCCCACTTTCTTATACACTTTTACAACTGTTATTTGTGTGGAAAAAACTTGCAGTTTACTTATGAAATAGTTTCTTACTGTTGTCCTGAAACACACATTCTTCTTGGCTCAATAGCCTAAATCTGTGATGGAGTTAGAAGTGCGAAAAAAGGTTTTCAAATTTAATTTAATGTTCATTCAGCATGTTAGCCGAGGGATAGCATTTACTATTTAAATCGTGCTTGGGGCATATAGATTTGCCATTGCTACGCACTTCCTTCTCCTGCTTCCCGGTCCTGGCTGTGACGTGAAATGACCACAGCATTAGACTGATGTTTCTGATGTCGTACATATTCCTCAGAGTTAAAGTTACAATGCTTACTAGTATCTACTTATACTGGTACTTGTCGTCATGGTTTCTTGGTTCATCCCGTGTTATTTTAATTTTAACCTTCACCAATATTAAAAATGATATAGTCCCTCAAGTGCATGTGTGCGTGTACAGATCCTAATTAAAAGCAGCACAATACAAGAATCTGTGGTGCTACATTTATTCTACTTCTCAAAACTATCCCAGGTTTCTCATGGACTGAGAAAGCAATCCAGAAATGGATTATTTTGCTTGTGTCATAAAATTGCCATCATTTTATTTTCTAGACCCCAATCTGATAATATGTTGGGTTATCATTTATGTTCATTAATATCCTGGCCAGATTTGATTGCCACAGATTGTGTACTCGAGCTCATATATGGCTGATTTAAAAGCGTGATCCCAAAATGGATTCCTGTGCTTACTTAATAGTTAAAGCGGTCGCAATCTAGTCCCTGTCAATGCCAATCTGGTAACCCTCAGGTTATCTTCATTCTGTATTATTAATCTCATGGCCCTACTCATTTTCCACATTTTGAGTACTCGAGCTATTTTTTGGCCATTAAATCCTGCTACCTGCAGCCTGTTATGAACCGCTGTAAGACCTAAATGCTTTCAACATGGTCCAGGCTTCTGAACATGGATTTAATTCTAAAACCAATTTTTATTTTTTGACTGTTTAACTGATGGTAACCCAAAGGACATAGTTTTTATTTTTTTTTTCTTCTTTATTATCACATCATGATTATTCCACATTCTGTTTAGATGTGTGTAGGAACTGATCATTTTTTCTTCTACATTTACCTATGTGTATTTACAAAGTGTACTGTAACGTTATCAGTGGGGTCTGGTTTTGAAACTGTGTTATTCTTTATATTGTGCCCTCAGTTCATGTGATTTCCCAGTTTCTTCTTACACTGTTAAACTGTCATCCCTCTTCTATGTAGTTCTTTAGCTATTTTTTTCTAATGACTTAATCTGATAGAAAATACATATAATCTCATATTTGTGTTAATCCTTCACTATTACGTGTATCCCTCTACTATCTGGCATATTCACTTTGACACAACTAAGACTTCATGGGCTAAAATCACTGTTTCAGAAATTTTTGAAAACCATGGCCGTCATTTAGTCCTTTGGGGGAAAGTACATCAAGTTTATGTACCCAGTAACTCTCCCTCTGTTCCAACAATCTTTTCAAGTCTCCCCCTCTCACAGGTAATCTCACCAGTTCTATGCCTGTGAATTTAAATGATACAAGGGACCCATGATTCCTTTCTTCGTAATGTTTTGCCATTGCATAAGTATTGCTTTTTACTCTAATGGCTGTTTTGTGCTCTCTAATTCTTTGTTTGAGTTCCCTTTTCATTTTCCCCACATATACAAGTCCACATTGGCATGTAAGTGTATATACAATTCCTGATGTTTTGCAATTTATAAATCCATTCATTTCATATTTCTTTCCTGTTCTTGGATGTTTAAAGTATTTATTGTTTATTGTTACTTGTGTTGTATTCAGATGCAGAGGGAGAAGTCCTGGCGTTTGATGTTACTGCATAGGAATAATTTTTTGGTGCTATAGTTACAGAGATTGATGAAGAAATCAATATAAATTCTCTGGAGGCATTAAAAAAGAGACAAATGAGAATGCACATGCACGCGATCTCTTTAAGTAGATATTGGTGAGAAAAACAAATTCCCAGAGTGCTCAGAATACAAAAACCTCTCACGCTGGGATTAGATGATCCAGAATTCATGAGAGAATAGGAGCGAGTCCTTAATAAGGGGTCGAGTGACTTAATGATGGTTATAAAAAAAGCAAGAAAGGAATTTGACAGTTTAATACCTCTGATTAAACAGATGGAAGAAAAATTATTTAAAGATACCCACAAACCAAAAAAGGAGGAGAATTTACAAAAATTAGATGCAAAATGAAAAAGTTTGCAGAAGACCTCAAGGCATATAAAATCAAAAACATGAAAGGGATGCTCAAGATTACAAAAATGGCACTATTTATAATTGGCTCGGGAAAAGACTCAGGGACAATATAACTATGAAAGAGAAACAGAATGTACATGTGGATAATTTAGAGACATCAGAAGAAAGTGGAAGTGAAAATTATGACAACGTAAGAAACAGACATCAGGATTTTTGGGAGGACCCAGACAAAGGAACAAGCAACAATATGAACAGAGGAAGAGGACCGGGGGCAAGAGGCAGAGGAGAAAGAGGGAGAGGAAGAGGAGGACACAGGAATTATGGGAGATTTGGGGGAAGGAACCAACAACCAGGGAGGCCAGCAAGGTTGATGAAATGAAAGTAATAAATCTCTCTGACATAGCATTAACTGATAGCCAAGAGCAAATTCTAGAGAAAAGCTAAACAGTCATTCCAACTGCGAAGTTGAATGTGTTTAGAACTAAGATTGATAATTACAAATTGTTTAGGCTACATTTGAAAGTATATTTTGACAAAAATCCAATAGTACAAAAATCTACAACAGAATATATTGCAATAAAAGAAAAGTACAGTTACGTAAGAACTTAACCATAACAGTAAATCTTCGAGAGAAGCTCTTGCAGCAGGTAACACGTATGTAGGACGGACACCACCTGGTGGCAGATCTTGTCATTTCTTTTTCTCTAGCAGTACTGACGTGGGACCACCTACCCAATGTCGGCCCCGCCCCTGATGTCACTTAGTATAAAGGGCGTAGGCGGTCCCCATGTGCTCCAGTTCTTGCATGCCAAAGACAGGCCAAATAACAACTGTGTGGAGGATAACATTCCACAGAAAAAACAACAAAAATTGCTAGGCCCTCAAAGGGAGCTAAACTTGACCCGGAGCAGAAAGGCTCAATCCCAAGGGAAGGAGGGAGGGAAATCATACCTGCTGCAAGAGCTTCTCTCAAAGATCTACTGTTACGGTAAGTTCTTACATAACTGTACTATCTTACTTCAAGAGGAAGCTCTTGCAGCAGGTAACACATATGCAGGACTGATTCCCAAGCAGTATAAGCTAAAGACAACCACTGGGAAAGGGCGGGGGAAGGAAAAATAGAAACATCTCCCAGAGGTATAAACTTAAGACAACCCCTGGGAAGGGGAGTCAACCAACACATACCACATTCAAGGTCTAAACTTAAGACAACCATGAATGGGAAGGAAAGGAGAGGCAGGAAACCCTCAGGAGACAAGACCTCTCAGGAAATAAAGCCCTGGAGGACCGCCAGGCCAAAACCTGCACGACGTCTGGAAACAATGTCCCAAATGTAATGTCTGATGAAGGTGTGAACAGAGTGCTAGGTGGCGGCAGCACAAATGTCAGCTGCCGACACTCTCTTAAGAGCTGTGAAAGAGGTAGCCACCGCTTTGGTGGAATGAGCCCTAACAGAGCCCGGCAGGGTCTTGTTAGCCTACCAGCCCATTTACAGAAGAAAGGGTTCTGAAAGAACTCTTAAAACTGAAGGTGGACAAAGCAATGGGGCCTGATGGGATTCATCCCAGAATTCTAAAAGAACTAAGGGTAGAACTAGTGACACCACTGACTACCCTTTTTAATAAATCATGGGAGGATGGGGTGGTACCCGAGGACTGGAGAAGGGCAGATGTGATTCCCCTTCACAAAAGTGGGAGCAAGGCAGACGAGAAACTACAGACCTGTTAGTTTAACCTCAGTGATAGGGAAAATGATGGAATCACTTCTGAAGGAAAGAATTGTTGAGTATCTAGAGGCCAGAGGCACAGGACCCTAGGCAGCATGGATTCACAGCGGGAAGGTCATGCCAGACGAATCTGATAGATTTCTCTGACTGGGTGACCAAAGTAGTAGATCAGGGAGGGCTGTGGACACGGCCTACCTGAACTTTAGCAAGGCATTTGACACAGTCCCACACAAGGATTAATATACAAGTTAGCCAGCCTGGGGAGTGGTTCCAAGATCCAAGATAACAGCCTGCAAAGAATTGGCTGAGAATAGGACACAGAGAGTGTAAATGGAGTCCACTCAGAAGAAAGGAAGGTTACTAGTGGGGTACTGCAGGGTTCAGTAATAGACTGGTCCTCTTCAATGTCTTTATGCTACATTGCAGAAGGACTGAAGGAAAGTATGTCTCTTTGCAGATGACACAAAGATCTGCAACAAGTTGATGCACAGGATGGGGTGGAAAGGTTGAGAAGGACTTGGCAAGGTTAGAGGAATGGTCAAATGTATGGCAGCTTAGATTCAATGCTAAGAAGTGCAAGGTAATGCACCTGGGAAACAAAAACCCAGGGGAAGAGTACACAATGGGGGGTGAGATACTAACAACAACAAAAATGGAACGGGACCTGGGGGTAGTCATATCAGATGACCTAAAGGTGGGCAAGCAATGTGAGAGGGCAGCAAGGAGGGCTGGGGGGATACTGGGATGCATAGGGAGAGGCATCACCAGTAGAAAACAGGAAGTTATTATCCCTCTGTACAGATAGCTGGTGAGATCCCATCTGGAGTACTGTGTGCAGTTCTGGAGACCCAATCTCCGCAAAGACATAGACAGGATGGAAGCTGTCCAGAGGAGGGCAACTAAATGGTGCAGGGTCTGCACTGGAAGACATATGAAGAGGAGCGAAAGGAGCTTAATATGTATAGCCTCGGAGGAAAGGAGGAGGGGACATGATAGAAATGTTCAAGTACCTCAAGGAATCAACAAAGTCCAAGAGGGTAGCATCTTTCAAAAAGAGGTATGCAAGAACAAGAGGGCACAATTTGAAGATAGAGGGGGCGGCTCAGAGGTAATTTAAGGAAGTTTTTTCACAGAGAGGGTTGTGGATGCATGGAATGACCTTCGGAAGAGGTTGTGGAGTCAAAATCAGTGGTGGAATTCAAGCATGCATGGGACAGTCATAAGACAATTCTAGGGGGTGGGGGTAGGAAGAAGTAGGCTGCTGGTTAACCAGGATCTGCAGCTTATCCAGTAGGTATGGAAATGGGCAGACTGGGTGGGCCAAGCGGTCCTTATCTGCCATCAAATTCTATGTTTCTATGTTTCTATGTAATAACAGAAGGATATACAATTTACCAGCCAATGCGAGACCGTTTGTTTTGTAACTGGGTGCCCCAAGGACCTATCCATGAAGGATACAAACAGTTGGTCTGATTTCCTGACACCTTTTATTCTGGACAAAAAACACCATAGAGCACGGTGCACATCAAGGGTGTGAAAGAGAGCTTCTCCCCTATTGGAATGCTCTGGAAAATAAACCAGAAGCTGAACTGATTGATTAAGCATAAGCTCTGACACTACCTTATGAAGAATTTTTGGATTAGTTCAGAGGTCTACCTTGTCCTTATGGAAAATAAGGTAGGGCTCCTGATACATAAGAGCCTGAAGCTCTGAAATGCGTCGAGCTGAGGTGACGGCAACCAGAAGCAAAGTCTTCCAAGAGAGATAGTGGAGCTCACAAGACATGGCTGGCTTGAAAGGAGAAAGCATAAGCCTCTCCAGAACAAATAACAAGTCCCAAGGAGGAACAGGGTCTCGGACTGGAGGACGGAGATATAAAATCCCCTTCAGAAATGTTTTAACCACCTCCAATTGAGCCACTGTCCTGTCGTGTCCTGCCCTGAATATAGTGATGATAGGCAGAAACAGCGGCCAGGTGTACTTTAATGGAGGAGTAGCTAAGACCTGATAGGTTGCAAGGCGGGTGCCTTGGAAAGAGAGGTGGGAGGCTTGAGGGAGGTAAGCTGGGCCTCATGTTTGGAGGAGCCGGAATGACCATCAGAGCTGGAAGACCTGGACCTGGATGGCAAGCAGTCTCAATCCCAGTGGCGGTGCTTCTCCTTTCCTTTCTGGGGAGTAGGGGAGTGAGACTCCTTCCCAGAGGACATGTCCTGCTGTATCTGGGCCAGTTCCTGCAGCACTAGATGGTCCTGGAGCGATTTCTGTCTTCGGATCCTGGTCTGATTGTTGAAGGCCTGGCAGTGGGTACAGGTGTTGCTGTCATGGTCTGGGCCCAGGCAGAAGAGGCAGGCAGAGTGACCATCCTTGGCAGGGATCTGCCAACCACAAGAGCACTTGTTACAGTGCCCGGTCAAAATGGAGGACATACATCATCAAAAAAAATGTAGAAAACTATGAAGGAACTGTTCTAGAGCTGAGGAACCTGTAGGCGAGCTGAGAGCTGACTAGTGAGTTGCCGCAGCAGGAAAGAACTGGAGCACGTGGGGACCACCTACACCCTTTATACTATGTGACGTCAGAGGCGGGGCCGACATCGGGTAGGTAGTCCCAAGTCAGTACTGCTAGAGAAAAAGAAATTCTGAGATCAGCCACCAGGTGGTGTCAGTCCTACATATGTGTTACCTGCTGCAAGAGCTTCTTCTTGAATTAAGATCATTGATTGATGAAGGAAGAGAGAGGGAGATAGAACTGAGATACAGAAGGGAAGAGACTCCTTTTAAAAAGAAGTCCAACTTTATTCCACCAGAAAATTTAAGCCAGGTCATAAACACTTTTAGTAAAGTAGTAAACACAGATATGATGGATGTTTTGGGGTCAAAAAATTTAAACCAGACACAGAATATCATGAGAGCAGAAAGAAAGGCCATTCAAGATATAAAAAACAACATAGAAATTCTAATAAAAACAGCAGATAAAGGAGGAGCAGTGATGGTATGGCCTTCAGATATGTACCTGACAGAGATGCATAGACAACTTGAGGATGCACACTATTACAGAAAGCAAAGAACAGACCCAACTGGTGAAATAAAGTTAGTGGTGGATTTAATACTAGCAGAAGCGGAAAGATGTAAATGGATCACAAAATCAGAGAAGGACTTTCTTAGAGTTAACCATCTGGTTAAGCCTACAATATACCTTTTACCCAAGGTCCATAAAGAGCCTCACTGTCCACCTGGACGTTCCATAGTAAGTAGTATTGGGTCCATTACAGAGTCTATGTCCAAATATGTTGATTATTTTCTGAGACTATATGTTGAATTGGAACAGTCATACATAGAAGATATGATGTCAGTACTTAATAAAATTCAAACTATTGATACAGAGAATATAACACTAATGATTACACTGGACATAGTGAATCTATATAGCAATATCCCACAAGATGAAGGTTTAGACGTAATACATGAGGTTTTGAAACAAAGAAATGAATATCTGTTTCCACCATTGTGTTTTATAGAACAACTAACAAAGTTTGTTTTGGAATCAAACTATTTTGTATTTGATGGGGAGTTCTACAAACAACACCATGATACTGCTATGGTTACCACATTTGCTCCTTCCCTAGCGAACTTGTATGTAGCGAGTTGGGAAAGAACGTTTATTTGGAATAATAAGATAAATAGATGGAAAGGCAAAATTGTGTTGTGGGTACGGTTTATTGACCATGTGCTTTGTTTATGGCAAGGAAGCCTTGAGAAGTACAGCGAATTTTATATCTATATTAATAACTGCAATAAGAATTTGACATTCACTGAGACATACAATACAGATAAAGTTCACTGTCTGGACTTACGTATTTATAAAAAAGATGGAAGATTGGAGACTTCCATGTTCCAGAAACCAACAGACAGAAACATGGTTCTTCACTGGGACGGTTGCCATCCATACCACCTAAAGAAAAACATTGCTTATGGGCAGCTTCTGAGCGTATAAAGAAAACTGCTCAGAAATAGAAACAATGAAACAACAAATGGCAAACATGTGTGATAGATTTCTTAATAGGGGATATGAACCAAAAATATGGATACAGGCAGTAAAAAGAGCCCAAATGAAAACGAGAAGAGATTTATTACAAAAGAAGGACAGCAAGAAAGTAAATACAGATATGGTAACTTACAGTTCCACGTACAATACAGATAGTTAAAAAGTGATTGCTATTATAAAGAAAAATTGGAGTCTCCTTAGAGCAGAACCTTGTTTAAGTGAGACAGCAGAAAAAGGACCAATAATTAAAAGAAGAAAAGATAGGAACTGATGAGACAGTTTAATGAATAGATTCTTTGAAAACGAAAAGTGTTTGAGACCAGAATGGATGCCAGAGGCACCTAAAGAGAATTTTAGGTGCAGAAACTGCACCCATTGTAACAACACAAGTAACAATAAATACTTTAAATGTCCAAGAACAGGAAAGAAATATGAGATAAATGGATTTATAAATTGCAAAACATCAGGAATTGTATATATGCTCACATGCCCATGTGGACTTGTATATGTAGGGCAAACAAAAAGGGAACTCAAACAAAGAATTGGAGAGCACAAAACAGCCGTTAGAGCTGTAGAACAATACTTATGCAATGGCAAAACACTACAAAGAAAGGAATCATGGGTCCCCTTCATCATTAAAATTCACAGGCATAGAACTGGTGAGATTACCCGTGAGAGACAGAGACTTTAAAAGATTGTTGGAACAAAGAGAGAGTTAATGGATACGTGAACTTGATGCACTCTCCCCAAAAGGACTAAACGATGACCATGGTTTTCAAAAATGTCTTAAACAATGATTTTAGCCCATAAAGTCTTAGTTGTGTCAAAGTGAATATGCCAGATAGTAGAGGGATACGCGTAATAGTGAAGGATTGACACAAATATGAGATTATATGTATTTTCTGTCAGAGTAAGTCATTAGAAAAAAATAGCTAAAGAACGACATAGAAAAGGGATGACAGTTTAACAGTGTAAGAAGAAGCCGGGAAATCGCATGAACCGAGGGCGCAATAAAAAGAATAACACAGTTTCAAAACCAGAACCCACTGATAACATTACAGTACATTTTGTAAATACACATAGGTAAATGTAGAAGAAAAAATGATCAGTTCCTACACACATATCTAAACAGAATGTGGAATAATCATGCTGTGATAATAAAGAAAAAGAAATAAAAACTGTGTCCTTTGGGTTACCATCAGTTAAACAGTCAAAAAATAAAAATTGGTTTTAGAATTAAAACCATGTTCAGAAGCCATGCTGATAGCATTTAGATTTTATAGGGTTTCATAACAGGCTGCAGGTAGCAGGATTTAATGGCCAAAAATAGCTCGAGTACTCAAAATGTGGAAAATGAGTAGGGCCATGAGATTAATAAAACAGAATAAAGGTAACCCGAGGGTTACCAGATTGGCATTGAGAGGGACTAGATTGCGGTCGCTTAAATTATTAGGTAAGCACAGGAATCCATTTTGGGATCATGCTTTTAAATCAGCCATATATGAGCTAGCGTGCACAATCTGTGGAAATCGAGTCTGGCCAGGATATTAATGAACATAAATGGTAACCAAACATATTATCAGATTGGTGTCTAGAAAATAAAATGATGGGTACTGTATTATGGTAATTTTATGCACAAGCAAAAGAATCCATTTCGGGATTGTGTTCTCAGTCCATGAGAAACCAGGGATAATTTTGAGAAGTAGAATAAATGTAGCACCAGAGATTCTTGTGTTGTTCTGTTTTTAATTAAGATTTGTACACACACACACACACACACACACACACACACACACACATATGCACTTGAGAGAATATATCATTTTTGATATTGAAGGTTAAAATTAAAATAACACTGGATGAACCAAGAAACCATGGCAACAAGTATCAGTATAAGTAGATACTAGCAAGCATTGTAGCTTTAACTCTGAGGAAGACGTACAATGTCAGACATGTCGGTCTAATGCCGTGGTCATTCCATGCCACAGCCAGGCCTGAGAAGCAGGAGAAGAAAGCACACAGCGATGACAAATTTATATGCTCCAAGCATGCTTTAAATAGTAAATGCTATCCCTCTGCCAAAACACCGAATGAACATTAAATGATATTTGAAAACCTTTTCTGGCACTTCTAACTCCATCATGGATTTAGGCAATTGAGCCAAGAAGAATGTGCATTTCGGGACAACAATAAGAAATTATTTCGTAAGTAAATTGCAAGTTTTTTTCTATACAAATAACAGTTGTAAAAGTGTATAAGAAAGTGGGAGTCAAGGCTCCCCTAGCATGTATGCCTGTGTTGAATATAAAATTCTACATGCAAAACACTAAAAGGAGAGTAGCGTGTTGGTTTGGAGTGCAGCTTGGTTTGAAAGCACCCTGCTATGGAGGTTGTTTTTTTCTCTTTTCTAGTTTAACAACTCTGACAAAGCAGCACCTCCTATTATTGAAGTTACAGGGACACAGAAATAAGCAGATTAAGGAGTAAACCTGTGCAATAACGCTCCTGCAAAATTTATTTTTTGTTCTTAATAGTTTTTTAGTTTCTTTTTGAACAACTGGACAGATCTTACAGTTCATATGTCCTTAGGGAGTGAGTTCCAAAGGGTGGGGACTGCCACCAAAAAAGCCAGATCACCAGCAGACTGCAACTGGGAAGACGGAACTGTCAACAGGCCCTGCCTGCATGATCTTAAATCCCTAGATGGGTCATGGGTAGTGTTGTTCAGATAGTATCCTAGAAATTAGGATACCAACAGATACCTCCCATTTGGCCAAACAATGCTGTAGTAGGATAGTAGTACTATCTAACCATGGATCCTACCCTCTAGGATCCAACTCAGATCCTAACCACCTGATCTAGGATCCCTGGATCTGACCTAGGATCCATCACTATCTGACCCCGGATCCTAACTATCTGACCTAGGATGCATGGATCCTAACTAGGATCCATCGCTCTCTGACTCCGGATCCTAACTATTTGACCTAGGATCCCTGAATCCTAACTAAGAACCCTGGATCCTAGCTAGGATACCTGGATCCTAATTAGGATCCATCACTATCTGACCCTGTATCCTGTCTTTGGTAGGGTTTCTAGTAGGATCCAAGGTAGGATACCAGCATTGTCTGACAGATAGTGGTAGGTGTCACAGATGCACTCAGCAGGTCAGGCCCTCTGCTCCCACAGTGCCAACCTCAGAGCACAATAGTGTGAACAATAGTGTGAACAGGTAACAGACAGGGTAACCCTCCTGTCTGCTTTTGGGCCCAAATCACCTTTAGTCTCAAGTTCTGGGGGATTCAAACTGTGAACCTCATGCTAGCATACCCAATGAACAGGCTCAGATACGTACCCTCTTCGGGGACTGCGGTACAATCTTTCACCAGGGGCACCCGGCCAGGCTTCCAAACTGAACCCTTTTAACTCTATTAGAGACCTTAGGTATATTCTTACCTTTTTACTCAAGCTCAGTAACACCATCAAGCTGTTGAACAGTTGTCAGACTTAACCATCTCTATGTCACATGCAAAAAGAACTTGGAAGAAACTCCCCGGTAGCATCTTAAGAAAATGTACTTTACTAAAAGATGATAAAAGTATGAAAAATGTCAACACAGAACAATATATCAAAGAGCTCACAATCACATAAAAGAACAAGGAGAAAAATACAAAGCAAAACTCCTACCACAATAGTTTGATTTTTGCTATTGAAGGTATTACCTCTGGAATTGCATTTTAAAGTTAGATCAGAGAGCTGTGTCTCTCTAGAGTCCCACAATGATATGACAAACATTTCAGACACAAGTATCAGTTTAAATTCTGTATCTCCACACCCCTTCTGTGAGTCATCTAGCTCCTCCTTTTAGAATATAAAATTATAAAAAATTACTTCCTATCAGGAGGTATTTTAAATAAGATACCATCAGAAGAAAAAATACATTTCCTATATATAACTCCTTAATTACACGTTTCATTTGAACTTAGCAATCCCACACTGGCACCAATGTGTTAAAAGCTAACAGGAACAGCCTAATGACATTCTGTTTCTGAAGTCATAAAGTCACATTTGGTTTGCACTTCAAAAAGCCTAGGCATGTAATAAAAAGGTAATAAAATGCCATTCTGAAGGAAGTCAGTTAATTAAATGGTTCCTGGTCAGTTTACATATCCTGTAGCTTCACTGAAACCTGGGAGGGGGGCACCCATGGAAGTACAGGTTGTCTTATGTGAGACAATCACATACTATATTTTTATATACTACAAATATCACACAGTAATCATAATCAGCTGGCCAAGCATCACAATCCTCCCCACCTAGACTGAATTTGGGGGCTCTATCCCCTGCATGGGATGAGCTTCCCAAGTCAGTTCACTCCTCATATAGACACGACAAGCCATCTGTGTTCTGATTGGTCACTCCAGCCCTATGTAAGATCATCATGACTTACCCTTGCAAGGCAAGACTCCGTCTTAATAGTCTACCATTAGTTTTTCCCTTTTGTGTCAGTCAAACTAGGGGGTTGTGGTCAGTTTGTACCTCAAAATGCTACCCACATAAGTATGGCTTTAACTTCTTTAGGGCCCACTCTATGGCAAGACACTCTTTTTCCACAGTAGAGTAAGCCTGCTCCCTGAGTAGTAACATTTTACTCAGGAAACTACAGGGTGATCTTTCCCTTGGTTGGATGTCTGACCTAGTACTGCCCCAATACCCACGTCTGAGGCATCAGTCTGGACTATAAAGGGTCTGCTATAGTTAGGACTTGTCAACACAGGAGCACTGCACAGTGCCTCCTTCAGTCCGGTAAAGGCTTTTTCACAGGCTGGTTCCCAGGTAATTTTCTTAGACATCTTTTTCATTACCAGGTCAGATAGGAGAGCAGCCATGGCACTGTAATTGGGTACACATTTCCTATAGTACCCTGCTGTCCCTAGAACACTCTTGACCTGCTTCTGCATTTCTGGTCTGGGCCATGCCTTGATCACCTCTATTTTTACTTGGTTAGGACAGAGTTTTCCCCTGGCTGACAACATGTCCGCTGTATGCCACTTCAGCCATGGCCACCTGGCACTTCTCAGCTTTGACAGTGAGCCCGGCCCTCTGCATCCTGCCCAGCACTTCCCTAAGGTGGGACAGGTGTTCTTTCCAGCTGTCACTAAAGATGGCAATGCCATCCAGGTACGTCACGGCATACTCCTCAGCACCATTTAACACCTGGTTCACCAACCTTTGGAAAGTGGCTGGGGTGTTCTTCATTCTGAAAGGCATTGCTTTAAATTCAAATAAGCCTATCGGAGTGATGAAGGCTGACATCTTCCTAGCTCTGTCAGTTAACTCTACCTGCCAGTACCCCTTTGTAAGTTCAATAGTCGTAAGGTAGGTCACCCATCCCAACTTATTTATTTATTTATTTATGAACATTCGGAAAAAACCTTTGAGCGTGAGCTCTTTTACAAAGGTTCCACGTCAGGGTGGACAAACATATAAAAACACAAATACAGTGGTTACAGGTTTCAGAACATGTTCAGTTACAAAGGTTCCATGTCATGGAGGACAAATGATACAGAAACACCAGTACAGTAAATACAGATTTCAGGTCATTTACAGTTTTTTTCAGGATTAGCACAAATGCAGTGTTACAGACAACAGAAGGATACAGTCATACAGGTTCAGCGCATTAGGCAGTTCAATAGTCACAGTTTCAGTGCTGGGTTTAACGACGGTAGTGGGAGAGTCTATCAGGTTTTTCCTGGGGGGCACGTGAATTGTGAGATAGACTGTAGGTGCAGTTTGAGGCCAATTTTGAACTGAGGCAGGCTGTGTGTATGTAGTTCCTGCGGGAGTTCATTTAGCCAGAGGGGGGCTCGGTAGGTGAAGGTACGCTGACCAAGTGAGGTTCGCCGGAATGGGGTGGACAGTGCACCATTTTTCTTCCCCCTGGTGTTATGTGATAAGAGAGAGGCCTCGAGCAGGTTTACTATGCAGGGTGGTGTTTTTCCGAGGAAAGCCTTTTTACCCAATAGACAGGTTTGGTATTTGAGCCTGTCTTTTAGGCTCAGCCAGTTAGTGCTTTAGTACAGAGTGCAAGTATGGGTGTAATGATCTGCACTCAGGGTTAGGCGGCATGCCTTATTTAATGCAATTTGGACCCTGTTGAGTGCAGTGTCAGTGGTAGCTCCATAGATCACAAGCCCGTAGTCTATCGTGGGAAGTAATGAGCTGGAGACCGAGAGTCGGAGTGCTTCCAGGGTGAGGGAGTTCTTATGTCTGTAGAGGACTCCGATCTTTGTGTTAACTGACCTGACAAGGGAGTCAATGTGGTTTGTATACGTGAGAGAGTCATCAAGGATGACCCCTAGGTACTTAAATGATTGAACCTGCTCAATCTGCTCACCTGCATTATTGAAGATATTGAGGGGGGCAGCCTGCGCTTATTGTAATGGCTGGAGTGGATCACAGCCTTGGTTTTCTTGTAGTTCAGTAGCAGCCTTTTCCTACAGAACCAGTCCTCGAGTTTGTTGAAGGAGGTTTGTAGTTCTGTTTGTAGTGCTGCCTGGGAGGTGCCACTGCTTAGCAGCACAGCATCATCCACATACAGGATGAGACTGGTGTCACAGGCCATGGGCAGTTCATTAATAAAGAGGCTGAAAAGCAGGGGGCCAAGGATTGATCCCTGAGGAACTCCTAGGAGTACCTCACTGGAGCTGGATAGTGTCTGCCCGATTTTGACTCGCTGACTCCTTTGTGATAGGTAATCATTGAGCCAATTTAGGGCGTTTGGTGCCACTCTCCCATTTTTTGGAGCTGGGATATCAGTAGAGGGTGGTTGACAGTATCAAAAGCTTTAGTGATGTCGATGAAGATGGAGCCCACCAATTTACCTTCATCTAGTGCCTTGTGTGCGTAATCGGAGTATGCAAGCAATGCAGTGGTGTTACTGTGTTTTTACTGGAAACCGCGTTGGTTTGGGCAGAGCAGATTGTACTTGTTTAGGTATTCGGTGAGTTGGTATGCTACGATTTTCTCCAGCACTTTAGATAGTGGGGGAGAGGATAGATATTGGCCTATAGTTAGATATCATTGCCTTGTCACCATTCTTATGCACTGGGGTTACTAGGGCTTGCTTCCAGACTTCCAGGAATTGGGCTAGGGCCAGGGATTTGTTAAATAGCGTCGTAATGGGTTTGATCATAACATCAAGTGCCAGAGATAGTATCTTCATGTCTATCCCATCACTCCCCAGCCTAGTTTTTCCCAGGACTTTCCTGACCACTGTTAGGACCACCCTTTCCGTCACCTTCTTAAAGTAGAAAGTTGGGTGATTTGTATTGGTGTGGTTTTCGCAGCCTTGGTTATCCACCGGCAGAAGGTAGTCTGGGAGGAGTACTGGGGATAGGTCAGTGAAGGCCTGGTTGAAGGCGTCCGCAATGGCTATAGGATCTGTGGAGGGTGCGTTGTTTATATTGAGTGTTTTTGGACTCAGCTTAGCTTCTGGTCTTTGCCGAGGGTGTTCTTGAGATTATCCCAAAACCTCTTCCCGTCTCCCCAGGCGTTGTTGAGCTGGGTCTTGTGGAAGTTGGCCTTTGCAAGCCAGACCAGTTTTGTGCACTGATTTCTAGTAGTTTTGTAACTTTGTAAGTCGGCTTGCAACCAGAATTTAAGGCTTTGGCCCAAAGGCAGTCCCTTTCTTTTAAGAGAGAGAGGAGCTTTCCATCCAGCCAGCTGTTTTCAGCTCCACGGATTTTTCGTTTAGTGCGTGGGGCATAAATATCACAGATGGAGTTGAAACCCTCCGTAAAAAAGCTGAGTGCCTGGTTCATGGTGGGCGCCTTGTGTATGGGGGAACAGTTGTAGGCAGACAGTGCTGATATGATGGAACCAAGTTTGCCCTTTTGCAGGACCCTGCTCTCGATGAGACGTGGTGGGCTTTTGGCAATTTTACTGTTCCAGAGAAAGGAGATCGGTGAGTGATCGCTCAGTGCATCCGGGAGAACTCTGAGTTCAGAGAATCTGGACAGTGTGCTGACCAGAACCCAGTCAATTAGTGTGCTGGTGCCAGCCTTATAGTTCTGTCTGGTGGGGTGAGTTACGAGTTGGGTGAGATTGTGGGAGGTGATTAGATCTTTGGCGGCTGTTGCATCATTACAGAGCCAGTTTATGTTAAAGTCACCCGTCAAGACGAAATTGGAGCTCATTTTGTGGCCGCTTATTTCTTGCAAAACCATTGGAAGTCCATCCTTGGCTTTTTTGGGGAGCAGGTAGGTTGTGGCAATGGTAATGGTCTTTCCATTTAGGCCAGCTTATGTTTTTACCACTAATAGCTCATAGTCCTCAGCAACTTTGGAGATGGGGAGGATGGAGCAGCTTACTGTGTCCCTGACATACACGAGGCAGCCGCCGCCTTTCTTGCCTATCCTGTCTAGTCTGAAAATTTGGAATCCTGCAATGAACACCTCGCTATCTTTGATCTTTTTTGACAGCCAGGTTTCCGTTAGGCAGAGTATGTCCGGGGTGTGAATGGTCATCCAAGCCTGAAGCTGGTCAAGTTTTGCAGTTAGGCTGTGGATGTTTAGCGATGCTATCTTAAGGCCATCCACAGAGCGGGTGTCCCTACTCCTCAGTGTTGAGGGTCCAGGATTTAGGTGAACGTTGCCTGAGAGTAGCAGTAGCATGAGGATAACCTTCCTGGTGGATAGGGTGATGTTTATTTTTACTTTTGATCGTCGTTTGTGTTATAGAAAAGGGTGTCTAGACACTTGCATCACATGGGGAAGGTTAACTATTTCGGTTGAGTGGGGTAGGCTAGCTTAGTGGTGACTGTGAAAGGGAGGTGGGGGGGTGAGGGGCCAAATAATAATGGAGGTGGTTGTGGCCATGTTCATGCTTATAGGCCATGATCAGCAAAGAGGTTTCAGAGTCGGAGTTTGGGGACCGAATGTGTATGTGGTGCCTACCAAGCCAAGGGAGGTAGAGAGGAGTAAAAGTTGTATTATGTGGTTTATCCCCATATTAGCTAATTTGGGATGGCAGTCCTACAGTAGTCTTCCTACTGGTAAAATAGGTAATTTACTATGTTGCATTACTTTAGGTTCAGATTGTTGGGAGGCAGGGGGAGGGGATCTACAGTTGCGAGTGGGCACCAGGGGACAGCCAGAGAGATCAGGGAGGCAACAGGTTTGGTGCTTCATTTGTGTGAAGGGTATAGGTTGAAACCTGGGTGTGCTATATCCAATCAGAATTAGTGGTCAAAGAGGCGGGCAGGGCGGGAGTGTATTTCAAGGAAGCCTGGGAGGGGGTTGTGGGGGCGGGAGAAAAATCACCCAGAGAACTGTGCAATACAGGTACTTGCAGTGAAAGTTTAAAAGTGCAGAGCTAGCAGCGGACCGTGAGCGCCAGGAGTTCATCTGTCAAGGGCACTGGGTGGGTGTCTGACTTTGTGACTGCATTCAGTCCATGATAGTCCGTACAGAAATGAGTAGAGTCATCTGGCTTGGGCACAAGGACTACGGGTGAGGCCCAGGGGCTGAGGGATCTCTGGATTACCCCTAAATCCAGCATTTCCTCCACCTCCCTCCTAATGTCCTTTTGGACAGCCTGTGACACCTGATATGCTGTCTGCCGTATAGGCATCTGTGTCCCTGTCTCCACATTGTGAGTTGCTAAGGGGGTTAGTCCAGGCTTGGTGCTAAACAGTGAGGCAAAGTCTGCTAAAACCTTCCTTACTTCCTGGATCTTGCTGGGGCCAGCTGGGGTGACAATTTAACTGCCTCCACAGAAGACTGCCACTTGCTTCCTTCCAGCAAGTCCAGAAGGTCTTCTTCGTCCATCTCCTCCCCAGGACTACATACTGCAAAAACCATGTCAACCCTATTAGCATATGGCTTCACCATGTTGACATGGTACATTCTTTCTGTATGTCTTCTGTCAGGTAACTCTATGATATAGTTCACGTCATTTACCTTTCTAACTACTTTATGTGGTCCTGCCCACTCAGCCTGCAGTTTGTCTTTCCGGACCGGAATGAAGACCATAACTTCCTGACCCACTGCGTACGAGCGAGCTCTGGCTCTTCGGTCATACCACACTTTTGTTTTTTGTTGGGCAGCTGCCAGGTTGCTCTGGGCTGTCCCCATAAGCTCCTTCAGCCTTTCCCTAAACCTAAGGACATAATCCATTATGGGAGTTCCCTGAGTGGCATGCTTGCCTTTCCAGTCCTCCCAGATCAAGTCTGGGGGCCCATGTACCCAGCGTCCATATAAGAGCTCGAAGGGGGAAAACCCTGTCGACTCTTGGGGCACCTCCCTGTATGCAAACAATAGGTGGGGAAGGTATTTCTCCCAGTCCCTCCCATGCTGTTCAGCAAACACTTGGAGCATTGACTTCAGCGTAAATCTTTTCACAAGCCCATTGGTTTGTGAGTGATAAGGTGCTGTGCATTTCAGCACCACCCCACACTTCTCCCACAAATGTTTCTTCAGGTCTGACATGAAGGAACCCCCTCAATCAGTGATAACCTCCTGCGGAATCCCAACACGGGAGAAAATCCCAAGTAAGGCATCTGTCACTTTGTCTGTCCTCAGTGAGGATAGGGTGACTGCCTCTGGATATTGGGTGGCATAATCCACCACAGTCAGGATGAACCTCTTCCCTGAGGAGCTGGGGGTATTTAAAGGCCCCACAATATCCACTCCCACCCTCTGGAATGGCTCCTCCATGATGGGCAATGAAATTAGGGTGGCTTTGGTTTTCTTACCTACCTTCCCTATATCTTGGCACCAGTAACAAGACCTGCAATACTTCTTCACCTGCTGGGTGAAGTTGGGCCAATAGAAATTCTGGGCCAACCGCTGCATAGTGCACACTATTCCCAGATGACCAGACCATAGAATATCATGTGCAATCTTGAGCAACTGCTCACGGTACCCCTGGGGAACGACAAGCTGCCTGCCTATCACACCTCCCTCTGTCTTAGCATCCTGAGTATACACCACTCCATTTTCCCAATAAACCTTATGTTTTCCGTCACCTCCCTGTGCTCCATCAGAGTCTGACCAAGCTCTCAGCTTCTCTAGACTAGGGTGACTTTTCTGAGCAGCTGCAAACTCCTTACATATTCCCAAGGCATGAGACAGGTTCCCATCAGTATCTAAACTAGGGTCCCTAGCACTAGCATCAGGGAACTCAGGCTCACTGCCATTCCTAACCCTTGGACAATGGGTCACCCCTCCTTCTTCGGAGTAACCCTCCATATATGTTTGGTTAACTGCTACTGGGGAAATTTCTACCCCCTTTTCATTAGTCTCCATATCAGGAGACACAGGCTGGGGAACCAGTCTCCTAGTGGCTTCCACAGTGGCTTCTATGGGCTCCGGGGAACTACAATTTCCTCTTCCCGTTTGGCTATGGGTAACTGCACACACCATCCCCGGTTTGAGATTGTTGCCAAGGATGACTTCAACTGCTAAAGTTCTGGTTACAGCCACCTGTTGCACAGTTCCCCCTATTTCACCCCAGTCTAGAAGAACACTAGCGAGTGTTTTTTTCTCCTCACCAGTGAACCCTTGTACAGTTACAAATTTATGGGGTATAAACTGACCAGGCTCAACCAGATCCCTTTTTACCAATGTCAGGGATGCCCCTGTGTCTCTTAAACCTTGTGTCTGTACACCATTCACAGTGACTGGGTGCATGTGTTCCCTCATGTTCACAGGCATGCTTCCAGGGACACACAAACAACCCACTTCTTTCCTAGCCCCATTTTGCATATTGCTCATCCTTTTGGGACACTGTCTGGCAATATGCCCAGTTTTTTTGCAAACCCAGCATTCGTTTCTTTTCTCAGAAAAATATTTTCTTTGAAACCTGGGGCTAACTGGTTTTGGTGGAGGCAGTGAGGATTTTAGCTTCCCAGAAGGTGCGCTTTTCCCCTTTCTGTGCTGCCACACCCACCCCATTCACTCTCAGAGCAGATCTGCTCTTGGCATAGCAGCCCTAGAGTTCAGCAGCCTCTTGCATTGTTTTGGGATCTCGGGCCTCCTGCCAGGTTTTCAGCTCTGCTGGTCATGCCCAAAAAAAAACGCTCTAACTACATAGCATTTTCAATTTTATCTACAGAGTTTACTTCAATTCTTTATAACTGTTTTAAAAACTGACGTTGTTTCATGTCTAGCTCCTCGTAGCTCATATCAGGGACTCTCCTGAGCTTTCAGAATTTAGCTCTGTATGCTTCTGCAGTTAAATATTTTTTTTTAAAGTGCAGCTTTAAGTTTGCTGTAATCATTACTGTCCTCATTGTCCATTTGACCCTATGCATCCTGAGCTTTCCCGGTAAGTAGTGGGGATAGCTGGAAGCTCCAGGACCCTCTAGGAAGTTTTGCCTGAATACAAACTTTTTCAAAGGAATTTAAAAAGGCATCCATATCCTCCCTTTCTCTAAATTCAGCTATCAATTTGGAATTTAATCTGTAATCCAGTCCTGTAGTTCCAGTTAAACCCAAGCCACTTACCTGCTGTGGTGCTGGTGGATGGAGTCGTAGCTTCTCCAGTTCATGTTGCCTCTGGCACTCACACCCTTCATGGTCTGCTTCTTGCTGTTCACGCTTTGCTTCTTGATGTTCTCGTTCAGCCTCCCTCTGGAACTCCAACTCCATTCTGCGCAACTCAATCTGCAGCCTGATTGCTTGTGGCTCCAGAATGCTGGTGACCTTCCTCTGCTGCTGTGGCCCTTAGCTTGCACTGGCCCTGCTGTTCTCCTCACTGGATCTGGACACTGCACTGGCCTCTGGCCCCACCACACCCAAGGTTTTGTCCTTTTCAGTCACAGTCTGTGACTCAATGCTCTGGGCATCTGCTGCCATCAGGGCATCCACGAGGTTCTGCTTGGTGGCTCTCCCCTCGTGCAGGACTCCTCTCTCCTTGCACAACTGCTTCAGGTAGTCTGCAGTGTGCTCACTGTAGTTGGAAGTCATCATCCTCCCTAACTATGGCTACTCTAACTTGCATTTTGAAAAAAAATAAAATAGTTAGGAACTTTGACTGTAAGCCAAATTATATTGTTCTGTTTTCTCTTTTAAAAATAAATCACTGCCTTATTTTGCAAGTGAGCTGTACAGTATTAAGCTGGCACATTGAACAGTTAAAGCTTGTGTTACCAAAATTTTAAATCGCACTGCTGCCATCCAAATCTGTCACAAATACAGTCAGCAGGTCAGGCCCTCTGCTCCCACAGTGCCAACCTCAGAGCGCAATAGTGTGAACAGGTAACAGACCGGGTAACCCTCCTCTCTGCTTTTGCATCTGAATCACCTTTAGTCTCAAGTTCTGGGGGGATTCAAACTGTGAACCTTATGCTAGCATACCCAATGAGCAGGCTCAGATACATACCCTCTTCAGGGATTGCGGTACAATCTTTCACCAGAGGCACCCAGCCAGGCTTCCAAAATGAACCCTTTTAACTCCATAAGAGATCTTAGGTCTATTCTTACCTTTTTACTCAAGCTCAGTAACACCGTCAAGCAGTTGCACAGTTGTCAGACTTAACCATCTATACGTCACATGCAAAAAGAACTTGGAAGACATACCCAGGCAGTATCTTAAGAAAATGTACTTTACTAAAAGATGATAAAAATATGAAAAATGTAAACACATAACAATATATCAAAGAGCTCACAATCACATAAAAGAACAAGGGAAAATTACAAAGCAAAACTCCTACCACGATATAGTTAGAGTTTTGCTATCAAAGATATTACCTCTGGAAGTGTGTTTTGAAGTTAGATCAGAGAGCTGTGTCTCTCTAGAGTCCCAAAATGATATGACAAACATTTCAGACACAAGTATCAGTTTAAACTCTGTGTCTCGACATCCCTTCTGTGAGTCATCTAGCTCCTCCTTTTAGAATATAAAATTAGAAAAAATGATTTCTTATCAGGAAGTATTTTAAATAAGGTGCCATCAAAGGAAAAAAAACATTTGCTATATATAACTCCTTAATTACACATTACCTCTGAACTTAGCAATCCCACACTGGCACCAATGTGTTAAAAAGCTAACAGGAATCAGCCTAATGACGTCCTGTTTCTGAAGTCATAAAGTCACATTTGGTTTGCACTTCAAAAAGCCTAGGCATGTCATAAAAAAGGTAATAAAATGCCATTCTGAAGGAAGTCAGTTAATTAAATGGTTCCTGGTCAGTTTACATATCCTGTAGCTTCACTGAAACCTGGGGGGGGAGGGGGGCATGGAAGCACAGGTTGTCTTATGTGAGACAATCACATACTATATTTTTATATACTACAAATATCCTACAATAATCATAACCAGCTGACCAAGTGTCACTGTAGGATCCACAAAAGCACTATCTGAGCAACACTAGTCATGGGGAATCAGGAGACCACTGATGTACTGAAGGCTCAGTCCATTCAAGGATTTAAATATCACCAACAATACTAGGAAGTCAATGCACCACCTAACAGGCAGCCAGCTCAGAATCTACAGCGAGGGAGAAATATGTTCTGATCTCCAAGTGCCTCATCTTATCATTCTGGACTAACTGCAGGTGATGCAATTGACCCCCTGGTAAACCTCATACAGCACACAGGACTCCATGTCATTTTGGCAAGGCAATAATAGTGCATGTCAATTTCAGTGACTACATTACAGAGCATTACTTTTCTGTGACTGTGTTTTTTTAGTGACTGCCAATATCAGTGGATATGTAATGAAGCGGAAGAGTACCAGCCACTGAGGTAACGGCATTTGCAGTATCATCCAGTCCCACATCTTAACCAATGCAGAGATCCAGTAGTTTTTATGTGGCCAGCTACTGGGATTTCTGTTTACGTGTAGCAGAAGCTGCATTCTTGGGCCTCTTGGTTAAATGGATTGTCTTATTTTAATATACTGAACCTGTGGTGTTTGGAGGTGCCACAGCCATATAGCTTTGATCTGTTGTGATGTATGAGGGGGCTGTGCCCCTGCACCCACATTTAGGATACCAATTATGAGGCACACTTGAACAGGGTATTTAGCAAGGTTGTGCTCACTACATAACACTATCACTGAACTTCCCAAGCGCTATTATTACTCGGTAGCTGTAATGTGGCACTCACTATAATTGAATGCACTAATATGCATTCACTAAAATTACCTCGTTGTAATTGCCTTGCCGAATTGACATGCTACCAGCACACAGCAGTAGTCAAGATGGGAGAAAATAAGGGCTTTGACTAGTGTAGTTAGATCAGCAGAATCAAGCAATGATCTCAGTCTGGCAACATTCTTCAGATGATAAAAGAAGTTCCTGACCACAGAGAGCACCTGCAAAACAATGTCTAACTACCCATCAAGAACAACTCCCAGGATGCAAACCTCCTCTGCCGCCTGAAGATATATCCCCATAAGGGAAGGAAGATTCAGGCTGCCATGAACAGCTGGTATCTGCTTCTTTGCACCCACTACCAGCAACTCAGTCTTGGTTCAGTTCAAAGACAGCCAACTGGAGGCCATCCAGACCCTAATTTCCTCCAATCATTGCTCTAATCTCGGTACAGAAAACAGCTTGTCAGGAGTAAAACTCACATAAAGCTGGGTGTCATCAGCATAGCAGTGAAACTCCACACTGTAGTGCCTAAAGATCTCTCCTAAGCCAGTTCATTTAGTACCCTTGGATGTACTCTGTCCAGGCCTGGTGAATTGTCCACTTTCAATGCCAGCAGCATACACATCAACAATATATGAATATAAGAAGAAGCCAGCTGAAGAAGGCCATTTGGTCTGTCTAGTCTGCTCATATTGCAGAGTTCACAGCTTTAGCTACTGTCCATGCCCCCCATTCCTCCCTACCTATGAGCCTTCCCTTCCTTTCCCCCTGTGCCTATCCCAGCCTCTCTTGAAGCTGCCCACTGTCTTCAACGAAACCACCTCTTCCAGGAGTACCTTCCAAGTGTCCACCGCCCTCTCTGTGAAGAACAGCTTTCTGACCTCCCTCCTAAACCTGCCCCCCCTCCAGCTTAAGACTGTGCCTCCTCATGTTATGGTTGCCACTCATATCAGAGACCCTCCTTATCCACCTTATATATCCCTTTCAAGTACTTGAAGGTCCCAATCATGTCCCCCCCCCATCCTCCAGGGAGTACATGTTCAGTGCCATCAACCACTCCTTGTATGCCTTTCTCTGCTGACCTACTATCATCTTCTTAGCACTTCTCTGGATCTTCTCCAGCAGGTTAATGTCCTTTTTGAGATGTGGGCACCAGTACTGAACTCGATTGACCTGTAAAAGGGCAGTATAACCTCCTGTCTCTTACTACTGATTCCACTAGCTGTGCATCCCAGCATCTAGTTTAACCTTGCTGCTTTCTTACACTGCGTGGAGTGCTTCAGGTCACCAGTGATCATCACTCCCAACAACAAAACAGGTAAAAGGACATACCCCTGGGGAACACCACAGTCCAGAGCAACCGTCCATGACTGGCATAAGATGAGCACTACCAATTGCTCCCTAACACTAAAGAAGGACCAGAACCATTTTAACACAGTCCCAGACAACCCATCATGCTCCTTCAGTCTCACCAACAACACTGCATCATCAACAGTGTTGAATGCTGAAGAAAGAGCCAGCAAGAGCATGACAGAGATCTCCCCATGATCTCTCACGAGCAAGAGATCACTACATACCTTGATCATGACATGATCTCTTGCCAGGAAGAGATTACATGCCATTATCATAGCTGTCTCTGTGCTATGCTTGCTATGGAAACCAAATTAAAATAGCTCAAAGAGGTCATTGTCTTCAAGATGGCTCATCAGTTGGGTTCAGACACCTTCTCCACAACCCTGACCAGAAAGGGAAGGTTGGAGACAGGACAATAATTGTCAGGTGTGTTGGGATCTGATGATGCCTTCTTAAATAGAGGTTTCACCACCACCCTTTTTAAAGGCAATGGCAACAGCCCCTCCTGCAGAGAAGCATTGACAATACCCATCAATACTGGAACCAACTGCCCCCACCCAGCCTTAAGCAGCTGTAGCGTAGGTGCAGGGTCCAAAACACACATGGTGCATCCCAAACCTGTGACCACCTTGAGAACCTCTTCCTCATACAATGGCTGAAATTCTCCCAGAAGAGGCCACCACACAGTGTTGGTTCTTGCTTCTCACAAACTTTGTTTCTTGACACCTTGCAGTGTATCTTGCTGCTTTCTGACTGCCAGTCTTTCACTTTTTATTTTTTAGTTACATCTTAAACATATTCTTTAGTGTTCATACATATGAACAAAACTTTTGTAAGCCACTTGCAGTGGCATTAAAGAAACTCAGCTCTTCCCCCAGAAGAAGCCAGACAGGTGAAATGTTGGGGTTGTTGAATAAATTTAATTTGAACAGAAGCAACATTGTGTAGTAGCCTTTTTTGGCCCAGAGCAGCCCAATCCCAGAAGCACTTCAAATTCTGCCATGTGCAAGTTCCACCAAGATTAAAAATGAATATCCCAAAACCCCCACTTGAATGGGGCATGGCTAGTAGCTGACAGT
The DNA here is from genome assembly GCA_016271365.2 of Neoceratodus forsteri. Classification (NCBI taxonomy): domain Eukaryota; kingdom Metazoa; phylum Chordata; order Ceratodontiformes; family Ceratodontidae; genus Neoceratodus; species Neoceratodus forsteri. The sequence goes on from CM057452.1 coordinate 123,346,255, forward strand.
ACCAGACATCTTTCACAGGAACTCTGGACAGCTGTGGTGCAATTTCTCATTTGTGGCTGTTTAAGTACAATTTTGGATGAAATAGTTACTGGTATTGTTTTTATCGCCACCAATTTACCTAAAAAGCTGCTTTTTCTAATATTATTGCAAATTCAATATCGAGAAGCATGGGGAGACCCAAAAACATGCAGCAGCAATACCACCTATGTGGCACTGAAGGAGAATCCACGAATGTGGCTGTTTTGAAACTGGTCAAGGACCTGGAATCTTTTATGAAAGAACTACGGTTTCACTGTTTATACTATCGAATGTCAAACCACACAATCTTGGCACCCAGGAGCCCGACACCAACATCTTGACACTCGGAATACTGACTGTTAAAAATTGCCTGTAGCAGAGGTTTTTACCATGTTTCAGGGAGCACCCCCGCACAACCCTTATTATTTATCGTCAACTCCACAGCGGGCAATTCTCAACAAGAGGGAGTAATTTCGACAGTCAGGATTCTGGGTGTTGAGATGTTGGTTTCGGGCTGGTGGGTGTCAAGATTGAGTGTTTTGGTATACTGTAGTGATACCGTTTCACCTCAGTGGTGACAATAATGAAAATAAAGTTGCACTCAGTGCCAATGGAGTCACAACAGTCAAAATCTTTGGCAGAGAAGGCTGTAACTGCCACCGTGGGTTTGGTGCAAGAAAATCAGTTGTTTCATCTACATCTGGAGCACATTGAAAATGGTGCCCGTCTTGCAAATGTTAGGATATTAGGTATACCAGAGGAGTGGGAGGGATAAAACTTGATGGAGTTTGTGCTACACTTCTGCACACCACAATTGGCTTTCAACAAGAGGGAGCACTATTTCAGGCCTACAGAATTAATCCACAGTGTCAACAAGCTCAGGAGGGGATGCCTTGGGCCATTCTCTTGGTCACATCAGGACCCACAGTCAAAGAACAGATTCTCCAAGTAGCAAAGGTTAGGGGCCAGGTATAGCTTGCTGATGGCACAAGAATTGTATTTTCCTGACCTCTCCTTTGTGACCTGATAAAGAATAAAATCCTTTAATGCTGTCAGATCTGAACTTAAGACAACTGGGGATTTCTCATGCTTTACTCTTCCCCACCATACTCAGACTTTCCTATGCCAGTAAGATACTGTATATCTATTTAATGATCCGACAATGGCGTGGAAGAGACTCGATAAAGGGACACTGTCAACCTTTTTGGATCGTATTATTTCTGGTTAAAAACCCACATTTTATGATTGCTTACCTTCTCTAAAATTCATTGATCTTGCTAGTTGTGTTGTCTGCCTCATTGCCTAGCAGAACTGAAATGCATGTTAATATATCGTTATACCCAACCTTGTTTTGCTTCAAATTTTTGATCTGTTGTTATTGCAGACTTCCTGAACATTAGAAACATCGCAAACAGTGCAGCCACTCATGATACAATAGTCTGTTTTACTCCCACTGCATTATAAGTGGCTAGGCTGGGCTAGGTGTATCTTAAGTCCAGAAAAGATGCAGTGGGAGTTGATAAAGGAATATAAAAAAAACATGTTTGTGTGGCAACATCATTATGCTAGGCAGGTTTTTTTTCACATTTTAAAAGAAAAAAAATAATCAGAATCGAACTATCCACTACATCAGCAGTCTTTTTTAAACTAGGGACACTTTGAGGCCTAAGGGGGTTGACAGTGTGCCTTTAAAATACGAACATAAGAACATACGAAGAAGCCAGCAGAAGAAGGCCATTTGGTCTATCAAGTCTGCTGATATTGCAGGGTTCACAGCTTTAGCTAATGTCCCTGCCCACCCTCTCCACTCCTCCCATCCTTCCTATCCATGATCCTTACCTTTCCCCTATGCCTATCCTAGCCTCTCTTAAAGCTGCCCACTGTCTTCAACAAGATGGCCTCTTCCATCAGCGCATTCCAAGTGTCCACCACCCTATCTGTGAAGAAGTGGTTCCTGACCGCCTTCCTAAACCTCCCACCCTCCAGCTTAATACTGTGCCCCCTTGTGTTATGGTTGCCACTCAGCTTAAATAGACTCTCCTTATCAACCTTATTTATCCCTTTCAAGTACTTGAAGGTCCCAATCATGTCCCCTCTCTCTCCTGTCTTCCGGGGAGTACATGCTCAGTGCCCTCAACCTCTCCTCATATGTCTTGCCCTGCTGGCCAACTATCATCCATGTAGCCCTCCTCTGGACTTTCTCCAGCAGGTTAATGTTCTTTTTGAGGTGTGGGCACCAGTACTGAACTCCATACTCTAGATGTGGCCTTACCAGTGACTTGTACAAGGGCAGAATAACCTCCTCTCTCCTACTACTGATCCCCCTAGCTATTCATCCCAGCATCTTGTTTGCCTTTGCTGCTGCTTTCTTGCACTGCATGGAGTGCTTCAGGTCACCAGTGATTATCACTCCCAGGTCCTTCTCCTCCTCTGATGCAGATACTCGGACTCCACCCAGGTAGTATTCTGTCCTGGGATTCTTGGCTCCAATATGCATAACTTTGCATTTCTTAGCATTAAAACTAAGCTGCCAGATCCTGGACCACTTCCCCAGCTTTTCCAGATCTTCCTGTAGGTTCTGTATCCCTTCAGTTGTAGCCACTCTCTCACAGAGCTTGGTGTCATCCGTAAATAGGCACATTTTGCCCTTAATGCCATCCCCAATGTCACTGATGAAGACATTGAACAACACCAGCCCCAGCACTGAGCCCTGTTGGACCCCACTATTTACCTCTCTGGTGCCAGATTACTCTCCCTCCAAAACCACTTCTGGGTTTTGTCCCTCAATCAGTTTTCCCACCCATCTGGCCATCTTTTCCCCAACTCCCAGAACTACCAACTTCCTGATCAACCTTTTGTGGGGCACAGAGTCAAAGGACTTGCTGAAATCAAGATAGAGGATGTATACCACTTGGCCCCTGTCTACTGTCTTAGTGACACAGTCAAAGAGGTCAATCAGATTTGTTTGACATGATCCCCCCACTATGAACCCAAGCTGCCTCTCATCCTGGAGACCATGCTCCTGTAGATATTCCACCAACCTTTCCTTTAGTATGGTCTCCATGAGCTTGCCCACAATGGAGGTCAGACTGACTGGTCTGTAATTCCCTGGATCATCCTTGGGAACTGCTTTTGTGGAGGGGCACTACATGTGCTGTTCTCCAGTCCTGCGGTACCACGCCTAACTCTAGTGAACTATTAAATAGGTCTGCCAGTGGTCCTACCAGCTCTTCAGCCAGTTCATTTAGTACCCTTGGATGTACTCTGTCCAGGCCTGGTGAATTGTCCACTTTCAATGCCAGCAGACCCTCCCTCACTCTATCCTCCTGTATCACTACATCTGTGTTCCTCCCCAACTCCTCTTTTCCCTCCTGAAGGCACTGGTCCGTCCTTCTCCCCAGTGAAGACAGAAGTATTCATTTAGTATCTCTGCTTTTCCCCCATTATCCTCCACCCACTCCACCCCTTTCTTAAGCCTAGCAATCCCTTTCTTCTTGTCCCTTTTTTCACTTAGATAGTGAAAGAAAGCCTTCTCCCCCTTCTTAATTCCTTCAGCTATCTGCAGCTTCTTCTGTGCCTTTGCTCACCAGGCTTCCTTACTTGCCTCACTAGCCAACCTTAGGTAATTTTCCCTATCCACCTCTCTCTTGGTCTTCCTGAATTTTCTGTAGGCCAACTTCTTTTCCCTTGCTGCCTTGGCAACCCATTCCACCCAATCTAAGTTGGAGTCTCCCTCTCCGAGTCATCCTGGCATCTACTAATATTACACTTCCTGGTACGTCACCCTTGGACCTTGTTCCTGGTGTTTTGCACCTAGCTCTATAGCCATTGCCACCTGCCACTGGTGCTCTAAAGCCCCTCAGGCACCCCTGCACTTATGCTCTCATTCCTGAATTCCTCCCCCTTCCTCTCCCGTGCCCCTCCTTGCACTACATACTCAATTCTTGAATCCAAGCCTGCTCCATGAAAACTCTGGCCCAGATATTCAAACTGCGCCCAAAAGTAGCGCAACAGCAGGAGCAAGCACAAACCAGTTGCACAAAAGCGCAACAGGTGCGATATTCAAACATGGAGCAGAGCAAATTGCGCAAGCAACCAACGTCTGAATATCGCACACACTGCGCCATCGCGCAACCAGGAAGGAGAAGCTGAGCCAAAATGTTGCGCTATGGTGCAACCAGGGAAGCTCAGCTGAGCATTCCAGAGCTGCCATAGCGCAAGCACAGCCCCCAGAGCAATGGAACTGCACATCCAGGGAGGCAGGCTGGGGCCCACCGCCAGCCATGCCACACATGGGCACAGGAACACACTGCAGAACCCACACCACACCTGCACACCCCAAGCACAGCATCACTGGGGGTGGGACGGATGATCCACGTGCCCATGGGGACAAGCCAACAAAGCATAGCAGAGCCCTGACACCCCAGCACAATCACTGGCAGGCGGAGAGTGCCACACACAGGGGGTTGACAACCACAGTGCACATCAGCCCCCTGTATGCACAGCACACCCTGCACTGTGACCCCAAGACACCACCCATGTGCAGTGACTGGCACTGCAGGAAACCATGCTGTCCCCCCAGCACACGTCAGCCCCGTGCAACACAGAAGCCTACAAGCCAGACACACCCTGTGCACCCAGCAGTGGGTGGCAGCAGATGGCAAGACCAACCGAAAGCCACTGCCATGCTGGAGATACCTCCCCATGCACACACATGCACACACACATACCCAGGACCATACCAGCCCAGATGGCATGCACACCACTGCAACTGAGCAACCATAGCCAGCTGCAAATCAGAGACCAACACAGTATTCATATCAAAATATAAATGTATTAGAAAAATGTAATTACAAAATCCACAACAACATAACTATTTACAAGAGGGGGGAGGGGTACAAGGTAGGGGTGGGCAAGGGGTAGGGATGAAGAACTTGGAGAGGGAAGGCAGGGCGGGAGGGATGGGTGAAGTGGGAAGGGGAATCTGCTTAAGGCCTTGGAGGCTGGTCCCTGCCGCCTGGTGCTCGTGCTATGGCTGTGCCGCCTCGCACTCCCATGGCGCTGCATGTTGCTGGAGGATGGTCCTGTTGTCCACGGAGACCTGGGTGAGCTGCTGCAGTGCCTGCTCGATCCTCCGAGCACAATGAGGCCTAGGAAATGGGAACACAGTCAATGGCTGTGACTGACCACAACCTGAACACCACCCAACCTGCAAGCCATATAGCCCAATGTCCCGCACCTGTGATGGCATACACCCACCCACAGTGAACATGCACATGGCCTTCACAAACAGGCGGCACCAGCTACGCGCACCTCACGCCCACACACTGCCCACTGCCAGTCACAGTACAAACTAGGCTGGCAAGTGATGTGGCAACGTGGTGCTAAGCCAGTTACACAGCTATGTGCCCAGTGCATGCCTGGACCACCAGTGACGATACACAGACGTGCTGTGATACTGCACAGTGATGCATGCCACCTGTGTCGTGCCTACATACATGGATACATAGACAGTGTCGGCAGATAAGGGCCTATGGGCCACCCAGTCTGGCCATTTGACCTTGTAAGTTCACTCTGTTTTCCTATAAGTCTATTGCACTTACCCTGACCTCCAGAATTCCTTTATGGCTATCCCGTGCATTCTTAAATCCTGTGACCAAGTCAGCCCCCACCACTTCCTCTGGCAGTGTGTTCCACTTGTCCACCACCCGTTCTGTGAAGAAATTCTTTCTCATGTTTCCTCTGAATCGTCCCCCCTCCAACTTCATCCCATGCCCTCTAGTCCTGGAACATCTTTTATGCTTAAAAATAGTGTTTTCCTGCACTCTATTCCCCCCTGTAAGATACTTGTATGTCCCCATCATATCCCCCTCTCCCTCCTCTCCTCCAGGGAGTACATGTTCAGTTCCTTCAACCTGTCTTCATAGGACTTGTGATGCAATCCATGCACCATCCGTGTTGCCCTCCTCTGAACCCTCTCTACCCAGTCCATGTCCATATGTAGGTATGGTCTCCAGAACTGTACACTGTACTCAGGTGGGGCCTCACCAGTGTCTTGTATAGTGGAATTATGACCTCCCTTTCCTACATGGTTGTGTTGTGCATGGCTGGTGGTCTTGCCTCCCAGCATGCAATAGCATCCATGAAGTAATGATACTCACACCCTCCAGCAGCTGGCTCTGCCACTGCTGCTGCTGCTGCTGATGCTGATGCTGCTGGGGCAACACCCCCAGCACCGGGGCCCTGGCACGCCCACGCCACCATCGCCTCCGCGCCCCTCAGATCTCGGCCTGTGGGAGACATATGTTGAGACAAACATCAGTGTGACTCAAAAGCAGAGTGCCCCTGCCCCAGTGAGAGTGCCTGCCCACAGCCATAACCATCCATCGCACAGCTGCACACACTGACACAGCCAACTGTGTCCGGGCAGGCACCTATGCACAGCCACCCAAGCACACACACACCCCACAGAGAATATAGGTGCATAGATGGTACACTCACCTGGCCTAGGCACTACACCCCGCCTGGCACGTGACCGCAGTCACGACAAAGTTCTGGCTCCTCCGCTGGAGGTCACTGTCGGTGCCGGCACTGCTCAGCAGACCGGCCCTGGCCCAGTGACTCCACCAGGTCAGTGGCCACTTGCTGCCAGCAGCTGAGTCCTGGCACTGGTGAGGGGCGCCACCATACAGGCCATCATAGTGTGGCTCAACTAGGCCACCAGGTGGCCACTTCAATCTGGCTCCAGGACACCGCCTCCTCCCAGCCATGGCACCAACTTTACAACAGGCAATATGGCGCCCGCTGCACCGTAACCCCACGTGGAGTTGTTGCGAATAGACCACCACAGGCTCCCAATCACGCTGTTCGAACAGCGCCACATTACATGGCGCTGTCACCAGACAGCGCAATAGGACGCACATAGGCATGCCAACAGCGCCAGGGGTCAGAGGGCATACACAAGGTCACGGCAATGATGCAAGCTACACAGTGCCATCGGACGAGAGGCATCCTGCGAACTGCAAGCTGCACACCAGTGCCACAGTGGACTTATCGCGCAGTAGTGCCACAGTGCCATATAGTGCCCAGTGCTGTGAGCGCCACTGGCACAATGGTGGCCATGGCCTGAATCGCCTATCGCGCTCAGCAGGTCTGCAGCATGATAGACACATGCAAGCTGTCTGGGCATGCGCAATGTAGCACGCAGCTACAAACCTGCGCCATTGGCTCAGCCGACCTTCCAGATGGCGAGCTCAAATACGCTGATATTCAGCCGACATATGCAAATCATTCAATCAGCTATTCAAAGCGCGAGTGGCGTGATTAGCATGTCATTAAAGTTGCGCCACACCTCATTTGCATGTGTTGCGCTATAAAAATGCGACAGTGGTTTGTGCTGGCCAGATTTGGTTACTGCAGGTGAGAGGTGAGTTACATGCTGTGTGATGCTCAGGACAATGCTCATGGGCGGAGGATGATAAAGGCTGAGGGGGCTGAGCATGAAAAGGGCACTTAGAAAGGGACAAAGGGCACCCTTTCTATCAGTATCTGCCATGCGGAGAGGAAACGTGGGGGGCTTCCGCCCCCCCGGGCCGGCAGCTATGCTCATGGGGAAATGCTGTCGACTGCACAGTGACAGGTGTCCACTTCCACCCATACAGATCACCATGACTGACCAGAGCCAAGCTGAGGGTGTGGACGGCGGGCATAGGAGGAGGCCGAACTCACTCTGGGCAGAGACGGAGGCCCTTCTCAGGCCTACCTGGAGGATGAGCCACTATTGAGTGGATGGAGGGCACCTCAGGAAACGTGCAGCTGCATGGGGGGTAGCTCGGCCCAACCTGCACGAAGCCACCAGCACTCTGCAGGACTGCAAGAAGAAGATGGGGACTGACCGCAGGAGGCTGAAGGAGAAGGTGGCAGCGCTCAGGGCAGCGACGGGCTGGCACTGGTGGGGCCCACCAGTGGTGTTGCAGCTGACCTCACAGAGGAGACACTGGTCGCGCCATGCAGCTGAGTGCCATTGGCGGGCGTACTCAGGCGGAGGATTCCAGACAGGTGGAAGCCCATCACTGCACGGTATGACATGGTGGTGTTGTTGGAGGCTGTTGTTCACATGCACCTCATGTACTCTTTCTGTTACAGATCCTGTTCGTCTTCAGGAGATGGTGGTGGTGGTGGTGGGTCCAGACAGTGATGCAGACCTGTGGGCGGAAGGAGGGACCATCCACCTCCGCCACCAGCCTGCAGGCACTGCAGCAGCATGCACGCTGGGCCAACAACTCCGTGTCAGTGATATGGGTGCAGGGGTGCACAGCCTGTGTCTCAGCAGTCTGGCATGCAGGTATGCCAGCATGCTGTGCCTATGGCAGTGGCACGCACCTGCACCATTGATGATAGCAGGCCTGCAATGGGCAGTGATAGGTGTGTGTCCCATGACGGACACATGGCAGGCCAGCATGTGCCCCTGGCCTTCCTGGTTCACACCTGTAGCCAGCATGCTGGCACAGTCCCAGGCTTGTGCCTGTCAGCACCGTGGGGCAGCACCGTGGCTGTGCAGGTGTCTGGCACTGTTGTCAGCACGGAGGTGGAACAGGTGGACCTGGGGCTCAGCAGTTGGAGGGCGGCAGCAGTCGCACACCAGGTCTGGGGTACAGTGTCAAGCGGCACATGTCCACCGCCCTTGAGCCGCCCATACCTGGTCCTGGCAAACAGCGCCACCCTCAAGGGGTGCTGTGCACCAGGACCATCCACACCCTGGGGTCACGATGCCATTGGGGCACAGTACCCATTGGACGCCGCACACCCGCCTGCTGCAGGACTCGGTACAGCTGCAGGCGGGTTGTAAGGTCCGTGGAGGCACTGTCTGTGTCCGTGAGCGGCATAGCAGGGAGTGTGCTCGACTGAGCCGAGCTGGTCCTTATGCGGACGGATGTGACCGCTGCCATTGACAGGCTGACCCAGGCAGTGGTCTCTGCGCAGACGATTGGCCACACTGTCAGGTGCCCCTGTACCACACACCCACACAGTGCGCCTCCACTCCCCATTCCCGGCGCAGCGACACCAGGCCTGTCGATGCCGGGTTCTGCTGTGGGCATCCCGAGCACCCCTGGTGCAAGTTTGTTTGGCAGGATGCAGACCCCTGCGCGGCAAGGTTGCGTCAGCGAGTGGGACCCTGGTGGTGCACCAGCGCCACCTGATGTGGCCTCTGCTCCAGCCTGCCAGTGCTGCTGGGCCATGGTGGGCTGCCCACGATCCGCGGGGCCGTGGGACAGTGCTACCTGACTGAGCTGTCTCCCAGTGCAGGCCCTGTCTGGTGCTGCCCTGTGTGCAATGTGTGTCATGGTGGGCAGTGCACTGCTGGGTGCTCTGCTCACCACGCTGACACACGGACCACCTGCACACTCTCCCAACTGCTGTCCACAGGTGTGTGTGCATGATGATGCCTGCATTGCACTGTACACCAAGGTGCAAGGGTGCCCAGGTCCTGACACATGTACATGGACAGTCCAGGTGGTGGGATGGTCGGTGGTGCTGTGTGTTGGCAATGTCGTTTCCACTGTGCTGCTGCTGCCCATGTACGCTGCCTGGTGTGTGTGTGTGTGTCCATATGAGTGCTCACCCTCTTGATGGTGTGTTGGTATGCCTGGAACCTTCAACTCCCTGACCTTCATGCACGGTGTGTTTCCTGTGTGCCTGTGGTTTGCGCATGGACAGTGTTGCCTGCACATGTCCCCTGACTTACCTGTGTTGGGCGGTGCTCTTCTGCAATGGTGTCCCGGTGCAGCTGGGCCTGTCGAGTCAGTTGGGGTCCCTCCGTCCTAGGTGGGGCTGCTCATCACCAACATCACCGGCGCCACTGGCGCCCCATCGCTGTCCCCTCTTGACCTGTATGGCTATCCCATGGTCTTTGGCCATGTTGTGCAGGATGCAACAGGCCAGGAATATCCCACAGGCCTTTTGGGGCTGTACTGTGGGGCCCGCCGAGGTGTCCAGGCATCGGAAGCGTGCCTTGAGCATCCCAAACACCCGCTCTATGATGTTACGTGTTGCGGCATGTGCCTCATTGAAGCATAGCTGCGCTGGGGTCGTGGGGCGCCGGTACGGTGTGAGCAGCCAGGGATGGAGTGGGTATCCGCAGTCACCTGTGTGGAGATAGTGGAGATCAGTGTCATGTCAGGTCCATATTGCCCACATCCTTGTGTGCCACTACCATGGCACCTGTGTCATTCCCACCCTTGCCCAGAGTTTGCATTCCATACATGTGTACTCACCCACTAAATGACCCGTGGGGATGTCCCCACTCTCGAATCAATGGCACAGTGCAGACTGGTGCCATATGAAGGCATCATGTGCTCCACCAGGGTGTGTGGCACAGACATTGATATCGCGCCAGTGGCATCACACACCACCTGGCAGTTGACACTGGAAACCCCTTCGGTTCCGATATGCCTGGCCGTCGGTCAGGTGGCGTGCGAATGGCCACATGGGTGCAGTCTATGGCCCCTAGCACGCCAGGTATACGTGCTACCCTGTGGAACTCCTGCATGTTTGTTGTACGCTCTGTCACGGTGCTGGGGAAATGGATGTACTCCGCAGTATGAGGCAGCAGTGCGCTGAGGAATTGGGTGAGGATGCGTGACGTGGCCGACTGTGTAATGCCTGTGGTGTCCCCTGTTGGCCTCTGGAAGGTGCCCGTGGCGAGCAGGCACATGCAGGCTGTCACCTTGGTCTCCACGGACAGAGCGTGACTCCGTTGTGAGGGTGCCTGCATCACATCACTGCACAGCTCGCAGAGCCTTCTCAGTATTGCCCTGTTCAGGCAGTACCAGCCCACAATCTCGACATCTGTGTACAGCTCGAAGCTGATGCGGGCACGATACCGCCTGTCGGGGGCATACCACCGACGGGCCCCTCCGCGGCCACGTCCCCCTGCAGCATGGTGTCTCACCCCCCTCATTACAGCTTCCATGTGGAAGCTGGCACTGTCCATCTCCCTGGCTTCTGCCCCCGGCTGCTGTTCCTGTGTTACCCCCGCTGCCCCCACTGCTGCTTCCACTGCACCGGCACCCCCACTGGCCTCTCTGTCCCTGTCCACTGCCCTCCTGCTCCTGCTTCTCTCTCTCTCTCTCTCTCTGTCTCTCTCCCAGTTTGCGGCCTGCTAGGGTTCTTGTGCCGCTTCCTTGAGCTCTTTTATTTTGGCTCAATTCCGCTACTGCGCAACTTCGCGCTGAGCCACTCTTGCCCATTGCGAAGTAGTTGAATATCGCATTGCGCACTTTATGCATGGACCCGCCCCCTTCGGTTGCACATGCCTTCATTTCCATTGCGCTGTTGCTCAGCATGTTTTTGGTGGCGCAACTGGCCCCTTCTGAATATCGTAGAATGGCGCATTTTTGGTGTTGAGCATGGCACAACCCTTTTGAATATCTGGGCCTCTGTATATATGGTTGTATAGGTTTATTCTATGTTTTATAGCACAAATTCTGTAGTACGTGGTAATTAGCTTTCTGTCTTATTTTATAAATGTACTCCAGTGTTGTTATTAACCTCTTGTGTGCAATCCCTATTCTTTGTAATGACTTTATAAGTTGGTATTCCTCTTTATGTATTGTTCATATATCTTGCCCAGGTCCATCTCGAAAATGAGTTGGCTCAATGGTGTTTGCCTGGCTAAATAAAGATTTTGATTGACTGAGAACTGAACCAGTTGGGTGCTTTGGCCCTTGTGTTCTTCCCCCTGAGCCTAATGCACTCATCTGTGGCAACCAGTATTCCTTCCTTAATGATGGGCTACCTATTTTGGGACATTACTGGACACAGATGTTTGCTTACATTGTTCATTATGTTGGAGATACCTTCCTATGTTGTAACAGAGGGTAATACAAATGTGGATCCTCTGTAAAATAAAAGCAGACTTTGAAAGTAGATCTGCGCATATAGAAAATGAGGACGAAGGGGAGTAATATCTGAGGGCTATTTGAAATTGCTGCTAAATGTTGTTAGAACTGGTATTGTTAGTGTATATATATATATTTATATATATATACATACACACACTGTATATCTATATATATATATATATGTCATAATGGAAGCTGACTGGCGGGGAATGATTTGGGGTATGCTACATCCTTACTATGGATGCTGGATTTAAGCAGTGCTTGGTTCTGTGATTTCGGGCATCTTCTGGGAGCCATTGGTGGAGATCAGCGGCTCGAAGATGTATTTCAGCAAATTGTTGTAATTGTAAGGTGTAGCATACGCCCCACCAGCTAAACCTTGTAAGAAGCTTTAGTTTCCCATGGTCTGCTCCCTAGTCAGATGCATCACATTGATACCAGCAGTTACTGTTTGAGCTCAGCAACTATTCTGTCTGCTTATTTTGTCCTTCCATGAGTGAGATTCAATACTTGTTTTATGTACGATTAGCAGCTTCATCATATAAAGGGGTACTGTCAAACCTTTTTGCAACATATTATTTCTAGTTGAAAACACACATTTTATGATTGCTCATCTTCTCCAAAATTCACTGATACTGCTGATTTATCTGCTTCCTTTCAAAGTAGAAACATAGAAACATAGACTTTGACGGCAGATAAGGACCATTTGGCCCACCCAGTCTGCCCATTTCCCTTCCTATTGGATAAGCTACAGACTCTAGTTAACCAACAGCCTACTTCCTGCAACCCCCAACTACAATTGCCTCATGTCTGTCCCATGCATGTTTGAATTCCCCCACTGTTTTAGACTCAACAACCTCCCCAGGAAGGCGGTTCCATGCATCCACCACTTTCTGTGAAAAAATTCTCACATTATCCCTGAGCGTCCCCTCTATTTTAAATTGTGCCCCTGTTCTTATACATCTCTTTTTCTGAAAGATGCTACCCTCCTGGACTTTGTTGATTCCCTTGAGGTACTTGAAAGTTTCTATCATGTCGCCCTGTCCCTCCTTTCATCAAGGGTATACATATTAAGCTCTCTCAGTCTCTCTTCATATGGTTTCTGATGCAGACCCTGCACCATTTTAATTGCCCTCCTCTGGACTGCTTCCATCCTGTCTATGTCCTTGCATAGATGGGATCTCCAAAACTGCACACAGTATTCCAGATGGGGTCTGACCAACTGTCTGTACAGAGGGATAACCACTTCTCTTTTTCTACTTGTGATGCCCCATCCTATGCATCCCAGTATCCCCCTGGCTCTCCTTACTGACTTCACACATTGCTTATCCACCTTTAGGTCATCTGATATGACTACCCCCAAGTCCCTTTCCATTTTTGTTGTTGTTAGTACCTCCTCTGCTATTGTGTACTCTTCTCCTGGGTTTCTGTTTCCCAGGTGCATTACTTTGCACTTCTTTGCATTGAATGTAAGTTGCCATATGTCTGACCATTCCTCCAACCTAGCTAAGTCCCTTCCCATCCTTTCTACACCCCCTTGTGTATCAACTCTGTTACAGATCTTTGTGTCATCTGCAAAGAAGCATACCTTTCCCTCCAGACCCTCTACAATGTCGCCTATAAAGATGTTAAAGAGGACTGGACCTAGTACTGAGCCCTGAGGTACTCCACTAGTAACCCCCCTTTCTTCGGAATGTGTTCCATTCACTATTACCTTGTATTGGATGAATAAAGACTTGATTGATTGATTGATTGACGCCTTACTTCACATCACGCCTGCAACCCGTGTTCGGGAATGGACATGGGGCGCCGGGGGTTGGCAGGAAGGAGGAGAAGGATCGAGCATCCCTAGAACTGCTCTCCTTCTCTGGGGAGGGGAGTTTGTAGGGCTCGGTGACTGTCTGCCACCTAGCGGAGGCTGGGAGGTGGCACATCAGCACTGAAAGTAGACAAGAGTGTGGCAGACGCTTGGCGGGACGTGCATGGAAGCATGCGCGCAGCCACCGCTGGTGCCATTGCATGCCGCACCTCAAGAGGGAGAATACAGGAAAAAAAAGTGGAGTCCTCTGCGTATGACGATGGTCCCCCTCCGTGATGGACCAGGAAGGCACCTCCCCGAATGCTAATCCGGACTGGTGGGTTGAGTCGTTCCCAACCCCCCTGCCATGAAGGGTAAGTTGTAGGGGATATGGGGAGGGGGTCTCATACCCAGTGCCTACATGAGGGGGACATCAGATGTTGGCAGAGGACTCCAGGGGGAGAAAATGGTAACTGCAAAAAAAAAAAAAAAAACAGCTTATATAAATTTGTCACAACCCAGACCTTAGCCGAAATCGTGACCTACCCATACAGGAAGTTCTCCCAGTCAGTGTAAGGTCGATTCAGGTATAAAAGATTATCAGAGAACAGTATAAAATGCCTGACCTGAACATATATCTAAAAACTCAGCATTATTCCAACCAAACTTATCTTTCGCACTCTGAAATGAGATGCATTTCTCATTTTCTAATAGTTGTGCAAATCTGGTGATCCCTTTTACCTCCCACCTGGCGAACCCCAAGTCCAACATAGGCAGAAAAAAGATTGCCTCATAGCGAATAAGTGACAGAGGTCCCACACCTTCCAGGGTGCCTGTCAGGTTTCTGACCCTCAAAAGGGCATATAGCCCTTGAATTACCCATCTATTTTTAATAAGCCGTGCATATTCTGGGGTTGGTGGGCTGAGAGCCAGTGTGAATAAAGGCCTCCCCTCTGGTATATCATTCTCCATCTCATACCACTTTGATTCCACCCATTGGTTAGCCCAGGTTAAAACTGGGCCCAACTGAGCTGCTAAATAGAATAGCCAAAAGTTGGGAAGGGTCAATCCTCCCTCCTCTCTGAGTAGATGCAAAAAGCTCCTAGCTACTCTGGGTTTTTTATGTTGCCAGATAAAACTCTGAGTTTCCTAAGTCAATTTATTCCAAAATGAGACCGGGAGTTTCAAGGGCAAGCACTGGAATAAAAATAGCAGTCGGGGCAGAATATTCATTTTAAGCAGTGATATACGGTAACCAGAGTAAGTGGTAAGTGGCGCAATCTTGCAAGATCCCTCTCCGCAGATTCCCAAAGTTTCCCATTATTCAAAGAGAAAGGTTTTGATAAATCTGTGGAAATCTGTATTCCTAAATATCTGATTTAGCTCTTGGGGGCCCATTTGAAGGGGAAATTTTCCTTAAATTCTTGGGAAGCCCTCCCACTCAATACCAGAGCTTCAGATTTAGAAAAATGAATCTTATAGCCAGGGAACTGAACTCTCCATAGAGGATAAGAAAAAAGGACTCATCAGCATATAACAAAAGCTTCTGTTCTATGCCTCCCACCATGATATCTGATATTTCAAGGTCCTGTCTGATTTTAATTGCCAAGTGCTCTAGGCACAGGGCAAATAGCAATGGCGAAATGGGGCATCCTTGCTGGGTACCCCTAGTCAATGGGAAAAAGGGAGAACTCACCCATTCATCCACACCAAGGCCTTTGGGTTTTTGTATAATTGGGAGTGTATGCAAGAATTTAGGGCCAAATTTCATCCGTTCCTTGGACGCTTTTAGAAAATACCAATTCATCCTATCAAACGCTTTTTCTGCGTCCATGGATATAGCTATCTGAAATCCCTCTTGGGCGCTCTGAGAAGAGATGACATTAAGTAACTGTCTGATGTTATCATACAAAAATCTACCATAGATGAAGCCAGTTTAGTCTGCATGTACCAGAGGTGAAATGTGTACCTGTACTCTGGTGGCCAATAACCCAGTAAATAATTTTAAATTTACATTTAGTAGCGAAACGGGTCTATATGACCCGCAGTCCAGGGGGTCTTTGCCCTCTTTGTGGAGCACTGAAATGTGTACTAACTGCCAGAATCCAGGTGTCTCTCTCCCCCCTCCAACATTTCTTGACAGGCTGGTGAAAAAATAGTGGAAGAGGATCTGCAAAAGTTTTAAAGAACTTGGAAGGGACCCATCTTGTCCCGGTTATTTCCCATTATTAAGGCCAGATATCTGGGCCTGTAACTCTGAGCTGGTCACTGGCCCCTCCAGGTAATCTATAGCTTGCTGCGAGAGGGAGTTCACCATCAGGCCCTCAGAAAAAGAGGAGACCCTTCTCTTCTAAATCTGGGACGTATTCCTGGGAATACAAGGATTTATAAAATTCGGCAAATGTATTGAAAATATCCCCATAGGTGTCTGACAACCCAGCCCTCCTTATTCCTATCCCAAATTTGTGGAACCACTCTACTAGCTTGCTGTTGCCATAGGGCGGCTGCCAGCAATTTCCCCTGCCCTGTTACCATTCTCAAAGTAATTCTGGCGTATTCTTCTGTAAGCTGCTTCAATTTGCGAGGTTAACAATCTCTCCAGTGCCAACCTTTTTTCAACTATATATTTTTGCATCTGACCATTCAGTGAGATCTTATGTTGGAACTCGAGATCCACCAGCTCTGCCTCCAATTCCCTTCTCTTTTGTTCCCTGCATTTTTTTTCTAAAGAGGATTATCCAATTACGACCCCTTGGAGAACTGCCTTCAGCGCATCCTGTCTGGTTGCATGTGTGGTTAGCCCCACTGGATTGTCTCAGTCATAGGTTTTAATCGTGGAGATTACTAGGTCCTTAAATTCCTGTTTATTTAAAAGGCCCACATTTAGCCACCAGTGTGAGTTTCTGATTGGGGGTGAAATCTCTAGGTTTAATTTAAGAGGGGCATGGTCTGACAGAGTACGAGTTTGAATCTGGCATGAGGATATGCCCATTCTTCTGTCATGAAAAAAAATCTATTCTGGTGTAACAAGTGTCTATCTGAGAAGTGGGAGTAATCCCTTCATCGCCCATTGAACCTCCTCCAGACCTCTGCCAAGCCTAGGTTTTGCGTCATCCGCAGTAGGGTATTCCCCGCTGACCCCAGCTTAGTTAGTTGGGACCCACCTTTTTTATCCAAAGTTGGAGACAAAATCGTATTAAAGTTTCCCCCCAAAATACAGAGCTGATCTGTGACTTGTAATATGTCTGTAAACAATTTCTTACAGAAAGAGGCAGCCTCCTTATCTTCATTCGGAGCGTACACACAGGCAATGGTACAGGGTATGTCACCCCAATCTGCCTGGATGATCACACAGCACCCCTCTGGGTCTGTTTGCACAGATTCCATTTATAGGGGGCATGTTTTATGAATAAGAATGGCCGTGCCCCTGCGGTGAGGGTGTGCTGTGTAGGAGGAGGCATATACTCTGGCTACCCATCTGCAACACAACTCCGGGTGTTCACTGTCTGTCAGGTGGGTTTCCTGCAAAAAAGCAATGTGTGTGTGTTCATCCTGCTAAATTCCTGAAGTAGCCTTGATCTTTTTACTGGACCATTAAGTCCTCTGACATTATAAGTTATAATGTTTAAGTACCCCATTTCTACTGTCTAGGATGAAACTAATAAAAATCAATGAGTCCTCTCTCGTTCGGCACAGCCAGGCGTTAAAGGGGGTTGAGCAGGAGAAAAAGACAAGCAGCCCATAATAACAAAGTGTAAACCCATGAGGTGAAACAGAACAAGCAAGCAAAACCTTAAACTTAGTTAAAACAGTGAATATGTAACCATAAACAAACTGCTTCAAAAGTGCCACACGTGGCCCCTCACTCGTTAGGTGCTGGGTGGTGAGGGGGAGTGCTAGACTCTGTCCAGCACTATGTTGTCTGACTATCTCAAGAGCCAAAAGGCAATGTGCATGGGGTCACCAATACCATGCCACACCACCGTTCCCATGAAGATATCTGCATTATAAAGCTTTCAGTGTGGAGGTAACCTAGTTTGTCCAGGATTCAATCATTTCTCCCTTATTCCCGCCCACCTTTCTATTTAGCTTCCTGTAACACAAAATAAATAAAAACAAACCCCCATATCCAGGGAGATCCAAGAAGGATTCACCTCCTAGTGGGCAGGAGAAGGAGCCCCCCCAAACCCTGAAAGAAGCCATCCCTCCCATGCGGGGGTCCAAGAAGAACAACACCACCCCTATCCATAGATATCCAAGTTTACAAGGAGGATAAATGCGAAATGAACAGTGCTTGTCATAGAATGCCATAAAAGTCCCCTTGGAATCAAAACATTGTGTCCTTTCATCCTTGGAGTGCAGCAAGGTTTCCCCCCATCTCCACCCCTCCCTGCTTACCCCACAGCACAGTCCATCATGGTCCAGTAACCGACAATCTAAGGATCTGTGTCCTCCATTATGCTCTCTTTGTCCTTATCCATGGTGGAGAAATCTTCTTGGTGATCTGCTTCCTGGGTGTCTCCCTTGCCACTCCTCTTCCCAGTAACTCTTAATTGGGGCCACAGGCCTGTATTCAGATGTGATGGGCCCGGTCAGCTTCTTTTGCCCCTCAAATTAGTCACCGGTTGCCTCAGTCTTCGCTCCAACTCCTTGACCTGGACAGGGGGGATGAACTCATTGATGCCAATGTTTAAGTCGGCCAGGTATTTTTTAGCTTCAGCAGCAGTTTCAAAAATCTGTACCCCTTTATCTGAAGTAATTCTTAGCTTGGCTGGGAAATCTAGGCATGGTTTGAGGCCCTTTGCTTGTAGCTCCTTTACCACAGGGAACCGCAATTTTCCTGTAGCCAAAGTGGTTGGGGTGTAATCCGGTTCGATAAACAGACTTGTGTCACTAAAAACTATTTATTTTTGCAACCATGCTTTACGCAGCACCATTTCCTTAGTGTGGTAGTCTAGAAAGGCAATAATCACAGAGTGGGGCCTTGCCTTTGGATTTTTGGGAGGGGCTAGTAATGCATGGTGAGCCCTGATATTTAATGAAGTTTCCTTGTCGATGTTTAAAAGTTCCTTTAGTAAACTTTCGATAAATTCTGTCATATCTCTGGTCTCTGTATGTTCTGGCAAACCATGCAAGCGTATGTTAATGCATCGTGATCGGTTTTCCAGAGCCTCTATTTTGTTTAGGAGGAACTGGGACAGATTGTGCAGCTGAAGTATGGCACCATTATGAAGATCTACAGTGTCTGAATAGGTGGACAGAGACTCCTCGAGAGTATGGATTTGCTGATCGTGCTGCTGGATTTTTGTCTTATTTTCTGCAACCTCCCCTCGGATAGTGTCCAGGGTTCGGGTGAGGTGGCGCAGCTCTCTGCATAGCTGCTGTGAGGTGATAGTAATATTTTCCTTCTCCTCCTCCTCCTCCTTGAAGCTATCTTCTGACTCCCTCTCCGCGGTTTCAGGAGGCCTGGTCTGGGGTGTTCCCCTTGCCTGTCCCTTCAGATGCAGATTTAACTTTTGCTACTTCAGGTTGCCCCCCGCTCCCAATTTGGACCTAGGTTTGCTCGCCATCATGCCGAGTAATCGTCAGAGTGCAGTAGAAATCAAGTTAAAGTCAGTAGGAAGCTAATTTATTACTTTTAAATCATGGAGAAATCAGAGCTCCAATTCAGTGCTGCCGCATGGTACGGTGACATCACTGGAAGTCTCCTGAACAATCATTTTGATAATTTCAAGAGTGTTGCACTGAGGGACTTATCGGCGTTACACTTTATGGACTCTAGTCCAAGGTCTTGGCACAGATAGCTATTTTGGGACATTATTACACACAAAGAAAAAATTACTCACCTTAGTAATGTTGTTTCTTCTAATGAAGTCTTGCTATATTCTGACAGTAGCAGTGAGTCCCTACCTTCGAACTGCCCCGGAGATGAAAGAGTTAAGTTTCCATGCCATGCATGGAACGCTGAGCTCGAGCTTGGTTGAGACTCTGTCTGTTGCTGTTTAAACTCAAACCGTCAGATCTTTACGAGCTAAACTCACTAAGGCCCTGTGTGGAAGCTGTAAACCTACACTAGCCAACTGACTACTAAACATAAAACACATTTTTTGGTCCCAAAACAAAGACAAGTCAGGAGACCCAAAAAATTAAAAACACAACACCAACTCACCCCAAAAAAGAAGGGGGTGAAAACAAAAAGGTGGGCACCTACTGAGTGCCAACACTGCAGTGCCCACCCACATCCCAAAAACAGAGGTTCTGAGAGGGGCAGGGGGGGAGGTCAGAATATAGCAAGACTCCATTAGAAGAAACAACATTACTAAGGTGAGTAATTTTCTTCAAACAACATGAAGTCTTGCTATATTCTGACAGTAGCAGACAACAACGTAGTACCTCCATGGAGGAGGGACAGAACCTACTTAGAAATAGGCTCTGAAGCACAGCTGTGTTAAGAGCATCACTCCTAGCCTGGCTGTCCAGGAGTAATGCTTGGTAAAAGTGTGAACTGTTTTCCAGGTAGCTGCTTGACATATCTCTAGAATAGGGATGTCCCTGGCAGCAGCCAGGAAGCAGCTGTACCTCTGGTAGAGTGAGCCCTCAGGCCTGAGGGAGGAACCTTACCCAGTTTTTACAACAAAATTGGATACAAGAGACAATCCACCTGGCAATGGATCTTTTAGTGGCAGGTTTCCCCTTACGGACCTCACCGTAAGTGAGGAACAGTTGGAGGGAGTCAAACCTGTGACCCTTGGTACGCTTTATGTAGTAGCTAAGGGCTCTTTTCACATCTAAACTGTGCAGCCTCCTCATGCCAGAGGAGGAATGGTCAGTGAAGTACACTGGGAGAGACATAGATTGATTAAGGTGGAAATCTGAAACCACCTTAGGCAAGAACTTCCTGTTAGTCCTGAGGACCACCTTATCTCTATGAAAGGAGATAAAATCAGGCTCCACTGACAAAGCTTGAATTCACTTATCGTCTGGCAGAAGTGATGGCTACCAGAACACAGTCTTCCAAGTCAAGTACTTAAGCTCTGCTGAAGACAAAGGCTCAAAAGGGGTTGCATAAGCTGAGCAATGCAAACATTAAGGTCCCAGGCAGGGGCAGGGTCCCTGAATGGAGGGTTGGTGTGAAGCAATCCCTTGAAAAACTTGGAGAATACAGGATAAGCTGAAAGAGAAGAAGGCTTACCTGCTGAAATAAAAGCAGACACAGCTGCCAGATGCACTCTCAGTGTAGCTGGTCTCAGCCCCAAGCCATTTAAATGGACCATATAATCAAGGACTGTGGGCAGATCAGCAGATTCTGGGGAAATATGCTTCCCAGAGCACCATATGGAAAATCTTTTCCATTTGGAATTATAAGTAGCCCTGGTGGAAGGTTTTCTAGAAGCCTTCAGGATATCCATTACACCTTGGGAGAGGTGTAAATCAGCAAACTCTAACTCTTCAAGAGCCAGGCCTTGAGATTGAGAGTTGTGAGGTTGGGGTACAAAACCCTCCCCTGAGCACAGGTTAACAGGTTGTAGTGCCTGGGAAGACACAGGGGAAGATGGACTGCTAAGGACAGTAGGAGTGGATACCAGGGCTGGCCCAGTCTGGAGCAATCAGGATCATCTTGCAGGGTTGAGATCTGATTTTGACTAGCACTTTGAACAGGAGAGGGAAGGGGGGAAAAGCATAGAGAAACTTTCCTTCCCAATTGAGAACTAAGGCATCCAGGGCGACTGAGCCCAACACTGGGGGCCTGCAACAAAAAGGGGAAGTCGGTGATTGTCTGGGGCTGCAAAAAGATATATCTGTGGGGTGCCCCATCTGGAAAATATCACCTCCAAGACCAGGGGGTCCAGTGACCATTCGTGATGGCCCTGGGAAATCCTGCTGAGAGCATCTGCCAGGAAATTGTCCTTGCCTGGGAGGTGAACTGCCGTGAGGGAGGTGTTCAGGGAGTAAGCCAGAGACCACAACTTCATTGCTTCGGTGCACAAGGCCATAGACTGAGTACCTCCTTGCTTGTTGATGTACCACATTGTGGTGGTGTTGTCTGTTCTGACCTGTATAACTTTGTTCTGAACAGATTTGGAAAAAGCTTGAAGTGCTAGAAATACTGCTCTGAGTTCCAACAGATTGATGTGAAGCAGAGTTTCCTGAGGGGACTACAACCCCTGGGTGGTCAGGTCGCCCATGTGAGCCCCCCACCCCAAGAGGGAGGCATCTGTAGTAAGGATTAAAGAGTGAGACTGAGTGACAAAGGGAACCCCTTGTCTCAGATTGTTCTGATCCTGTCACCACTGTAGGGCCTGGATCAGGGTTCGAGTTACTGGGATCAGTTTGGTCAGAGGGTCCTTCCTTTGAGACCAGAAGGTTCTCAAATGGAACTGAATGTCCCTCATCTGAAATCTTGCTTCCTGCACTACTGCTGTAGAAGCAGCCATGTGCCCCAGGAGCTGTAGAAAATGCCTTGCTGGTCGAGACACCTGCAGAGTGAATGAGGAGGCCAGAGAGACCAGGGTCCTTGCCCTTGTCCAGGGAAGGAAGGCTCTGCCTTCTCTGTGTCTAGCTCTGTGCCTATGAAGGTGAGGAGCTGACAGGCTCTAGAACTGACTTTGGAAGATTTAGAAGGAAACCCAAAGAAGTGAGCAGTTGCTGAGTTATCTGTAAGTGTAACTTGACTTGGTCTGGGGACTGGCCCACTATGAGCCAGTCGTCCAGGTAAGGGAAGATGGCAATCTTTTGCCTTCTTAGAGATGCAACAACCACTGCCAGGCATTTTGTGAACACCCTTGGAGCAGAGGTGAGGCCAAAGGGCATTGCTCTGAACAGGTAATGGCCTGAGGGCAGCTCGAACCTGAGGTACTTTCAATGGGAGCTTCTGATGAGAATATGGAAGTAGGTATCCTTGAGGTCCAGGGACACTAGCCAGTCCCCTGGCCTTAGAGAGGGTAGAATAATTCCCAGAGTCACCATTTTGAATTTTGGTTTTAAAGGGTGCTTGTTTAAATATCTGAGATCCAGGATGGGCCGCCATTCTCCTGTCTTTTTTGGGGTAAGGAAGTACCTGGAGTACAACCCTTTGCCCTGGTGTAGGGGTGGAACCCTTTCCACAGCTCTGAGAGCTAAGAGGGATGAGACCTCTGCCTCTAAGGCAAGTGTCTCTGATGGATTTGCAAGTGGAAAGGATCTGGTTCTCATCTTTGGAAACTTTTTGAAGCTGAGAACCAGTCCCTGGCTTACTACTTCCAGGACCCATTTGTCTGATGTCAGAGACTCCCAGTCCTGGACAAAGTAAGCCAGCCTGCCCCCTACAGGTAGCTGAGAATCAGCCCTGGCAACCCCATCAGGGTGCCTGTTTGGCAGGGGCTTTGGGCTGAGGGGTGGAAGCAGGCCTGCTTGTACCCCGTCTGCCTCTCCCTCTAAAGAACCCCCTCTGGGCATAAGCAGAAGAGGAGGCCTGGGCTTGGTAAAAAGGCCTATGAAAAGGCCTGCTCCTGCCCCTGGGAAGCTGCCTTTGAGGAGTGGCCTGCCTTTCCTTGGCTTGTGCACTCCTATAGGTGGTCCTATACTCATCCATTTTCTTCATGTAATTCTCTGTTTGCTCCCCAAACAGAGAATTACCCACAACAGGAAAATCCATGGCTTTAGTCTGGGGTATCCTGTGACAGGCTAGTACATCTGAGCCAAGCCATTCTTCGAAGTGCCAACGATGTAGCCATGACTCTAGATGGCACATCATTGAAGTCTACTGCAGCATGGAATTGCACCTTGGATGCCTCAATACCATCAGCAGCCACCTGCTCCAGCTCCTTGGCAAGCTGGCCAGGGACCTGTTTTGCTAAAGCCATAACAGTGTCCAATCTGGATTTTTGATACCTAGCAGTATAGGCCATATAATTGGCCTGTCTGAGTCCCAGGGATGCTGCCATGTACTGTTTCTTTGCCATGGCATCAATCCTCCTGGAGTCCTTGTCCGGGGGAGCCAAGGGAATGTTTGCCTTATCACAGGCTGCAGCCTGCACTACCCCAACATGGCTGCATTGTTGTGTAAGGAACTCCGTGTCTGAGCCTGACAATGTATACCTCTTGTCCATTCTTTTATCCACAGGAGGTATAGTGTTAGGAGTCTTTAAAATCTTAAATGTCTGTTTCCCAAAAGATTTGTGCAAGGGAATAGACAGCCTCCTAGACTCTGGGATATCCATCATTTCCACATAGTCAGGCTCCTCCTGGTCATCCACAGCTTCTTCCATAGGAAGCTGGAGGGTTTCAGCCACTTTTTATAAAACATGAAATGGGAGGGGACTCGAAAGCCTAGGAGGAGACACTCTAAAGGTCTGTCTGGGGAGATGTCCGGTCAATGGGCACATCCAGACTTTCAAATCCACATTCACTTACCTCATACTCCTTCCTCCTCCTCCGGTTCATAAAATTCCTCTAAATCATACTCTGAACCGTGGAACCGGCCAACCGCGCCTGTTCGATGGTGCCGGTTCAGTCGAACCGGGAAAGCCACTGAACAATTTGATCGGCTTTGGCTATTTCTTCAGCAGTTGAGAGGAAAGTTTTGGCTCCACACCAGATGATTTTCTTTTCTAGTTCTTTAGCCGAACCGACTTCAGAATCGGCTTTCCTTTTGCCTCAAGAAGTCTCGCCTGGTCAGAGGGCAATTCCTTCTGGTTCAGTTTGAATCAACCGGCTGGCCATCCGGTTCAGCAGACTTTTTGGCCTCCCTTTCCCTGAGCCTACCAACTCTCTTTCTAGGGTAGCTGCAGGAAAATTTTACAAATCTGGCAGTCTGCATTGAGGTGGTCAAACCCCAGACAATAAACGCAGGTGGTGTGGGGCTCAGCCTTGGCAAAGACTTCCCCACACACACTGCAGTGTTGAAACCCAGTGGGTCTGGTTTTTCTTTTGGGTTTCTCAGACATTGTGCCAGTCCTAACCAAACTTACCCTTTTATGGCAATCCACCAGGCAAGACCCTCTTATCGGTTCCTAACCGTGTCACGGGTTGTGGAAAAAAAAACGTAATAAAATCCGTTTTTTTTAGAACCGATAAGAACCGGTAACCACACTCTAAAAGTACAATTTAAGATTTTTTAACAACTTGATCGGTTCAAACCGAACCGATGAACCGTTTACAAGTTCCACACAGAACAGAGTAAAATATAACCTATCTAGTACTCACAAATACCACAGACAGAGACTGAACCGACAGGTTACAGTTTAAATTCGGTCGAAAACCGAGAAAAGCGGTACTTTAACCGACAAATTGAACCGAGCAGAAGGAGAAATCTCCGGAGCGACTGTTCAGTGAGGCAGAGTATAGAATCTGATGGTTTGAGTTTAAACAGCAAGAGACAGAGTCTCAACCGAGCTCAAGCTCAGCGTTCCATGCCTGGCATGGAAACTTAACTCTTTCATCTCCGGGGCAGTTCGAAGGTTGGGACTCACTGCTACTGTCAGAATATAGCAAGACTTCATGTTGTTTGAATGTTTGTTTACATTGTTCATGTTGCAGATACCCTCCTATGTTGTAACAGAGGGTGATAAAAGTGTGGATCCTTTGTATCAACTTTCTGTTACCTGATCACTATGCCTTAGAACCTTGGAATGGCATGTTGCATATGTTCTCTTGACATAATCAATAAATATAAAGTTAGAAAAAGTGAATATCCAGAGATTTCCTGCAGGCACACCAGATGCACCTGAAAATCCCCCCAACCATTCACTGACCCACTGGCACTCCCCTGCCCATCCTTACTGATGGCTGGACAGTGGAGGAAATCTGCTCATGTATGCCCACTACCTTGGCCTAAAAGAACTTGTTTAACCACTCGCACTTCTCAGTGGAAGCAAGTTCACTGTAGCACAGACAATCAGGATGTAATAAACTGTCTATGACCCAGAAACATGCAGCAGGATGGTTCTTCTTAGCGGCAATTACATAAGAGAAGAATGCTTTCCTGACCGTCACAATAGCCTCCTGGTACAGCCTCAAGTACTCCTTCAGGACAAGTCTGTCAGCACCCGAGTGTGATTTCCTCCACTTGAACTCTAATTTCTGACCTGCAGCCTTCATCAGCCAGAGCTCAGATGTAAGCCTTATATATGTTCTCTTGACATAATCAATAAATATAATATAATCCTTTGGTAAGAGGTTTGCAGGTGGACATGGGACTGGTACCAGGGTATCCAGTGCCACAGGTGTATAATCATAGGCTTTAACTACGGTGCTGCTTCCCCTCGTAGAGACCTCAGCCAGCCCCAAAGTGTCCAAAAGACCTAGAAATCTTAATGGATCGTGATCCCGCTTAGAATGCTATTGGATCATTTCTGCAGTGAAGATGGTTTCCTGACCAGCCCAGTAGTGCAGAGGGCTGAGGTGCTGGATGCCTTGCCTCACGCTACACCAGCAACCTGGGTATGGGAATGACCCTGGGTCACCGGAGTGCTGGAGGAACAGGATTGAGCAGCCCTATGGCAGCTCCCTCTCCTGGGAGGTGGTCGCCTCCCGTAGTCCCGCCCACCATCGGGTGGAGGGGTCGGCGCATGAAGGGGGTGTCTGATCAAGATGCATGCATACATGTCTCCACATGGACACGCGGTGCTAGAGACGGGTGTGGGTAAAATGGTGGTAAAAAGCTTAAAATATATATGAAAAAAAAGGTGGCTGGCCCTGCCATTAAACAATATGGAGTAGTGGTCCAGTCAAACAACATACTACAATATAATAATAATAATAATTTTTATTTATACAGCGCCTTTCTATTTCCAAGGTGCCTTACAACTTAAAACAATTAAAAACAACCATTATAAAATCCAATAATACTCAACATAACTAAAGAATCATGATCAGATAAACAATTCAGTTCTCCAAGAAGGCTTTTTGCAAGAGAAAAGTTTTCAGACCTTTCTTAAATTCCTCCACAGAAGTGCACTCCCATAACCGATGGGGTAGAGAATTCCAAAGGGTGGGAGCAGCATAAGAAAAAGCTCTAGAACCAGATGATTTCAAATTCACCCTTGGAATCTCTAGCAACCCCTCATCAGCCGAGCAGAGCGATCGACCAGGGCAGTTGGGTGCCGGAAGTTCTTTCAGATAGACTGGACCCTGACCATGTAGGGCTTTGAAAGTCAGTAAACCGACTTTAAAGGTGATCAGCCACCGTGTTGGTAGCCAGTGCAGTTTGTGCAGCACTGGAGTAATGTGACAGCATCTACTAGAGCCCATCAAAAGCCGGGCTGCTGTGTTCTTCACTAAGTGGGGGCAACGGATTTCAGCCCCTGAAAGCCCTAGGTAAAGGGAGTTGCAGTAGTCCAGGTGCGAGGACACAAAGGTGAGGACCAAAGTTGGGAGGTCGTCAGACAGAACCAGATGCCTAATTCTGGCGATGTTCCTAAGATGGTAAAAGGAGGTCTTGATGACAGCTGACACCTGTGGCTGCAATGTCAGTCTATCATCAAAAACCACCCCCAGGTTACGCACCTGTTCGGAGGTCGGGAGAGAAACTTCGTCAAGAATAATTCCGGAAGGCGCACCAACACCCGACCCCCCAATCTGTCAAACCCAGTCCATAACCAGTACCTCTGTCTTTTCCGAGTTCAACTAACTTCAGCCAGCTAGAATCCATCCACTCCTGGATTTCTTTCAGACAGTTGTTAAAGATCGAGAGAGCTCCATCCTGGTCGGGTGCAAAAGAAAGGTATAGTTGGGTATCATCTGCATAACAGAGAAACCTCAGCCCATACCTTCTTACAAGGTCTCCGAGGGGTAGCATATACACAGCGAATGACATAGGGGACAGTACAGAACCCTGAGGCAACCCACACAACAAATGCCATTG
The DNA here is from genome assembly GCA_016271365.2 of Neoceratodus forsteri. Classification (NCBI taxonomy): domain Eukaryota; kingdom Metazoa; phylum Chordata; order Ceratodontiformes; family Ceratodontidae; genus Neoceratodus; species Neoceratodus forsteri. The sequence goes on from CM057452.1 coordinate 123,373,817, forward strand.
GGTCCGAGGAAAAAGCCCCGGACACAACTCTTTGTGATCTCCCCGTGAGGAACGAAATGAACCATCTTAAGATGGTCCCCGTCCTGCAGTTCTTTCACTTTATCCTCTGCTGCCTTCATTTTAACCCACAAGGGTGCTTTATTCCTGTCCTGGTCCTGCTGCCTGCCATGGGGCTAGAACAGATTTTTTAATTTTTGCAGTACGTAGCCCATAAAGGTAAGCCCCATTTTGGTGGTGGGGGGCTTACATGCAAATGCACTTGATTGTATATTGTTTTATAAATGCTCCTATCAAGTTCAGTTATTTATATACTGTACACTTGTTCCCTGCACATGTCCGCTGCATTCTGTTGTGTGTGTGTTTTACTGTCACATATGTTTACAATTGGAAAGGCTTTGCCTGGAGTTCAATGGCCAATCAGCCAGCCACTCCTACTTCCTGAGCTATATAAGCAGTTCCTCTCAGCCTCATTGTGAAGCACTTTTTTTTTTCAGCCAAAGGCTCTGTCCTGTGAGCTGATTGGGGCCTACCAACCCCCCCCCCTTCCCGCTTGTCTGCTGGCTTCTGTTTTTCTTTCCTGCTTCTGGTTTGTATTGTGCCTTCAGCTGTGCGTGCTTCTTCTGTCTTTGTTCCCTGTTTTCTGTGTTTGTGTGTATTTGTTTTTTTTTTTGGGGGGGGGGCTTTGTTTCTAAGCTCCTGGCATACTGCTGCTCCAGAGCTCATACTACTTGCTTTCAGTTACTCACAACTCAAATTGCTTTCAGTTACAACACTCAAATTCCTTGCAGTGCAACTGCAAACATTATCTGTGTGTTCAGCTCAGCCATAGCTGCTTTCCATGCTGCATACTTAATTGCTTTCACCTGATTCTGGCTCACACTGAACCCTGGCAATACAGCTCAGTCATGCTCAACTCATTCTACTTGCCTCATTGCTGCAGTTCATTGCACTGCCTGTGACAGCTGCTTTCGGAGTATTGTGCCTCCTTTATTTTATGTTTATTGCAGTTTGCAACTCAGTGTACTCAATTCATATGCTACTTCTATCTTTGTACACCTGCTTCAAACTCTGAACCTTGCTATGCAGTTCAGTCCTGTTATTCCCTTTGTACACTGCTGTTCTACTCTGAGGTTAGCTAAAGCTCCTGCTAAGGCTATTAAATTAGCTTTAATATCTGTATGTGGTTCTCGGCCCTTCCATTGCTTCCTTGTTTGTCCTATGGCGGGGACTGGGAGGTGTTTGGGGGGGTCGTGGCCAATGTGGCTAATTATTTCTGTTCTAAATCCTGTTTTCACTGCCAAAAATCCTCAGAGTTTGTCATCTTGATTTGGCTTTGAAATGCCAGTCTGGCTTGCCCCACTATTCAGTGCTGTTTCATTGCCCTATGTTATGCAGACCTACGTGCAGGTCCACTTGTTACTCTGTTTACTGACCTACGTGCAGGTCCACCCTTACTTACGCAATCATTGCTCCTTGCTTACACAAACCATGGCTTCATGCCTACTGCCATCCACTTGGCTTCAGCCTCTGGGATTCTGCTGCACTCAGTTCTGCATTCGACCTTGCAAGATCTCAGCACTCAATGCTCATTATGATCTCAACACACCGTGCTCATTCAACTCACCAGCTTTTCAGCTCTCAGTCAATTTCTGGGGCATGCCAGCCATTCTATTCTGGTGCAGGGTTCCTGCTGCTGATGGTCTCGCTCTGCATTTAGTCCACATCTTGAGTGTGTCCAACTTGGGGTGGGATCCTTCTCTCTTAGCCCATAGCTGGGAATGTCCTCGCCCTGGGCTTGGCTTTAGCTGCCTGCTATGTGACAGCAGCTCCTGGTGTAGAATTTAAATCTAGCGGTGAAGGATGGTTACGACGATCTCCTTTGGCTCTAGTGTTCCACTATAACGGTTAGCCATTGATTTTAGTGGTTTCCCTAGAAAGGCACCTTCACTGCATTCTCCCTATGACTGCCTCTGTTTCACCTGGATTGAGTTTAGGGTGGGTAGGCCAGGTGAGTACCTCAGCAGTCATTGCTCTCCTCCTGCACCTTGGTTGCACGTTTTGTTGCAGAGTTTTCTCGTAGCCTTCCATGGCGTTCCCGCTAGAGGGTTTGAGTGAGAGCCTTCCTCCAAATTGGAATATTTTCCACCTCCCTTTAATTGGGTTTTCCAAATTGCAGCTGCAGAGCCGTCACTAAATAAACAATCCTAAGCCCGGAGGGAAGGCGATCTAGACCTTGGATCCCCAGAGATTTTCGCCTCATAGGGTTTTTTTCTCTCCTCCGTTGCCTCAGGTCATAACTGTTAGTTAGCATAGTAGTGTCCCCTAGTTTTTTTAGGTAGGTTCTGCTGTTGGACAGAGGAGGAAGATGTCCTGCCATGCTCTTTCTCCTTAGAGAATCCCCTCATTCTCAACGCAAACCATTAGTATTATGCATCTTAAAATTTGCAGCATCCTGAATAAAATCACCCCCTCCAACCGTACATCCTCTCCCTACGCCCTGATATCCTTATTATCTCTGAAACATGGCTGAAACCCCATAACCTGGATGCTGAATTATCCATCTCTGGCTACTTCCTCATGTGACATGACCGCTCGGGGAGAAAGAAGGGTGGGGCATTGCCATGTTCATCTCCTCCAAGCTACAATTCGCACCAGTCCAACTCCCCAAACCAACACATCCCATTGACTCCCTCCTACTCAATATATCACTCCCCCACTCTATCCCAATATATGTAGCAGGGTCCTACTGCCCACCGGACACCCCCTTGTACGTCATCCTAGAACACCTAGGCACACTAAAATCACTCGCTTCAAGGGGTAAACTACACATACTTGGAGATTTCAACAATAACTGACTCTCCAATACCAACTCTAAGCTCAAAAACCAAGTGTCTGCACTAAACCTATCCCAACAAATCACGGAACCCACTCGCTTGAATCATAAGTCTCTTAACCACTCTCTCGACTGGACCCTCACCACACACCCCCATCGGGTCCTAAAAGCAGGCATCCTACCAGATTCCTTAAGCGATCATCACATGATTTATATAGTAACGAAAATATTCAAGCCTCAGGTGCTGCCCCCATGAATACTTCTCACCAGATCCTACAAATCACTAGACCTTGCTGCACTCCTACATGATCTCTCTTACACTGATTGGTCATTCATCCAACACACTGCCTCCATTGACTCAGCCCTGGAATTTTTCAAATCAAAATTTCTCACAACCTGGGACTTCTATGCCTCTCTCAGACAAGCCCGAGTAAGGGGCGCCCACCTACCCTGGTTAAACGCAGCCATTATCAAACAACTCCACGATAGGGACAAGGCCTGGAAATCTTACAAGGTAATGGGCACATAGGCAGCACTCCATCACTACGGCACACTCCGAAATGTATGCACTGGGATAATTCATCAGGCCAAAGCAAACTACTTTAAGGTCTCTTTCCACTCAAACCTCAACCTCCCAGCGAAATTCTGGAAGGCAATGAAATCGTTGCTCTCTCCCCCTTTCCAGCCACCCACTCCTGCCCTTAATGTCACTGGCTCCATGGTCACTAACTCGGGTGATGTGACCTCTGTTTTCAACACATTTTTCACTAACTGTGCCTCCTCCCTTCTATCCACAAACTCGCACCCCCCTATGACCCTGCCACCCACCATGCCACCCCCACCCCAGTCCTCCCGATTCTCATTTTGTCTAGTCTCCACAGCCGAAGTACTAACAGCCCTGTGGTCACTCAATCCTTCCAAAGGTAAATTCCCCTCCAGCCTTGACTCCAAAATGCTATACCTATCTGCCCCAGCCATCGCCTCCCCACCGGCCTCCCTCTACAATCTCTCTTTCTCACTCGCCAAAATCCCAGCTGAATGGAAGCATGCTACAGTCATTCCTCTCCCCAAAGGTGGTGATCCCTCCTCACCAGGCAATTATCGCCCTGTCTCTCTGCTCCCTATTCTAGCCAAAATTCAGGAACAACTTGTTCTCTCCCAACTATCTGCCTTCCTTGACTCCCCCTCCTTTCTCTCACACTACCAGTCTGGCTTCCGGAAATCGCACTCCACAATCACCTCCCTTCTAAGGATAACAAACGACATCCTCACTGGCATGGATAGAGGACATGTCACCTCTGCTATCTTCATTGACCTAGCTAAGGCTTTGACACAGTCTCCCACTCTCTCCTGTTAGCTAAACTCGCCCTCGCCGGCCTCTCAGGTGAGGCCACCAGCTAGTTTTATTCGTACCTGGCAGGGAGGCAACAAGCAGTTAGAACTGGATCACACACCTCTGCCCCCCCCCCACCTGTCACAACAGGCGTTCCCCAAGGCTCGGTCCTTGGTCCGCTACTCTTCTTCATCTTTCTAAATGACCTGCCCTCAGTGTGTCCTCTCTCATCCTTAGACATGTATGCTGACGACACTGTGCTATATGTCACAGGTCCCTTCCCTGCCACAGTGTCATCCAGACTCCAAGAGGATTTTAACGCAATCCAGCTCTGGTTCTGCTCTAACCAGCTATTTCTCAACCCAAAGAAAACTGTCTCAGTCACCTTCAAGACTAGGCAAAGGCTCTCCCGGGCCGTCACTCCCCACCTGTCACACTTTAGATGGGACCCTCTTGGAGACCTGCACCTCGTTCAGATACCTTGAGGTTTGGCTCGATCAGCACCTCGACTTCTAAGTCCATATTGAAGCAATCCACAAAAAACTTCACCCGAAACTGGGAGCCCTATATTGGAATAGAGGTTGCATTCCCCTGCCCACCTGCAAAGAAATAGTTCAGAAAATGATACTCCCGTTGTTCGACTATGGGGACATAGTCTATAGCATGGTCCCAAGCCCTCCCTTGCCAGGCTTGACCCCCTTTTCCACTCTTTCTGCCACTTGCCCTGCACCGCCCACCCACAACTCACCACTGTGACCTCTACAGGTCTCTAGATCTACCTTCCTTACAGGATCAGAGAATGGCGCATTGCGCTAGGATAACAGCGAAATACTGAACCCAATCTCTCCCTCCCTCGCCTTGCAACTACCTTGGAGGCCCAAACTCCTTCCGATTACTCCCTCTGTAATACCAACTCCAGGCTCCTCTCCCTTCCACGTATGTCCTCCACCAAAGGCCAACGAGCTTTCAAGTACCGTATGCCTTACGTATGGAACTCCCTCACAGCTGAGCTCAGACACTCCACCTCCACTCAGCAGTGCAACCATCTCCTCAGACAGCATTTCACCACCGCCTGCTCGTGCAGCTAGCCCCGTAAGGCAGCCGTATGTCCTATGCCTGTTGTTTAGCCTGTCCGTTGCTTCTAATAGTTATCAATCCTCAACTGCTATGGCACTTGGCCTCAGGGCTAGCTCTTATTCTCTATTTTGCACTATTAAGTATTCACTTTAAAGCATTCCCCTGCCAAGAGGCAGGTGGTAACTGTACAATGTGTTTCTCTCATTACTGCAATGTGCTTCATTCTTGTAATGTTTGTATTTTTGTTTATTGGCTATCCTAATCCCCTTCCCCCAGGATGCATCCAGAATCGAGCGTTGCACCGCTCAGTATGCCTTCCTGGTGAAACTCTTAAATAAATAAATGCTACGCAAACCTGGGCATTTCATTACGTTATCAAACTGAGCATCTCATTAAGTTATTAAACTGTCTATGCTTCTCTACTATGTTACAGTTATTGCTCCTCTGTCACAGTTGCTGCTTGCTCACAAGCTGTGTGTCACCTCCTTCTTTGGGATATGATTGCACTACATTTCCTTTGGGGATTTCTAAGGTACCTTTAGCCACGGGAATCGCCTCGAGGCACCTCTAGGGGTGGAACCCTCTCCGAGGGTTCTTTGCCTTTTGTACCCCTACAGGGTACTAATTCCTCTGGAATAGAGAGTGTGAATGGCCAAAAACAAAACAAACTAACACAGTTGCACCAGCATAACACTATACTGGCTGCGCAGGACAGTGAATTGGAAAGGCTTTGCCTGGAGTTCAATGGCCAAGCAGCCAGCCACTCCTACTTCCTGAACTATATAAGCAGTTCCTCTCAGCCTCATTGTGAAGCACTTTTTCTTTGCCCCACCATCCTCCCCTCCTCCTCCAGCAGTGGCACTCTCTCCTTCAGGGGAATTCTAAGGTTTCTTTAACCATGGGAATCATCCTGTGGCACCTCTGGGGTGGAACCCTCTTCGAGGGTTCCTTGCCTTTTGTACCCCATACAGTGTGGTAATTCCTCTGGAACAGAGAGTGCGAACAGCCAAAAACAAAACAAACTAACACAGTTGCACAAGCATAACACTATACTAGCTGCGCAGGACAGTGAACTGTTTTTATTGTTTCACACCAAACAATGGTCAGGTATCCAATTTGAAGTGCGAAGGCAATCAATGTAATCGTGGAAGCAAACATGACAAACAAAATGCAAAACAGCACTTGAGAATATGGCAGGTGGAAACAAGTGAGCTGATCATTACCCATTTCATCTCTGCACTGAGGCTTTAACACAGAGCAGCAGAGGTCAGATCGAAGGTTCAAGAGCTGGTTAAGCTCACTACTATCGGTATTATACCAAAAAGCACATTAGCTAACCCTTGGAAACACTGGTACTCAAAACATAATTTACTCTGGGGAGGATTTCCCTTCCCCGACTCAGGGTGCTCACCTTTATAACTGTACATGCTCTGCTGTAGTCATTTTTTGATACTGCGTCCCACTAGCACTAGTTCTGGTGGTGATGGCCTGTAACCCAGGCTCCTGAAAGTCACCGCCCCTCTCATTGCCTCCCCCTTAACCAACATTTTTAACTTGTCAATATGCTATGGCACAGTTCCCAACATCTGGAAGATAGTGAGAATTACTCTTATTCTTAAAAAGGTGATCCTAAAGACATTTCCAACTATCGTCCCATAGCCATTCTTTCTGTGCTCGGTAAAATCCTGCAAAAATTAGTGGCAACCCAAACCATAGCATATCTCCAGAAGCAGAACCTCCTCTCTGGTGCTCATCATGGCTTTCACAAAGGCCACAGTACTTCTACTGCCCTCCAAAAACTTACAAATGACATTTATGCTGCTATGGAATCCGGTCTCTTGACAGGTGCTGTCTTCACTGACTTAACCAAGGCTTTTTAACCATACCCTTCTTACTAAACTTTGTTCTCTTGGTTTCTCCACCAAAATGGTAACCTGGTTCAATACCTATATTTCGAACTGGAAGCAGGCTGTAGCATTTAACTCCGGCCATGTCTGATCTTTCTCCCATACATATTGGTGTTCCCCAAGGCTCCGTACTTGGCCCATTACTGTTCACAGTTTTCATAAATGACCTCCCATCGCTTGTACCAACCTGCTCTTCCTTGCTCTATGCAAATGACCTTGTCATCTACCACCATGCTAGAAGCATCTCTGATATTAACCACTCCTTAGCCTCGAATTTTTTAAGCATACAATCCGGGCTAACTGTAAACAATCTTGTTCTTAATGTAAGCAAAATGCATTCCATGCTCTTCGGCTCTCCTGCCAGACTCAAAGTGAATCAAAACTCCCTCAAAATATTGTGTGCTGATGGTTCTCTTTAATTTGCACTAGCTCCTTCAAAAACCTGGGCACACTTCTCAATGAATCCCTGGATTTCGATCTCCATATCACCGCCACATGCAAATCAGTTTATGCTAAGATCAGAGGTGCCTACCGAACTAGCTATGCCCTAACCTCATCGGCCAGGCTTGCTGTGACACAAGGCCATCCACTCCCGGCCCTGGCCTATGGCTCAGTCACCTACCTAGGCACAACTAAGACCTCCCTCCATAAGTGGGATGCCACCTATAATAACATCTGCCGCTATGCCTCTGCATCACCACATTACAAACACCACTGCCAGCTCTCTGTTGACCTAAAATGGCCCAGCCCTGCTGCCCATCAACTCCTGTCCTATGGCTCTCTAATCAACAGTATAACCAGATCAGGCCTCCCCAACTCCCTCACCTCCTTGCTTCACTCCCAATCCCCCCTCCTATGGGCTCCGATCCAATGACCAAGCCCCTCTCTACATCCCCAGATGCAAAACTACTATGGGTGCATGAGCTTTGTCATACACTGCCTTCAAATACTAGAATTTAGCCAGCCCAGTGGCGCTGAGGGTTGAGGCACTGGACACCACACTGGCAACCCGAGTTTGGGAGCGAGCTCGGGTGCCGGGGGTTGGCAGGGGAGGGATTGGATTGAGCGCCTGCTGGGCTGCTCTCTTATCCTGGGGGGAAGGTACTGGGAAGTCCGGCACTCCGGTGGCCCCTGGTGGAGATTGAGGGCACTGCAGAGCACTAGGCTGCACGTACACAGCGTGGCCCGATGCTGGCAGGGTTGCCGTGCGCCAAGAAGTTGGGGGACGTGCACCATGCATGGGGAGAGGGCGTAACATGGGGAAAAAGCTCTCTTCTGCTGGATAGGCGACAGCTTCCTCCAGTGCCGCCGCCACGTGCCCAACGCTGGTCTCCCGTCACTGCCCCTTTGATCTTTCTGGGGCTGTAGGGCCCTAGTTCCCCTGAGTGTCGTAATGTCCTTGAAAATGATGGGGGACACAGCAGGCAGTAGAGCAGTCAGGCCAGTGGGTAAGCCTGAGAGAGTTCCAGCTAGGAGAAAGAGAGATAAAGAGAATCTAAAAAAAAAAAAATAAAATACTGGAATTCTACCCCCCAAGCTATTCGCCGAGCTTCTACCCATACTGGTTTTAAGAAGCTCCACCGTGATCACCTACGTGCTTCATACCTCTGCACGTTTCCATTCACTTTAGCTTATTCATCCTCTCTATCTCTCACCCTTCCCTTTCCCTCACCTCACCTTCTTACCCTCCCCCGTATGCTTTTCATCCTTCTCCCCTTTTCTCTGCTTCCTACCACCTCCTCCACCTCCTCTTCTTTTCTACTCTTTCAAAGCTTAATGGCGTCGTTATGGCACTTACTGTATATTGTACATAACACCGGGTTCGACCAACACTGTACTGTGTTTATTTCACCCTTTTGCACTTGTTTATAGTTTGACACTGTCATAACTGTATGGTTTATATTTTGACTTTGTCCACCTCTGTATTTGTCCCATCTCCAAGCTGTTGGTATTCTGATCTTTTTCCCACTGTTTAACCTGTTCTGTGTGCTGCGTCACATTACATGGGTACATAGACAGTGTCGGCAGATAAGGGCCTGTGGCCCACCCAGTCTGCCCATTTGAGCTTCTAAGTTCAGTTTATGTTTTCCTAGAAGTCTGTTGCCCCGTACCCCTGACCTCCAGAATTCCTTTATGTCTGTCCCATGCATTCTTAAATTCCGTGATTGTTTCAGCCTCCACCACTTCCTCTGGCAGGGTGTTCCACTTGTCCACCACTCCGCTCTGTGAAGAAATTCTTCCTCACACTTCCTCTGAATCATCCTCCCTCCAACTTCATCCCATGCCCTCTAGTCCTGGAACATATTTTTCGCTTAAAAATAGTGTATTCCTGCACCCTGTTCCTCTCTGTAAGATACTTGTATGTCTCTATCATATCCCCTCTCTCCCTCCTCCAGGGAGTACAAATTCAGTTCCTTCAACCTGTCCTCATAGGACTTGTGATGCAATCCATGTACCATCTTTGTTGCCCTCCTCTGAACCTTCTCTACCCTGTCTCTGTCCTTATGTAGGTAAGGTCTCCAGAACTGTACACTGTACTCCAGGTGGGGCCTCACTAGTGTCTTGTATAGTGGAATTATGACCTCCCTTTTCCTGCTGGTGATGCCCCTGCCTATGCATCCCAGCATCCTATTTGCTTTACCTGCTGCCTTGTCACACTGTTTCTCTACCTTGAGGTCATCAGAGATGATAACCCCAAGAGCCCTTTCCTGCTTGGTGCATGCTATATCCTCACCCCCAACTGATATATTGTGCCAGGGTTTTTGTGCCCTATATGCATTATCTTGCACTTCTTTGCATTGAATTTCAACTGCCAAACCCCTGACCATTCTTCAAGTTTCTGCAGGTCCCTTCTCATTCTGTCTACACCCTCTGGTGTGTCTACTCTGTTACAGAGCTTTGTGTCATCAGCAAACAGTGAAATTCTGCCCTAGGTCCCATAATGTCACTGATGAAGATGTTGAATAGGACCGGTCCCAGCACTGATTCCTGTGGTACCCCACTGGTCACTCTTCCCTCTGTGGAGTGACAGCCACCACCACCCCTGTGTCCTGTCACCCAGCCAGTTACCTACCCACCACACTACTGTCCTGCCCACACCCATATTCCCAGTTTGTATAATAGTCTTCTATGTGGCACAGCGTCAAAGGCCTTGCTGAAGTCCAGATAGGCCATGTCCACTGCCCTCCCCGATCCACCTCCCTAGTCACCCAGTCAAAAAATTCAACGAGGTTGGTCTGACATGACCTACCCCTGGTGAAACCATGCTGTCTTGGGTCCTGTAGTCCATTGACAACCAGATGTTCCACCAATCTCTCCTTCAGTAGTGCTTCCATGATCTTCCCCACTACTGAGGTGAGGCTGACTGGTCTGTAGTTCCCCGCTTCCTCTTTGTTCCCACTTTTGTATAAGGAGACTACATCTGCTGTCCTCCAGTCTTTGGGTACTTCCCCTGTTTCCAGTGATCGGCTAAACAGGATAGCCAGAGGTTCAGCCACCACCTCTCTTAGTTATTTAAGGACCCTGGGTGCACCCATCTGGCCCCATTGCTTTATCAACTCTTATTACTTCCAATTCCTTCAGGACCCTTTCGAGTAAAGGGACTTGTGTCCATTTCTGCACCATTCTCACCCCTTGTACTCCCTTCAGACCCATTACCCTCCTCTTCCTCAGTAAAGACTGAGCAGAAATACCTGTTCAATATGTCAACTTTACTGTTGTCATCCTCCACACAGCCTCCATCCTCTCCCTTCAGTCTCACTATCCCTCCCTTTGCCTTTCTTTTTTCACTTACATAGAAACATAGAAACATAGAATTTGACGGCAGATAAGGACCGCTTGGCCCACCCAGTCTGCCCATTTCCCTACCTACTGGATAAGCTGCAGATCCTAGTTAACCAGCAGCCTACTTCTTTCTACCCCCACCCCCCCAGAGTCCAGGATAAATCTGCTCCTAGTTGATGCTGCTGCTGCTGGGATGCTCCAGTCCACATCTGGAATATTGAAGTCTCCAACCAGTACTACTTATGTACCTGTAAAAGGTTTTGTCCCCTCTACCCACTGATTTTGCAATGTGTTCTTCTGTCTGAGCTTTGGCTTCCCTTACTGACCTCCCTGCCTCCTTTTGCTTCTCCTGGTACTTCCCCCTATCCCCTTCTGCCGTTGTCTTTTTGTATTGCCTGAATGCAATCTTTTTGGCTTTCACTTTCTTTGCTACCTCTTTGGAAAACCATAATGGTATCCTCTTCCTTTTCCTCTTGCTAACATGCTTAATGCATAATTCTGTTGCTCTTGTAATCCCCATTTTAAATACTGCCCACTGTTCCTCAACCCCTGATTCCTGCCCCATTCCCCTTAATGCCTCTTTCAAGTATCTCCCCATTTTCCCAAGTCTGCCCCCCTAAAATCCAGGATATGTGTTTTTGTGTGGTTTGGTTCTGCTCTTTCTGTGATTTCAAACTACAATGATTGGTGGTCACTATTCCCCAGGTGCTCCCCCACTGTTACCCCATCACACTGTCCCTGTTTGTGAGCACAAGGTCCAGTATTGCCTTTTGCCAAGTTGGTTCCATGATCAGTTGCTTGAGGAAGGCACCCAACCTGAAGAGAGTCCAGGATAAATCTGCTCCTAGTTGATGCTGCTGCTGCTGGGATGCTCCAGTCCACATCTGGAATATTGAAGTCTCCAACCAGTACTACCTCACCCTTGTCTGTCATCCTTTGGATGGCTAGCATCAGCTCCCTATCTGTTTCTTCCTCCTGGGCTGGTGGTCTATAGACCACACCTATGCGGATGGCTGGCCTCATTTTCCTTTCCAGCTTAACCCACAGTATTCTCTCCCCCATTTTGTTCCTCCTGGATCTCTGTGGCCCTTATGTCATTTTTCACATACAGTGCCACTCCTCCTCCCTTCCTGCCTGCTCTGTCTCTTCTGAATATGATGTAGCCAGGTATGGCCATCTCCAAGTCATGGTTATCATAACACCAGGTTTCAGTGATGGCCACAATGTCCAGGTCTGACTGCACCTTGACAGCCTCCAGATCTTCCATCTTGTTGCTAAGGCTCCTGGCATTGGCACACATGGCTTTCCATGATTTGACCTCCCTAGACTGTTTCGCTGTTCTACTCCAGCCCCTTCCTTGGTTGTCCTTTATCCCTGGTTCTCCTTGCTCTCTGTCCTTCTGCTGAATTTTGCCCCTTTTCTGCCGATCCACCTCTTGGGTGCTAATCTCCATCTTTTGCACACTGCTTTGTAGAGATAGCCACTCCTCCGGTTCACTGGTTCCACTGCCAGCTGTGGGGGGTGAGCAAGCAGGTACCCTCCTTGCTGGCCTGCCACTCCCCTTTGCTAGTTTAAATGCTTGTCAATGTAGCACTTAAACTTATCATTGAGTGCTTGGATTCCCCTCCAGGATGGATGCAGGCCATCAGGCTTGAACAAACCTCCATCCCTCCAGGTGGATCCCCAGTCACCAATGATTCCAAACCCTCCTCACAGCACCAGTTCTTCAACCATGAGTTAAAGTTCCTGTGCATGCACCCTATATTCTCCCTGTCTCTCACAAGTAGTACTTCTGAGAAAGTGACAGAAGTAGCTACTTGCTTGAGACCCTCCCCATTTCCTAAACTCTCCTGAACTTCCTTTGGCTCCCCATTTGCCAGGTCATTAGTACCTAGGTGGATAATGACATCCAGCTCACCCTCCTGTCTTGCCTTCCCAGTGATCCCCAGGATCTTCCTTCCATCCCTCCACGCCGTGGCACCTGGTAGGCACCTCACCTCCCTGTCCTCCCCCTCCTGTGTTCCTAGCTGGACCCCTCTTATGATGGAGTCCCCTACCAGGATTCGCTTCCTCCTCCTCTGGGGTCCACTGCTCTCCCCGCTGAGGTCACCTCCTTGGCTAACCTCCACATCCTTTCCTTCTACTTTTCTGGGTACCTCTATTTGGTTGTCCCCATTTGCCAGTGTGGCATATGAGTTCTTGAGTGGAATAGGATCTGGGATGTGCCTCTGGCTGACCGCTCTAACCCTCCCTGAGCCCACTGTCATCCAAGTGCTCCTCGTTCTCGGTATCCTTTGAGGCAATTGCATTGGACTGGGTGGTCTCTGGATAGGGGTGATGGTACTCCTGACCCAGTTTACTTCTGCTCTGAGCCTGGCTACCTCATCCCACAGTCCAGAGAGATGCATGCAGATAGGGCAGCACCTCAGTGTCCAGAAGGTCTGCCTGAATATGACTGCCCCACAGCCACTGCATTGCACCACTCCCCAAATTATATTGCAGTTCCACTACTTGTCTGTTACTGAAGCTCTCCTAGTTCCCTTTTTATTAATTTACTGTCCTAAAAATCCTGCCACTGATCCTCAGATACGTTTCTTTTAAAAAAAAAAAATAAACCAATAAATAAATAAATGAGTCAAAACACTTGTGCTGAGGGTGGGCTTCTTCCCCCTTATGCCCCTCCTACTCCACACCCCTTACTATCCCCTGTGTTTAGCTCCTGTCAATCAGATTTAACAGGGCATATAATTAAGAGTTGGGGGAAGGGGAGGAAGGGGGCAGCAATTAAAGACAGCAAAGAAATACACCACCACTACGTTTTAAATTTTCAACAGCCCCAAAACAATTCTAAGTAAAGACAGCAAAGAAATTAGAGTGTCACTAAAAGCCCACAATCTAAGTTTAAAAGAAAAATAACAATTACCAGTTGCTGTAAAGCACTGAACTGAGTATGTTTCCTTCTGCTTCTGGCTTCTTCTGAGAAAAGAAAACTCACTTGCTACCTGAACTCTGGCTAAGCCCCACCTCCAGTTATCATGTAGCTGAGGTCAGAGGCCAGGCAATTAACACCCCTCACCCAAACTACAGGGCAAGTCCCTGGACCCTTGGAATGCTCTGCCTGGTGAGCTGGTTCAGAGATCCACAGTGGAGAGCTTTAAGAGAGGGTGGGACAGACACAGAAAGTGGATGTATCAGATGATGGCCTGTCCCGGGGGGGTGGGGATGGATGATAGGGGTTTCTGGAGCACAAGGGATGGGAGGGTCTCGGCACCCAACTAAGGATCTAGGTTCGAGCAGACTTGATAGACCATAAGGCCTAATCTGCTGGCAAATAGTATGTTAGTATGTTAGTAAGTCAGACAAGCCAAGACTAAATTTGCAGCAATTAAAGAGAGCAAAGAAATACACCACCACTACGTTTTAAATTTTCAACAGCCCAAAAACAATTCTAAGACAGCAAAGAAATTACAGTGTCACTAAAAGCACACAATCTAAGTTTAAAAGAAAAATAGCAATTACCAGTTACTGTAAAGCACTGAACTGAGTATGTTTCCTTCCTCTTCTGGCTTCTTCTGAGAAAAGAAAACTCACTTGCTACCTCAACTCTGACTAAGCCCCACCTCCAGTTATCATGTAGCTGAGGTCAGAGGCCAGGCAATTGACACCCCTCACCCAAACTACAGGGCAAGTCAGACAAGCCAAGACTAAATTTGCAGCAATTAAGACAGCAAAGAAATACACCACCACTATGTTTTAAATTTTCAACAGCCCAAAAACAATTCTAAGTAAAGACAGCAAAGAAATTACAGTGTCACTAAAAGTCCACAATCTAAGTTTAAAAGAAAAATGAAAATAGCAATTACCAGTTACTGTAAAGCACTGAATTGAATATGTTTCCTTCCCCTTCTGGCTTCTTCTGAGAAAAGAAAACTCACTTGCTACCTCAACTCTGACTAAGCCCCACCTCCAGTTATCACATAGCTGAGGTCAGAGGCCAGGCAATTAATACCCCTAACCCAAACTACAGGGCAAGTCAGACAAGCCAAGACTAAATTTGCAGCAATTAAAGACAGCAAAGAAATACACCACCACTACGTTTTAAATTTTCAACAGCCCAAAAAAAATTCCAAGTAAAGACAGCAAACAAATTACAGTGTCACTAAAAACACACAATCTAAGTTTAAATGAAAAATAACAATTACCAGTTACTGTAAAGCACTGAATTAAATATGTTTCCTTCCCCTTCTGGCTTCTTCTGAGAAAAGAAAACTCACTTGCTACCTTAACTCTGACTAAGCCCCACCTCCAGTTATCACATAGCTGAGGTCAGAGGCCAGGCAACTGACACCCCTCACCCAAACTACAGGGCAAGTCAGACAAGCCAAGACTAAATTTGCAGCAATTAAAGAGAGCAAAGAAATACACCACCACTACGTTTTAAATTTTCAACAGCCCAAAAACAATTCTAAGTAAAGACAGCAAAGAAATTACAGTGTCACTAAAAGCCCACAATCTAAGTTTAAAAGAAAAATAGCAATTACCAGTTACTGTAAAGCAGTGAATTGAATATGTTTCCTTCCCCTTCTGGCTTCTTCTGAGAAAAGAAAACTCACTTGCTACCTCAACTCTGACTAAGCCCCACCTCCAGCTATCACATAGCTGAGGTCAGAGGCCAGGCAATTAATACCCCTCACCCAAACTACAGGGCAAGTCAGACAAGCCAAGACTAAATTTGCAGCAATTAAAGACAGCAAAGAAATACACCACCACTACGTTTTAAATTTTCAACAGCCCAAAAACAATTCCAAGTAAAGACAGCAAAGAAATTACAGTGTCACTAAAAGCCCACAATCTAAGTTTAAATGAAAAATAACAATTACCAGTTACTGTAAAGCACTGAATTAAATATGTTTCCTTCCCCTTCTGGCTTCTTCTGAGAAAAGAAAACTCACTTGCTACCTTAACTCTGACTAAGCCCCACCTCCAGTTATCACATAGCTGAGGTCAGAGGCCAGGCAACTGACACCCCTCACCCAAACTACAGGGCAAGTCAGACAAGCCAAGACTAAATTTGCAGCAATTAAAGAGAGCAAAGAAATACACCACCACTACGTTTTAAATTTTCAACAGCCCAAAAACAATTCTAAGCAAAGACAGAAAAGAAATTACAGTGTCACTAAAAGCACATAATCTAAGTTTAAAAGAAAAATAGCAATTACCAGTTACTGTAAAGCAGTGAATTGAATATGTTTCCTTCCTCTTCTGGCTTCTTCTGAGAAAAAAAAACTCACTTGCTACCTTAACTCTGACTAAGCCCCACCTCCAGTTATCACATAGCTGAGGTCAGAGGCCAGGCAATTAACACCCCTCACCCAAACTACAGGGCAAGTCAGACAAGCCAAGACTAAATTTGCAGCAATTAAAGAGAGCAAAGAAATACACCACCACTACGTTTTAAATTTTCAACAGCCCAAAAACAATTCTAAGTAAAGACAGCAAAGAAATTACAGTGTCACTAAAAGCCCACAATCTAAGTTTAAAAGAAAAATAGCAATTACCAGTTACTGTAAAGCATTGAATTGAGTATGTTTCCTTCCCCATCTGGCTTCTTCTGAGAAAAGAAAACTCACTTGCTACCTCAACTCTGACTATTGTATTGTGTATTTTACTTGTATCCTCTTGGGTCGTGCCTGAAAATAGGCATTCCAATGCCTAGTGTACCCACCCGGTTACCAAAAGCAAGCAAATAAATAAATAATTATTGCTTCTTTCTTCATGTATTATTTGTAAATTTATCCTGTATGACTTTTTCACATAGTCCACTTTGTATGTTCAGTTACTTTTGTTCTTCTGGTGTTTTGTTATGGTGTTTCTCACTGCACCATTTGGATTTGTGCCACTGTTTTTCCTCCCACTTGTACTCCCCTGCCCCGGCTCATACCTGGAAATGAGCCTCAGCTCCATGGGCCTTTCCTGGTCAACAAATTTCAAAGAGAAAAACTAAAAATAATTTGTCCGATCCTAATGCAAAGTTTCTTGATTCTGCTACAATCTCTAATTAAAGAGATTCACTAAAGTAAGTGGAGGTAGATGTGCACCACACAGATCAGTGCCTTACCTCCATGAACTGCTTCTGATCCATAGTTGTCATAAAAATATTCAACTCCTTACTAGAAAAATCACTTGTAAAATTCTCCCAACTGGGACACATGCACTTCCTGATTCAAAGATCCGCCCCCCGCACTGCCCCACGCTCAGACTTTATGATGTGATGACAGGGCCAGCACGGGGACACACTATAGTCTATGGAGGGAATGTTAAGAACAATTTTATATATTACATTGATCATGTGGTGATTAAACGAGGGCACCGGGTGACTAACTAAAGCCTTGTTAATCGCCCGGTGCTCTCATTGAAACACCGCATGATCAATGTAATATATAAAATTGTTCTTAAAGTTACCCCCCCATAGACTATAATATAACACATCCTTGTACTCTCCCTCTCATCATGTCATAAAGTTGTCTGAGTGTGGGGCGGAAGAGATCGTTGCATACCCTGATTTTGGCTGTATCAGCTCTATGCTTGCTATGGAAACCAGATTGAAATGGCTCAAAGAGATCATTCTTTTCAAGATGGCTCATCAGTTGGGTTTACTCACATTCTGCACAACCCTGGCCAGAAAGGGAATGCTGGAGACAGAACAATAATTGGCAGGTATGTCGGGATCTAATGATGGCTTCTTAAGAAGAGGCTTCACCACCGCCCTTTTTAAAGGCATTGGCAGCAACCCCTCCTGCAGAGAAGCATTGACGATACCCATCAGTGCTGGAACCAACTGCCCCCACTTAGCCTTAAGCCAGGGGAGGCATTAGGCACATGCAATCCATGCATTTGCATGGGACCCCCAGTCAGCAAGAAGTCCTCTGGCCCTGCCATTCCCCACCCCCTGCTGATAACACTGTCAGGGGCTCTGCTATCGAGCTTTGCATGGGGAGTCCTGCAGGGCAAAAGCCTCCACTGCCTTAAGCAGCTGTGTAGGTGCAGGGTCCAAAACACACACATGGTGCATCCCAAACCTATGACCACCTTGAGGACCTCCTCCTCATACAATTACTGAAATTTCCCCAGAAGAGGCCACCACACAGTGTTGATTCTTCCTTCTTGCAAGTCTTTTTATGTTGGCGTGCTTGTGCAGCCAACATCTTGCAGCAGTGCAGATATGGAGGCACAGTCACTGTTGGGCGAATGCAGGGCACGCATCAGTAGGTGCGTCCCTCATTCCCCAATCAGCCTGCATGCCGGTGCCACACCATGCATACATAATGTTGTGAGCACATCTAAGGAAAGGTCTGCTGCAATCCGAGCAAAGCTCATCAGACGCAGTGGACCTCCCAATGTGCTCAGCCACATTGTAAACATGGCGGCCACCCAACTGCCAACTTCGGGGGTGCCCAATCCCACTGCCGGCTTACTGTGGCCCCAATGCATGTGCCGACGGGGGAGCCCACATCCCGCTGGCATAAAAAACTCCCCCCTCATTTGTTATATGCTGAGGGGGGTGTCCAATCCCCCTCAGCTCTTGCCCCCCCACTTTCCTTGTGTGCTGACGGGGGTGCCCAATCCCCGTCGGCATAAATTAACCCCCCCTTTGTTGTGTGCCAATGAGGGTTCCCACTCCCCCATCGGCTGCAGTACCCCACAAACAGTTAGGTGGCACGCTGGGAGCCCACCCTAGCATGCCAAATCCCCTGAGGAAAGAAAAAATCCCGCAATGTTTTTTTTAACCCTGTAACACAAAAACGGTCCCTCATAGTCTCCCTCCCACAACCTGCACCCACCCTCTGCGTACACTGCCTCCCCACACCCCCCTCACCCCATACTTACCTGCGGAGTCTGGCACGATGATCTTCGGGGGACCGGGAACACGTCTGCACTCTTCAAAGTCGACCACGAATGAGGAAATGCCAGCAAGCTGTATAATGGAATAAATAGGGTTTTTTCAACATTGATGCATATCTCAGGCATTTTTTGGAATTTTGCCACCAGATTTTCAACATGGGGTTTTTGGGACCCCTTCTCATGAATTCTTGCACTGTCATGGCATTATTTGGCCCCAAAAGGTGATTTCGCAGTCACTGCGTGGAATCACCTTTCAGGAGTGAGGAACAAAATGACAGTGCCAGCGTTTATGAGGTGGGCTCTCAAAAATCCTATGTTGCAAATTTGGTGGGAAAAATACAAAAAAATGACTGTTTTCATGAGCGTGCGTTGCACAGTTGCTACGCACACTTGTAACTTAGCGAATTTGCAATATTTTCATGCCACATGTTCAGCACTGGCATTTTTCCACACCTTCTTGTGAACTGCATAGCTGTCATTTTTCACATCCTGCCCGAAATGTGTTTTCGCACTTACAGCGCAGAATAGCGCAGTCGATGTGGGAAATCAGTGTTCGGGACAAATTATGAAAATGACAGTTACACTGTTCATGAGCAGAAGTCCTAAAATACCTATGCAGAAAATTTGGTGATGATACTCCATAACATTTATTTATTTATTAAATTTTGGTGAACGGGTAGGCCCACTGAGCCCTGAAGGTCCCTTTTTCAGGGGCGACCTGAGATAACAATACATGTTATAAGAATGAACAAGGACATAAGGAACATTTGAGGCATTGTGAGTTACATCATGAGGTGGTTACAGTAAAGAAAAATAGTGGATACAGGCATGGTTACAGGCATGGTAAAAGAAAAGCAGTGGATGCAGGCATGGGTACAGGCATGGTTATCATCATGACATGTAAGCAATTGGTAGTACTTTGCATGTAGTATATTCAGGGGTTACACGTGGCCTCTGGTGAGCAGTCTGTATAAGGCAGGTAGTAGGAAGGTTAAGCTAGGAGATGGGAGTTGGAGAGGAGGAGAGTACCTTAGGAGCTTTAAGTGCCGTGACAGTATCATGCGCTTGAGGTCAGCAGATGGGACTTAAGCCTGGTGCGGAAGTTCATGAGTGAGGAGGAGGCCTGGACCTGGGGAGGGAGCTTGTTCCATTGGCAGGCTGCTTGGGAGGAAAAGGATCTTCTGCCAGCATTTGTCCTTAACCTAGGGACTTCTAATAGTGTTCTATCTGAGGTCCTTAGGTTCCTTGGGTTGTGTTTGAGGGTTATGGTCCTGGCAATGCTTGGTGGAGCGTAGGGTTTGAGAAGTTTGTAGGCCTGGACAAGCAAGGGGTGTTGGAGGCGGGCAACCAATGTGGGCCAATGAAGATTGGCCAAAGTGTCACAGCGGTGACATCTCAGGTGGTCTAAGGTTGCGAAATGAGCTATTTTATTATATAGGGTTTGCATCCTGGTAACCTCTTGTTTAGCCATGCCCTGTATAACAGGGGCCGCAAAGGTCAGGTTGGGTAGAAGGATGCTGGTAGCTATGGAGAGCCCGGCTTCAGGAGTGAGTTGGTCCCTGAGTCGGTACAGGGTGCCAAGTTTCCGATGTAGGGTCCTGGTGACCTGGTCCACGTGTTCCTTGTATGTGATATTCTGATCCAACATGAGGCCTAAGTATTTAAGGGTGGGGACTACATTAATGGCTTTACCAGAGAGTGAGGTTAAGGAGAGGGATGAGGACCTGTCAAATCCCAGGGATCTTGGCCCAAATAGCATTGCCTTGGTCTTGTCGGCATTTAGTTCCATTCTGTTCTTACATAGCCAAGTCTCTAGTGAAGTGAGATCCTTTTGGAGTAGAGGGCCTAGGGCAACCATGTCATGCAGGGGTCAGAAGATGACAGTATCATCAGCGTACTGCACAACCGAGCTCTCCTCGCAGTGTGTACGCAGGTCATTGGTAAACAAGGAAAACAGGAGGGGGCCTAGAATTGAGCCCTGAGGTACACCCTGGTTTAGGGGTAGTGGGTCAGACATGGTCCCTTTCCATGAGACCCTCTGTGCCCTGCCTGATAAGTAGCTCCCAAACCATTTCAGGGCATGATTGTCTAGGCCTATATTTTGCAGCTTCTGTAGCAGCAAGTTGTAGTCGATGAGGTTGAATGCCTTGGATAAGTCTATAAAGATTGCACCAATGGGTATCCCTTTGTCCATTGCCCTGAGAACTTCATCCATGAAGTTAACAAGGGCAGTGTCAGTACCATGATTTGTTCTAAATCCATGTTGGGAGGGGGCAAGGAGCTGATGAGCTTCCAGGTAGTCCCTGAGTTGATTGTAGATGACTCTTTCTTTCACCTTAGCAAGTGAGCAGAGGAGGGAGATGGGCCTGTAGTTGTTGAGTTTTTCCCTGAGCGCCCCTTTGTGAATAGGGACAACATTGGCATGTTTCCCTGGGTCAGGGACTGCTCCTTCCCTCAGTGATCAATTGAGGAGCATGGTTATAGGCCAGACTAAGGAGGTAGCTCCTGCCTTGAGTAGCCGAGGGTTGATACTGTCCGTTCCCCCTGACCCTTTCTGTTTCAGGTTCCTTAGGAGGTTTAGTACTTCAGTGCGTTTAGCCAGTCTCAAGTGAAATGGGGTTCTTTCCATGTGAGGTGGTTCATCTAAGGTAGGGGGGAGAGTCTGGGCAGACAGGCAGATCTTGTAGGCCTTGAGGTCTGAGAAGTGCCTGTTAAGGGCAGCTGATATTTGAGAAGGGTCAGTTGTGAGCTGACCATTAATCTCCATGGGACAGGACTCAGGCTTTTTGCTGCCCATGATCAGGTCATTGATATGATTCCAGAATTGCTTGGGGTTGCCTAGGCTGGTTTTCTGGAGGTGTGTTAAGTAATCTCTCTTAGTGAGTTTTATGGCTCGCTTGGCTTTGTTCCTCAGGGCTTTGTATTCAGCGAGATCCGTCAGGAGGGAGGAGAGCCTAAACTTATTCCAGGCTTTTTCCTGAGTAGCCATTAGGGTTTTGAGGGAGGGAGAGATCCACTTGTAGCAGCTGCCTTTAGCCCTCATTCTCTTCATTGGAGCAAAGAGGTTGGGCGCTGTGGTTAGTTCATCCTGGAAGTATTGCACAGCCTCAGTAAGAGTAGGGAGAAGATTTATGGGGTTCCAGTCCAGACTAACTAGGTAGTGACTGTATAGTAGTTCAGAGAACTTGGAGGAGTCACGGGCAGAGAGAATTCTAGGTTGGACCTTGGGTGGTTTGTTTTTCCATATACAGAAGATTGGGGAATGGTCACTCAGGGAGTCTGCCATTGTGCCCGCACTCTGTATATTAGTGGGGTTAGACACAAGAGCCCAGTCAAGAGTGGTGTGGTTCCCAGTTTTGTAATTAAGTCTGGTCAGTTCAGAGATGACCTGCGTCAGACCTGCTTCATGGGTAAGTGACTTCGAGGCATGACTAGGGTCTTGGACCCAGTTAATGTTGAAGTCACCCAGGATTAGTTGCTCAGTTGTTACCTTGATAGCCGTATTGTTTGTGATGGCTTCAAGGGATTTGAGGGCTGATTTTGGTGGGTGGTAGACGCAGCCAATTGTTAGTTGTTTGGCATGCCCTAGGGTTATCCAGATGTATATGCTCTCTCCCTCAGCAGTAGAATTAGTCTGCAGGGGTAGAGGTGACACATAGAGGTCATCCTTAGCATAGATTAGGACCCCACCCCTTTTTTTAGTTTCTCTGTCATTGCAGTAGCTGTTGTAGCCCACGACCTGAATCTCATGGTCATGGATGTGGGCTTTTAGCCAGGTTTCAGAGATAGCTAGTAAGTCCGGTTTGTAGAGGTCCAACCAGGCCTGGACTTCGTATATTTTTGGTCTAAGACTACATATGTTCATATGTGCTATCTTCAGACCCTTGGTGGCCACCCACTGATGGTCCTGGGGGATGCTACCAGGTAGTAACGATGGGCCAGGGTTAGGTTGGATATCACCTGACAGGAGAAGTAGCAAGACTAGTAACCTGAGCAGTTTAGTGCTAGGTATTGAGATGAAGTGTCTTCGACGCGTCCTGCTCATATAGTAAAGCAGATCATAGCATACACCCTTTTTTATGATCTCATGCTCTGTTAAGAAAGTAGATATACTTGAGATAGGATAGCTGCTAAGGAAGTCGTGTGGGGGGATATTATGTAGATTGCTCGCTGGTTCTGGGGGGAATGGGTCTATGAGCCTGTCCACCCAGAGTAGGGTCAGTGAGTAGATTATGGCAAGTAGTACACCCCTATTAGGTGGAGGGACACTTGGGTTCCTAGCACACCAAGGAGGGCGGAAGGAAGCATATACTAAGTAAGGCATTATTATTGGATGATGTCAGCGTAGCGTAGGTAAGAGTAGGGTGCTCAGAGTCTATCTGACTTGAGTCTGAAGGGTGGATGGCAGACACTGAGGGCTTCCTGTTTTCAGCTGCAGAGCTGTCGCACAGGCAGTTTTAAGGAAGTTGTCAGCCTGTTCAGTGAAGCTTAGGGGAACCTCAAACTACAACCTCCCCTTGTAGCAGCACCG
Source organism: Neoceratodus forsteri (assembly GCA_016271365.2). Lineage (NCBI taxonomy): Eukaryota > Metazoa > Chordata > Ceratodontiformes > Ceratodontidae > Neoceratodus > Neoceratodus forsteri. Next base: position 123,397,183 of record CM057452.1, read on the forward strand.
GGAAAGAAGTAGAATGATAATGCAGGCAATGTTGCCCACGATTGAGTACAGTAATTTGTGCAGAAAGACCAAGAATCCCTCTAGTGGCAGGTCTGTATAACCTGCTAATGGAAAACTAGCCAAAAAAAAAAAAAAAACTTCTATTACACAGTTGAAATGTGCTTCGTTCTATCGAAAATCTATTTGTAAAAAGTGGCAGGTGGCTGTAGCAGGGGAAAAGTCTTGGCTAATCAGAGCGGGTTTGCTGGAAGCACCTGTGTTCCAATTGATGCGCTGTCCCGTACCTTCCAAGGAGCTGCAGGAGGGCGTCCTGGTCTCGGTCGGTGGCTGGCTCGGTGCCAGCCGACCGTGGGGGAGCTGAAGCAGCCCTGTTCAACGGCAGGCAGCTGGAGAGAAGAAAAAAGAGCAGGTCTTAAATAGCATAGAGGTTAGGATGGGTTAGATCTGAGCAGTTTAGTAAGACAAAAGGTAGTTAGACTTTTCGGCACCAAGGCAGGGTGCTTGGATGCGGGGGGCTGCAGGAGGAGCACTGAGACAGAAGAGGTGTAAGTACTTTAAAACACTAGTAGAAATTACAATCCAGCTAATACAGTTGAAAAACTTCTATTACACAGTTGAAATGTGCTTAGTTCTATCGAAAATCTACTTGTAAAAAGTGCCAGGTGGCTGTAGCCTGGGAAAAGTCCTGGCCAATCAGAGCGGGTTTGCTGAAAGCACCCATGTTCCGATTGGCTGCGCTGTCCTGTACCTTCCAAGAAGCTGCAGGCGGGCGTCCTGGTCTCAGTCGGTGGCTGGCTGGGTGCTGGCTGAACGTGGGGGAGCTGAAGCAGCCCTGTTCAAGGGCAGGCAGCTTCCAAGAAGCTGCAGGCGGGTGTCCTGGTCTCGGTCGGTGGCTGGCTGGGTGCCGGCTGACCGTGGGGGAGCTGAAGCAGCCCTGTTCAAGGGCAGGCAGCTTCCAAGGAGCTGCAGGCGGGCGTCCTGGTCTCGGTTGGTGGATGGCATGTGTGACTGTGTTACAAGCGTGCGTTGCGCAGTTTACACACACACTCGTAAGTTCGCAAATTTATAATATTTTCACTCCAGATTTTCAACATTGCCATTGTTCTGCACCTCCTTATAAACAGTATAGCTGTCATTTTTCACATCCTGACCAAAATGTGTTTTTGCAGTTCTGGCGCAGAATAGTGCGGTCGCTGTGGAAAGTCTGTGTTTGAGACATATTATGAAAATGTCAGTGACACTGTTCATTAACAGAGGTCCTAAAATGCCTATGTTGAACATTTGGGGAAAGTCCATAAAATTAGTGTTTTATGAGCATACATTGTGCAGGTTTGCACGCGACGCCAGGACTCTGCAGTATTTGTAATATTTTCACTCCTGATAAATTCAAAATCGGCATTTTTCCACACCTCCTTATGAACAATACAGTTGTCATTTTACATATCTTGGCTGAAATGTGTTTCCGCACATCCGGTGCAGAATTGCATGGTCGCTGTGCAAAATCAGTTTTTTGGGACAGTTTGAGGAAATGACGATGACACTGTTCATGAGCAGAGGTCCTAAAATGCCTATGTTGAAAATTTGGTGCGGAAAGTCCATAAATTGACTGTACTGCAAATGTGCGTTGCCCAGTTTTCACGCAGCCTTGTAACTTCATAAATTTGCAATATTTTCAGGCCAGATTTTCACCACTGGCATTTGTGCATACCTCCTTATCAACAGTACAGCTGCCATTTTTCATAGCCTGCCCAAAACACGTTTCTACAACTGTGGCGCACAACGGTGTGCTCACTTGGGAAATCACCTTTTGGGACACATTAACAAAATCACAGCGCCACTATTCATGAGGGGAGGTTCCAAAATACCTATGTTGAAAATGTGCCTAAAAAACTCCCACAAATAATTGGGTTGCAGACGCCTGTTGTGCAGTGCGATGCACGTTCATTGCTTCACCAATATTTCATATTGCCACTCCAGATTTTCAACGTTGCCATTTTTTACGCCTCCTCATGAACAATACAGTTGTCATTCTCCACATCCTGCCCAAAACTGTGTTTTCGTCCCTCTGTCGCTAAATGGCACAGCCGCTATGCAAAACCACGTTTCAGCTAACAGTGATTGTGCCACTTTTCATGAGGTGGCCTGACAAGCAGCCCATGTTGAAAATGTGGAGTTAAACTACCACTACACGCCTACGGTGTCAGGGTTTCCAACTGTAGCACCCCACCCGGTATGGACTGACAGGTGTCAGGTCTGTGACTTGGGATCATCGGATGTAATGCTCACGCCATTCCACCCTCACGCCCACCCTGCAGCCACTGACAGGCATTGTGGTGTATCTTGCACTGTTCGGCCACAAACTTCACCCCACGCTCCTATACTGCACCCACGTCAGCATATTTCCTTATGGAATGGGGTAAGTATAATGCCCAAAGACCCCAAAGCACACCATGACACTTGTCAGTGTCTACAGGGTAGGGTGAGGTACAATGGCATGAGCATTATAGCTGACGACCCAAAGGCACACCCCAATGCCTGTCGCTCTCTACAGGGTGGGGGTGGGGTTGGCGTCACTTCAATACTTCACTGCCATTCCTCTTATGCGTCTCTAGCTCCGCCACTGCCAATGCCAGCGTGACAACATTCGGCACTGACAAATGCTTGTTTCTTTACACCTTGCAGTGTGTCTTGCTGGTTTCTGACTGCCAGTCTTTTATCTTTATTTTTTAGTTAAATCTTAAAACATATTCTTTAGTGTTCATGCATATGAACAAAACTTTGGTGAGCCACTAGCAGTGGCATTAAGCGTAAAAACAAAATCAGCTGCGCCGCCCCAAGAAGAAGCCAGATAGGTGAAATGTTGGGGTTGTTGAATGAATTTCATTTGAGAACAAGCAACATTGTGTAGTAGCCTTTTTTGGCCCAGAGCAGCCCAATCCCAGAAGCACTTCAGATTCTGCCATGGGTAAGTTCTACTGAGATTAAAAATTAATATCCCAAAACCCCTACTTGAAGGGGGCATGGCTAATAGCAGACAGTACCAGACATCTTTCACAGCAGTTCTGGACTACTGCAGCGCATCTTCTTAAGTTTTGGCTGTTTAAGTGAATTGTGGGCTGAAATAGTTACTGGTATTGTCTTCATCGCCACCAATTTACCTAGGAAGCTGCTGTTTCTAATTTTATTGCAAATCCAATATCAGGAAGCATAGGGAGACCCAAAAACATGCAGCAGCAAGACCAGCCACATGTCACTGAAGGAGAACCCTCAAATGTGGCTGCTTGGAAACTGGTCAAGGACCTGGAATCTTTTATGAAAGAACTTGATAAGAAGGTGGACGGTTTTACCTCAAGGGTGACAACAATGAAAATAAAGTTGGTCTCGGTGCCAGTGGAGTCATAGCAGTCAAAATCTTTGGCTGAGAAGGTGTAACCGCCACCGTGGCTTTGGTGCAATAAAATCAATTGTTGCATCTGCTTCTGGAGCACCCTGAAAATGGTGCCCATCTTGCAAATGTTAGAATATTAGGTGTGCTGGAGGAGTGTGAGGGACAGAACTTGATGGAGTTTGTTTCTACACTTCTGCACATCTCAATCGGCTTTAAACAAGAGGGAGCACTATTTCGGGCCTCCAGAATTAATCCACACTGCCAACCAGCTCAGGAGGGGATGCCTTGGGCCATTTCTCTTGGTCACATCAGGACCCACAGTCAAAGAACAGATTCTCCAAGCAGCAAAGGTTAGGGGCCAGGTACAGCTTGGTGATGGCATGAGAATTTTTTTTATTTTCATGTCCTCTCCTTTGTGACTCGACAAAGAAGAAAGTGCTTCAATGCTGTCAGATCTGAACTTAACACAACTGGGGATTTCTCATGCTTTACTCTTCCCCACCAAGCTTAGACTTTTCTAAGCCAGTAAGATACAATATATCTGCTTAATGATCCGACAGCGGCATGGAAGAGACTCCTTAAAGGGACACTGTCAACCTTTTTTGGATTGTATTACTTCTGGTTAAAATCCCACATTTTATGATTAATTACCTTTCTAAAATTCATTGATCTTACTGGTTGTATTGTCTGCCTCGCTGCTTAGCAGAACTGAAATGCATGTTAATGTATCCTTATACCCAACCTTGTTTTGCTTCAAATCTTTGATCTGCTGCTATTGGAGACTTCCTGAACATTAGAAACACCCCCAAACAGTGCAGCCACTCATGATACAATAGTCTGTTTTACTCCCACTGTATTAAAAGTGACTAGACTGGGCTGAGGGCATCTTAAGTACAGAAAAGATGCAGTAGGAGTTGATAAAAGAATGTAAACAAACGTTTTCATGTGGCAATATCATTATGCTGGGAAGTCTGTTTTTCATATGAACATACGAAATTGCCAGCAGAAAAAGGTTCATAGGTCTATCAAGTTTGCCTGGTTGTGCAGCTCTCCGTTTAATACCACTGCAGATGCCCCCCAATCCCCTCCCTCCTTCCCCTCTTCCAGTCCTTCCTCCTATTGTGTTCTTGACTGTATTAACCCTGCCCCAGGCTCTGTCCCAACCTTGCTTAAAACTATCCACTGTCCTCAGTTTGATCAACTCCTCCGGCAGTGCGTTCCATCCCTCCACCACTTTCTCTGTGAAGTAGTGCCTCATTTCCCTCCTGAACCTTCCCCCTTCCAACTGTGCCCCTAGTGACCCTACCCCCCCCTTAAGCAGAACAATCCTCCCTCTCTGTCTTTGTTTATGCCTTTCAAGTACTTGAAGATCTCTATCATGTCCGCTCTGTCCCTTCTCTCCTCCAGCGGGTACATGTTGAGCTCCCTCAATCTTTCCTCATAAGGCAATCCCCTAGTATCATGATCACTTTTGTAGCCTTACGTTGCATCCCCTCCAGTAATCTGACATCCTTCTTGAAGTATGGGCACCAGAACTGTACACAGTACTCCAAGTGCAGCCTCACCAGTGATATATACAATGGCAGGATGACCTCCACCTTTCTAGAGGTGATCCCTCTGGCAATGCACCCCAGCATCCAATTTGCCCTTGCTGCCACCATCCTACACTGTGCTGATACTTGTGACTAGTACTCCCAGGTCCCTTTCCTCCTCTGAAGATCCTACCTGCACTCCCCCCACCCAGTAGCTGTTCCTGGGATTTCTGGCTCCGAGGTGCATGACCTTGCACTTCTTAGCATTAAACCCCAGTTGCCACTCCTTTGACTAGTGTTCAGGTTTAGCTGGATCCTTCCTGAGTGCCTGCCTCCCTTCCTCACTATCCACTTTTGCACAGATCTTAGTATCATCAACATCATCAGCAAACAGGCTGATCTTACTCTTGACTCCCTCTGCAATGTCTCTAATGAAGACATTGAACAAAACAGGGCCCAGCATCGAACCCTGCAGTACCCCACTAGTTACTGGCCTTGGCTTGGATGTATCCTCCTTTACAACTACCCTCTGTTGTCTGTGCTGCAGCCAACTCTCAACCCACCCCCTCAGTTTCTCCCCATACCCATGTCCTCAACCTGCTCAGAAAGATCCCATGCGGTACCAAATGAAAAGCCTTGCTGAAGTCCAGATACAGGACATCCACAGCGTGGCCTTCATCAACTGCCCTAGTGACTCAGTCAAAGAAGTCAATTAGGTTAGTCTGGCACATTTTAGAAGAAAAACAATAATCAGAATCAAACTATCAGCTACATCAGCAGTCTCTATAGAATGTGAACAATCATAAAATGTGTTTTTTTTCAACTAGGGACACTTTGAGGCCTAAGGAGTTTGACAGTGTCCCTTTAAAATAAAAGCAGACTTTGAAAGTATATCTGCACATATAGAAAATGAGGATGAAGGGGATTAATATCTGGATTTGTTTTTGCAATTGTTGTTAAATGTTGTTGTTAGACCTGATTTTGTTAGCATATACATGTGCAGTACCTGATGTTATTACAATCATAATGGAAGCTGACTGGAAGGGAATGATCTGGGGTATGCAACATCCTTACTATAGATGCTGGGTTTAAGCAGTGCGTGGTTCAGTGATTTCAGGCATCTTCTGGGAACCGTTGGTAGAGATCAGCAGCTCGAAGACAGCCGTCACCAAATTGTTGGGATTCTAAGGCGTAGCATACGTCCCACTGGCTAAACCTTGTAAGAAGCTTTAGTTTCCCATGGTCTGCTCACTAATCAGATGCACCATGTTTGGTGCCAGCAGTTACTGTTTGAGCTCAGAAACTATTCTGTCTGCTTATTTTGTCCTTCCCTAAGTGAGATTTAATACTTGTCTTATGTATGGTTAGCAGCGTCATCATGTAAAGGGACACTGTCAAACCTTTTTGCAACATATTATTTCTAGTTGAAAACCCACATTTTATGATTGCTCATCTTCTCCAAAATTCACTGATATTGCTGAATTCTCTGCTTCCTTTCTCAGTAGAATTGAAATGTATGGTAAGGGTGTAATTATACTCTACATTGCTTTGTTTGTAATCCTTGATCAACTCTTATTGCATACTTCCTGAAAATTTCTAATTCCCCCAAACAGTGCAGCCACTCATGATACAATGGTCTCCTCTTGTTTCACTGCATCATGAGTGGCTATACTGTATTGGGGGTGTTGCTAAGTCCAGCAAAGATCCAGTGTAGGTTGATCAAGGAATATAAACACATTTTTGGACAGTAACACCAGCATGGTGGTCAGTCTGTTTTTCACTTTAAAAAAAAGAAAGACTCAGAATCAAACAACCAGCTATATCAGCAATCTTTACAGAATGTAAGCAATCATAAAATGAGTTTTTTAAACTAGGGACAATTTGAGGCCAGAGGGGGTTGACGATACCCCTTTAATTCAAATTTGCAGAGTTACTGGAAATTAATAAGAGTCTGCTGTGAATTATTTTCTCTTTAACCACAGAATGACTTGAGTTATCTGTTCTTAAATGGTCTGTTATCCGTGTAATACATTCTGTCGGTTATATTTTTTGCCATGGTAGGAGTGAAGTGGCAAACATTTATAGTCCTTTTTTGGGACATATTATTATATACATGGACTTTGTTTTTTATTTTTTCTCTTCCAGAGCTCCGACTGCAAGCCTGCTATCTGTTGTCCCCCCAGCACCAGCCCACGAACATCAGACCCCCTCCCTTATGCACCCCGCGACTTACCCTTCGTGGCAGAGTGGTGGGGAGTGACTCGACCCACTTCCAATGGATCCATGCCAGGGAGGTGCCTTCTCGGGGATGGCGCTGTGTGGCACAACTTCATTCTGCCAGGCTGTTTTTCCACTTTTTCTCCCTGTGGGCCACAGTGTGCAATGATGCCAGTGACTGGGTGCGCGCACGCTCCCATGCGTGCCCCGATCAAGCGTCTGCCATGTCCCACCCCCCATAGCTTGCGGCTACATGCCACTGACTCCCAACTTCCGCTAGGGGTCAGGCAAGCACCGGCCACCAGAACCCCCCCTCCCCAGAGATGGAGAGCAGTCCATTGGACACTCAATCCATCTCCTCCCTGCAGACCCATGGTTACCCATGCCCATTCCCGAACATGGGTCGCCGGTGTGGCACAAGGTGTGGTGTCCAGCGCCTCAACCCTCAGTGCCACCGGGCCGGTATACACATGGAATTTTGAACAGTCATTTGGACCATTTCAAGAGTGTTGCACTGAGGGACTTATCGGCATTACACATTTTTATGGACTCTAGTCCATGGTCAGGTACAGATGGCTATTTTGGGATATTATTGGACACAAATGTTTGTTTACATTGTTCATAATGTTGGAGATACCCTCCTATGTTGTAACAGAGGGTGATAAAAATGTGCACTCTTTGTATCGACTTTCTATTACCTGATCACTATGGCTTAGAACCTTGGAATGGCATGTTGTACTGTATATGTTCTCTTGACATAATCAATAAATATAAAGTTAGAAAAAGTGAATATCCAGTGATTTCCTGCAGGCACACCAGACTCACCTGACAATCCCCCCAACCATTCACTGACCCACTGGCACTCCCCTCCCCATCTTACTGATGGCTGGACAGTGGAGGAAATCTGCTCATGTATGCCCACTACCTTGGCCTAAAAGAACTTGTTTAACCACTCGCACTTCTCAGTGGAAGCAAGTTCACTGTAGCACAGACAATCAGGATGTAATAAACTGTCTATGACCCAGAAATGTGCAGCAGGATGGTTCTTCTTAGCAGCAATTACATAAGAGAAGAATGCCTTCCTGACCGTCACAATGGCCTCCTGGTACAGCCTCAAGTACTCCTTCAGGACAAGTCTGTCAGCACCCGAGCGTGATTTCCTCCATTTGCACTCTAACTTCTGACCTGCAACCTTCATCAGCCAGAGCTCAGATGCAAGTCTTATATACAGTATGTTCTCTTGACATAATTAATAAATATAATATAATCCTTTGGTGAGATGGTTGCAGGTGGACATGGGACTGGTACCAGGGTATCCAGTGCCACAGGTGTATAATCATAGGCTTTAACTACGGTGCTGCTTCCCCTTGTAGAGACCTCAGCCAGTCCCAAAGTGTCCAAAAGACCTAGAAATCTTAATGGATCGCGATCCCGCTTAGAGCGATATTGGATTATTTCCGCAGTTAAGATGGTTTTGGCCGGCCTGGTGGTGCTGAGGGCTGAAGCACTGGATGCCTTACCTCACGCTACACTGGCAACCCGGGTTCGGGAATGATCTCGGGTTGTCAGGGAGCTGGCATGGGGGGGAGAGAACAGAGTGGGATTGAGCAGCCGCAAGGTAGCTCTCCCCTCCCGGGGTGGCTGCCTGCACCCTCTGTAGTTCCGTTCCCACCAGGTGGAGGTCCGATGGGAAGTGTAGGTGCGAGGGTGTGGTGGTAGTAGCCAGGGGTAGGGTGGAAGGGGCAGAACCGGTACCTGGCGTGCGCCTCCACGCATGCGACATACGTGTCTGCCGGGGCCCCAGGTCAGGGAGAAAAAGGGAGAGGAATCTAAAAAGTGCTAATAGAAAAAAAAAAAAGATGGTTTACTGGCTGGCCTGGTAGTGCAAAGGGCTGAGGCACTGGACAGCTTACCTCATGCTACGGCGGGGACCTGGGTTTGGGAATGACCTCAGGTCATCGGGCTGCCGGCACGGGGGGGGAGGAAGAGGATCAAGCAGCCAAACGTCAGCTCTCCCCTTCTGGAGGAGGTGGTCACCCTCCTATAGCCCCGCCACCACTGAGTGGAGGTCTGTTGTCAGCGCAGGTGCAGGAGGTGATATGAAGGAAGGGTGTCTCGACGCATGGCATGCATGTGCCTCCACACACGCATGCGTACTAGAGACCGGGGTGGGAGAAAGTTGGGGTAAAAAGCTTAAAATATATGTTGGAAAGAAAGAAAAAAGATGGTTTCCTAATGGCCCTGACATTAAACAATATGGTTTAGTGGTCCAAACGAACAACAGACAACAATATGTTTATGTCCTGCAGTTCTTTCGTTTTATCCTCTGCTGCCTTCATTTTAACCCACAATGGTGCTTTATTCCTGTTCTGGTCCTGCTGCCTGCCATGGGGCTAGGACAGCTTTTTTCATTTTTGCAGTACATAGCCCACAAAGGTAAGCCCCATTTTCGGAGGGGGGGGGACTTACATGCAAATGCACTTGATTGTATATTGTTTTATAAATTCTCCTATCAAATTCAGTTATTTATATACTGTACACTTGTTCCTTGCACAAGTCTACTGCATTCTGTCGTGTGTGTGTGTTTTACTGCCACCTATGTTTACAACTGTTTTATTATTGTTTCACACCAAACAACGGTCAGGTATCCAAGTTGAAGTGCGAAGGCAATCAATGAAATCGTGTAAGCAAACACGACAAACAAAATGCAAAACAGCACTTGAGAATATGGCAGGTGGAAACAAGTGTGCTGATCATTATCCATTTCATCTCTGCACTGAGGCTTTAACACAGGGCAGCAGTGGTCAGATCTAAGGTTCAAGAGCTGGTTAAGCTCACTGCTATCAGTATTATACCAAAAAGCACATTAGCTAACCCTTGGAAACACTGATAGTCAAAACATAATTTACTCTGGGGAGGATTTCCCTTCCCCGACTCAGGGTGCTCACCTTTATAACTGTACATGCTCTGCTGTAGTCATTTTTTGATACTGCGTCCCATTATTGCATCTTTCAACGTGTATTATTTGTATATTTATCCTGTATGACTTTTTTTCCACACAGTCCACTTTGTATGTTCAGTTACTTTTGTTGTTCTGTTGTTTTGTTGTGGTGTTTCTCACTGCACCATTTAGATTTGTGCCACTGTTTTTCCTCCCACTTTTCCTCCCCTGCCCTGACTCACACCTGGAAATGAGCCTCAGCTCCATGGGGCTTTCCTGGTCAACAAATTTCAAAGAGAAAAACTAAAAATAATTTGTCCGATCCTAATGCAAAGTTTCTCGATTCTGCCACAATCTCTGGTTAGAGAGATTCACTAAGGTAAGTGGAGATGGATATGCACCACACAGATCGTTGTCTTACCTCCACAAACTGCTTCTGATCCATAGTTGCCATAAAAATATTCAACTGCTTACTAGAAAAATCGCTCATAAAATTCTCCCCACTGGACACAGGCACTTCCAGGTTCGAAGATCTGCCCCCGCACCGCCCCACACTCAGCCAACTTTATGACGTGATGACAGGGAGAGCGCAGGGGTGCCTGGTGCCGTCATTTAATCACCACATGATCAATGTAATATATAACATTGTTCTTAAAGTTACCCCCTTACACTATAATGTAGCACATCCCCGCGCACTCCCTGTCATCACGTCATAAAGTTGGTTGAGCATGAGGCGGTGTGGGGGAGAATCTTTGAACTGGGACGTGCCTGTGTCTCGATGGGGAGAATTTTATGGGCAATTTTTCAAGTAAGCAGTGAAATATTTTACAGCAACTATGGATCAGAAGCAGTTCATGGAGGTAAAGCACCGAACTGAGGTTAACACACCTTTTTAATCTGTCATTAATATCTGGTTCTATTCCTGCAACATGGAAAACAGCCCAAGTTATCCCTCTACTGAAATCAGGGGACCCTATGGACCTTAACAACTATAGACCAATCTCTATCCTTCCAGTGCTATCCAAGCTGCTAGAAAAATTAGTGAGCATCCAACTAAGAGAATATCTTGAAGAAGCTAATCTCTTAAATCCAGCACAATCTGGGTTTAGAACTAAACATAGTACTATCTCTGCGCTGGCTAAAGTAACAAACGACTGGCAAACCGAACTGGATAAAAAAGAATAGTGTTTGTGCTGTATTCCTAGACCTAAGCAAGGCATTTGATACGGTGGACCACGAACTGCTACTCTCTTCCTTGCATTCCGTAGGTTTAGATCCATCCTCCCTTAGATGGTTCAGATGTTACCTCACAGGAAGGACTCAGCAAGTGAAAGCTGAAGGAGACCTATCTCCACTCAAACCACTACTAAGAGGAGTTCCACAAGGATCTATTCTGGGCCCTATCCTCTTTGCCATTTATATTAATAATATTAACTCAAACCTTACCAAAGCCACTGTACACTTGTTTGCAGATGACACTGTTTTATATGTCAGCAACCCTTCGCCTGCTACAGCTTGTGAAGTTCTACAAGCGGAATTCTGTATACTACAACATCAACTATTGGAAAAAAAGCTTCTTTTAAATACAAAAAAAACAAAAGCAATGTTTTTCTCCACCCAAAGCCAGACAAGTCCCTCCTCACTAAACAATCTCCCCCAGCTATACACTATCCTTGGTGAAAGCCTTGATTGTGTAGAAAAATTCAAGTATTTAGGGGTGTGGATAGATAGCAGACTTGACTACACAGATCACATTGAAGAACTTCTAAAAAAACTTCGCCAGAGGCTTGGTCTATTTTACAGAATAAGGCACTTTCTAACCAGAGACTCCAAGGAGAGGTTGGTCCAGGCCACATTTCTCTCAGTGCTTGACTATGCAGATTTCCTTTACAGTCACTGCCCTATCTTCTACCTAAACAAATTGGATACACTATACCACAGAGCATTGAGGTTCATAACAGATCTACCGTTTAGCATTCACCATTGCTCTCTCTATGATGCAGTCGATTGGACATCTCTACATCTCAGAAGAAACAGAAATGCTGCAGTATGGACATACAGAGCATTGACTAAGATGCTCTAAAATATATATTAGACTGCTTCTCACAGGCCACAGCTAGTACCTATGCCCTAAGAAGTCATAATTTCATCATGCTCAAAGTGCCTAAATTCAACACCCGGCATGGGAGATCTGCTATCAGCTATGCACTAGCTACATCATGGAATACAATACAGAAGACCCTGAAGCTGAACAACTTTATATCATTAGCATCCTTTAAGCATCTATACATAAGTCTCTTCCCAGAAAAATGCAATTGCTTCCACAAGTTCTAGTTTATTTGTATTCCTAACCTTCCCCTTCTCAGGCAGCCAACATAACATGGCAATACACTTCCCTATAACTCATCTCCACAGACACCGCACCTCCTGTCTATAATCTTCTCCCATTAATTCCTGGCACTTACCTTAGCTCTTATCCCTACCATACATCTCCTAGTACTAGCCCCAGCCCCTGTGCAAGTCACTCTTACACTTTCCTACCATGACACTTATCACAGTCTATGACCACCATCAGTCAGTCATTCAATCACTGTCTCCTTGTCCACTATGACTTACCCTGGAACATTGAATTTTTGGTTGCTTTATTTTGAATATATACCATGATATTTCCATTTTTGATATGTATATATTGGATTAGTTAGTGTGCATTCATATGATCCTACCTTGTCTTGTTATGTTTTAGGCAATTTTTGCTTTTGAATACTGTATCTAAGTGTTTTAAATATACCTGTATATGTACCAAATATTGAACCTTGACCTTATCAGGTCCATCTTGCAAATGAGCTGTGCTCAATGATGTTCGCCTGAATAAATAAAGATTTGATTGATTGATTGATTAAGGTGCACAGGGCTAACTTGGTGAGTCTCTTTAATTTAAAGCACCAGTATTTGTTAGTCTGCAAGAACAAAAATCATAAGTTTTAGGGTTTTTTTTAGCAATAATGTATTTGTGACATAGTTCCATTCATCACTGGCATCTTTTTATTTAACGCTGATGTTTTTAAATCAGCTTTAATTACTAACTCTATAATTAGTGTCTCAGGTTACTAAAGATGACCGCCCCTAGCAGTTTGTAAAAATCCTTTACCACACGGTTACATTTTGACTTTACATGCTGGATTCACACTGTGGATGTATTATTTATTTAGCTTTTGTTAACCGGGTAGGTACACTAGACAAGACATTTGCCTGTTTTCAGGTACGACCCGGGAGTGTACAGGAAATACAAGTCTGAATACATTGGACAACACAGGTACAGATACAATCAGTTTACAGAGTCAGAGCACACATTACATGAACAAGTGGTTACTCACAGTAGGACTTATGCATTAAGAACTAAGCAGTGCAGTGCTTAAAATTAGAGGCACATCAAATACTATTATATATACAACTATAGGACCCCCAGAAGGAGGACTCCCCAGTACTGATTATGTACAACTGTTGGACCCTAGGGAAGTGGAGCTATGGACAGGGCCATGCCCAAAGCTGAGTAAAGGGTGGAGGCAATACATACCAAGCCACACCCCAGAGCTGGGGCCAGATGAAATCAGGGAGTGGTACCTGAGGACTGGAGGAGGGCAGATGTGATCCCCCTTCATAAAACTGGGAGCAGGGCAGAAGTGGGAAACTACAGACCAGTTAGTTTAACCTCAGTGATAGGGAAAATGATGGAATCACTTCTGAAGGAAAGAATTGTCGAGTACCTAGAGGCCAGACGGGTACAGGACCCAAGGCAGCATAGATTCACAGCAGAATGGTCATGCCAGATGAATCTAATAGATTTCTTTGACTGGGTGACCAAAGTAGTAGATCAGGGAGGGGCTGTGGACATGGCCTACCTAGACTTTAGCAAGGCATTTGACTCAGTCCCACACAAAAGATGAATATACAAGTTAGCCAGCCTGGGAGTGGGTCCCAAGATGATAGCCTCGGTAAAGAATTGGCTGGAGAATAGGACACAGAGGGTAATAGTAAATGGAGTCCACTCTGAAGAAAGAGGGGCTAGTGGGTGCCGTAGTGTTCAGTGATAGGATCAGTCCTCTTCAATGTCTTTGTAGCGTACATTGCAGAAGGACTGAAGGAAAAGTATGTCTCTTTGCAGCTGACACAAAGATCTGCAACAGAGTTGATGCACAAGGTGGTGTGGAAAGGATGAGAAGGGACTTGGCAAGGTTAGAGGAATGGTCAAATGTAAAGCAGCTTAGATTTAATGCTAAGAAGTGCAAGGTAATGCACCTGGGAAACAAAAACCAAGGGGAAGAGTACACAATGGGGGGTGAGATACTAACAACAACAAAAATGGAAAGGGACCTGGGGGTAGTCATATCAGATGACTTAAAGGTGGGCAAGCAATGTGAGAAGGCAGTAAGGAGGGCTGGGGGGATACTGGGATGCCTAGGGAGAGGCATCACCAGTAGAAAACAGGAAGTTATCCTCTGTACAGACATCTGGTGAGACCCCATCTGGAGTACTGTGTGCAGTTCTGGAGACCCAGTCTCCGCAAGGACATAGACAAGATGGAAGCTGTCCCGGGGAGGGCAACTAAAATGGTGCAGGGTCTGCACCGGAAGACATATGAAGAGAGACTAAAGGAGCTTAATATGTATAGCCTCGAGGAAAGAAGGGAGAGGGGACATGATAGAAACGTTCAAATACCTCAAGGAAATCAACAAAGTCCAAGAGGTAGCATCTTTCAAAAAGAGGTGTGCAAGAACAAGGGGGCACAATTTGAAGATAGATGGGGGCGGCTCAGAGCTAATGTAAGGAAGTATTTTTTCACAGAGAGGGTTGTGGATGCATGGAACGGCCTTCCGGAGGAGGTTGTGGAGTCAAAAACAGTGGTTGAATTCAAGCATGCATGGGACAGCCATAAGGCAATTCTAGGGGTTGGGGGTAGAAAGAAGTAGGCTGCTGGTTAACTAGGATCTGCAGCTTATCCATTAGGTAGGGAAATGGGCAGACTGGGTGAGCCAAGCGGTCCTTTTCTGCCATCAAATTCTATAGGCTTGGGACAATCACACAAAGAAGAGAGCTTCAGGTGGTTCCATAGGGAGGATCTGAGGCAACCATGTGAGGGAGAGGAGCGGATCAGGACAGGAAGCGAGTTCCACAGTCTGGGTGGACTTGAGGCAAAGTCTCTGTCACCCATTTGAGTATGAGTGGTCAGTATCTTAAGAACAGCAAAGCCCAGGGACCTGAGAGAGTAGTGAGAGGAGACAGCCGGTTCAAGGAGCTCTACCAGCCCAGGGGAGTGCCAGTCTGAAGAACCTTACCCATAAAGCATTCCAGGACAAAGTCTAAGTAATGAAATGGAGAGAGCCAATTCAGCTTGCTGTACAGGTCGCAGTGATGGGTGAGATGAGGGGCAGCAAGAGCGAAGTGACAAATAGTATTATATGAGACGGTCCATCTGGAAAGGTGTGCTTTGGTGGTGCGAGCAAACAGATGGCTTCTGTTGGGCAGCAGGGGTGAGGTTACTCTTTGCTCTGTAAGCCATACCCAGTTTACAATTGACAGCTTTGCAAACATTCTGGATATGATGCCCAAGGTTGAGCTGTGGGTTGAATGACACTCCAAGGTATTTGAAGGTGCTAGTGATAAGGACCGGAGCGCCATCAAGTCCGGTGATGCACAATGGGGCATGGGAGGCCTTAATCTTGGCCAGGGATCCAAAAAGCATGGCCTGAGTTTTTTTAAGGTTGAGAACCAGCTTATGGGATGCGATCCAGGATGGGATGCTCCTGAAATTCTCACTCAGTTGATGGTTAATGTCCCCAATATCCAGAGAATGAGTGAGGATGACCAGATCATCTGCATACAGGGTGGATCTGCAGTGGGCAGTGGCAGATGGTAGGGCGTTGACAAAGATGGAGAAGAGTAGGGGTCCCAGGACTGAACCCTGGGGAACTCCTGAGGATATGGTAGTAGTCCCTGAGAACACCTTGCTGAATTTGACCAGCTGTTGTCTACCTTGTAGATAATTGGAGAACCACCAAAGAACCTGAGGTGACAGGCGAAAGGACCCAAGCTGAGAGCAAAGCAGGGTATGATCAACAAGGTCAAAGGCCTTGGAGAGGTCAATAAAGACATCACCAGAGAGTTTCCCTTGGTCCATAGCTGTTCTTATTCCAGAGGAGACAGAGACTAGGGCAGAGGATGTACTATGCCCTTTCCTAAAGCCATGCTGTACTAGAGACAGCAGCTCGTGACGGTGGATATACTCTGAAAGTTGTGCAGCTACTACTTTCTCAAGTAGTTTACTGACCCCGGATAATATGGCTATCGGACGGTAGTTGTCTATAACTTTAGGACTGCCCAGCTTAAGGATAGGGACCACTCTGGCTACCTTCCATATATCAGGGATAATCCTGGAAGTGAGGGACAGGTTGAAAATATGAGCCAACGGGGTGGCTATATAAGAGGCACCAATATGAAGGAGATTGGGCTCCAAGCCATTGTGGTCTGCACTGGAGTGGGGGGAGAGACCAGAGAGCAATCTCTGCATTTCATGCGAAGTCACAGCTTTAAAATAGAAGAGTGGCCGGGAGATCAGATCCAAAGATGGAGCAGTGACCAGGCCACAACTGCCAACCCCACTAGGGGAGAACAGAGAGGTGAATGCAGACAGGTTAGAAAAATGCATGTACAATGCATTAACAATGGTAAGTGGATTGTTCAGCTAGAACCATCGATGAGTATATCAGAGACCTCACAAGAGGAGGAGGAACCACTTACAATATTCTTGATGCACCTCCAAAAGCTCCTGGGGTCCTTTGCTGAATTCTGTAGAGCAGCTTTGCAGAATTCACTTTTGGACACACGTATTGCTTTTTTTACACTTGTTTCTGAGTTGCCTGTACTGCTGAAATAAGGTCTGGTCCATCGTGACCTTAAAGTTGGCCCAGCACTTGTCCCTTGTCCTCATGAGCGCAAGGAGGCTCCCATGCAGCCATTTGGTAGCAGCTCCCCTAACCCTCCTCCTGATGAGAGGGGCATGCTTATCCTGCAGTGCCCCAAAGATGTTGGGAAAATGGTCAGCAGCTGAGGAGGAGTCATGTACATTCCACACTTCTGACCAGTCAGTATACAGGAGATCCTCATGGAATGATCCTAGGTCAAACCTGGAGAAGTCCCTAACCTGAATGACTTTGAGGAATTTTCGGGGAGGAGACCTTCCATACACAGTACACTGGAGAGTGATCAGAGATGGAGACAGGAAGGATACCCGACGAACTAATCCTCTCAGGCCTATTGGACAATATCCAATCTAAGAGGGAGTTAGACCCACCAGTGGATGACCACCTAGTTGGTTCCTTAATGAGCTGTGACAGCGAGAGGCCAGCGAGCAAAGGCTTGTACGACTTGGTATTCCCACCAAGCCAGTTTAAGTTAAGGTCACCCAATATCAACAATTCATTAAGCCCAGTCTTTGATCCCACAGAATCAAGTAGGGAGGACAACCCCTGTAGGGGGATTGTACATACATACAATATGAAGTTTCTTTGTGTCACCCAGCAACAGCATTGTGTGTAGTAGTTCACAGGGAGACTGCAATGGCTATTGGCAGGGTGGGACTGTTAGGTTGAGGTGACACCTGAAATAGACTACAATGCTTCCCCCCCCCCCTTTTTTTTCCCCCTGCTGGTCCAGCCTAACTAGATCATATCCAGGAAGTGCACAGGCAGAGTCCAGAAAGGATGGTTTCAGCCATGTTTCAGTTACTCCAAGGATGTCAGGCCTATGATGAGTTACCCAAGCAGGGAGTTCTGCCATGTTGGGCAGGAGGCTGCGTATATTTAGGTGCGCTATTTTTTGCCCCTTACCTGACTTCCAGCTGTCTGGTACAGAAAAGACTTGATAGGGAGGACCAGGGTTGGGCTCAATGTCTCCTGCCAGAGCAAGGGTCACCAGAGGATATGCCTTGGAGGGGGGGGGGGCACCCCTAGCAGGTGGCTTATGGCCGAATCACCTGACCATAATGACAGGACAAATATTAGGAAGGTGCCAGCACACATTTCTTATGGTAAGCAACACAACACCACACCAAAATGTTCAATTTATTCAAAGTGGGCGTGGCCAGAGGACATGTACTTTTCTTCACTTCAGAACCACATATAATAGTTCAGGAATGAAGTAAAATAGTAAGAATGTCTGACATATTCTCAATGGTCTTTGAATTTCTGAGTAACTATATGGAGCCTCCACTACAGTATATTTGTGCACTTCTGATGGAATTACACTGGACAATAACTTACACTGTTCCTCTTCCTTTCCTCCCACTTTCTAATCCTTCGCCTGCACCCTCCCTACTTCCTCCTCCCCTTCCTGCCCTTATGTCCCCCTGCCCCTTCTTCTCCACTTCCTTTCTCTCTCCTCCTCCTGCTGCTGTCTGTTCCGTTTTGCAGGGTTTCTCAGCATATTGAAGGGGATTTGGATCTAGACAGACCCTCTTTTCTTTCCTCTTCCCTCTCCCTACCCTCTAACCATTGCCCTCCCTATTCCCCACTTGTCTAAAACCTGCTCTCCCATGGGCCTACTTAAACACTTCCCATCTCGTGCTCAGCCTACCTCCATAGCACTTCAACTGTGTCTGCCTCCTCTGCAGGTTCCCCTGCTCTTCGGTTGCTGCAATGCCTGTTTTCTTCTACCTAGGTTTGTTTCCCCGACCGGGTGGTCTGGGTCATTCTGCTCTGTACTGGTACCGCACTGTTATGTTTTTAATTACTGCACTTGCATTGCTCCTGTATTGTTTAGGCATTTGTGGTTCTCCCAACAATGTAACCCTCCCAGGACACTTCTGGAAACGAGCTGTTCATAGCTCATGTTGTCTTGCCTGGTGAAACATTTTCCAAATAAATACTGCTGTTTGCACTATGCTGTATTTGTAACCCCTACATTTCCTGCACTATATGTTTGTATTTCTTTTGTACTTTTACTTATCTTGTACTGCATTTTTTTCCTTTGTCCTTTTGTATTTATCTGGTACTTTATTTTTGTTCTTTGAACTTATATTCATGCTTGTGCCATCTTCATGGTCGTGCCTGAAAATGGTCCTTTAGATCAGTGCATCCACCTGGTTGACAAATACAGAAACACATAAAATAAATCAGAACACTGGCTATATTGATTTATGCGAAATACATCCTTGCTAAAAAAAGACTATCGTGACATTTATTTCCACCAACAAATACTGATGCTTTATGAGTCATAGCATCTGGTAAATTCGACAAATTTGGAGTGATCCCACCCCATCTCGTTAACTGTGGTCACACATACCTTTGCCTTTGCATCTGACGCCAATACTGCTCGTTCATTAGCTGGGAAGAGTGGCAAATGCGCAGTGGAGCCTGTCGTCATTCCCCAGACACACAACACTTCATCTCTGGCAGTCACCCAATCCACTCTGAAATTCAGGTCTGTGCGGGTGTCAATGCAGGGCACCTCTAGCACTCCAGTGAGACAACTGATAGTGGAGTCCTGCAATGTGCAGGACATGGAATGTGCAAACCAAATGGAAACAGGCAGACCAGACAGTGAGATGAAACAAATACTGAGAGGAACTTTCCACTTATTTTGTTTTATTTACAAAGAACATTTAAATAGAGACACAACTGCTTTAATATGCAATACAATATTTTATATACAAATGTACACACACATTATAAAACAGTAGTCTCACAGTATAGTGCTTCAAAATAATTTTCAGTTTTTGACTGTGATGGAGTATTACGGTATGAAGTACCACTAGGCACCTGGATAGTGCTTTATATTTCTTTTAGAATGGCCTCACTTCCAGTCCCAGACTCATACTGGAAGCACACATCAGCTCACTGGATTCTTACGTGACTTTTTTTTTAATTAACTTGAGAAAAGGTGCAGTTTATTTCATTTCGACTCCAGGGGGCAGGCAGGGTCGGAAACAATAGACGTGAGAATGTCTAAACTGGAGAATGAAAGACAAGAGTGGGGGAGTGCTCCATATTGTTAGTCATAGCTCTGAGTCATAACTCCCCCCCCCCACACTTCATCCAATAACTGGTAGCTCCCAGGTTTTTCAGTAGTGTATGTCACTTTCTCACACTGCAAAATAGCAGAACAGTTATATATTCCAGTCATCTTCTGTAGCAATCCCATTAAAGCAGCAGTGCAATGAAAAACTGGGCAAAACATTTGACCCTACTTTTTTTAACTATAAAAGATTCCAGACATCTTCTTGTTTCATTTGTTGGCAAAATGTTCTAGTTCCATCAAAATGTGAGTATTTTATAAATGTTTTAATTCATTATTTTTTTTTCTCAAGAAACAAATGATGACTGACACATTTGGCTTAGAAATAGAACGGCAGACTTGGCAAGAGTGAGGACCAAGAAAATTAAAACCCATGCTACGCAGCACAGGAGGTACCTAGAAACGTAGATTTCATGGGGTATGCAATTATTTTTGTTTATTGTAGCAGAATCTACCTTTTCCAAAAAACATATTTCATTGCACTGCTGCTTTATAAACAGAAACATAATTCCTTGGTGAACATAGCCACATACCACAACTGAACAACAACAACAAAAAATATGTACTGAGGTTTTGTTAGGGGCTTATACAGTACTGTAACATAAAATACTGCTTACTGTAACATAGAAACACAGCGCCCCCAGCATTCCATCACAGAAGGGGATAACGAAGCAGCTCAAGCATTATCTCATACGGACTGGCTAAGAAGAAACATCTCAAACACTTAGGTCGGTAAACTAATACTTGAATACACGTTTCAGTAAAGAGGATGACTTGAATATCAGTCTGCTTTTTCAACCACCAATTCTTCAATACAGGACAATATAAAAGAATAGTTGGTTCAACAGTGAGAGCAATAGCTACCACGCATTGCATACAGTACACAAACATTTATAGTAAGCAACATTTGCACCTTGCAAATGAGCCTTGCTCAATGGTGCCCACCTGGATAAATAAAGATTTTGATTGATTGATATTTCCAGTGGGTGGAAGTGAATGGAATAGCATGTCTGTGGCGAAACCTGGCTGGTATCAGCTGCTGCCATTAAGGCACTGGAGGGCTGATATTCTGGAAGTATACTGCCTGTGGAGATGGTGGGTCTGTGACAGTGTTGTTGGGTCGCTGTAGAATTAGCCCTCAGTAGGGACTCAGCTGGATAACATATGCCTGTCAACAGCACATCAGACAGGAGGGCAGTTTAATCCAACCTGTTGTGGGCATGCACAAACACAAGCATTATAGGCATGTTCAGGCTTAAACTCTACAAATGGGTTTTCTTGTCTTTCTGAAGACAAATGTAGTCCTCTCACTTCCAGTCTCTGCTCTGTAGCAGCAGTCCAACAATCAAGGCCATCAATGAATCCAACTCCCAGCATGCAAGGCTGCTTATTTGACCTAATTACCCCACATCCCACTGAATTTACATTCCACACTTTAGCAATAATTAAGTAAGTAATAATCCATGACAGGATGTGCATTATAGGATTTTACTGCACACCTCAGGGGTGTAGTAAGGCTCAAGGTCGAAGGCTGAGTGTCCTTAAACTCCCAAAGAAGAGCATTAAAATCCTATTATGCACACCCTGGATGTGCTTATTACACTTATAAGATGGCTCTAAGTAGGCTTTTTGGGGAGGAAAATGAGACTTGGCACCTGACCGTGGGTTTACAGAGAGTTACTGCATGGTCAGGTGACGTCTCTTGGCCAATTAAATTTATAGATTTTTTTCTTGCCATTTTATAAAAACCAATAAACATACAGCCACAGTTTATTGCAGAAATCTGCAGTTCAGTGCTAAAAACTGAGATTATTCTCATCTGGGATCATCTTCTAGGTTAGTGCGATGATTTCTGAAGACTGGAGATTTTTTATGTTCTGGTTATAAACGTGAGCTCCTTGATTCAAGTTCATCCATCTCGTTGTTGTAAAACAGATCCTGATGAGCTTTATTCTCAAAGCATGTTTGTTATACCTTTGCCACCTGATGACTTTTTTTTTTTTTTTAACACATCAAACTTTAATCCCAGGGCCCTGTGCAAAAGTTGTACGGACCACTTCCCCTAGCTTCTGTTTGTGTGACATCATGAAGAAGTATGAAAAATTCTCAGGATCCCAGTGTTCAGTGGAATAAACAGCCTGCCCAGTTATGAGTTAAGTTGCAGCAGCCTTATTTCAGAAGTAACACAGTCTTTCTGGTGAGAGTCTGCTATAAACTTACAATGATTTATCCAGTTTGCACCTCAAAAGAAGAAGCTACTGGTCTGCCAGATGACCCAGTGGCTATGCATTAGCGTTGCAACAGCACATCTGGAGGGTACTTGGGAGTCAGGTGACCAGGGCTGGGAGGGGCGCTCTCCAGGGTAGGTCTGCACAAAGTGTTGCTGCTCAAGTGACCATAGTGGTGGGCTGGGCAGCTTGCTCTTCTACAAGAACTCACTGTGTACGTGTTGGGACATCAGAGGTATGGCTACGTGCCACACGCCGGCAAAACCAGGGAAGAAAAAAGAGGAAAAGGAAAAACAGCCAGAGTCAGCTGGCACCCTGGAGCTCTGAACCATAGATCCCTCCTCTGAATATAATTTGAGTGGGCTAGTGGCTGATGGGGCCAGAGTATCGCTGTGTACCCCAGCTACAGGAATTGGCATACGACTGACTCAGACTAACAGTTATACAGAATGAGAAACAAGAAAAAGCAATCTCCTTACATGAAGAAGAAAAATAGCATGCTACCCCCTATGGGTTAATATTAAATATAAATAACACAACATAATGCTCATGCAAAAAGTCTTATTCTACCTTCCATTTAGTGTTGCCTCATCATTACTTGATTCTTAGGCAGTGTGCCAGTGACACCACAAGATGTCACACTTCTTCCCTAATCAGATTACAAACATCTCAGCTTTGTCTGGTTCCCAGGCCCAGAGACTCTGATGATTCTTATAAAACTGCCATGAGCACTGCAGAACAGGTCAGCTGTCAACTGCAGATAATGGGCTGCTGCTGGCCTTGGTTTTTGGCTCGTCTTGACGTTTACTGACCCCCCCGGGATGAATACGTACAGAGCGATATTACCCAATTTCAATCAGAGGGCTAGTATTCCTCTAACAAGAGATGCACATGCAAAACATAGTGGGCATAATTCAACAGAACTGTTTAAAAGTGGCACCTGGGAAAATCATATTTGGTCTTTAAGAAGCTGTACTTGCTTGTGGGTATTTTGGACAACCAAACATGCCACACCTACATCAGCTTACCTTTTGGGTTGGATCTCATTTCTCGATCTGACTTATTATTCGGAATTCCATCGCACTCTGCATCATCCTACTATGCCTTTCCATTCCCATCACCTTTTGATTTTCCATATTCTGTTCTTACCTTGCCTATTATCCCTTTTTAATTAATGGTCCTCATTTTTTATGTCTTGATTACCAGACTCTGAAATCGCGTTACAACCGCCCGGTTGATATTTTGTGTTACAACTGGGCAGTTGTAATCAGTGCCTGTCAATCAAGCTTGCACTACAGAAAGTGCGAGCAAACTGCACTTAGTGTGCAGCTGGGAGGTGTGTCAGTGGCTGGTAGAGGGAGCAAAGAACGACTGGGGACACTGTGGGCTTACCTGGTGTTGAAGCCATCCATCCCATTGGTACGACTATGTCCCAGGTCTCCTTTGATCTGTGACTCTGTCCTCATTGGCTTCTAGTGACAGTGGTGTCGGCAGCCAGAAGTGGTGGTTCCAGTTGGCATCAGCATGAGTCGGCAGCCATGGTGTGGGCTCCATTTTCCATATTTCTTTTTTTTATAAAGTTAAGTCCGGTCCCTCAGCAGTGGCATTACAGAGCAGCAGCAGTGAGAAGGGAAGAGTGAGAGCAGAGCCACAGCAGTGAGACATAGAGAAAGAGAGTGCATAAGGATAGAGCAAGGAGGCCCCAGGAGGACCCCCGCTAACCTCAGAAGTGCCAGTAACTGCTCCTCTGTCCACCACAGTTAAATAAAAAAAATGAGGACCAGCAGTTAAATAAAATAAAACATGGGTGGGTATGTGTAACCAGAATTTCATACACACCCTCGGTATGGGATGCTTTTATAAACCTTTCGAGCTTTGCTCTCGGGGCTTTTGTAGCATCCCAGGGTTTATGTAGCATCCTACACCTCAGGTGTGAGTAAAATTCTAGTTACACACACACCCATGTATTATTCTATATTTCTCCTAGAGATTCACCCTATTTTTTCTCCCTACATATGTATTCCTTATTTCCTCTTACCTCTCCGCTAACTTTGCTTTTTTCCATTTAAGATAATTCCTGAAGACCTATAGTCAAAATGTCGATTCTAACTCTATTTTCTATTTTCAGCATGTATTTAATATTACCATTTAATTTTGTTATCACCATGGTTAAGTTATGTTTTAGCTGGGAGGGGATCTATGTTTGCAAAATACATGTGTGCAGTGATGAGAATCAAACTCCTGCCAGGTGCTGTTTTTGGAACAGCAGGTAGGATCTAGCTGTAGCCCACCAGAAAGCTGGCACAGCTGGTGAGGCCATTTTTTTTCTTATGGTGGTGACTAATGTCACTGACGGCAGAGTGGCTCGTGTGCTGTTATATTTGTAATGTGTTTTGGTTGTACGAACTACCTGTTACTGTACTGTAGTCTGACTTCCACAAATTGCCGCCGGTGGATGATATCATCTGCTAGCTCAGGGGCAACATTATGAGTCCCAGGGTCTGCAAACCCTAGAGATCACACCGGAAAACTACAGAAGGTTAAGGGACATGGGAGGAGGAGTTAAAAAGGGTCACAAATTGGCACAGTATCCCCTCCCAGATCAAATCCCATCACAGTGCGGGACTCACTGCTTGACCCAGAGTGGGTCACTTGACCTCTCTGTGCATCCGTCTTTCAGTTGTAAAACTGGATAGCGCACAGCCACAGCAGGAAAACAAAGATTTCACATCTCAGCAGGGCTATCCCAAGTAAATAAACTGTTAAAAAGTTAAAAACTGTATAAGTACTTTCAAATTAGTGCATACCAAAAACAGTAATTTACGGTCATTATGGACATATAGTAATAACAGTCACCTGTTCACCTAGGACAGTGGTATCTAAATTTAACAAAAGTACTCACATTATAAAAATACTATCAAAATTGCAAACCAACTTTAGACATTTCTGGCATTCTGATTTTTCATCCTCTGGCCCTGCAAAGTTTTTGGAACTATAATTATTGTGTTTACTAGGTTCTCTGATCCCAAGGAAGACAAGAACTGCACTGAACCTGTAAATCAATCACGTTTTCCTACAGAAGCAGAGTTTCAAATACTGGATCCCATTCAATTACTGTTCCATATTTACTGGCCGTTGAATAAACTTAGTGGGGGTTTCTGCTTGACACACTGTTGGTGCCATTATAGAATTGTATGATGTAGGTGATGTCCCTTTCAGATGCAGAGTTCTATAGTAGAACATGGATGCATTGTGGCAACAATGGAAGTGCTGGGCAAGGAAATAAACTGCATCATACAATACTAAAATGGTCCTTATCTGCAATGCATAATCAGAAACATCCACTGAATTTACTAACAGGCCAGTAAAGATGGAATAAGAGAGGAATGTGACCCAATATTTACAGCATCTAAAGAAACTAGGCTTGTATTTTAAATGCAGTTTTTCTTTAAGGCCAAAAGACAGATGACTATACCTTATTTTGGAAACAGGCCAGTTTTTAAAACCTGATGACATATAATCAGAGGGTTTCGGGAGATAACCCCAAACTAGGAAACCTAGTACCAAATGTGACACCTCCTGATCCCGCTACATCCATCCACAGCGACTGTAAGCCACAACGAAAACTGCAAAAGTCACCTTCACTTCTCAGAAGAAAGGAACCCGCTTGGGGATAGAAACTGGGAATCACACTGACTGCAGGGTGGTCCCCCACTAATCTGCAGCTGTCAGTTCCCTCTGTCCAACCTCCTCATGTAGAGGACTTAGTTCCTCAGAAGCAGCAGCTGGGGACGTGTGGGGCCTGCTGGGTTCAGGGATCTCAGGGCAGTCTTGTTCCACATAACAGTGGTTTATTCGGGCACCGTCCAACTGTTGAAGCAATCCACTCTCGTCACCCATGTGATGATCTATGAGGGCCTCCATACTGGGAAAGTCCATGCCCATGCCCTGCAAGTCAAATTATGAAACCATAAAAATTGTGAAATCAAACTTTATTATTCTGTTTACTATAGCATCCTCTCTTTTAGAATGGTTTCTCCTACCCTCCCCAAATGTTACTTAGGCAAAGAGGCATATAGTAGGAAGGTGGAGGGTCTGCCAGTAGTGATCCTGGATATTAATAAAGATAAATGGTGCGGGTCTGTTTTTCCCCCCATTTCTTCATGAGGAGTGCAGTTTTCAACCTATGACTCCATCGCACCTTGTTCAAGACACTGCACCAAACCTCAACGAGGAAGGTGAAAGAGGGGCTTGGACCCCCTACATGCAAGGGAAGGAGGGCTGTGAGAGAGAGACAGGAGTGATGGCAGAGATACTGAATGAATACTTTCTTTTGGTGGGTGGGAAGGGGTCACCATTTTAAATGAGTTTAAATGAGTTTTCTCAATGGTCTAACCCATTTAATAAAAAATGAATGAATGAAATGTTCACTAGAAACGTGCTCACCAAAGGGCTCTTGGTGTATGTATGTATGTATGTTGGGGGGGGTTACTCATTGGGAGGACACATGAATTCGAGGACAGCCATGATGCAATCTGCAGATATCACCCCCACCCCCAGGTAGCTGACTACCTGGTGAAGATCAAGTTGGGTAAACCCAAAGGACAGACAGCATGCACTGCAGGATTATAGTGCAGCTAAAGGAACAACTGCTGGGGCCTCTTGCAGTAATCTTTAATGAAACTGTTTGTACAGGTGTGGCACTGAAGGACTGAAAACTGACCAATGTAGTCACATCTTCAAGAAAAGGTCAAGGTCGACCTTGGTGGTTGACATTCTGTATTTGAGTTTCAGCAAGGCCTTCAACTCAGTGTCACACAAGAGGCTGATCAGAAAGTTGGAGGGTCTAGGGGCAGGGGCAAATTAATCAAGTGGGTGTCACACTGGCTTAGCGGTAGTACCCAATGGTAGTGGTGGTGCGGGACTCTTACATACTACGGAGGTTACAAGTGTGGTCTCACAGGGGTCAGTGCACAGATCAGTGTTGTTAAAGGTGTTCATAAACAACACTGAGGACAGAGTTAAAAGGTAAGATCTGCCTTTCTGTGGACCACACCAAGCTCTGCGGAGGGTGGACTTGGATGAAGGGGTGCTGGACCTAAAGGAGGACCTGGTTAAGCTGGACAGATGGTTAGGCATCTAGGAGCTGGGGTTCAATGCCAAGCAAGAAGTGCAAGGCCATGCACACAGGAAGGAAGAATCCAAGGGCAGAGTACAGTCAGAGGTGGGGGGGCAGGGTCACTAAAACAGAGGAGAAGGACTTGGGCATAGCCATCATCAGTGACTTTAAACAGGTCACGCACTGTAGGAAGGCAGCGGCCAAGGCAAATAGAATGCTAGGCTACATTGCTCAGGTTCACGAGCAGAAAAGAGTAAGTAATAATGCAACTGTACAATCCTTAGTTCGACCGCACCTAGAGTACAGTATACAGTTCTGGAGCCCCTACCTGAAAAAGGTTATCAACCAGCTCATGGCAGTGCAGAGGAGGGCAAACAAGATGGTTCAGGGACAGCAGGGCATATGAGGAAAGGCTGGGAGAGCTTACCATGTACACACTAGAGGAAAGGAGGGAAAGAGGGGACATGATTGAAACCTTCAGATACCTGAAACTTTTTTGTCTCAGTGATAAGAACACTGTGGGGCACTGTCTTAAGTAGGCAGGGAAAAGGTTCAAGAAGAAGGTCAGAAAACACTTCTCTGCACAGACGGGAGTGTTGGGATGGAATGAACTCCCATCTGAGATCATGAGCCAAAAGACATTTGGAGGAGGTCAAGAGAGGTGGGGTTAGGGTGAAGGGAAAGATCAGAGTTGGGGCCCATGGTAATCTCTGGATCAGGGGCATCGCAATCAAGTAGACTTGATAGACCATAAAGTCTTATTCTGCTAACTTTTTTGACTGTTCATAAGTTTGTATGTTCGGCAATTAAAGGCTGGTGAGCTTGACATCAGTGCTGAGCAAGGTCCTGGAATTCATTTTGTATCACTTACCTGAAGCCAAGATCATCAGCACTTCTCCATGTGGCTTTATGAAGAGCATATCATTGCAAACCAGGCAGATCACATTCTTTAAGTGGGTGACCAGGAAGGTAGGCAGGAGCACAGACATAGTCATAGTCATAGTCTATCTGGACTTCAGCAAGGCTGTGTCACGATAAGCTTCTGATCAAAGTACACCAATGCTGTATACACGATGCGTTTGCAAGGTGGGATTGCTAACAGGCATGGGGGATGGAAACTGGGTTGTGACTGACTTACAGGCACTACTCTGGGTGGAGACGGTTACCAGGGTTACTAAGGGCTAAAGGACATAAGGGGTATCGATGCCCATCAGGAATGTCCCCCACATGTGTGGGCAATTAGACCAGCAGTTGGCAACTACAATAGAGTCTGTCTAGGGTATTTTTAAAAGAACTTAAACTTGTACAGTTTACTCCATTTTAGGTAGTCTATGCCATACCACTGGAGCTTGAAGTGTAAATAAATAATCCCTCTTTACTGTTTGTGTTGAATTTATAATTTTTTTTTGTTGTGGGATCTTTAAATTTCCTCTCGTATTACTAAACTGTAGGTCACAGTCCAACATTAGATCCTGGGTTTGTATTAGTTTATACAATAGTAATAAGTCTCCCCCCTTTGTCTTCTAGCTTCGAGGGAACATAGGCTAGTTTCCAGTAGTCTAGTAGGATAATTTAGTCTTGTAATTCTAGGAATGTTCTTTGTTATAGCACTCTGTACTCCTTCTATTGTTTTAATATCTTTAAGCATGTAGGGGGACCAGAACTGGGATCCATAGTCAAGTATAGGCCAGATACATGTAGTATAGATGGGTAAAATAAGTTGTTCTGTCTTGCTCACAAACGAGCATTTAATTTTAGTTACCATTAACCGAGCTGTTCTAGCAACTGTCCTGCAATGACTGGAGGAAGAGAAGAAGTTATTTAAGGTTACACCCAAATCCAGTACTTTGTGAACTGATTTTAATATTGTCTGACCTAAGATATATGAATAATTTGGATTTTTTTTACCTAGGTGGAGTACTACGAATTTTTCGATACTGAATACTTCCTACAACCCCCCACTATAAGGCAATTATAGTGGGGGGTTGCAGGAAGTAGGCTGTTGGTTAACTAGAATCTGCAGCTTATCCAATAGGTAGGGAAATGGGCAGACTAGGTGGGGCAAGTGGTACTTATCTGCCATCAAAGTCTATGTTTCTATTGTTTTGTTCTGCCCACAACTCAATGCTGGCTAGGTCAGCAACTAGTGTTAGGTGCTTGTTGATGGTGTTTACCTCACCACCTAGTTTAGTATCATCTGCGAACTTGACAATACTGTTATTTATATCCTTGTCCATATCCTGGATGTATAAATTGAATAGTATAGGCCCCAGTACTGACTCCTGGTGAACATCACTGCCAACTAAGCCCTCACTGGAAAGTGTATCATTTATACGTACTCGTTGAGTTCTATTTAACAGTCAATTATGAATCCATCTAACTATGTCATTATCAACCTCATGTTGTAATAATTTGTCTATCATTTACCATGAGGTATTTCATCAAAGGCTTTAGAAAATTCGAGTAGAATTACGTCCGATGGATAACCACTATGCAGACTTTTACTAATGTTGTTATAGAACACTAGCAGGTTAGTGGTACAAGACTTTCTTTTTTGAACCCGCGTTGGTTGTCATCTTTTATATCGGAATTATCCAGATATAATCAAGTCTGTTTTTAATTAGTCATTCCATGAGTTTACAGCAGTGGGAGGTTAGACTTATTGACCTATACTTTTCAACTTTTCCCCATTTCCTTTTTTGTATATTGGTACAACTGTCGATTTTCCAGTCATCTGGTACAAAACCATCCCTTAGTGAGCAACTAAAGATAATTGAGAGAGGGTGAGCCATTGCTGTGGCTGATTTTTTCAAAAACATGGGATTAATGTTATCTGGCCCGGGACTAGACTTTGCATCTAGTTGTGATGGTTCAGTATATACTACGTGTATTGTAAACGGTGGTTCAGTTGGTTTGTTTGATAAGGTAGACGGAGGGGCTTGGGATGATGATGAAAAAACAGAACAGAAATAATCGTTAAATTTATCAGCTACCAATTTGTCGTCTTCAATCACCTTGTTATTATCTGGTACTGGTCCTATATTTCTCGCTTTGTTCCGACAATTGGAATTTATATATGAATACAGTAGTTTCCTATCTTTTGTATGTGCTATTTTAAATTCAAGATTTGTTTTGGCCTGCCTGATCATATGCTTTAAGGTACTTGATTTTATTTTCTTGTGTTTGTTCTTTTTTGTACCGTTTGTAGGCATTTTGCTCAAGTGTTATTTGTTTAGTAACTTTTTGATTTAGCCAGACTGGGACCCTACCTTTGTTGTTACATTTTTTCCTTATTGGTACATACATGTTTTCAAACTCATTAATTATGTTCGTAAACCTTTCCCATGCATTGTCAACTGTCGTATGTCTGAAAGTTATTTAACAGTCTATTTTAGAAAGGCTCTCCATTATACCATCAAAGTCAGCCATATGATAGTTTTTAATGATTGTGGTGCAAACATGTTTTGATATCCCCTTGACCAAGCGGCAGGTAACTACCTGATGGTCACTATTGCCTAACGTTGCTAAGATATTGACATTTAGAAGTTAATTCTCAATATTTGTTAATATTAAGTCTAGGGTGTTGTTATTCCTAGTGGGATCAGATACAACTTGGTGAAGTCCACTATTTATACACTGTTCAATAAAAAGTCTCTTAGTGGGATCCCCACCTGAGAAGGTCTCCCAGTCTATTCCAGAGTAATTGAAATCTCTGAAAACTATTATGTCTTCAAGGGTAGCCATTTCTAAGGGGTACTCAGTGACTTCCCTCTGGGATCAGGGCTGGGGCCACTGCTTTTTAACATTTTCATCCACCCTCTGGCTGCAGGAGTCTCCAGCAGACTGTTTAAGTTTGCAGATGACACTTTGCTGGCCAGGAAGGTAGACTCCCTTGAGAATAAAGACAAACTTCAGGAGGAGCTGAACATTCTGGGTGACTGGTCGGACCCCTGAAGTCTTAGACTCAGTTTAGCCAAAAACAAGGTAATGCACTTTGGAAGAAACAACTGAGTTAGGATCGACACACTGTGTAGGGCTTCTTTTCAAGTGGAGAAGGAAACGGACTTGGGGGTCACAATAGACAAGTGATGTGTAGCCTCTGTCAAGAAATCTAAAAAATATTAGCGTACATCAAAAGAGAGGGTGATCAGTGCAACAGAGGAAGTAATCCTACCACTTTATAAGGCTCTTGTCAGGCTCCACCTAGTGGGCAGTGCTGGGCTCCACAATACAAAATGGACACTGAGGCAGTAGAGAGGGTGCAACGCACAGCCACCAAAAGGGTCAGGGTATGGAGGACACAAGCTATGAGGAGAGACTTAAGGCCCTTAACATGGTCACAATGGAGAAAAAGAGGCAGTGGGGGGCATCAGCTAAATCTTCCACCGACTGAAGGGTATTGACAAGGTCAAACAGGAGGAAATCTTTGATCTGGTGTGCTCCAGCAGGACGCAGGGACAGGCCTTAAAGCTCAAAAGAAAGAACAGTCACTCACCATAACAGTAAATCTTCCAGAGCATCTCCTCCACTAGCCCACACCTTTGGAACTGTAAGCCATCAGAATAAGGACCGCTTGGAAACATTTGCTAGCCAGGGGCCGCCCTTTAAAACATGCAACATCAGCACCTATATCATTGTAGGTGGCCCCTTTGCTCCTCAGTTCACTGATGGAGAAAAGCTTGGTGTGCTTTTACCGTGAGGAACCAAGAGATCAGACCAGTACCAGGCAGTACAAGGAGAGGGATGAGAATGGAAATACAGTACACAGCAGACACTAACAGATGCCTCCAAACAAGGCAAGGGACATACCTTCCAGTTGATACCTCAGAAAAGGGAAAGGAGGGTGGGTGCACAGTGGTCCAATTGAGAAGATTCTCTTGAAGATCTGCTGTTAGGGTGAGTAACTGTTCTGCCTTCATCAAGGATATCTCCTCCATTGGGCCACAACTTTGGAATGATTCCCAAGCAGTATACAAGGTACCCCGGGGAGGATGGCAAAGTCTGATATGCAGTCTGGATAGAAGGCCTTCCAATGCCCCAACATCAAAGACAGCATGTTTATGAGAGATGATGTCTAGACTGTAGAGCTTAGTGAAAGTATGCACAGTGCTCCCTGTGGCAGAAGTACATATGTCAGCTGCAGAAACATTCTGAAAGCAAGCAACATAAGTGGCCATACCACTTGTAGAGTGGCCACGCGCAGCACCAGGAAGTTCCTTACCATAATACCCATAACAAAATTCAATACAGTTAGCCAGTCATTTGGACAGGCACTGTTTAGACACAAGGCTACCCTCTTTCCTTGGAGCAAACAAAAACAAAAAGCTGAGAGGGCTTTTTGCAGTCCTTCATGCAATCAAGATAGAAATGTAGTGTTCTAGGTACATCAAGTGTACAGAGCAATGCCTCACCTTTGTAGCTGCTCAAGATAATACACTGAAGGTGTATGGCCTGAATTAATGTAAAATCAGACACCATCTTAGGTAGAAAAAAAGAGGACTGGTCCACAAAGACACCCTGTCCATGTGGAAAATCAAATAAAGATGCTCACGCATGAGAGCTTGAAGCTCGGAAATCCTACAAGCAGAAGTCATGACAACCAAAAACAATGCATTTCACAAAAGGAAACGCATCTCACAAGCTGCAACAGGCTTAAATGGAGCCAGAGTAAATTTCTCACATATGAAATTCAGGTTCCATGGAGGAACCAATTTATGGATTGAAGGAGGCATGTGCAGAATACCCTTCAAAAATGTATGGGGCACCTCTAGTTGTGCCACTGTGAGACCATTAATAGGAGCATGGAAGGTCGAGACATATGGCAGCCAAATGCACCTTAATGGAAGAGTACTGGAGACTGGAGTGAGATAGGGACAGAAAGTAGTCCAGTACCATATTCACATTACACATGAATGGGTCCACTGAATGGGAAAGCACACCGTATGGAGAAGTGCTCCCATTTCAAAGAATAGGTGTGTCTTGTAGAAGGCTTTCTAGCTGTAAGTAAGACATCGGCCATCTGGGAAGAAACCCCAAAATGGCCAATGGATATGTCTTCAGCAGCCAGGCATGTAGATGCAGGGACTGCAGGTCCAGATGGACCATGGACCCCTGAATCTGTGACAAGAGGCCCTGACAATGGAGGAGCTAAACAGGAGGCTCCACTGTCAGTTGCTGCAGAAGTGGAAACCAGATCTGGCAAGGCCAGAAGAGAGCCACCAGTATTAGTGTGGCAAGCTCTGCCTACAGTTTGAGTAGAACCCTCTAAATAATAGGTATTGAAGGAAAGGCGTAAAGGGACCTCCCTTTCCAGGAGAGGGACAACAAGTCTCACCAAAAAACTCCATGCCCTATGGAGGATGAACCCCACACTGTTTTATAAAGAATTACAGCGCACAGACACTAGGACCTTGATGGATGAAATGATCTGGCTAAATGATTTATTTATTTATGTCTTTGATAAACGGGTGAGCAAACTGATCCAGAGGACCGTTTTCAGTTATGACCTGGGCCACCAGGGTGGCAAACACAACAAACATCAATATAATACAGAGATACAATTAGAACAAACCAGGACTGCTGTAAACACTTGGTATGAGGTCACATTACATAGTACAAATATTTCAGAGAAATCAGTACATACTGGTGTAGTGACATACATTAAGTGGCTATGCAGTATAACAGGCTTAACACTGTGGTTATGGTAAAGTATTACATGCAATGTATATACAGTCACCAGGGGGCCAAGGAAATAAATACAGTTAGAACGAAGGTTCAGTCTATCACCAGGAGTGGCACAGGCTCAAGTCATGAGCAGAAATGCAACTTAAGTTAAGTTGCAGAATCTGCTAACAGTGCAGAATAAAATAGGTAGTCATATCCAGATCGAACAGAGTAGCAGAACAGTGCAAGAGGGTGGGGGCACTGGAGGTAGGGTGCGGGCACAAAAAGGTGCTATGCCAGGATACGGGCCCTGGTAC
Source organism: Neoceratodus forsteri (assembly GCA_016271365.2). Taxonomy (NCBI): domain Eukaryota; kingdom Metazoa; phylum Chordata; order Ceratodontiformes; family Ceratodontidae; genus Neoceratodus; species Neoceratodus forsteri. Next base: position 123,431,656 of record CM057452.1, read on the forward strand.
TGCCTGGGGAACAGCTGCAGGTACAAGCGGCCTCAGTCAGGAGCCACACCCTCAAGTTTGTCTTGAAAGACTGATGGGAGGGGGATGATCGGATGGACAAAGGAAGTCTATTCCAGCGGGAAGGGGCAGAGACAGAGAAGACTTTACTACCCATGGTAGTAGTAGTGCGAGGGACTTCCAGTGGGGGAACAGAAGTGGCCCGGAGACTCTGAGAGACCACTTTGTCAGTGAGTAGGGAGGTGTAGGGAGACAGCTGATTGTTCCTGAGTGCACTGTAAATGAGGCTGCCCATAGTGAAGTCAAAATAACCCTGCAGAGAGAGCCACCCTAGGGACTGGTATAGCGAGCAGTGGTGGGTGGTAAATGGGGCCTGAAGGACAAAGCAGCAGATGGAGTTGTATGTGGTATGCAAGCGGGTCGGTAAGGAGGAGGACATAGTAGAGTATACGGGGGAGCAGTAGTCAAGGAGGGGGCAGGAGATTTCCTTGAGCAATGGCTAGGCGAGCTTCAGGGGACAGAAATTGATTCTGGCAGTAGCCAGTGCCTAATTTTTGGTGGATTTTCATCACAGTGTTGCTGATGTGTTCATTGAAAGTAAGGGAGGTGTCTAGGGTGACACCTAGATATTTAAAGGTAGGGACAGTTTCGAGTGGAGGGCTGACAGGGGTAGTGATCAAGAGTGGGGGTTTGACCTAGCTACCTTTGCTAGGAATGGCTCATAGCTAAAGAGCATGGCCTTTGTCTTTTCTCATTAACAAGACATTTTCTGGAGAGGAACCAGCTGTGTGCGGCCCCAAAGTTTGCTGTGAGGGTAGTAGATAAGGACTCAATGGAATTATCGCTGTGGTATATGACTAGGTCATGCACATAGAGGAGGGCCTTGCAATTGATGCCTTCAGCAGGGAGGTCATTAATAAACAGAGAAAAAAAGTAGAGGCCCCAGTATTAAGCCCTGAGGTACACCGGTGTGGGTAGGTATTGGAGCAGAGGAATTTTTACCAATCAAGACGGACTGGGACCTGCCTGAGAGGTAACTATGGAACCATGTGACCATGTCTGGCGAGCAGCCGAAGTTTAACAGGGTGGAGTAGAGGAGATGGTGGTCTACGAGGTCGAAAGCCTTCGACAGATCCACACACACTGTGCCTGTGGTCCTGCCCTCATCCATATTTCTAAGGATTTGGTTCAAGAAAGGTGCCAAGGTGGAGGAGGTACTATGGTGTTTGTGGAAGCAGTGTTGGAGAGGACACAGGAGGTGGTATTTTTTCTAGATGACTGGATAGTTGGTGGTGAATGATTTTCTCAAGTAATTTACTCAGGTGAGGAAGGAGGGAGATGGGCCTATAATTTTCGGAGGCGAGGGAACCCCCAGCCTTAAAATATGGGTACGACATGTGCTTTCAAGAGTCAGGAACTGTTGCAGACAACAGGGAAAGGTTGTAAATGTAGGTTAGGGGCTTTACAAAAACTGGGGAGAACAGTTTCAGGACGGTAGGGTATAGCCCATCACTACCTGGGCTAACTCGGGTAGGAAGTGTCTTTGAGAGTTTGGCAGTGTTTTTTACACCAATGACCCTAAAGTAAAATGGAGGAGCATGTGCAGTACTAGAGGAGGGCTGGGAGCATTGAGGTTTGCTATGTAGGTCAGAGGGAGACTGAGTATGGAGCTTGTTAAGATGGGGAGAGAGGTGCGTAAACATTCTGTTGAAAGTGTCCGCAATTGCACCAGGTTCAGTGATGAGACCTGAGGGTGAGTTTAGCTGTGTTGTCTGCTTGTTAGACTTAGGATTTAGGATGGACAATATTGAAGCCCAGAAACTGTAAGGGTTACCAAGCGTGTCTTTTTGCAAGTCGGTATAGTATTTGCAGTTTAGCAACTTAACAGCCTGCTTGCAGGAACTGCGCAGTTGTCTGTATGCGTTACAGAGCTGGGGGGAGGGAGGGAGATGACTTGTAGGCTTTCCAAGTTTTGTCCCGATTTTCATCTGGGCCACCAGTTTCTTGGATAACCAGCGGGTACTGCCACCTCTGACCCTTCTGGTGGTGACTGGGAAATGTTTGTCCTGAAGTTTCCAAAGGATGTTGGTAAAGTATGTGACTGCAATTGAGACATCCCTGCACGAGTAGAGTACGGACCAGTTTTTAGTCCTGGAATTGGTTAGGACAGAGTCAAGGTCTCATGGTGAAACTTCCTGAAAGACAGGAGTTTTGGGGGAGGCCAGATTGATTTGGTGGTTAGGACAATGTAAGTAGGCGTGTGGTCACTGATGGAGTCGGACATCGTGCCTACCTGTAGGACCAGGTCTACTCGATTTGTGATAATCCAGTCTAAGGTTGATATGTTTACCAAGAAGGTCTCTGCAGTCACTGTGGGAGGCAATTAAAATGACGAGCCAGGTGCAGCTGATTAGCCTGGCCACATATTTACATAGGCAAAATGAAGAGAAACAGATGCGGCTACAGCAACAGCTAGTAGGGACAAGAACAGCACATGGACAGGGGGATGGAGCAGCTTGAGAACAAACTGAGTCACTCACACAACAGCTAGATATTAGCCTGCACCCAGACTGACTTAGCTCTGAGAATCCTAAAACAGAGGTACTATGGAATGCCAGTGAAGTTACTCGCCTATAGACTCAGTCATCAACAGAAGATGAGTTAGGTGTCACAGGCAGTTCACCCCAAGACTGGAGCAAATGAGACCAGGACTACAGCCATAGCGGTATCAGCGCAGACCCTATGTGATCTCTGGCTCTTTCTCATGCCCCCCCATTCCTTTCCAGTAAGATTTCCTTAAGCATGTCTCATGCATTTTTGAACCCACTGATGTTTTCGCCCCCACCACCTTGGCTGGTAGGCAGTTCCAGGAATCCACCAGCCTTTCTGTGAAGAAGTGTTTCCTCACATCTCCGCTGAATATACCCCCTCCAGCTTCATAGCATGTCCCCTTGTTACTGAGCACCTTTTTTCTGAAAAATACTAACCTCCTTGACTATTTACCTCTGTGAGGTATTTAAAAGTCTCTATCATATCCTGCCTCTCTCTCCTCTCTTCCTGGTTGTACATATTGAGTTCCTTTAGTCTCTCCTCATAGGGCGTTTGATGCAGACCCCGCATCATTTTAGCTGCCATCCTCTGGACCACCACCACTCTATGTCCTTCCAGAGATGTGACCTCCAGACCTGTACAAAGTAAACTGCCTTGTCGCACTGCCTGGCCAACTTTAGGTAATCAGAAATGATTACTCTTAGGTCTTTCTCCTGCTTGGTGGTCATCAATAACCCTCCCTATTTTGTACTCTGCCCCCGGGTTTTGTGTCCCATGTGCATTATTTTGCATTTCTTTGCACAGGAATGAGCTGCATACCCTTGACCACTCCTCGAGTTTTCTCATGTCTCTGCTCCAACTTTCTACCCCCCCCAAGAGTGTCCACCCTATTGCAGATTTTGGTGTCATATGCAAAGAGGCAGACCTTCCCCTCCAGCTCTTCTGCAGTGTCACCTATAGACACTAAAGAGAACTGTTCCCAGCACTGATCCTTGAGGTACACCGCTGGTCAGTCTCTCCTCCTTGAAGTGAACTCCTTTTACTACCACCCTCTGTCACTTATCCTCCAACCAATTTCTTACTCAGTTTACCACCTTATAACCCACTCCTAAGCTAGGCAGCTTGCTTAATAGTCTTCTATGTGGAACGTTGTCAAATAAATCTAGGTAGACCACATCCACCACTGCACCCTGATCTAATTCCTTGTTCACTCAATCAAAGAGATCTATTAGATTCATTTGACATGACCTCCCACTTGTGAATCCATGCTGTCACTACCTTGACCTCTGCAATACTGTCCCTGTTAGTGAGTACCAGGTCCAGTACTGCCCCATCATGAGTGGGTTCACTGACCAGTTGCCTGAGGAATGCCCCCTGCATGGAGTCCAGGATGTCCCTGCTTCTAGCTGAAGCCAAAGCAGGGAGGCTCCAATCTACATCCTGCACACTGAAGTCCCCCACCAGCAGCACTTCCCCCTGTTCTGCCATCTTGCCAATGGCTTCCACCAGTACCTCATCTAACTCCCCCCCCCGCGATGTTTGTAGATCACCCCAGAGTGAAAAGTGGCACCATTCCCCTTCTACCAGGTGACCCACAGTACCTCTGCCCTCATCCCATTCCCTGTATCTCTGTCACTTTTATGCTTTTCTTCACATAAAGACCCACACCCAATTCTTTTCTTCCCACACTGTCCTTCCTGAACAGAGTATAGCCTGGTATGACCACGTCCCAGTCATGGTTTTCCATGCACCGTGACTTGGTAATGGCCACAATACCCAGGTCAGCCTCTGTCATGATGGCCTCTAGGTCTGGAATCTCATTTCCTACATTTCTAGCATTTGCACATGTAGCCTTCTAGATTTTGTTACCACTCTAATTATTACGGAGGCGAGCTTCATATCCTTGGGGATTTCAACCTGAACTGGCTAGCCAGTACAGCCTCTAAAGTACGTTGTCAAGTAAATGCATTAAACCTGTCCCAACAAATAACTGAACCCATCCGCCTAAACCACAAATCCAAAAAGCACACTCTACTGGATTGGGCTCTAACCACCAACCCCCATCGTATAATTGACGCTGGCCTACTACCGGACTCTCTCAGCGATCACCACATGATTTATTTGGTGCGGAAAATATTCAGACCTAAGGCCCCTGCCCCCTGCACACTGTACAATAGATCTTACAAATCCCTGGACCTGACCGCGCTCTTAAATGACCTCACCAACATTGATTGGTCTTTCATCCCTAGGGCTCCCTCCATGGATGAGGCCCTCGAGTTCTTCACAACCAGATTCTTTGCTATCTGGGACTCCCATGCACCGCTCAGAAGATCCAGAGTAAGGGGATCCATCCTACCCTAGGTAACTGCCAACCTCTTGGAGCAACTACTAGTCAGGGACCGAGCCTGGAAATCCCATAAGGCAACAGGTACTCAAACGGCTCTGCAACACTATCGCTCGCTAAGAAATGCCTGCACAAGACTCATCCGGCAGGCCAAATTTAATTATTCCAAGAATGCTTTCCACAATAACTTTAATCATCCAGCACAATTCTGAAAGTCAATTATTTAAATCCCTCCTCGCCCCACCGGCCCAACCTCCTACTCCAACCCTCAATATAGCAGGAAGTACTATCACTGCACCGAGCGCTGTAGCCACTGAGCTTAACTCCTATTTCACAAACTGTACATCCTCTCTACTCTCCTCTCACCCCTGGCTCCCTTCCCCAGATCCCCCAGTTTGCTCCTCACCTGCCAACTTCTCTTTTCGCCTTGTTACACCCACCGAGGTACTAAAAATACTTTGGTCACTAAATCCCACCAAAGGAAAATGCCCCTCAGTCCTTGACTCCAAAATGCTTCATCTTTCTGCCCCAGCCATAGCTAACCCTTTAGCCGCTCTTTATAACCAATCATTCAGACTTGGTACCATCCCTACAAAATGGAAACATGCCACAGTCACACCCCTCACCAAAGGAGGTGACCCTTCCTCCCCAAGCAACTACCAACCTATCTCGCTGCTCCCCATCCTAGCCAAAATCCAGGAGCACCTTGTACTAGCCCAGCTCTCCCGCTTCCTTGACTCCATCTCCTTCTTCACTCCTTACCAGGCAGGGTTTGGGAAAAATCACTCCACCATCACCTCTCTCCTCCATCTCACTGACACCATCCTCACGGGCATGGATAAAGGGGAGATAACTACGGCAACCTTCGTCGACCTGGCTAAGGCTTTCGACATGGTTTCTCATGCTCTGCTACTGTCCAAACTCACCCAAGCTGGACTGACTGAGACTGCCACTGTTTGGTTCCAGTCGTACTTGGCAGACAGATCCCAGTCGGTCTGTATTGGCTCGGTCATCTCCACCTCACTCCCTGTTACCACCAGGGCCCCCCAAGGCTCTGTCCTAGGCCCCTTGTTGTTTTCTATCTTCCTCAATTATCTGCCTGCAGCCTGCCCTCATACTTCTATCCACATGTATGCAGACGACACGGTGCTGTGTGTCTCTGGGTCATCCCCCTCCACCATGGCAGCCTACCTACAACAGGATTTTGACTCTGTCCAACATTGGTTATGTTCAAATCAACTATTTCTAAACCCTAAAAAAACTGTTTCCCTAACATTCGGCACTTGGGCCAAACTTTCCCGTCTCCCCAACTTTCTACACATTAGATGGCTCCCCCCTGGAGGTTTGCACTTCCTTCAGATACCTTGGGGTCTGGTTAGACCAGCATCTTGACTTCACTACGCACATTGATGCTATACATAAAAAGCTACATCCCATGTTATGTGCGTTATACTGTAATAAAAGTTGCATTCCCCTGCCCACACACCTGGCAACCGTTCAAAAGATGATCCTCCCAGTAATGGACTACGGGGATGTAGTCTACTGTGTTGCCCCTAAATCCTCCCTGACCAGACTAGACCTTCTCTTCCACTCATTCTGCCATTTCTCCCTAAACTCCCAGTACACATCATTGCGACCTCTACCATTCCCTAGATCTCCCTTCTCTCCACAATAGGACATTAGTACACTGTGCTAGAACCGCTGCGAAATTCTGGTCGCAGGCTCTCCCCCCCTACCTTGCGGCTGCCCTTAATGTTCTTCCCCCGCCAGCTTACTCGCTCAGGAACTTTGATTCTCAGCTACTTCACATCCCCCACAGGTCCATCGGGTCTGGACAGGTTGCTTTCAGCTTCCGAATGCCTCAGTTATGGAACTCCCTGTCGACTGATATTAGACATGCCACCAGCACTCCTCACCGCAATGCTCTACTAAAGACACATTTCTCCACCACTTGCTCATGCACTCTGCACTGCTGAAGCCCATGCAGTCTGGTTGGCAGCTGTTTAGTTGCTTTGTGTATTTTCTCCTGCTGTTGCCCATCCTGCTTATTGTTATGATATTGGATGCTGTGTATGCTACCCTGTCTGTATATTTCTACATATGTATATATAAGGATTTGCCTATGTTATGACTGTATTGAAGCATGTACATTTCTAATCTATTTACACTGTATTCTACCTAACCCCCAAACCCCCAGAGCGCATCTGAAATCGAGTGGTACCCTGCTCAGTATGCCTTCCTGGTAAAACGCTTAAATAAATAAATAAATAAATTACCCCTCTTTTTTTCCTTTTTGCCTTCCCTCTTCGCCTCTCTTTTTAAAGCTCCCTTTTCCAATACACGTGGGAGTGTCTTCATTCAGAAGAAGGCAGCCAGCCACGGACTGAGCAGGATGGGCTGTGTCGGTCGCCTTCCTCCATTCTTGCCTGCGGCTCCAGGTGTGGTGGGGGTGAGGGGGCTACAAGAGTCCTGCTTCTTCTACAATGGTGGTGCCACCAGGGTGAAGGTAGGAGGAACTATAGGTAACAAAAGCACTACTGAAAGTCAGCGGCCGGCCATGGGGATGAGTGGGTTGTGCCAGCCACCCATCCTTGAAGTAAACTTAAATTTTATCAGAATGTGGGTGCTGCTGGGAGGGGGGAGAGATTTGGGTCACTAGGGTGGGGGGATGGGGGATTCTGTACTGAAAGGATCTCAAGATAGGGAGAAGGGTGGGGGCTGTTTCTTTTCCTTTTTGTTTTATTACTGCATTTAGTGAATAGGGACATACAGTGCTACTATTCATTATTCGGGATCTGAATAACAAACAGTGCATTATTTGTGGTATTCGGGAAATAATATTCATTGAGTGCACACCCCTAGTAATAAAGTTTAAAAGGCAGAAAAGGGTATTGTTTATCGGCCTTCCTAGGCACCGCAGGAAAAGTATTAGGCCTATGGCAGGCAACAAAGGTAGCACCCTTTAAAACACGATATACAGGAGGAACCACAATAGCGGGGGCAGTGGGATTCTCCATAAACTCCATTAGATTTTTTTCTGGATTACTCCTTCTCAGCATCAAACCCCATGACATTCTGGATTTAGACACAGAAACTAGACAATGATGGCAGAAAAAGACTGATGGTCCATCTAGACTACCCATACTATGCTATCATACCCCAGGACCTATTATCTCTGTGGGGTCTACGCTTACCCTAATCCCCCTTCAGTTCTCTGTGTTTCAACCTCCTCATCCTGCTGAGTAACTACTGTACCTACTATACCCTTAGCTCTATCCCAGCTCTGTTTGAAGCCGTTTATGTTTCAGATACCCACCACCTCTGCCGGCAGATCAGTCCATGGTTCAACCACTCCTTCTGTAATATAATACTGCCTCACATCCTTCTTAAATCCCCCCCTCCATTAACCTCCACTTGTGATTCCATGTCCTAGCTTCTCTATTGCTGGTGAAAAGCTCTTCACAGTTCACCCTGTTTGTTCCTTTCAGGAACTTGAAGATCTCAGTCATATCCTCATTCATTATCCTTGTACCTTGCTTTTATTGCTATGTACTGAATTACTATGCCCATTTGTGCTAGATGTTCTATTTTATTCTGTTTTATTATTGTGAATTTTTGGGATATTATTGCTTTGGGTAGGGTTATGATTGGGTTTGTTTAGTGTATTTATAATTTGTTTGTCGTCGCAGAATGTGTTGGATACCAACTCCCACAGTTGTGTGCTATACATCTTCTACCCTTCGTCCTTTTAATACTTCCCCTCTCCAGTTTGAGACCTACCAGTGCTGCAGAGCACTGGGCATTATACGTAGGGGAGGGAGGAGGTTGGGGGGTCAAGAACAGTGGAGGATGCACAAGGGGGTCACCGAATTGGGGAGGTTAGATCCAGAAGACACCCTGGGATGAAATGGACTCCAGATAGTGGCTCACCATGTCTAGTGTCCATACCCAAGGGCACTACTGAATGTGGCAGGCAGATGGCCTGGACAGCCCACGAGGTTCGTCCAACTCGGGCGGTGTTATGCAATGCCAGGTCCATTAAGAATAAGACTACAATTATTGCAGATCTTGTTGGTACGGTGGACATGGCATGCATCACCAAGACCTGACTGGATGAAAATTCTGGCCCCATTGTGGAGGCTATGACTCCAGCTGGGTACTCGGTGATACACTGCCCGAGATTGGATTGCGGGGGGTAGCGGTCTGTTTCTAGGCCTCACGGGGTACTAGTTGAGGAGGTTGAGTCCTTTAAGTGTACAGTAGTAGCAGGCGTAGGTTATCAAATCACTCTCATCTACCTTCCACCCACTGATGAGAAGAGATTCCTTCAGGAAGTGGCAGACTTCATCGTTGACATGGCGTTTGAGTCACCCAGATTGATGGTTCTGGGCGACTTCAATGCCTGGGTCGACGAACTCTCACAATTTGGGCAACACTTCCTCCAGTTACTGACATCTCTGGGCCTTACTCAGGTGGTTTCCAATGCTACTCACAAACATGGACACTCTTTGGACTTAATCTTCCTCCTTGGGATTGAAGCATCTGACATGGGGATGGAACCAGTTGGTTGGTCCGATCACTACACAGTGGGGTTTGGTTTTAGCACCCCCCGAGAAGGCCTTCCCCAGTAGAGATGGTTAGGTACCACCCTTTATGGGATATTAATTCCCATGGCCTTGCGACGGTCCTTCCTTGACCTCTCGTCCCCCGCGTTGGCTAGAAATGACCCTAAGACCCTCATGTCAGCTTATAATACAGCTGTGTGGTGGCTCTGGATTCCATTGCTCCAGTCCGTGTTCGCCCTCTCTCCCTTCACCCCAAGTCCCCATGGTTTGATGGGACTTTGAAGGAGATGCGGAGACAGGGGCAAAGGTTAGAGCGCTGCTGGCTAAAGTCCGCCCTTGATGCTGACCACCTTAGATTGATGGACCATTATTCTGTCTATCAATCTGCAATCACCCATAAGAAGGCAGAATTCCTGTCCGGGGAGATTGTGGCTGCTCAGAATCAACCAGCTCAGCTATTTCGAACTGTGGACAGACTGTGCAACTCAGCCTGCCTGTGTGTTTGGAAAGCCTTTTCACAATTAGAGTGCGATGAGCTTGCTCAATTCTTTGCAAATAAGGCGGCCGACATCAGGGCGGTACTGCAGCCGGCACACTTTAGGGGGGTTGCTGTTGCTCAGTATGGGGTCACTGTACCTCAGTTTTCCTGGAGTACATTCAGTCGACTGTAGTTCATGGATGTTATGAGGATTATCCGGAGTGTGCACCCTACATGCTGTAGTTTGGACCCTGGTCCGACCTCCCTAACTTTGGGTTGTAGTGACATCATCGGACCAGTCCTGGTGTGGATAGTCTGGTGCTCCTTGGAATCAGGAGAGTTTCCTAGCTCCCTGAAAGAGGCGGTGGTGACACCACTCTTGAAGAAAGCTAACTTGGACCCAGACTGTCTCACAAACTACAGACCTATCTCAAACCTTCCCTTTGTTGGGAAGGTGATTGAGAAAGTAGTGGCAGCACAGCTGGAGGACCATTTGACCATCCATGACATCTATGAACCCCTCCAGTCTGGTTTTTGTAAGAAACATAGTACCAAGACGGTGCTGGTTTGGGTGCTCAATGATTTCCTGATGGCGAGAGATCGGAAGAGTCATTCCATCCTGTTTCTTCTGGATCTTTCTTCAGCTTTTGACATCGTGGATCACATAGTGTTGATAGGACGCCTGAGGCATATCTGTGGAATGTCGGGGACAGTCCTCAGATGGTTTACATCGTTTCTCACGGGGAGAACAGAAAGAGCTGTATCTGTTTTTTTTATTCAGGTTCAACTGCTTTGTCGTGTGGGGTGCCCTCTGCTGTCACCCATGTTATTTGCTGTGTATATGCTACCCCTCGGAGACATTGTAAGCAGGTATGGGCTGAGGTTTCACTGTTATGCAGATGATACCCAGCTCTAGCTTTCTTTTGCACCTGACCAGGATGGAGGTCTCTCAATCTTTAACAACTGACTGAAAGAAATCCAGGAGTGGATGGATTCTAGCTGGCTGAAGTTGAACTCATAAAAGATTGCAGTATTGGTGGCGGACCTGGGTCATCAGATGGGGGGTCAGGTGCTGGTGCACCCTCCGGAATTGTTCTTGGTGGCGTTTCTCTCCCGACCTCTGAATGGGTGCGTAACCTGGGGGTGGTTTTGATGATGGACTGACCCTACATTCGCAGGTGTCAGCTGTCGTCAAGAGTTCCTTTTACCATCTTAGCAATATCGCCAGGGTGAAACATCTGGTTCTGTCTGATGACCTACCGACTTTGGTCCATGCCTTTGTGTCCTCGCGCTTGGATTACTGCAACTCCCTTTATCTAGGGCTTTCTGGGGTTGAGATCCATTGCCTGTAGCTGGTGTAGAACGCAGCAGCCCAGCTTTTGATGGGTTCTAGGCATTCCTGCTATATTACTCCGGTGCTGCGCGAACTGCACTGGCTGCCAATACGGTGGCGGATCACCTTTAAAGTCAGTTTACTGACTTTTAAAGCCCTACATGGACAACGCCTGGACTATCTGAAAGAGATCCTAGTTCCTTACTGCCCTGGTCGATCACTCTGCTTGGCCGACAAGGGGTTGCTAGAGACTCCAAGGGTGAATCTGAAATCATCTGGCTCAAGAGCTTTTGTTTATGTAGCTCCCACCCTTTGGAATTCTCTACCCTGTCGGTTACGAGAGTGTACATCTGTGGAGGTATTTAAGAAGGGCTTAAAAACCTTTCTGTGGCAAAAAGCTTTTTTGGAGAACTGAAGTTTTTGTTGAATTGTTTATGATTTTTAGCTGTACTGTTTCCCTGTATCCCCTGCCCAAGGGACCTCTCCATCACTACAGTGAACTCTGGGTGATTACCCCTCACACTCCACCCAATCTCCACACAGGTGTTCTTACTCACTCACATCCTTCTGAAGTGGGTACCCTGTGAACAACTGTGCTCTGCCTCTAAAATGGAACCTCCCAAGGGACTCCACTTTCCACCCCCTCCCTGCAACGCACTCCTAGCTGTACTCTTTCTGGGACTTGTGTCCCTCCATATTGCCACTGCCCCTGGCTTGGGCAGTGACCGAGAATGGACCCCCCCCGTGCTGCGACTGACTTCACCTTCTCTAACCTCCTAGCTGACACTGCGAGTCCCTGCTATCCCACTAGCGGACTGATACCAAGATTAATCCTGTCTCGTACCAGAATCGTGCGACGTCAGGTTCGAAAGTCAATGACCAGGAGGTCCCCCCTCAGAGGACACCTCCTGTGGCTATTCCTACTGAGCCTTGCCCTAGCCAGAGACATCGAATCAAACCCTGGCCCCTCAACCCCGGCCTCCGAAACTCCTCAGGAATGGCGGCTGAGCAAGGGACTGAAAGTGGCTCACCTTAATATTCGTAGCCTACTTCCCAACCTTGATGAGCTCACTGCATGGGTCACTCTCTATAAGCCCGACATCATGGGGATAACTGAGACCTGGCTCAAACACCAGGTTCCTGATTCAGCCTGTGGGCTTCCTGGCTACGAGTTCAAATGGCTGGATAAGACCGGAAGCAAAAGGGGAGGAGGCATCCTGATTTACTATAGCAGCCACCTCAATGTATCTCTAGTAAACCACTGTCCCTCGCTGCTGTCTCCCTGTGAGCTGCTTCACACCATGCTCCTACTCAGCAATGCTAAAAAACTGCACGTGGTGTGTACCTACAACCCCCCTAAGGGAGGGCTCCAGGGCCTCACCCATATCCTGGACACTGTCAGTCCCTGTACTGGAGACAATGAACTCCTAATCCTGGGAGATGTGAACCTAAATTGAGCAGGGGATAATGTCAGGCAGTTCGAGGCCCTGCTTGCCATCCCAACCCTGACGCAACTTGTACAGGAGCCCACCCAACGGATGGCTAATGGAACCTCCAGCACCCTTCTGGACTGGATCATGTCAAACCGTCCTGAGAGGATCTCCTCTATGGGGACACTATCCGACTCCATCTCAGACCACTCTCCGGTCTTCTGTGTATGGAAAATCCCCTCCCCAAAGGTCCCTCACAAAATCGTCCACATCCAAAACTTCGCCAGGTTTGATCCGGATCTATTCATGGAGGAACTAAGGCTCACCGACTGGTCAGGAGTCTACAGTGCCCATGATCCCTCCACTGCCGTTGCTGCGTTCCTCAACTCCTTTGTGGATCTGCAAGACAGGCACGCCCCTATCACTAGATGAAGGGTCTGGGGGATGGCCACACAGTGGCTGCATGGGGGCCTCCTTGCCTTCATGCGAGCGAGGGACAAGTGCTGGGTCCGTTTCAAATGCTCGCATGATCTGACCCTGCTTCAACAATACAGAAAACTCAGAAATGAGTGCAAAAAAGCCATCGGGGGGCTAAAAGCGACTTCTGTAAGACTGCCCTTCTCAGCTCTGCTAATGATCCTAGATGGTTTTGGAGAACCATAAAAACCCTGGTTAGTGGTCACTCCAACTCTGGAGTTACTGACATGATCATTGGAGGAGCTCCCTGCAACAATCCACACACGATTGCTAACGCTCTCAACTCCCATTTCACCGACCTCCCTGCTGTCTTCCCACATGCGCCAACGGCCAGGAGTGACAACTGCCCCGCTTCCATGGACCTGCAGGTGCCTGGCCCACCCTGTCCTCCCTTCCACCTAAGGGCAGTGTCGGTAAACGAGGTACAGTCCCTTCTCAAAGGCCTCTCCCAGCATTTAAGCCCTGGCCTAGATAACCTGGAGCCCAAGCTTCTCAAACTTGGAGCCCCCTACATTGCCTCCCCGGTGGCCCACATCTTTAACCTGTCCCTCACCTTGGGACAGATCACAGATATCTGGAAGGTTGCCAGGGTCGTCCCTGTGCTAAAGTAGGGCAACCCTAAAGTCCCAGACAACTACCGACCTATAGCCATCCTTTCGGCTGTCAGTAAGCTTCTGGAAAAGGTTGTAGCCAAACAACTCATGGAGCATATCCATACCCACTAACTGCTGTCCCCCACCCAACATGGTTTTTGCAAAGGGCACAGCACTACCACAGCACTGAGCTCTGTCTCTTCCAGCATCAGAGCAGCCATGGACCAGGAACAACTATCTGGTGCCGTGTTCATCGACTTATCCAAGGCCTTTGACCTTGTGAACCATGACCTGCTCTGTGCGCAGATGAGGTCCCTTGGCTTGTCCCCTCCTGCACTGAAATGGGTCACTGACTACCTGCACGGCAGAGAACAACAAACTAAATTCAATAAAGTCCTCTCCGTCCCCCTGCCCGTTATATCTGGAGTCCCTCAGGGCTCAGTGCTGGGACCCCTATTCTTCTCTCTGTTTATTAACAATCTCCCTGCTGTGGTTACCAGGTGCTGGTTACCATGTACGTGGACAATCTGGTCCTCCTGGCCCACTCCCGCGATACAGTCACCCTAAACTGCCACCTATCAGAGGACTTCAAGAACATCCAGGCATGGCTCACCAAATAGAAGCTGGTCCTCAACCAGAAAAAAACCCAGGCTATGTTATTTGGCTCATCAGCCAAAATTCGGGCCTCTCCAGTCCCTCTGCAAATCGACTGTGATGATGGTACCTCCCTTCTTACTGTGACCTCCCTCAAATATCTCGGTGTGATGCTTGACCCCCAACTGGACCTGGAGATCCACATCCACAACGTTTGCAAAGGCGTAAACTGTAAGCTGGGGCTGGCCTATAGGGCTAGGTACAACCTTACCCCAGTGACTCGTCTGGCTCTTGCCAGGGGAGTATTACTCCCTTCCTTCAGCTATGGTCTCCACCTATTTGTTCATACCTCTAAGGCCCTCCTTAACAAGTGGAGCACAACGTCCAATAACAACTGTCGGTTTGCAGTGGCCACCCCCTGTCTCACCCATCACTGCGAACTCTACGATAAGCTAGGTTGGCTATCCCCGACAAATCACGTCAACTTTGGTACTGGGTGCTTTACGAGCAAAGTGATCAGCACTGGCACCCCCCCGGAACTGGCCCAGCTCCTCTCCCCAGCTGACTGCTCACCCTACCCCCTGAGATCCCAGGGCCCAGGACTACTAAATGTACCCTCCACCTGCACCCTTATGGGTGACAGGGGCTGCGCAGCTCACGCACCTAGGCTCTGGAACTCCTTTCCCAAACAGGTCCATACTGCCCCTTCCCATAAGCGCCTTCGGACCTCCCTGTGGGAACATCTCAAGCTGGCCTCATGCTGTGAATGCCTAAAGCCACCATAGCACATAGTCCTGGATGTCACAAGCCAGTTGGCACACTACTCCCCGAACCACAACATGAACTTATGCACTACATATTGTCTGATGTCTTGTTGACCCCACGCACCTTATCTTCTGCTGCTCTGTTGACTACGTACCTAATTCACAAAATGTATCTTGCCCCCAGTCTTGTTGACTCCTTGTACCTAACCACAAATGTATAAGTATTTGCTCACCCGCTTTGCTGTATTGATGTACCTGTTGTACTCTCTCGGGGTCGTTCCTGAAAATAGGCATATAACTTGTCTAGTGTACCTACCCGGTAAACAAAAGCTAAATAAATATAAACTGTTCTTAAATTGTTACGCACCTTGGATTTGGAAAGGCACGTTATAAATAAAATTATTATTGTGCTACTGTACTGTTTATTCTGTACCTATCAGGCCCTCCTTGAAAATGAGCTTGCTCAATGGAGTTTCACCTGGCTAAATAAAGACTGATTGATTGATATCCCCCTCTCTCATCTGGTTTCAAGTGAATATTTGTTCAGTGCCTTTAGCCTGCATACTTTCTACTATTCCCCTCTTAGTCCTTACTAGCACCTTGCACCTTCAGCCTTACGTAGGCTCATCTTTGAAATGTGCTTTTTCTCCTTTTTCATGGTATTATAATGTATCATAGGTAGATTGTTACTGTCGAATGCAGTTTTTCTTGTATAACTTAATAACGTGGTTGTATATTTTACTGTTTTATTTTCTGCATATTTTCTGTATCTGTATTGCTGTTCTCCCTTGACTTTGTGTATGTGTCCTCCCAGGACCACCTTATAAATTAATTCTTCTCAATGGTGTATTTCCTGGTAAAATAAAAATTTAATTGAACTGAATTCCTCACAGGAGCAGTCTTCCTGGTCCTGAATCATCTTGGTCACATTATGTTGTACCACCTCTAGCCTGTCCCTCTTCTTTTTTAGGTGGGGACTCCTGAACTGGGCACAGTACTCCAGATGTGCCTTTCCAGTGACCTACGCAGAGGTAGTTGTACCTCCTACCTACTGATGAATATTTTTTCAATGCACCATAATGAAAGCTTTCAACACTGTCCCCCACCTTCTTCTCCTTGGCAACCTCAAGTCAGTGGGTCTCACAGACTCAGCAACCAACTGGTTCCACTCCTACCAGGAAGGAAGATCTCAATCTGTGAGAATTGGAGATTCCCTGCCCCTTCCCATCCTCACTAGCGTACCGCAAAGCTCCATCCTTGGCCCATTGCTCTTCTCCATGTTGCTCAATGACCTTCCCTCAGCCTGCTCCTCTGCTTCCATCCACATGTATGCAGATGACGTGGTGCTGTTTGCATCTGGGTCTTCTCCTTCAGAGTTAACATCCAGGTTTCAACTTGATTTTGACACTGTCCAGAAATGGTTCAGGTCAAATCAATTATCCCTAAATGCTAAGAAAACGGTCTCCATGTGTTCGGTACTAGGCAAAGGCTGTCTAGACTCCCCTCTCCCCACTTTCCACACCCTAGATGGGGGTACAATTGACAACGTACCCTCATTCAAATATATTGGTGTCTGGCTTGACCGGCACCTTGGCTTCTCTCAGCACATAGATGCCATTCACAAAAAACTCCACCCCATGCTTGGTGCCCTTTATAGCAACAAAAGCTGTATCCCTATACCTGCTCACCGAGATATAATCTCTAAGATGATCCTCCCCATCTTTGATTATGGCGACATTGTCTACTGTGCTGCTCCTAAGTCCACCTTGCCCAGACTAGACCCCCTCTTCCACTCCTTCTGCTGTTTTACCTTGGCTTGCCCTCCATGTACTCACCATTGTTCTCTATACTCTGCTCCCCCCACCTTGGTAGATCGCCACCTAACCCACAGCGCCTCCTTCATTTCTAGATTCTGTCTGACTTCACTCCCCTCTTATCTCAGCTCACTTCTCTCCCCTATGCCTCCTTCCTTTTACGCTCTCCGTAACTCCGGCTATTGCTCCCTTCTGCTCCTTTCTCATAAATCCCTTGCTAGACAGAATGCTTTTTCTTTCCGCTTACCTAGTATCTGGAACTCTCTTCCCCTAACAATTCACTCTGTCTCCTCCAAACGCTCTCTTTCCTCTCTACTCCAAGCTCACACCGCTCCCTCTTGCAAATGCCCATAGCCCAGTGTCCTGCCTCCCCCTTTCCTCTTTCCCTACACTCTACCTGTCCCCCAAGCTCCTACACCTCCCTGCACCTCCCATGTCCCACTTTTTTTTGAACGTTGTGTTTATTGCAGATTTATCATAAGCAATAACTTACAATACACTCATGTAAGGCATCAAAAGCGATACATTACACATGCATCCAGTGTAACAGAATGACTATAGCCTGTACATTCTGGTTTAAGGAACTGGGGGTATTTCCTAATAGATATGTAAAAATTAAAAATTATTCCAAAATCAATTGCACCCCACAAAGACTTTTGGTGGTCAGTCCCAAAGTTTTTAAAGTCCATAGAATTAACACAACACAGAGTGTCTATATGACCCCAAATCTGAACATCAAATTCTGTAAATGGTAGCACTTAATAGCTCTAACCCAAATATCCCAAAGCCCCACTGATGCTATGATAAGGGCCATAAAGCCACTCAACAAAACTTAGCAGTTATATTTTGCTCTATAAAACAGTAGAGACTGAAGGGATAACACGTGTCTATCCAACTAATCAAAACTGGTTATGATTCATAAAACAAAGGCAATAACAACTTGCATTTCAAATAACCAAGTTGCTAAATTAGTAGCAAGCTTCCTAAGGAAGCAAAATTATGTTATTTCTTGCAGAACAGTTCAAGTCTTATCCTCTGATTCCTCTTCTTGAGGTCTGGCCCCTCCAGCAGCAAACTCTTTAGCTAGTGATTCAGCTTTGTTCCCGGCTTCATGAGGGTCTGTATATTGGAAAGTCCGTCCTCCATAGTGCTTACAAAGCCTAGCCGGCATCAGCAGCGAGTGTGTCGCCCTGAGGGTTCTAAGCCTGGCTCAGACTGCAAAAAATTTTTCCTACGTGCTCTCGTTGCATAGGAGAGGTCAGGGAATAGGTGTAGAGTGGTCCCGTTGTAACTGAGATAGTCTGTGGACCTCACGGCCTGCAAGAGTAGGTCCTGAGTCCCTGCGCTGGCCATCACAATCAGAACTGTGCGAAAAGCTTCTGCCTTCGGCCCTGCAACACGTGGGGAAACTCGATAGGCTTTATACAGTTGCCCAGCAAGTGTCTCTGGATTAATATTTAGAGCTCCAGGAAGCCAGGATTGCAGAAACTCTAGGAGACTATCTTCTTCACTCCCCTCTGGGAGTCCGATCAGCCTGACGTGGGAAGCTTGACTCGCGTTCTCCAATGCCTCCAGACGGTATCGTAACTGTGAGTTCTCCTGTACCAGTTTAGAAATTACAGTTAATACTTGCATAGCAACCTTTTCTGCTGTAGCCGCTGTATTCGAGGCAACCTCTACCTTGGCATCTTGCTCCGAATCGTTTCAAAATCGACTCCATTTTCAGGTCGATTCCTTGTATAGAGGACTGCAGTGCCTTCCATGGAGGCTCAGGCCCAGACAGAAGTGGCGTGGAAGAGGTAGCGGCCTGCGCATCTATTGCTGGAGGATTTTTTGCTGCCACTCCCACTGGCCTTTTGTGTACGCCCCATTATACAATTTCGATATCAAAATACTCAGGACGAAGCCCCCTATCTGGTTCAGACACTGGAATCATGATTAAGAGTAGTTTTAATACCAATTTATGTATTTTAAAGCTCTGGAAGCACTGAGCCAAACTAAAGTGTGTCTTGTCTGTAGGTGTGCTCCACAGCACCCCCCCATGTCCCACTTTTAATGTATTCCAACCTCTATACTCATTCTCTCCCCATCTCAACCCTCCTTTCCTCTTCCTCCTACCCCTAAAATCTCTCCCTCCCTTCAACGTCTCCCTCTCTATCTCCTCCCCTCCTCACTCTCCTCCACAGCTTCCTCAACCCCATTCCCATTCTTTCTGCATCCACTTCCTCATCCCCCTCTACCTTCTCCACTTTTCTCTCCCTCCCCTCTCCTTATCCTATCCCCATCAATTTGTCCCCTCCATTACTCTATACTTGCTATTCCCAACCCTAATCCATCTTCCCCCTTCTCTTCTTTCCCTACTCCTGTCTTCACCCTGTGGTCCCTTCCTGTTTAACTGACCCCTTCCTACCCTGTCCGGGTTCCTAACATTACAGCCTGGGAGTGCCTGGTGCCTCACACTCCTGATGAAACTGCCAATACATTACTGTGTATTACTGTACATTGCTGTGCCTTATTGCATTATCATATTACTGTGCTTTTTACTTATTGTTATTATCCCTTCCCCCCTCCTCCCAGGACACATCTGGAAAGGAGCTTTATGGCTCAGTATCTCTTTCCTGGTAAAACTCTTTTAAATAAATTTAAATAAAAATAAATAAATCCTGTTAGCTGTGTAAGGCCTTGTTACACTGGCTGGTTTGGAACTCACCGATGATGATGATGCCTATGTCCTTTACCTCTGTTGCAGTGTCCAGCTGAACTCCTCCCAGCCAATACTCTGTTCTGGTTTTTTTTGTTCCCTTAGTGCATCACTTTGCTCTCCTTGGCTTTGAATTTCAGTTGCCAAACCAATTTTCCAGCCTTTTCAGGTTTCTCTTCAATTCCCTTATCCCCCTCCACGCTGTCAACTCTACCACAGAGTTTAGTGTTTAAACAGTGGCATAATAAGTGTAAGCAGGAGACAGATTTAGTTAAAAAAAGGTATTATCAGAATACTTTTAATAGAATGCAGGATCCAAATAAGTTCTGGAAAAATATCTCTGAACTGAGAAATCTGGTAAAACCAAAAAACACAATTAATTTATTAGATGGGGACAAATTGGCTGATGACCCTTTAGAGGTTGCAAATTCACTGAATTATTACTTTAAGGAATTACCTTATTTAAAAATACCAAAATTGAACCATAAAGCAACCTGTTTTAAACAGCAGAATATGGCTGCCTCTACAATTAATATTAGAGGATTCACATTTAGGAAGGTTGAAGTGAAGGTAACAGTAAAAGAGTTAAAAGGCTTGATAGTCTCTAGAAGTGGTGGATTGGATGGCATTGAGGCAAGGTTTTTAAAGATTAGTGCTGATATAATTGCCCCAATAATCACATATTTTTATAACTGGAGTTTAAATTCTTCTTTGGTGCCCGAAATTTTGAAAATGGGGGAAATTATTCCTATACATAAGGGTGGTGACACTACACTTCCCTCTAACTATAGGCCAATAACTTTGCTCCCTATTCTTTCGAAGGTACTGGAGAAGCTGGTCAATTACCAGCTTGGCCAGTACCTTGAACTAGAGGGGATTATAACTAAGTTCCAATATGGGTTTAGGGAGGGGAGGTCCATGAACACCGCCCTAATTGACTTTAATAACCTGGTGGTTACATCATTAAATCAGGATAGAAGTTCATGGACCTCAGTAAGGCTTTTGATTTGGTACAGCATGAGACTTTGCTACAGAGGCTGTTTGATATATATATATTATTGTTGCTTGTATCAAATCTGTTTCATGTGTATTATTGTTACCCTGTACTCCACTTTCACCCTGCGCCATGTGTTATGGCCTGGGTTGTGCCTGAAAACGGTCCCTGGGATTAGTGCACTCACCCAGTTATCAAAGTCATAAATAAATAAATAAAATATTGGGGTGCAGCAAGAAGCCCTGATGTGGTGTTGGTCCTATTTATCTGAACGTAAGCAGTGTGTCCTGTGTGGGGCCGTTGTCTCGGGTCTGGTGGATATAGAAAAAGGTGTTCCAGAGGGCTCAATTTTGGGCACTGTATTGTTCAACATCTATGTAAATAATTTAGTAACCAAGATGACAAGCACTTAGATCAGGCTTTATGTGGATGACACAGTTCTTATGGCATCTGCAGATAATCCCAAGGACCTGAGACAGCAGCTCCAGACAGACTTCTCCTGTATGGAGACATGAATGAGGGACTCCTGCTTATTAATAAGTACAAAAAAGACACAGTGCATGACATTCTCGGTAGGCACTCGAGTAAATAAGAACATTTTAGACATACAGGTAAGATTTTCTGATGGGATAATGGTCCAGAATGTGACCACTTATAAATATTTAGGAGTCCTTGTTGACTCTCGGTTGACTTTTGTAGAACATATCCAGTCACAAATTAAGAAAGTTAGCCAAAGGTTGGGAGCTCTTCAGAGGATATCTAGGTGTCTGTCTAGAGACGGTAGATCTAGATTGGTAAAGCAACTATTATTGCCCATACCGGAATATGGATCTTCACTTTACATGTATTCAAATCAGAAGTCCTTGGTCAAAATGGACCAACTGAATTATAGAATGGGAAACTATATATTAAAACAAGCATTTGTCAATGCCGAATGTTTGCTTGCTGGCATTGGTAGTGTAGGAGTTAGAGAGCTGCATAACAGGAATGGCAGTGAAGTATTGAACTGAAGCCAACCCCACCACCACCCTGCAGAGACTGACAGGCATTGGGGTGTGCCTTTGTGTCATCAGGCATAACGGCCACGCCATTTCACCACACCCTACTCTGCAGACACTGACAAGTGTCATGGTGTGCCTTGGGGTCTTTGGCTCCTTATGCGCACCCCATTCCATCAGGAAATATGGTGAGATGGGTCCCGTATAGGAGAATGGGGTGAACTTTGGGTCCGAAGAGTCCAAGGCACACCTCGATGCCTCTCACTGGCTGCAGGGTGTGGAATGATATGAGCATTATAGGCGATAATCCCAAGTCACACCCCTGATGCCTGTCAATCTCTACAGGCTGGGGCGTTATGGTCGGAAACCCTAATGCCTCAGGCATTCGTTTCCATTTTCACTCCAAATTTTCAACATGGGTTTTTGTGACCCCCACCTTATGAACAGTGGCAATATCAGTTTGTTAGCCAAAAGCTGATTTCGCACAGTGACTACGCCATTTGGCACCACAGGTGCGAAAACACATTTAGAACAGGATGTGAAAAATGACAGCTGTACTGTTCATGGGGAGGTACAAAAAATGGCAATGTTGAAATTCTGCAGTGAAAATATTAAAAAAACTGGTGAAGTCATAAGCGTGCGTAGAAAATGCGCAACGCACACCCCTAATGCAATTAGTTTGGGGATTTTTTACAGCAGATTTTCAACACAGGGATTTTGGAACCTCCACTCATGAACAGTGTCACTGTGATTTTCTTAATCTATCCCGAACAGTGATTGCCCACAGCGACCACACATTTCTGCGCTGGAAGTGCGAAAACACATTTTGGCCATGGTGTGAAAAATGACAGCTGTACTGTTCATAAGGAAGTGTGGAAAAATGCCAGTGGTGAAAATCTGAACTGAAAATATTAGAAATCCAAGAAGTTACAAGGGTGCGTGGAAACTGCGCAATGGTCGCTCGTAACACAGTCATTTTATGGACTTTTTTCACCAAATTTTTAACATAGCTATTTTAACACCTCTGCTCATGAACAGTGTCACTGCGATTTTCTCCTAATCTGTCCTGAACATTGATTTCGCACACTGACTGCGCCATAGTGCACTACATGGGCGGAAACATGTTTTGGGCGAGATGTGAAAAATGACAGATGTACTGCTCATAAGGAGGAGCGGTAAAATGGCAATGTTGAAAATCTGGAGTGAAAATATTGAAAATTCACGAACTTACAAGCGTGCATAGGAACAGCGCAATGCATGCTCATAAAACAGTCATTTTTGGGAATTTTTTCACCAAATTTTTAACATAGCCATTTTAACACCTCTCCTCATGAACAGTGCCACTATAATTTTCTTAATCTGTCCTGAACATTGATTTCGCACACCGACTGCACCATTGTGCGCTACTTGCGCAGAAACATGTTTTGGGCGAGATGTGAGTAATGACAGCTGTACTGCTCATAAGGAAGTGTGGTAAAATGGCAATGTTGAAAATCTGGAGTGAACATATTGAAAATTCACAAACTTACGAGCGTGCGTAGGAACAGTGCAACGCATGCATGTAAAACAGTCATTTTGGGGAATTTTTTCACCAAATTTTCAACATAGGGTTTTTTGGGGACCTACCTCATGAACTGTGACACTGTCGTTTTGTTAATCGGTCCCGAAAGGTGATTTCGCGCTGTGACTGCGAAATCACCCTTCGGGCCCGATTAACGCCATGACAGTGAGAGAATTCATGAGAAGGGGTCCCAAAAAACCCATGTTGAAAATTTGGTGCTAAAATTCCAAAAAACACCTGAGATATGCATTAAAGTTGAAAAAACCCTATTTATTGCATTATACAGCTTACCGGCATTTCCTCAGTTCGTGGTCGGCTTTGAAGAGTGCAGACATGTTCCCGGTCCACTGAAGATCGTTGCGCGAGCTCGGAGATAAGTATGGGGTGAGGTGGGGTGTGGGAGGTAGGGTGCAGGGGGGTGCGGGTGGGGAGATAGGGTCAGACCACTCAGCAAGAGAAGGTTTTTCTTTCAGGTTTCTTTTTTTTTTTTAAATTAGGCTGATGGGACATTTGCCACGCTGGGGTGGAGTTCCCAGCATGGCACAAGGAAAGGCTGTTGGGGGGCCATGGAGCCGATGAGGATTAGGCACCCGTCAGCTCAACCATACGATTTGTTGCCACGCTGGGGTGGGCTCTGACGTGGCACCCTGTTTTCTCGGGGGACAGTGGAGCGGACAGGGGATTGGGCACCCCGTCGGCTATACAGTGTGTGCGTGGGGGGGAAGCACGAGCACGCAGTATGCGTGTGTGTGTGGGGGGGAGCGCGCATGAGCAGGCGATATCTTATCGCTGCTCACTGAAGCGTAGCTCTCCCTTTCAACTGTACGGCACTGCATTTTCGGATCATGGCGCTATGTTTCTTGCACATGCATGCAAGCAAACATAAAAAGGATACGGGGTACATCATTGTTTTGTTTTTCAGGAACTTGATTGGTTGCACCCAGCGGCACGGAGGGAATATTTGTGGTTCGTGCTTTGCCATGGATTAATTCACCCTAACAAAAAACTGCATCCCTTGTCATATTTAGTGCAACTGGAAATAGATTCATTACACACATTTACAGTAAATTAAGGAAATCCTCTGTGAAGGTACCTACGAATAGAATTTTTAACAGGATGTGGGACATGACACTTCAGAACAGTCTGGCTAAAAACAGGAATAAATTACCTCCTGAATTAACTGAGGTTGCTTATTTGCACAAGTTTAAATTTAAATTGCATAATTTTTTGAAGGTTCAATGTCAATGTTTTTAGATAATTTGTATTTTTATTAGTTTTGTTTGTATGTGTTAATTATGCATTTTGTCCATTTTTACCTTGTTCTTAGTTTTTTGTGCTGTCTTTTGTTATATAACTTGCAACCTTTTTAAAAAATATACCACAGGAATTTGTTATAAATGGGGGTCTTACCCAACAAAATTGCCTGTATAAAATTAAACTTTTTATCAATCAATTAATCTGAGAACAGACGCAACCTGCCTGTGATAGGGTGGAAGCACCCTGTCCCAGTTGTTATGGAGAAAGTGTTTAAATGCAAGGATCTTTCCTTTTCTGTCTCTTCTCTGTCTGGTTGTGCAACCAAATTTTCCTGTGAGACCTCGGACTTGATCAACCCGAACAGTCTCACAATTCTGTCTCTCACTTTCTCTCAGTTTTCTCCCTTGTTGTCTGTTTTTCCTCTCTTGCATATCTATATCAGCTAATATAAAAAAAATATGTGCAACTCATTGTATGGAAATGTAACTGATAATGGGATCCCTTTTGTTTAGAAAATACATAGTATTACTGTTCAAATGTATATAATTATATTTTCAGATGACTGCAGAGACCTATGGAAAACTCAAGAGGTTACCAGAGTTCAGTTTTTAGGCCTTTTTGCAAAAGGGGCCTCAATCAAACTGTGTTCTAGCAGATCCTGCCTGATATTTACAAAAACAGGATGCTTGCTAAGAGTTGGGGTTGAAATCACTTTTAAAAGAGCTAAGCTACAACTGCAAAAAAGATTAGGAGAAAAAAGGGACACACAGAGACTGAAATATTTTATTTTATTTCTGCTTCATAAATAGTTACACCGAACAAGTTTATTTTTTAGGTTACTGCTACTGTAAATAAATATTTTTGGTGAATTCTACAACTGCTCCTGGTTTTCCCTATGCTTCCTGTCCTGTGCTCGATGACACTGCCCTGGATTCCCTCTCCTATGTCGCTGATGACGATACTGAAAAGGACTGGACCCAGGACAGATCCTTGTGGTACTCAAATGGTGACCTCTCCTTCCACTGGTCTAACCCCGTTCACAATGCTCTGCTGCCTCCCCTCCAACCAACTCCCTACCCACTTTACTATTTCCCCTAGCTGTACCCAGATCCCGCATCTTCTTTAGCAGCCTTTGGTGTGGGGCACTGAGTTGAATGACTTGCTGAAGTTGAAGTATAGTAAGTCTACTGTGTGCCCCTGTCAACTATCCTTGTGGTTACCCAGTCAAAGAATACTATCAGGTTAGTCTGGCAAGGCCTCCATGCCCCAAATCTGTGCTGCTTACTATTCTGAAGCCCACTGTTCTCCAGTTATTCCACTAGGTCCTCTCGGACTAGTGTCTCCATCAGTTCCTCTACCACAGAGGTAAGGCTGGTGGGTCTATAGTTTTCCAGCTGCTCTTTGTCCCCTCTCTTGTGTATCAGAACTACGTCTGCCAACCTCCATTCCTTGGAACCCCCTCCCCTTGCAGCAAAAAGCTACTGAACATCCCCACCAGAGGTTTGGCTAACACCATTGCCAGCTCTCTTAGTACCCTTGGATGCATATCATCTGTCCCTAGGGCCTTGTTTACCTTTAGGGCTGTTAACACTTTTCTGACTCTTTTGCTAGAATACTGCTATAGCCTAATTTCTGGGACCCCTCTATCAGCTGCCTTTACGCTGCTCTCTGTCAAGGGCCCACTATTCTCTTTGGTGAGTACTGAGCAGAAGTTATTCAGCACTGCCTTCTGCCCATCTTCCTCTATAACCCTGCCCCACTCCTTTAGCCTGACAGTCCCCTCTCCCATCTTTCTTTTTTCCTTCATATATCTAAAACACTGTTTTCCCATCCTGTGACCTGTACTACTGCCCCTCTCCTCCCTTTTTCACCCATTACCCCTGCTGATGCTCTTAAGGCCCTCTTGGCTCTAAATCCTCGCAAAGGGGAAGCTCTGATGGTCTTGACCCTAGACTCCTAGTTCTCTTTGCTCATGCCATTGCTCTCCCTATTACCTACCTCCCGTTTTCCTTATGCTGTGTCTTTAACTCCTGGAAACTGGCTACTGGCACTCCCCTTCCTAAAGGGGGTTACCGCTCTTCCCCTAGTAACTTCTGCGCTATGTCTCTCCTTCCCACTCTGGCTAAATTACAGGAACATACTGTTCTCTCCCAACTCTCCCCTTTTCTTGACTCAACCTCCTTCTTCACTCTTTTTCAGTCTGGATTTAGAAAATTTCACTCCACTTCCACCGCTCCCCTCCGGCTCATTGACACTATCCTCTAGCTTGGATTAGGGCCTTGCCACTGCCGCCATTTTTGTCAACTTAGCCAAAGCTTTTGATACTGTAGCCCATCCCATTCTCCTGGACAGCCAACTCTCAGTTTCCTCAGTTGAGTGGTTCCACTTCTATCTTAAGGGCAGGCTGCAATCTGTCCGTATTGGAGACTCCCTTCCCCTCAACTCCCTTTCAGCTCTGATGTCCCCTAAGGGTCTGTCTTTGGTCCAATTCTTTTCTCCATTTTCCTAAATCACATCCCCAGTACCTGCTCTGCTGTGTCCATTCATAGATATGCAGATGACACAGTACTCTTTTCCTCTGGCTCCTCTGCCCCTGCCCTCACAAACCTGCCCCAACTGGACATTAACAACATCCAGCTCTGGTTCTGAGAAAATCAGTAATTCCTTATTGCTAATAAAACAATCTGTACGACATTTGGCTCCAGGGAGATGCTAGCTAGAGTCTCCCCCCCCTTCCCTCCTTTCATACCCTTGGTGGTGCAACTACTGAAAATATCTCCTCCTTCAAGTACGTCAAGTTCTGGCTGGATCACCTTCTTCATTTTAATGTTCCTGTGAAAGCGATCTACAAGAAGCTCCGCCCCAAGCTTGGGGCACAATACAAATATAAGAGAAGCATTCCACTTCCTGCACACAGAGAATTCCCCACTAAGATGATTCTCTACATTTTTGACTATGAAGACACTGTTTACAGTGCTGCTCCAAAGTCCACTTTAGCTAGACTGGACCCCCTCTTTCACGCCGTCTGTCCCTATGCCCTTGACAACCCCCTGAGTGAACATCACTGTACTCTGTACTCTGTAGTCTTTCCTTCCCCTCCTCTCTCTTGATGCCAGGCACCTTACCCACTGTGTTTCCTTCATCTCCAAATACTGGTTTGGCTCTCTCCCCTCGTAACTTGCTTCTTTCCTCTCTCTCCCTTCTTCCTCCCTTCTCAATGGTTGCTCTTGCTCTCCCTCAAATGAAATCTGCTGCTGGCCAAGCTGCCTTCTCATTCTGCTTCCATAAACTATGGGGCTTCCTTCCACCTTCTATTTGCTCTGCTCCTTCCTTTCTTGCTGTGAAATCTCTCCTCCATGAGATCTCTATTCACTCTTGCAGTTGTTTCTGATATTGGGGAGGACTCCAGTTCACTTGCAACACACCCAAGCACTGGCACCAACACTGCCCCGCTCCCCTAGTATCAGTCATTTCTCCCTGTTCCTTATTTTGCCACGTTGCTTACTGTTTAATGTTCTTTGACCATTCTACTGTTACTGTAGGTAATTTACTGGTTGGCCATTTATTCTTTAAGTGTTTTTGAATCTGTATAGAAACACAGAAGTTGACAGCAGATAAGGACCGTAAGGCCCATCCAACCTTCCCATTTCCTTTTCTACCTTATGAATGTGCCATAGGCCTTTACTCTGTCAATGGCCTATCTATTCATACTCATCTGTATTACTCCCTTATGCCTATCCCATGCCTGTTTGAAGCCCTGCACTGTATTCATATCCACCACTTCCTGAGGTAGGTCGTTCCATGCATCCACCACCCTTTCTATGAAAAAGAACTTCTTCACATTACCCTTAATCAGCCTCCCTCTAATCTCATGCTGTGTCCTCTTGTCCTGCTATTTTTCTTATACTGAAACATGTTAGCCTCTTTCACCTTGTCAATGCCCTTAAGGTGTTTGAATGTTTCAATCATATCACCTCTCTCCCTCCTTTGCTCTAGGGTATACATATTGAGCTCCGTTAATCTGTCCTCATATGTTTTCTGATGCAGTCTCTGCACCATTTTGGTTGCCCTTCTCTGGACTGCCTCCATTTTGTTAATGTCCTTGTAAAGGTGTGGCCTCCAGTACTGCACGCAGTACTCCAGATGGGGCCTAACCAGTGTCTTGTAAAGAGGGATTATTACCTCCCTCTTCTGACTTGTGATACCCCTACTTATACACCCCAACATCCCCTAGCCTTACCTACTGCTTTAGTGGTCTGCTTGGATGATTTCAGGTCATCTGTGATGATGATGCCCAAGTCTCTTTCTTCCCTTGTGACTGCCAGCAACTCCTCCCAACCTATCAGTGGCTGCAGGGTTTCTCTTCCCAATGTGCATGATCTTGCACTTCTTTGCGTTAAACCCCAGTTGCCACTCTTCCAACCATTTTGCCAGTTTATCCAGATCTCTTCTCATTCTGCCCATCCCATCTGGATTATCTACTCTGTTGCAGATCTTGGTGTCATCTGCAAACAGACAAACCTTACCCTCCAGTCCATCTGCAATGTCACTGATGAAGATATCAAAGAGGACTGGCCCCAGGACTGATTCCTGAGGTACCCAACTTGGGACTTGCATCTCTTCTGACTGAGTACTGTTTACCACCACTCTCTGTTTTCTGCCCGTCAACCAGTTTGCCACCCAGTTGACCAACTTATGACCCACCCAGAGCC
Organism: Neoceratodus forsteri; assembly: GCA_016271365.2. NCBI lineage: Eukaryota > Metazoa > Chordata > Ceratodontiformes > Ceratodontidae > Neoceratodus > Neoceratodus forsteri. Next base: position 123,460,818 of record CM057452.1, read on the forward strand.
TACCCAGCTTATTAATCAATCTTCTGTGTGGAACAGAATTGAAAGCTTTGTTAAAGTCAAGGTCAGCAACATCAACTGCTCCCCCTTGGTCCACCACTCTGGTTACCCAGTCAAAGAAATATATGAGATTAGTTTGACAGGACCTTCCTATTGTAAACCCATGCTGTCTTGGATCCTGTGCTCCTATGGATTCCAGGTGTTGCACTATGCTTTCCTTAAGGAATGCCTCCATAATCTTGCCCACTACTGAGGTAAGACTGACTGGTCTGTAGTTCCCTGCTTCCTCTCTGCTACCACTCTTGTGGAGCGGGATCACATGAGCCCTTCTCCAGTCTTCTGGGAACTCTCCTGTGCTCAGAGACTCACTAAACAGTTCTGATAATGGCTCTGCTAGTTCCACCCTTAGCTCCTTTAGTACCCTGGGATGTATGCCATCAGGTCCCATTGCCTTGTCCACCCTGAGCTTAGCGAGCTCTTATAGGACCCTTTCTTTTGTGAAGGGACTAGTGCACACCTCCCTCCCTGTGTCCATGGTGCTGAGCTGTGGGCCCTGCACTACCTTCTCCTTGGTAAATACTAAGAAGTATCTATTTTGGATAGATGCCTTTCCATGGTCCTCCTCCTACTTTGATATACTTATTTCCATTTTCTTGTGTTATTTTATACTTTATAATTTGTATCTGTTCTCCCCCGATGCATCTGGAAATGAGCTGATACCAGCTCAGTATGACTTTCCTGGTAAATAAATAAAATAAAATGATGAGCTCCACAATATGCAGTTCTGTGTCTGCCTCTGTGATCCCGACTGCCCTCCTGGCTTCTCTAGTTTTTTTTCCTGATACTTCCTTATCCCCTTATTTTTCTTTGTACCTTATAAAATCCTTCTTTTGGGACCTCACTGCTTCCTTGACCTTTTCAGAGAACCAAATTGGTCTGTTATACTTGATAACTGTTCTTGTGCATGTTTTAAAATCTGCACAAATGCCACATTTCATGACCACCCATCTTTCTTCTACTTTACTGATGCCATCTACCCCAACTATGCTGCCCAGGATTAGTTCCCTCATTTTGCTGAAATCCACCCTTCTGAAGTCTTGCACCTCAACCTTAGACAAGGGATTAGTGTTCAGGGCCAACTCGAACCATACAGTATTGTGGTCATCAGACCCCCACTGCTTCCCATTCCCCAACCCACACTCATCTGCTCTTTATGAGTTGGTGAGTGCCGCATCAAGAATGGCTGAACGTCTAGTGGGATCTCTGAATTCCTGCACCAGCATGCAATCCTGTAAAGTATCAAGCATCAACGTATCAGTCTATTTGCAGATGATACCAAAGATGGGAGCAGTGAAGGATGACCTAGGGGGATGGCAGGGTTTGCAGGAAGATATAGCAAGGCTGGAGACATGGTCTGACACCTGGCAACTTGGATTCAGTGCCAAGAAATGCAAGGTGCTGCACTTCGGGGTGAAAAATACAAGAAGAAACTACCATCTTGGGGGGAGTACAGATAGCTGAGACTGAGGAGGATAAAGATCTGGGGTTGCTCATTATGGGAGCAATGAACAACTCTGCACAGTGTAGGAAGGCAGCGGCAATGCCCAACAAAATGCTGGGCTGTATAGCAAGGGGTGTAACCTCAAGGAGGAGGGAGGTGATTCAGCAGTTATACAGATCACTGGTCAGGCCCCACCTGGAGTACTGCATGCAGTACTGGCGCCCATACCTAAAGAGGGACACTCAGTTACTGGAAGGGGTGCAATGCAGGGCAGCAAAGATGATCCAGGATCTGGGGGAGTTGTCATATGAAGATAGACAGAGAGTTGAACATGTACTCACTGGAGGAGAGGAGGGATGGGGGGGATATGATTGAGACCTTCAAGTACATGAGAGGAGCCAGCCCGGTGGCACAGAGGGTTGAGGCGCTGAACACCACACCTCGCACCATGCTGGTGACCTGGGTTCGGGAATGAGCCCAGACCATCTGGGGTCGGCAGGGGAAGGAGAGGATTGAGCATCCAATGACAGCTCTCCTCTCCTGGGGAGGGTGGGTCAACAATTCCCCGGTGCTAGCAACTCCCAGCGGAGGCTGGGAGAGCAGCAGCCAGGGGGATCACATCAGGGATGGGGAGGAGCATTGGTGGATGTCCGAGGGAGGGGCACGGGAGCCTGCTCAGCCCATGCTGGATGTCATTGCATGTCCGTGCTCCTGGGAGGAAAGAGCTCTCAAACAAAGGAAACTAACCATTGGCTGGGAGGAAGACGTCACCTGCCCCCACCTCCAATGCCGTATCCTGCCCACCGGACCTCGTCTCACCCAATCACCCCTGCCTGAGGAGCTTCAGAAGAGGAAGCACCAAGGAGCAAAAGGTGGCTCCACTCTGGGAGGCGTGGACCAGGGGGCTCTCCAAAGGTGTGTTACGGGTGTGGGGTGATAGAGTACAGCCCAGGAGGATCTCGGCAGGAGGTGATAAGGCAGGACGACTGATGGGCCACCAGCAAGCGGTGACCGGAGGGGAAAAAATCGTATGAAAAAAAAACAAAAAAAAAGTAAATGAGAGGAATAAACAGAACAGGTACGGAGGGACTGATCAAGAGAAGGGTGATGAGGGACACTCGTGGTCATGATATGAGACTGGAAGGTGGAAGGTTTAGGAAGGAAATGAGGAGACACTTTTTTACAGAGCGGATAGTGGTAGAGTGGAATGCACTACCAGCAGAGGTGGCGGCCTGTAAAACAGTGGGATGCTTCAAGAGGGCTGGGATAGGGCAAAGGAGGGTGGGTAGGGAGGAGGGCAGCTGCAGAATAGGGTTGCTAGCTGTAAAATTGAGTAGATTCAATAGACCAAATGGCCTTTTCTGCCGGCAGTTTTCGTATGTTTGTAAGCAGGACCTTACTTCTGGAGCTCCTGGCTGCTGGGATGGCCCAGTTGACGTCTGTCAGGTTGCAATCTCCTACTTCTACAACCTCCCATATTGTCGCCCCCTTTTCCACTTCTGCTCCTAGATCCTTATTTCTCTCCTCTCCCTGACCTGGTAGCCTGTAAACCACCCCTAAGCAAAGTTTTCTACCTGATGACGCTGTGAGATATACACACAGTGATTCTGCCACATCTTCTACTGCATTTATTCCTTGCTAGATGTAAATGGCCACCCCTCCACCTCTTCCCATCCCTCTTGCGCGCCTATATAAAGTGTATGCAAGGATCACCAGGTCCAGTCATTGTTCTCACTGGCCCAAGTTTCTCTAATGGCCACCAGATCTAGCCCAGAGTCTGCCATCAGTGCCTGGAGTTTGCTAATTTTATTACTCTGACTCCTGGCATTGATGCACACCACCCTCCATCCCACACTCCCACCCTTTTGGTTCCTGGATGACTACCCCATCCCAATTCGTTTATATCCTAGGTGTCTTATGTTTTCCTTTTTTGCCGGTCTACTTTATTTACACTTCCTGGTCCACTGAACTTGTTCCACTCTGCTACTATTTCTTGTACACCTTGTCCCCATCCCTAGGGGAGTCCTGTTTAGATTTCCCACATCACCTACGTCAGCTGTGGAATCCCTAGCGCCAGTCTCCCCATAGTTAGTTTAAGTCTGCCACTGTAGACATCAAAGCTCTGCCCTAACGCACTAATGCCCTCTCTTGTCAGGTGAAGAAGAGCCTCCTATCCCAAAAGCTGTTGCCCACAAAGTGGTACCACTTTTTCTCACACCACCCTTTTAACCACCCACTGAAATCCTCAGTCTCCTCCTTCCTCACTCTATCATCCCCCTTCTTCCTACCACAGACAGGGAGAATCTCAGAAAAGGTCAAGGAAGCCAAGTGCTTCTTCAGTCAGTCCCCCAGCCTCTAAATGTCCTGCTTCACTGCCTCCACAGGCCAGTTTAGCAGACTGCTGTTACCAGGGTGCACCAGCGCTCCCTGCTCCCTCCCCATCTCCACTATTCTCCCTATCCTTTCCCAATCCCAGTTGGCTGATGCTCCAGGCAGTCATCTGACCACTCCCTCCCTTTCCTGCACTGCCTACCACCCTCTCTACACCTTTAATTGCAGAGTCCCTATCATCAGAATGCTCCTTATTAATGCCTGCCTGCTCTTGCCCCCAGGTGTCACCATGTCTTTTTTCCCCTCAACACCTGCTGACTCGAGGTCCTCCCAGTAGAGTCAGACACCTGCACCACTTCCAGGGGTGCAAAGGGATTTGCCATTGATGTCTCTTGGGTATGGCTGACTGCCGTGTGACTGCCCCTGCCACCCTATCCAATCACCCTCCATCCCTCTGAGCCAGTGAGCCTCTGGGGTAGTTGGGGTGCAGGGGAGCCAGTGGGCATCTGGGGTACAGGGGAGTGCAGGGGGTGGGCATCAGCTTAGTTAGAGTCGCAGCTGGTATATTTCCTCCCCTGCTACTGCCAACTGAGCATGGAGCTCCCGGAAGATCCTACATATTGAACAATGTCCCCTCCTCAAAAGCACAGTCCTGGAGACAACTGCCCCACAATCCCCATCGCTGACTACTTCCACACTCACCCTATGCTCCATTCTAGACTGTTGAGTGCTTATAAAACTGTCCGAGTTACTTAGTAGCATGTGGACATCCACTGCCTGTCTAATAATCTTATCCTGTATAGGTAGAAGCCAAGATTAACAGTATTAGCAGTAAACAGGACCACCCCACCTGAGACACATCCTGTCTGCCTGTTTTATAATCTTAGTCTATATGGGCAGAAGCTAGGCTTGCACAGTTTTAGCAATAATTAGTAACACCACACATTAGACTCACGGGGGTAAATAATATGTACAGAAGGGGAGTATTTTTCAGATGCGAAGATGCATGAGAACAAGAGGACATGCAATGAAGCTGGAATGGGGTAAATTCGAGAGAAATGTGAGGAAGTACTTCTTCACTGAAAAAATTATGGATGCCTGGAACAATCTTCCAGTGGAGGTGGTGCATGCAAAAACACTGGTGGACTTCAAGAATGTATTGGATAGGTACAAGGGAATCTTAGTGAGAAGCAAGAGGGTGGAGCTGGAAATGAAGAGGGTCTGTGGTGACAGTATAGTCAGAGAAAAAAAAATGGTCAGACTGGGTAGGCCAAGCGGCCTTTACCTGTCGTCAAATTTTAAGTTTCTATGTTTCTATACAGCCTGTGCTTACCAACTGTAGGTAGACGGCTTCCACTCCTTCAGAGTTTCCTGCAGAATGGCGGACTTACCTGCAGTTGTCCTGTAGATGTCCCAGGCTAGATGTTATCCTCCTGTGGTCCTCGTGATCCTGGGGGCCATGTGCTCCTGGGGATTGCAGACCCATGGAGTTCAAATAAATCAGATTTTTCTGAGTAAAGCATGAAAAGAGGGATCTTCAGGAGGAGGCCTGGGGTATACATGATAGGGTTCTCACTGCATGAGGAGTGGGTAGAGCTGGAAGGCAAACCCCCCTTCACAGGGATCATTATCCCATTTCTTCATCCTCCAAATCCTCCTCCATATTAAGATCATCGGGATTATATTCCACCTTGTTGTCATCGGGAATGACATAGAAGCATTCAATGGAGCCAGTGGCAGAGGCGGCGGCTACAATGGAGAATGAAAGGTGTGCTTCTGGTGTCCATCGATGATGATGGTGCCATTGGGGAGGCCCAGTCAACAGGGCAGTTGTCATCGTTGGTGGAAGTGATAACAACTGGCATCTAAATAGTTCAAAGAACAACATCAGCACAACCTGGGAGTCAATGGCAACCTGTAAAGGGTCCGGGACAACCAATGTCAAGGGGGTAGAACCAGATGATGGGGGCTATTATACCATCCTTAGTAGGTATGGCAGCACCAGAAGCAGACCCTGACCTTGTTGTCTCATTGATGGTCAAGGGGGCTGTAGTCATCACCACTGAAGCAGACATCAACAAGGACCCACACTCCTTTAATGGAGGCCTCAACCTCACCGGGTGAAACAGAAGCTTTATCCTTAGGCTTGTGGTGATGGATGGACGACTGACCTTTCCATGTCTTTGTCCTTAGTCCTTGATGACGGAGGCAGTTTTGCCCAACACCGAGCAGGTCCCTTCCAAAAGGCAGTTAAGTGAGAGGGAGAAGCAGGTTTTGAGCTTGTGGCCTTGGTGGTGGCTTCCATGGTCTGAGAGCGATGACAGTTTCTAGAGCCTTCTTTCAGTGTCTCCATGTGGCCTGGTTGAATCTCTGGCAGATCTTGCAGATCCTGACATTGTGCAGCAGGCCCAAACAGAAAACACAAGCCGTGCAAGTGTCGTCTTTGTAGATCTTGTAGCAGCAAGTACAAAACCTAAATAAAGGTTCTGTTGATGGTGGCATAAAAGGGCAACGTCAATAAGTTAAAGAAATACAAATTAATAAAGTCTAAGAAACAACAGTGTTTCTCTGCAGGTTCGATAAGCGTTCTTAGGCTGGAGAAAAAAACTGAAGTGCAGCCGGCCCAGTGGCGCTGAGGGTTGAGGCCCTGAACGCCATACCTCGCACCACACTGGTGATCCAGGTTCGGGAACAAGCCCGGGTTGCTGGGAGTTGGCAGGGGAGGGACAGAATCGAGCGTCCGGAGGACAGCTCTCCTCTCCTGGGAGGGAAAGGGATCCCTATTCGGTGCTCGGCTGACCTCTGGCGGAAGCCGGAGATACAGCAAGTGCCAGAGAAGTGTAGCGAAGGAGCAGGGTGTGGCTGACGTCAGTGAGGCCTTGACGTCAGGGCGCTGGCCACTCCCAGAGAAAAAGAGAAAAAAAACCTTCAGCTCTGGCGGAGACAGAGAACTGGAGCTTTCCCATGATTTACGGCCGCCCTCCTGGCATCCTCCCGACTGACACCGCCAGAGAATTCCGGCGTGTTGGAGCCACCCGACCCCACCGGAGGCTAAACCAAAGCTACATGGGCGATGGAGGATTGACCAGGTAGGAGCGAACCATAGTGGGATGACTCCTAGGTACTCCCGAGGAGACTGGAGTTGAGAGGAGATACTGTCTTAAATTCTGTTATTGTTTCCTCTTTTCCTTTCTGGCCTTTTAGTTAACACAGTGGGCGTCTGTTTTTTTTTTTTTAGTATCTGTTTATGACCCCTGTACCACTCTGACCCACCCACTTCTGCTGGCTCTTCCCCAGCCCATTAGCCCATTAACCACCTTCTCTGGGTACTTACCCCAGCCTCCAGTACACCATGGCTTGCCCCACATGGCAGGGCCATTGGAACTCCTCACTAGCCCCTCTGGACCTCTACGCACAGTGTACGGGGGTGCCATACTGTATGTTAATACTGTGGTGGAGACCACTCTTACAGTTATAAGAGTGGTCTCACGTGCATTCTTAGGGTATGAGAACTGCAAACAGAAGGTGAGTGGTTCTGATACCCTAAGAATGTAAGTGAGACCACTCTTACAACCATAAGAGTAGTCTCTGCAGTGGTATTGATATATTATTGATCAAGTTTAAGTACAAGATCAAGTAGAAACATACTCTGAGGGGTGCAGACAGGGAGGTTACTCAAGAGAGGTCAAGAGAGGCAAGCACAGTGGTCTGAGCAGCAAAAGCCATGAGGGAACTACAGCTAGCTCAGGGGATAAAGGTAGGGAAAAATGACACTTTTTAATTACATAAGGGAGAAAAGGAGTACCAAGGATGGGCTTGTTAGATTAAAGCGGGGTGGGTGGGTGGGGGTGGGGTGGAAAGTAGTGAGGAACAGGTGGAGGCACTAAATAAGTACTTCAGCTCGGTCTTCACTAGGGAGAAGGATGGACCTATGCCACAGCGAAAAATAAGGGTTCAGAAGGGAAGGGGGGTGTAACAGATGAAGCAATTCAGGAGGACAAGGTTTTAAAGGGCCTTAGTGTGGACAAAGCTCCTGGACCAGATGGCGTGCACCGAGAGTTCTGAGAGAGTCGATGGAACTCCTGGCTAGCCCTCTAGAAGATCTGTTTAACATTTACTTCACTACAGACAGGGTGCATGCCTCAGAACTGGAGAATGGCACGTGGTGCCTCTCCACAAGAGTGGATCCAGGAATGAACCAGGTAACTTCAGACCAGTCAGCCTCACATCCTTTGTCGGCAAAATAATGGAGACCATACTAAAGGAGAGACTAGTGGACTTTCTGGAGGGTAATGGTCTCTAGGATGAAAGGCAACATGGATTTGTCTTAGGGAGATCCTACCAGACCAACCTGACAGACTTTTTTGACTGGGTCACAGAGACTGTGGACAAGGGAGAGGCGGCTGATGTCCTGTATCGAAGCTGTACTGAAACTTCAGCAAGGCTTTAGACTCTGTGCCACATGGGAGGCTGCTAAGTAAGCTGCAGTACCTGGGAGTTGGGAAGAAGCTAGCTTTGTGGGTCAAGAGCTGGTTACAAGACAGAAACCTGAAGGTAGTAGTGGGGGAGGGGTACTCTCGAAGCCTAGGCCTATAACCAGTGGGGTCCAACAGGGCTCAGTGCATGGCCCAGAGTTGTTTAATATCTTTATTGGTGACAAAGCAGATGGGATCAAAGGTAAAATCTGCCTATTCAGAGACAACACTAAGCTCTGTGGGAGAAAGGACACAGAGGAGGGGAGACAGGAGCTCAGGGAGGACCCAGCTAGGCTCGAAAAAGTATTATTTTACTTATTTAGTTTTTGTTGACTGGGAAGGAGGATTAGACAATTTTCTGCCTATTTTCAGCCTCATCCCTGGGAGACATAGATGGATGCCAGATGAAATGGAACCACATTTTAAGCTGTTGTTGGTATTTTTGGTGAATTGGAGAAATCTGGCCAGGTCACTGGGGAAATTCCCCATCTCTTTCTGCAGGGGCACTGAAGCACGGCAGGAAGAATAGAGGCCCCTAGTCCAGACCTGAACGTTGTAGGGGAAGGACATGCTGCTGGAGCTTCTGAGCTCTTGCTGGATTCTATTGTGGTTACTGGACATTCTATGGCGGACCTAGTGCAAGATATTGCTTTGGAAGCACCAGCTACCTCAGATACCATGCTGGTTGAAGAAGGTTCTATGGACGAAGAAGAAAAATTACAAATGGAGCTTGAAAGAAAAAAGTCACAACTACTGGAAATGATTACGGTGGCAGAATGGGACTTTCAGATTTGCAGACAAAAACTGTAAGAAGAAAAAAAACAGAAAAAGGTTGATGGCAAGCCCACTACAGGAAGGTAACAAGCGGTTACCTGTAGGTTCGGCCCCGGACCTGCAAGAAGGAAACCTTACTGTGAGTGAGGAACAGAATGGGTCTCAGGACATGAAAGAGTCTGAAGGGGATGGTGGTGGCACCTCCATGGACTGGACACCTGGTGATGTGCTTCAGAAAGCAGGATGGAGTTTGCAGCAGAATACGTGGGTTCCGGATACATCTATTCCTCTTCCAGGTTCCCCAGAACATTTGCTTGCTCGGCAGAAGGAGATAGAGAAGACGGGTTCTCCACCACAGCATCCTAAATCAGTAGAAACTTCAAAGTCCCCCCCTCGGACCACTGCAGCTGCGCAGGATGAAGAAGAGGCAGCTGGAATAGTTACTGCGCCAGATGCAGCCCCTGTGGATTTTGACTGGCGAGGTTTGGGACAGTTGCGGTCTGATTTGAGTGCCACTCTCCAGGCTTCCTTAATGATGGACCAGGAGGAAACGCTGCTGAGTGGCAGTGCAGCAAAACCAGGTACTATGCCAAGGTCCCTGATGGAGAGTCAGACGGGGGGGCATTCACAAACAGGCCCACAGGGTCCGAAGTCCTATGCAGGACTTTTTCGCAAACCAGCTGCAGTGGCCAAAAGAAGGTTTCTGGTTCACCTTCATTACAGGGGCAAGGCTCCTGTAGTCCCCGATCAATTATGGGTAGGCAAATCTTTACTTAAAGATGCCATGGGCTTCACACCAGCGGAAGTGTATGCTTTTATACACTCTCCGGGAGACCATAATTATGATGTAAGCTTTTGCGTGATAGCTTCCTTGGACAAAGTTTGGAGACTGCATACGATATAAAAGACTCTGGGAACTGGAAGGAATTTATTGCTATTTCCATCACAAAGCCCACAATAAAAACAGTGACAATACTCTTTAGGAATGAAGGAGTTAACATTAACAACATAACATTCTGGTTGGAAAAACGTTGCACTATTTTTGATCATCCAAAGCCCATCATGGATGAGAATGGGTTCTGGACAGGTGGTTGGACTGTACGGGTTCAATTACAACAGACAGACACAGGCATACAACATTTGCCCAGTTCCTTCTTCTTGGGCCAGGACAGGGGCATTATATTCTATGCTGGGCAGCCTAAAAGCTGTTATAAATGTGGTTCACTAACACACTTAAACACAGAGTGTGACCAAATAAAATGCTTCCAGTGTGGGGTTTTGGGCCACACAGCTGCGAAGTGTATGGCCTCCCCAAACTGTAATCTTTGTGGAGTTGAGGACCACCCTTATGCTGAGTGTCCATGGGCAGCACACAATTCTGATGAAGCATCAGATCAGGAGTATTTCTTGTCCCAAGCTAGACGTCTGTTTAGTCAGTCCTCTCGTCCAGAGGATGATGTCGCCTTTCGTGGCAGACAGAAAGGTTGGGGCAGAGGAGGAGGTATGGGGGACAGGCTCAGGGTGCCACCAGCTAGATCATGTTCCTCTGGTTCTGATATGATTTAGCCTTCCCATACAATGAGAACCGAGAAGTTGGTGTTGATAAACTCTGTAGTAAGGCCCAATGAGAAAGAAACACCTTTGTAACCCCCCAGGGTTCCCTGCAATGGGTGGTGCATACCCCTGTATTGATTTCATCCCATAGCCTGAATGACTGCGAAATGGAACCAGGGAGTGCCTCCCAGAATGTGGGAACTGCTGTGATAGAGGTGAACGTGATGAGGGTGCCCCTCCCCCAAATGTAAGGTTACCGCTAGGTATCCTTGATGAGCCTTTGTCTCCATTGCCCCTTACGAATAGATTTGCTCCATTCACAACATGGGGTGAACAAGTGGAACAGGAACACCCGATGGATACAGGAGAAAGTAGCAGCCATCATGAGCCAAGCACCCTGAAGGGAGATGTAGACCTACTCCCATGAAAGCCTAGAACCACAGAACCCCGGAAAAGGGTTATTAGGTCAAGTGGCAAGATTATAAAACCCTCTCCCTAATCCTCCTTCTCTGAGGTTGGCGAGTCTCAACGTCAATAGCATTAAGTCAGTTGTTAAACGTCTTTCTATGTGGTTTTTGTGCAAGACACCCGACTCCATACACTGGGAGAAGTAGACCAGGCTTCTAAAGACTGGAATTGGAGGCCCTCTTATTGGTCAATGGGGGGAAGCATGTTGTGGGGTGGGTATTTGTTTTTCTACCCCAACAGTAAAGGTGTTCTGGATGGATATTGATCCTGGTCAAGCTTTTTTGCTGGATGTTGAAATTAACTCGAGACAGTGTCATTTGGTGAACATTTATGGTCTTCAAACCAAAGCCCTTAGGATGGATTTGTTGAGGAAAATTCAACCCTTTTTGCATATGAGTAGACATATCTTTTTTTGGGGAGGGGGATTTTAATATCAATTTCCAACAACGTAACACACAGGGTAAGCAATATTGTGACAAAACGTTGCTCAAATCAGTAGTTAGTCATGCAGGATTACAGGATACACACAGTAGTGGGAAATGGGTTGCTGAACCAACTTTTTTTAAAGGGGCACTTTCTTCCGGCACAGACTTTATTTTCACTAAGCGGACACTGCCAATAGAACACATTGTTAATATCCCTATAGAAACCTCTGACCACACATTGATAGGCATTCACATAGAGACCCCCCCCCCCACGACGTATAGCAGGGAAAGGGTATTGGAGACTTAATACCTCAGTGTTATTGGAAGTGGAGATAATTAGAGATTTGACCTCAATAGTGAAGATAAAAAATCAACAATTTTTTTCTACGATGACATAAGCCAGTGGTGGAAAGAACTGAAACAATGTTTGACAGTTTTTTTTCAATCTCAGGGCCAGTCCTGTGCTCTTTCCTCGTATAGGAAATATCAGGAACTCAGGAAGAAATTGGAGGATTTATTGTCATGGCAAAATACGGAAGGGGGGAATTTCATGGAGGAGATTAGCCTAGTGAAAGCAGAAATGGCGAACTATCAATATGATAGACTTTGTTCCCTACAAAGGGAACAGACCTTTGGGACCCAGGGGAAGATGGAACAAGTCAAGCAAGAAGGGAGAAAAGGGCAATTACAAGCCTGATTTCTCCACAGGGCACAGAAGTATGGGACAATAAGGGAATACTGAAGGTGCTGGATGAAGATGTGGGATGTACATTTGGAGACCAGGTGGCAGACTCCCAGTTTTCAACACAGATATTACAAGCAGCGGCACTTCCACAATTGTCACCAGAAATAAAGGAACCCATGATAGGTCCCTTTACAAGTCTAGAAATGGGAAAGTTATTAATACCCTAAGCAAAAATGTTTCCGCAGGTTCCGATGGACTCCCCAGTGAGCTTTATAAAATCTTATGGGAAATTATGCCAAAGGAACTATTGTTAATTTATCATTTTTTTTCTGATTGACCAATTCTTGCCTACTCAAATGTATGAAGGCTTGATGGTTTTCCTATACAAATCCGGGATACATGCAGGGATTGGTAATTGGAGGCCACTTACGTTGTTGAATACAGATTTTAAAATATTTGCAAAGTTACTAAGTAATAGATTGTCACTGGTTATGGCCGATTTACATAGATACATAGATACATAGACAGTGTCGGCAGATAAGGGCCTATGGCCCACCTAGTCTGCCCATTTGAGCTTGTAAGTTCAGTTTGTTTTCCTAGAAGTCTGTTTCCCCTTACCCCTGCCCTCTAGAATTCCTTTATGTCTATCCCATGCATTCTTAAATCCGTGATTGTTTCAGCCCCACCACTTCCTCTGGCAGGGTGTTCCACTTGTCCACCACCCATTCTGTGAAGAAATTCTTTCTTATGTTTCTCTAATCGTCCTCCTCCAACTTCATCCCATGCCTCTAGTCCTGAAACATCTTTTCGCTTAAAATAGTGTTTTCTGCACCCTGTTCCTCCCTGTAAGATACTTGTATGTCTCTATCATATCCCTCTCCCTCCTCTCCTCCAGTGAGTACATGTTCAGTTCCTTCAACCGGTCTTCATAGGACTTGTGATGCAACCCATGCACCATCTTTGTTGCCCTCCTCTGAACCTTCTACCCTGTCTATGTCCTTACGTAGGTATGGTCTCCAGAACTGTACACTGTACTCCAGGTGGGGCCTCACTAGTGTCTTGTATAGCGGAATTATGACCTCCCTTTTCCTGCTGGTGATGCCCCTGCCTATACATCCCAGCATCCTATTTGCTTTACCTGATGCCTTGTCACACTGTTTCCTACCTTGAGGTCATCAGAGATGACAACCCCAAGATCCCTTTCCTGCTTGGTGCATGCTATATCCTCACCCCCAACTGATATATTGTGCCAGGGTTTTGTGCCCATATGCATTATCTTGCACTTCTTTGCATTGAATTTCAACTGCCAAACCCTTGACCATTCTTCAAGTTTCTGCAGGTCCTTCTCATTCTGTCTACACCCTGGTGTGTCTACTCTGTTACAGAGCTTTGTGTCATCAGCTAACAGTGAAATTCTCCTCTAGATCCTGTGCAATGTCACTGATGAAGATGTTGAATAGGACCGGTCCCAGCACTGATCCCTGTGGTACCCCACTGGTTACTCTTCCCTCTGTGGAGGACAGCCATTTACCACCACCCTCTGTGTCCTGCCACCCAGCCAGTTACCTACCCACCACACTACTGTCCTGCCCACACCCATATTCCCCAGTTTGTGTAATAGTCTTCTATGTGGCACAGTGTCAAAGGCCTTGCTGAAGTCCAGATAGGCCATGTCCACTGCCCTCCCTGATCCACCTCCCTAGTCACCCAGTCAAAAATTCAATGAGGTTGGTCTGACATGACCTCCCCTGGTGAAACCATGCTGCCTTGGGTCCTGTAGTCCATTGACAACCAGATGTTCCACCAATCTCTCCTTCAGTAGTGCTTCCATGATCTTTCCCACTACCGAGGTGAGGCTGACTGGTCTGTAGTTCCTGCTTCCTCTTTGTTCCCACTTTTGTATAAGGGGACTACATCTGCTGTCCTCAGTCTTGGGTACCTCCCTGTTTCCAGTGATTGGCTGAACAGGATAGCCAGAGTTCAGCCACCACCTCTCTTAGTTCTTTAGGACCCTGGGGTGCACCCATCTGGCCCCATTGCTTTATCAGCTCTTATTACTTCCAGTTCCTTCAGGACCCTTTCTCGGTAAAGGGACTTGTGTCCATTTCTGCACCATTCTCACCCTGTACTCCCTTCAGACCCATTACCCCTCTTCCTTAGTAAAGACTGAGCAGAAATACCTGTTCAATATGTCAGCTTTATTGTTGTCATCCTCCACGGCTCCCATCCTCCCCTTCAGTCTCACTATCCCTCCCTTTGTCTTTCTTTTCACTTATGTACCTGTAAAAGGTTTTGTCCCCTTTACCCACTGATTTTGCAATGTGTTCTTCTGTCTGAGCTTTGGCTTCTCTTACTGACTTCCCTGCCTCCCTTTGTTTCTCCTGGTACTTCTCCCTATCCCCTTCTGCCTGTGTCTTTTTGTATTGCCTGAATGCAATCTTTTTGGCTTTCACTTTCTTTGCTACCTCTTTGGAAAACCATAATGGTCTCCTCTTCCTTTTCCTCTTGCTAACTAATTTAATTAGTCCTGTACAATTTTGTTCCACCCCAGGAAGTTGTGTAATGGATGCCTTGCTCATGTTGAGAGAACTTATGGAGAGGAATAGAACTGAAGATGGAATAAAAGTGGGGCCTGGCTATTTAGTCAGCCTTGACTAGGCGAAAGCCTTTGATGGGGTTTCACACTCCTTTTTGTAGGAGTGTTTAGGTTCCTATGGGATCCCAAAGGAATTTTTGCACTGGCTACAGTTATGTTATTCACTGGCTTATATCATCCCGTACAACAATGGTTGGTGGGGGGCCAAACATAGGAATTACAAGGGAGTGCAGCAGGGGTGCCCATTAAGTCCCCTGCTGTACGTCTTTGCGATAGATCCAATGTTGCGACTGCTTCAGAGATCTCCGCTGATTTATGGCATGGGGGGGGGGTGAAGATCAGGATTGCAAGGTGATCGCTTATGCTGACAACCTCTGCCTAGTGCTGAAGGATGGGGAATCTCTACATATTGCATGCAACCTAATTCAGAAAATTGGAAGAATCACTGGGACTTGTATAAATAAGATGACTAGTAAATGTCTTCGATTGGAGGGGTTCCCACAAACTCCAGAAGTGGTGGGGGCTTTCTAGTAGCAACGGCTCCATATTGCATTTTGGGGATTATTATGGGGGGGGTATGGCAGGTTTTAATTGGGAACAGGCATTAATGAAAGGTAAAGCAAAAATAGATCTTTGGAACAAATAGAAGGTATCCAAAAAGAAATGAATATATTTTATAAGAAACTTTTTGGTTCCTCTGTTTTGTATCTTAGTGCAGTTTTTTTTAGTGCCCAAGAGTTTAGAAATGAAACTGATGTAGTGTTTTTTTTTTTGGGGGCAGTAGGCTAAACCCAAATAGGAGAAATATTTTGTATAAAGGAATTAAAGAAGGGGGTGTAAATATGCTGAATCCAGTTTTTTTTTGTTTGTTTTTTTACAGAATAACTTGATACATTTAATGAAGGGATGTATGCAGATTTGGGGGAAATGGGGATTTTTGTTGTTACAAGGAGTGCTGGCCGAATGGAGAGAGAACATATTTTTTCACAAAAACAAATGCTGTCCTCAGCTATTTAAAAGGTGGGAGGAAGTATTTGATAAAATTAAAGCACGGAAGATAAGTTACGAGACGGCTTTCACCTTCCCCGGAAAGCAGTTTATGCAGATGTCTTAGCAAATTGCTTTAATGATTATCCTTTCGCTGGGTTCTCAGTAGTCCATCAAAAATGTATCTCTGATTATATAATGGAAGTTAGGATGCCACAGCATATGTGGGATACAGCATGGCTAGGGATTCACGGTAGGGTAAATGTGAAGGGAAACCAAAAACATAAAGCACTGCAAGAAAGGTACTGTCCAAGGGAATGTTGTATTATGAGAATTGAAACTATGGACCATATGTATTTCCAGTGTCCATATGTCATCCAGTTTTGGGTTATTGTAAAAAAATGATGGAAAGGGGTAGGAAGTGTCCCTCAGCAACCAGAATTATTGTACTACGGAATCCATTCTCCCTCCCCATGACAATCATTAAGGATAATTGTCTTTACTCATTAAAAAAAAAAAGTTGGGGATATCGACTATTGCCCAGAAATCTGGTTTCAGGACTCTGGGTTTGGGATGGTATGAAAAGTAGACCTGTTTTTGAGATTAGGATTTGCCCTAGGTTCAGAATGTTTAGTTTTTTTTAATTTTTGAAAGAGTGAAGATAAATATCCTTAATGATTGTCATGGGGAGGGAAAGGAAGGTCTGGGCATGTTTCTGTTATTATAAATGGGTGAGGGGTTACCGATTGTACTACCTTTTAGCAATTATATTGGTCACTATGATTTCATTATGAGTTTTTTTTCTTTTTTTCTCTGCTATATGCTCAGAAAAGCATAAGTACCCTTACGGTGATTCATTTGCATTTCTTATATTGGATATGGATCAGTAGATGTCGCTTGGTTCTTCAACAGCAGACGATACCAGTACTGGATTTATTCTATATGCTGTCAACAGACCTTAGAAATATTAAATTTTTAGAGCGGACAAGGTTTGGTGCACAACAATGGGACCAGTTATGGTGACATTTTGACCATATATGAGGTATTAAGGTGTCATGATTGGAAGGAAGGACTTACAGTCTTTTCTGAAGGCTGTGTTGAGAATATAGTATATAGGCAAGAATTCTGGTGCCTTGGTTATTCCTTATAAATTCTATTACTCTGAAGGTGGGGGCGGGGGGGGCTGCAGTGGCATGGTTGGAAAGCTAACTGTCTGACAGAAAACAGGCTGTAGTTTTCAACTCAGCCATATCAGATATTTCATCTATTTACGCTGGAGTACCCCAGGGCTCTATACTCGGCCCCTTGCTTTTCTCTATCTTCATTAACGACATCCCATTCCTTGCACCGAACTGCTCATCTCTGCTCTACGCTGATGACCTAGTTATCTACCACAGTGCTAGAACTGTCACAGACTTAAGCCACCCTCTTGCCTCAGCCTTCGCAAGTATTCAGTCTTGGCTCACTGAGAACAAACTTGTTCTCAGCTCTAGCAAGACATACTCCATGCTCTTTGGCTCGTCTGCTAGACTTAAAGCGAATCATAATGCCCTTATAATCTCGTGTGCAGACGGCTCCCCACTGATTAGCACCAAATCCTTTAAATATCTAGGTGTTACTATCGACGAATCTCTAGACTTTGACCTGCACATTACAACCACCTGTAAATCTGTCAACGCCAAGATAGGAAGTGCCTACCGTACTAGCTATGCCCTTACCCCTTCGGCCAGACTAGCTGTGGCACAAGGCTTTCTTCTCCCAGCCCTAGCATATGGCTCAGTCATTTACCTATCAGCCTCAAAATCTTCCCTCCATAAGTGGGACACCACCTATAATAGCATCAGCCGCTATGCCTCTGTATCACCACATTACAAACACCATTGCCAGCTCTATGCCAACTTAAAATGGCCGTGCCCCTCTGCCCACCGACTTCAGTCTTTTGGCTCACTAATTGACTGTGTTGCCAGATCAGGCCTCCTCCTATCCCTTGCCTGCCTACTGGACTCACAGCCTCTCTCCTATGGGCTACGATTGACTGATCAAACCCTTTTTCACATTCCCAGATGCAGAACCAATATGGGTGCACGCACTTTCTCATACACGGCTCCAAAATACTGGAACTCCATACCTCATACTATTCATTGAGCGACCACCCATGCTAGCTTTAAGAAACTTCACCGCACATCTGCGTGATACTAACCCTTGCACTTGCTTTAATCCACCTTAGACCATTTCTTCTCCCTGTCCTTTTTTTCTCTAGGTAATCCACTTCTCTGACACCTCTTCCCCACCTCTCTTAATACCCTCTTTCATGTCCTCTCTCTCATCCCCACCCTCTCTTTCTCTCCTTCCTACCACTCTCCCTTCCTCTCCCCTGCTCATTAACCACTCAATTGGCACTTATTGTATTGTTTTTATTTATGCTCTCTCTTGCAATGCCTGTTTTCTCACATTGTTTTGATCTTGTGTTTACTTGTCCAATCTGTATTGTAACTGCTTAATACCATAACATTTTTTCACTTGGCTTGTTGAAGCAATGTCTCTCCATACCCTAGTTTTGATTCCCCTCTGAACTGTGCTACTTTTCATGTGCTGCATCACATGTATACTTTATGTATGTTAAGCTGTTTTCTCCCGGGTCGTGCCTGAAAATAGGCATTCTTATGCCTAGTGCACTTACACAGTCCCTTTACACGAGAAAGGGTCCTGAAGGAACTGGAAGTAATAAGAGTTGATAAAGCAATGGGGCCAGATGGGGTGCACCCCAGGGTCCTTAAAGAACTAAGAGAGGTGGTGGCTGAACCTCTGGCTATCCTGTTTAGCCAATCACTGGAAACAGGGGGGAGGTACCCAAAGACTGGAGGACAGGAGATGTAGTCCCCTTATACAAAAGTGGGAACAAAGAGGAAGCAGGGAACTACAGACCAGTCAGCCTCACCTCGGTAGTGGGGAAGATCATGGAAGCGCTACTGAAGGAGAGACTGGTGGAACATCTGGTTGTCAATGGACTACAAGACCCAAGGCAGCATGGTTTCACCAGGGGGAGGTCATGTCAGACCAACCTCGTTGAATTTTTTGACTGGGTGACTAGGGAGGTGGATCAGGGGAGTGCTGGGACCGGTCTTATTCAACATCTTCATCAGTGACATTGCGCAGGGACCTAGAAGGCAGAATTTCACTGTTCGCTGATGACACAAAGCTCTGTAACAGAGTAGACACACCAGAGGGTGTAGACAGAATGAGAAAGGACCTGCAGAAACTTGAAGAATGGTCAGGGTTTGGCAGTTGAAATTAATGCAAAGAAGTGCAAGATAATGCATATGGGCACAAAACCCTGGCACAATATATCAGTTCGGGGTGAGGATATAGCATGCACTAAGCAGGAAAGGGATCTTGGGGTTATCATCTCTGATGACCTCAAGGTAGGGAAACAGTGTGACAAGGCAGCAGGTAAAGCAAATAGGATGCTGGGATGTATAGGCAGGGGCATCACCAGCAGGAAAAGGGAGGTCATAATTCCGCTATACAAGACGCTAGTGAGGCCCCACCTGGAGTACAGTGTACAGTTCTGGAGACCATACCTACGTAAGGACATAGACAGGGTAGAGAAGGTTCAGAGGAGGGCAACAAAGATGGTGCATGGATTGCATCACAAGTCCTATGAAGACAGGTTGAAGGAACTGAACATGTACTCCCTGGAGGAGAGGAGGGAGAGGGGGGATATGATAGAGACATACAAGTATCTTACAGGGAGGAACAGGGTGCAGGAATACACTATTTTTAAGCGAAAAAGATGTTCCAGGACTAGAGGGCATGGGATGAAGTTGGAGGGAGGACGATTCAGAGGAAACATGAGGAAGAATTTCTTCACAGAACAGGTGGTGGACAAGTGGAACACCCTGCCAGAGGAAACGGTGGGGGCTGAAACAATCATGGGATTTAAGAATGCATGGGATAGACATAAAGGAATTCTGGAGGTCAGGGGTAAGGGGCAACAGACTTCTAGGAAAACATAAACTGAACTTACAAGCTCAAATGGGCAGACTGGGTGGGCCATAGGCCCTTATCTGCCGACACTGTCTATGTATCTATGTAATAAAATAATAAATAAATCTATTGATAGTATGGGGCTCTTGCATGGGACCATGTTTATTATAGAGGGTTATGTTGCTTTTTTTTGTATATTACTTGCTTTGGTGTTCCTTATTAACATGTATCCTTCTGTTTCAGAGTTGGGGATATTGACTATTGCCCAGAAATCTGGTTTCAGGACTCTGGGTTTGGGATGGTATGAAAAGTAGACCTGTTTTTGAGATTAAGATTTGTCTTAGCTTCAGAATGTTTAGGTTTTTTTTTAAATGAGTGAAGACAACTATCCTTAATGATTGTCATGGGGAGGGAGAGGAAGGTTTGGGCATGTTATTATTATAAATGGGTGAGGGGTTATTGATTGTACTACCTTTTAGTAATTATATTGGTCACTATGATTTCATTACGAGTTTTCTTTCTTTTTTTGTCTGCTAAATGATTAGGTGTGATGCAACACTTTTTTCTTTTTTTTGCTAGTTATCTTCAGTTTCACTGTATTGTACATAGGTATAAAAATATCTGTTTTTGTAGAAGTATGACTATTTCCCAACTTTTGTGGTAGGGAAGGGAAAAGGGGGGAGTTTTGGGTTAAATATTGAGTGAATCAAAATTTCTGGTATGAAGTAATACTTATTTATGTTTTTACTTTAATTTGTCTCGAAAAGGATTTATTGTGAAATTTATTGTTTATTGCATGAAAATTGTCTTTATGATATAAATAAAAAAATTCCCCTACTCTTTTCGAGAAGTGCCATGGGATCTTTAACATTCACCTGAACTACCACCAGAACAGGCGGATGGGACCTCGGTTTAATGTCTCATCCGAAAGACGGCACCTCAGGAGTGCAGCACCCCCCTCATGCCGCACTACAGTGTCAGTATTAGGATTTAGCCCAAGTGCCTGGAGTGGGGATAGAACCCAAGGCCTTCTGATCTTCCAGCCTCAGAGACGAGTGTGCAACCTGCTGAGCCACTGACACTACTAGTTGAATAGTTGGGTATCTGGCTACTTTGGTTCAATGCCAAGAAGTGCAATGTCATGCATGTGGGAGCTAAAAACTCAACGGCCAGTTACTGGTTGGGACAGGTAGAAGTTTCCAGTTAGTTCTGAGGAGGAAAAAGACCTAGGGTAATCATCACAAGGGACCTGGGGCACTCTGCGCATTGCTGTAAAGCATCAGTCAAAGCCAACAGGATGTTGGGATGCACTGCCTGCCAGAGGAATCACCTCCAGGAAATCAGAAGTCATCCTACCATTGTACAGGTCATTGGTGAGATCGCACTTGGAGTACTGTGTGCAGTTCTGGTGTCTGTATCTGAAAAAGGACATCAAATTACTGGAGGGGGTGCAGTGTAGGGCAACTAAGAAGATCTAGGGCATGGGGGACAAACCCTATGAGGAGATGCTGCAGAAGCTCAATATGTATTTCCTAGAGGACAGAAGAGAGAGGGGGGACATGACTGAAACCTTCAAGTGCCTTCAAGGTATAAACAAGGTTAGTATGGATGGCATATTCAGTCTCAGGGAGAATGAGTCCACTAGGGGGCACAGTCTAAAATTAGTCGGGGGAAGATTCAAAAGTGAAATGAGAAGGCACTTTTTCACAGAAAGAGTGGTGTCCAAGTGGGATGAATATCATCAAAAACAGAGAACAGCTTTAAAAGGGGTTAGGACAGAGTGAAAGGGAGTCATAACGGACGGGAAGAAGGGGGGGGGGATGAGAGGGGAAGGGAGGAAGACTCTATGTGGAAAAGGGATGGGGCAACTCCAGTAAATTTGTCTATGAGCTGTACACTCGAGTAGACTAGACAGACCAAAATGTCCTGTTTCGGCTGGCATTTCTGTATGTTCATATATAATTTTTTTTTTAAAGTCATAGAATGTGCCCGTTTCCAGGGCATCTGCACATGAGATGCTCTTCACAGACTAAGAGTGTCTCATGTGCTGAGGAAAGGAGTGCTCCAATTGGTCAGAAGCGCTACCTCAATCTATAATCAGCAGGGTGGAGTCTGCGGGAAGGGGGGGTAGCACAGCTTCATCCTGCGTCAGCCAGAGTGACATCTCCTCTTTTTCATTTCTCATTCATCAGGGATGCAATCGGGGAGGCCAAACTTGATGTATACACACCAGACATTCGTTCCCCCCCCACCAAGTGGCTCCAGCTTGCATCACCACCCGTGGTCACCCAGTGGTAGAAGCACAGCGGACACTTACCCACCCTATCTGGAGGAGGAGGACACTAAGTACCCCCCCCGGCCCCTGACAATCCAGGGCCATTACCAAACATGGGTTACGGGCATTATGAGTAGTAGTTCTACCACTGCACCGACTGGATGGCCCACAGTGGGTGTTTGTGATTTACACAATCGTGGTACGTACAATTTCAGAACAGTGATGTAGGTTATATTCTTACTCTAACCTTAACTGTTAGCACAATGCATTTATGTTGTACAACAGAACCCTGTGGCTGGGAGATAAACACCATCATACAGTTCTGAAATAGTACTTATTTTGTCATTAAAATTTCTGTTGAATATTTAACATTAACATACCAGCATGTGAATCAAAAACACTCACCGTGTTTACTAAGGCTCAGTCCACACTGGCATATATTTAAAAAAATGTTTATTTTCCATGCTTGAGCACGGTTGTCAGAGCATCCACACTATCCTCCGAAACCGTACATGACTGCTTGTGTTCCCAGGCATCAGTGCGGTAGTACTGCAAAGCATTACGGGTGCTGCAATGCATACTGGGATACTCACGACCAGATGTGGTAACAGATTCAGCAGAAAATCACATAATTTTGTTCAGGAGCTCAATGCGAGTTCGAAGATGTTAAATAAATCCCCCTTTTTCATTTTGGCAGTATTTAAAAAGCCGCAGAAGTGTGACAGAGGTTGCCTTAAACCATGTTACAGTACAGACTGGATCCACGTTACTGTTAACAGTTTAAGGCAACTGTGTTGGTCTGACACCGTGCTAAGGCCCTGCTCCGATCAGGGTTTTAGCACAGTTTTTAAACACGATTTGTAGCATGGTTTCACTATGCTACAATGTGGATACAAGACTTTTAAACAATTTTAACACAGTTAAATCGGTTTAAAGCTTGGTAAAAAGTGTTAATGTGGACAGGGCTGAAAGTCCTGTAAAGAAGGAACAATAACAGAGTGGGAACCAGTATTTTAAAAACATCTTCTACAGGAAATAGGATAAACACATTTTTCCTTTAGTATTTTTATTTATTTATTTATTTAAATGTTTCACCAGGAAGGCACACTGAACAACAAGTTGCTCATCTCCCGGTGTGACCTGGTGGTAGGGGGTACATGTGGAAGGATACAGAGGTAATACAGTTACACAAGTTACATTGTTGGTATGGTAAACAGTTAATGAGCAGTAAAGAGATGCAGCATTCAAATGGTTGAGTACATCAAGCTGAGTAAACAACAATACAGACAGTGCGATAAGCTACAGTGATGAGCAGGAAAGCAACAATACAGTCAAAACTATTTGTTCATAAGCAGGAAAGCAACAATACAGTGCAATGCAGGTCATCGTAAGTGCAACTGAAGTAAGTGCAGAATAGGCACGAGGTCGCAGATAAGTGCAGTGGAAGAGGAAGGGGTGAAGAAAAGAGGGAGGAGGTTGGAGTGAAGTGGTGGGGGAGGGAAGGGAGGATGGGGTCTGGATCAACACCCTACAGAATGCTGAGAACCCTGCTAGAGGGCTGGGCCAGACAAGGATGGAAGTAAGGGGGAGAGGGTGTAGTAAAAGAGGAGGGGGTGAAGTGAAGTGAAGTGAAGTGAAGTGAAGTGGTATGAGGGGAGGGATGGGTCAAGCCTGGGATCAGCTCCCCTTAAGGATGCTGAGCCAGACAGGATGGAAGTAAGAGGGAAGGGGAGGGATATGGAGGGAGGAGGGGGAGAATAGGTGGTAAAAGGGGAAAAGAAGGGAGGGGCGAGCCTGGATCAGCGCCCCTTCAGGATGCTGCGAACCCTGTCAGAGGGTTGAACCAGGCAAAGGTGGTGGCGAGAGAATGGGAATAAATTGGGAGTGGGTGGGGGGGAATAGGAGCAGGAACAGGGTAAGTAGGATAGCATAGGAGTTAGGGAAGATTAAAGCAGGAGCAGCTAGAGGAGAGGTAGTTGTGTAAGGTAGAGGCAAGGGAGTTCGATGATGAGGAATGTCGAATTTGCAGGGGGGAGGGAGTTCCATAGCTTAGGGAAGTGATAAGCAAATCCAGACTGGCCGATGAGCGTGGAGCAGCAGGGGACCAGCAAGGTTCGTGTAATACTGGATCTGAGAGAGGGGGAGGGGTTGAGAGGGATGAGGTGAGGTAAGTCGGGAGTTCTCCGAGCCAATATTTTGAGGTGAGTTTGGCACAGAGGGAGAGGCGCCCGTTGGCAAGCGGGGGGTAAGGACAGTTTGTGATAGAGATCGCAGTGATGAGTGCGGGAGGGTGCAGCAAGACTGAAGCGGCAGAAGGAGTTAAAGAGAGTGTCCAATCCGGTCAGGGAGGACTTGGAGCAGCACTATAGACTACATCGCAGTAATCGAAAATGGGGAGCATCATCTTCTGGACAAGTTCGCACCTAGCCATAGGAGGGATGCTGCTATGGTTCCTGTATAAGGTGCCAAGTTTGGGATGCGTTTTTTTCTGGATGGCATCACTGTGCCTAGAGAAGTTGAGGTGTTGGTCCAATCAAACCCCAAGGCATCTGAAAGTGGAGGTGTCCTCAACGATAGTCTCGTCCAGGGTTAGGAAAGCGGGAAGGTCAGGAAGCCTAGAGAGTCTCTGCCTGGTGCCAAAGGCCATGGAGACTGTCTTCTTGGCATTTAGGAAGAGCTGGTGTGAGGCAAACCTGGTGGAAGTTGTGCTGCAGGGTGGTTGCTACATCAGCATGGTTTTTGCCGGAAGCATACAAGTATGGTCATACTGAGCCAAGATATGTGTGTGTGTGTGTGGGGGGGGGGTTGAGGCTGCGATATATAAGTCATAACCTGTGGTAGAGGAAATTATGGAGGCAATCCCAACTGTGGCCTTCACAGTCTTGTTTGTAAAAATTAAAGGGGAACAGTCAGAACAAAAGACCCCACACTCAAGTGTGGGGTTGGTCCCAATGTGCACTTTGTGTGCAGAAACATTTTGGTTTACTTACCGTTTACTGTAGACTAGTAGATTGTATCAGACTAATTTTGCTTAGTTGTAGGCTGACATCTTTTTACCACAAATCCCAGAATTTCCTGCAGCGGACAGAGCAGTAGGCACCACTGGGAGATTCAATAGCCTGTTGTGCATGTTAGAACTTTTATAATCTCTGATGAGATATTTTCCAGGACTGCTTTTCTCCAGGGGCTAAGTACAGTCCTCTGTGACTGCACATAACCCATGAAGGACAATGGGACCAGCAAACAAAAGATAAGAGCATATATAAACTCTAACATGCGCTGCAGGCTACTGAATCTCTCACAGCTGCCTACTGCTCTGATGTCATCTGCAGGGGATTCTGGTACATTTAGTTTCGGTTGAGGTTTTTAAGGCCCACCTCAAGGCCTTCCTGTTTAATAAGGCCTTCCTGGACCTTATATATTAGTCCTCCCTAAGAGGCCCCCTCCTTTCCCTCTGAGTACCTGTTTTAATAGGATACTGTGTTATCGCAGACCATATTTATTTTTATGCTGTTATTATTATTTATTCAATATTAATTAAATTTTTGTATTGATGGTGTGTTTTTATTGTACGGCGCCCAGAGCCTCCAGGATTGAGTGCCTGGAAAAATAAAATTTGCCTTGCCTAGTAACAGAAGATGTCAGCCTACAACTAAGCAAAATTGGTCTGATACAATCTTCTATGCTACAGTAAACAGTAAGTAAGCCAAAATGTTTCTGCACACAAAGTGCACATTGGGACCAACCCCACACTTGAGCATGGGGGCCCTTGGTGGTGATTGTTCCCTTTCAAGGAGGACACCCTTACAGTTACTGATGATAGAAAAAGGAAACTCCTACCAGTGTCTGGGTATGAGGAATGGAGCTATTCTATTTCTACAATTAGGCCTTTATGGGGTGTCTTTTATGGTAGAAGAAACTCCAAGCATGAGGCCTGGGTGGGAAGCTCGCACAAACTGAGCGGATGTGGCTGCCCATACCTCACGAGAAGAGTCCCTTATAACAAACATACCATAGAGACCCTATTAACGTGTTTAAAAAAAAAATCACTTATGTTAGCTACAGTAATTTTATGTTTTTTATTATTTTTTGTATATTTCAAAACCTAAATGAAGCTGTGCTTCCCCTGGCTGTGAAGTGAAATGCTCCACTCCTAACGTTCCTGTGTGAGAGATCACTGTAAGCAGGATGAGAAGTCCAGTGTCTCTGTGTACTGACTGGCTAAAATCAAGTGATTTATATTGCACTTATGAGTGTCGGAGCGCATTTCGAATAACCTGGTGAGCCCCCACTACATGGCAACACTTCTTAGTCGATAGACCATGAGCTAAGATTCATACCCACCTTTCTGCTGTACCTGCCAAGCTGATTTTTGGAGATCTGATAGGTGACAAGTTCAGATGGCGTCCTCACAGACAATGCCCAACAGCCTTGCTGGCCTGGAATCTCCTGCAGCAGAAATGCACCGGGAACATCTTTTGACAGTAGTGAAATCCCAGCATCCCTACAGTGAAACAATATAAAAAGTGAATAACATAAGAGATCCAGTCCCAGGAATTTCTTGCCCTGTACTTGGTCACCTGGCCCACCCAGTCTGCCCAGTTTATTACTTTCATTTTTATTGTACACCCATTTGATTCATGGTGTTGTCTCCCCCCACCTTACCCCTATGATGTCCTTCTACCTGTCCCAAGCATGTTTGAACCCCATCACTGTTTTCACCTCCACTACCTCAGCTGGAAGACTGTTCCAGGAATCCACCACTCTTTCTGTGAAGAAATGTTTTCTCATATCTGTCCTGAACCTACCCCCCTCCAGCTTTCCAGCATGTCCCCTTGTTCTAGAGCACCTTTTCTTCTGAAAAGTACTCCTCTCCAGCACCTTATTAACCCCCGTGAGGTAGTTAAAGGTCTCTGTCATTCCCTTCCCCCCCTCCAGTGTGTACATTTTGAGCTCCTTTAGCCTCTCCTTATAGGGCTTTTGCTGCAGACCCTGCACCATTTTGGTAGCCCTCCTCTGGACTGCCACCACGCTGTCTATGTCCTTTCTGAGATGTGGTCTCCAGAACCGGACACAGTATTCAAGGTGAGGTCTCACCAGCGATCTATATAGGGGCAATACCACCTCCCTTTTTCATGCTGCCGATTCCCCTTCCTGTGCACCCCAGAATCCCACCAGCCCTCCTGACTGCCTTGTCACACTGCCTGGCCACCTTTAGGTCATCTGATATGATTACCCCCAGGTCTCTTTCCTGCTTGGTCATTGCCAGTATCACTCCACCCATTTCGTATTCTACCCTCAGATTTCTGTGGCCTAAGTGCATTATTTTGCACTTTTTTGCATTAAAACCCAGGTACCATGCTCCTGACCACTCTAGTTTTTTCAGATCTCTGCCTAGCCATTCCACACACACCTCACTTGGTGTCCACCCTCTTGCAGATCTTGGAACCATCTGCAAAGAGGCAGAACCTTCCCTTCCAGTTCCTCTACTATATCACCAATAAAGACATTAAAGAGGACCAGTTCCAGTGCTGAACCCTGAGGTACCCCACTGGTCACCCTCCCTTCCTTGGATCGAACTCCATTTGCCACTATCCTCTGTCTCCTATCCCCTAACCAGTTTCTTATCCAAGTTACCACCTTGTTGCCCACTCTAGCACTACCCAGCTTGCTTACAAGTCTGCTGTGTGAAACAGTGTCAGAAGCCTTGCTGAAATCCAGGTAGGCTACGTCCACTGCTCTACACTGATCTAACTCCTTCATCACCCAGTCAAAGAAATCTATCAGATTTGTTTGGCATGACCTCCCCCTGTGAATCCATGCTGTCTCAGATACTGTAACGTGTCAGATTCCAGATATTCCACAATCCTTTCCTTTAGTAGTGTTTCCATTAACTCACCCACTACCAATGTCAGGCTGACTGGCCAATAACTGCCCGCTTCTTCCCAGTTTCCACTTTTGTGAAGTGGGGACTACATCTGCCCTTCTCCAGTCCTCCAGGGCCACCCTCCCTGAGTTCCGTCTGAGCACTCTTTTATACACCCTATCTGGCGCTATAGCTTTACTCACCTTCAGGTTTGCGAGTGCTTTCCAGACTCTCTTCTCAGAGAGAGGACCAGTGTCCACTTCCCTCCCATCAAAGCTCCTGATGCTTTTTGTGGTCCCTACCCTTCCACTGTGAACACTGAGCAGAAGTATCTGTTCAACATGTCTGCCTTGTCTTGATACCCCTCCATACAGTTCCCCCCCCTTTAACCTTACAATCCCTCCCTTAGTCTTCCTTTTTTCACTAACATACGGTACCTAGAAAATATCTGGTCCCCTTTGATATTGCCTGAGCTATTCTTTCTTCAGTTTGTGACTTTGCACTCCTGACTGCTGTCCCAGCCTCCCTCTGTTTTTCCTGATGCACTTCTTTATTTATTTATTTATTTAGTTAAACATCAGTTTAGAAACCTTTGAGCCAGAGGCTCATTTACAAAGGTACCTCGTCACAAAGAGGACATCAGAACAGTAGTACAAGGGACACAGTACTTACAAACAAAAAAGTTACAGTTCAATTACAATTTTGTTACAATAGAATACAATCTCCAACGAGCAAAAGACAACAAAAGGTGCAAAACTTATGGTCGGGGGAGAGCTGGTGGGGTAGAAGGGAGGGAGATAGGGGAGGAGGAATTAGTAGGGAAAGGAAGGGGGGAGCCGCTCAGTGAGCATTGTCAAACAGAGTATATATATATATATATTTTTTTTTTTTACACTAGGCTAGCGGCAGTTGCATTTGCGAGAGCTAAGCAGGAAGTTTCTGAGCCTGGGCTTAAAGCAAGCTAAGGTTAGTGAGTTTGAGACACTGGCAGGGAGGGAGTTATACCAGTGGGGCGCCGCAGTGAGGGGAATGCCCTCGGACCTTGAGGGTCTGGCTCTGCAGATAACTAGGGTGGCTCTTGACAAGCTGCGCGTGATCAGGGTCGGTGCAGTGCGGCGAATGGAGTTGGATAGGCCCATGGGGATAGGGCTACGAGGGCTTTAAAGGTGAGCTGGCATGTCTGATACATGAGTCGCTCTTCCAGGTTGAGTAGGGTAGCCAGGGTGTACAGCTCCATGTGTGAGTGAGTCTGGCAGCACCAGTGATAAGTCTGCAGGCCTTATTAACTGTGAGGCGAACCTTGTTGAGGGCAGTCTGATCTGCTGAGCCATAGACGGAAGGCCATAGTCAATGAGAGACATGACAGAGAAGGTGACAGCCAGGCGGAGGGCATCAGGAGGAGGCATTTCTTGTGCCGGTAAAGAATGCCTAGCCGTGAGCTGGCGACAGAATTTAGGGCAGATATATGTCCATGGAATGAAAGTGCAGGGTCAAAGGTTATACCAAGATATTTATAGGACTGCACCTGGTCAATGACGAGATTGGGTGTGAAGTGGACAGCTAAGGGAAACTTGCTGTACTTATTTTGGGTGTGGGAGAAAAGCATCGTTTTTGTTTTCTTAAGGTTGATAACAAGTCGGTGCTTAGTGAACCAGGTAGCTGCAGAGTCAAAGACTAGTTGGAGGGAGTTCTGTAGCAGCATGGGGTCATTGTGGGAGGCAACGAGAAAGCATCATCAGCATAGAGAAGCATCTTACCCGTACAACTGCTGGGTAGGGAGTTAAGAAAGAGTGAGAATAGTAGGGGTCCAAGAATTGAGCCTCACGGCACCCCAGAGCTTAATGGGGCATGTTTCAGAGAGAGTACCTGACTTTCACACATTGGGAGCGAAGTGAGATAGCTGGTGCACCAGGAACGGGTCCTGAGGCAAAGCCTATTAGGTCGAGGGTGGAGAGCAAAGAGGATGCGAAACAGTATCGAATGCTTTAGACAGGTCAATGAATATAGCACCAGCCAGGGCACCAGAGTCCAAGGAGGCATGGAGGAAGTTGGAAAATTCCAGGAGTGCTGTATTGGTACTATGACCTGCTCTGAACCGTGTTGTTCAGGGCAGAGAACATTGTACTTACAGAGGTAGTCAGAGACTTGGGAGCTACACAATTTTCTCTAGCGTGTAGAGAGGGGGAGGATTGAGATGGGTAGTTACCCGGAAGAGTCCTGTCACCACCTTTATGGACAGGGGTAACTGTGGCAATCTTCCAGGCAGAGGGAATTGTCCGAGACAGAGTGATTTGTTGAAAATGCACGTAATAGGTGAGAGGACCTGATCCAGGACCTGGCGGTAAAGGCATGGATCAAGTGAGTCATTACCGGGTGTTACCTTTGAGGGCTTTTAGCAAGTAAGGCCTAGCTTCTTGCATGGTGACACGACGCAGGTGGAAAGAGGGGCGGCAATGGTGGTGGTACAGATGGAGGAGGTGGACTGAAAAAGTTACCAGGAAGTACTGAGCTAAGGTCGGTAAAGGAGTTATTGAGGTGGGTGGCAATGAGGGCAGGGTCAGAGGAGACGGTACCATTGATGTTGAGAAGAGAAGGAGAGGGGGACTGGGAGTGACCATTCAGTTGCTTGATGTTGTTCCAGAAGCACCTGGGGTTCCCCCAGGAGGAGGTAAGAGAGGCTTGGTAGTATTCCGCCTTTGCTTTTCGGATGGCCCAGATATCCTCCTCCTCTCTCTTATACCTTCTGAATGCTATTTTACCTTTCCTGCCGCCTCTTTCAAGAACAATAGTGGACTTCTCTTCCTTTTGCTTACTTGTGTGACACCGAGATTTGTTTCCTCTACTATGCCCTCTTTTAGTTTGGTCCACTGTTCCTGCACCCCCTGGTCATCTACCCATTAGGTAATTCTTGAGGCATTCAACCATCTTTATAAAATCAGCCCTTCTTAAGTTCAGGATCCTCATCATTGTGTGGTTAGATTCTGCAGCTGTTCTTATGCTGAACCACACTGTACGATGGTCACTGGTCCCCAGATGGCTTTCCACCTTAATGTCTGTAATACTGTCCCTGTTAGTAAGCACCAGGTCCAGTACTGCCCCATTATGAGTGGGTTCAATGAGTAGTTGCCTGAGGAATGCCCCCTGCAGGTAGTCCAAGAAGTCCCTGCTTTTAGATGAAGCTGCGGCTGGGAGGCTCCAATCTACTGTACATCCAGTAGATTGAAGTCTCCCATCAGGAACACCTCCTCCTTTCCAGCCATTTTGAAAATTGCTTCCAACATTTCCTTATCTAACTCCTCCCCTTGTGCCAGAGGCCTGTAGATCACACCTGTCCGAATAGAGGCCCCGTTTCCTGACATGAGGGCAACCCACAACACCCCCCTAGAATTCCCTGAATTCCTGTTGCTTTATGCTTTTCTCCACATAAAGCACCACATCCCTCCCTCCCTTCCCACCCTGTCCTTTCTGAACACCATGTAGCCTGGCATGGCCATATCCTAGTCATGCTTGTCAGTGCACCATGACTCGGTTGTGGCCACACATATCCAGATCGGCCTCACCATGATAGCCTCTAGGTCTAGGATCTTACTTCCCAGACTTCCAGCATTAGCATATAAGGCCTTCCAGATTTTATTTCTTTGCTTGTCACCCCCCTTTTTCCTTTTGTTCCCATTTCCTCCCCCTTCTCCTCTAACTGCTGTTTTTCTCTTTTTCCTCCTTAGCTAACCCCCTGCTTCTCTGATTAACCTGCACCCCGGTGGGACTCTCTCCCCTCGAGAGCTCCCTACTATTTATCTCAGCCTGTTGGTGGGGCAGTTTCTGCCTCCCCTTTTTCTCCACCCCCCACCCGCTAGTTTAAAGGTTCATTGAAGTAACATTTAAACTGTCCACTGAGGACTGTGGTTTCCCTTCTGGATGGATGCAGACCATCACCTCTGAAGAGGCTCTTATCCTTCCAGCTGGGCCCCCCAGTCCCCAGGTTAGCCGTACCCCTCCTCTCTGCATCATTCCCTCAACCATGAGTTGATGGTCTTGGTGCAGCAATTTATCTCTTTTCTCCTACTGTAAATAGGCAGCACCTCTGCAAAAGCTACTGAGTGTGCTACCTAAGACTGCTTCCCAGTTTCCAAAACTCCCACTGCACTATTCCTGCCCTGTCCCTTGCCAGATCATTTGTCCCCAGGTGCTCAGTGACATCCAGCTCTCCCTTCCTTCCTGCTGCCCTTGCAGTCCATACCATATGCTTCCCATCCCTGCAGGCTGTGGCGCCAGGTAGGCACCTGACCTCTCTCTCTGCCCCTTTCCTATTCCTGACTTTGTCCCCCTGACAACCGACTCCCCCACCAGAAGTTGTTACCTCCTCCTCAGAGGTCCTCTTCCACCCTCCTTGGGGTCTCCACTAGGGAGGGTCCCAACATCCTCAGTGACTACTACCATGGGTGCCTCCTCCTGGCAGTCCTGCTCCTCCAGAGCGGCACAGGAATTCTGTAGTGGCACCCGTTCAGGAATGTGCTTGCGACCCCCAACATTCTTGATCCCATATATATTTATGTCTGTCTATCAACCTATCTATCGATCCATAATATAACAACAATTAGGCTCTTCAAAGGCTTTGGGGAAGTGGGAAGTATAATTCGTGGAACATACAATACATTGATCCACCTTCAGTACTTCTGTTATCAAGGGTTATACAGTTGCAGTAAAGATTTTAACCATTTACCATGATTTAGGTGACAGTGTGGCTCAGCTGGTAGCACATCCACTTTGGGCCAGAAGGTTGGCTTCTAGTCCCACACCAGGATTGGGCTCATATCATAAATACTAGCACCCGAGTGCAGAACTAAGGGGATGCTGCACTGTCGGGGTGTGCCATTCTTCAGAGGAGATGGTAAACCAAGGTCCCTTCTGCCTTTTCTTGTGGTTGTTCAGGTGGGTGTTAAAGGTTCCATGGCACTTCTCAAAAAGAGTATGGGAATTTCACCAGTGTCCTAGCCAAATTTCCTCCATTCACTTAAATACCATCAACAGCTTAATTCTGGTTCAATTTCAGTTGGTTTGCATTTGTACCCCCCTCACCCCAGCATGAGGCTGAAAACAGGCAGTACTGTCTAGCCCCCCTTCCCAGTCAACAAAAAAAAACAGGTTACTCACCTGTAATAGTAGTTCTAGGAGTGGTATATGTTGTTCATCCACACTCTTTGGCATGTCCCCTTCCACTTTATATCTTGCCGGAAGTCTTCAAGCTGGCTCCTCCCACCCACCCGGTGGTATAACCTTCAGCTCCACCCCATGATGCCAGACCTTAGCCTGCTGGAAGCCAGGTGTTGTGCGTCTGCAGCAGGGGAGTCGGGTGGGTCTGTGTGGATGAACATATACCACTCTTAGAACTACTGTTACAGGTAAGTAACCTGTTTTTCTAGGATCGTGGATATGTTGTTCATCCACACTCTTTGGTAGACTCCTAGCAGTTCTCTGGGAAGACGGAGGCAAGGTGCACACCCCCTACTTAAGGAATAGAAATTGGAGAACTGAGGCCCCAAAACCAGCATCCTGTCGTGACTCAAGGTCGATGTGGTAATGGGTAATGAACATGTTTGCTGACTTCCAAGTAGCAGACTGGCAGATTTCTTGGATAGGGATGTCCCTGGAAGCAGCCACCAATGCAGCGGTATGGCAGGTAGAATGAGCTCTTATCCCTTTGGGAGGCTCCATGCCCGCCAACTCATAACACAGACAGATGCAAGATGTAATCCACCTTGCAATAGTCCGTTTTGCTGCAGATCTACCAGAGGCAACTTTAGCATAGGTGACAAACAGCTGGCGAACATCTCCCCAAATTTCCGCCGTCCTCTTCTTATAATAAGAGACAGCACGTCTCAGGTCCAAGGTATGGAGCCTGTACTCGGCCTCCGAGGTGTAGTTAGGGCAGTAAACTGGAAGAGTTAACACCTGGTTAAGGTGAAACTCTGACACCACCTTCGGAAGGAATGTCAGGTGGGGCATAGGACAACCTTGTCCCTGTGGAAGACCAGATAACTGGAGTCCACCGAAAGCACCTGGAGCTCCCCTGTCCTGCTGGCAGACATGATAGCCACCAGGAAGGCCGTCTTCCATGACAAGTGTGACAAGGCACACTTGTGCATTGGTTCAAATGGCTTGCCCATGAGCTTTGTGAGTACCAGCAGTCGATCCCATGGAGGTGGAGGTTCACGCACCAGAGGGGATATGTGATCCAGGCCTTGGAAAAAGCACCCAACCACTGTCTCCTGCAACAATGTCAGCTGACCGGCCTGTGCCCGGTAAGCAGAGCTGGCTGCCATGTGCACCCTAAGGGTCGATGAGCGCAGACCCCCTTTGGAGAGAGACCAAAGGTAGTCAAGAATGTTAGCCACTGCACAGGACAAAGGGAGCAGGCCCTTACCCTGACACCAAATGGAAAACCTTTTCCATTTAAAGGCGTAACATTTCCTGGTCGATTCCTTTCTGGATGCCTCCACCACGGTGAAGACATCCTCAGAAAGATCCAAGGCCTGGAACTCTAGCCACTCAGGTACCAGGCTGTGAGGTGCAGGGATCGAAGGTCTGGATGGTATACCTTCCTCTGATTGAGAGATATCAGGTCTGGGCATGCTGGAAGTCGCTCCGTGGGCCTGCAGCTGAGGCTGAGGAGATCTGGATACCAGAACTGATGTGGCCAGTCTGGGGCTACCAGGATCACCTTCGCCTTGTCCCTCCTCACCTTGAGAAGCACTTTGTGGACCAAGGGAAATGGAGGAAAGGCATAGAAGAGGCCTGGGGTCCACGGCCTCAAGAAGGAATGGCAGGCATGGAACAACCTCAGCTTGGTGTTGTCCCTGAGGGCAAACAGGTCCACCATCGATTTGCCCCAGTGGGAGAACAGACTGTAAGCTACCTCTGGATGGAGAGACCACTCGTGGGATGTCTCACTCAAGCGTCTGAGAGCATCCGCCAGATGGTCTGAGGCTCCTGCAACATGGATGGCTAGGAGATCTGCCTCCAAATGGCTGACAAGGGTCCAGATGTGGAGCACCTCTCTGCAAAGCAGACAGGAGTGTGTGCACCCTGTTTGTTGAGGTAGTACATGGTCGTGGTATTGTCCGTCTGAACTTGAACCACTTGACCCTGGAGCTGAGGAGCGAAAGCTGGCAGTGCCAGTCTGACTGCTCT
This sequence comes from Neoceratodus forsteri, assembly GCA_016271365.2. Taxonomy (NCBI): domain Eukaryota; kingdom Metazoa; phylum Chordata; order Ceratodontiformes; family Ceratodontidae; genus Neoceratodus; species Neoceratodus forsteri. The sequence continues at coordinate 123,495,927 of CM057452.1, forward strand.
GAGCTCCAACAGGCTGATATGGCATCAGGACTCCTTGGGGGTCCAGAGCCCATGGGCCCTTTTATCCCCCATGTGGGCTACCCAGCCCATGAAAGAGGCATTGGTTGTGAGGACGACCGCTGGCTCAGAGCAGACAAACGGAATCCCTTCCCGCAACTGGTCTGGGGCGGTCCACCATAGGAGAGCATCCTACATCTTCTGGGTTACAGTGATCAGCTGGTCCAAATGACCATAGCGCTGAGTCCACTGGGCGGCCAGCTCCCATTGGGGGGCATGTGCAACCAGGCCCAATGGATCACTGAGATGCACACTGCCATGTAACCCAGAAGGCACAGAAAGTCCCGGTCAGGGCACAATTGCCCAACCAGAAATGATTGGGCAAAGGAGGAGAGAACCTCCACCCTGTCCACCGGGAGCCGAGCTCTGGCTTGACGAGAGTCGAGCTCTGCCCCGATGAAGCACATCACCTGGGAAGGCACGAGTTCCATCTTGGCCTCACTGATCAGGAGACCGAGTTGGGAGCAGGTCTGGAGGGCCAGATCCCTGGACCTGTCCACCTCCTGTTGGGTGGTACCTGCTAGGAGCCAATCATCAAGGTAGGGCTAAATCCTGACCTCTGATGCCCGAGATGGGCCGCTACCACTGCAATGCATTTGGTGAAGACCCATGAGGCCAATGACAGGCTGAACAGCATGACTCGGAACTCGTACAGGGTCCCTTCGACTCTGAAGCAGAGGAACTGCTGATGAGATGGACGGATTGGGACATGAAAGAATGCGTCCTACAGATCCAGTGAACAAAACCAAATGTTTCTCTCCAAGGATGGTATGATCTGGGACAGAGTGACCATCCCAAAGGTGTGTGACCGGAGATATTGATTCAGGTTGTGCAGATCTAAAATGGGGCACCAGTCCCCCGTCCGCTTGGGCACACGGAAGTACCTGGAGACAAAGCCTGGGTCTGCTGGAGGATCCGCCACTGGAGCTACTGCCTCCTTGAGGAGGAGCTGAGCAATGTTGTCTCGGAAAGCCGACTGAGTCTGGACGGATACTCTTTCCTCCCGAGGGGAGTGGGCTCAGCTTGGAGGGTACTGCTTGAATTCCAGAGGCAGTCCCTGACCAACCACTTTGAGAACCCACCTGTCTGTAGTGACAGCTGACCAGGCAGAAAGGAAGTGGTGGAGCTGGCCCCCCACGGAAGGACCCAGAGCTGGTGTGATGGGAGAGGGGGAGGCAGCCCCCGCCCCATCACTGAGCAGGCTTGGAGGAGGAGGAGGAGGAGGATCCAGGGCTGGAACCGCGGCCTCCTTTACGGGCCTGGAGGGGCCTGAGCTTGGGCCGGGGGCACCACGCTTGAGCCTGCTGCTGCTGTTGATGCTGTCCTCCATGAAAGGAGAGCTGCTGAGCTGCAGGGGAAGAGTGCCGAAAAGGCTTCTTTTTCTTCTGCTGGTTCTTGCCTGAAGAACCTTTGGCAGAGTAGCATCCAAGGTGGCACTGGACTGCTCAATACACTGAAGATGACCAGCCACACCTGGGCTGAAAAGATCAGTGCCCAGGAAAGGCACATCAGCCATTTGGTGCTGAGTATCCACCGGGAAGGAGGAGAGCTCAGCCAAGCCCTGCAATGAGAGGCAACTGCGGCTGCCATTGAACAGGCACAAGAATCCCCAATATCCAGGACTGTCTGAAGCTGCTGTTTGGCAACAACTTGGCCCTGATCCTGAACCTGCTTGACCGTGGTCTGCATGTCCACAGGGAGGTGTGGGAGGACTTCGTCCAAATACCCCAAGTGGGCATGGGAGAAGTGTGCCATGATGATGGCCGAACTTGCCTGACAAAGGCCCAAGGAAGAAGCCACATAGACCTTCCTGGCCCAATGGTCCAAGAGTTTGGACTCTTTCTCAGGAGGTTGGTCAGTGTCGGCAGAACTGCCAGTATGCCTGAACACAGAGGTGGTCACCAGGCTCTCAGCCGAAGGGTGCTCTGTAAACTCTGTAAGGGACCCCATGGGCACTGCATATTTGTGGGCCATGCGGGTAGATGGTGCTGGACAAGGGGCAGGGCACTGCCAGAGTTCTAAGGCCGAGCCAACAATGGCCTTGGCCACAGGAAAAGCCTCCATCGGGGTATCGCCTCTCTTGAGGATGTCTGTGAAAGGGTACTCTGCCTTTTTCTGGATTGGCTCCAGGGGCATCCCTGTGGACTCAGAGATGAAGCAAAGAATGCCCTGAAAGGATGAAGGACCTTCCTCAGTCTCTAACCCACCGGTCGATTCGTCATCCCAGGGACAAGAATGCAGGCTGGTCAAATCCGAATCCGAGGAATCCGGATACAACGGTAGACTGCCCAGGTCACCCTTGACCAGCCGAGGTCGGTCCAGGGTGACAGTGACTGAAAGACACCAGGGAAGCCCAGTGTCTGGCCTATCTTCTTTAGAAGGAACCCCTCCCACAGGCTGCTTGGGCGGTGGTTCCACCACTATAGGTGGAGAGACTGGTTTAGGCTGAACCGGAGGTTTCACCAGCTCCTCATGCAGGGGGAAACAACTTGATCGGCTCCAAAGGAGTCGACTTCAGCCTAGGAGGGAAATCCGGAGGAAGACTTGTCTTCCATAATCGAAGGTAAGTAGTCGCGATCGCTAATGTGAACTAGACGGATTTTCGGAATAACCAAAGGTTTTGAAGCCAGGGCCTACAAAATGCGTGAGGACGAGGGAGGCAACCTGAATCTTCCAGCGGAAAGGAAGATCTGGCATCATGGGGCGGAGCCAAGGGTTATACCACCCAGGTGGGTGGGACGAGCCAGCTTGAAGACTTCCGGCAAGATTTAAAGTGGAAGGGGACATGCCAAAGAGTGTGGATGAACAACATATCCACGATCCTAGAACTAAAATAACTTACGTTGCTCATACTGTATATTTAATAACAGCACTGTACCTGACTTTTCTACCATTATATACAGTCACAGCTGGGTTAGTGTTGCTACAAAACTGGGATTTTTCTACAGTACAGTAGCATTTTTTCGCAAGGGTTTTGTGTGAGGTGACTAGGTAGTGTAACCATATGGCACAAAACCACTGGGATGTGCACTACTGAACAAGTTCTAGTCAGAGTCAATATGGCTGTGGAGAGCTTTTGGGATGCTTTTACCCATTATTTCTAATGAATTTGCACAATGCAGATCTGCTGAGAGGCAGTTTCAATGTGGTCTTCCTTTTACATATTTTTACAATGTATTTCCCTAGAATATGCCTGCTGATTGCTATATAGTTAGCCTGGATAGTTCACAGAAGAAATGGCATCTTATTTTTAGGTGGCGGAGTACTGGCAGTAGGATGCTGGAATGTGTCATACATAGGCAGGAGCCATGTGCGGGGGCGATAATGTCCAGTGGCCATACACCTTAGGCGCTAGCATGTGGATCCATCGTCCCAGTGCCATTGCACTGCTCAGTGCGGGTGACAGTTGATGCTGTACCCAGTCACACAAGTTCCAGAACAGGTATGTTACAGTCGACCTCCCATTCATTTGTACAACTGGGGAACCGCAGACACACTGTCCATAGCCTGGAGCATACACTGCAAAAGGCACAGCAGGATACCGCAACCCATGGCACTCAGGATACCTCAGCAGTCCAGAGGGTGGCATGTTACACAGGGGAACAGGGGAGAGTGTGGGCCTGCAGCAGTGTATGACAGCAGGAAAATACAGCATTGACAAGGCATGCATTGGAGGTATGTCAATTCCCTCTTACAGTTTGCCAGGGACACACACACACGGCTGCCTACACTGGTAGGTCCGCAGCTTGCGTATTGCCCCAATGCACAGTACAGCCACTTGGGTCATTCCGGAGTGCAGGCCCCCAGCCCTGGTCCAGTGCAGTTGGCGGCTGGCCGTGGCAGGGTGTGGAGGGCAGTGCCAGTCTCCGCAACAGGTCGGGTATGGGGGGAGTGGGGGTGTCTACGTACTGAGGTGGTGGGTGGGGGTCCTCTATTCTATGGATATGGACAGTGGTTTCCTCTGGTGTAATTGGGTCTGGGGGGGCCCTACACTATGGAACTCTTCAGGGATGGAGTTGGATCGACTGGGGATGAGAGGGGGTATCTCTAGTCCACCAGGGCAGCCAGGCTGCTGTGCACCTGAGTGCACTTCCGCAGCCCACCTGTGGGTGGCTGGCCGGGTTAGGCCAGCTATTCATGGCCTAACTGTGGGCCGCGTTACTCTGAACTGCAAGGGGTGCATTCCCACTGAGTATGCTGCAGCGCGGCATATGCAAGGGAACGAACCCTCAACTTGCATGGCATACTATTTGTGTGCACCCTAGCCCATTCCCTTGCGGCCGGAGTATCCCGCACATTTTAATATCATGTTGCGGCGCATTGTTGGAGTTGCACAGCACATCTCCCTTTTTTGCCGGGATGTGCCACGCATCTCCTTTGAATATGGGGGCCCTGGACTAGGCTACCCTGAAGAAATACATTATCAAAATGGTAAAATCATGACCACACTGAAAACAAGATATTGCATCTAATCTGGGACAGCCTGAGTAAATGCAGTGCAAAAATGTGTAAATGAAGATCCCTATGACAATGAGATGTAGTATCTCCCCTGCGCTATCCAGGATACAAAATATAGGATAAGAAATATTTAAAGGAAATCTACTCTAAACTGAACTTCACTGTGTTCACTGACATAAACAGTTTCTTTATTGTTTTATAACATATTAGAATGCAATATTTATTTTGAATGTTGTAGCCATGAGGATGGTGTGTACAGAGTGTGTGTGTGTGTTTGCTGAAGCTCAATATATTTTCTTCCCAAAAAGCACAGTAGAAAATGCCTGCTGATTGCTACATATTTAGGCTGGGTAGTTCACTGAAGACCTGGCATATGTCTGAGACAGTGCTTATCAGACAGTGTCTTTAGAGGTTAAAAAAACAGTGTCAGTTATAGATTTGCTGGGAAAGGGTGACATTTATGAGGTATGAATCTTTATTGAAAGACTATACATTCCCAAGTGAAACTAGTAGCAAGAAGCTGTTTAAATGCTAAGTATTTAAATGTGCAAATTGCTGCATTCCGAAGGGGATAAACAAATCTCCAGTTTAATAGGCAACCAATATTTAACAAATATTTAAGCTGTTTCAGTTTCCTAATGGCATTTGATAAGCAGCTTGGAGTTATGTCTTCAACATTCTTAACGGAAAGAAGGGAGTATTTCATTTCAGTTGGCATGGAAGGATACATTGAAAAGTCCAAACCATGTGTTCCACTGTAGTCCATTTTCCAGATACAGCTATCAGGATAGCTGTAGGCTCCGCCCACAGCCATAAAAATTACTCAGTGTAATAATGGTGTTTTTTCTCAGGAATCTGACTGTGAGCCTTACAAATGGCATTAGTATGCAGAAGTGTGCTGCCCTGGAGACAGAACTGTATGCTAATTATGGAATCTACAATACTAGTTCAAACTAGTCTCCGATCAGCTTGTCTCTTACCTCGGGAAACACAGCCTGTTGTGTTGTCAATAACATGGTTTTAGAAAACTGCACTCACTGACATCACTAACCACCTACATAAAGCTCTTGACAAAGGACTTCTAGTGGGTGCTACATGTGTGGATCTTCCAAGGCGTTCGATCTTGCTGATCACACTCTGTTGCTGCTAAAACTTCACTGCCTTGGTCTCTCTCCTGAGACAGTGGCTTGGTTCTGCTGCTGTCTCTCAGGGCACACCCAGACGGTTAAGACTGATGGGGTGTTCTCAGAAGCACAACGTCTCTCTGCTGGAGTTCCACAGGGATCAATACTCAGACCTCTTCTTTTCAGTCTCTTTATTAATGGCCTCCCTGGAGCGTGCCCACAAACACGGATGCTGCTTTATGCTGATGATGCTGTCATCTTCAATAGCAGTGCTCAGCATGGGGGTCATCGCTAGTGGGTTTCAAAACAGCTTTGAGTCCCTTCAATGCTTGTTCAAGCAAAATAAGCTTGTCCTTAATTATATAAAAACGAAAATCATGCTCTTTGCTGGTACCCACCTAAGGAGCAACATTCTCCCCTGACCATTTTGAAAGCACAGGGTGACCCACTTGTACAGGTGTCACCTTCAGATACCCGGGGGTTACACTGGATGAGTTCCTTACCTTCACAGAGCATGTGGACATTGTTGGCCTGGACAACAGAAAACTAGGGGCCATTTTCAGGCAATGTCTGAACCTAACACACAAGGCCAGGTGTCTAGCCATAGCCAGCTCTGTCCTCCCACTCATCAGTTACGGTCTCTGTATACAAGGCTGCCTCTGACACTGTCCTGGATGGGGATAGGGTACTGCTCAATAAGGCCAATCAATTCGTCACGGGCTCTGACAGACTCACACATTGCTGTGCTCTATATAAGTACCAGTGTATCTTACTGGCCAAAAAAGCACATGCATGCCTTGCCCCCCTGCTGTGGCCTCACTCTTCCACCCTGTCCATAACAAGTATTCTACCAGGAGCATGGCAAGACATGCACTATTAATCCCCAAATGTAGAACTAGACAGACTCAACGATCTTTTGTCTGTCGGGCAGCACAATGGCTAAACAACCTTCCTACCTCCATCTCAGAGTTACCAAAAGTATCACTGTTCAAGAATGCCCTCAAAAAGGAACTTGTCAGTGAATCCTCATGCAGATGCCTCTCCCAATCCCTTAACACTCATGCTGAGACCCGCCCTGCCTACCCCTCCCCTCTCCTAATCCCCCCCCCATGCCCACCTATGACCTTGTCTTCTGCTCTTCCCCCATCGTTCCCCTACCTCTCTGACTAGTTAGGAGTTCTGATGTTTATTTTATCAACTGATTTATTCTATCATAACATGTATAGAACATTGGTTTCTGGTTATAATGACAAATGCTCACCTGAGCTGCCTGTATCCAATATTGACATGGAACCTTTGCAAATGATCACTTAGCTCAAAACCTACCGATGTACAAATAAATAAACACCCTGCTGTTCTAATGTCATATTTGTTTCTACAGCCAGAGGAGCAGTGACGACTAAAACTAAATGGTTATTAAAACATTTCCAAAATTTTCTTTAAAAATGTTTGAAAGGTTGGCCCGATGGCGCTGAGGGTTGAGGTGCTGGATGCCACACCTCACGTCACGCCGGCGACCTGGGTTGAACAAGCCTGGATTGTCAGGGTTGACGGGGGGGGGGCAGAACTGGACTGAGTGGCCGTGAGGAGGCTCTCCTCTCCCAGGGAGAGACATTGTCATTCCTGCCATATAACTGCCACCAGGTGGAGGCCTGGGGCAGTGCAGGGTGAAGGGTGGCATGAAGGGAGAGTGTTGTGGGACCGCAGCGTGCATGCGCTATCACTCGCATTTGTGTGTCCGCACCGAGGGGAGGGAGAAAATGAAGCTGGCAGCCTCTATGATGGTCCTGGCTGTGATCCTGGTGATTGGGATGCAGGCCGTGGATGGATGCGACACCCCTTCCCCCCGGAGCCGTTCCTGCCAACTCTGGGAAAAAATCTAAATTAATAAAAATGTTTTAAAAACCCGACCAAATTGAAGCAGACAAACACGTAGCACTAAAATTATCATATTTTTTGAAATCTGTTGAGAAATTGCAATAAGTAATACTCAAGCAACCTTAAGATAGGAAAGCCAGGGGAGCAGTGACCACTAAAACTAACTAAATGGCTACTAAAACATTTCCAAAATATTCTTTGAAAATGTTTGAAAAACCCAACCGAATTGAAGCAGACAAACATGTAGCACTGAAATTATCACATTTTTTGAAAATTGTTGAAAAACTGTAATAAGTAATACTCAAGCAACCTTAAGATAGGAACAGATTCTTTTGTGAATCTATTATCAGTTTCTAGAAGTGGAGGCAGGATTAGGGTTTTTAAGGCTCATTGATGGATCCCTAAGAAGAAACATTACTACAATGAGTAATTTTTCTTCAAACAATAGAATCCATCAGTGAGACAACCTACAAATGTCATACTCACTAGCAGTACATTGGGAGGATGGGTCTAGAATCTATTTAGGGAAAAGGTTCTGCAAGACAGCAGTTCCAAAACTGACATCCCTCTCAGACTGTATGTCCAAACACTACTGCTTTGTGATGGTGTGTACTGCTTCCCAGGTAGCTGGAAAACTGTACACACCATCACAAAGCAGTACTGTTTTCCAGGTAGGCACTTTACAAATTTCTGGAAGGGAGATGCCCCTTGTGGCTGCCACAGAGGCAGAAATGCCCCTTGTGAAACATGTTCATAGGCCTCTAGAGGGGTACCTTGCTAGCTTTCTCAGAGCAGAACTAAATGATGGAAACTATCCAAAGAGAGAGAGCTTTCCTAGCTGCTAGCTTACCTTTGCCAACCTCTTCATAGGTAACAAAAACTTGCGTGCCAGCCCGCTGGTGCAGTGGTAGCACGACTGCTCACGACACTGGTGACCTAGGTTTGTGAATGAGCGCAGAGCACAAGAGGACTGGCTGGGGGAGGTTGGATGAGCATCCCAGGGACAGCTCTCCACCTCCAGGGAGGAGGGTTGGTGGTGGTGGTGCCCGGTGCTTGGGTGACACCAAGTCGGGACCACATAGCAGAGGGAAGGCAGTGGCAGATGTCTGTGGGGCATGTGTGGGAGCATGCATGCCCTCATGCTGATGTCACTGAACGTCCATGCATTGGTGGAATGACACAAGGGAAAAACCCTGTGTGGCAGTGCAATGTGATGGCCTCTGACCTTGCACCGAATGACACCACAGCCAGCCCCGGGACCAAACATGGCTGATTTTGGTCTCACCTACAGGGGCCCTGCCTCGGGGAGTAAACTGCGGGCCTAGGTTCCAGGCGGCTGTTGGGGGATGCCAGTGTTGGGCATAGAGGCACTGAGTCGGGCAATATCCCTGCCAGAAGCACGGAGAAAAATAGATTTGAAAACAAAAAAGTGTACTCTGGGACCTGACGTCTCTTGTCCGGTCTAGTAAAAACCTAGTGCCCTTGTTATATCCAGCTAGTACAATCCTTGCTCACCTGTACTGGAAAGTTCAGGATGGAGTACAGGAAGGGTAACTGACTGATTTATGTGGGATTCTGACACTACCTTAGGTAGGAATGTCCTATGGGTTCTAAGGACTGCCTAATCCATGTGGAAGATTATATAATCTGGATCTGTGCAGAGGGCTTGCAGTTTGTTTACCCTCCTGGCAGATGTCGTGGCCATCAGGAAGACTGTTTTCCATGTGCCATATTTTAAGTCAGCTATAACCGAAGGTGCAAAAGAAGTCTCCACTAGCTGGGAAAGACAGATACTTAGGTCCCATGGAGGGACTTGGTCCCTTACAGGTGGACACAGTTGGTTGAGGCCCCTGAAAACCTTTTAAACACAGGTTGTGAGATCAAGGACTTATCTTTGCCTGTTGACATGTAGGCTGACACAGCTGCCAGACGTACTTTCAGGCTTGAAGGCCTCAGATCTAAGGACTGTAAGTGTACCAGGTAGTCCAGAACTGTAGATATGCCTGCCTGCACTGGGATTATCTTCTAGGGGTACACCAGCATGAGAATCTTTTCCATTTAGTGGATTATAGTTTCCTTGTTGCTGATTTTCTGGAAACATTCAGCACCCTGAGCGCTTCCTCTGACAGATCCAAACAAGATAATTCTAGCTCTTCAGGAACCATGACCTCAGATGTAGTGTTCTGAGGTCTGAGAATGTTATTCTGCCCCGAGATAGAATCAGCAGGTTGTGCTGTATCTCAGTAGCAGGTTGCCTGGAATCCTGCTGGACAGGGTCAGCAGCACTGGGTACCAAGCCTATCTGGTCCAGTCTAGGACTATCAGGATCGCTGTTGCTGGCTCTCTCCTGAGCTTTATGAGCACTTTCTGTATGAGTGTGAATGGTGGGAAGGCATACAGGAACTTCCCTGTCCAATCCATGGTTAGGGCATCCTCTAGGTCTGTGCCGACGGCTGGTGGTCTGCAACAAAACTCTGGGAGCTAACTGTTCTCCTAAGAGGCAAACAGATTTATTTCGTAAATACCTCATTTTATGAAGACTGAAGCCAGCACTTGCTGGTTCAATGTCCACTTGTGGTTTCCCTAGCCAATTCTGCTTAGGGAGTCTGCAAGCATATTGTCCTTGCCCGGCAGATGTATTGCAGAAATCTTTGTGTACAGGGAATATGCCAGATCTCAGTTCCTCATACCTTCATACCTTCTTCACCAAGACAGAGCAGTCAATAGGGAGAAGGGCAGGGGTAAATGGAGAAAAAGACAAAGGCAGTAAGGACAGGGATGGGACAAAAAGAAATAAAGCCATAAAAAAATGGAGGGTAATGAGTACCAATGCCCGTAGTCTAGGTAAAAAGCTCCCTGAAATGGTGGCCTTGATGGAAGAGGGATGCCTGGATACTGTGGCAGTCACAGAAACATGGTACACAGAGAACCATGACTGGGATGTCAACATACCAGGGTACACAATCTATAGGAGGGACAGGGAGGGAAGAAGTGGAGGAGGAGGAGCTCTCTATGTAAGGGAAGGGATCAAAGCAACAGAACTAAAGGGTAAACAGGGAGGAGAAGAGGCACTGTGGGTCACCCTGGAGACTGGAAATAGTTCCACAATCCGCACAGGGGTTGTATACAGACCCCCGTCTCAGGGGGAGGAAATAGACAAGGAAATGATAGAAGGCATCCTTGGGATGGCAGAAAAAGGGGAGACATTGCTGATGGGAGACCTGAATATACCAGATGACTGGAGCACCTTTGCTGCAACCACATCCAAGAGCAGGGCCATTCTCGATGCCCTACGTGGGCATGCCTCAGACAGCTAGTTTTGGAACCCACTCAGGAGGGAGCAATCTTAGACCTGGTACTCTCAAATGGGGATGGAGAGAGGATCTCTGATCTTGAAGTGGGTAGCCATTTGGGAACAAGTGACCACCAAACAGTGTGGTTCACAATAAACTTACCTGTAAAGTTAAGCCACACAAAAGTGAAGGTACTGGACTTCAGGAGGGCTGATTCTGTCAAAATGGGAGACTGCCTCAGAAAAGCACTAGCAAACAGGCAAGAAGGTGGGGTGCAGCAACAATGGGGAAACATCAAAACCGCCGTCACAGAGGCAACAAGCCTTTGTGTGAAGCAAATAAACAAATCAAAATGAAAGAAAAAAACACTATGGTTCTCAAAAGAAGTGGCGGGGAAGGTAAGGGAGAAAAAGATAGCATTCAGGAAGTATAAGGAAACACAGAAGGAACAGGACAGAGAACTGTACCAGTTAAAGCAGAAGGAAGTGGGAAAGGCAGTCAGAATAGCAAAGGCCCAAACCGAGGAAAAGATAGCCAACTCGGTTAAGAATGGGGATAAAACCTTTTATAGGTACATTAGGGAGCAAAGAAAAACTAAGGCAGGGATATTGAGGCTGAACAAAGAGGAAGGTGGTTGGGTAGAGAGCGACAGTGAAAAAGTAGGGATACTGAAAGAATATTTCTGCTCAGTATTCACAATGGAAAAGTGGGGGAAATACCTAATCTGGTTAATAGAAGCACTCTGGATAGGGAGGTTGATATTAGTCCTTTCACAGAAGAAAGGGTTCTGAAAGAACTCTTAAAACTGAAGGTGGATAAAGCAATGAGGTCTGATGGGATTCACTCCAGAATTCTAAAAGAACTAAGGTAAGAACTAGTAACACCACTGACTACCCTTTTTAATAAATCATGGGAGGATGGTGTGGTACCTGAGGACTGGAGGAGGGCGGACGTGATTCCCCTTCACAAAAGTGGGAGCAAGACAAAGACAGGAAACTACAGACTTGTCAGTTTGACCTCAGTGGTAGGGAAAATGATGGAATCACTTCTGAAGGAAAGAACTGTTGAGTACCTAGAGGCCAGTGGGGCACAGGACCCAAGGCAGCATGGATTCACAGCGGGAAGGTCATGTCAGACAAATCTAATTGATTTCTTTGACTGGGTGACCAAAGCAGTAGACCAGGAAGGGGCTGTGGACATGGCCTACCTAGACATTAGCAAGGCATTTGACACAGTCCCGCACAAAAACATTAATAAACAAATTAGCCAGCCTCGGAGTGGGTCCCAGGGTGGTAGCCTGGAAAAACACTGGTTGGACAACAGGACACAGTGGGTAATAGTAAATGGAGTCCACAGTGAAGAAAGGAGGGTTACTAATGGGGTACCGCAGAGTTCAGTACTGGGCGGTCCTTTTTAATGTCTTTATCAGTGACATTGCAGAGGAACTAGAAGGGAAAAGTATGTCTCTTTGCAGATGACACAAAGACCTGCAACAGGGTTGATACACAAGGTGGGGTGGAAAGGATGAAAAGGGACTTGGCAAGGTTGGAGGAATGGTCACATGTATGGTGGCTTAGATTCAATGCAAAGAAGTGCAAAGTAATGCACCTGGGAAACAAAAACCCAGGGGAAGAGTACACAATGGGGAGTGAGAGACTGATGACAAAAATGGAAAGGGACCTGGGGGTAGTCATATTGGATGACCTAAAGGTGGGCCAGCAATGTGAGAAGGCAGTAAGAAGGGCTGGGGGATACTGGGATGCATAGGGAGAGGCATCACCAGTAGAAAACAGGAAGTTGTTGGCCCTCTGTACAGACAGTTGGTAAGACCACATCTGGAGTACTGTGTGCAGTTCTGGAGACCCCATCTCTGCAAAGACATAGACAGGGTGGAGGCTGTCCAGAGGAGGGCAACCAAAATGATGCAGGGTCGGCATCAGAAGACATATGAAGAAAGACTAAAGGAACTAAAGATGTACAGCCTTGTGGAAAGGAGGGAGAGGGGGAACATGATAGAAACTTTCAAATACCTCAAGGGAATCAACAAAGTCCAAGAGGGTATCTTTCAGAAAAAGAGATGTGCAAAAACAAGGGGCACAATTTGAAGATAGAGGGGGGACGGGTCAGAGGTAATGTGAGGAAGTATTTCTTCACAGAGAGGGTTGTGGATACATGGAACAGCCTTCCTGAGGAGGTCGTAGAGTCAAAAACAGTGGGGCAATTCAAGAACGCATGGGGCAGACATAAGGCAATTCTAGTGGGGTGTAGGAGGAAGTAGGCTGTTGGTTAACTAGGATCTGCAGCTTATCCGTTTGGTAGGGAAATGGGCAGACTAGGTGGGCCAAGCGGTCCTTATCTGCCATCAAATTCTATGTTTCTATGTTTCTTCTGTTCAGTTTTGAGGATCTTGTTCATCCTTGTTTGTTATGTAGTACATTGCTGTAGTACTGTCTGTCTGAAATTGGACAGAATAACCCTGTAAGCTGGAAGGAAAAGGACTGCATTGCCAGCAGCACTGCCCTGAGCTAAAGGAGATTTATGCACTCCTGAATTGCCTGGTCTACTGCTGCCAAAGGAACTCTTCACAGTGTCAACAAATATGTCATCGATGCCTCTCCTCCCCCTGAGGGTGAGGAACATTGCGAACAATGCTGCCCTGTCCAGTGGGATCAATAAGATGAGCAGCACGTTGATCTTGACCATCAGCCTGAGGATAGACGAAGTTTGTCTTTTTGAGGTTCTGAATAGACAACATGCTTGGGCAGTGAGACCAATAATGACCTGGGAGGCACAACCATTGGTAGAGGCAGCTTCCAACGTGATTCTGCCAGGAGTACTGACCGGCCCTCATCCTCTTAGATGAGGACAGGAAGCACCAGGGTCTGGGAGACCAACAACTCCTCACTGACCTCCTCAGACAGCTGGTCAACTAGTTCAAGACAAATTTCAATTGGTTGGTTAGCTGGAGTTGAGCCTGAAAGTCCAGCAGAGTTATTGTGGGAACTTTGACCTGGCCCTTGACCAAAGGAAGGTTGACCAAGATCAAGTGTTTGGTGGACGCAAAGGAGCAGGAAGAGTGAAATAAATCCCAGTCCCATGACCTGTGATGGTGTTGCTTTTTGTATTTCTTGCAGTAGTGCTCTCCAAAGGTCTGGAGAGCCATGCATATTTCTCAGAACTCATCTGAGAATGACTCTCTGATGCTGGCCCCAGCCGGGAATAGCGCCAAAATCAACAAGGTCCCAGCCACAGCCACCACTGCCTCCTCATCAATGACTGCTAGCTATGCTGCTGAACTGGCAGCCACCAAGGCTGGTTTGTAATCACTGGGGCATCCTAAGAGGAGCCAGGCCTTCAGTGCTTTGAGGAGACTGGCAGCATGGCATGGAATTTAGTGCAACTGTCGACATTGCACTGATCACCTAGACAATAGACACATGTCATGCGGATCCATGGCTGACATCTTCTGCCTGGCTTCTGCTTTCCCATCATGATCATTGGTTGATGAAGTGAAACCAGAAGACTTGGGAGCAACTTTTAATCTGAAAGACTTCAAATTGAAGATTTGACAAATAAAGCGCTTAACGACTAATTCCAAGTGTGCATGCAGAGCTACGACAGAGGAGACCTGTCTTCCAGCAGAAAGAAAGATGTGACACCACAGGGCGGAGCCACAAGATATACCACATGGGTGGTTCAAAGAGCTTAGCCTGAAGATTTCCAATGACTCTGCTGTCTCTAGCAGAACTGCCAGCATGTGGATACATAGAACACAGAAACATAGAATTTGACGGCAGATAAGGACCACTTGGCCCACCTAGTCTGCCCATTTTCCTACCTAACAGATAAGCTGAAGATCCTAGTTAACCAACAGCTTACTTCCTCTTATTCCCCACTAGGACTGCCTTATGTCTGTCCCATGCATTCTTGAATTCCCCCACTGTTTTTGACTCCACGACCTCCTCAGGGAGGCTGTTCCATGCATCCACAACCCTCTCTGTGAAAAAATACTTCCTCACATTACCTCTGAGCCGTCCCCCCTCTATCTTCAAATTGTGCCCCCTTGTTCTTGCACATCTCTTTTTCTGAAAGATGCTACCCTCTTGGACTTTGTTGATTCCGTGAGGTACTTAAAGTTTCTATCATGTCCCTCTCTCCTTCTTTCCTCAAGGGTATACATATTAAGCTCCTTTAGTCTTTCTTCGTATGTCTTCTGGTGCAGACCCTGCACCATTTTGTTGCCCTCCTCTGACAGCCTCCACTCTGTCTATGTCTTTTGGAGATGGGGTCTCCAGAACTGCACACAGTACTCAGATGTGGTCTCACCAACTGTCTGTACAGAGGGATAACAACTTCCTGTTTCTACTATTGATGCCTCTTCCTATGCATCCCAGTATCCCCAGCCTTCCTTACTGCCTTCTCACATTGCTTGCCCACATTTAGGTCATCTGATATAATTACCCCCAGGTCCCTTTCCATTTTTACTGTTGTCAGTATCTCACCCCCCATTGTGTACGCTTCCCCTGGGTTTTTGTTTCCCAGTGCATTACCTTGCACTTCTTTGCATTGAATCTGAGCTGCCATACATTTGACCATTCCTCCAACCTTGCCAAGTCCCTTCTCATCCTTTCCACTCCATCTTGTGTATCAACCCTGTTGCAGATCTTTGTGTTGTCTGCAAAGAAACATACTTTTCCTTCCAGTTCCTCTGCAATGTCACTTATAAAGACATTAAAAAGGACCGGTCCCAGTACTGAACCCTGCGGTACCCTCTAGTAACCCTCCTTTCTTCACTGTGTACTCCATTTACTACTACCTTTTGCGCCCTGTTGTCTAGCCAATTTTTTTTATCCACGCTACCTTTTGGGACCCACTCTAAGGCTGGGCTAACTTGTGTATTAATCTTTTGTGTGGACTGTATCAAATGCCTTAGAAAATCTAGGTAGACCATGTCCACAGCCCTCCCTGGTCTACTACTCTGGTCACCCAGTCAAAGAAATCTATTAGATTCGTCTGACATGACCTTCCCATCATGAATCCATGCTGCCTTGGGTCCTGTGCCTCACCGGCCTCTAGGTACTCAACAATTCTTTCCTTCAGAAGTGATCCATCATTTTCCCTACCACTGAGGTCAAACTAACTGGTCTGTAGTTTCCTGCCTCTGTCCTGCTCCCACTTTTGTGAAAAGGAATCACATCCACCAACAACCCAGCACCCATCAGCAAGTTCTCTATGAAGAGATCCAGGCGCAACTTCAATGAACATGCCTACCTAAACGAGCTTAAGTACTCCCCTCAGTGGCAAGATTTCTACCTGGCCAAAACGACTACGTCAGCTTACAATATCTTCCACAACATTCTATTAAGGGCCCTTAATAAGTATGCTCCCCTGATTAAAGTTCAAACTAGGACCAAAACCTGTAAATGGTTCACCCCTCAGATCAAGTCCTTGCTTCTAGAAAGAGATAAGCTCTGGAAAAAGCGCGCAGACTGAACACTGCAGAGGACTGGAACCAGTTCAGGAGACTACGAAATTTATGTACCAAAACAATCAGAGAATCGAAGGCCACCTTCTTCAAATCCGAACTCGACTCTGCCACAAAGAGCCCAATCAAGCTCTGGAACACAATCAATGATCTGCTAGGCCACTCCCCAGGAAATTCACTCCCAACCAAGATTACCTCTGGCAACTTGACTATAACCAAAAGATGGATATACTTGGCGCATTCAATAACCACTTTGCTACTGCAGGCATGGCATTTGATAACTCCTGCAAACATACTGGCCCCAGACTGCCAGCCAACTGCCTGAAACTCATAGATTTGGCCGCTTTCTCGCTTCAACCTGTCCCACTGAAAGAGGTAGAGGACCTCTTGCTTCAGTTGGATACTAGAAAAGTGCTAAGGCGACACCTTGACCCTTACTTCCTAAAAATTGCCTACCACGTACTAGCAATACCCGTCACCCACCTTTTTAACTTATCCCTGTCTCAGGGCACCTTACCACCTATATGGAAGACAGCACATGTCATACCACTGTTCAAATCAGGTGACCCTGGCGATCTCAATAACTACAGGCCAATTTCTCTCCTTCCGGTCCTATCCAAGCTCCTAGAGAAAATTGTAAATGCACAGCTGAGGACTCACCTTGAGTCTAGGGAACTGCTAAATCCTATGTAGTCCGGAATCAGAGCTAAACATAGCACTATCTCAGCCCTCGCCAAAGTTACTAACGACTGGCAGCATAATCTTGAGAGCAAAAACTTTATTTGTGCTGTTTTCCTTGATCTAAGCAAAGCTTTTGACACCGTCGACCATAATCTGCTCCTCTCCTCCCTTCAAACCATAGGTGTGGACCCCTCCTCTCTGCATTGGTTTACTATCTTACAGGGCACCTTCAACAATTTAAAGCCGAAGGAGGCCTGTCCCCCTTAAAAACTCTGCAAAGAGGGGTACCTCAAGGTTCTATATTAGGGCCCTTACTTTTTGCAATCTACATTAATAACATCGACTACTGTATAAAAGAAGCCAACATCCATCTGTTTGCAGATGATACAGTTCTCACATAGAATGCCAACACACCTGAAGCTGCCTGCAATGACCTATCAGTCAAATTCAACCTTTGCAAAGCCAACTCCTCCAAAAAGCTACTCCTTAATGCCAAAAAAACTAAAGCGATGGTCCTCTCCCCTTTTATCCGTACAGCTAACCCTGTGTCCAGTGGGATAGTTCCCCAAATTACCACAGTTCTAGGTGAAAAACTAGAATTTGTTACAAAATTCAAGTATCTGGGAGTTTGGATAGACCAAAGACTCTCCTTCATTGAACATATCGAGGACTTGCTAAAACGACTTCGGCAAAGGCTTGGACTGTATTTTAGAATCAACCAATTTCTCACCAGAGATGCCAAGAAACAACTGGTCAATCCATTTTCCTATCATTGGTTGATACGCTGATTTCCTCTACAGCCAATGCCCCAACTCTTACATGGCTAAACTGGACACACTCTACCATCGAGCACTGAGGGTTTATAATGGGACTCTCCCCTTGACACGCATCACTGCACCCTATATGCGGTGGGGTGGACATCACCTAAAGTTCAGGCGCCACAGAACGCTGCTCTCTGGACCTATGAGCCATCTCTAATAAGCTGCCTTACTATATCTCCTGCTGTCTTCCCTGAGTATAATTGGGAAACACATTAAGAAGTTACTCAGCTATTACACTTAAAGTACCCAAAGCAAAATCCGCTCAGCAGGGCAGCCATAAGCTGTGCTACCTACCTTATGGAATGATCTACAAAAACCCTCAAATTAAGCACTCTAATCGGTATAAATGCCTTCAAGATGCTTTATTTCCATACAGTCAGAGAAGTATGTAACTGCTTCACCCACTCAGACCCAGTACCAGTGTCTGCACTGGTATATATGCCATCCTAGACCCAATTTAAGTACTGACCCCCAGCTTGCTCCTCACCAGCCTAATTGTTCTCTCTCTTATCCCTCTGTCTTATCAACACTAGGCCCGTCCATCCCCTTATTCTTCCTTTCCCAACCTCGGATAGGAGCTCACTACCCTGGGTTGTGACATCCTATCATGCCCCGTACTTTATAGCATTCAATCCTGGGGCTCACACATACTCCTTTTCTCCATCCACCTTCTCTACATCCCATTTTACCAACTCCTCTCTGTGCACCGTGCCCTCCTAGCTTTTCTCTCCCTACCTCCCTCCCCCCCTCTACCTTCACCTCTACCTGGTGTATATTTTAATTTTTATTCTTCCGTTACTTCCTCCTGCAACCTTAGATAATCTGCTTTATCTTCCTATAGACACTTCTATGTATGTAAAATACCGTGTAATCTGTAAAATATCTGTATAATTCTATGTACATATGAACTTCTTTTTCTTCCTCTCTGTAAAGAGTATTATCTGTATTGCCTTGCAAATACCTGTGTTGACCTGTATATACAATTGTTCATGCTCCACCCAGGTCCATCTTGCAAATGAGCTTCTGCTCAACAATGAACGCCTGGTTAAATAAAGACTTGATTGATTGATTGATTGATAAAGAGAGTAGTCAGCAGTGTCACTAGCTCTACCCTTAGTTCTTTTACAATTCTTGGGTGAATCCCATCAGGCCCCATTGCTTTGTCCATCTTCAATTCTATTAGTTCTTTCAGAACCCTTTCTTCTGTAAATGGACTGGTATCGACCCCCGTCTTCAGAGTGTTTCTCTTGTTTGGTTTAGGTACCTCCCCCTCCTCTTCCTTTGTGAATACTGAGCAGAAATATTCGTTCAGTATCCCTTCTTTTTCACTGTCGCCTTCTACCCACATTCCCTCCCCTTTATTAAGCCTCAGTATCCCTCCTTTCGTCTTTCTTTGCTCCCTAATGTACCTATAAAAGGTCTTATCCCCCTTAACAGAACTGACTATCCTTTCCTCGGTTTGGCCCTTTGCTATTCTGACTGCCTTCCCAGCCTTTTTCTGCTTTAACTGATAAAGTTCTCTGTCCTGCTCCTTCTGTGTTTCCTTATATTTCCTGAATGCTATCCTTTTCTCCTAAACCTTCCCTGCACCTCTTTTGAGAACTATAGCGTTTTTTCCTTTGTTGTGTTTTATTGATTTGCTTTACACAAAGGCTTGTTGCCTCTGTGATGGCTGTTTTGATTACTCCCCATTGTTCCTCCACCTCTCCTTCTTGCCCGTTTGCTAGTGCTTTTCTGAGGCACTCTCTCATTTTCCCAAAGTCAGCCCTCCTAATGTCCAATACTCTTGCTTTTGTATGGCTTGATTGTATGGCTGTGTTTATCGTGAACCACACTGTTTGGTGGTGGTTGCTTGTTCCCAGATGGCTACCCACTTCTAAATCTGAGATTCTTTCTCCGTCCCCATTTGAGAGTACCAGGTCTAAGATTGCTCCCTCTCGAGTGGGTTCCAATACTAGCTGTCTGAGGCAGGCCCCCTGTAGGGCATCAAGAATGACCCTGCTCTTGGATGTGCCTGCAGCAAAGGTGCTCCAGTTAACATCTGGCATATTCAGGTCCCCCATCAACAATATCTCCCCTTTTTCTGCCATTCTAAGGAAGCCTTCTATCATTTCCTTGTCCATTCCCTCCCCCTGAGATGGGGGTCTGTATACAACCCCACGCGGATTGTGGTGCCATTTCCTGTCTCCAGGGTGACCCAGAGTGCCTCATCTGCTCCCTGTTTACTCTTTAGTTCTGTTGCTTTGATCCCTTCCTTTACATGAGAGCTACTCCTCCTCCTCTTTTACCTCCTGTCCCTCCTGTAGATTGTGTATCCTGGTATGTTGACATCCCAGTCATGGTTCTCTGTGTACCATGTTTCTGTGACTGCCACAATGTCCAGGCAACCCTCTTCCATCAAGGCCACTAGTTCAGGGAGCTTGTTACACAGACTATGGGCATTGGTACTCATCACCCTCCACTTTTTGATAGCCTTACCCCTTTTAGCCCCATTTCTGTCCTTACTGCCTTTGCCTTTTTAACATTTACCTCTGTTCTGCTCCCTAATAACTTCTCTACCTTGGTGTTTACCTCACTAATTACCATGTTTTGTGGGGGGAGGCTGGGATTTCCCTGCTCCTTTTCAGTGCCTCCCCCCTTGGCTAGTTTAAATGCTTGCCAATGAAGCATTTAAACCTCTCACCTAGGATCCTGGATCCCCCCCTGGACAGATGCAGCCCATTGCACCAGTATAGGCCTGCATCTCTCCAGGTGGCTCCACAGTCCCCAGTGAAGCCAAAACCCTGAGCTCCACACCAGTTTTTCAACCACTCATTGAATTCCCTGGTGAGGAATGCCCTAGCATCTCCCTTGCCATAGACAGGCAGCACCTCTGAGAAGGTTACCGTATGTGCTACTTGTCTAAGGCCCCTCCCCAGCTCTACAAACTCCTCTTGCACTGCTCTGATCCCATTGCTAGCCAGGTCATTTTTCCCTAGGTGGACAATGACATCCAGCTTCCTCCCTCGTGCAGCTCCTCCCACGATCCTGAGGATTCGCTTCCTGTCCCTCCAAGCCGTGGCTCCAGGAAGGCACCTGACCTCCCTCTCCCCTTCCGCCCCCATTTCTACCACTCTAATGATTGAGTCCCCCACCAGGAGTTGTTTCCTTCCCCTGTGGGGTTCCATGCCACCCTCCTGAGGGTCTCCTTTGTGAAGGTTCCCAGCATCCTCCTTGCTCTCCATTGCAGGTGCCTCCAAAGAGGAACCACTATCCACCAGAAGAGCGAATGAATTGTGGAGAGGTACAGCTGGAGGGATGCAACTCTGTTCCATCACCCTCTCCTTCCCTGAGCCCACCCTGGTCCAGCCTCTCCTCTTTCTTGGCAACCTCTGAGGTAGTGGCCCTGGTGGTCCCTGGGTGGGGGAGAAGGTTTCACGAATCCACAGTCCTGGAAAATTATTTATATGGCAGGTGTGAAAATAAAGTTGACAATACAAACATGTTAATCTGTACAACATGGGCAAGATAAATGAAGCTGGTCATTGAGCATACTCAGAAATCTAGTTCACTCATTGTGGGCACATTGAACATGCTCATAAATGCATTCCCACATGTGAGATGCCATTTTTTGATTAGTTGCTTTTATGCCGAGCCACTGAACAAAGAGGCACACTTTACATTTTTTACATTTTTAACTTTTTATACTTCCAAAAACCACCTAAACAACTGTTGTATAAATTGAATGGGACATGGCCTGACTTAATTCTTATCTTCATTTGAGGGAATTGTTCTATTGTTATCTCACTCATGGCTTCACCACGCATGAGATACCAGCACAGCAACACCCTCTCATGAAGAAATAAAATATCTTATGTCAGGCCATGTCATATCATATGCCCTATGTCCCTTACCAATAATACATGTGATAATAATGCCATGTTGTATTTCTTGCATGGATTAAGTGTTAAATTCATTTTATAAATTTATAAACTGAAATTATAAAACCTATAATTCTTTACCCTCCCCCATGTTCACAACTGTTCAACTTCATTTTATTTAAAAATCAGTAAAACGGAAAGGCACACTGCACCGAGGCTCATCTCCAGGTGCAACCCAGGGGAGTGGGAAAGAGGAGTGCAGACAGGATAAAAATTACACAACATCAGATTGTGTTTTCATAGGCAACATTATAGATATGGGAGCAGATGTGGTGATCAAGAGAATTAATGCCA
The DNA here is from genome assembly GCA_016271365.2 of Neoceratodus forsteri. Classification (NCBI taxonomy): domain Eukaryota; kingdom Metazoa; phylum Chordata; order Ceratodontiformes; family Ceratodontidae; genus Neoceratodus; species Neoceratodus forsteri. The sequence continues at coordinate 123,517,938 of CM057452.1, forward strand.
GTGTGGATTAACGCAAAGCTGCATGGACAAGTGCACAAGAATACAATAAAGTGCACAGTGCCTGTTGGGAAGAGTGACAGTGCTATAGGGCTACATAAACAGACCACGGGCAGAAGCACAACTAGGCTTGATTTAGGGGATTCCTAAACATGGTGGGGAGGCAGATGAGAGAGGAAGAAACGTCAGAATGGGGGTTGACGGACACAGGAGGGAACAGGAAGACATCTTTAAGAAAAGCCACAGCAAAATTTAAATCTAGTAGATAATTTTATTGCTTGTACTGTTCATTATCTGTCACATACTACTTCTGTGGCAATTGTGCACAAAATTCTCTTGAAAATGAACATTTTATGCTCACTGAACTTCCTGATTATCAAATAAGTAATAAAAAAAGATCAATAAAATATAGAACTTATTAACTTAGAATAAATCTTTAGTTTCATGATCCAGGTGCTTAATATAGCTAATAACTTTTTTAATTTTTATTCTTTATTTATATGCACAGAGAAACATACAGACATGCACATCATAGCTCTCAGCTGAGAATTATTACAAATGACTTTGTGTTAGTGGCACTTCCTGAGGTACAGTATAGTCTGCATACAAACACAACCGAAAGGAGAGTAAGGGGTCAAAAAAAAGATCCAGCATCAACTATTAAACTTCATGGAACAAAGGGTCCACCTGAGACACACAGAAAATCTCTGGTCTCCAAGTTATTTCAAAGCAGGTAGATCGACCCAACTGAAAAGCAATAAGGCGTTCTAAAAAATATATTTCATTGACAATATTATGCCACTGGGCAAGCGCAGGAGGTGTAGAACCATGGCATAAGTAAGTAATGGCTACAACAAACTACCCTCAGGGGGCATAGATTCATCTATAACTATATATAACAAAACAAGTTGTGGAGACGACACAAACCCCGGGCCCAGTAGCTCTGTTAGGCTAATTTTTATATCCCTCCAGAATTCACGTAAGCCCGGGCAATGACAAGAAATGTGAACAGAGTTGGCACATTTCTCACCACAGTGCTGCCAACAACTGCCATACGATAAAGGTAAACACTTAATGAGCTTATCCGGCATATTAAAAAACGGATTCAGCATTTCCAACTGAATTCTCACCAATAAGGAGCTTGAGACATTTTCATCGAGCGTAGAATAATCCCAAGCCATTTTTCATAGGAAATATCGGTAGAAAGTTTGGTATTCCATGCTCTAAGAGAGGATTGTGTCGATTTGGTCCAGCATTCCCTATGGGCTTTACAAGCCAATCCAATTAAATGAGAACGTTGCCTGCCATCTAGCATGTCTAACAATAATTTCAGGGCAAAGGGCATAGGATTAGGCAAGTTACACCAGGGAAGACCCTTCTGCAACAAAAAAGTCCGCACCTGCAAGTACATAAAATTATCTTGCCTAGACAAGGGATATGACGACTATAGTTGGGAGATGGGAACTACTCCTTGAGTGTCTAAAAATTGATAAATAAAAGACAATCCAAATCAATGTCATCTTTGAAATATTGAATCCATATAGGCTGCTGGCCCAGTGGCGCTGAGGGTTGAGGCGCTGGACACCACATCTTGCTCCACACTGGTGACCTGGGTTCGGTGATGGACTCGGGTAGCCGGGGGTCGGCAGGGGAAGGAGAGGACTGAGCGTCCAGAGGACTGCTCTCTTCTCCCTGGGGTGGGATCCAGGGAAGTCCAGTGTCCTGGCGGCCCCCAACGGAGATCAGGTGTACTGCAGGATCACCGGTTGACGTAAGGGGCAGAGTACGGTAGACACCAGCAGGGTAGCTGTGCGCAGGCATCACTGCACATCGCACTCCTGGGAGGAAACAAGAAAAATCCTCACCCTTGGGGATAGGCAAAGGCACCTCTGCCCTGGACCACACTCCCAACACTGGGCGCTCTCCTCTCCACTGCACGCCTCTCTCAGCCTGACACTCTATACTATAGATAGAGGACCCTGGGTGGATAGGGCGGCCCCTCCTCGGGGGGTTCAGAGCTAGTGGACTTGTCGGGATGGAGTGAGGGAGAAGGAGAGTGTCTCAGGTGGGAGGTAGAGCCCTGAGGACGAAGGATGCTGGAGAGAGTTCCCTGCAGCGCAGAAACAGAATTAAAAAAAAAATCCATATGGGCCAGCAAAAAATCTGCCTCTGCAGCCAGTAACCAGACAAAATAAAAAATCGATGTTAGTGTAGAGTGGATTCTAATTTTATACCAGCAGCAGAGAATGTCTTGTGTGCCAAAAGAAAAAGCTTTAAGATCCGTCGGGGAGCCTGAGGGAGCAAAAACTATTGAACTAACATCAAACAAGTCGTTCTATACAAATTCAGTATACTTCCAGGGTTGTTCGTATGTTGGAGTAAGCCACTGTAATTGCTGGCTGACCGCTGATTTTTTTGTACCAACTGTATATATGCATCTGTACATGTTTTTTATTTGTATTCTCTAATTAAGACCTCCTTGTAAATAAGCCTGCTCAACGGAGCTTTCCTGTCAATAAACTTGAACCTGAACTAATATTGTTTTAAATATTAGCACCCTGTAGTATTCTTTTAATTTACGTAGATTAAGACCCTCCCTGTCAACCGACAGCTGTAAAAGCAACCAGCGGACATGGGGTGTTGGCCGGCCCAGAAAAATCGAGAAAATGCTCTAGTCCAAGAGTTAGAAAAGTATAGGGAGGGAGTTACCAGGAGGGTTTGAAACAGATAGAGCAATTTAGGTATAGTGTATGGTAGAACGCTGTTCCGCATGGAAATCCATGCCTGGAACAGCGTTGTTTTCTTGCACTAGGTGCGTCACGATCTTGTTGTGCTGCACTGAGTACGTCACCGGTGCAGCACAACAAGATCGAACACATTCGGCGCATGCACAATTGAGCGGCACACGGCAACGCGGAAGCAAGCATGCGGCGGCAGAAACAGAAGTAAGCTTTTTTTTTTTTTAAACAGATACTTGTTCCTGTGTTCACCGAGTACTGCGTATGGTTGCCCATACATTATAAAAGATTGTGTATGAGCAACCATACACAAACAAGGCAGTTGTAAGATCTTGAGGTTTCCATGGTAACGGACCTCTCGAGCTACGCTCTCGAGGTCTTTGGTTACCACGGAAACCTCTCGATCACAACTGCCTTGTTATGTATGCTTGCTCATACACAATCCTCTATAGTATGGTCATACGGATGGCCTCAATCCTAGAGAGGAAGGGCAAATGCAGGTGTGTCCATTTACTCAACTCTCAATCGCTTGAGTGACAGACTCATAGTTTATTAGTTCCAAATGGACTAGGTCCTGGGGTAAGAGTATTCCTAAATTCTTAATTTTGGTACATTTTCAGCGAGAGGGAAATAAAGATTTCAGTGCTTGCGATGGAGAGAAATTGAGGGCTAGTACCGCGGTCTTCTGCACGTTTATCACATAACCAGAAAGTGCTGCAAAGGACTGCAGAATCTCATTTATTATCAGAACTGAGCATTCAGGGTCTAAAGCGACAAAAGCACATCACCTGCATAAAGGGAGATTTTGAAAAGTTGCCCTCCCAACAGAATCCCCTTGACCCCCTCGTGGTCCCTTATGGTGGCAGCAAGAGGCTCTATATATAATGCAAAAAGGAGGGGGGGATAAGGGGCAACCCTGCCAGGTACCGCAGGTAATAGGAATCGGGTCAAATATCTGCCAATTAGTATGGATAAATGCTTTAGGGGCTAGATAAATCTGCTGAAGCATGTTGATAAATTATTCCGGGAAACCAAATCGATGAAGGGTTTTCCACAGAAAGGGCCACGACACCCAGTCAAAAACCTTGTCAGCATCTAAGCTGATCAAGGCTGCCGGGATAGATCTTTGATTTATAAAATCAATTACAGAAATAGTTCTATGAATATTATCCGCTGTCTCCCTAGAACAGACAAATCCCGACTGGTTTGGGTGCATTATGGTTGGAAGAAATGCCTCCAGTCTATGAGCCCATACGGACGTGAACAATTTGTAGTCCACGTTTAGTACGGAAATAGATCTATATGAAGATGACAACTTAGGGTCTCTACCTGACTTCAATATAGGGGAAAGAGTTGCGTAGGCCCAGGAGGGTGGGGGAGACCCCCCTCCTGTACCTCACGAAAGGCAACAAGCAGGGCAGGGAATAAAGCCTCCAGAAAGGTCTTGTACCACTTGGAAGGCAGCCCATCGAGGCCGGGGCACTTCATTGTTTTGCTTCTGGAAATAGCCATCTGTATTTCCTCCACTGTGATCAGGGAGAGTAATAGGTGATGATGGTCTTGGGAAATAGAAGGGAGGGATAAACGAGAAAGAAAATTGGTAATTTGGGAGTCTTCCAGGGCAGAGGATGCCACGTATAATTCAGAACAGTACGTCCTGAATTCTGCCAATATATCTGTATCAGAATGGTGGTACCCCGTGCTTGCCGTTCGAGTACGATGAGGCGAAAACCTGAAATCTTCCAGGAAAGTTTTAGATGCTCATCCAGGATTTGGTGGGTTTCTTGTAAATAAATTACATCCCGGTTTGGTATCTGGAGATACTGCATGACTCTGAATCTTTTTATTGGGTTATTCAACCCGTTAATATTAAGGGATAAAATCTGAACCAACAATAAGGCCCTGTTTAGTAAAACTAAGAAAGGGTAGTATCACTACTCTGTATAGTCTCTATGTCCAGCAGCTCCGGAGGTGACAAAGGTCCCTGCAAAAAAGAAACAAGACATATCCCAGTAAATTGTATAAGAAGAAATGTTAGCTATCTCAGCTAAGTTCTGCCTCATCTACCTGGCAAAGCCTCCCCACTCTCCACAAAACCCCAGGGAACCACCTGTAAGATACAGTAAAGAATAGCGGGGTTTCTCTGTGTGCTATTTTATAGCAAAGATTAAGTAAAGGTTGGATAACAACTAATGTTTCAGGCTTAAAAATTCTTGAGACAAATAATAACAACAGAGCAAAAACTGAGAGAATGGAGTTTAACACAACTAAACTAGGTCCGTCTCCCAAACTATATACAGAACGTGCTGCACCTAGAAAATCAAACTTCAGATTTTGGTATACCTGTTTAAACTTAACATATGATGCAAACGGGTGAACTTCTAAGGTAGGGGATGATGAAATATGTCTCCCTTCATGCTCATCCTGATTAATGGTGAGCACAGGAGGTAAACCAGGATTACATTATACCTGGGCTTCCCAGAGGGGGGAATCCCCTCGAAAATCAAATTGAGTAAAAAAAAAAAAAAAATCCAAAAATAAAAATGGGTCAACGCATCAGGCACTGCGCAGCCTTATGATCTCCTCACCTGTAAAAAAAAAACGTGAATACCCATTGTACTGTGATGCCCCTGTCAGTTCAATCAATCAACTAAATTGCAGAAAATAAAGTAAAGACAGTCAGAACATCCCAGTGCTATCGCCAGGACTACCGAGATATACAGTCTTCATAAAGACAAGTTCTCCCATACAAACTCCAAGGCAGGCCAATAAAAAACTAGTGCTGAATTACATTATGCAGAAACCCAGTTCATAGTTATATAGTATAACAGTCTTCCCCTCCCTCTTTCATGTACCTTGTCTTTATGGTTAGCTTGGTGGCAATAGAAGAGAACTTGAGTCCAAACCCTCTCTAGAGGGATTAATGACACACCAGAACATGGGGAGAATAGCTATTCCCTCTGAAGGTGCCCTGTTAGCTTCACAAGGCAAACAGAGACTCTGTAGAACTGAAGTTCAAAGAGTACGTAGTTGTCTGACCAAAATATACAGGTCATCAAGCAAATACTAAGGTGACAGATTCCCGATACAAATGACCCCACTCCCCCTAACTTTCCGATCTACCAACTTAGTTGTTCAATAGGCAGTACACACTAGTCCAGCTTTGAAAAAGGGGAGGAGGAAAAAGCACAATTCAATATCCGGAATAGTGAGAGCACTAATCTCATGAGGTCAACAAAGTGTCCTGCTAGTGTCCGGAACAAATTGATCCATAGTAATATCAGGCCCCAATAAGTGGAAAGTCTTGCGGAGCTCAGGTTCATATTCTACCTGTCCCCAAGCGCAGAGTCAGTCAGCCACCATCTGTCCATGAAGTAAGCCAAAAGCATCTGTGCCAGCCGTTCAGGTTCTACCTTGAGAAGCCTCAGAAAAGCAACTAAGCGAGAAGAGCTGCATGTTTGCTTGCCAGAGGTGCTGCTGGCTCTCATGGCTCCCTGTTGCTGCTGCCATTTGAAGGCTGTACTTTGCAGGAGTCAGTTGCAGCCTCTCATGGAAACTGAATGCTGCATTGTGCGGCCTCCTCTTGTGCCTCTTCGGCTGTTGAAAATTCCTTGTGGCCGCCTGGCAACTGCACAATTAAACAGGCTGGATATGGGGTGAGAAATGTATAGCCCCATTCTTTAAGTGCTGGGAGAATATCTGCATACGCCCTCCTCTTCTGCATGGTGTCAGAGGCATAGTCATTATCCAGGAATATATGGGTCTGCCCGTAGAATACTTTTTGCTTTCTCCAAGCTGTAAGCAGCACCCACTCTTTCGTAGAACAGCTAAGGAAATGGGCAATAATTAAACAGGGATAGGTGTTCAGGTCCGTTGGTTTAGGGCCCAGAGCACAATGTACCCACTCCATTTTAAGAGGAAGGTCGGCTGGTAGCTCAAGTGCAATTTGGAGAAGGGTAACCACAAAATCTTTAATATCCTGTTCCTCCGACCCCTCCGGAACACAGTAAATTCTGCTATTTTTATGCCGTGCTCTGTTCTCGGCATCCTCCTGATGAGTCTGCATCTTTATTTTATTTTATTTATTTGGTTTTTGTTAACTGGGTAGGTGAGCTAGCCATAGAATTACTATTTTCAGTCACGACCCGGCAGGATTACAACATGAGAACAAAAACACAAATCTGTAACTGTTGCTCCTGCAGGATTCTGACTACCTCTTCCAGATCATCCGCCCTATTCTCAATGGCAGACATCTAGCGCTCACAGTCATCTGCCCGTAGTTCTAGGGTGGCCACATCCCTGCGAAGCTCCGAGTACATATGCTTTACCTTGGAGTGGAACGAAAGAAGTTCCTTGTAGATCATTTCTGTTTTTTGTTCTCATTTTGTCTAGACTGAGGAGTTTTGGCTGAAGCCATGTGGCCACCCAAATCCAGAGAGGCCTGGGACTGTTCAGAATCCGAAATGTCTTCTACCAGGGTGGCGAATCTTCTTTCATCTTGTGTTTTCTTCAGTTTTAAACCAACATTTAGGAGCTACAGTGATAGATCCCCTTCAGAAGTAATTTTATAGTAAGAAGTAGGACAGTTGTCCAGCAGTATGGGGCATTTCAGTGAGGGGGTCAGAGAGACCCAGAAATCAAGCTGCCATCTTGTGCAGGATGCAGCCGGAAGTCCCGGCTAATAACTTTTCTGATGCACTGCTATGCTAGCTTATTTAAAGATAACACTAGTGGCAATATGCAATATGTGTACGAACATAAATTTCAACAAAAAGTAGTCTTCCACAATGCCCACACCAGCTCCTGGACCTAAAGTAGGAGGTACCATGGGGGGGGGTGGTAATCAGCACCCGCTCTCCCTGAGTCTGAGAGTACTGCTTCCATAGTACTTCCTAGACTATAGCCCATGGATTAGGGATCTGCAATGTGTTCCCAGCTCTTAGTGTAGTATTTTATGGTAATAAATTTATTGACTTGCCAGTTGTATTTTTATTTCTTTGGTAACTGCACAAGGCCCATTTACAGGGGTGACCTGGGAGCACTGTGGAAGTTAAGTGATTTGCTCAAGTTCACACACTATGCAAGTGGTAGCTGTGGGATCCAAGCTCGGATCTGCTGCATGTACCAAACTCATTCACAGCTCTAGCCTCTAGGCTACGCTGTACCTTGTTTGTACTAGTAGCTTAGCCCATCCTCTCCCTACACCCTTTCACTTTAAGGAATGTGACGATGCACAGTCTTCTTGCCCTATTTTGTTTCCTAAGGACCTAGTTGCCACTCGTGCTTGGAAGCCATGTTGCACAATACATTGCTAATTCTGGACTGGAAATGTAGCCGTTGTTTCTTTTCCTGACTTGGATGCTCTGTTAACTGCAGAACAAGGTTTGCACACTGACCTCGAAATACCTGCAAAGGAGCAGACAGTTTCCATCAGGACATCTTCATTCTCAGACAGCTGGACATAAATACTGCTTCCTCTCTCCTCACACTTTGAAGTAGGATTAACTAGACAGACAGACCAAGACAGAAAGAGAGAAACGTTCACTTTTTTGGAGAGGTTTTGTGGGACAGATGCCTCATCCACCCACCTCCCACCTCACTTACTGAGTTCAGCATGGCTACAGCTTTACTGATTATGCTTTTATGATTTGTCAGCAGTGAGTGCTATAGGGCCAATCTACTGCGGCCTCCACCAGAGGTTAAAATCAATTCCTCCATGTTATCCCCAGCACCAGCCAGTCTCAGGCTAGAAAACAGGAGTTCATCGAAACTCAGGTCTCCTCCCAACCCCCAGCAACAGGGTTAGCCAGCAGGACTCTTGTTTTTAATTCTTAATTCTGTTAAGACTTGTGTTGTATAATGAAACATGGGAAAACTTCACAAAAAAAGTTTTCATGGCCCGTAACCGCTGAAGAATGAGGAACAACAGACCAAAATATTAGAAATGCATAATCAGAGCCAAACTCTGTGTTGAAGCAGCTGGATTGTTGGAACATATATAAACAGAAGAGAAAAAAAAGTTAGTGCCTCAGTTGGGACTTGAGCCCAGGCTACCCAGAATACTGTTCTGGTTGCACTACCAGCTGTGCCACCAAGGCAACTGGAAACTGGGCCACCCCAGAGCACATTGCTCTTTCTCCAAGCACGACCTCATGCTGCACAGATAATCACATTTTCAATCACAAGTGTGCAGTGTGCATATTTACAGAACACATACAAAGATAAGAGAGAAAGAAGTAAGTGCCTCAGCTGGGACCTGAATCCAGGCTGCCCGGATTATCGTTCTAGTTGTGCTACCAGCTGCACCACCAAGGCAACTGGAAACTGAGGACTCCATGTTCAAAAGCCTCAGGCTGTATCGCACAAGTGTCTGCGCCACGCGACTGAGATGCGCCAGCACAAAATAATGGTATATTCAAAAGTTACACTGTAAGATGCGATCGTGCATATATGGCTGAATATCATGAACATGCATGATCACGCAGTGGAAGACACGCAGCGCAGCAGGTGCCCAGAGCCCAGTACAGAGCATAAGGAATTGTGCCATGCAAAGCCACTTGTGTGGCACAGAGATTTGCAATATTCAGCTGGGATATGCAAATGTCCTCATTGCACACTCTGTGCCCAAACTGCACATTTGCATCTCATTACTGGAATGTATTCAGGCCATTTGCATGCCCCGGGCATGCTCAGTTCCAGCTTTGCAGGGCTGCCCCACCACCCCACAAAGGCGAACAGGAGGTACTGCAGCCTAGCAGGCAGGGGTGATGGAATGTTTGTGTGTGGGTGGGTAGACTGCATTGGCCTGGGTACAGTGCTATTACCCATAGCCATGTACAGTGTTAGACTGTGGTACAGAGGGCCCACCTGGACTGTGGCCACAGGGGCCCACCCTAGACAAGCAACAGGGGAGGACACATGGTGACACTGTCTGATCGGTATACTGCATGCATGCGATACACCACCTCCGTATGCTGCGTAGTCACCAGCAGTGCCCCCCCCCCCGTATGTGAGGACTATGGTGAGAACTGCAAGGGATAGCAGTGTGCAGAGGGTGACCAGGCACATGGGGTGTGGGTCCCACCTGTGTGCACCTATTGTGCACCACCATGGGTGTGTGCCACAGGTCAGTCCCTGGCCTGTGCCATGTTGCCACTAGTACCACCAGGCTACCTGGGCACCACTGCCACAGACCGCCACCACCGGGTGACACCCTGCAGGCCGCATGGGTGCAGGCCATGGCCCCTGGTACATGTGCTGCATTGTGGCTGTCTCCTCCACTGGTCTGCTCAGGGGGCACCTGACAGCACTGGCATGTGGCTGCTGGGTATCTATGTATAGGGTGCAGTGTGGAGGGTTGCTCCCTGGATGGTGCCGGTGGTGACATGGCACCTGTGGCTCTGGGTACATCCATCCTGGCATGTCCGCTGTGTGTGGGTGCCTGAAGCATGTTCTGGTGCACCTCCGAGGGATAACTCCAGATGGCCTGCCTGCAGTTCTGCGGCCTGCTTGTGGGTGGCTGGCTGATTTAGGCCATCCTTTTGTTTGCCTAACTTTGGGTGGCTCATTTCTGTGCTGTGCGGCAGATGCACTGCACATTTTGTCTGTTAAAAGAGATGCACGGCATATTCATGGATCCGCCCTCTTTATTTGCACCTCTTACATTATTTCTGCATGATCAAGCATTTGAAAATGCGTGACGCATCTCTCCCTTTCGAAAATCCTGCTTCCGCCCATTTTCTGAGATGTGCAGCGCATCTCTATTTTGGGCTGCACATCTCTGAAAATGTGGGCCTGAGGCACTTCATTTTTTCTCTCTTCTTCCAGTTCAAGACCCAGCTGAGGCACTTGCTGCTTTCTCTATTCTGCTTGTATGTGTTTCATACATATGCACACTGCACTCGTGACTGAAAATGTAATTATCTGTGCAGCACCAGGTTGTGCATTGGAGAAACAGTAATGTGCTCCGGGACAGCCCAGTTTCCAGTTGCCTCGGTGGTGCAGCTAGTAGCGCAACTTTAACGGTATTCCACGTGGCCCTAGTTCAAGTCCCAGCTGAAGCACTTCCTCTTTTCTCTCTTCTCTTTGTATGTGTTCCATAAATATGCACACCAAACTCTTGTTATTGGCTGGATTGTTGGAAGCAGTTCCATTATCCTGGAGCGCTTTAGTTTTTAAATTCGCTTTTCAGTTTTTTAAACTCTTTGTATGTGTCTGACACACTGGTGCTGCCACCATCACCAGGGTGGGCCTAGCTGTCCCATCCACATCTCAGACAATTACCCCACCACCCCCGAGCCCCCACAGCTTACTGCTGTGGCAGGGCATGGCACCGGTCAGGCAATATCACTTGCCCCCTCCTGGGTACGGGAGCAGGAGATGCCTCTGGTGGAAGGATTGCCAGTAGCGGGAGGCAGGACCTAAGCATGGCAGGATTATCTTGCACGAGCCAGTTTTTTTTCTTAATCTGTGCCCCATCCCCAGGGCTGTGGTTAGTATGGGGTGCCAAATATCTACACAAGATGTGTGCTGTGCAGCATCCTGCAAAATATCCCCCTCCACCTAGTCTCTCCACTGCTGTGCAGCACCCTGCCATATTTCCCCCCTCCCTGCAGTATCTCTACTGCTGTGCAGCATCCTGCAAAACATCCCACTCCACCTAGTCTCTCCACTGCTGTGCAGTACCCTGCCATATATCCCCCATCCCTGCAGTATCTCTACTGCTGTGCAGCATCCTGCAAAACATCCCCCTCCACCTAGTCTCTCCACTGCTGTGCAGCATCCTGACAAATATACCCCTTCCCTGCAGAATCTCCACTGCTGTGCAGCACCCTGCCAAATATCCCCCCTCCCTGCAGTATCTCTACTGCTGTGCAGCATCCTGCAAAACATCCCCCTCCACCTAGTCTCTCCACTGCTGTGCAGCATCCTACCAAATACTCCCCCCTCCTTGCAGTATCTCCACTGCTGTGCAGCACCCTGCAAAACATCCCTCTCCGCCTAGTCTCTCCACTGCTGGGCAGCACCCTGCCAAATCTCCCTCCTCCCCGCAGTATCTCCACTGCTGTGCAGCATCCTGCCAAATATACCCCCTCCCTGCAGAATCTCCACTGCTGTGCAGCACCCTGCCAACTATCCCCCCTCCCTGCAGAATCTCCACTGCTGTGCAGCACCCTGCCAAATATCCTCCCTGCAGTCTCTACTGCTGTGAAGCATCCTGCAAACATCCCCTCCCTGCAGTATCTCCACTGCTGTCAGCATCCTACCAAATACTCCCTCCTTGCAGTATCTCCACTGCTGTGCAGTACCCTGCCAAATATCCCCTCCCTGCAGTAATTCCACTGTTGTGCAGCATCCTGCAAAACTACCCCTCCACGCATTCTCTCCAGTGCTGTGCAGCACCCTGCCAAATATCCCCCCTCCCTGCAGTATCTCTACTGCTGTGCAGCATCCTGCCAAACATCCCCCTTCACGCAGTCTCTCCACTGCTGTGCAGCACCCTGCCAAACATCCCCCCTCTCTGCAGTATTTCCACTGCTGTGCAGTATCCTGCCAAACATCCCCCTCCACACAGTCTCTCCACTGCTGTGCAGCACCCTGCCAAACATCCCCCCACAGTATCTCCACTGCTGTGCAGCACCCTGCCAAATATCCCCCGCAGTATCTCTACTGCTGTGCAGCACCCTGCCAAACATCCCCCCGCAGTAGCTCCACTGCTGTGCAGCACCCTGCCAAACATCCCCCCCCGCAGTATCTCCACTGCTGTGCAGCACCTGCCTAACATCTCCCCTCCCTGCAGTATCTCCACTGCTGTGCAGCACCCTGCCAAACATCCCCTCATAGTATCTCCACTGCTGTGTAGCACCTGCCAAACATCCCACTGCAGTATCTTCACTGCTGTGCAGCACCTGCCAAACATCTCCCCTCCCTGCAGTATCTCCACTGCTGTGCAGCACCTGCCAAACATCCCACTGCAGTATCTTCACTGCTGTGCAGCACTTGCCAAACATCTCCCCTCCCTGCAGTATCTCCACTGCTGTGCAGCATCCTGCCAAACACCCCCCCCCCACCAGTATCTCCATCGCAATGACACCTGTGGTCATCCTGGTGGCAGTAATCAGGTTGCCAGCATCCTGAGCGGTACATCTACCATCATACCAATGTGCTGGCTTTAAATTCACTTCTTATTTGCCAAACTTGCTGGCTGTTCATCTGGCTTGATCTTACTCCTATCCATAATCTCCACTATATGGTGCCATTACTCCTCCAATTCAAACCTTTATTTGTGCCATGATCATCCACTCCCTCAGCTTGAACCACCGCCCCCATCCCGGGGGATACTTTTGTTCCACAGGCCAAGAAACATGAAGCAAATTATCCAGTTAATAGTGCAATGTGGAGACAGCACGTTTGTGTGTCCGATGGATGGGGTGGCCCTTCGCTGTCATTTAACCAATTAGCGGATATGTTTCTCATCTTATTGTCCCGTACACCTGTCTAACTGACTTATACCCCTGCTTATGATTTCCCATGGGGAGGTGCCAGATGCAGTGTGGTCACCCACAGGGTCTCTGGCATGTCACAAGCCTCACTAAGTAATACGCTACGTGAGGAGTGCCATAGTCGTTCCCCGAAAGAACAAGCAGCCCCTCCCTGTCGGCCTCTGCTCCTGACGGCCACGTTCAGGTCAGAAAACAATGTCACCAGCATGCCAGAGCAATCTCCCTTCACTCAGCACCACAAAGCCCCCATCATACATCCCTTTAAATTGAGAAAAGTGTGATGATCAACCCCAGGCTTCCAGGTAAGAGCCGTTACAGAATCTGCAGGCCATACAACGTGGGTCTAGAGGGTTGGGGCTAGTTGGTGTCAGGGTAGGACCAGTATCTAAAAACAGCTCGATACTTGGGTCAGCATGATACCACATGTATACACAGTTATACTAAGCGACACAGGATCCCACTAAATCTCTACTTACAGACGTCATGCACAGGCTGATGCAGCAGCGTCCCGTTGTTCGAACACCGAAAGGCTCCTGACCGAATTACTTTGTTTCGTATTGCCTTCTTGCGCACCAGCGTTGGTGAACAGCGTGTGTTTTCATCTGAAGGATTGTGATACAGGCTTTTGTAAACACGTTCCGTTGGGTTTTTCTTTGGAGAGGAAAGAAGTGTTACTAGAATGAAGTCTGTTGTTTGATGCACGCATTAAATCTGTTCACAAACTGGTCTTTTTCCATCTTAAGAGTGTTGCCTTGCCATTTTGAAAAACCTCCCTTAATACTAACACCTTAAAATGAAACATTGGTGAATGCATTTTTTGTTTCTAGTATTCACTACTATAATTATTTTCAGGGCTTCCAAGCAATGCACTCTCTAAACTTCAGCTTGTTAGCAATGCAACAGCTACATCAATCAAAAGAGCCTTCAACTGCAACTACATTACTCCATCTTTAAAGAGTCTTTGTTGGTTATCAGCTCAATATAGGTATGATTTTACAGTTGTGCTTCTCACCGGCAAGGGTATACATGATCAAGCTCCTCTGTATTTTTCTGATCCCACTGTCGAATATTCTCCTGCGAGATCCTTAAGATGTTCCTATGTTACTCTGTTGACTGTTCTAAAGAATAAATTAAAAGCCACTGTGGTATGAGTGTTAGGGACCCAACCTTGTGAAATGCCTAGCCTCTTAAAGAGCAGCTGACACCTCTGGGAAAACTTTGGAAAACATAATATTTTGACACAATTCAGCTTGTATTTCATGTATCTTCTATAGATTTCTCCTCTTCATTATTTATTACTGAAGAAATTTCCCCCAAAAGATCTTTATACCTTACATTTTATTTGCCTTTATAGAATATGCCCTACTTGAAAACATAATACTCTGTTGTAACATCACAGCCTGTTGCCATGGGACTAACTGTGACATCACAAGTAAAATATTCTAACTTCAGGGGCCGGTGGGCAAAGTTATTGCACCCCCTTTGCCCGGGGTTTTTGCTTGAGTGCAATATTCAAAAAGGGCAGTTGCGCATGCTAAAAAGATTAGTGCACACATAAAAAAAAATAATGTATGTGGTGGGCAAAGGAGGGTGGGGACATGAATCTTGGTGTGAGTGCAATACTCAGTGTGCGGAGCTGCTTGAGGGAATAAGCGCCAAACCACTTTGCACCTTGCAATTACTGCTAAGAAGAGCCTGACTTACTCTGAGGCAGCCTAGTGGCGGCAGAGCCACCACAGCCAACAACCACATTGGTGGTTGGGGAGCTCACCTGCTCTCTGGTGCCCAGTGGTTTCTCACCCCCTATGATCCCCATCCCTGGTAAAATAAATGTTTCCCTGTGGTCTGTGGTACCCCCACCACCCACCCTCCAAACCTCGTCTCTGGTAAAATGTTTCCCTGGTATCCAGTGGACCTCCTTTCTATCCCTGTCTTCTGTAAAATAAAGTGTTTCCCTGGTGTCCAGTGGTTCCCCCCACTCACGGATCTATGGCCCCAGTAAAACAAGTGATTCCCTGGTGTAGAGTGGTTCCCCCCCACTCACTGATCCATGGCCCCAGTAAAACAAATGATTCCCTGGTGTCCAGTGGTTCCCCCCCACTCTACGATCCCTGGCCCCATTGAAATAAACCTAGTCCCTAGTGTCCAGTAGTCCCCCACCCTCCGATCCTCAGCCCCGTTCAATATAAATTATTCCTTGGTATCCAGTTGTCCCCTAGTCTCTGAGCCCTGGCCCTGGTAGACAGAAGCCCCACCCTGGTGTCCAATGGCACCCAACCTCTGAGCATTACCACTGTTCCGTAGAAGAAGTCCCTGGCATCTAGCAGCCCCCCCCGCACTGTCTGCATTGGGTACACCACCCTGCCACCCCTCTTACCGTGATCGTTGGTGCCACGGGGAGTCCATATGGCGACCAGCACAGCCTTCCTCTCATCACCTCAGCAGGCCACCATATGCAATAACAGGGTGCACGCGTGTTGTCTACAGTAAACAGTACACATACTCCCTTTACAGTATGCAGAATGCATGCACCCTGGCACTGCATACAGTGGCTGGCCGCGGTGGTTAGAGGAGGGCTGTACTGGTTGCCGTATGGGCCCACTGTGGTGCCGACAATTATGGTATAGGGGGTTGGCAGGGTGGTGTACCTGGTGCAGGGGAGCCACTAGATGCCAGGGATGTCTACAGAACAGCAGCAAGTACTCAGAGGATGGAGGGTGCCACTGGACACCAGGGAAGGTTTGCTTAACGGGAGCCAGGGTGGAGGCAGGGGCCACAGAACACCAAGAATAATTTATATTAATGGACCTCACTGAAAATGAGCCTTGGCTCATTTGAGCTATCCAGTTCATTTGTCTATAAAATGAATAAAAGTTTTACTACTACATATTGAACAGGGCCGAGGATTGGAGGAGGGGGACCACTAGACACCATGGACTAAATTTATTCCAATGAGGCCAGGAATCGGAGGTTGGGGGGACCACTGGACACAAGGGAATACTTTAATGTTAATGGGGATGGGGGGACCACCAGACACCAGATAAATGTTTACTTTTAACAGGGATGGGGATCGGAGGACAGGGGGACAACTGATCACCAAGGATTTATTTAATTCTAACAGGGATGGGAATTGGAGGACAGGGGGACAACTGATCACCAAGGATTTATTTAATTCTAACAGGGATGGGGATCGGAGGACAGGGGGACAACTGATCACCAAGGATTTATTTAATTCTAACAGGGATGGGGATCGGAGGGGGGAAGACAACTAGACACCAGAGGAAAATGTAATTTCAATGGAGATGGGGATCGGGGGACAGAGGGGACCACTGGATACTGGGGATAAAAGTAATTTCAATGGGGTCAGGGATCGGGGTAGTTGCAGATGTCCACAGGCGGGGCGTAAACATACCACCGCTTCCCATGCAAATGAGTCCATAATGGGCATGCATAAGGCCCTTTAGTACCTTGCATGCCCAATGGGCTCATTTGCATGGTGCTGCTGAATCTCGTGCCTGGGGCTCCCAGTGCTATCAGTCTGGGGATGCTGTTCCCTGCACTTCTAGGGTCAATGTCAGGGAAACGCTACTCAACATAACGCTGTGCTGACATGCTCCTATGTTCAGTCGGATAGCGCCAGTGTACCGTCCACCTGAATATAGCATCCTGGGGGTCGTGGGCAATGGGCAAGTACAGCGCAAACCTCTGCACTCTGCTCTGCCCTTTTTTCAGTATTAGGCCTCAGATAGGGAAGAAGCAATAGGAGCTGATGAACCCTCAATGCACAATTATCACATTGTCATGCATATGACCTTAATAATAAAATAATGGGGATAAGAAATATAAAGCTAATCAGAAACATAAGCTGCTTTGTTTCCAAGTATTATATTTTTCTTTCTTTATTTGTTTTTGCTGTCTTACCTCCTTGGCAGGGGTGGTCCTATTGTTACCCTTCTGGTCTGCCCCTGGCGGCCCCTGCACCAGGCGCCATACCCGAGCTCTCCTCCTTACTTCCTCACCCACTCAAGTCACATCACGCACCCCCACAGAGCAAAAGACCCTTGGGGAGTCAGGGCCAGAGGGAGCACCCCGCGAGCGCCTGGTGCAGCGCCATGGAGGACATCCTTCGAGAGAGCTGGAGGATTGGAGCTAGTTTGTCTTTTATCCCCCCTGGTTCCCCCACATGGCTTGAGTGTGCAAGAACGTCAATGATGCAGCAGTATGTGCTTCCACACACTGCACATCCGGCGTCAGCCTGAGCTGACTCCTCCAATTCGCTGCGGCTTGCACTGACCTCTGGCTGCCACCAGGAACCAGCACATCTATGGATGTTCCTCCCCACCCTCCCCTGAAGAGGAGAGCTGTCCCTGGGATGCTCAATCCTCCTCCCCCAGCCAACCCTCTGACACCCAAGGTCGCTCCCGACTCCGGGTTGTTGGCATGGCTCAAGGCGAAGTATTAAGTTCTTCTAACATTCTTCTTGAGGCATCAGTGGCTACAATTCTCAACAAGCTGATGTCACTACTTGAAAGCCTTCTGAAAAACCCTATGTTCACTTTGGCCTCTGGGGCCTCTTGATTAACCTGCTGATGTGGGCCTCAGATTTACACTGTGTTTATTATCTGCTGTGTTTGGATATTGTATGACATTTTGTACCTGTCAAATATTCTAGGTTCCTTTTTTACTGGTAATTCTTTTTATGTGCAGTTTTTTGGGCCTGTTTGGGATGGTCATGCCATAAATGAAATGGACTGGATTGAAATCGACATAATAAAAAATAGTACACTGCCTAAAATTAATACTAATTTTTTAAAGCAGTTAAGGCATTACTTTTTACATGTGACGTATTATGTATTTTTCTTTCTTATTAGAATATATTTTACTAGCAGTACAATACTAGGTGTAATGTGTGGAATGGTGCTCTACTTGGAGATCGGTTGCCTTCATACCTCACCAACACTGTGGCTTCAATGACCGTGGCATCACAGCATACCTACAGGAGACAACCACTAGCTACCAGATCAGTCACTTGTGATGTCATAGTGATTGAGATCACAGTGCTGATGAGGTATGAAGGGGGACGGTACTACATATGTCAACTTCCAGAAAAAGTACTTCTCTTCACATCACACCTACTAAATCAAGTAGAGGACCTTCTAATGAGCTAATGGAAAAAAGAAAAATACTAGGGGCATCTGCAGGGTGTCTCTTATGGTATAAGAGACTCGGAGAGTAAGGTTTGGGCACCGTGGCTCAGGGGTAAGGACCAAATTCAATTAAGCCGCCATAATTCCCAGACAAAATCTAATGCAGCTGTACCAGCTCCTGCTGGACTGTGACGCTGGCCCCAGTGTCCCTCAGTCCTTGTGCGAGGGTGTCATTCACCCAGACTAATCTCAAGTGATTCTGAGTATTCCCTGGGATAGCACTCATGGCGAAGCCTACCATGTGTTGCTGTTCTGTGGAGGTGTTACAGCCACCCTCCTCAGCAAGAGTCAGGTTGACCACGTTTGATCCTGTGGTGGGATGTTGGACGCCCCATTCTGTGACTTGGTACCTGTTGAACGAGGGCCATCACAAGACAAATGCTCAGGCTTTTGGCATACCTAACTCTTTCAAATCTCTACCCTGAGGCTTTTAGGATTTGCTGGAGTGTTCTTTCTAGGTTCAAAGGGCTGCTGGGTTTCAAGGGTCCCTTGTGTCCCACTCGCCCTTATGTGAACAGAATTCCCTCTTCTGTGTACCTTTCTGGATGGATCAGAGCGGATGGCTGCATACTGATCTAGTCAATCAGCAGCTCCTGAGATTCTCATCAGATAACCATGTTTTCAGCTCTGCATGCTTACACTTTAAAAGCTATTCAAGTAGTATCACTTCATAAATTTCATTGACAGTAAGTGCTTTCTTCCCATTTAACCGTCTCCCCAATAAAGTATTAATTTGCACACAGAGCTGCTTATAATTCTCCCCCAGCAGCTTCTTAACAGTTCTTGGATTTTAATCTGAACAGTTGCCTAATATTCTCACAGCCACTGAGCTTCTGTGGAGTGGAGGTTTTTCTCCTGCCTGCCCAGGCCTCCTTTGAATACGCCTAAGACACGCCCACATTCTCATCCCTGTTAGCAAATCGGCCCTGATAGGCCTCTGTAATCTTCTCTGGAAGCCTGCCATTTGCTAGGCTGTTTTTTGCCTGCCTTTCCTCCACTCCTAGGCCGGTCCCCTTCGACCTATATAATGATTAATAATTTGAAATACCTAATTTTGCTTAATTTTTTATAGGCATAGTAATCCTCCCCGCGTCAAATTATCAAACGACTTAAGGCCTGCCCTATTCAGCCTATCAGCACCCACCTGCCATCCCAATCTCGTATCTAATCCTCTGCTAACCTTCCCACTGCCCATTGCCTAAGTGAATTTTGCCCGGCTGGTTTACAGTTTGAAACCACCTCGCCACCTAATACCCCCCCCCCCAACACTTTCAAATCGCGTAGCAACTTAGGACCTGATAGCCTCCTGCCACCCACAGCTGCTCAATCCTTGCCCCCTTCCAGTCGTGGGTACCTCCTACCCAGCCCACCTTAGCTGTTCACTAAGTGGCCATAGTCCCTGGTTATAAGCCCTGCCTGAAAGGGTACCCTACCCCTCAGTGCACTGGTGGTGTTCAGAGTAACCACAAGGTTCTACTTGCACTCCGACATACTGTTGGAAAAGGGGCCCCAGCAACGAGCCCTCCTGGCCATGACCCTGCTTGCATCATGTGTGCAAACATACTACACTGATAGCCAGCAAGGGTCTAGAACTCCCATAAGGATTTTTTTTGTGCTTCAGTACACTCCTGGCTGTGTCATGGATATAACCTTCAACTCAGTAGCAGGCCTTAGCCATTTCAGTTGGCTCCCTATATGGCATCAAAGACAGCTGACCTCCTCTGACCCCCTGCCTTTCTTATACCTGCCACCCTCTTTTTGCCTACACATCCATCATAACCAGAAAAGATCCTCAACTCAGCAGCAAAGGAAGAGCAAGCTTTGTAGAGCACAGCTAAAAATGTATCTACTCAGACTCATCCTTCTGCTCCTGCTTATATCTGGGAACATACACCCCAATCCCAGCCCAATGGGGGACTCATATCTAAATAACAACAGTCAGGAAGGAACAATTCCACTTTCCAACATAAATATCTGCAGTCTGCTCAAAAAGATAGATTGCCTACAAGTCTGGGTCTCGCATCACAACCCGGACGTAGTCAGTTGTTGAGACGTGGCTCACTCCAAAAACACCGGATTCTGCTGTCTCAATACCTGACTACACACTACTCAGGAATGACAGGATCTCGAAAAGAGGAGAAGACTGTGCGTTATGTATCAAAGACTCAATCAAGGGGTTTGCTCTTCCTTTGCCCTGCCTAACCAGTCATGCACAAATTCTTCCCATAAAAATCCTGCTAAGGGCCCACAATAAAGCACTTTCTATACTCTCAATTTACATCCCTCCTGAAGTGAAATTTCCAGGGTTTGAAGAACTCATGGAGGGCATAAGATGTCAGTACCTCAGCTCTGAATCCATCATTTTAGGGGACTTAATTGGTTGGAACCCCCGTCTGGCTCATACAAGGACTCTGTAGCTGCGCTACAACTTACACAACTTGTTGACTCACCTACCAGAAACAGTTATAAAACTGGAACTAGCACACTACTTGACTGGATCCTCACAAACTACCCGGATCATATCTCCAATGTGACAGTCCACCCAGACTCGCTCAGTGACCACTCCCCAGTCACCTGCAGCTGGACAAACAAATTCAGTGCAACACCTCCCCTAACAATCACAAATAGAAAACTAAAAAGGGGTCACCTCGGGTTCCACAAAAAGCAGCTACAAAACACTGACTGGACCCCCCCTTGACACAGCAGAGGACATGGACACTGCACTTGAGTACTTTATCAAACAATTTAACACTGCCTGTGACTACCATGCCCCAGTACAGAAGACAAAGATCAGAGGAAGAAACAGCCCCTGGATCACACCGGATCTATTTGGCCGTTTAAAAGACAGGGATAACATGTGGCATAGGGCAAAGAACTCTGGGAAGCAATCAGACCTCCATGAATACAGAAGACTTAGGAATAATTGCACCCAAACTACCTGCTCCGCTAAAAGTAACCATCCCAGGGAAGCATTAAGAACCTCTTGGGGCAACAGCAAGAGCTTTTGGAACAATATAAAAGAAGTAACAGGGAAAGACAAGAAAGAGAATCAACAAATGCTCAATATCGATGGTGTCCCTACTCTTGACCCTCTGGCAATTGCCAACACATTAAACAAAGCATTTACTGACCTGAGCAGTGTACTTCCGACTAATTTCTTTGATGATTCCAACCCAACCCTAAGCCAAAGCCAAGGACCTACCCATACATCCCCTCCTCCCTTCTATTTCAAATCTGTCGACTACAATCAAGCAAGAAAGTACATTCATAAGGTGTTAGGAAAATCCAGGAAAAGTGGCGACACGCTCGACCTCAAGTTCATCTCCTTTACATTTGAAGAAATCCTAGCTCCCATTACTTAGCTGCTGAACTTATCCCTGCAACTGTCTCAACTCCTCTAAGCTTGGAAGTCAGCCTTGGTAACCCCAGTATATAACAGCAGTGACCGGGCACTGCATGCCAATTACAGACCTATTTCTTTTCTTCCACCACTGTCAAAAGCACTTGAGCGCACAGTATCAGACCAATTGGTAGAATACCTTGACAAATGCAGTATCCAGTCCCTGGAACATCACGGATTTCGGAAAGGACACAGCACCACCACTGCTCTTATGGAATTCACCAGCTGTATACATAGCTCACTGGATCAGGGAAACCTTGTAGGCGCGGTCTTTATTGACCTTACAAAGGCCTTTGACAGAGTCAATCACTCTCTACTACTTCAACAACTCACCTCTGCAGGCCTCTCTAATCATGCAACTAATTGGTTCAAATGCTACTTAGCTGACCACTCCCTGCAGGTAAAGATTAAAAACACCACATCTGAGCACCTACTGCTTTGCTGCGGGGTTCCCGGGGTTGATTCTAGGACCCCTCCTCTTCAGCATCTTCTTAAATAACCTACCTCGATCTTGTGGCCAACAGATGCTACCCTATGCAGATGATGCAGTTATTTTTACTGCCCACTAGGACCCCTGCACCCTAAAAAATCAGCTACAACTTGCATTTGAACAAACTGAAGATTGGTTCGGAGTACACAAGCTGGTTCTGAACTATAGTTCAAGTTCAAGTTTATTGCAGGAAAACTCCATTGAGCAAGCTCATTCACAAGGAGGTCCTGTGACATAAACACTTAAAGTACAAACATAGATAGGTAATAACAGTATATACATGAAATGCACATTACATGATACAGGCTGGATATACATACAAGGGTACCACATAGGGTGACCGCAGGTGGTAAACATTAATATGAGACGAGGCGACTTACAGGTTGCATACTGATAAATGAAACATGATGACTGGTGTGTGCAATACATATATTTTGGCAGCTAGAACAAACAACAGACTACAACTGATATGGGGGGAGGTAGATTTGATAGAGTAGCAGTGGGCGTAAGCATAGATAAAGCCAGGAGTAGAAGGGAAGGAAAGCAGTTAATATGACAAACAATTATACCTACCAGTGGATAAATATGGCACACATGGGAAGGAAGAGACTTAATGACAGTTACAGGTGTCTTTTATTTTGGCTGAACTTAGCGATCTGTAGAAGTTTATTGAAACTGTGCTAGTTAGTTTCAGTCCGGTTTGTAATTGGTTCCAAATGGAGGGAAGGGCATATGCAATATACGTTTACCAAAGGAGGTCCGTCCTTGGTATGTTAAGCATAATAAAGTCAGATTTTCTTAGCAGTATGCACTATGTGAGATACTAATAAGGAAGAGATAGCTTGGCAATTTCTGCAGGAGCAGTTTAAGTCCATAGCCCAGCATGAGGCAGGCATCTAGTAGTAAGGGATGTCCAGCCAACAGCTGCATGTAAGTCACAGTGGTGCAAACAGTAAGGAGTTGGTAATGAACCGTAACATACGGTGATAAAGGATGTCAGTTTACTTAGATTTGCAAGAGTGGCGGAGGAATGATTACATCGCCATGAGTAAAATTAGGGGAGAAAAGTGGCCTGTACAAGCTTGTTCGAGTTTCAAGGGGTAAAGGGCCTATTTCTGTAGAAGAAACCTAACCTTGCTTTTAACCTTCTAGAGACATCTTGGCGTGGTCATTGAGCGATAATTTATTGTCGATCAGATACCCAGATATTTAAATTTGGTTACAACTTCCAGAGCTTGTTTAGCGTGGTGACAATGAAGTCTTAGGCAAGGGGTATTGGGGGCCTGTGACAGCACTGCAGAGAATATCATCACTTTAGTCTTCTTAGCATTGAGCAGAAGCTTTGCCTTTATTAGATTGTGCTCAAGTTGTGCGAAGTCTGCTTGAAGCACTCCCTTGACTTCAGACAATGATGAGCCAGAAGTATACAATACAGTATCATCTGCAAAAAAGTGCAGACTGGATGTAGATATGTTAGCATCTAAGTCATTAATGTACAAAGAAAACAAGATAGGGCC
Source organism: Neoceratodus forsteri (assembly GCA_016271365.2). Lineage (NCBI taxonomy): Eukaryota > Metazoa > Chordata > Ceratodontiformes > Ceratodontidae > Neoceratodus > Neoceratodus forsteri. The sequence continues at coordinate 123,541,789 of CM057452.1, forward strand.
TAAGATGGATCCTTGGGGGACTCCTCTTGCAACTGACAAGGCAGCAGAAAAAAAGCCTTCTGCCTTTACTTTTTGGAATCTTCCAGTTAGGTAGCTAGAGAACCACTGGGTGGTATGGTATGTGGCACCCAACTTTACAAGGCAATTGACTAATAGTTTGTGATCAACAGTATCAAAAGCTTTGCTGAGATCCAAAAAGACTGCGCCAGTTACCTTCTTAGCATCTATAGCAGAGATCCAATCATTGGTTACTTTTGCTAGTGCAGTGATTGTGCTATGATTAGCCGGAAGCCGGATTGATAAAAAGACTATAAAGACTATAAAAAGACTAAAGCAATGCTTTTTAGCGATGCTAGAAGCAAACACAAAGTAACATCACTAAACATCACCAACCATGAAGGAGTTACAATTGAACAAGTGGAGCAATTCAGATACCTTGGGGTTACGCTCGATCGCTCCCTCTCTTATGCAGCGCACATTGAGAATGTGGCCAAAACAGTCAATATAAGAATTGGACTCTTGCACAGGTACAAAAACTGCCTGACACCTGAAGCCCTAAAAAACGCAATCAAAAACTCAATTGTCTCTGTTATCGACTATGGATTGGTCATGTACAGCTCAGCCACTACCACCTCACTATGTAGGATAGCAGTAGCCCTCAACAAAGCCTGCAGACTGCTCAGCAATTCCCCCTGCCTAACGCACACTTGTGATCTCTATGAGCAAGCTAAGTGGCTACAACCTGAAAATAGGATACAATACCAAGCATGCCTCTTAGCTAAGAAAACACTACTTGGTCTGGAATCTCCTGGAGTCACAAATCTGCTAAGCCTATCCACAGGCCCACACTCCACCAGGAACTCTGTCCACCAGCTTCTCACTGTCCCACACTGCAGAACCTCCCAAGGGCAGAGGTCCTATGCTTACCGGGCTCCACGCTGGCTCAATAACCTCAGTACTGATCTTGCTTCCACGCTGACTTTGGGACCTTTCAAGATCAAGTTGACAAACATTTAAACTAGCAAAGGAGGGTGGCAGGCCAGCGAGGAGGGTACCTACTTGCTCACCCCCCACAACTAGCAGTGGAACCAGTGAACCAGAGGAGTTGCTGTCTCTACAAAGCAGTGTGCAAAAGATGAAGATTAGCGCCCAAGAGGTGGATAGGCAGAAAAGGGGCAAAATTCAGCAGAAGGGCAGACAGCAAGGAGAACCAGGGATAAAGGACAACCAAGGAAGGGGCTGGAGTAGAACAGCAAAACAGTCTAGGAGGTCAAATCATGGAAAGCCATGTGTGCAAATGCCAGGAGCCTTAGCAACAAGATGGAAGATCTGGAGGCTGTCATGGTGCAGTCAGACCTGGACATTGTAGACATCACTGAAACCTGGTATAATGATAACCACGACTGAGAGATGGCCATACCTGGCTACAACATATTCAGAAGAGACAGGGCAGGCAGCAAGGGAGGAGGAGGAGGCTGTATGTGAAAAAATGACATAAGGGCCACAGAGATCCAGGAGGAACAAAATGGGGGAGAGATACTATGGGTTAAGCTGGAAAGGAAAATGGGCCAGCCATCCGCACAGGTGTAGTCTATAGACCACCAGCCCAGGAGGAAGAAACAGACAGGGAGCTGATGCTAGCCATCCAAAGGATGGCAGACAAAGTGAGTAGTACTGGTTGGAGACTTCAATATTCCAGACGTGGACTGGAGCATCCCAGCAGCAGCATCAACTAGGAGCAGACTTATCTTGGACTCCCTTCAGGGTGCCTTCCTCAAGCAACTGGTCATGGAACCAACTCAGCAGAAGGCAATACTGGACCTTGTGCTCACAAACAGGGACAGTGTGATGGGGCTAACAGTGGGGGAGCACCTGGGGAACAGTGACCACCAGTCACTGTGGTTTGAAATCACGGAAAGAGCAGAACCAAACCACACAAAAACACGTATCCTGGATTTTAGGGGGGCAGACTTTGGGAAAATGGGGATATACTTGAAAGAGGCATTAAGGGGGAATGGGGCAGGAATCAGGGGTTGAGGAACAGTGGGCAGTATTTAAAATGGGGATTACAAGAGCAGCAGAATGATGTATTAAGCAGGTTAGCAACAGGAAAAGGAAGAGGAGGCCATTATGGTTTCAAAGAGGTAGCAAAGAAAGTGAAAGCCAAAAGATTGCATTCAGGCAATACAAAAAGACACAGTCAGAAGGGGATAGGAAGATACCAGGAGAAGCAAGAGGGCGGCAGGGAGGTCAGTAAGGAAGCCAAAGCTCAGACAGAAGAATATATTGCAAAATCAGTGGGTAGAGGACAAAACCTTTACAGACATAAGTGAAAAAAGAAAGGCAAAGGGAGGATAGTAGGCCTGAAGGGAGGATGGGGTCTGTGTGGAGGATGACAACAGTAAAGCTGACATATTGAACAGGTATTTGCTCAGTCTTTACTGAGGAAGAGGAGGGTAATGGGTCTGAACGGAGTACAAGGGTGAGAATGGTGCAGAAATGGACACAAGTCCTTTACACGAGAAGGGTCCTGAAGGAACTGGAAGTAATAAGAGTTGATAAAGCAATGGGGCCAGATGGGACGCACTCCAGGGTTCTTAAAGAACTAAGAGGTGATGGCTGAACCTCTGGCTATCCTGTTATAATCACTGGAAACAGGGAGGTACCCAAAGACTGGAGGATAGCAGATGTAGTCCCTTATACAAAAGTGGGAACAAAGAGAGCGGGGAACTATAGACCAGTCAGCCTCACCTTGGTAGTGGGAAGATCATGGAAGCACTACTGAAGGAGAGTTGGTGGAACATCTGGTTGTCAATGGACTACAGGACCCAAGGCAGCATGGTTTCACCAGGGAGGTCATGTCAGACCAACCTCGTTGAATTTTTGACTGGGTGACTAGGGGAGTTGGATCAGGGAGGGCAGTGGACATGGCCTATCTGGACTTCAGCAAGACCTTTGACACTGTGCCACATAGAACTATTGCACAAACTGGGGAATATGGGTGTGGGCAGGACAGTAGTGTGGTGGGTAGGTAACTGGCTGGGCGGCAGGACACAGAGGGTGGTGGTAAATGGCTGTCACTCCACAGAGGAAGAGTGACCAGAGGGTACCACTGGGATCAGTGCTGGGACCGGTCCTATTCAACATCTTCATCAGTGACATTGTGCAGTACCTAGAAGGCAGAATTTCACTGTTCGCTGATGACACAAAGTTCTGTAACAGAGTAGACACACCACGGGGTGTAGATAGAATGAGAAGGGACCTGCAGAAACTTGAAGAATGGTCAGGGGTTTGGCAGTTGAAATTCAATGCAAGGAAGTGCAAGATAATTCATATGGGGCACAAAACCCTGGCACAATATATCAGTAGAGGGTGAGGATATAGCATGCACCAAGCAGGAAAGGGATCTTAGGGTTGTATACTCTAATGACCTCAAGGCAGGAAACAGTGTGACAAGGCAGCAGGTAAAGCAAATAGGATGCTGGGATGCATAGACAGGGGCATCACCAGCAGGAAAGGAGGTCATAATTCTACTATGCAAGACACTAGTGAGGCCCCCACCTGGGTACACTGTACAGTTCTGGAGACCTTACCTCGTAAGGACATAGACAGGGTGAGAAGGTTCAGAGAGGGGCAACAAAGATGGTGCATGGATTGCAACACAAGTCCTATGAGGACAGGTTGAAGAACTGAACATGTACTCCCTGGAGGAGAGGAGGGAGAGGGATATGATGGAGACATACAAGTATCTTACAGGGAGGAACAGGGTGCAGAAAACACTATTTTAAGCGAAAAGATGTTCCAGGACTAGAGGGCATGGGATGAAGTTGGAGAGAGGATGATTCAGAGGAAACATGAGAAGAATTTCTTCACAGAACGGGTGGTGGACAAGTGGAACACCGTGCCAGAGGAAGTGATGGGGTCTGAAACAATCACGGGATTTAAGAATGCATGGAATAGACATAAAGGAATTCTGGAGGTCAGGGGTAAGGGGCAACAGACTTCTTGGAAAACATAAACTGAACTTACAAGCTCAAATGGGCAGACTGGGTGGGCCATAGGCCCTTATTTGCCGACACTGTCTATGTATCTATGTATGTTTAATTGCTTTTCTTCCTAATCCTCTAACCCTGGACTGACTCGACACCAGGGCAAACCACCTCCTCACTCCCACTACCTCTGTTCCCCCTACCTCCAGTTTCCCCTCTGCACTGCAACAACCGTGCCTTCCTCCCCATGTCCCTCTACTAGTCACCTTCCAACCCTCCTCCCCTCCCCACCCCTACTCTCCTACGAAATGACTGTTTTCTATCACCTACCTGACAATGCCAGCTTGGCTGAATCTACTACTTGTGTAAATCATTGTGTTAAAATCTTCTCTGTTACCAATTCACATTGTATTTTTGTCTATGTTTGATCTACCTAGACAGATACTCCTAACCCACAATGTATGCATTCCTACCCTCTCGACACGGAACCTTTGTAAAAGAGTGGTCTTCTGCTCAAAGGTATTGTAATCTATGACTGAATAAAATAAATAAATAAATTTGAGTCGTATAAGCCTCAGGAGTCAACTCATAACATTTTAAAAAAGCAGCCTTGATTTTCACAAAGTCACTGCTATTATTAGGATCCAAGTGTGAAACACTGGTGATGCCTTCCCAGTGAGCAACAGAGCCAGATGAGTGGGTCAATACTCCTGTGCCAATTACTACTGCACACACAATTTCTCAAATGAATTAAGTGGACACTGTCTACCGTTTATTTACTTTTTTTGCACATATTCCAAAATGTGCCTGCACTCCCTGCAGCAGCCAATGCTGTAATCCAATATATACTGCAGCAGTGACTACCTCCAATTAATATCCATTTTTATAAATTGAATTCAAAACTGTAACCCTGTCCTTCCACTCTTGTATGTGGCCGCGAGATACCAAAGCGCTCTTACAGTTCCAAATAGCGCTGAAGTGCCAGCAGGCTCATCCATGGATGAGTTCTGTCTGTTTTATCCGAGTTCAACTAAATACTGTGATAGCAGAAAGCAAGCTGAACTCAGCAAAGTATTTAATTAAAAAAAAAAAAAAAGCGCCCTAACTTATGTAAATCCTGGTCTGAAAGTCAATCTGTGATACTGGATATGTGCATCAGCCTGTGCATGCCCAGTATCATAACTTGACTTTTCAGACTAAATTGATGACTGCAGGATTGGGAGGTCATTTAAATTGCAAAAGGTCAAATTATTAAAAACCTTAAATGCACTCATTAAGACCATTCTTCCTAGTGTGTAATTATAATGAATGAAAGACATTTGAATATAGAACTACAATTATACAACCATTGTGATACATATTTTTAGGATCACAGGAATGGTGCAAGGCTGCCAAAATTGTGGTGATCTCACTGCTTCAGCACTTCAGGGGGCGTGGATCAACCCAAAAAGAGCCATAAGGAAGTAAAACAATCAAGATGAGATTTCAGCGTTCTCCAACCATACATTGAAGCTGAGCCATAATAAAGGCTTCTATCTTCTTCAAAGTAATTATATTTTATTTTTATATATTTAATATTCTGTATCTAAGTAGACACTAGAAAGAAAGTTTATTGGGTGTTTAGAAACAGGCAAATGCAACCAGACATGGAAGGAAGTAAAAAGAGAGTATCGGTTGCAGGGGTTAGTAGCAAGTCGAGGAGCTTGCTTGAAAACTCTAATGGGGGCCACCGTCTGACACTACTGACCGCTGGTGGGCACTGGAAGCAGAGGAGGAGCTGGGCAAGCACTGCAAACAGTCAGTGTAGGAGGAGGAGGAAGCGGATGGCAGGTTGCCTGACATAGTCCAGCTCTTGTTTTAAATCCCTGGTGGTGCTTGGGTGGCTGTAGCAATCATCTTTGTAGCAGCCCTCCATCTGTAGGAATTAAGGATCTCAGTTTAGCTGTCCTGTTGTATTCAGGCAGGCTTGAGCTCCATTATAGCAACAGGTCCTACTGCAACCCCGGATCCCGAACTCTGCTACTTGTACAGGACTGACCGCTTGAGAGTGAGGGATCCTCACTGCTAGCAAAGAAAGTGGGAGGGGTAGCAGTTGGTGTTTATTTGTGTGTTGGGGCAGGCAGGGGGGGCCGGTCGAGCTGGGAGGAGTGCCTTTAAGTGCAAGGATTGCATGTGTCTGAACTGTTGTGGATTGCATGGGCGCAGGCAGGGGGTGCTCAGGGGGTTCAACCCCCACATTACCTCAGAAATTTTCAAATTCTTGTATTTTATTTTTGGGTTGCCTCAGGCTCAGCTGCTAAAACACTCCATGTCTCAGCAGTCTCCATAATGGCTGGAGCTAGCTGCAACACAATGTGCATGCACGGGACCATTGATGGCTAGGGGAGATAGAGACATCAACAGAGAGAGAGAGTGGGAGAAGTCTGGTGAAACAGACTAGGGAGCATACTGCTGTGCTGCGTCATCTGTATAGTGCTGAGCAAGTTGTGGTGTCCTGTTCACTGCCATGGTGGTAGAGTAGGACTATGTGCTGCTCTTCTCTAGCCTCAGTTGAACTGTGGGAGACCTTTAAGTGTGGTCTACCACAAAAAGAACAGGCCTGCCCAGGGCCGAGCTGCGAGTAATGCACAGTGCGTCTTTTTGACAGTGCTGGACACTGGCTGGACTGGTGGTGTGGTCCTAAGAGAAGAAAGGAGAAACTGAGGAAAAATCTATCCTGGCCTAGTGGCCTGTAGTCCTGTCTTGGGAGAAGAGCGACTGTTAAGGCAAGCCAATAGAAGGATAATCAGCAGAAAAGTGGTGAGTGGAGAAAAGAATAAAGATTGATTCGGGGGAGGGGACTTCTCTCGTTCGGAGAGGTGGTGAGGGGTATTAGCACCATCTCTCAGGGCAACCCACTCATTATATCTCAACCCCACTGATGTTCTGCCCAACTTGGAGCTTATCATGTGGAGTGGGAATAAATGTGGGAAGGCAGATGCCTGACTGACATCTTTGTCTCTGGCTTTTGCAGAGTGCTGCCATGTGCAAAGGTGGAATGGGGTTAGGAGTGCTCTCTATATGCAGAGGTGGGATGTGGTAGAGGAGGAGTGATACCAATGTGTGGAGGTGTCCCCATGTGCAGGAGTGGGATGGATGGGGAGCAATGCTCCCCATGTAAGGGAAGTGGGATGAAGGGGTGGATTGCTCCCCATGTACACAGCTGATATGAAGTGGGAGTAAAGCTCCCTATGTGTGGAGGTTAAATGGAGGGGGAGGAGTGTTCTCTAAGTGCAGGAGGTGGGATGCAGTGGGAGAAGTGCTCTCCATGTGGGGGAGGTGAAATGTAGTAGGAGAAGCACTGGAGGGGTCAGGGGATGAGTGCTCACAACGTATGGAGGTGAGACGGAGGTGAAGCAATGATACCTGTGTGGAGGTGGAATGGAGGGAAGAGTGCTTTCCATGTTCAAGTTTATTGTGGAGGGATAAAAATCCATTGAGCAAGCTAATTTTTAAGGAGGTCCCTTGTACAAGCAATGATAAAGACAATACATGGTGTGAGATACAAAAAGTAAGGACACATAATATAAATTAAAACAAAGCAATTTTCTTTACATTATTGTATACAATATGTACAATGTTGCATTCAACAAAGCTTGAGACCAAATATGATCACATAAGACACTATGTCCACCATCCGGGAGAGGGATGGAGAAGGAGAATTGCTCCCCATATGCAAAGGAGGCATGGAGGGGGAGGAGTGCTCTCTATGTGCAAATGTTTAATGGAGAGGGAGGAGTGCTCCCCATGTGTGGAGGTGGGATTGGGGGGGGGGAGACAGTCACTTAATGGCCACCATCCTAGACCCCACTCCAGCCTGTGTGTGAAACTTTTTGGAATGGGCACAGTTTATGATAGGGGAGATGTGCAATCTACATCTCTTCTCTGGCTGCTGTAATGTATTGGGTTGATAGGTGGGGGTGCAACAGGGGGCAACAGTCACTCAGGAGCACCCACTGTATCATACCCCCCCACCCGCTCAGCAAAGTGGGAATAGTTGTGGAGGGGCAGATACAAGATCCACATTTTTATATCTCAGTACCTCAGAGTGCTCTCCATGGGTACAGCATGTTAGGTGGGAGAGCCTCTGCCTGAAACAGAGTGTTCTGCAAGTGTAGAGGTGTGGCATAGGGTGAGGAAGTGCCAGTCACCCAAAGCCCACTCCAACCTTCATGCTAGCTCTGGTGGAGCAGGGACAGGTATGAAGGGGCAGATATGCAACTTGCATCTCTATCCCTGGCTGCTGCAGGGTGTTACTCTTGTGTGGAGGTGGGATGGGGGATGGAGCATCATTCTCCCAGAGCCACCTGCTTGAAGCCCACACCTGGCTCTGTCCTGGGTGCTCCTTTTGTGCAATGGTAGAATAGATGCACCAAGTTTGTTTTACACTGTCTGTCTCTCTCTCTCTCGCTTTCTAACATCTGCTCCTCCATGGTGAAAGGAAAACTCTGCAGCACTGCTCTCTGTCCCTGTCATGGCACTCTTACTGCCACTTCCTCTGCCTCTCGTATGTGCTGTCTGCTTCCACTGAGCTTCAGAAAGATAAACAGAGAGTCAGACTGACAGCAAAGTGCTGGAAGAGTGAGTGGAAATAAAATGGATGGCAACTGAGCTCAGGCACACACTGTACTCCACTTCTCTGTTTGGTGGGGGGGTTGACACCGTCTCTGACTGGAACAGATTGGACCTGCACATATATGCCATACTATAAGTGTCTCTCGCTGTTGCTGTGTCTCTCTCGGGGAGGGGGGGGATAGCAGACACTGCTAGGGAACAGGCCGACCATTTAAATGAATGTTTGTTCAGGTGCTGGTCAGGGAGCCAATGGTCAACATGGTTATGGTCACTACATTGCACTGCCCCCAATTTTACACTGCCAAGGTGGTGCTGCAATAGTGACAGCCTGCCACCTGGTGATCACTCTCATTCTGCTTACTCGCCACATCTCAGCATGTTGCTGTCACTGTTTGGGGGCTCTCTCTCTGCTTTGTCCCTGACACTGGTACCACTCACCACCTCTTTCGATCCTGCGCTCTCTTTTGGAGGGGGGAGGGCACTGCTGCCTCTCCTTCTCAGTGTCTGGTCTCTGCAGCCTGTCTCTCTCTCTCCATGCCATCCAGGTTTAAGCTATAGCTCTGCAGGCAATGCTGCCTCACTTCTCAGCACTCTTGCTCCTTGCATTGTGCAGTGGGGTGGCGGGGCACACTGAGGCAGCATGGACACTAGCAGATCCACGGGGTGGGTCAGTGGGCACCATCACAGAGAGCAATGCTGAGGCTGGGCATTGTGGCACACAAGAAGCACTGGAGAGAGAGGAGCTCAGGAACAAGAACACGCACTGTCATTCACACAGAGACACAAACAAGTTCAACGTGGACGTCTGTCTGGTGAAGGATAAATATTTATTTGTTCTTAACTACTAGGACTGTTTACTGCTTATGGCACAGAGATTGGGGGATGCAGTGTATGTCTGGGTACTCGGACATCTGCAGGATGGGTGGGGAGACAAGCAGTGAGATCAGTACAGGCATGAATGAAAGGAATGAAGTGCTCTCATTCGAGCACTTTATTTCTTTCAACTAGAGAACAGAGTCCAGCTGTGAAACTGTGACTAGTGTCACAGTCTGGTTGCATGCTCATTGGTCTGTCAGGGACGAGCCCACTGTAGATTGCTGTGCATTGGACTCGTCCCTGACACACTTCTGAAATGTCGTTCTGCCACAAGATGTTTCTTGCACACATGCACGGAAACATAAAAAACTACAAAGAATTTAGATTAGTGACTAGCCTCATTTGAAAGGCATTTTTGTACTGAACACAAAAATGTAAAATAATGCACTTTGGGTACAGAAATCCAGGGGCAGAGTACACATTGGTGGAGTGGTATTGACGACATTAAGAAAGCACACATTTAAAAAAAAAAGAGCTTTTACATACAGTTGATTACTGTTTAACAATCTTTTGCATCTGTGGCTGCCGCTGTACATCTGATGCAAACCCATAATGACATTCCTCACTTGAAGCAAAAAGGGGAGGTGGAAGCCATAACTAACTCCTTGTTTTTGTGTTAAAGGGGTCAGTTTCTTTACAGCAAAAACAAGGAAAGGCATAATTTCTGAAATGTGCAGATGAACATGGGGACCACTTTTTTCCAGAGCATGTCACCACTGGCAGCTACCACTTCAAGACTGCTGCTACCCCGCCTAATACAAACAGGGAAAAAAACAGTAGCAGTAGTCTACCAGCACTGAGATCAATATGGTTAAGGCACATCTGCCAGAAATTAATGCTTAGAAAAGAATGAAAAAGTGACTGTGATAACGATCAAGTCCCAGACCAGATCTCTAGTTTGTTAATGGACTCCTCCTGAGTCTGATTGGTACAACTGCATAGGCCAAGCTCCACAGATGTTATGCCATCATCAGATTTGTATAACAGCACTGTGGACGCATGTAACCAGACCACTGTCTGATGTGCTGCCACAGTGCTCCGACATAGTTTCCAGTGATTCTGTTTATTACGTATGGCTGACTGCGGTGCATCGAAAGCACTGCATATTCTTTTCCACACTTGTGCCACTCCTAAGAACTTTCCTCAGCCATATTGGCTCTGACCACAGTTTGTTTCAGTAGAAGACATACACAGCATCCTGTGGTGAGAACTGTTCCAACTTGGATGATGGGGAGTCTTGGGGGAGCAAAGCAAAGCCTCAGGCAAATCAGTATTTTAAGTCCAAGTCAGGGAAGCAACAACAGGGTCTTGAACCAAAGGTGGCTTCCACTGGTCGAGTCTAAAGAAACTGAAGACATCAGAGATTTCAAACACTACCTGGAGGAAATGTAAAAGGCCATCCAGAACCTTTAAAAGAAATATGACTCATTCACTAACAGTTTAGTCTCGGTGGAGACTTCTGTGGCTGCAGTCAATGATAAAGTGGAGGTAGCAATAAAGTAGGCAGAGACCATGATGGGGGCTATGACTCCTGACTAGTAGAACATAAACCTCCAGTCTTGATTGGAATTGGTAGAAAACCAGGCAAGTGAGCAAAATTTGAGATTTGTGGGCATCCTGCAGGACATGAAGAGGAGACATTCCAGAGTAAATGGAAAGAACTACAGTACTGTGGAGCTAACAGTGGAACTTGGCTGTCGATGGGGTTCTGCTGCTTGACAGGGCCCACAGATTGTTTTGGAGTAAAGCCCAATCCCACTGTCCATACTACGCACATTCTTGGTGATATTCACATCTACAAAAATATGAGGCAAAGTATTTGCTAAAATCAGAAGGGCTGGAGAGTTACTGATTGAGGAGGTGATTGTGCAAGTATTTTCCAATATTAGCAATTCAATTGGGCAAAGGAGAAACACGTTTCACAGTGTGAAGGTGCAACTGCATAATATAGCATTCTGTTTGCTCTCTTAATGCTGACAAGGCTGCAGTTTGTGGTCGGAGGGAAAACGTACATCTTCACAGAACCTATGGAGGTATTTAAATGCACTGATAATATAATACTGTCAGGAGGGACCAAGAACAGGTTGGCCAGGAGGACAACATGGATGAATCAGACTAAATACATTGACATGTCACAAGGATCCCTGTTTTGTTAGAGTCAGAATCTAAAACTGGTCCAGATATCATGAGTAATCAAAATGGAATGTATTTAGTTATCAGAGTGTTTGGTTACCACTTTTGATGAGGAGAAGTCATACTAGATTTACTTATTTATTTATGTCTGTGGTAACCAGATAAGTGAACTGATTCAAGGACCGTTTTCAGTCATGACCCAGGACACAAAGTGAAAGGGAAAGCAAACAAGTAAACATAGCAAATGGTATACAGACATCAGTGACAACAGAAGGTTACACAGGATAGACATTCATCATACACGCAAAAACAGACAGTAGGAAACATTGCATATGGTATAAGGGTATCAGTTATCAAAGAGTTACATAGCTTAGACATTCACCATATAGGCATCATGTAGACATGGTGCACAGGAAACATAGGGTCCACACCCTTGGGGTTGCAGAGGAGCTGGTGCTAGCATCATAAACAAAGTTACATAAAGTTAGTGATTTGAGAGACAGACAGGCAGGTTAAACTTGTCAACAAAGTCAGGAGATATATGCATGGGTACAGTTGAGCTAGAGAGTGTGGGAACAGGGGAGCCCAGATAGGGAGTGTAGTCAGAAACCCTGTTACCACCCAGGAAGGGCTAGGACAGGGCCCGTGTGCTAGCATGATCTTGAGGGAAGTTGCAAGTAGATTCTTCCAGCAGCCAGGCCTTCAGGTTAGCTTTGAAGGACATGTGGGATGAGGATTGGCAAATGGACAGAGGGAGCCTATTTCAAAGGGAGGGGGGCAGTGACAGAGAAGGCCTTACTGCCCATCACTGAGGTGACACGAGGGATCTCCAGGGTAGGGGCGGAGGAGGCCCTAAGGGTCCTGGAAACTGCCCTACTAGTAAGCAGTGGAGCATAAGGGATGACTGGTTGCTTCTAAGCGCATTGTCCACGGGACAGCCTAGGGCATAGTCAAAACAGGCCTGTATAGGTGGCCACACCAGTGTTTGATAAAGTGTGCAGTGGTGGGTAGAATAGAGGGCTTTGAGAACAAAACGACATATGGCATTATGTGTAGTGTTACGGCGGGAGTGTAGTGTTGCAGACATGAAGGAGCAGATGGGGGCGCAGTAGTCTAGGAGTGGCAGGAGGTTGCCTTGGGCAACAGCTAGGTGAGCCTCTGCTGTTAGCAGCTGGTGAACCCGGTAAGCCGCACCTAGCTTTTTGTGTATTTTATTTACAGTCAGATTTATATGCTCCCTGTAAGTGAGGGAAGGATCAAGAGTAACACCTAAGTATTTAAAAGAGGTGATCGTCTCAAGGGGGGGCCTGCAGGTGTCTGTACAGAGAGGGAGGAATTTGAATTGGTGACCTTGTTGAGGAAAAGCTTGGAGCCGAAAAGCATGGCCCTTGTCTTGTTTTCATTGGCAAGGAGTTTGAGAGAGGAGCCAGTTTTGAGCCACGCAGTAGTCGAGAGTGAGGGTGGTGGAGATGGATTCCAGGGATTTGTCACTATGGTACAGAACTAAGTTGTCAGCACAAAGGAGTGCATTGCAGTTTAGACAGTCAGCAAGGAGGGCATTGATAAACATGGAAAAGAGGAGGGGGCCAAGAATGGACCCCCATGGAACTCCAATGTGAGTAAGAAGGGAAGCAGAGGCAACTTTGCCTGAGTACAGATTGGGACCTATTTGTAAGGTAGCTATGGAACCAGGCAGCAATTCCGGGAGAGCAACCAAAATGTTGGAGGGTGGAGTGGTCAACAAGATCAAAGGCCTTTGACAAATCGATGAACACTGCGCCTGTGGCCTTATCCATGTCCATGTTTCTAAGGACATGGTTTGAGAAGAGTGCAGGGGCAGATGAGGTACTGTGGTGCTTGCAGAAGCCATGCTGGAGGAGCCACAGAAGATTGTACTTATCTAGTTGCGCTGATAGCTGGGAATGCACAACTTTTTCGAGCAATTTACTTAGGTGCAGGAGCAAGGAAATTGGTCTGTAGTTCTCCGGAGCAAGGGGTCACCTACTTTAAAGATGGGAATTACATTAGCATGTTTCCAGGTGTCAGGCACAGTGGATGTTGATAGAGCAAGATTAATAATGTGGGTTACTGGTCCGACAATAGCTGAAGCTATACTTCTTAAAAATGGGGGGTAGAGCCCATTGCTTCCAGGGCTACCCCTGGTTGGGAGAGTTTTCAGGAGTTTTATAGTGATCCTAGGACTAATGGTCTTAAAGAAGAAAGGGGAACAGAAGCAGTAGCATTTGGAGAGTCGGGGCAGTGAGCACTACTCTTTTGACCAGGTGGACGGTGAGCAGGAACTTACTAAGGTAAGGAGTTAGGTCACTGAACATGGAGTTAAAAACATCAGCAATCACAACTGGGTCATCTATGGAGCCTGACGCAGGATTTAAGCTGAGTTACTTGTTTACAAAATTTGGGATTTAGTACAGACCCGACTGTGGCCCAAAAGTTGCGAGGGTTTCCAAGGTTAGTTTTTGAAGTGCTAGGAAATACTTCTGCTTTAGTGACTTGGCAGTATGTTCACAAACATTGCACAGTTGTCTGTAGGAGTTCCACAGTTGGGAGTATGGGGATGCTTTGAAGGCTCTCCACTTTGTGTCCCTGTCTTTCATTAATGTCAGCAGCTGTTTGGTTAGCCAACGTGTATTACCACCCCTACCCCTTCCTGTTGTGATGGGGAAATGCTTGTCTTGGAGTTAACAAAGGGTGTCTGTAAAGGACTTGACAGCAGAGGACACATTATCCATCTTGTATAGGGGAGACCAGTTTATGGACATTGCATCCCCTATCACAGAGGCATGGCTGTGGGTAGTAAATTTCCTAAAGGACAGGAGTTTTGGGTGGAGGATAGGCTGTTTTGGTATTCATGACAATATAAGTGCCGGGTATGGTCGCTGATTGAGTCGGATGCGGTGCCTGCTTGAAGGACTAGAGCGGTCTGATTTGTGATGATCCAATCAAGGATTGAGTGGTTTGGGGTATGGGGTTTGTATCTGGTAATGGGGGAGATAACTTGCTCCAGGTTATGGGATTTCAGCAAGGCTGCATAGTCAGGTTCAGGGCAGCTGCCCAGTTGAGGTTAAAGTCACCGAGTAGGATACAGTCTCTCTGTGGGGTGGTACATGCTACGCCAGAGAGAAAACTGGACAGACCCTGGATGCTACTCGGAGGAGGGGTTGTAACAGCAGCCTACATAAAGTTTTTTTGACGCACTGATGGTCAACTTGGTAATAATCCACTCACTTAAGGAGGTGGGGGCCGAGCAACCAACAGTGGTGACAGAGATGTGGTCCCGAAGGTACAGAGCAATGCCCTCACCTCTTTTCCTGCCTGGCCTATCTAGTCACAAGAGGGAGTAACCTTGGAGCTGATAACAGGCATCATTATGGTGTGACTTTAGCCATGTCTCAGAAAGAGCCAGTACATGGGGCTTGTATAAGGACACCCAGGCCTCAATCTCAGTGAATTTGGACGGGAGGCTACGTACATTTAGGTGGGCGATTTTGATGACAGTGTGTCTAATCCATGTGACGTCAGTGTGGTCAATATGAATGTTTGTAGGGCCTGGGTTAATTTCGATGTCACCGGCAAAGAGAGCTAGGAGAACGAGGGACAGAAGGGGGCAGGTAGAGGGGAGCCATTGTGATACTTGCACAGTAGTTGAGGAGACAAGATGGCCAAGTAATCTACGCTCAGAGAAAATGGTGTTGGGGAAAACTATTGAACTTTTTAACGCAAATGAATGTGACTGTAACATGGAAGTTTTACCATCTATGTCACACCAGTAACAATGGATCAGCCTGCAAAATTTTCCAGGCTTTTTGTTTGTGGCACTGCCTGCTTGAGTTGCAGACTGCTGGGAGGCAGTACAGCATAGAGGTTAAGAACACTGAGCTGCAAACCTGGAGATTTAGGTTTGAACCCCACAGCCAACACTTGCATACTGTGTGACACTGAGCCTGTCACTTAACTTCCCTGTGCTCCCAGGATGCACCTGGAAACAAGCCTCGACTTAGTGTGCCTTTACTGGCCAAAAATTGTAAAATAAATAAACAAATACAAAATAAAACATATTATAAGATTTCTGGATCTTGTTGGTCCTGGTTTTCAAACTTTGATCTCTGCACTCAAATCTTTGTATGTTACAGTGTTGCATTCACTGCTTATATATGCTGTTTGCTATGTTTCTGCAGTATTTTCACAATCAGTGTGCCAAATGGTGCACCATTCACTCCGCAGGGCTGAGGCCTTTGGTTCTTCTCTGTTTATACTCTGTTGCATTAGGCATCGGGGGAATGTTTTGTGTAATCTTTCACAGAGATGCAAAGGATTTTGAAATAAAAGGCTACGGTGACTGCACATTTGTTTACACACAGGGAGGTTTCAGGCCATGACTAATAGAGAAAAACATTACAGTCATTATCTTGGAATCCTAGTAATGAAGGACCCATGTTGGGGCTGATAAAAGCTTGATTAATTTGTATGAACAGGAAGGGTGAGAGTTGAAAGGAGAGGAGAGAGTAAGCATACAGAGAAACAGGAGAGGGGACACAAAATAACACATGATAGGAGTGGTGCAGTGCAATGGCCGTGGGACAGCAGTGTTCCGGGAAACATTCTGGAGGCTGCGATGCTGCCCTATTTGCAGGCACCTCTCTGGTCTGAGGGAGGAGGTTGCCCATCTCCAGGCTGACCTGGCTAAGATTCATGAAACCTCCTCCCCCACCCAGGGACCACAAGGGCCAATGCCACTCCTTCAGAGGTTTCCAAGAAAGAGGAGAGGCTGGACCAGGGTGGGCTCAGGGAGGGGGAGAGTGGTGGAACAGAGTTGCATCCCTCCAGCTGTACCTCTCCACAATTCATTCACTCTTCTGGTGGATAGTGGTTCCTCTATGGAGGCACCTGCAGTGGAGACCAAGGAGGATGCTGGGAACCTTCACAAAGGAGACCCACAGGAGGGTGGCATGGGACCCCACAGGGGAAGAAAACAACTCCTGGTGGGGGGCTCAATCATTAGGGAGGTAGAAATGGGGGAGGAAGGGGACGTAAGGTGCCTGCCTGGTGCCACAGCTTGAAGGGACAGGAAGCGAATCCTCAG
This sequence comes from Neoceratodus forsteri, assembly GCA_016271365.2. Lineage (NCBI taxonomy): Eukaryota > Metazoa > Chordata > Ceratodontiformes > Ceratodontidae > Neoceratodus > Neoceratodus forsteri. Next base: position 123,558,502 of record CM057452.1, read on the forward strand.
GATCATGAGAGCAGCTGCACGAGGGAGGGAGCTGGATGTCATTGTCCACTTAGGGACAAATGACCTGGCTAGGAATGGGATCAGAGCAGTGCAAGAGGAGTTTGTAGAGTTGGGAAGGGGCCTTAGACATGTAGCGCATATGGTAACCTTCTCGGAGGTGCTGCCTGTCTATGGCAAGCGTGATGCTAGGGTACTCCTCACCAGGGAATTCAATAAATGGTTGAAAAACTGGTGTGGAGCTCAGGGTTTTGGCTTCATTGGGGACTGGGGAGCCACCTGGAGGGATGCAGACCTATACTGGTGCGATGGTCTGCATCTTTCCAGGGGGGAACCAGGATCCTAGGTGAGAGGTTAAATGCTTCATTGGCAAGCATTTAAACTAGCCAAGGGGGGAGGCACTGAAAAGGAGCAGAGAAATCCCAGCCTCCCCCCACAAAACATGGTAATTAGTGAGGTAAACACCAAGGTACAGAAGTCATTAGGGAGAAGGACAGAGGTAAATGTAAAAAAAAAGGCAAAGGCAGTAAAGGACAGGAATGGGGCTAAAAGGGGTAAGGCTATCAAAAAGTGGAGGGTGATGAGTACCAATGCCCGTAGTCTATGTAACGAGCTCCCTGAACTAGTGGCCTTGATGGAAGAGGGTTGCCTGGATATTGTGGCAGTCACAGAAACATGGTACACAGAGAACCATGACTGGGATGTCAACATACCAGGATACACAATCTACAGGAGGGATAGGGAGGGTAAAAGAGGAGGAGGAGTAGAGCTACTCCTGGGTCACCCTGGAGACAGGAAATGGCACCACAATCCGCATGGGGGTTGCATACAGACCCCCATCTCAGGGGGAGGGAATGGACAAGGAAATGATAGAAGGCTTCCTTAGAATGGCAGAAAAAGGGGAGCTATTGTTGATGGGGCACCTGAATATGCCAGATGTTAACTGGAGCACCTTTGCTGCAGGCACATCCAAAAGCATGGTCATTCTTGATGCCCTACAGGGGGGGCATGCCTCAGACAGCTAATATTGGAATCCACTCGGGAGGGAGCAATCTTAGACCTGGTACTCTCAAATGGGGATGGAGAAAGAATCTCAGGTTTAGAAGTGGGTAGCCATCTGGGAACAAGCAACCACCAAACAGTGTGGTTCACGATAAACACAGCCATACAATCAAGCCATACAAAAGCAAGAGTATTGGACTTTAGGAGGGCTGACTTTGGGAAAATGAGAGAGAGTGCCTCAGAAAAGCACTAGCAAACAGGCAAGAAAGAGGGGTGGAGGAACAATGGGGAGTAATCAAAACAGCCATCACAGAGGCAACAAGCCTTTGTGTAAAGCAAATCAACGAAAAACAATGAAGGAAAAAAATGCTATGGTTCTCAAAAGAGGTGGCAGGGAAGGTTAAGGAGAAAAGGATAGCATTCAGAAAATATAAGGGAACACAGAAGGAGCAGGACAGAGAACTTTATCGGTTAAAGCAGAAAGAGGCTGGGAAGGCAGTCAGAATAGCAAAGGCTCAAACTGAGGAAAGGATAGCCAACTCTGTTAAGAAGGGGGGATAAGACCTTTTATAGGTACATTAGGGAGTGAAGAAAGACCAAAGGAGGGATACTGAGGCTTAATAAAGGGAAGGGAATGTGGGTAGAGGGTGACAGTGAAAAAGCAAGGATTCTGAACAAATATTTCTGCTCAGTATTCACAAAGGAAGAGGAGGGGGAGGTACCTAAACCAAACAAGAGAAACACTCTGAAGACGGGGGTCGATACCAGTCCATTTACAGAAGAAAGGGTTTTCTGAAAGTACTAATAAAACTGAAGGTGGACAAAGCAATGGGGCCTGATGGGATTCACCCACGAATTCTAAAGGAACTAAGGGTAGAACTAGTGACACCGCTGACTACTCTCTTTAACAAATCATGGGAGGATGGGGTGGTACCTGAGGACTGGAGGAGGGCGGATGTGGTTCCTCTTCACAAAAGTGGGAGTAGGACAGATGCAGGAAACTACAGACCAGTTAGTTTGACCTCAGTGGTAGGGAAAATGATTGAATCACTTCTGAAGGAAAGAATTGTTGAGTACCTAGAGGCCAGTGGGGCACAGAACCCAAGGCAGCATGGATTCATGATGGGAAGGTCGTGTCAGACGAATCTAATAGATTTCTTTGACTGGGTGACCAAGTAGTAGACCAGGGAGGGGCTGTGGACATGGCCTACCTAGATTTTAGCAAGGTATTTGATACAGTCCCACACAAAAGATTAATACACAAGTTAGCCAGCCTTGGAGTGGGTCCCAAGGTGGTAGCCTGGATAAAAAACTTGGCTAGACAACAGGACGCAAAGGGTAGTAGTAAATGGAGTCCACAGTGAAGAAAGGAGGGTTACTAGCGGGGTACCGCAGGGTTCAGTACTAGGACTTATAATGTCTTTATAAGTGACATTGCAGAGGAACTGGAAGGAAAAGTATGTCTCTTTGCAGACGACACAAAGATCTGCAACAGGGCTGATATACAAGATGGAGTGGAAAGGATGAGAAGGGACTCAGATTCAATGCAAAGAAGTGCAAGTTAATGCACCTGGGAAACAAAAACCCAGGGGAAGTGTACACAATGGGGGGTGAGATACTGACAACAGTAAAAATGGAAAGGGACCTGGGGGTAATTATATCAGATGACCTAAAGGTGGGTAAGCAATGTGAGAAGGCAGTAAGGAAGGCTGGGGGGATACTGGGATGTATAGGGAGAGGAATCAATAATAGAAAACAGGAAGTTGTTATCCCTCTGTACAGACAGTTGGTGAGACCCCATTTGGAGTACTGTGTGCAGTTCTGGAGACCCCATCTCCGCAAAGACATAGACAGAGTGGAGGCTGTCCACAGAAGAGCAACAAAATGGTGCAGGGTCTGCACCAGAAGATATACAAGAAAAAGACCAAAGGAGCTTAATATGTATACCCTTGAGGAAAGAAGGAGAGAGGGACATGATAGAAACTTTCAAGTACCTCAAGGAAATCAACAAAGTCCAAGAGGGTAGCATCTTTCAGAAAAAGAGATGTGCAAGAACAAGGGGGCACAATTTGAAGATAGAGGGGGGATGGCTCAGAGGTAATGTGAGGAAGTATTTTTTCATGAGAGGGTTGTGGATGCATGGAACAGCCTCCCTGAGGAGGTCGTGGAGTCAAGAACAGTGGGGGAATTCAAGAATGCATGGGACAGACATAAGGCAGTCCTAGTGGGGGTTAGGAGGAAGTAAGCTGTTGGTTAACTAGGATCTGCAGCTTATCTGTTAGGTAGGAAAATGGGCAGACTAGGTGGGCCAAGTGGTCCTTATCTGCTGTCACATTCTATGTTTCTATGTATGGTAATAATGCCCTACTGCATAACCCATGTGGGGTAAGTGATACCAAAGTGTTGTATGTCTATGGACAATGAGGGCTGGGTGTCGCTGCTTAAGGCTTCAAGTGCTGACGACCATAGGAGAAACACAGACAGAAAATGGCCCCGACATCTGAGGTGAAGGACCCTGGTACATCCAGGCCTAATTTATCTGTCACGCTACTGCTTGACACGACATGGAATTCAGGGGTATATCCCCACCAGCCTCTGACCCTGCCTGGGGGGACAACACAATGGCTGTGTGGAGGAGGCAGTCAAGACATAAAGATGTGGGTAAGTCAATGTGTGCCGTAGGAGTCCAGAGAGTGGGTGATGCAGATGGAAGAGGGCATAATTTGTAAACAAAAAAACAAGTGGTGCTTTCCAAATCAGAGGCCTGTTGGAGGAGCACTGCATTCATTTTTTAAATACAAAAATAGAGCTTAAAACTTATTGTAAATCACTGTAACTTGGGTGATTTGCAAGGAGCTTATAGATGCTCCAGGAGATCTCTCTAGTAGTATAAGAATGTCATCTAGTGCCATTTCGGCAGGCAGACCTGCAGTTTCACTTCATGACCTTCATGACATTGCAGAGGGTCTGGAGGGAAAGGTATGCCTTTTTGCAGATGACACAAAGATTACTCTGTAACAGAGTTGATACACAAGTAGAAAGGATGAGAGGGACTTGACAAGGTTGGAGGAATGGTCAGACATATGGCAACTTAGATTCAATGCAAAGAAGTGCAAGTAATGCACCTGGGAAACAAAACCCGGAGAAGAGTACACAATAGCAGGGAGGTACTAACAACAACAAAAATGGAACAGGATTTGGGGGTGGTCATATCAGATGATCTAAAGGTTGGTAAGCAATGTGAGAAGTCAGTAGGGAGAGCCAGGGGGATACTAGGATGCATAGGAGGGGGCATCACAAGTAGAAAAAGGGAAGTGGTTATCCCTCTATACAGACAGTTGGTGAGACCCCATCTGGAGTACTGTGTGCAGTTTTGGAGACCCCATCTATGCAAGGACATAGACAGGATGGAAGCAGTCCAGAGGAGGGCAACTAAAATGGTGCAGGGTCTGCATCAGAAATCATATGAAGAGAGACCGAGATAACCAATATGTATACCCTTGATGAAAGGAGGGACAAGGGGACATAATAAACGTTCAAGTACCTCAAGGGAATCAACAAAGTCCAGGAGGGTAGCATCTTTCATAAAAAGAGATGTGTAAGAACAAGAGGGCACAATTTAAAGATAGAGGGGGGACGGCTCAGGGGTAATGTGAAGAAATTGTTTTTCATGGAGAGAGTGGTGGATGCATGGAACAGCCTTCCTGAGGAGGTCGTTGGGTCTAAAACAGTGGGCATAGCCGGTTTTAGGCACCAGCGAACCCTGCAGTTGCTGGGGGCTCCCTGCTAACTAGGGGCCCCAGCCAGATTCAGAGTACCACTTTAATTTCTTTTTAATTATTATTATTCATGTTGAATGTAAAACAGCACCAAAAAACATCCCTAGGCTCTGTGGAGCCTTTTCTTGTGGTGTTATAACATCATGAAATGATTTGCTAAGGTATGCCCTGTCCACTCAGAGGCTAATGAACAGACATTGATTGAATGGACAGTGGGACCCCAAAAACTAACATTGCTACCACTCCCTAAAAACACAAATATAACTGGTTGTATTGAAATAAAAATGTTGTGCATTCTGGACAAAGTAAAATATGAAGTATGTTGTGGATGAGGAAGGGCCCCATGACTTGTCTTGCTGGGGGCCCCCCACAACTCTAAAGCCAGCCCTGTGGGAGAATTCAAACATGCATGGGACAGACACAAGGCAATTATAGTGGGGGTGGCAGGAAGTAGGCTATTGGTTAACTAGAATCTGCAGCTTATCCAGTAGGTAGGGAAATGGGCAGACTGGGTGGGCCAAGTGGTCCTTATCTGCCGTCAAAGTCTATGTTTCTATGTTTCTATGTTAAGTAAGCATTAAACCATGACAGACCATGGTTCTACTGTGGAATTAATCCATGGTTGGTGAGTGCTTCCAACCACCCAGCCATGGATTAATTCTACAGTAGAACCATGGTCTGGAGTGGTTTAATTTAAATTCAATTCAATTTATTTGGAAAGCAAGACTGAGAGAAAATCTCTCTTTTACAATTGCATCCTTTAATACAAAAACATAAAGCACACATACATTAATGCTCTTGTAACATGGCAAGAGTATTCCCACTATTTAGAAATACACAGTTGTTTAACTCTTCTTCAATAATAAAGCAGACAGACGCACAGTTTGATTTGCAGTGTGATTCATGAAAGACATTTGTGCCAGCGTAGCGCTACTTACATATATTATGGGTGTCTTGGCTCAAGGAAATTACAGTTACGTAAGAACTTACCGGAAGAGTAGATCTTCGAGAGAGGTTCCTGCAGTAGGTCTGTATAGATAGGACTGCCCCCCGGTATCAGGACTGCACGGCAAACTTCTAGCTAGCAATACATAGTGGGGGACCGCCCCCAGCATATGACGGGATGTCAGCGTGACAGTATATAGGAGCAGTCCCCAGGCCTGCCCTTCAGTTCTCCCACTGGAAGATCCCTGTAAGGGTTACGGGATAAAGGAGCATAACTCCTAGAGCCCAGAACTGCTGGTAGTTGACCTGAAAAGGGATAGAAAACAGGAACTGGGGGAAGGTGGGAGGGAAAAAGTGACCTACTGCAGGAACCTCTCTTGAAGAGCTACTGTTATGGTAAGTTCTTACGTAACTGTAATATCTTACATCAAGAGGGTTCCTGCAGTAGGTCTTCACACACATAGGAAGGAATATCAAGCAGTCAAGAAAAAGAAAGTTGGAGTCTGATGTCCGCGTGGCGGAAATGTCTACCAACTAGAGAGCCTGTTAGGATAAGAGGCCTTGCAGGACAGCAAGTCCAAAACAGGCCCTACGCCTAAAGGCAATGTCCAGACTGTAATGCTTGGCGAAATTATGGACCAAAGACCAAGTAGCCGCGGCACAGATATCGGAAGCAAACACATTCTGTAAAACAGACGTCAAAGCAGCCATGCAATGAGTTGAGTGGCCTTTCGCTTCCCTCGGAAGGGGTTTCTTGTACTTCTGATAGCTGAACAAGATGCAATTAGCCAACCATTTGGACAGGCCCTGTTTAGAGATGGCCGTACCCTAACGTCTGGGTGTGAAAGCAACAAACAACTGGTCATACTTGCGCACCTCCTTGGTCCGAGAGATATAGTATCTCAAGATCCTGTGCACATCCAACATGTACAGAAGGTATTCCCCCCTACTGGAATATTCAGGAAAATAAACCTGCAGTTGAACATCTTGGTGCAACATAAATTCTGATACCACTTTCAGTAGAAAAGAAGGGTTAGTCTGCAGAGCCACCTGGTCTCTGTGGAAAATTAAATAAGGCTTCTTACAAACAAGGGCCTGAAGCTCTGAAATCCTTCGAGCTGAGGTAACAGCAACTAAAAAGAGCACTTTCCAGGACAAATAGTGCATGTTGCAACTTGCTGCCAGCTCAAAATGGGCAAAGTAAGTTTCTCTAAAATAAAATTCAAGTCCTGGGGGGAACCGGACAGTGGAACGGAGGTTTTAAGTGGAGGATACCCTTAAGAAAGATTTTTGAGACCTCCAACTGTGCGAGGGTTTTGCCATCCACCAGAAGGTGGTAGGTGGAAACAGCTGAAAGATGGACCTTCAGGGATGAATAACTGAGGCCTGAATCGGACAAGTGCAAGAGGTACTCAAGGACCTGGGGCACCAAGCAAAAAAAAGGGGCCCAGGCCCTTAGCCATGGCCCAAATGGTGAATCTATTCCACTTTATGGCATACATAGATCTAGTGGACTTTTTTGGGCCTCCACTAAGACCTCGGCGACTCACGAGGAGATGCCAAATCATGAGACCGCTACATCCAAAGGTGCCACGCATGCAAGTGGAGAGACCTGAGGCTTGGATGCACCAGGCTGCCCTGCTCCTGTGACAGATGGTCATGGAGGAGAGGAAGAGGTACTGGAGGTTCCAATGCCAGCTGCTATAGCACGGGGAACCAGATCTGCTGAGGCCAGAGGGGAGCTATGAGAATCATGCGAGTGCCCTCTGCTTGAAGCTTCAGCTGTACCTTCTGCAGAATTGGAAAGGAAGGGAAAGCGTACAGAAAACTCCCTGTCCAACAAAGAGATAGTGCGTCTTGCCAGAAAACACCATGCCCGGGAATGAGCAAGCAAAAGTTGGGTAGTTTTGCGTTGGATGGTGAGGCAAATAAATCTATTTCTGGCTGACCCCACTGATCAAAAAGATCTTCCACTGTCTCCTGCTTTAGTTCCCATTCGTGTGCCCAGACGACGGTGCAGCTGAGACTGTCCGCCAGGACATTGTTAACTCCCGGGACATGGACTGCTGTCAGAGACAGGCCATGCTGGACTGCCCAGTACCACACCCGCATCGCCTCCCTGCAGAGGGTGTAAGATCGGGTGCCTCCCTGTTTGTTTATGTACCAGACCGTGGCAGTGTTGTTGGTCTGGATTAGGAATGTTCCCAGTTGTAAGAGGGTCTGAAATGCCTGGGGAGTGTAGAGCACAGCTCTCCTCTCGAGAATGTTGATGTGCAAATGTTCCTCTTGTGGGGACCATCTACCTTGAGTTCGATGTCTCCTAGGTGGGCTCCCCAATCTTGACCCGAGGCATCTGTTGTGAGAGTCATGGAAGGAGATGGGGGATGAAAGGGCCCCCCCAAAGAGGTTGGACAGCTCCTGCCACCAGAGAAGATCCCTCTTCATACTGCTGGAGACCAGGACTCTGTGGTCCAGGTCTTCCGAATGTTGGTTCCACTGGACTCTGAGGGTCCACTGGGTCACCCTCATATGCAGTCTGGCCGATGGAACTGTGGGAATGGCAGCTGCCATTAATGCCAACAGGCGGAGGATGGAGTGGGCTGTGGTCCAACAAGAGTTGGATACAGATGAAGCTTGTTGAATCAGAGTTTCACCCAATCCAAAAAAGAAGGCCCTGCTCTGGACCATATCCAGCACCACTCCAGTGAATTGGAGGTGCTGAAAGGGTGAAAGCTGAAACTTGGGATAACTCACAGTGATGCCAAGCTGGGAAAAGAGGTCCAGGATGGTGGAGCAAGACTCCATCAGACTGTCCTGAGACGGGGACAACAACAGCCAGTCATCCAGGTATGGGAACACATAAATCCCCTTGCGGTGCAGGGCCACAGCCACCACCACCAGGCACTTGATAAAAACCAGAGGTGCCGAGGAAAGGCCAAAAGGGAGGGCCTTGAATTGATAGTGGTTCCCCTGGAAGGTGAACCGAAGAAAATGGTGGTGGGCCTGGAGGATAGGGATGTGCAGGTAAGCATCCTGCATGTCCGGCGAACACAGCCACTGGTTCTGTTGGAGCAGGGGTAAGGGTTAGTGTCGTCGAGGCACAGGTCAGGAAGAATAGAGAAAACCCAGGAGCAGCTGTAAAATTCCACAAAACTGTTTATTTGTAGTTGCAGTAACATAAAATAAAATAAACCTGTTCAGAATAACTATAAACAGAAGCAAAATAAAATCTCTTTCTTGTAAAGAAAAATTGCCTTGCAGCTCAGCTGAGCTGTTTATCCTGTTTTTTGTAAATTTCAGGAGCTGCTAGAACACTGAGAACTTCCTGAGGTCCCTACAGCCTTTGCATTCAAATAACCTCTGGCTTTTTACAGTTATCTCAAATTATAAATACACACACACACACAAATATATATATATATACACACATTTCAACAGTAACACCATATTTTCTAAACAAAAGTGATCCCATTATCAGTTTCATTTCCATATATTGATTTGCACATATTCTTAAATGTCCAGATCTAGATATGCAAGGAAGGGAAAAACAGAAAGCAAGAGAAAACAGAGAGACAGTGAGAGGCAAAGGATTGCGAGACTGTTTGGGTTGATCAAGTCCGAAGTCTCACAGTAAAAAGAAAGAATACAGATCCTTGCATTTAAATACTTTTTTTTTTTCAATTATTTAACCAGCAGTAGCACACTAAGCTGAAAGCTTGTTTACAGGTGTGACCTGGGAGCACATGGAAGTTAAGTGACTTGCTCAGGATCACACAGTATGCAAGTGAGGGCTGTGGGATTCAAACCCAGGTCTCCAGATTTGCAGCTCAGAGCCTTAAACCTCGGCGCTATACTGCCTCTCTGTTTCTCCAAAACAAATGGGACAGGGTCCTATTTTACCCTGTCAGAGTTAGCATGCGGAACCTCTTTTATTCCACAAAGAGGTTGAGCAGGCTGAGGTCCAGGATGGGCCTCGGATCACCCGTCTCTTTTGGCACCAGATAAAAATGGGAGTAATACCCCTTTTCTGCCTGCCTGAGAGGAACCGGCTCTATGGCTGACTTTGCTAATAGAGCTTTGATTTCCTGCTGAATGAGGTGCAGATGGCCTGACGAGTAGTGAGACCTGCCTGGAGGATTGGCGGTCAACTGTAGCAGAGTTCACTGCGAGGTCAGACGTATACAGGTCGATGGCAGGAAAGAACTGGAGGGCAGGCGTGGGGACCGCCCCCTATATACTGTCATGCTGACGTCCCATCATGTGATGCCGGGGGTGGTCCCCTGCTATATATTGCTAGCTAGAAGTTTGCCGTGTGGTCGTGATGTCAGGAAGCGCAGTCCTATCTGTGAGGACCTACTACAGGAACCCTCTTGATGTAAGATGAAACAATTCACTGTGAAGAGGAAGTCCTTACAATTACAAATATTCAGTTATTTCCAAAACATATCTTGTAAAAGTAAAGAAATCTTACTCACTACAGTGTGCATTTCCACTTCCTTACAGTTACAGCACTGCATTATGGGACTGCATGCATCATGCCACCTCATTAACATGCACGTTTTCACATGGCTACCTTTCTTTACACTATCTGCAGAAAACTGAATTCTGAAACAACAGGCTTCTACTGAGGTAATATTTTCAAGTAACTTAATTGTTTAACATTTACTAAACTTGCAGCATCAGAACACTGCTGCCACATTTCTAACTATGCTGCTTGAAAAACTAGGTTGCTGTAGTACAACCACACTGAGGACTGGTCCGATGCACCACAAAAATATTTAAAATGTACAGGACCATTTATAGTCAGATTTGGCATGTGAAAGGGGCTGAAAGTTGGCAGATTAGATGAAAACTGTTCTGGTGCGATGCTTGCTGAGGTTTCCCCTGGTAATTCTGTGACAGTGGCTGAACTGTCTTGCTGCTCTTCACTGCAATCTCTCCGTTTGCCGTTCCAGATCGGGATCACTTTTGGTAGGTCTTCTTGCTCTCTATTTTCTGTGTCAGCTACGTCTGTGCATATGGGAGGACTGACTGCACTTATTTTGATACATTGAGCGCTGTCGGGAGCAGAAGGCCAGGTATTTTTGCTGTTTCTTCAGCATTTCGAGCTGGTTTACATAGAATCTGTGACCATTTCTTGCGATCGGAACTTGCTGGAGACCAACAATTGCACAAGCTGATCTTACAATGATGCCCAGTTATGCTCACTATTTCCCTCGATGCTAGCCCGGCCTCAGATGACAAATGCACTGCTGTACTCTGAATTGAATGGTTAGTGTACCGATGGCTGAGCTCAGCACTAACAGAAATTTGTGCCATCATATTCAAGTAATTCCCGTAGGATGTTTGCTGTACCACACTTTCTCTGCATTTAGAGCTTTCTGAGTTTTTTCTTAGCATGCAAATAAAAAGAAGGGGCATTTTCAGGACAACGCTATATACGTACTCTTTATATAGCGCCACAGGACAGTTGGGATTGTCAGGTTGAGAAAAAAATAACACCACGCAATGCTTCAAGACTGGTTTAATTTATTTCATTGTGCTTTCATTAAAGGAGACTGTGAGATATTCTCTGCCACTTTCATACTTTGTACTGTGAAAGACTTTTGGGTTAATTTATTTAGGCCTTCTTGACCACGTCTTGTGTAACCCCTAGGTGGCGCTACCCCAAGGGCTACTACCCCTGCCTGCTTGGCTAGTAGCAGGTTAAGGGGCCTGAGTTCTGAAACGGGTGCCTCCACCCGGAGGTCAGAGTTGGTAGTGGTCAAGCTAAGCTGGGCACAGCCCTCCGGGACACTATAACCCCTCCTCTTTCCTTACTAGTGGCCAGAACAATACACAATAATCACTTTCACAATACCCCTGATACACCACACAAGTACCCACACTGTTTGCACTTACCACCAGGGTTTCCTCTGGCTCGGCCCTGGGGACCCCCTGTAAAACAAGGTTATACACAGCAAATAACAGCAGTACAGTACTCTTGCACAAACTGGAACCACAGTCAGGGTAAATGCAAAAAAGAGCTCTGATTTATTTGAGGGACTTGAACAAGGAAGGGGCATAATCAGGTTAATTTGCTTAAAGGCTGTATCAATCAAACAGTTATGCATGCACTTCAGGGTCCATAAACAGTCACACACTCGGGGTACCCAAATGGAGAATGGTGGGCTAGCCAGGAATGTTGCAGCTGGTTGGAGCCCTGTGATGGAAGAAAGCAACATGCACAACACATACTATTTGTAATCCGGAGCCGGAGGGCTCAGTTCGTGAAAAGAAAACAACAAGACAATCAGATGACTCACTTTTAGATTAGGCTGTTGTTGGAGGGAGCTTCCCTGATGATTACTCATGATACCCAAGACTGGACACAGGCTGGATGAAAATTGAGACAGCAGGTGGTTAATCTGGAGTGCCAGGAGAAGCAGGGCCCACACTATTTGCCGAGGTGTCATTCCTGTTGAAGCATGGAGCAGGGGGCTGATCCCCAGGCAGGTCTCTCGTCAGTGGTTTTCTCTGTGCAGTGGGGTAGTCTGGCAGGGCCAGCATGGCATGGCCCAGGCTGAATGGAGATGAATGCGTATTCAGTCCGATTAGGCTGGATAAAGCTTCCAGCAAGCAGAACACGGTTCTCACAGTGGGGAACCAAATCACGACCCACTTTCAATACACAGCACATTTACATGTGAGGAAATTCTACTGTACCAGGCAAACAGCTCTCCGGTCACGATCGCAAAGTCTCTGAACAAACCGGGGATTCAAAAGCGGCTGGAAATCCTGACAGGTCAATCGCATTCAGCAAAATCTTCGGTCTTTTTCAGGTATGAGCCTGGTAAAAAAATCAGTGGCTTACTTCGTTCTCACAAACTTAGATTTAGTCCGAAATAATTTTCTTCTCTCCCTCTCTCTGGGCAGCAGGCAGACATGCAGGCCACAACACAGGCCTTTCTACAGTTCTCCCACACAAAACTACTTAGACGGCTGCATGACTGTCTCAAGCTCTTACTTGCTCAGCTCCCAACTGAGATCTGACTGAAACAGCAGGCAGCTTGGGGATTTCCCTCAGATCCAAAAGGTTCGGTTGGCTGATTCGTCTGTCAGTCACACCAGGAGCTCCCCCTTCAGGTGCTAAAAGGTGCAAAAAGCCCAAAACTACAATTCCTACAGATTTTGACTCCAGACAGCTCCTGTAGTCCAGCTCCATTTTAGGTCCCACCAGTGCTGATTAGACCAATTTGCAGTCCAGGACCAAGATAGTGGAGATAAACAAAACAATCCTTGCTGCAAAGAAGGCAGATTATACAAACTACATTATCACTCTAAATGATTTTCAGCAAATAGTTACATCTTTTAACAGAGCTCCCTCTCAGATTACTTATGACTGCAATCCAGGCAGCTCTTAAAGAGACAGTACACAGAGGCTATACAGGCACTCTCTGGTAATCACATTTAAACTGTTAAAACGCAGGACAGCAGCCTGGCAGTGAGCACTAGGCAAGCTCGAGAAAGACCTTTCGGGAACCCCCATTAGTAGGGGGGTTACACTTGCAAACCCCAATTTCAGCTCAAACCAGAGTCCGCGAACAAGGCCATAGGCAGACTCTGGACTCAATTTCTGACATGTACAAATTTTCTGAAGGTCACTGTCACTGATACAAGGATGGTGTGTGGCAGTATCTTTTCCTTCTCGCCTATACTCTTTAATAACTGCCACAAAGACATTGTTAGGACTCTTGAATTCGGCATCTGTTGTGATATTTATATTTCTGTTCAATTCTACATTGTTTTTGTACCAGTTCAAGCCAGCACAGATTCCTATATACATGAGCATTTTGTACTCTGCCCCCGAGTTTCTGTGACTCACGGGCATTATTTTTCACTTGTTTACATTGAAACCCAGCTTCCATACCCTTGACTACTCCTTGAGTTTTGTTAGGTCTCTTCTCATCCTTTCCATCCCCCACCTCCGGAGCATCCTCCCTATAGCAGATTTTGGTGTCATCCGCAAAGAGTCAAGCCTCCCCCCCCAGCTCCTCCGCAATGTCATCTATAAAGACATTAAAGAGGACCGGCCCCAGCACTGATCCTGAGGCACCCTGCTGGTTATCCTCCCCTACTCAGAGTGAACTCTGTTTATCACCACCCTCTGTCACATATCCCCAACCCCCTGCATGGGATGTCTTTTGTACTTGCATACTTGTTTTGGTGCAGAGTACAACAACAGATAAACAACAAGACTCTGCTTGCTTGTGACCACATCCTGGAACATCACCTCCTTAAGTTTAATTATAAGCTTTCAATACCTTACAGGATGTGCTATTTAAATACAGATTCACTGATGATCTGTATGTAGATCATGGAAGATTTAAATGTTAATTGGGGGACCATTAGTCTTACTAATTGTCTAAAAGATTTCCAGGTTAAAGAGCGGCTGATGCCTCAAAGAAAACTTTGAAAAATATTTATTTTATTAATTCCAGTTTCAGATTTATACCTTTGAGTCTGGGACTCTTTTCCAAAGGTTTCATGTCAGTCAAATACAATATAGTAAAATATAATACAGGGCATAACAATACAGACTGAATCACACAGATGGTACAGATAATTACAATTAGTGTTACACCACCAAAAATAAAAACAAGAGGAACAGATTTGAGTTTCAGAGTACATTCGATCAGCAAACCGTTGGTGCGGTTAAAAGTCATTGTGAAGTTGCAAGGAGACAGGCTGGGAGGAATCCCTGTAGTCAGTGAAGTGGTAAGCAGCCAGAGGCTTTGGCAGGGTAAGACACAGAAGAAGTTCTGCCAGAGTAGGCTTTGTCGAACTAACATGGGGCACTGCAGTGTTGTGCATTGGGGAGGGAGTACGGGCGGGGGGTAAGAGGGGTAGGATGGATCAGGTAAAGAAGGGGAGAGAGAGGGGAATTGAGAGAGGGAGTAGAGGAGGATGAGAACAGTGAGGGGTTTCGGGGGTTGGGGGATCATGGTAGAGATTACAGGGGGCCATTGTTAGGTAGAGCATCGACAGACCTTTTCACGCTCTAGGTGGGACTGTAGCCCAGGTTTAAATTGGCTGACCGTGGTACACTCTATGAGGGTAGTAGGTAGCTCATTGAACAACCTGAGTCCCTGGTAGGAGAGAGAGATTTCTGAGCAAGCTTCTTGTGCTTAAAAGGCACCAGGAGCTCCCCTTTAGTTGCTCTTCTGGTTTGCTGAGTGGGCTGTGCAGCTCTGAATAGTCTGCAGGTCGATTCAGGCATAAGCCCTAATACTGCTTTTTTTACTAGCAGGGAGGTCTGGTATTGTACCCTGAGGTTGATGGGGAGCCAACTTGTATCACTGTATAGGGTACAGGTATGAGTCAGGTGGTCAGTCCCTACGGTCAATCGTCAGGCCTTATTTAGGAGAGTTCTTACTCTTTTTAGGGCGGTGTCAGAGCCAGACCCATAGATTGGCAGGACGTAGTCTATTGAAGATAAGACCGAGCTGCTTGTGGCTAGTTTCATGGCAGCAGGAGTCATTGAGTTTTTGTGGCAGTAGAGAACTTTCAGTTTTATATTTGCAGTTTTGACCACATGGTCTACATGAGTGGTGAAACTGAGTGTGCTGTCTAGGTGTCCTAGGTATTTGAATGTGCATACTTGTTTCATAAGATCTCCCTGGCGGCTCTGAGCTGCAAACCTGGAGACCTGGGTTTGAATCCCACAGCCCCCACTTGCATACTGTGTGACCCTGCTCAAGTCACTTAACTTCCCTGTGCTCTCAGGTCGCACCCAGAAACAAGCTTTGGCTTAGTGTGCCTTTCCTGGTTAAACAATTTCCCCCTTCCCTCATTTTTTTTCTGTGGTACAGTGAAGAGCATGCTTTTGTTTTTTTTTATGGTTGAGCATCAGCAGTTTGTTCTGAGTAAACCATGTGTCGAGCTTAAGGAAGCTTTCTTGCAGCTCATTTGTGATTGAGGATTGCTCTATGCCAGCTGCCAAAATGACGGCATTGTTGGCATATAGCACAATATGTGCCGGGCCGGCAGACAGAAGGGAATTTATAAAGAGGCTGAAAAGGGGTGGGCCTAGAATGGACCCTTGTGGGACTCCTAGACTCATTTTCTTAGGTTCAGAGTGTATGCCATTAATTCTGACACATTGTGAACTGCAGAAGGGATAACAGTCAAACCAAGTAACAGTGTCAGTGGACAGGCCTATTGACAGCAGGTGGTTTAAGAGAAACTGATGGTTAATAGTATCAAATGCTTCTGTGAGGTCTATAAAGACAGACCCCACTGCCATCCCTTTATCTAAGGCACCATAGAGTTGGAAGGTGTATTCGACCAGGGCAGTAAGGGTGGAGTGCTTTTTTCAGAAACCATGCTGTTTACAGAGTAGGCTGCACTTCTCCAAATACGCTGTGAGTTGGTCCGAGACAACCCTTTCAAGGGCTTTGGATGGGGGGGGGGGTGGAATAGAGATGGGCATATACCTGTAGTTAGCTGTGTTAGTTCTATCACCAGCTTTATAGACCAGGATGACAAATGCTGCCTTCTATCTGTCAGAGAACACACCTGATCTTGAGGAGACACTGCACACTTTTGTGAGTGGGTCAGCAACATGTCTAGTGTGAGGGCGTAATATAATAATTAGATACAATTCAGCTTACATTCTGTATATATTCTATATAGATTTATCCTCCCAATTATTTATTACTGAGGAAATTTGCACGAATATGTGCTCTGTAGCACTTAGAGTTCATCTGTCTCTATAGCTTACTCCCCACTTCAAGCCATAATCATGTGTTATGACATCACAATCTGTTGCCATGGAAGTAACTGTGATGTCACAAGCAGTGTATTATGACCTCAGGTAGGGAGAAAGCAGCAGGAATATATAAATGTTTCAGGAACAAATATCCTGTTTTCATGCAAATGACCTCGGTAAAAATTAATGAGCAGGAGAAATATGGAACTAATGTAAAATACAAGCTGGACATTATCCAAATATTATGTTTTGTTCAAATTCGCCTGAAGGCGTCAGCTGCTCTTTTACCTAGGTTTGATTCAACTTATTAATCAATCAACATGCATTAATTATAAAGATCTAACAGCATCTACAATAACTAATCTAATCATTAACCTACAGCTGCTCCAATATGCCCTCCTACCCTTTCCCCACCTCCCCCCAGCCCTCAGATCCCGTTCTAAGGGACAGAAATCACACTCCATCCTCTTGCTCCTATTTCTAAACCTTCTTCAGTCTGGTGACAAGGAATCCAACCATGGACTCTCCTCTCCGTCCTTCTACACCTCCCCAGCTGCCAAAGGCCTGAGCATTTTTCGTCTCAATGCTTTAAGCCTTCTTCCAAAACCCGACCTCCTGTCAGTCTGGAAAGCACTCTCTCAACATTCTCTGCATCTCAGAATCCTGGCCATCCTTCAGGATCCCAGACTCTAGCCTGTCCCTTCAAGACTGTCATCTCTTCAGGCAGGACAAGGGAAAATGTGTGTGTGGGTGGGGGTGTTGCCATTTACAGCTGTCAGAGTCTCTTTTGCACTGTGGTTGTCAGAGAGGTATTATCTCCCTCCATAAATTTCTCTTGGTCAGGCTATCATTCCCCTCCTTTGTGCCCATCTTCATTGGGGTCATCTATGCCTCACCAAGAATATCCTCCTCCTCCTCCCTGGTCAATTCCCTCTCTACCATCACCTCATCTTCCTCTGCTGATGAACATATCCTGCTAGGTGACTTCAGTGTCAACTGGCTCTTCTTGACCTCCAAGCCAACCATCCATAAAGTTAAGTTCTTAATCTCACACAGATTATCACCGATAACAATTTGGCTTAACCCCCACTCTCTCAATCGTTCCCTTCTGGACTGTGTTCTCTCCTCCCATCCCCACTGTACTGCTGCAGCAGGTACCTTGACAGATGCTTTCAGTGACCACTGTATGACATTCTGTATCAGGAAGATCCAGCGTACACCCTCCTCCCCGATACATCTGGACTAGATCCCTTCAGTCACTCAGCATCACTGCTCTCGAGTGACCTTGCTGCTGCAGACTGGACAGCCATACACTCTGCCACTGATACTGACATTGTCTTCTCTCTGTTTCACTCTAAATTCTCCTTGGTCTGGGGCTGTAACAGGGTTGAATAACACCCTGTCCCTTTTGTTATGTAGAACGAGTTAAAAGCAAGGCTCTGTTCTATCTTCTCCTTTTCTGTCTCTTGTCTGTCAGATTGCGCAATCAAATCTTCTTGTGAGACCTAGGAACTGATCACTCGGACATTCTCTCTGTTCTCCCCTCCTGCTATCTCTCTGCCTTCACTTGCTCTATTTGTTGCCATTTCTATCTTTTCTTCTTCCTTGCTTATCTGTGATTATAAAAATCTGTGTGAATCTACATGTGTGTAACCCCCTACAAATGAGGGTTCCCAAAAGGTCTTCCTGGAGCTTCCCTAAATGCTTACTGCCAGGCTGGTGTCCTGCGTTTTAGCAGTTTAAATGTGATTACCAGAGAGTGCCTGTATAGCCTCTGTGTACTGTCTCTTTAAGAGCTGCCTGGATTGCAGTCATAAGTAATCTGAGAGGGAGCTCTGTTGAAAGATGTAACTATTTGCTGAAAATCATTTAGAGTGATAATGATAATGTAGTTTGTCTAACCTGCCTTCTTTGCAGCAAGGACTGTTTTGTTTATCTCCACTATCTTGGTCCTGGACTGCTGAATTGGACCAATCAGTATTGGTGGGACCTAAAATGGAGCCGGACTACAGGAGCTGCCTGGAGTCAAAATCTGTAGGAATTGTAGTTTTGGGCTTTTGTCACCTTTTTGCACCTGAAGGGGGAGCCTTTGTTGTGACTGACAGACAGATCAGCCAACCAAACCCTTTGGATCTTGGGGAAATCCCAGACTGCTTTCAATTTTCAGTTAGTTCTGGGCTGAGAAGTGAAGAAATAACAGCTCAAGTGATTTGGGCAAGAGTTCTGTGTAGTTTTGCATGGGAGAACTATGAAAGGGCTGAGTTTTGGCCTGCATGTCTGCCTGCTGCCCCTGAGAGGGAGAGAAGAGAATTATTTCAGACTAAATCCAAGTTTGTGAGAATGAAGTAAGCCATTGATTTTTTACTAGGCTCATACCTGAAGAAGACTGAAGATTTTGCTGAATGCGATCGGCCTGTCAGGATTTCCAGCTGTTTTTGAATCCCCGGTTTGTGCAAAGACTTTGCGATCGTGACCGGAAAGCGGTTTGCCTGGTACAGTAGAATTTTCTTACATGTAAATCTGCTGTGAGTTGTTAGTGGGTCGTGATTTGGTTCCCCACTGTGTGAACTGTGTTCTACTTGCTGGAAGCTGTATCCAGGCCAAAACGGACTGTATCCGAATTTGTCTCCATTTGGCCAGGGCCTTGCCACACTGGCCCAGCCAGACTACCCACTGCACAGAGAAAGCCATCGATGACAGACCTGCCTGGGGATCAGCCCCTGCTCCACGCTTGAACAGGAACAATGCCTCGGCGATTCGTGTGGGCCCTGCTTCTCCTGGCACTCCAGATTAACCACCTGCTGTCTCGAATTTCATCCAGCCCGTGTTCAGTCTTGGGTATCGTGAGTAATCATCAGGGTAGCTCCCTACAACAACAGCCTGATCTAAAAGTGTGTCATCTGATTGTCTTGTTAATTTCTTTTCACGAACTGAGCCCTCCGGCTCCAGATTACAAATAGTGTGTGTTGCGCATGTTGTTTTCTTCCATCACAGGGCCCCAACCAGCTGCAATGTTCCTGGCTAGCCCATCATTCCCCATCTGGGTACCCAGAGTGTGTGACTGTTTATGGACCCTCAAGTGCATGCATAACTGTTTGATTGATACAGCCTTTAAGCAAATTAACCTGATTATGCCCCTCCCTTGTTCAAGTCCCTTAAATAAATCAGATCTAACTCTTTTTTGCATTTACCCTGACTGTGGTTCCAGCTTGTGCATGAGTACTGTACTGCTGTTATTTGCTGTGTATAACTTTGTTTTACAGGGGGTCCCCAGGGCCAGGCCAGAGGAAAGCCCTGCTGGTAAGTGCAAACAGTGTGGGTACTTGTGTGGTGTATCAGGGTTATTGTGAAAGTGATTATTGTGTATTGTTCCAGCCACTAGTAAGGAAAGAGGGGGGTTACAGTGTCCCGGAGGGCTGTGCCCAGCTTAGCTTGACCACTACCAACCCTGACCTCTGGGTGGAGGCACCCGTTTTCAGAACTCAGGCCCCTTAACCTGCTACTAGCCAAGCAGGCAGGGGTAAGGGCCCTTGGGATAGCGCCATCTCGGAATTACACGTGAAACTGGGATCCCTTGTTTTGAAAATGTATATAGTTATATTGTTGAAATGATTGCAAAAAGCTATTTGGAACTCGGAGGTTAACTTTGAGATGCAGTTCGACTTCCACAAACTCTTTTGCACAGCTGTCAACAGGAGATCAGTTCTAGGACACCATGTTCTATTTTGTTTCACCTGCAAGGAAAGAAACTGACAAAAATCTGATACATTTTGTCAGAAACAGGAGGAATCTTAACGAGATCAGGATGCAGAAGTTAACTGACAGATAAAGACTTCTTATAAAAAGGGCAATCTTTAGTTAGAGGGAAAGACTGAAATTTAGAATTAGAGATACTTTCAGATGAAGGACTTTGTTTTCTTTGTACTGTCTTTGTAAATAGCCATCTTGAACAATTTAATTTTTTTATTGTTATTGAAAATACTAAAATGCTATTTGCAAATTTTATAACTGCTCTTGGTTTTTCTATCCTTCTTGACCTTTGCCTTGACGACAGGGACAAGCACACCCCACTCAGAAAATCATGGATCAAAACTCATCACCCCCGCCCCTGAATTATCCCTGAAGTCACTGACCAGTGCAAGTCCAGAGATCTTGTCTGGGCACTTTTCAAATCATTTCACTCCCTTCCTGACCTCCTCACTTACAGAACTATCAGAAACTCCTCCACAAAGGCTGTCTGGGCTGCAAAATCACAATATTTCAAGGCTAACCTTTGGAACAACCTTAATGCTCCCTCAAAGTTCTGGAAGATAAATCACTCCCTCTTTGACCCTACAACCCAGTCTTCCCCACCAGTCCTTCGGGTAAATGGTTCACTACTGTCTGTCCCCTCCTCTGTTGCTGCTGACTTAAACACATTTTTCACTACTTGTGCTTTTCCTTCTGCTCACCCTCCACCATCCCTCCTCATGTTTCCTCTCCCTATCTTCCTCATCTTCTCACTTTATCCCTGTTACTACCCAGGAAACACTGACTGCCTTTTACCCTCTCAACCTATTCAAATCCAGCCCTGACTGACTGGATCCTGAACTACTCCTTATCTCCGCTCCTGCCACAGCATCTCCCCCAACTCGCCTACTCAACCTCTCCTTCTTCCTCAGTGTTGTCCCTCAGTCCCAGAAGTCTGCCAAAGTTCTTCCACTTCCCATGGAGGTGGGACCCTCCTTCCTCTCCTCTCTTGCCAAACTGCAGCAGAATCTTGTCTACACCAGACTCTCAGATTTCCTATTCTCCACCAATTTCCTCTCACCATTCCAGTCTGGCTTCCAGAAGCATCACTCCACTGTTTCCTCCCTGCTGTATGCAACTGATTCTATCCTCCAGATCTGGGGCATAGAAACATAGAATTTGACGGCAGATAAGGACCGCTTCGCCCATCTAGTCTGCCTATTTCCCTACCTAACAGATAAGCTGCAGATCCTAGTTAACCAACAGCTTACTTCCTCCTACCCCCCCACTAGAATTGCCTTATGTCTTTCGCATGCATTCTTGATTCCCCCCACTGTTTTTGACTCTACAACCTCCTCAGGAAGGCTGTTCCATGTATCCACAACCCTTTCTGTGAAAATACTTCCTCACATTACCTCTGAGCCGCCCCATCTATCTTCAAATTGTGCCCTTGTTTTTGCACATCTCTTTTTCTGAAAGATGCTACCCTCTTGGACTTTGTTGATTCCCTTGAGGTATTTGAACATTTCTATCATGTCCCCCCCTTTCCTCAAGGCTATACATCTTTAGTTCCTTTAGTCTTTCTTCATATGTCTTCTGATGCACACCCTGCATCATTTTGGTTGCCCTCCTCTGGACAGCCTCCACCCTGTCTATGTCTTTGCGGAGATGGAGTCTCCAGAACTGTACACAGTACTTCAGATGTGGTCTTACCAACTGTCTGTAGAGAGGGCCAACAACTTCCTGTTTTCTACTGGTGATGCCTCTCCCTATGCATTCCAGTATCCCCCCAGCCCTCCTTCTGCCTTCTCACATTGCCGGCCCACCTTTAGGTCATCTGATATGACTACCCCCAGGTCACTTTCCATTTTTGTTGTTGTCAGTATCTCACCCCCCACTGTATACTCTTCCCCTGGGTTTTTGTTTCCCAGGTGCATTACTTTGCACTTTTTTGCATTGAATCTAAGCTGCCATACGACTGACCATTCCTCCAACCTTGCTAAGTCCCTTTTCATCCTTTCCACCCCACCCTGTGTATCAACCCTGCTGCAGATCTTTGTGTCATCTACAAAGAGACATACTTTCCCTTTCAGTCCCTCTGCAATGTCACTTATAAAGAATTATAAAGGACCGGCCCCAGTACTGAACCCTGCGGTACCCCACTAGTAACCCTCCTTTCTTCACTGTGGACTCCATTTACTATTACACGCTGTGTCCTGTTGTCCAACCAGTGTTTTACCCAGGCTACCACCCTAGGACCCACTCCCAGGCTGGCTAATTTGTTTATTAATCTTTTGTGTGGGACTGTGTCAAATGCCTTGCTAAAGTCTAGGTAGGCCATGTCCACAGCCCCTCCCTGGTCTACTGCTTTGGTCACCCAGTCAAAGAAATCAATTAGATTTGTCTGACATGACCTTCCCGCTGTGAATCCATGCTGCCTTGGGTCCTGTGCCCCACTGGCCTCTAGGTACTCAACGATTCTTTCCTTCAGAAGTGATTCCATTATTTTCCCTACCACTGAGGTCAAACGGACAGGTCTGTAGTTTTCTGCCTCTATCTTGCTCCCACCTTTGTGAAGGGGAATCACATCCGCCCTCCTCCAGTCCTCAGGTACCACACCATCCTCCCATGATTTATTAAAAAGGGTAGTCAGTGGTGTTACTAGTTCTTCCCTTAGTTATTTTAGAAGTCTGGGGTGAATCCCATCAGGCCCCATTGCTTTATCCACCTTTAGTTTTAAGAGTTCTTTCAGAACACTTTCTTCTGTGAAAGGACTAATATCAACCCCCCTATCCAGAGTGCTTCTATTGACCGGATTAGGTATTTCCCCCTGCTTTTCCACTGTGAATATTGAGCAGAAGTATTCATTCAGTATCCCTGCTTTTTCACTGTCGCTCTCTGCCCAACCACCTTCCTCTTTGTTCAGCCTCAGTATCCCTGCCTTAGTCTGTCTTTGCTCCCTAATGTACCTATAAATGGTTTTATCCCCCTTCTTAACCAAGTTGGCTATCTTTTCCTTGGTTTGGGCCTTTGCTATTCTGACTGCCTTACCCGCTTCCTTCTGCTTTAACTGGTACAGTTCTCTGTCCTGCTCCTTCTGTGTTTCCTTATACTTCCTGAATGCTATATTTTTCTCCCTTACCTTCCCTGCCACTTCTTTTGAGAACCACAGTGTTTTTTTCTTTTGTTTTGATTTATTTGCTTCACATAAAGGCTTGCTGCCTCTGTGATGGCGGTTTTGATGTTTCCCCATTGTTGCTCCACCCCAGCTTCTTGCCTGTTTGCTAGTGCTTTTCTGAGGCACACTCCCATTTTGACAAAATCAGCCCTCCTGAAGTCCAGTACCTTCACTTTTGTGTGGCTTGACTCTACAGCTAAGTTTATCGTGAACCACACTGTTTGGTGGTCGCTTGTTCCCAGGTGGCTACCCACTTCAAGATCAGAGATCCTCTCTCTGTCCCCATTTGAGAGTACCAGGTCTAAGACTGCTCTCTCCCGAGTAAGTTCTAAAACTAGCTGCCTGAGGCATGCCCCCTGTAGGGCATCAAAAATGGTCCTGCTTTTGGATGTGGCTGCAGCAAAGGTGCTCCAGTCATCATCTGGCATATGCAGGTCCCCCATCAGCAATATCTCCCCTTTCTCTGCCATCCCAAGGATGCCTTCTATCATTTCCTTGTCCATTTCCTCCCCTGAGACGGGGGTCTGTATACAACCCCTGTGCAGATTGTGGAGCCATTTCCATTCTCCAGGGTGACCCACAGTGCCTCCTCTTCTCCCTGTTTACCCTTTAGTTCTGTTGCTTTGATCCCTTCCCTTACATAGAGAGCTACTCCTCCTCCTCTTCTTCCTTCCCTGTCCCTCCTGTAGACTGTGTACATATGTTGACATCCCAGTCATGGTTCTCTGTGTACCATGTTTCTGTGACAGCCACAATATCCAGGCATCCCTCTTCCATCAAGGCCACTATTTCAGGGAGCTTTTTACCTAGACTATGGGCATTGGTGCTCATTACCCTCCATTTTTTATGGCTTTATTTCTTTTTGCCCCATCCCTGTCCCTACTGCCTTTGTCTTTTTCTCAATTTACCCCTGTCCTTCTCCCTATCGACTGCTCTATCTTGGTGTTTACCTCACTAATTACCCTGATTTTGTGGGGGGGCGGGGCTAGGATTTCCCTTCTTCTCTTTAGTGCTTCCCCCCTTGGCTAGTTTAAATGCTTGCCATTGAAGCATTTAAACCTATCACCTAGGATCCTGGTTCCCCTCCAGAATAGATGCAGACCATCACGCCTATATAGGTCTGCATTCCTCCAGGCACAGCCCAAGTCCCCAATGAAGCCAAATCCCTGAGCTCTGCACTAGCTTTTCAACCAGTCATTGAATTCCATGGTGCAGAGTACCCTAGCCTCATCCATGCCATAGACAGGTAGCACTTCAGAGAAAGTTAACATGTATGCTACTTGTCTAAGGCCCCTCCCCAACTCCACAAACTCCTGTTGCACTGCTCTGATCCCCTTCTCAGCCAGGTCATTTGTCCCTAGGTGGACAATGACATCCAGCTCCCTCCCCCTTGCCACTGCTCCCACGATCCTGAGGATTCGTTTCCTGTCCCTCTGAGCCTTGGTGCCGGGCAGGCACTGCCCCACCTCCCTTTCCCCTCTCTCCCCCAGTTCTACCCCCCTAACAATTGAATCCCACACCAGGAGTTGTTTCCTTCCCCTGTGGGGACCAGGGCCACCCTCCTGTGGGTCTCCATTGTGGAGGTTCTCAGCATCCTCCTTGGTCTCCACTGCAGGTGCCTCCATAGAGGAACTCATGCTTCACCAGAGTGGCGAATGAACTGTGGAGAGGCACAACTGGAGGGATATGCCTCTGTTCCACCACCCTCACCCTCTGTGGTCCAACCACTCCTCTTTCTTGTCAATCTCTGAGGTAGTGGCGAAGGCCTGGGTGGTCCCTGGGTGGGGGAGCAGGTTTCCCGAATCCTTGCCAGGTCAGCATGGAGACAAACAACCTCCTCCCTCAGACTAGAGAGGTGCCTGCAAATAGGGCAGCAACGCAGTCTCCAGAATGTCTCCCAGAAGTCTGCTGCTCCACAGCCAGTGCATTGCACCACTCCCCACATGTCTGTGTCCCTTCCAGTTACAGATGCTTTTTTGTTTTTTGTTCTTATTTTAGTGTGTGCAAGCTTGTGAGTGTCTCTACCCCCTATGCAGTGTGTTGTGCCTTTAAGGATATGAACAGGTGTATGTTGTTAGCAGTTTGGGTAAGTGATGTCAGAGCCCCCATATAAGGAAGTTATGCGCTTGGGCGGGTGGGATGAGGAGAAGGGCGGGTGGGAATGAAACCTATGCCATCCATCTAGAAACAATCAACTACAACTCTTACCCTCCACCCCGGGAGTGCTCTTCCTTCCTTCCTTTCAGACACCTATTTCACAAAGGCTAAGTAACAGGTCTAGTCACAACTGATTGCAAATATCTCCCAGCTACAGTTCCTCCCTGACAAATTAAAGTTAAAACTAAGAAAATCCACCCAAAAAACAGAATCAATACTAGTTACTTACATAGGTCCAAAAAGTAATAATTCAGTTCAGCGTAGTCTAGAAAATAACCTCCTTGATTCAAGGAAGCTGTGGCTGCTTTCTCACTCTCTCTGTCTCAGTTGCAGCAGATAGAGACCACAAACAACTCCAGTTTATAAATCCTCAATTCAGCTAGGCCCCTTTCAGCTCCTCCCCTTAACAGACACCTATTTCACAAAGGCTAAGTAACAGGCGCATCACATCTGCCATCTTCACTGATCTGGCCAAGTCCTTTGACTCACTGTCTCACTGATTTCTCCTGGATAAGAGGTATTCTGCTGGTCTCTCAGCTCTTGTGGTGGATGGATTCCATTATTACCTCACATGTCATCTACAGCCAGTACAGGTTGGTAGCACCTTCTTCCCATCAAGGTGAGAGTCCCAGAGGGCTCAATTCTGGGTACCATTCTCTTCACTATCTTCTTTAATGACCTCCCCAAGACTAGTGCCAACTCACATAGCCACATGTATGCAGATGACACAGTCATCTATACCTCTGGTCCCTCCTCCTCCTCAGCCATGGAAGGTCTGCTCCAGCAAGACTTCCACAATGTTCTGCACTGGTTCCTATCAAACCTACTCCACGTGAACACACACATACAAAAAAACTGTCCATGATCTTTGGTACCTGCCAGAAACTGGCCAGACTCCTAACTCTGCCAATTTTCACTACCTTGGATGGCAACCATCTTGAAGTGGTCCAGTCCTTCAAGTACCACAGTGTGTAGCTAGACAGCAAGCTTGACTTCTCTTCCCACAATGATGCCATGCATGCAAAGCTCCACCCTAAACTTGGTGCCTTATACTGCAATGAAGACTGTCTGTCTCCAACGGTCTGCTGTGAGCCTGTTACCAAAATAGTGCTCCAGATCTCTGACTATGTGGACATGGTCTATGGCACCACCCGCTCCGCTTCCCTGGCCAGACAGTATACTCTTTGTAACTTCTTCTGCTGCTTTGCTACTAACTCCCCTCTTCGTACTCATTACTGCTCACTATACTCCTCCTTATCCCTTTTCCCTCTACTACGATATGGCCAGATCCATTGTACCTCATTCATTTCCAAATACTGGTTTGGATCCCTTCCCTCTTACCACCACTCCCTTATCCCCCTCCCTCTTACCTCTCTTCCCTCCTCTCCCTTATCCCCTCTGCTCCAGGGATCCTTGCATCTTCACCATTCCTCATCCCACTCCTCTGCTGGGCAATCAGCATTTTCCTATTGCTTCCCATCACTCTGGAACTGACTCGCCTCTTTCCTCCACTTTGCTGCTTCTCTGGTTCCTTCAAGCACCAGCTGAAACTCATTCCCTCCCCTCCTTGCTACTGTATTCCCCATCCCTGACTGCTCCCCTTGAAGTTGCCTTATACCTAGGTGGAAGTGTTGCTGAAATGATCATTTGTTGCCCCCTGCCTTGTTTGCTTATTTTGCCCTTATTCTTCCACTTACTCCTGTATTTAGCCATGTCTCTGAGTGCACTTTATTGTAACTGTAAAGCAGTGTCTTTGCTATGTATTACATATCCTCTGCTCCTTTCCCTTGGGTCACACCAGGAAACGAGACTCAGCTCAGTTTTCCCAGTCACCAATTTTCAAATAAATAACAATCAGTATAATTATAAGTTAAGTGGTATTCTGGATTGTTTCAGCCACCATTAGACTATCTTTTGTATTCATACCAAAGAAAAGTGTCCAGCCCCTAGCAAATATATTACTTATCTAAGGCTAAGGCAAGGAAGGAGCAGAACCTGGCCAAGGAAATTAGGAGAGGGAAAAAGGGGTTCTTTAGATACATTGGGGAAAGACGAAGGGTGAAGGGGCAGATTAGCAGGATTAAATCAGGGAACAGATGGGCACAAGACCCAGAGGAGCAGGCTGAGGTACTAAATGAGTACTTCACCTCAGTTTTTACAAGGGAAAATGGGGATGCTGCATCATACATGGGAGGAGACAGAGATAATGAGGAGGGGGCCCCTTACCAATCGGGCTGGTCTGGGGAGAGGGGGGATCACTGGCAGGTGGGGGAGGCTAAGCAGGGAGAAGAGGTACTGGAAGTGGAAATCACAGCAGAGAGTGAGGGAAGCCCTCAGCTCCCTTAAGACGGAGAAAGCACCGGGCCGGATAAATTACATCCTAGAGTGCTGAAGGAACTTGCAGATGTCCTGGCGAAACCCTGGCAGAGCTTTTCACCATCTCTCTGAGGACAGGTGGGTGCCCCAAGACTGGAAGGTGGCGCATGTAGTGCCTATCCACAAGGGGGATCAAGGGAGGTGGCAGGGAACTACAGGCCTGTCAGCCTGACATCAGTGGTGGGCAAGGTGATGGAGGGCATTGTCAAGGAGAGGCTGGGGGGGACCTGGATAAGTCAGGGTGCCTGGACGATAGACAGCATGGATTCATCCTGGGGAAATCGTGTCAGACAAACCTGGTGGAGTTCTATGACTGGGTGACAAGTGCCTTGGACCTGGGTAGACTAGTGGATGTCCTGTTTCTAGACTTCAGCAAGGCATTTGACTCTGTTCCTCACGTGGGCCTGTTGGATAAACTAGGAGAAATGGGGTGGGAAACCAGATGATCCGATGGATAGGCAACTGGCTCCAGGACCGACCCAGAGGGTCGTAGTTGGTGGGACAGTCTCTTCCCAAGGATGGTCATTAGTGGGTCCCACAGGATCAGTCCTGGGCCCCTTCTGTTCAACGCCTACGATCTGACATAAGGACAGGAATCAGAGTGAGATGAGTCTCTTTGCAGATGACTCGAAACTGGGGGTGGTGGTGGATGGGGAGGAGGGGAGGGTGGCCCTGCAGGGGGACCTGGAGGCTCTGGAAAGATGGTCTAGAAAGTGGAAGTTGAGGTTTAATGCAGTGAAATGCAAGGTACTCCACCTGGGGGCCAGAAACCCAGGCCAAGTGTACACCCTGGGGGGGGAAATACTACAGGTCTCAATGGCTGAGAGGGACCTGGGGGTGGTGGTGGATGTCAAGATGAACAACTCTGAGACTTGTAGGAGGGCAGCAGCCAAGGCCAACAGGATGCTGGGATGCATCACTAGGGGATCACCTCCAGAAGGAGGAAGTGATACTCCTCTGTATAACTGCTTGGTGAGGCTGCACCTGGAGTACTGCATGCAGTTTTGGAGGCCGCACTTAAAGAGGGACATTAACCTCCTGGAGAGGGTCCAGAGGGAGGGCAACCAAAATGATTTGGGGCTTGGGGACAGGACCTATGAGGAGAGGCTCAAGAGCTAAATATGTACACTTTGGAAGAGAGAAGGGACCGGGGACATGATAGAGGTCTTCAGGTACATGAAGAGGGTAAATAGGGAGGAACAGTGAGGGTGCTTCAAGGAAGGAGGAGGGGGCCACCAGAGGGCATGGGTGGAAGCTGGAGGGAAGATTCAGGGAGAAAGGAGGGAGGTGCTACTTCACTGAGAGGGTGGTAGAGCCATGGAATGCACTACCTAGGGGGCTGGTGGAGGCAGAGACAGTGGAGGGGTTCAAGAGGGGGTGGGACAGGTACAGGGGAAGGGTTCAGGAAGCAAAATCCAATGCAGCAAGAATATCCGGAACTGGGAAGGGAGAAGCCAGAGAAGGCGAGGGGGACAGCAAGGTCAGCACCCAGGGTGGGGACTGACCAAACGAGCAGACACGAAAGACCATTAGGCCTATTCTGCTGGCATTTTAGTATGTTAGTATGTTATCGAACACATAAAAATGGTAACTATATTACTTTTTAATTAGCTCTAAAGACTATGGGCAGGATTCACAAAAAGGATGCGCCGATACATCAAGATGTGCAGGGCATCCCCAACATGTATGTAAAGGCGATTCTGGCAGGGAAAACAATGCGCCGTGCAAACCCCGAGGCGCCTGCAATGATGTGTGGGTGTATTTGAGGGGCTGGTGGAAGGGGCATGCCCATGCATACCGGGCGATCCCCATTCACAGCCCTATTCTGTCGCGTGATCCCTGGGGCAAGTCCGAGAATGCGCCACAGAAGATAAGTCTAAATAAAACTAGGGACCACCAAGGCAGGTAGCCGTGACCGCAGGCAGCAGCACGGCAGCCATGCACATCCTGGCAGTCCAGTTCCCCCCCCAAGCCCTCGTACATGCTGCTCCGTGGCGTAGCACACACACTGACAACCTCCCCAAGCCCCAGTACATGCTTGCCCTCGTGGTATCACAGACACTGACAACCCCCAAACCTCGTAATGCGCCCACCGTGGCAGTGGAAGAAATGATGTACCCCTCCCAGCCCCAAGCTCCCATTGAAGCCGCTCTCCACCACGGCAGTCCGTTATGGAACAAACCCCCCCCAGGCACCCCAACCCATCCCTCTCCCTCCACCCCAGCAGGGTCCCACTGTCGTCGGGCAGCTCAGCCCACTCGCACATCACCACGGCTGCCCACCGACAGAGCTGTCTGATAATGACAGCTACTGTACAACCCGAAGGGAAGACCAGGATCATTTTTAAATTTAATCACATTAAAATTGAGGAAGTAATTAAAGAACTGAATAAAATAGATATACTGATGGCAGTGGGACAAGATAATATTCCATCCCTGCTATTGAAATATGCCACTCCTGTAATTTCAGTACTGTACCATTGACCTGTAGTTTCAATATACCCCTGACTATCGGTGAATTTCCAGTGGGGTGGAAGACGGACAAGGTATAAATCAGGATACATATCAGATACAGGGAATATGAATGAATGCATTGTATTATGTACTGTATAAGATAAGGCCTCCCTGAGGAGGCTTGCTACCAACTCATATCATGCATTGCTTTATCTACCAATTCTATAGGTCTTAACCGCTCATTAGGTAAGGCTCTGCCCTGTTTTAGCTACCAAATGTATAGGCATTAACCCGTGTTCATTGTACTTATACTCTGTATGATTGCTCACCCACATTTATTCTATGTATGTACTATATGAATGTCTATGTTTTATTCTGACGTGGAGCCTTTGGAAACGAGTCTATGACTCAAAGGGTTGTAATTCCGATTTCCTAAATAAATAAATTACCAGCCAATCTCCTTTCTTTCAAAAGTGTCCAAAATATTAGAGAGAATTGTTTGCCTTCAGATGAAATTGATTTTAATGTCCTAAGTAATTAATCGATCTGGGCTCCATTCAGAACACAGTACCTCTACAGTTTTAATGAAGGTGGTGGGTAACATCCAGGAGGCTCTGGACTTGAAAGTGTCTGTTGGGGCAATTTCTACTGATCTTTCTAAAGCCTTTGACACTTTGGACCATGGCACTCCTGTCCACGCTTAAAACACTGGGTTTGTTGTCCATACTCTTAAAATGTTTTACAGAATACATTAAAGCAGCAGTGCTATGAAAAAAAAAATTGTGCTTTTTTGACACTTTATTCTCTGTGCCTTGCTAATGATATATCTGGTACTCTTTGTTGCCGGCATTGTACTATCGCCGAGTAATTTGCTGTGTTATTCTCTGCTTTTGTTTACATTTCTGCCACTAAGCATGTTGCACTGGAACCCCCTCTGCTGCCAACTGCACATCTACAGTATATGACTTGCAAGGACATCGGGAATGGTCAGCAGAGGGTCCCTCTGCTGTTGTCAAAAGATGTGATGCAACCTGATTAAAAAGCGCAGCTGAAATTAATCAGCCGCCATATTTGTTGTGGCGCTACGACACTTCAAATAAATTGCAAATATCTAAAAAACTAAGGACGACTGGAAAAAAGACATTTGCAGGTATGGAGACTGGAACTTTGGCCGCATGCTTACAGCTGAAAACTGAATTTTGATAGGTCGCTTCCTGATTTCATAGTACTGCTGCTTTAAGGGGAGGCAGCAAATGGTTAATTTGGGAAGATTTGTCTCAGATGCAGCACGTGTTATTTCAGGGGTCTCTAAGAGGTCAGTTTTGGGGCTCTTGTTATTTAATGTCTACATACTGTAAATGACCTAATGCTTCATAATCCTGATATTAAATTACATTTGTATGCAATACATCAGGCGATTCTGTGAAACAAATAGAATTGGATTTGCAAATTGCATTTGCTCAGACACTGTCCTTATTTTTGTAGGAATAAATTAGTCCTAAATGCTAGAAATCTCAATTCTTACTATTCAAAGGAGTTTCCAATATTAATTTGTCTAAGGAATCTTTAACTACTGTAACAAGGAATAATGCAGCATTGCAACAGGTCCAGTCCTATAAATACTTAGGAATATGGCCAGATGACAGCTGTAAGTAGGACATTCATGAAGACAAAACTGTTTCAAATCTGGAAATTCTGTATGGAATTAAAAATGCTTGCCAATTGAATCACAAAAGTGAACTATTAATTCCATGATCATACCAGTGTTTGATTACTTTTTATGGTGGCATTGGGAGGAGAGTGGCAAAACTGATGTGATGTACAATAGGTTTGTCCACTTCATCCTTAATCCCCCCCCTCCCCCGTGGTGGACACACCATTGTCAGTTGTACTCAGAGTTCTGCTGGCTAAGATTAAATGACAGAAGAATAAGCATCTTGTTAATTTGATGTATTCATGTTACAAAGACAGTCCCCATTTATATGTAGAATATTTTAGAACTCAGCAAGTTAAAGAAGGGTTAAATCAATGCAAGGAGCGGAATATATATTACTCCCTTAGAAAACTAACATAGGAAGGAGATCAGTCCTTTATTGCCTGAGCCCAAAAGCTTGGAATTCAATTCCCTGCAATCTCAGACCAACAAAAGGGCCAGTGATTAAAAAAGATAAAATCATACTAATTATGTAAAGAAATATTACATAGAAACATAGAAGTTGATGGCAGATAAGGACCGCAAGGCCCATCCAGTCTGACCATTTCTTTTTCTACCTTATAAATGTGCCATCGGCCTTTGCTCTGTCAGTGGCCTATCTATTCATAGTCATTTGTATTGCTCCCTTGTGCCTATCCCATGCCTGTTTGAAGCCCTGCACTGTATTCATAGCCACCACTTCTTGTGGTAAGCGATTCCATGCATCCACCACCCTTTCTGTGAAAAAGAATTTCCTCACATTCCCCCTTAATCGGCCCCCCTCTAATCTCATTTGCCATGTTTCCCTAATTATGATGCAGGCGGACCATACATAAAGTATTTTTATCAAGACAGTCCAACTGTAAATGATAATTAGTCTCTAGATGTCATTTTAAAATGATTAGTATTTAGAGTAGTAATTTACTAAGGCATCCTTCTGGATTGCTATGTGCAGCATTTCTATTCAAACTATGAAACATGTATATAACATATAATTGCATTATGATAACCGTTCTATATTAATATGTTGTACTGTTTGATACATGTTTCGTTGCATACTATTTATTAATGTACATATCGTAACACTTTGCTCTAAGGACCCATTTGAAAATGAACATTGTGACCAGCAACAACAATCGGACACACTTGGTTATTACATACAACCCTGGTCTGCAGCCCCTATGAAATGAAAGACACCTTGAAATGTATTTTCCAGGAACCACCTTTACTATCTTTCAAACAATCACCTAACTTATCCAACCTGGCTCTTGGGAGCAAATTTATACCTGACCAAAGCAACAGAACACTAGGAAGCACTAAACCTTGCAACATTCCTAAATATAAAACATGAGCAGATTTCCACTTCAGACTTCATCAACACTCCCCGAAACAAGCAACTCAAAATACAGGGGAGTTATACACGTGGATCCTTGAATGCTGTCTGCTACATCCGGTGCAAGAAGTGCTGGTATACTTACCTTATCTGGAACTGCACTACACTGAGATGTAGTATCCGGTCAGCCTAAGCAACAGGAACATTAACTTGACGCTGCCACCTGGGCGATAGTACCCGACAGGAGTAAGGGCAGCGGATGTCATGGAATGCTACCTTACCCCGAGACATGTGCTAGGAAGGATGGCTGAATGAGGTTGCTGGCCGAGCTGCCCCGGTGGTATAGAGGGGAATACCACTGGTAGCTCGGCCAGCAAACTGCAACTGACCTGGGTTTTGGTCTGGGCACTGCAGTTTTACACACCGCACCCCCTGTAATGAATTACATTTTACTCTGGGGTCCACTCCTCCTCAGAATTGGATATTTTAGTCACGGGGGGTGTGGGTGGCAGAGACCCCCACATGGGGGGGTGAAGCCCCCCACATTTAACACTTAAATGAATGACATGCCTGAAAATCGTATGTCGGGCATGTCATTCATTCGGGGAGTAACATTTCGGGGCAGGAAACTCAGTATGCCGAGCGTTGGCATACCTAGTTTCGAGATTACATAGTATATCCGAAGTGCCCATATACAGAGCATGTGGGACAACTGGGCAACCCCTTCGACTCCAAATGAACTCACACAGGCATGACATAAAGGACAGAAAGACTGAAAAACCAGCAGGACATTTCTTTAAATCTGATCACTCCATCTCTGACCTCTCTGTCCTAGTTCTCAAAGGATATGTCAAAAATACACAAGAAAGGCAAGCTTATGACCTCAGGCCTGTTTATCTTCTGGACACTGAAAACAATGGACTCAATGTAGACCTCAGTTTCATGATCCATTACATAATTTAAACTGACAACTGCCTTTCTCTTGTTTCAGATGCATGTACATTTCCTGTGCATATATTTTATACACACTGTGTACTTTTAAAGTATGTGTTTATGCAGCACAGCTATACATAGAAGTACTTTTTGTTATTTCTGTCACACACACACACACACACACACACACACACACACACACACACACACACATATATACACAGTGGGTGGGATATTCAAAGGGGTTGCGCCTGGCACAACTGAGTTGCGCTGGCACAACCCGCATGATCTTTGTGCAGGATATTCAAATGGCTGCCAGGCGCAGTGCAATCCCGGCTTGGCCGGGGTGCAATGTAATCCTATGCGGGCGCAGATGGCAGCGTGTCCATGCATTCACGGCACATCCCAATATTCAGCCCGGATGTGCAGCACAAATGCCGGACAACCCTGCAGTGCGCTACGAGGGGACTCAAAGTTGAGCCCTGGAAAGGGAAAGGTGGGCTGCTGCTTATTGCAAGGTGCAACGGACAGCAGCGCCAGCCGTAAGTGGCCACCTGGCCACCCAGAACACCGTTTCCAAGCACACATACCCCCTGGTGGTCCAGTGGACCCCCCACCCACCTCATAAGCCCGATCGCAGGCTGTCGCAATAATGAGTAATTCCTGGTGGTCTAGAGCCCCCCCAAGCCTGATCGTGGGCTGTTGCAATACAGATTAAACCCTGGTGGGCTCGCGGTCTCTCCCTCGCCCGATCATGGGCTGATGTCCAGGCATACTAAATCCTGGTGGTCCAGTGGTGCCCCCCTCCCACCCACCCTGAGGCCCCGCCACCCAGCACCCCATCATCGGCGAGCGGCAGCACCCACCCTGCATACTGCCCGTCTGCCTGCCAAATGACAGCGTGCTGCATGTTCTGTACTCCCACTGGTCCAATGGGCGTACAGAACATACTATCGCTAGTCATTCGACAAGCGACCAGGTGGTATGCAGGGGCGGTGCTGCCAATGACGATGGCGAGGGGTGGCTGGTGGGCTTGGGCGTGGGTGGGTGGGGACAGGGTACCTTCTGGACCACCAGGGAATTAGTAAACTCCTGACATTTGCCTACGATCGGGCGGAGGTACCACTAGCCTACCAGGGATTAATCTTGATTTCACCAGCCCGCGATCGATCGATGCGAGAACGCTAGCCCACCAGGGATTAATCTTAATTTCACCAGCCTGTGATTGGGTATGGGGGGGGGGCCGCTAGCCCACCAGGGATTACTCTTAATTTCACCAGCCCACGATCGGGTGTAGGAGGGACAGGTAGACCACTAAGGATTAATCTTAATTTCAACAGCCCACGATCGGGCGTATGGGCGCGGGGGGAGGGCTGCAATAGCCCACCAGGGTGTCGATCCTAGACGGCAGCAGTTTGGCAGGGCACCAGGCGCAATTCACCAGGAATCAGCATCTCACATGCAAATGGGGCCATAATGACATGCAAATGTCCCCATTTGCACCATGCACGCATTTTGGCCTCATTTGCATGCCCCAGGCTGAATGTTGCTGTTGATGCACCCAGCGCACTTGCGCTGGCACATCCTCGTGCCCCCTTTCTGTGTCTTGCGCTGGTGCAGTGCCACTGCACCATGAGCAGTGTGTACGCCCTCCATGCCATATTCACTGGTGTGGCACCATTGAATATTGCCTGGTCCTGGCCCCGGCGCAGCCGAGTTGTGCTGTGCCCAGGCTTGCGCCATGGCCCGGTGCAGTATGAATATCTGGCGCAGTATGTTTTCAGGGAGGCTGTTAGAATATAAGCATTTAACAATTTATAGGCTTCCTGCTGTCACATTCCATCCATGGAGAGAAGGCTACATTTCTAAACTGATTTAGAACCAGTTCCTGCCTGAAATCTAACTCCTCTTGTGCTTGTGGATTGGAACGCCTATCTCTCTCCTTGTTTGCCCTCACTTAGACTGCTATTTCAAGCCCTCCCTACACACACAGAAGCTGCATTCACTGAGGCAGGATCCCTCCCTTCCAGAAACAGCAGAAACAGCCTTTCGACACAGTCCATCATGGCCTACTTACCTCCCTACTTTTTAGCCTAGGCCTGGCCGAAGGTCCTTGTGCTTGGGTAAAAAGTTACCTGTCCAATCAGTCACAGGCTGTAAAATCTCTAATGAACTCTCCGACTTCAAACCAGTTCTCTCGGGTGTACCACAGGAATCAATTCTTGGACTGCTCCTCTTTAGCCTGTTCTTTAACTCCCTCCCAGATATCTGCCAGGAAAAATAATCTTATACGCTGATGATGCTGTAATTCTCTCTTCCCACAAGGATCCAAACTCCCTGAAAAAAGCCTGCAACTTGCTCTAGTGTTGAAAGGTGGTTCCTGGATAGTAAACTTGTGCTAAACCACAATAAAACAAAAGCCATGCTCTTCTCCAATCACCAAAACAAAAATAGGCATACTCCACTCACCATACAAACCTCTGCAGAATTACACTGGACCAAGTAAATACTTTCAAATACCTTGGCATCACTTTTGACCAAGGGCTCACCTTGCAACCCACATTGACAACATCAAGTAAAACAGTGAACCAACGCCTTTGAATACTATTCAGAACCGACTAATTTCTAAATCAAGCGGCATTGAGAATAGCTATACAGAGTTCCATAATCTCAAACATTGACTATGGCCTTATTATTTATGGCTCAGCTACCTCCACTGCTCTCAAGTATCTCAATCACTCTAAATAAGGCCTGCCGACTCCCTCACGGGGGCTCAAAGACTGACTCCACGTGTGATCTGTACCTATGAATCAGGCTGGTTGAACCTATCAAATCATCTTATTTATCTCACCTGCACAATGGCAAAAAATCTATCTTGGGACTGACTCCATTATGTATTCAAAACCTACTCCGACTGAATCCTGGCTCAGACCCTCCACCAGATCTGAGCCAACCTTTCCTGGTTCCGAGATGCCGGACTGCACAGGGACAAAGATCTTTCGATACAGGGCCCCGACATGGTACAATGCACTTAGTCCACCTACTCTATCCTCAACCTCACTTGAAGCTTTCAAATCCATGCTCTATGCCCACCTCACCACCACTAGCAACTGTGATTGCACTAGATAAAGACTACTACTCCTCATGTCCATCCTCACATCTGAGGCCTCTTCCTCCTGACTAATGAACCCTCTGGTACCTCTACTACTTCCTGTCTCCCACCCAAACTCACTCCCCTTTTTCCTGTCCCCTCACTTACTCTCCCGCTCACCACCTTTCCCTCCTCTCTAGACTCCTTTGCGCCTAATGATCACCCTCTCCTGGAAGTTTCCTTAACCTCGAAATTGTCTACTCGCTTGAACCTGTTATAGCTTGTTTTTCTATGAAACTTAAAAACGTTACTGCCTTAAACTGTTAATAGCAAATTTATGATGTAACTTTCCTGTCTGGTTTTACCTGTAATGTGTATCGTGCTTTGTTAAATGTTCTTTGTGACGTGGAACCTTTGTAAAAGAGCCCTGGCTCAAAGGTATTAATTCCTAGACTAATAAACTAAACAGCCAGAGTTTTCAGCAGGGGCAAGAGAAGCAGGAAACAGGGCATCTTTACAACTGGGCTACACTTGGATTGTGTTAGCCCGTCAATGCCATGCATCGACTGCCCCACCCACCCCGGGCCGGCCTTTAATTTATTGGTGTGCAAGGTCACATGACCTGTCATGTGACTGTTGCAATCCAAATTTCTAAGTCCACACTTTTCTATTTGCAGGTTATACTATCTGGCCACTAGGAGGTGGTAGTAAGACACCTGTATTTTCTAGCTTCCACCTTAGTTCCATAACCCATCCTGACTAGCTTCACTCATTTTATAACTAAACCTGAGTGATCTAATGCAGTTTCTAATGCAGTTTCTCTAGGAAATTCTGACTTTCTCCAACCAGGTTTTGAACCCTCAACCTTTTGCACCAGAGGTGGTGGTGACATTAGCCACTTCGCCATCTTTGCAGTCTTGCTAAGGCTAATGCCAATGTAATACTTAGCCTAACAAAGACTACTACACTACATTACAGAGTTCCAGTGACATTCTTCTCACAGTTTCCAGGCTAGGAGTCCCACCCACGCATCTAGTAGTTAGCACGCATCCTCCAGGGTCCACCCCCCTGTGTCTGCTAGATACATCAGTCAGATACAAACAGCCGACAAGTGGGACAAATGGGGTGGACGGAGGAGCAGCAAAGGGTTTGGGGCACAAGGAATGTAAGGGAGTCTGGGCCGAGGATCGGCCCCCAGACTGCAAGGGTAGGCAGGATCTTTGGTCTGGCTGTGGGGTGCACTGGGTGTGGGTCAGCAATAGTGCTGGATATGGCATGGAGGATGGGTGGTTGCATGGTGTGTAGGCAGTTGGCACTGATCAAGGATGTGGTGTGGGGTTTGAGATGATCACTCGAACAGACAGAGGAGAGGGGTAGAGGTGGGGGGACTGGTGGGGGCATTTTGAGGGAGAAGGTTGGAACAGGGGTGGATGGGAAAATTCATTCGGAGCTGTGAGGGGCAGGGGAGCAGTAGGCA
The DNA here is from genome assembly GCA_016271365.2 of Neoceratodus forsteri. Classification (NCBI taxonomy): domain Eukaryota; kingdom Metazoa; phylum Chordata; order Ceratodontiformes; family Ceratodontidae; genus Neoceratodus; species Neoceratodus forsteri. The sequence goes on from CM057452.1 coordinate 123,597,395, forward strand.
GGCAGGGGCTGAAGACGGGTTGGAGGAGTACAAATGGGTACAAAGACAAGGAGGGTAGAGTAGAGAGGGGCAATTGGGATGCGTTGAAGGAGGATACCAGTGTTAGTAAAGGGCAGGAGCATGAGCAGGAGGGATGGCAGGTAGTTCGGGGCAAAGGTCCTATGACTGAATTTATGAGAAGAAAGGCAGGGATAAGCCCCTGTAGGGGTAGGACAGGTGGGGGGCATCGTGCACAAAAATAGGTTTGCTGCACTACAGTCCCAGGATAAGGAGGAGAGAAAGAAAGTTAGGGATAAAGGAGATCCATGGGGGCAGTCGGGGGAAAGCCTGTTAAAACCCACGGCAGAAGGGAAGATGGGAGTCCCCCTTCGAATACAGCATGGAAAAACTGCAAGCATAGAGATGACAGCATACAGGAGGAATCACCCCGGGACAGTCTCAACCCAAAGTGTGAAGTAAGGGTTAGCGAAACAGAGGAGGGGCCTAAGCAGCAGAGTAATGGGGTAAGGACCCAAACATTGGAAGTTTCAGACACTAAGCAGAACAAAGCAGGCCAGGAGGGTGGTTGGGGGGAAACAGGAACTCCTGCCACAAAACAGGGGATAGAGGGGCAGGGGGTAGACATGGAGCCGGTCACAAAGCAGGAGAGGCAGGGCAGGGCGGGGACATAGAGCCTGGGGTATGGGGGAGTGGAGATAGGAGTCAAACGGCTGGACTCAGGAGGGTGCAGAGTGTGGGAGTAGCTAAGGGGGTGGTCAAGACTAGGGAGGGAGCAGTGGGAGAGGGCGAAAGAAACAGCAGGGAAAACATGGTAGTGAAAGGCGCTGGGAAGCCAGTAGAAGAAAGGGGTAGTCTAAGGGGGGTGGAGGAAAGGATTTTGTTTGTTGGGGACTTCATTATTAAGAGTATTAGCTGGGGGAAAGGGCAAGGGCAGTAGGATCTGGATTGAATGCCTGCCGGGCATGACGGCAGCACAGGTCATTCATCACATCCCCTCCTGGGGAAATGAGCAGGATGAGAGGACCCACTTGTTGTTCCACCTGGGAACAAATGACTTCGCAGAAGACAGTTTATTAGAGGTGCAGGCAAGATTTGGAGCGCTAGTGAGGTTCTGCAGCAGTCTGAGGTTTAAATCGGGGGCTTTCTTGGAGGTACTGCCAATCCCAAGGGCTAGCTCTGAGAGGAGGCAGAGGACAGCAGAGTTTAACAGTTGGCTTGCCAGCCTGTGTGCCCAGAAAGGCTTTGGGTTGGTGGGGGATTGGGATGACAGCCTTTTTGCCCCGGATAGGTTGCACTTAAATAGGGAAGGTAAGGCAGTGCTAAAGTGTAAACTGGCAGAGTACATGGAGCACCACTACAATTTAAAGTAAATTGGGGGGGGGTTTACAGGTAGTGTCACGCCACAGGCATGGATCGACAAATCCCATAACCCAACGTCCGGGGCTATCACTTGTTGGACAGGGACAAGCATTTATTGCATAGCTGGTTGTCCCTGGACAACCAGCAAATGAAGGCAATTAAATTGTATTTTTTACCTGCATTTCATGCAGTTTGCCACTAGGGTCCATTCCTTCTACTTCTGCGACTCCGGGTTGTATATGTGATGTGGGTAGTGTCGGGAACGAGCGGTGAAATCACAGTGGCGGGACCATGAGCAACCAGTGCAGGAACCTGATCGGTGTGGCTGCAGCAGTTGCAGTGACAGCACGGGCAACAAATAGAAAGAGCTGCATTAAACTCCACCTTGTGTGCTGTGTCCAGTCAGGCAGGGGCAAGAGCAGACTGGCAGTGATGGCAGGCAAAACGCTTGGCGAGTTGACGCTTGCTGGTAACGGGAGTTGGTAGAGCGAGAGCGAGAAGTAGGGAGCAGCCAGAACCAGCAGTCGGAGCGAGAGCGGGCAGGGAAGAGGAGCAGAAGACAATGATTGTAAAGCTAACCTGTTAGCCATGGCAGTGAGTTGTGGGTTCTAAGGATAGGCAGTCATTCAAGGAGAAAGAGGTGCTCTGTTGCTGTTGAGGAGGCGGGGAAGCAAAGAATGTGTGCTGTGGTAGAGTCCTGGAATGCAGAGGAACGGCACAACATTTTTATGTTTTTGTGGCTGTTGGGAGTTCTGCATAAGTGTGTGTCACCAACCCCTGAAAAATAAATGAAAAAAATTATACATATATGTATATATAACAACTGAAACGGAGGGTGATTGACAATGGTGAGTTGGGGAGGGGAGAGGCGGGAGCAACGAGCAGGGGCACTCAAGCTGCTGATCAGCGAGGTCGTCATTAGCCATGAATACCTGCTGACTGCCCAATAAATCTGCTCCAAGAAAAGAACAAAATTAAAAGAAGAAAAAAAAAGTCTGTTCTTGTGGTGTGCTAGCTAGGAGGGACACTGTGTCTGATGTGTTGGGTAAGGGTGGGGCTGCTGGAGCCTGCCACGGGATAAAGAGTAATGTAAATTGTCAGGAGCAGGAACTAACTAACAAGAGTTGCGTCTCAGCTGGGCTATCCTAAGTAAATAAACAGGCCTACATCTAAAGTATTAATAATACAACACACCTCCTTGTACATTGTTGCTCCATAAGTTTGTTTTTATAAATTTCCCTTGAAATATAGCATTCCGATCACGGACTACCACTTGGAACACTGCGCTACCATTTTGTGCTAGGCCAGTTGTCCTGGACTAGCATGTAATTTTGAAATTTGTTGATCCCTGGCCACAGGGTAGATGATAAGTGCCCCCCCCCAAGAATGCAACACGCTGAGTTAGGGGAGCGGGTAGGCAAGTTAGTACAAGGGGAAGGAAAAAGGAGTCTGGAATTTGGAGGGCCATGTGTACCAATGCCAGGAGTTTAGGAAACAAGATCCTGGACCAGGCAGCGCTCATGGCTGAGGGTAACCTCGACATAGTGGGAATTACTGAAACTTGGTGTCACAATGGGCACGATTGGGACATGATAATACCAGGGTATACATTGTTTAGGAAGGACAGGGAGGACAGGAGAGGTGGGGGGGGTGTCACTTTATGTGAGGGAGGGGATCAAGGCAACAGAACTGCAGGGTAGATGGAGAAGGTGGAAGGTTTATGGGTTTCGCTGATCACAGGAAAGGGAGATGTGGTGCGCACTGGAGTAATATACAGGCCACCAGTGCAACAGATAATAGTAGATAAAATAAACGACAGACGAGATCATGAGGATGGCAAATAAGGGTGAGGTGCTGCTGATGGGGAACCTCAACCTGCCGGATGTGGAATGGCGCACTCTATCAGCCTCATCCACCAGGAGTAGGGCAAGCGTGGACTCGCTACAAGCAGCTCTACTCAAACAGCTGGTCAGGGAACCAACTAGGGAAGGAGCGGTTCTGGATTTAGTTCTGACAAATGGTGATAGGGTAGGGGAGGTATCTGTGGGGGAGAACCTGGGTATGAGTGACCATAGCACCATTTGGTTTACAGTACATACATCAGTTGATGTCCACCGGACCAAGGTGAAGGTACTGGATTTCAGGCAAGCAGACTTTAAGAGGATGGGGGAATATATGTATCAAGCACTGGAAGGGTTGGGGGATCTCAGGGGGTAGAGGACATGTGGGATATGATAAAGGGGGCCACTGGGGGGACCACAGACCTGTGCGTAAGGAGACTGAGTAAGAATAGAAGGAAAAGAAAGCCCCTATGGTTTAGCAGGGAGGTGTCAGAGAGAGTCAGAGCAAAGAGGTTAGCATTCAGAAGGTTTAAAACAATGTAAAGGGAAAAGGTCTGGGCAAAGTACTAGGCTCGTCAAAAGGAGGCGAGCTTTCAGAAAAAGAGATGTGCAAGAACAAGGGGGCACAATTTGGAGATAGAGGGGGGACAGCTCAGAGGTAGTGTGAAGAAGTATTTCTTCACAGAGAGGGTTGTAGATGCATGGAACAGCCTTCCTGAGGAGGTCGTAGAGTCAAAAACTGTGGGGGAATTCAAGAATGCATGGGATATACATAAGGCAATTCTAGTGGGGGGTAGGAGGAATTAGGCTGTTGGCTAACTAGGATCTGCAGCTTATCTGTTAGGTAGGGAAATGGGCAGACTAGGTGGGCCAAGTGGTCCTTATCTGCCATCAGATTCTATGTTTCTATGTGTCTATGTTCCCACACTAGTCACCCATAACACACTACCTGATAGTGCAAAGAACCTCAACAACCTACAACCCCTCAAGAAGGCACTGTTGCAACATGTAGAAGCCCTTGTAACTACTGATGCTTATTCTTCCATCCTCTCTGGAATGATACCCTCGCCCTCACTCGATTAGTCCACCCTTTTCTCCTATCTGTTGCCTTTCCTATCACCTTTTTCTACTGCATGTTCCACCACAGAATATTGCTTCTGACCATTCCATGACAAACCTACTACTTTCAAAAGTGTACTTATGTCAATATGTACATATGTTATGGTTTTTAAATGCACATTTTATAATTTCATGTGTTTCGCTATATTTGTGATCTTCAAATCTGTAACCTACCAATTAATCAATCAATCTTTATTTATATACTGGAAAGGTATGTGAGCAGAAATGCCCATTTTCACAAATGTCCAGTGTAAAGAACAAGAACACACAGTGATAACTGAGAACACAATGTAACCCCCAACCGGCCCCTCATTTAACCAGCAGGCACACCTCCCACAGTCTAGGGAAAAAGAGAGGGGTGGGGGTTACATTGATTGACACCATAGACAAGGTGGGATATGCAGATGTAGTAGACATTGTAAAACACAAACCAGGAGCGGCTACTAGGCACACACCTGGTGGGACCAATACCATGGCCACAACCTAGGTTCCAGGGAGAAAATGTTTGCTCAGAGCTATGCTAGGTGTGCACTTCTGGACAGGGGTACCTAAGTAACTCCACACGGAAGGAACAACATAAATGTCCATACCAGGTCTGGATTCTAGATTGTGGCTTTATTCTGCAACAAAGTAGGAACAAACAAAGCAAAGATGGACCCCAAGGGTTACAAACACAGTAAATGCAGAACATCTGAGGTATAGAACTCCAAATTTCCCATACAGCACAGGATGACTGTCGAAAATGTGGAACTAGCCACCAGTAAAACACACACCTTCCCTCGATTAGGCACACACTGCCAATACTTGGAAGTCCCATATGGCAAAGGATAACTGTAGAAATTGTGGCACTAGCCACAGGTGAACACACAAATTTGTCTAGAGAACATGGCACATACAGCCAGTACTTATACACTTCCCATTTAGCATAGCATAAATTGTGGCACTCAGACCACGACGGAGCACTAAAGGCTCAGAGTGGAGAAACCTCACTCACTGGGGTGACTGGAGAAAAACTCACTCACTGGGGTAGAAATTCTTCAGGCATTGGCCACATACACTGACAGAAAAACACAGGTGCCCTTCAGAACCTGGAGTGCTAAAGTGGTTACTCCAGATGGGGGTCTCCCACCTTTTGTTTCCAAGTTCATACTCGGCCATCCCTCTGGAAAATACACCTCACATTTAACAAACTGTACTGTTGATGCCTTCTAGAAATGTATTTCACACTTAACATCAGCAAAACACCTCAGGGGTGTCAAAGGTAAAAGTTCTGTTCACATGGACAGTCACATACTGGACTCCACTGTGGTCAACCAACTTTTAAATGTCTTAGGTGACAGGGTCCCTTTGTCAGAGAAATTCACCTCAAAAAGCAGGTACTCCTGGGCAGATTTAGACAAAACAAAATTACTCACAAGAAGTTGTCACGCAAGGCAGTTTCACAATGTCCTGGTAGGATCAGGGAATTGCCCCTAACATCCTGGCAGCCTGCTCCATCCCTCCTGGGATAAAACACTGGAAAACCCTTGAAACAGTTTCCACCACTTAGACAAAGCTAGAAAAATGCTGTACCCCACTAGGGTGAGAAAACTGGAACACTGCAGCTCTCAATCAGAGCTGCTACTGGAACTGCAACTCCACTCTGCAGACTCCAGCTAACAACTGCCTACAGAATTCTGAATTCCCCACTCACAACAACTGGCCGTGGCTTATGCTGCTGCGAGAGCTCTAAGGTGACATCACCTCTCCAGCTCCCAGCTGAGACTAGAAACAGAGAGATACAGAGTGAAATCCATTTACTGGCAAATCATTAGCTGCCTTCCCTGCCTACCACTAATTCTAAATGGGATTCTTGTAACCCCTGGGAACAAGGGGGTTACACAACAAAACAAAGCTGAACTAGTAAAGCATGTAGATAAAATTATAAAGAGTGGTATGTATAAAAAGTGGTAACAATGTTATATAATGCAACCTGGTCTGGAGTTAATATGATGCACTAAGGATGTGCCAAAACAGTGTTGGAAGAGTACGATAGACGAGGGGAGCAAAGTGAGATAAGTGCAAATAAATGAGGGCACACAGGAAGGAAAAATAAGTGCAGGAATTGGGAATAGTGCAATAAGCTATAGCTGGCTGCAATCCAGAGGTCTTAAGTGGATGTAGGTGTCAGGCTGGGTTCAAAGAAAGGCCTGAGAAGGGCAACTGCATGAGGAAGAATGAAGAAGGTGGGCCTTGAGAGCACAGCTGAATGAGTGGATTGTATTAATTTACAGGCTTGAATTTTTGGGGGTAATCTGTTGTACAACTTTGTCCCCATGTAATAGACTTAGTTCTGAGCCAGTTTTGTTCTGAAAAATGGGGTGTTGAAGACCACGGTGGTGGATCCACGGGTAGACCATCCAGGTGCTGCGAGCAGAAAGAGGGCATTGACGCTGGGTGGCATTTGCTTGAGGTGGATTTTGTGAAGAAAGAACATTTTAAGGTGAAATCTTTCTTCAAGGGAGGGCCAGCAGAGGGACGTGTAGAGGGTGCAGTGGTGGGTTTTTTCATAGGAGACCAGTCATGAAGCACGCAATACTGTTGTATGCAACTCTTAGTTTGGAGTATAGGAGGGAGGACGTTGGAGCGGAGAAGACTAGGGAACCACAGTCAATGAGAGGAAGGAGTAGAGAGGTAGCTAGGCGTTGTCTGCAGGCAGGAAGAAGGAACTTTCAGATCCTGTATAGGAGTCCAAGTCTGGTAGGTACCTTCTTTATGAGGTTGTTTACATGTATACTGAAGGACAGGTGGGGGTCAAGGTGGAGCCCCAGATATTTGCATTCGATCACCTGTTCAATGAGAATACCTGAGTTGTCGATAAGGGTCAAGCCAGTGAGAGGGGATTTACGAGGTCCAGACAAGACCATGAATTTGGTCTTCTTGGAGTTAAAGACCATGCCGTACCCAGAGAACAATGAGTGTAGCTTGCAGAAATCGGATTGAAGATTGTGGAACATGGCAGCCAGGTTTTCGTGATTGTAGAAGAGGGCCGCATCGTCAGCATATAAGACTAGTTGGATGGATCGGCAAATGGAGGGGTGGTTATTAATAAAAAGAGAGAAAAGAAGGGGGGCCCAGGATCGAGCCCTGGGAGGCCACCATATTTAATCAGACAGGCAGAGGAGAGGTGACCATCGATGGAGGTTTGGTGGGATCTTCCTGAAAGGTAGCTATTGACCCAGTTGACATCATTATCAGAGAGATGCAGACCTCAAAGGGTGTTGAGGAGTAGGGTTTGGTCAACAAGGTTGAAAGCCTTGGTCAGGTCTACAAAAACAGATCCAGTGTAATGACCTTTGTCATTAGCCTTAAGGATGTCATTAGTGAACCTGACCAGGGCTGTTTTGGTGCTGTGACTGGAATTAAAGCCATGTTAGGCACTTGAGAGTAGGTTGTGCGATTCGAGGAAGGCGGTGAGTTGGGAGTGCACTACCTTCTCGATAATTTTTGACAGGGGGCCACGAGAGAAATAGGGCGATAGTTTCCAACATCCTTTCTGGACCCAGACTTAAATAGAGATTTAATGGTGGTGATTTACCAGGTGTATGAGAAGGAGCCTGAGCAGAGGGAGTGGTTGATTAAATTGAGAGGGCGTGGTTGATTAAATTGGTAAGGGGGACTGCTAAGGAACCGATGGAGAGTTTCAGGATTTTGAAGACAATCCCATCAGCCCATTTGCTGGGTTTTGGGTTATTCCTCTGGATAAGCATTACAGTTTCTGAAGGCTTAAGAGCCTTGAAGTAGAAATGGGGAAGGGGGAGTCTGAGGTGTTGGGGCAGGAATGGGGGGTCGGGGAGGGCAGAGGGGTAGGAGAAGGAGGTATGTATTTGTCAAGGTCTCTGAAATAAGAATTAAAAATTTTTGTCACAACCTTCTTGTAGAGTCGCTGCTGTATCTGTCCCCCAGGACACCCTTGAAAAATAGAAGTCTAACCTAAACGAGGCTGTCCTTGTGTGCAAAATCTAAATAAATAAATTAATTTGAGGAAGGACAAAAGTATTTGATAAAGAGTTTTTGAATAACGAGCTGGAATATACGGAATGGCGTATTTCAATGTTTCTTACCTGCACAAGGCTTCCTGTGAGGGCAGACACCTAAAAGGAAAATGAAACAAAAAGTTAAACTGTGGTTTCACAGATGAAGATCATGGTAATTTGAGCATTTCTTTTCATAAGTCTAGCCATGGTGCCTCCGCTCCTGTCCATTGAATCCCTTCCACTGTGCAGACCTTTGCTTATCTTTTAAGATGCAACCACACTGAAGTCTTAAAACAACAGTTCATTTTACCAACAGCTGTTTTTCATGTTAAAAGTTAAGTCATTGGGTCCCTCCAATGGCCCTGCGGCAACACGCCATGCTGCCGTGCATGCGGCTCAGGAGGGAATCTGAGTTGCTATGTCGGGAGGAAAGCCAGGTTAGATTGCATCAGCTGGGGAAGGTCAAAAGCATGCCCCTGCACTGCAGCAAGTCCTGCGACTGGGCCAAGGAGCTTGCTCCAGCTCAAGGGGGTGTACATCACACGTACAAGGAAAGCTCAGGCTGCGCTCAAGTCAGGGGAGGCAGAAGGGACAAGGGAAAAATGGAAAAAGCCCATGGCCACCTAAATGATGTCTTCAGCCCTGTCTTCCCATGGGTCATAGTTCGTACTGGCACTGGAATTTTGGTCCACACAGTCGACTGCCTTGGGTGGGAGGGCGTCCCTCCTTCCTAAGCCCCTGCCACAGAGGACAAAGCAGTGAGGGTAACCAGCTGATGCCACAGGCTATGGGTGACCGGGGACACAGGCATGAACAGGGTGTAGCCCAGACAGTTTGTATATGGCTGGGGAGAGAAAAAAACTCAATGGGGAAAAAAAGAAATAAGGTCACTGAAGCCAGCCCTGTAGCACTACAGTTCGCTGTGCCAGAGGCCTGAGTTCAACAAAGGACTTGGGTCACTTACAGCATGGGGCCAGAGGAGAAGAGCAAGTGTCCCAAAGACAGGCCTCCTCCCTTTCAGGGAAGAGGACCATAGTGATCCACTCCTAGACTGCCAACTGGTAGAGGCCTGGAGGCAGCACAGCAGATTCACACAGAAGCGAAGAGGGGCAACTGCCAGGTTCCGACCCGTATGTGCATCTCTGCATGCATGTGTGTGCAGCCCACTTCAAGACAGTGTGTTAAAGTTCACCTTAATGTTTGGAAAACTTTACCCTGAGGTTGACTTTCCTTGTTTTTTTAGCATTAGGTCATACCAACACTGAATATCCTGTTTTCTCCCACTAAGTAAAATAGAAATACTGTCATTTTAAAGATAGATTTTGCAACAATAAATACATATTTAACAAAATTCACACAAAAAAAATAGAACAGTTATGTAAGAACATACTGTAACAGTAGACATTCGAGGGGATCTCAGTCATCAGGTTACACTGTAGGAACCTTTGTTGTCTGAGACGGGGAATCCACATGGAAGATTTTCAGCAGTACAACTGGGGCTGCCCACGACGTCGACGTCCGCTGACATCAGCAACCCTATATAGGTATGTGTGGCCTCACTCCCTCCTCAGTTCTTTCCCTCCGGAGATGAAGGGAGCAAGGCTGATGCCCTGGGGAACCAAGAAGAGATCAAGGGACCTTGCTCTAAATAGAAACAATGGAATACAGCAGATAGCCAGGTCCTGAACAGGAGCCCCAAGAAGGGGGATGGTGAGAGGGAAATCATACCTGATAACTAAGATCCCCTTGTAAATCTACTGTTACAGTAAGTTCTTACATAACTGTTCTATCTTCTTCGAGAGTATCTCAGTCATCAGGTTACACTGCAGGAATGAGTGTCAAGCAGTGACAAGAGCAAAAACAATCTAGGAGGGTGGAACTCCATAAACTTAAGACAGGAGTCCTTGAAGCACAATCCTGCTAAATCCTGCACAGGCTCTTGAAGCAATGTCCAGACTGTAATGCTTGGAAAAAGTGTGGCCTGTACTCCAGGTAGCAGCAGTGCAAATATCAGCAGCTGAGACCCCCTTGAAACAAGCCACAGAGGTAGCCATGCCTCTGGTGGAATGAGGTTTGACTGCACCAGGCAATTCTTTGCCACACTTGTAGCAAAACACAATGCAATTTCCCAACCATTTGGCTAAACATTGTTTAGAAACTGAAACCCTCTCTCTACCTGGGCAGAAGGAAAGAAACAAACAACAGCTTAGACTTTCTGGACTCCTTAGTCCGAAGCAGGTAATACTTCAAAGTTCTACGCACATCTAGTGTATGGAGCAGTGCTTCCCCTGGACTGGCATGCTCAGGAAAATAAACAGGAAGGTGGATAGACTGAGCACAAACTCTGAAACTACCTTAAGTAAAAACTTAGGATTTGTGCGCAAAGATGCCCTGTCTTTGTGGAAAAATCAAATAAGGCTCCTTGCACTAGAGGGCCTGAAGCTCTGAAATTCTTTGAGCACAGTGACAGCAACTAAAAATAGCACTTTCCAAGAGAGAAAGTGCAAATCACAAGTCGTGACTGGCTCCAAAAGGAGACAGGGTCAATTTTTCCAAAATAAAATTGAAGTCCCAGGTTGGGACAGGGGAACGGATTGGGGGTTTCAGATGCAGGGTGCCCCTAAGGAAGGTTTGGGAAACATCCAGCTGAGCAATTGTGCGGTCACCCTCAGGCTCATGAAAGGCAGAAATACCCAAAAGGTGGACCTTGGGGGAGGAATACTGGAGGCCTGAGTCAGGTAGTCTAGGATATGCTTCACAGGATAGGTGAAAGGGTCTAGGGAATGCTTGGCAGCCCAGATGACAAACCACTTCCACTTCATGGCATAAGTGGCATGTGTGGAAGGCTTGCGGGTGGGTACCAGGACATCTGCCACTCTGTTGGAGACCCTGAACCTAGTGATGGTTACATCCTCAGAAGCCACACATGTAGCCGGCAAGGTGGCACAGAGGGTTGAGGCACTGGATGCCTTACCTCACGCCACGCCGGCGACCCAGGCTCGGGAACGACCTTGTGTCATCAGGGTGCCAGTGTTGGGGGGGGAGGGCGGAGCAGGATTGAGCATGCCAGTGGGCAGCTCTCCTCTTCTGAGGGTGAAAACAGTGGGTTGGCACCCCCCATAGTTTCGCTCCCACTGGGTGGAGGTCCAGTGGGTAGCGTAGGTGGAGAGGGGGTGGAAAAAGTATCGGGAGGTGGAAGGGGAAGAGCTGGCACCACGGTGTGTGAAGCGTGCCTCCACATGCTCGCATGGCCATGTGCCGGGGCCTTGCGGGGGGTTAGGGGAGAAATTCCATAAAAAAATATGTATGTGTCCCCATCACCAGTTGGCAGGAGGAGGAGGCGATGGGAACCAAACAGTTACATAAAAAAAAAAAAAAGAAGCCACGCATGCAGATGGAGGGACCTGAGGTTGGCATGGACCAAGGTCCCCCAATCCTGGGTCAGCAGATTCCTGTGAAGGTGCAGAGGGACCAGAGACTCCTCTGCCAGCTGTTGAAGCAGAGGGAACCATATCTGGTGAGGCCAGAATGGAGCTACCATAATCATGCTGGCCACCTCCATTTGTAGCTTGATCAGCACCTTCTGTATTAGATGAAACGGAGAGAATGCATACAGAAATCTCCTGCTCCAAGAGAGGGACAATGCGTCTTGCCAGAAAACTCCAGGCCCTGTATCTAGCAATCAGAAATTGGACACTTTTGCGTTGAGTGGGGATGCAAAAAAGGTCCAACACTGGACGATCCCATCTGTTGAACAAATCTTCTGCTACGGATGACAGAAGCTCCCATTCATGCATGCTGGACTGAGTCCTGCTGAGACTGTCTGCCAGGGTGTTTAGAACACCTGGGACGTGGACCGCAGAGAATGTCATACTGCTCCAGTGCCCAGTACCACACTTGCATGGCCTAACTGCAATGGGGGTATGAGTGATTCCTGCCCTGCTTGTTGATGTAGTACACTACATTCAGATTGTCCAACTGCACCAGCAGTTGGCCTGGAGCAAGATTTTCCTGAAATGTCTGCATGGCATAAAGCACTGCCCTCATCTCCAGGATGCTGATATGTAGGGCAGCTTCCTACTGGGACAAGGAACCCTGGGTTTGAAAGGGACCCAAGTGGGCTCCCCAGCCCAGACCTAACACATCAATGGTGAGGATCTGTTGGGGAGAGGAGACTTGGAAACGGACTCCCTGAAGAAGATTCCAGAAGTCCGTCCACCACTACAAAACTCTGCAGACTGGGAAGGAGACCAGGACTGATTGGTCCAGCTTGTCTGTGCACTGGTCCCACTGCTCTCTGAGGGTCCACTGAAGGATATGCATGTAAAACCTGGCTAGTGAAACAGTGGGAATGGCTGCAGCCGTTAGATCAAAAAGCCTGAGATACAGCCTGGCAAGAATGTACCAACTCTGAGCCACTTCCTGAGCCTAAGCTATAAGGGATTCTGCCCTGTTCTGGGGTAAGAAGGGCTTCCCCTGATCGGAGTCCAGAACCGCCCCAATGTATTGCAGTCTTTGGGACAGTACTAGAACAGATTTGGGCAGGATGATAGTTATGCCCAAAGAGTGGAAAAGCTGGAGAGTGTGCTCCAGAGTCAGCCACAGCTGATCCCTGGATGGGGCCCTGAGAAGCCAATCATCCAGTTAAGGGAAGACATACGGTCCCTCTCTTCTGAGAGCTACTGCAATCACTGCTAAGCACTTGGTAAAGACATGCAGCACAGAGGATAAGCCAAAGGGCACCAACTTGAATTGGTAATGCTCGCCCTGAAAGGCGAAGCAAACAAACTTCCTGTGAGGAGGAAAGACCTTAATGTGCAGGTACGCATCCTGCATGTCCAGTGAGCAGAGCCAGTCCCAAGTCTTGAGGAGGGTCAAGAGGCCTGCCAAAGTTACCATACAACCTTTTTTTTATTTACCCCCTGTATTTATGCTCCATCTTACTTCCTCACGCCATTCTCTCAGTTGGTACTGCCTCCCGATCCGGTCACAGTCTGCCCCTAGAGTGCATGGTCCACTAGTCCTAGGTACCCGGTAGCCCAGAGGGACCCTTGATTCCTCCTCTGAACCAATCCTTTCTCTTTTCTCATGGTGCCAGCACAACGGAGTCTGCTGCAGCCATCCGGAACACACTGTGAGGTGTCGTCACCTAGGAGAGAGTGAGGTTTTTTTCCTCCTTTTTACATCCTCCCCAGATGTCAGCATACAATGGGGGGCCAATGAGCTAGGAGGTGCGCAGAGACGTGCCTTCTGCTCTGCCCCCTGTTGACTTCTACCCAATGTTTTTGCTGCTACCCCCATCTATCGCACCTTCCACCTGGGCTCCCATGGATGGTGGTATTGCGACGGGAGTGTGCAGTAATCTCCCCCAGGGAAGGAGAGCTGCCATTGGGCACTCCATTTTTCCTCCTCCCGGGCCAACCCCTGGCAACCCGTGCTCGCTCCTGAACACGGGTCGCCAGCATGGAGTGAGGTAAGGCATCCAGCGCCTCAACCCTCCATATGGAACTTTTTGCGCTGGACAGAGACTGAGGTCCTTGATATCCAAACTGGGCTTCAGATCTCTAGTCTTTCTGGGGACTAGGAAGAACCTGGAGTAAAAGTCCTGATTTCCCTGATGTTTTGGCATGAGCTTGATTGCCTGCTTGCACAGCAGAGACTGCACTTCCTCCCAGAGAACAGACAAGAGGGCCAGGGATAGGTGGAGGGTGGAGGAGGGGTATCTGGAGGCTGTTGAATAAGCTTCAGGGTATGACCGCTCTCTATAATCTGTAGGATCCGTGCATCTGAAGTTATGGTTCTCTATTGATTCAGATGGAAGGAGACCCGACCTCCGACCACCACCTCCTGGGTCTGGGCCAAACGAGGGGGGTCTGGCAAGGAGTCAAGCTGAGGTGGGACCAGCTGTGGAAGCTGTTCCATCATTTCTGGGATGCTTGGCCCCTGCTACAGAGTTAGAGGGGGCAGGCAAGGAAGACTGGGCTCTGCGCTTATCTGGATGTGGGGGCTGGAGCCTGATCTATTGGCCTGTCTACGAAAAGCAATGCGTTCTAACCACAGAGTTGAGTGTGGCAGAGAGAGTGGACTGACTTAATGGCCATGCCAGAAGCCTGCAGATCATTAAGGAGATCCTGGACATCAGGGCCGAAGAGCTTGGTGCCACTGAATGGGGCGTTGAACACCTTATTTTGCACATCAGCTGCAAAGCCAGAGACCCTCAGCCAAGAATGCCTGCAAAGGTAAATGCCTGTGGGAGCAGCCCTGGCCACTGTGTCAGCCAAATAACAGAGGGCCCAAAGAAGTTGTTTGCTGACATCCTCTGCAGTTTACAGGCACTGTAGCAATTCCTGCTTCTGGGTGACATTAGGGAGGGCTTGGGCAGCCACATTACCCTTTCTCCAGTTGGCATTTTGGAACTTGACCATATGTAAAAGATAGTTTACAATCCTCAGACCTAAGGTAGAGGAAGCATAAACCCTCTTACCCCAGAGGTCAATCCTGCAGGATTCCTTGTCTGGGGGGAAGAGGCTAAGGTGCTTGGGCACATTAGACCTGTTATGGGCTGCCTTAGTGACAATCAAATCAGTTTCTGCTTGGGCCACAAAGAAAGGAAGGCCCTGGGGGAATTATACAATCTGTCTGCCCTGCGTGGCACAGCTAGCACCATGTCTGGCCTGTGCCAGCCTGCCGTATTGGCATTTCTCAGGGCTGGCAGCATAGGAGGAATAATTTTAGGTGGAGAATCAGGGATTTCCAAGTAGTCAGCCAGGTCCTTCCTGGTGACATCTGTGACACGTGGACAGCCAGTTCTGAGTACACTATAATTTTTTGAAATATAAAAATGTGTTACTGATTGTCTCTGCTGAGAAATCTGGTGCTCTTGGAATGACCTCACTCACCCCCCAGGTCTCTGCTAAAAGATGAAAGCCATGAGATAATTGCAGGCTAGAGGATACCTAATCAAGGATCTGCTATTTATCTAAGTTAAAAATAGCTGTAGTTGCTAAGAGGGAAATCATAAACTTTTATGGTGTTTAGGGGAAGAGTGCAGGTTATGTGACACTGGTGCGAAGTCATAAATGCTTTGATGTCTGTGTGTGAGAGAGGATACTCCTTATAGGTGGAAAGGAAATTTACAGACTTGATTGGGGAAGTCACATGGGAAAAGGAGTTTCTGCTGATGTGACCTTAATTATCTTACTTTCCAATATGATAAAATATCCTGGGTGTATGATTTTTCATAAACAGAGGAGAAGCCAGGTGACCTCACGCAAAGGGGTTGGCAAAGACAGTTTTTTAAACAGTATCCTGTTTTCCTTCAGAGACACTTTTATCTACACTCTGAAAAAGAAACGTCTGAGCACTTTAAGCAAGTATACAGGTAGAGAGAGACAAAATCTAAGTACTGTAGTAGGAATTGCACTGTTAAAACCTTGTTCTTTTAAGAGATTATATGGTTCTTGTGATACAAGGTTCTGAATTTTATGTTTTACATACTTTTATCTATTTTAGCAAAACTCTATTTTTAGAGCCTACTTGGTCTGTCTTTGAATTTCTTTTCTTTAACAAGTGAAGCATATATGGTTAAAGCAGACACTGTGCATAAGCTTGAATGGTGATACCAAACTGGAAAAAGGTAAGAGTAATCTGAGGTCTTTTATTAGAGTTTTTAAAGGTTCATTTCTGTACACCTGGTCAAGTGCGCGTAGGCAAAGATATTTGGCCCCCCCGAAGACAGAATTATCTGAGCCTGTGCATTGGGTATGCTAGCAAGAGGTGCACAGTTTGAATCCCTCCAAGACTTGAGACCAAAGGTTGATTCAAACCCACCAAACAGACAGGAGGGTTGCCCTGTTTCTGTTAACTGTTCACAAAACTGCGCTCGGAGGTTGGCACTTTGGGAGTAGAGGGCTGACCTGCTGAGTGGGGTTGTGACAGATTGGTTGGCAGCAGTGCGAAAAATGTTGGTATTACAAGCTTTTATTGTTCAGTGTGTCAGCTTGAGACCATCAGCTCATTTGCAAAGAAAGAAAGAAAAAGGCAGTGATTTATTTTTAAAAAAGGAGACAGAACTATATCACTTGGCGTACAGTCAAGTTCCTACCCGTTTTATTTTTTTTTCTAAAGTGCAAGTCAGAGTAGCTGTAGTTAGGGAAGAAGATGGCTTCTAACTACAGCAGGCACACTGTAGACTACTTGAAGCAGTTGTGCGGGGACAGAGGAGTCCCGTTTGAACTGAAAGCCAGCAAGCAGAACCTTGTGGATGCCCTGATGGTAGCAGATACCCAGAGCAGCGAGTCACAAACCATGACTGAAAAGGACCAAACCTCGAGTGTGGCAGGGCTAGTGCCCAGTGCAGTGTCCAGATCCGGTGAGGATGACAGCAGGGCCACTATCAGTGAAGGGCCACAGCAGCAGGGGAAGGTCACCAGTATCCTGGATCCAGAAGTACTCAAACTGCAAACTGAGTTGCGCAGAATGGAGTTGGAGTTCCAGAGAGAAGAGAAGAGAAGCGTGAACAGCGAGCTGCAGAGGAGAAGAGGGAGCAAGAATGCCAAGAGGCAGCGCAAGAATGCCGAGAGGCAGAGCGAGAACGCCGAGAGGCAGAATGAGAACAGCAGGAGGCTGACCATGAGGAGCAGGAGCACCAGAGACAACATGAACTGGAGAAGCTACGACTCCAACCAGTGGCACCAGAGCAGGTAAGTGACTGGGGTTTAACTGGGACTGCAGGACTGGGTTACAAATTGAACTCCAAATTGATAGCCGAATTTAAAGAGGGAGAGGATATGGATGCCTTTTTAAATTCTTTTGAAAAAGTTTGTATTCAGGCTAAAATTCCTAGAGAGTCCAGGAGCTTCCAGCTATCCCCGCTACTTACTGGAAAAGCTTGGAATGCATTAGGTCAAATGGACAATGAGGACAGTGATGATTACAGCAAACTTAAAGCTGCACTGCTAAAGAAATTTGAATTAACTGCTGAATCATACAGAGCTAAATTCTGTAAGCTCAGGAGAAACCCTGACATGAGCTATGAGGAGCTAGCCATGAAACAATGTCAGTTTTTAAAACATTGGTGAGAAGGAATTGAGGCAAACTCTGTTGATAAAATTGAAAATGTGATTTTGTTAGAACAGTTTTATTGGGCATGCCCAGCAGAGCTAAAAACCTGGCTGGAGGACTGAGATTCCAAAACAGTGCAAGAGGCTGCTGAACACTCGAACCACTATGCCAAAAGCAGACCTGCTCTGAGAGCGAATGGGGTGGGCGTGGCAGCACAGAAAGGGAAAAGCGCACCTTCAGCACAGCAAAAACCCTCACTGCCTCCACTGAAACCAGTTAGCCCCAGGTTTCAGAGAAAAGATTTCTCTGAGAAGAGAAGTGAATGTTGGTTATGTAAAGAAACTGGACATATTGCCAGACAGTGTCCCAAAAGAATGAGCAATAATATGTAGAATGGTACTAGAAAAGAAGTGGGTTGTTTGTGTGTCCCTGGAAGCATGCCTGTGAACATGAGGGAACACATGCACCCAGTCATGGTGAATGGTGTACAGACGCAAGGGTTAAGGGACACAGCGGCATCCTTGACATTGGTAAAAGGGGATCTAGTAGAGCCTGGTCAGCTTATACCCAATAAATATGTCACTGTACAGGACTTTACTGGTGAGGCGAAAACATTGCTCCTCGCTAGTGTTCTCCTAGACTGGGGTGGAACAGGGGGAACTGTGCAACAGGTGGCAGTAGCCAAAACTTTAGCAATGGATGTGATCCTGGGCAACAATCTCAAACAGGGGATGGTATATGCAGTTACCTGTAGTCAAGCGGCAAGGGAAAATTGTAGTTCCCTGAACCCCACAGAAGCCATTGTGGAAACCACTGAGAGACTGGTTCCCCAGCTGTGTCTCCAGATGGGGAGACTAATGAAAAGGGGGTAGAAATTTCCCCAGTAGTAAGTAACCACACAGCTACAGAGGGTTATTCTGAAGAGGAAGGGGTGGCCCATTGTCAGAGGGTCGGGACTGACAGTGATCCTGAGTGCCCTGACGCTAGTGCTAGGGACCGTAGTTTAGCAATTGAAGGGAACCTGCCCCATGCCTTGGGAATATGTGAGGGGTTTGCAGCTGCTCAGAGAATTGACCCTAGTTTAGAGAAGCTCAGGGCTTGGGCAGACTCTGACAGTGCACAGGGAGGTGACGACAGACATAAGGTTTATTGGGAAAATGGACTGTTGTATACTCAGGCTGTGCAGACAGAGGGAGGGATGCTAGGCAGACAGTGTGTCGTTCCCCAGGGGTATCGTGAGCAGATGCTCAAGACTGCACATGATATTCCCTTGTCTGGTCATCTGGGAATCACACGCACAATGCAGCGGTTGGCCCAGAATTTCTACTAGCCTAACTTCACCCAGCAGGTGAAGGTGTATTGCAGGTTTTGTCACCGGTGCCAACAAATAGGGAAGGCGGGCAAGAAAACCCAAGCCACTCTGATTCCATTGCCCATAGTGGAGGAGCCATTCCAGAGGGTGGGAATGGATATTGTGGGGTCTTTAAATACTCCCAGCTCCTCAGGGAAGAGATTTATCCTGACTGTGGTGGATTATGCCACCCGGTACCCAGAGGTAGTCACCCTATCCTCACTGAGGACAGACAAAGTGTCAGATGCCTTACTTGGGATTTTCTCCCGTGTTGGATTTCCGCAGGAGGTTATCACCAATCAAGGGGGCTCCTTCATGTCGGACCTGATGAAATATTTATGGGAGAAGTGTGGGGTGGTGCAGAGATGCACGACACCGTATCATCCACAAGCCAATGGTCTTGTGGAAAGATTCAATGGTACTTTAAAGTCAATGCTCCAGGTGTTTGCTGAACAGCATAGGAGGGACTGGGAGAAATACCTTCCCCACCTGTTGTTTGCATACAGGGAGGTGCCCCAAGAGTCGACAGGATTTTCCCCCTTTGAACTCTTATAAGGACGCCAGGTACGTGGGCCCCTAGACTTGATCCAGGAGGACTGGGAAGGCAAGCACGCCACCCAGGGAACTCCCATTGTGGATTATGTCCTTAGGTTTAAGAAAAGGCTGAAGGGGCTTATGGGGACAGCCCAGAGCAACCTGGCAGCTGCCCAACAGAAACAAAAAGTGTGGTTCGACTGCAGAGCCACAGCTCCCTTGTACATGGTGGGTCAGGAAGTCATGGTCCTTATTCTGGTCTGGAAAGACAAGCTGCAAGCTGAGTGGGCAGGACCGTACAAAGTGGTTAGGAAGGTAAATGAGGTGAACTACATTATAGAGTTAGCTGACAGAAGACAGACAGAAAGGATGTAACATGTCAACATGATGAAGCCATATGCAAATAGGGCTGAGATGGTGTTTGCATTGTGTAGTCCTGGGGAGGGGATGGATGAAACAGACCCCCTTCTGAACTTGCTGGAAGAAAGTAAGTGGGAGTCCTCTGTGGACGCAGTAAAATTGTCTCCCCAGCTGACCCCGGACCAGATTCAGAAAGTAAGGGAGGTTATAGCAGACTTTGCCCCATTGTTTAGAGCCAAGCCTGGACTAACCCCCTTAGCGACGCACGATGTGGAGACTGGGACACAGACGCCCATACGGCGAACAGCATATCAGGCGTCAGAGGCTGTCCAAAAGGACATTAGAAGGGAAGTGGAGAAGAGGTTGGATTTAGGGGTAATCCAGAGATCCCACAGCCCCCAGGCCTCACCCGTAGTCCTTGTGCCTAAGTCAGATGGCTCGACTCGTTTCTGTGTGGACTATCATGGACTGAACGCAGTCACAAAGTCAGACACCCACCAGATGCCCCAGATGGATGAACTCCTGGACAAGTTGGGAGGGGCGACTTACCTTACGACGATTGACCTGACAAAGTGGTATTGGCAGGTAGAGTTGACAGACAGAGCTAGGGAGAGGTCGGCCTTCATCACTCCGATAGGCGTATTTGAATTCAAAGTAATGCCTTTCGGAATGAAGAACGCCCCAGCCACTTTCTAAAGGTTGGTGAACCAGGTGTTAAATGGTGATAAGGAGTACGCCGTGGCATACCTGGATGACACTGCCATCTTTAGTGCCAGCTGGGAGAAACACCTGTCCCACCTTAGGGAAGTGCTGGGCAAGATACAGAGGGCCAAGCTAACTGTCAAAGCCGAGAAGTGCCAGGTGGCCATGGGAGAAGTGGCATACCTCAGGCATGTGGTAGGCCGGGGACAGCTCCATCCTAACCAAATAAAAATAGAGGTAATCCAGGCGTGGCCCAGACCAGAAACACAGAAGCAGGTCAGGAGTTTTCTAGGGACAGCAGGGTACTACAGGAAATTTATACCCAATTACAGTGCCCTGGCTGCTCCTCTATCTGACCTGACAAAGAAAAGGATGCCCAAGAAAATTACCTGGGGCCCAGCCTGTGAGGAAGCCTTTTCCAAACTAAAGGAGGCACTGTGCAGTGCTCCTGTTTTGACAAGTCCTGACTATAGCAAACCCTTTATAGTTCAGACTGACGCCTCAGACATGGGTATTGGGGCAGTACTGAGTCAGACATCCAGCCAAGGGAGGGATCACCCAATAGCATACCTGAGTAGGAAGTTACTTTCCAGAGAGCAGGCATACTCCACTGTGGAGAAATAAGAATGTCTTGCCATAGTGTGGGCCCTAAAGAAGTTGGAGCCATACTTGTATAGGCAGCATTTTGTGGTGCAGACTGACCACAACCCTCTGGTTTGGCTGACGCAGATGGGGGAAAACAATGGTAGATTGCTAAGATGGAGTCTTGCTTTGCAAGGATATGATCTGACAATCGTACATAGTGCTGGAGCCAGAAACCAGAACTCAGATGGCCTGTCTTGCATGTATGAGGAGTGAACTGATTTGGGAAGCTCATCCCATGCTGGGAATAGAGCCCTCAAATTCAGTCTAGGTGGGGAGGATTGTGACACGTGGACAGCCAGTTCTGAGTACACTATGATTTTTTGAAATATAAAAAGGTGTAACTGATTATCTCTGCTGAGAAATCTGGTACTCTTGGAATGACCTCACTCACCCCCCCCCCCCGGTCTCAGCTAAAAGATGAAAGCCATGGGATAATTACAGACTAGAAGATACCTAATCAAGGCTCTCCTATTTATCTAAGCTAAAAATAGCTGTAGTTGCTAAGAGGGAAATCGTAAACTTTTATGGTGTTTAGGGGAAGAGTGCAGGTTATGTGACACTGGTGCAAAGTCATAAATGCTTTGATGTCTGAGTGAGAGAGGATACTGCTTATAGATGAAAGGAAATTTACAGACTTGATTGGGGAAGTCACATGGGGAAAGGAGTTTCTGCTGATGTAACTTTCATTATCTTACCTTCTAATATGATAAAATATCCTGCGTGTATGATTTTTCATAAACAGAGGAGGAGCCAGGTGACCTCAAGCAAAGGGGTTAGCAAAGACAGTTTTTTAAACAGTATTCTGTTTTTCTTCAGCGACACTTTTATCTACACTCTGACAAAGAAACATCTCTGAGCACTTTAAGCAAGTATACAGGTAGGGAGAGACAAAATCTAAGTACTGTAGTAGGAACCACACTGTTAAAACCTTGTTCTTTTAAAAGATTGTATTGTTCTTGTGATGTATGGTTCTGAATTTTATGTTTTACATATTTTTATCTATTTTAGTAAAACTCTATTTTTAGAGCCTACTTGGTCTGTCTTTGAATTTCTTTTCTTTAACAAGTGAAGCATATATAGTTAAAGCAGACACTGTGCATAAGCTTGAATGGTGATACCAAACTGGAAAAAGGTAAGAGTAATCTGAGGTCTTTTATTAGAGTTTTTAAGGGCTCATTTCTGTACACCTGGTTAGGTGCCCATAGGCAAAGATATCTGGCTGCCTGAAGAGAGAATTATCTAAGCCTGTGCATTGGGTACGCTAGCAAGAGTTGCACAGTTTGAATCCCTCCAAGACTTGAGAGCAAAGGTTGATTCAAACCCACAAAACAGACAGGAGGGTTACCCTGTTTCTGTTAACTGTTCACAAGACTGCGCTCGGAGGTTGGCACTTTGGGAGTAGAGGGTTGACTTGTTAAGTGGGGTTGTGACAACATCCTCGTCTTCCTCAGTCTGGAAGCCCACAGTGGCAGACAGCTGTTTCATGACATAACAGAAAGAAGCATCTTCAGCGTGAGACCTCGGAGTATGCTTAACTGAGTCCTCACTAACCGAAGAGGCAGGGGACTTGCCAGAAAGGAGGATTTCCTCCTCCTCTCCATCCTCAATGTCATCGAGGGGATGAGGTCACGGTGGTACTCCTCCTCGATGTTGATCTCCTCATCTGGGTCTGGCATCAGAGTAGTCATCCGAGTCCCACTGGGAGGTTCCCTTGGGCAAGGAATGGGTGTCGACGATGAAGCCGCCATCCACAGTACTGGTGTCGATGGCCTATTGAAGGCACTAAACTGCTGGACCAGAACATTAGTAAATTTAACCAAGACCTCATTCAGTTCCATGGTCATCGTCAATGGAGGGGGGTTCAACAGCATAGATGCCGGCGACCCGCCAACCTGAGAGCCGGACGAGCCCATAGCCCTCAGAGAGGAAGGGGCAGGCATCGCTGGGGTGGCCGTCGATGACGAGCTCGTCGTCAACAGAGGAGGGGCCATTGACCTGGAGGTCAACGACTGGGCGCCCTGAGATTCAGGCAGAGAAGCTGTCGATATGAGTCTGGTAGGGCTAGAGACCTGGACAGCTGGTCTCTTCACTAAGGCAGCAGCCGTCAGCGAACAGCCCCATGATGAAGGAGAGGCCAACGAGGAATGGGATGGGTGCTGGAAGGAGCAGTCATGATCCCGGTCTTTTTTGTGACTTCCCCCCTGTGGACTTGTTTCAGGCCTTGGAGCCCTGGGAGCTCATGGACCTGGTGGGTGGCGAAGCAGCCGGGGCCCAGGAGGACCCCTGCCCGGAGGTTGCTACCTGCTGCTCCATCAGGAATTTCTTGAGAGCCTTCTTGTGTTGCCTAAGGGTTGTTTGATTGAATTTCTGGCAGAGCTCACAGTTGGAGACTTTGTGGTTTGGCCTAAGACAGCAGAAAAAAACAGAGTGTTCGACTGCAGAGGTAATCTTCTTCCCACAGTCGCCGTGCTGGAAAAGAGAAGAAGAGGACAGAATAACTCTCAACATAAACAAAAAAGGAAAAATATCTCTAAAAGAGATTTTATGGAGAAATTGAAGAAAAATGGCTGTAGGCCAAAAAAGGCAAGAGACACTGCAACAGCTCTTCCCCAGAGAATGTGCTTGCAAGTCGACGGCAGGAAAGAACTGAGGAAGGAGTGGGGTCACCCACGCCTATATAGGGCTGCTGACATCGGCAGCATGGGCGGCCCCAGTTGTACTGCCGAAAATCTTCCATGTGGATTCCCCGTCTCCAACGGCGAAGGTTCCTATGGTGTAACCCGATGACTGAGATACTCCCAAAGAAGATCTACTGTTAGAAATGTGACCTCACAGTGAAATGCTCATCTTTAATAATCGGCTTCTTTACTAGTTTTATCTGAATATTTGAAAGCAGATAACAGGCTTCACCTAATTATGTAACCAAATTTCCCAGCTGTATTTTTTATTTACATTTTCTCTTCTTTTGCATTTGTGAAAGCAGCTCTTAGGGGTGTTCTCCACCATGTATTAACAGATGAGATGCCAGGGTTAGGTTTATTTTCTTCGTTGGTGAGTGTACTCCTGAGAAGACCCACTCAGAGTTCCATATAAAAACAAAATAACCACAGCAAACAATAATCCCAACTAGAGAAAACAGTTTATCCAGAAAAGCCTGAATAAATTAAAAAGAATACAGTTTCCATTTTTATTTAAGGTTAGCACACTCACCATGTTTACTGAAGATTCAAAATCCTTTTGGTATGGTAACCGTCTGAATGAAACCAAGGCATTGACATTCTGTGAGAGTGCCTCAGGCCTAAAGGAGTCCCTTACTAGCCCATTTCCATTGGCCTTTGCCAGAGTTTGGTCCAGTGAAGAGTCCTCCCGGTCATCTGGATTCTTCGACAGGTATAACAGTTGGAAGGCCCGGCACAGCAGCAGGTTCAAGACTCTTATCTGAGATTAGAATGCACACAGAGGAATAAAGAAAAGGGTTCTGAACTCAGATTATTACATATATAATACAGAAATACAGTGGAGCTTACTTGAATGAACTCTTGTTATGAGAGCATCTCCAAGGATTTTGTTTTTCAAGTGCCATTTCATTTCCAATTACTCTAGGGTTATTTTGCCCTAATATAGGAACATTTCTTCTCAGATATGAGAATGTCATACTAAGAAGAATAATCTGGGGACTAAGTGTTTAAAAAACTACTCTTATGTTAGCTGCATGTACTTTAGAATAATACTATGAATGTTGAGTCAAAGCCCTCTAAAAAATAATGAGGCCTATTCACGAAGGTGCAGAGTGGGCTACGCGCCATGCAACTTGGGCATGTAGCCCACTCCACACCTACCCAGCCCCTGTGCGCATTCACAATGCACATTTGCCCCCTCTGTGCACCCGATCCCCTGGCCAATCACGGAGCTCCACATGGGGGCGGGCCTGGGGTGAGCCAGCACTCCACGCATTCACTACAGTCAGAGCGGTCAGCCGGGGTACAACTCTCAACAGCATGGTCGGCGCTCTGCACACTGGCCGACAACATAGTGCCCCACGGGTGCAAGGGATCCACTGCGGGACCCTGCCAGGGCAGTCAATTGGCTGCCTGCCTGGATCCACCACTCTGCACCCACCTGCCCCCGTGGACCTGTGCACTGGGGGGGTGGGGCTGTGTCTGAGAGCTGGATGGGGACCAGTTTTCATGAAAGCAGCCCCCATATGGATCTTACAAGGGTGCAGAGCTGCACGCCCGGATATGTACCTTCAGGGTGCACATTAGTGAATAGGCCCCGATAATTGTATACTTTTTTTAATCAAAGGTTTATTAAAATTTTAATCAAAAGTTTATTAAAGTTTTAAATACAAGTCACAAAAGTAATACCGTTTACAGCCTGTGGTAAGGAACATACACAGTTCTAGCTGGGGATTCATATATATCCCCTTGGAGGTACAACTTTTAAGAAACTGATCAATAGTAAGGGTGCTGTATCCCATTTATCTACACACATCACTGCTGTTACAACAAGTTAAACTAGTACTGTAAATCCAACCACTAATATGCATGGATCAGTGTATCCATGGTGTATGTATCTAGCATCCAGGGGGTGGTTATGTTGCTGGGGTCTTAATATCTGTTTACATAGTAATTTGGGTTTGCCCCCACAAGTAGCCCAGAATAAAATGCCCCTCAGGAATTCTGCAATGCTGTGATGAAAGGTAAGGTCCCCGTCTGAAGCAGTATGTGTCCGTGCCATTGATGACTGCATAGTGCACCTTCTTGAAGTCAACTGCTTTCCACAGGTCTGTGAGCCACTGTACTACGTCTTGGGGGGGGTTGCTGTTCTTGCCAATGTCGTAGGATTACGCATCTGGCTGTGATCAATGCTTCCAAAATCCATTGGCTGCTGGTAAAGTGTTGACTGTTGGTAGTGCAGTGGTGGCATCCTAGCAACACCACTGCTGGTTAAGGACCAGAGTGGAGCCCAGAATTGCCCCTCAGGTGTCCTGTACTCCTCACCAGTAATGCTGCAGTGTCAGACATTTCTGTAAGAAGTGGGTGATTGTTCCTGCATTGCCCCCTGTTCCTGCACTGCCAACATGCATCTGTGTCTCTCAGGCCCCACCTGTGTAGTTTCTTTGGGGCCTGCGCCAATAATGGAACACTTTGAATTATGTAAATTGATTACACATACCCCTGGAGGCGTGGCGGAGAATGGACCAGCACTTGTGCCACATCTGCTACGTTACATCACAGCCAAGTTTTGTTGACCACCTGAGTCTCTTTTTCTGTGGGGTCTGGAAGCAAGTCAGTTAGGCCTCTATAAATGTCACTACCCCGGGGCGTATCAGGCTTGACTGAAATGTAGGAGAGCCTCAATCTCACACACAGGGATCAAGGTTAGTGCATGCCTTAACATTTGGCTGAGGGCATGTCTCAGCTGGAGATACAGCCAGTGCTGTTGCTTTACAAGGCCAAACATTTCCTGCAGTTGGTCAAAACAGTGCATATCCCATGTGCTTTTGTCCAGCAAATGGTCAAGACACTGAAGTCCCTTGGAAGCCCAGTTAGTCCAGCATATGGGGTGGCTGTTGATAGTGAGGGATTTATTTCTCCACAGTGGGAAACTGGGAGAGCTTGAAGGCTGCCAGCTAGTGAGCTTTACCCCTTTCTTACATGCCTGCACCACTGCCTGGACGGTTGGGTGAATTTTAGGGCCTTGGGACATTTCCCAAACTGTATAGCAGTGTCTAGATTACTTCCCAGCAGGGCCTTCTCACTGTTTGCTCATTTGGGTGTGTATGTCTGGGCGTTTGTGGGGGCTGTCAGGGCCATCCATTCTAGTAGATGGGCTTCATGCTTTCAGACACAATCTGGGAGAAGTGTCCCTCTGTAGACTGCTTGTGTGAGCTTGCTGAGACCTGGTCATCTAGGGCCTGTGCCCCACAGGAAGGACAGCATCTTCATATGTGCCACTTTCTCCAGGTCTTGGGAAACTGATATGGGCATGTTGCTCAAAACATAAGAAACCCCTGGGGACATCACCATTTTGTGGTTGTACACCCTCCTGCACTGTGGGAGATGTAATTTACACCATCTCAGCAGATTACAGTCCACTTCTGCGTGAGGGGGCAGGTTTATCCTACCCAGGCCTCACGTATTCCAGGTGAAGTGCATCTCCAAGCATGTGATCTGATCCTTTGCTGGGTGTTGCCCCAAGGGAAATCCTGCCACATTGCTGGTTGCTGAGGTCAAGACCACAATGGGCAATTTGGACACACTGCTTTGTAGCCCAACAAATAGCCATATATCTCTAGGAGCTTAAGAGTTTCTGGCACCGATACGGACAGTTGTGTCAGCATGAGCAGAACGTCATCTGCGTACGCCAGTACTTTGTTCTCACCCCTGAATCGTACCCAATATACAGTGCTTTTTAGCTGAATGGCTTGGAGGAGGACTCTAAGGCAAAAATGAGTGGTGAGAGCAGGTATCCTTGCCAGATTCCTCCTCCCACTAAAGGCCGCTGCTCTGTGGCATTAGTGATCACTTTCTTCTGTGTGCCATGATAGAGCATCTGCCTCCATCTAATGAAGGTACCGCTATGCCAAAGGTTCATAGGGTATGGAACAGAAACCCCCACTCCATCCTATTAAATGCTTTCTCCGCATCAAGTGAGATGAGGACTGCTGGCATGCATGAGTGTGCTGCCTGCCATATAAGGTTCAGCAGCCTCCTCATGTTATCTGGACCTCTCCACTTCGGTATGAAGCCCATCAGGTCCCTGTCTATTAGCTCAGCCATGACCATTTAAAAATGTAGGGCCATCATCTTGGTGAATCCTTACAGTCTGCACAGATGAGACAGATGGGCCAGTAGTTGCCACATGCCACAGGGTCTTTGCCTGGCTTTGGAAGGAGCGAGATGGTGGTGGTTCTCATGGATACATGCAGTTCCCCAGTTTGGCATGCCTATTCTAAGGCATTTGTCAGTGGTTCCAGGAGCACTTAATGAATGGAGGACCTGATTAAACTGGAGAAGTGGTTGGATAAGTGGCAGTTGGGCTTCAATGCGAAGAAGTGCAAGGTTCTGCACTTTGGAGCAAGGAACCCATGGAGGAGCTACCAGTTGGGAGGGGTTCAGTTAGGTGTCACTGAGGAGGAGAAGGATCTAAGGGTGGTTATAACGGGGAACATGAACAACTCAGCTCAGTGCAGGAAGGCGGCAGCTAAAGCCAACAAGATGCTGGGGTGTACTGCGAGAGGAATCACATCCAGAAATAGGGATGTGATCCTGCTGTTGCACAGGTCACTAGTCAGGCCACACTTAGTACTGAGTGCAGTACTGGCGTCCTTTTCTGAAAAAGAATATCAGATTGCTGGAGGGGGTGCAGTGCAGGGCAACAAAGATGATTCAGGGACTGGAGAGCCAAACCTACGAAGACAGGCTGACTGAGTTGAATATGTACACCCTGGAGGAGAGGAGGTATCGGGGGGGATATGATAGAGATCTTAAAATGCTTGAAAGGGAGCCTGGCCTGGTGGTGCTGAGGGTTGAGGCACTGGACGCCACACCTTGTGGCACGCCAGCGACCCGAGTTCGGGAGCGAGCTCGGGTGCCGGGGGTCGGCAGGGGAGGGACTGGATTGAGCACCCACAGGGCTGCTCTCCTGTCCTGGGGGGAGGGCATCAGGGAACTCGATGCTCCGGCGGCCCCTGGTGGAAACTGGGGGGGCACTGCAGTAGTGCAAAGCGGCACATAATAGCTTGCCTGACGATGGCAGGGTAGTCATGTGCCATTACGTCAGGGAGTGCACACAGGGGAAGGGGGTGGGTGGAACAGAACACAGGAAAACCCTGGTTCTAGGGACAGGTGATGGCACCAATCCCCATGCCCACGACCAGGTCTAACTCGGCCAGCCTTCACAGATCCTCCGCCCAGAACCCACGTCAAGCAGCTGGAGTCTACAAAGCTATAAGCGCCCAAGGTAGGAGGGGCAGCCCCACCCCGGAGTGGTTAAGCTGGGGGTGCCAGCTGCGAGGCGGGGGCAGAACAGAGGAGGGTTCAGTCGGGGAGACTTCAGGCAGGGCAGGATAAGGTTGGATGCCTGAGAGAGGCTCCTATAACCGTGACCGGAGGGAAAAAGAATTGGGAAAAAAATGCTTGAAAGGGATTAACAAAACAGGTACAGAAGGGGTGTTTAAGCTGAGGAGAGGGAGGGATATGAGAGGGCATGGTCTTAGACTGGAGGGCGGACGATATCAGAGAGAGATGATGAGACATTTTTTTACGGAGAGGGTGGTGGTGAAATGGAACACTCCACCCGAGGAGGTGGTATCCTGTAAGATGGTGGACAGTTTTAAAAGAGAATGGGACATGGTGCGAGGAGGAAGGTAAAGGTGGAGGAAGGAGGGGGCAGCTGCAATGTAAGGGTGCTAGCTGTGCATTCGAACAGACTTGATAGACCATGAGGCCTGTTTCTGCTGGCAGATTCATATGTTCATATTAGCTGGTCCCTGGAGGGGGCTGTAAGAAGCCAGACGTCCAGATAAGGGAAGACATAATGACCTTGTCTCCTGAGGGCCAAAGCCACTACTGCCAGGCACTTGATAAAAACTTGGGAAGCCAAGGAAAGACCAAAGGGAAGGGCCTGGAATTGGAAATGATTCCCGTGGAAGCAAAAGCGAAGGAACCGTCTGTGCAGCTGAAAGGCCAGAATATGGAGATAAGCGTCCTACATGTCCAGTGAACAAAGCCAATCCACTTGGTGGAGGAGAAGAGGGCTTTGAAGAGTGACCACCCTAAAGCATTTGTATTCTATGAATAGGTTCAGGTGGCTGAGATCGAGAATCAGTCGCAGGTCGCCGGTCATCTTTGGGACCAGAAAGAAATGCAAATAGAATCCCTTCCCTCTTTGAGCTGGTGGGATGGGTTCCATGGCCTTTTTGTGCAGAAGCACCTGGACCTCCACCTGGATGAGGGCAATGTGAGCCTGAGGGTAATGGGAGTGCAAGGGAGGGTTGTCTGGGGGAAGCTCCAGGAATTCCAGAGTATGCCCTTTTTCCACAAGCTGGAGAACCCATTGGTCTGAGGTTACATTGCACCATCCTTCTAGGTATAGCGAAAAGTGACTCCCCACCATCTCCCCAAGATTTCAGCCTGGGGGGGGGTTGGGTAAGGAGTCAGGCTGAGGAACCAGAGATGGGCAAAGTGGCAGGGGAGGCTCTGGGGGACCTAGGGGCTGAGGCTCCAGTTGCCTGAGAAGGAGTCTTGTATTTGAAGACACTTCTGGGCTGCTGGCCCTTGGACTGCTGTCTGGAGGGCTAGCGAAAGGATAGACATTGGTGGGATTTAGGCTAGGTCAGGTACATGGACTGTACCGACCTCAAAGTCTTGCCCAGTTCCTGTAGCCGAGAGATAATGTTTTGGGCATCTTCACCAAAGAGGACAGGACCCCTGAAAGGGGCATTAAGGACTTAAGCTTGCACATCTGGGGTAAAACCTGAAACTCTAAGCCAGGAATGGCGGGGAATACAAACACCTGTGGCTGCTGCTCGTCCAGCAGTGTCTGCTGTGTTACAGGAAGCTCTGAGGGCGTGATTGCCCACATCTGAGCCTGATTTTAGGAGTTGGACTAGCTGGGTCTTGGTAAGGTTCTCCGAGAGAGCCTGTACCAACTCCAGAGCCTTGTTCCACAGGGCATTCTGGTACTGCACCATGTAGGCTAGGAAGTTCAGGGTCTGAATGGCCAGGGTAGCCAAGGCGTAGACCGTCTTACTGAATTGGTCCACCTGGAGAGACTATTTATCTGAAGGATAGGTACTAAGGTGCCTGGGTTTTTTGGTGCAGTAATGAGCAGCGTTCATGACCACCTAGTCTGCTTCTGGATGCTCCCCATAGAAGGGCTTATCCCTGGGAGTATGATAAAGGCAGTCTGCCTTTTTGACTAAGGCCAGAGTGGAGGAGGAATGGTTTCAGGTGGCCCTGTTGACATCCTCAAAAGAATCAATGAGAGGGGAGAAACACTAGAAGGAGGGTCTCTTTCCAGTGGAGAAAGACACCAGGCCATGACACTCACGGTCTAGTTCTTCCATCTCTCAACCCATCAGAGACTGAATGTGCCTCATGACGTCCATGAAGATGGGATCATCAGGAGGAGACCGAGGGGTGTCCCTGGGTTCCTCAGGCTCTGAAAGCATCTGGGAATCCTGGGATTCATCAGTAGAAGAAGAGTGAGAATCCCTTCCTGACTGGTCAGAGTCTGGGACCGACACTGGTGGATGAAGATCCTCCTTATGATGGTGTATCCTGACCACAGAGACCGGGAATGTCTGGTGCCCACTTGGTCTGTGTTCAAAGGAAGATCCCTAGGAGGTGGAGTGGGGGCCTCCTTGGGGGCTCCTTAGTCTTCATAAACTCCCACCAAGCTGAAAACAGTGCAGTATAATCTGTTGGAAGACTTTGGGGTGGGATGGTGGAGGAGACGGTGCCAGGAGATTAGGAGTAATGTGCCCCAGCATCTGTCCCTGAAGCACCAGGTACCTGGGAGTTGGCCCTTGGAGAGCCGGGTAACCAGACATCAGTCCTTGAGGTGAAGGATTGTCCGGCGCCCGTCTTGTAGACGTTGAAAGATGAGGCGTTGGTCCCTCAGGTGTCGGCACAGGAATGATCGCAGGGCCAGCTGGCACTGGCTGAGGTGCATGTGACAATGGCTGGGGTACCATCGGGGCTGATGCTGAGCTATCTGGTGTCGGCCGAACAGGCGAAGGCTGATGCCAGTCAGATGAAGCAGCCGATGCAGGCCTTGAAGGGGAAGCCTGAGTAAGGGAGCTAACTCCTGATGGAGGCAGAAGCGTCACTCTCACGGGGAGGCAAGTGCATGCTCCAGGCATTGCTTGGAGGCGTCGGTCCCAGAACTCTGGACCAACGTAGGCAACGCCATGACTGTGGGGGGGACAACAGGCAAAGATCCACCGCACGAAGAAGAACCAGTTGAGCCTCCTGGCTGAGGACCCACTGGGTGTAAGGGCCTGAGTGGCAGGGACTGTGAGGCTGGGGACGAAGTCCACAGCCCCAAAGGGCCACCACCCAAAATGGTAAACAGGGTGAGAGGCTGAGACATGGGTAGCCCAGAAGGAGAGAGGGCTGCTGGTGGAGGAGAGGCTGACCTCCCGTGGGAGGAAGACCCAGAGTCGGCCGGTGACTTATGCGGTAAACAAGAGCGGGAAGTTGACCAGGGCTGATCCCTATGCTTGTCCCTGTGCTTGTGCGTACCGCTAGACTTCTTCTCTTTCTG
Source organism: Neoceratodus forsteri (assembly GCA_016271365.2). Classification (NCBI taxonomy): domain Eukaryota; kingdom Metazoa; phylum Chordata; order Ceratodontiformes; family Ceratodontidae; genus Neoceratodus; species Neoceratodus forsteri. The sequence goes on from CM057452.1 coordinate 123,629,662, forward strand.
GAAGGGGGAAAAAAGTCCCAGAAACCAAGGAAGAAGAGTAACTTTTTCATTGGAGGTCCTTCTCCATCATGGCTAATTTCTGCTGCAGCAGAAAAGTTTGGAGGGTCTTCAATCAGCGTCTCCATGTGGTCTGGTTGAAGTCCTGGCACTGCTGGCAGGCCTCAGTGTCATGGTCAGGGCCTAGGCAGAGCAGGCAAGAAGTGTAGCCATCCTTGGAGGGAAGTTACTTGCCTCAAGCACACTTCGTCCGCTGGTCTGAAGAGGTGGATGGAGAAGAAGACATGCAAAAATTGAAGAAAAATCAAAAAGAAGTATACTGGAAATAGAATAAAGAAATCGCTGGTAAAACAAAAAGAAAATGGTGGTCGACTGAAGCAGGCGTCCATGGAGGGCCAACTTGCGTGCGTCGAAGGTGGAAAAGGAACTGAGGTTGGGCTGGGAGACTGCCCCTTTTATACAATATGTGGACGTCAGCATGCCAACATCAGGGGCAGTCCCCTGCTAATGACAGCTAGCTAGAAGTTTTCCGTGTAGTCCTGACGCCTGGTGGCTTAGTCCTAACAGTGTTGCCTGCTGCAAGAGCCCCCTCGAAGTAAGATGTATCATGATATTCCCTCTCTAGGTCCGATATTCTTATTCGAGGTCCATAGTGGCAGTGTTCGAGAGCAGGGTGGGTGAGAGTATTACGCACTGAGCTCACTAATCACCTTCATACAGTGATGTGCTGGGATAACATTACTGCCAAAGGTGGTCACAGAACAATCAGGACACAGGGTTTTTTTCTTGCCATTATGTAGTAAAACGCATGGAATAAATAAGATATGCTACCGCCCTAGTGAAACTATCAAAGATATTTTCCTTTGTGCACTTTAAACTTTTGACATCACTCATGGCTTTGCCCCTTGTGATGTCATATGGTCAAACTGCACTCAGGAAAAACATCTGTGATATTTTCATCAGGGCCACAGCATATTTCTTATGGTTCCATGTGATAACAGCGATCGCGGAAAGGCAATCGCCGTTAGGGTGAGTGTAAGTTTCGGCGATGTACACTCCCGGTGTACAGCAAAAGGGTGTCGGAGACTTTTTCACGTGAGCTGAGCCCCCACTAAAGGATTCCCAACTCCAGGGGGTGCATGTAGGGAAGGAGTGCAAATCCGAAATTAAACCAAAAAATGTCTGGGAGCAACAAAATGAACACGCGCCTGGAACCGAACCCGGCACCCTCGCAACCCTAGCCTGCCACCCACCCACCATGTCACAGGGCCAGCTCAGCAGCCCACCACCGTACTACGCCTCACAAACTCTCCCTCCCCTTCCACCCATCGCACGGCATGCCCCCCCCCCTGCGCGTGTACATATAGCGATGTCCTGTCGCTATATTTGCGGACCCCCCATCCGGTCACCCTCCCTGCCCGGTAGACCTGTGGACAAGCACCGCAACTGAGTCGCCCTTTTTGAAAGCACTCAATCGCATGGGATACCTTTGCTATTTATCAGGAATATTAATCACCACTGTTGCTGAATAAATACAAACTTATTTTTTTCATATAGCCTTTTTTTCTCTGTTACATGACCCTCAAGTCTCGGTTTTGCCACTAGCCCCACTGTCCCTGCACTGCGGAGCATGAGAGTGCCTGCCACATCATTTAAATGGCAACCTAATTATTTTCTCGCACACAGCCTCCATCTACTCATCTGGCGCACAAATCTGATGAAGCATGCCTCCATGGGGGACAGCAAACTCCCTGGTCCACCAGCAGGGATCAGTGCAGTGCAGGAACCCACCACAGCCTTCATCAGGTGAGGAAGCATGGCCATGGGCAGCTCTCCTCCAAACTGTCTGCCTCCAGCCTCCAAGTCTGCTCCTGAACCCAGAAGTGGCATGGCAGTATGCTGGGCCACAGGGAGGTCCAAATGACAAACTTATTTAACCATTCTTTCAGCCTCCAAATGTTTTACTGAAAAAGTTAACTTTGTGCTGCCCATACAGACCTGGTGCAGATCAGTGGGGCCAGCCAAAAAACTCAGAACAAGCCCAGAAAAGTCATATGTACTTATGGCACCATTCAGGCCAAAGTCAGTTCCACAAATCAACAATGTTAGAAAATGCTGGCTTTACAATCAAGGTATGACTTATTAGTGTAGTGCAGGCATTTTCTACATTATTAAGGTGCAATATGCACTGTGCAAAATCGGCAACATTATAAACCCTAATCGTACGATAAATAAAACTTAGGGCTCCCTGACAAAGCTCCACTAAATGAAGCCCGGGGGCAGGAGGCTTGACATGAGTCAGTTGAAGTTTTTTTTTTTCTTGTTAACTTTCTTTATCCTACTGACTTCCACTGATCACGACCTCCTTCAGCCTCCCACAGCACCACCATCCTGTCCATTAAAGCCATCTTACTTGGGACCTGAAGCTCCTGGGACCACCTGTGTTATACCACAAGGCTGCCACCCTGAACGGGGCTGCCTTCTGCTCCATGACAGACTCCCCACACCATCCTGTTGGACGCCAGCAGAGGTGAAGTCCGAGTGCTTATCCCAGACCAAGGAAGCGAGGCCCAATATTGGACATGGAGGACGGTGGGGGCGCTTCATCTTCCTGGAGGTCAGGGGTAAGGGGCAACAGACTTCTTGGAAAACATAAACTGAACTTGCAAGCTCAAATGGGCAGACTGGGTGGGCCATAGGCCCTTATCTGCCGACACTGTCTATGTATCTATGATTGGTGGCATTATCTGCTTTTCTGGCCCTAGAGCCGCAGACATGCAATGACACCTGTGACATTACTGTGCGTGCTTCCGCACACAGTGCATCACATCTGTTACTCCTCGTTCCACTTATCCCTCCCACCCTCCACCCAGAGAAAAGAGGTCTGTTGGACACTCAGTCCTCCTCTCTGGCTGGGCCTTTGACGATCCATGCTTGTTCGTCAGTGTCTTAAGCAATAGCGCTGATGGGCCGGCAGCCCAAGTCGACTGGTATTTCAGCAGCCAAGTTTCATTTATTGCAGAGTTTGTGTTTATAATCTTGCTAATTTTGCACGATGCATACTGTACCTTAATAATGTAGAAAACGGTTGTAATGCACAAATATATCAAAATCACACGCTCAACCAGCATTGTGGGTTTGTCACTATATAGAAGATACACAATGTCTTCACTCATAATTTGCAATTTCTCATCATGAGTAAAAGGAAAAGCCCGTCCGTAACTCACAAGTGGCGAAGCTATGAATGAGTTAAGAAATTCTTACTCCCACACAAGTAGGGCCAGGGGCAATGGCCAATGCAACTGGGACTAGGTCAATAGTCAGTTGGCAAAAGCAAGGTTAACAAAATGGATAAAAACCTCACCCCCACATCACCACCCACCACCGCTCTAAACGACATTACAAAACGGGCCTCAGAATACTTCAGAATCCTACCAAGAAGGCAGAAGCATTGAACAAATACTTCTGCTCTGTATTCATGCAAGAGAAGGGGGGGCAGATACCCCAGGCAAGGGTGGGGGGTGGGTAGGGGGGTAGGGGACAGCAGATGTAGGCATTATAGAGAGCAGGGTACTAGATGGGTTGTGGGCTTTAAGAGTGGACAAAGCACCTGGACCTGATGGCATTCACCCTAGGATATTAAGGGAGTAGGCAGAGGTCCTGGCGGGGCCACTGGCCGACCTGTTCAATACCTCCATGGACACAGGATGTGTAACACAGGATTGGAGAATGGCCCATGTAGTGCCTATCCGCAAAAGTGGCCCAAAGGATGAACCAGGAAACTATAGGCCAGTGATCGTGGGAAAGCTCATGGAGACCTTACTAAAAGAGAGGCTAGCGAGCTTCTTAGAGGAAAACGGTCTCCAGGATGGTCAACAGCATGGGTTTATAGTGGGCAGATCCTGCCAGACAAACCCTGTAGAGTACTACAGCTGGGTGATGCGGGAACTGAACAAGGTCATGCAGTGGATGACCTGTATTTGGACTTCCGCAGGGCCTTTGATTCAGTGCCACATGAGAGGTTGGGGGGACTGGAATATGTGGGGGCGGGACCAAAAATGATGAAATGGATCACAAACTGGCTAAAGGAAGGCAGCAAAGAGTGGTGGTGGGGGAGGACCTCGCGTCTCCGAGAGTGGTGATGAGTGGAGTATCACAGGGATCAGTACTGGGACCAGTGCTGTTTGGGATTATTATTGCAAATATCTCACACACGATCCGGAGCAAGATCAGCCTGTTCACAGACAATACCAAGATGGGAGCTGTAGTTGATGACACGGAGGGGTGGAAGGGGCTGCAGGAGGACCCGAGGTCTTTGGTCAGGCACCACCTGGAGTACTACGTGCAGTACTGGTGCCCTTTCCTGAAGAAGGACATCAGATTGTTGGAGGGGGTGCAGCAAAGAGCCACAAAGATGATCCAGGGACTGGAGAGCAAGCCCCACGAGGACAGGCTGGGACAGCTGAATATGTATTCACTGGAGGAGAGGGATGGGGGTATATGATCAAGACCTCTAAGTATCTGAAGGGGAAAAACAAGACCAACACAGAAGGGATTTTTCAGATGAGAAGGGGGAAGGACACAAGAGGGGGGCATGGACTGAGACTGGAGGAGGGAAGATTCAAGAGGAAGATGAAGAGACATTTTTTCATGGAAAGAGTGGTGAACGAATGGAACACCTTACCAGACGACATAGTGTCCTGTAAGATGGTGGGCAGTTTCAAGAGGGGTTGGGACAGGGGAAGGGGTACTGGGAATGGAGGGCGGGAGGGGCAGCTGCACACTCAAGCGGACTTGATAGACCATGAGGCCTGTTTCTGCTGGCAATTTCATATGTTCGTAACAGTTCATAACTGACCTGCCCTAATCTATTTAGCAACAACCTATCTAAATGAAAATAAAACCTTTTCCATTAAAATAAAAATAAAATAAAATAAAAAAAAAAAAAGCTTTTCCAAGTTTCAAACACAAAAACCCACAACAGGGCTAAGGTTCCTTTAAACTAAATGCACTTCCCAGGCTCATTCAAAGGCACTTGGCCTGTATTACTAAGCAAGCACATTCTACATAAAAACAACCTAACTAAAGTAAAATAAAACTTTTTTTGCATTAAAAAAAGGAACTTTTTCCACGTTATAAGTACAATAACCCACTCCAGGGCATGGGTTTCTTGAGAATTAATGCACTTCCTGGGTGTGGTAAAAGTCACTCAACTGTTGGCCGTGTGCCTTCCTATTCATCTGGAGCATACATTAAATCTCTAGAAATGCATGCCCTGTTGTGGGGTATTGCTTACTTAACTGGCCTGTGCAGTTATGCAGTTAAAGGGGATGATTTCTCAATCACATTTTACAAGCAATAATAAACCACATTATAGCACTGCAGAAAATATTTCTGTCTTCTGACTGGTGGAAACCCTTCCTGCAGCCTTGCATTAATCTTAATTGGGGGTGTACTTGGAGGAGGTGGGAGGTCTGGATAGTCGGCAACAAGGGTTTGTGCCAGGTAGATCATGTCAAACCAATCTTGTGGAGTTCTATGAATGGGTAACATCAGAACTGGACGGGGAAAGCTTGTGGATGTATTATTCTTGGACTTCAGCTAGGCGTTTGACTCTGTCCCCCACAATGGTCTGGTGGAGAAACTGATGGGGTTAGGAGTAGGCCCTTTGATGGTCAGATTGATTGAAAACTGGCTAGCTGGACGCACCCAGAGAGTAGTGGTCTGTGGGGAGCTCTCGAACCCTAGAGAGGTTGGTAGTGGGGTACCGCAGGGTTCGGTCCTGGGTCCGATCCTGTTTAATGCATACATATCGGACATCAGGGAGGGTATAGTGTGTGAAATGAGTCTCTTCGTGGATGACTCCAAGATGGGAGCAGTAGTTGAGGGAGAAGAGGGGAGGTTGGCCCTGCAAGGGGACCTGGACACCCTGGAAAGCTGGGCTCACACAGGGAAATTAAATTTCAACATCACCAAGGCAAGGTGTTGCATCTTGGTCGGGAAATCCTAAACACAGGTACACCCTGGGAGGGGAGGCACTGGAGGCCTCAATAGGGGAAAAAGACCTAGGGGTCATGGTTAATGCATGTATGAATAACTCTGAGCAGTGCAGGAGAGCGGCTAGCAAGGCAAACAGGATGTTGGGATGCATCGTAAGGGGGATCACCTCTAGGAGCAAGGAAGTGATTCTGCCGCTGTACAATGGACTGGTTAGACCACACCTTGAGTACTGTGTACAGTACTGGAGACCACACTTGAAGAGAGACATACAGCTCCTGCAGAGGGTACAGATGAGGGCAACTAAGATGATACGAGGGCTAGGGGATTTGACATATGAGGACAGACTTGAGGAGCGCTGCCTGTTTTCATTGGAGGAGAGGAGAGACGGGGAACATGATTGAGGTCTTCAAGTACCTCAAGGGAATAAATAGGGTAAACATGGAGGGGATCTTTAGACTAAAGCAGGGAGATATCACCAGAGGGCATGGTTTGAAGTTGGAAGGTGGAAGGGTGAGGGGGGAAAAGAGGAGGAGGTTTTTCACTGAGAGGGTGGTGGACCCTTGGAATGCACTGCCTGGCGAGCTGGTTCAGAGATTCACAGTGGAGGGCTTCAGGAGAGGGTGGGACAGACACAGAAAGTTGATGTATCAGATGATGGCCTGTCCCAGGGGGGTAGGGATGGATGACAGGGGTTTCTGGAACACAAGGGATGGGAGGGCCTCGGCACCCAACTAAGGATCTGAGGTTCGAGCAGACTCGATAGACTGTAAGGCCTAATCTGCTGGCAAATAGTATGTTAGTATGTTAATATACTTGTAAAGCCTCATAACAAGCAGCATGATCTAAAGTATGTAGTCCCGTCATGGAATGCTAGTGTAACCCCCCCTACAAATGGGGGTTCCCAAAAAGTCTTATTTGAGCTTTCCTAAATGCTCACTGCCAGGCTGGTGTCCTGCGTTTTAGCAGTTTAAATGTGATTACCAGAGCTTGTATAGCCACTGTGTACTGTCTCTTTAAGAGCTGCTTGATTACAGCATAAGTAATCTGAGATGGAGCTCTGTTGAAAGATGTAACTACATAGAAACAGACTCTGACGTCAGATAAAGACCGCTTGGCCCACCTAGTCTGCCCATTTCCCTACATACAGGATAAACCGCAGATCCTAGTTAACCAACAGTCTATTTCTTCCTACCCCCACAAGAATAGCCTTATGTCTGTCCCATGCATTCTTGAATTCTCTCCAGTTTTGGACCCCACAACCTCCTCAGGAAGGCTGTTCCATGCATCCACTACCCTCTCTGTGAAAAAATACTTCCTCACATTGCCCCTGAACCCCCATCTTTACATTGTGTCCCCTTGTTCTTGCAGCCTCTTTTCTGAAAGATGCTACCCTCTTGGACTTTGTTGATTCCACTGAGGTACTTAAAAGTTTCTATCATGTCCCCCCTATCCCTCCTTTCCTTAGGGTATACATATTAAGCTCCTTTATTCTCTCCTCTTATGGCTTCTCTTGCAGACCCTGCACCATTTTAGTTGCCCTCCTCTGGACTGCCTCTATCCTGTCTATGTCCTTGCAGAGATGGGGTCTCCAGAACTGAACGCAGTACTCCAGATGGGGTCTCACCAACTGTCTGTATAGAGGGATAACAACTTCCTATTTTCTGCTGGTGATGTCTCTCCCTATGCATCCCAGTATACCCCCAGCCCTCCCTACTGCCTTCTCACATTGCTTGCTAACCTTAAGGTCATCTGATATGATTACCCCCAGGTCCCTTTCCTTTTTTGCTGTTGTTACTACCCCCCCAATTGTTAATCTTCCCTGGGTTTTTGTTTCCCAGGTGCATTATTTTGCACTTCTTTGCATTGAATCCTAGCTGCCATACTTCTGACCATTTCTCTAACCTTGTCAAGTCCTTTCTCATCCTTTCCACACCTCCTTGTGTATCAACTATTTGCTGAAAAACATTTAGAATGATAACGATAAGGTAGTTTGTCTAACCTGCTTTCTTTGTAGCAAGGACTGTTTTGTTTGTCTCCACTATCTTGGTCCTGGACTGCAAATTGGACCAATCAGTTCTGGTGGGACCTAAAATGTAGCCTGACTACAGGAGCTGTCTGAATTCAAAATCTATAGGAACTGTGGTTTGAGTTTTTTTGCACCTTTTTTGCAACTGAAGGGGGAGCTCTTGCTTTGACTGACAGTCAAATCAGCCAACCAAAGCTTTTGGATCTTGGGAAAGTCCCGGGCTGCTTGCAGTTTTCAGTTAGAACTAAGCTAGAAGCTGAGCAAGAAGGAGCTGAAGTGATTCTGAGAGCAATCCTGAGTGGATTCACATGGGAGAACTATGAAAAGGCTGAGAGTTTGGCCTCCATGTCTGCCTGCTGCTCCTGAGAGGGAGAGAAGAGAATTATTTTGGACTAAATCCAAGTTTGTATTACTAGAGTAAGTTACTGAAGTGGGCCAGGCTCAACCTGAAGAAGACCGAATATTTTTGCTGAATGCCATTGGCCTGTCAGGAGTTCCAGCTACCCCTAAGCTCCCGGTGTGTGCAGAGACTTTGCGATTGTGCCCGGGGAGCGCTTTGCCTGGTACAGTAGAATTCCCTTACATGTAAATGTGCTATGAGATGCTAGTGGGTTGTGAGTTAGTTCCCCACTGCGTGAACTGTGTTCTGCTTGCTGGAAGATATATCCAGCCCAAAACGGACCGCTTCCGAACTTGTCTCCATGCGGTCTGGGCTTTGCCAGACTGGCCCAGCAAGACTACCCACTGCACAGAGAAGCCATCAACGAGAGACCTGCCTGGGGATCAGCCCCCTGCTCCACACCTGAACAGGAAAGACGCCTCTGTGACTTGTGTGGGCCCTGCTTCTCCTGGCATTCTAGATCAACCACCTGCAGTCTCGATGTTCGTCCAGCCTGTGTCCAGTCTTGGGTATCGTGAGTAAATACCAGGGTAGCTCTCTACAACAACAGCTTAATCTGTGTGTGTCATCTGATTGTCTTGTTGTTTCGTTTCCTTTACAAACTAAGCACTCTGGCTCCGGATTATAAATATTGTGTACTGTGCATGTTGTGTTTTCCATCACAGGGCCCCAACCAGCTGCAACCCCGGGCAACTGTCCTGGCTAGCCCATCTCTTCTCTACCTGGGCACCCAGAGGTGGACTGTGTGGGGGTACTCAAAGCGCATGCGAACTGCTTGACTGATATAACCTTTAAGCTAATTAACCTGATTTGTCCCTCCCTTGTTCAAGTCCCCTGAATAAATCAGATCTAACTTTTTCTGCATGTAATCTGACTGTAGTTCCAGTTTGTGCTCAAAGTACTGTACTGTTGCTATTTGCTGTGCTTAACCTTGTTTTACAGGGGACCCCAGGGTCGAGCCAGAGGAATCAGCCCTGGTGGTAAGTGCAAACAGTGTGGGTACTTGTGTGGTGTACCAGGGGTATTGTGAAAGTGATTATTGTACAGTGTTCAGGCCACTAGAGGGGGAAAGAGGAGGAGTTGCAGTGTCCCGGAGGGCTGTGCCCAGGTTAGCTTGACCAATACCAACCCTGACCTCCGGATGGAGGCACCCGTTTCAGAACTCAGGCCCCTTAACCTGCTACTAGCCAAGCAGGCAGGGGTAGTAGCCCATGGGATAGCGCCACCTAGGGGTTACACTGGAATGTTACATTTAAGCCTTCTCCTGCATTCCAGGATACGTTTAAGCTGCCACCATTACTCAGTTTCTGCTCCGTTACGCAGATCACGCACTTGAGTTGTGTTTTAGCAAAGTCTCCAGCAGAAAAGGTACAAGTCCGTCTGAATAAACAGATGAAATGAGTGAAAAACCACAATGCTATTCACATACAACATTGTCCCCATGTTTAGAAACATAGAAACGTAGAAGTTGATGGCAGACAAGGGTCGCAAGGCCCATCCAGTCTGCCTATTTCTTTTTCTACCTTATAAATGTGCCATCGTCCTTTGCTGTCAGTGGCCTATCTATTCATACTCATCTGTATTGCTCCCTTATGCCTATCCCATGCCTGTTTGAAGCCCTGCACTGTATTCATAGCCACCACTTCCTGAGGTAGGCCATTCATGCATCCACCACCCTTTCTGTGAAAAAGAACTTCCTCACATTACCCCTTAATGGGCCTCCCTCTAATCTCATGCTGTGTCCTCTTGTCCGGCTATTGTTCTTATATTGAAACATGTTAGACTCTTTCACCTTGTTAATGCCCTTAAGGTGTTTGAATGTTTCGATCATATCACCTCTCTCCCTCCTTTGCTCTAGGGTATACATATTGAGCTCCATTAATCTGTTCTCATATGTCTTCTGATGCAGTCCCTGCACCATTTTGGTTGCCCTTCTCTGGACTGCCTCAATATGGTTAATGTCCTTGTGAAGGTGTGGCCTCCAGTACTGCACGCAGTACTTCCAGATGGAGCCTAACTAGTGTCTTGTAAAGAAGGATTATTACCTCCCTCTTATGACTTGTGATACCCCTACTAATACACCCTAACATCCCCCTAGCCTTACCTACTGTTTTAGAGGTGTGCTTGGATGATTTCAGGTCATCGGTGATGATGAGTTTGTTTTTGGCTAACTTGTACCTTGTAGTCTCATGACGTGTAATCTTTTCCTAATTATGTACCATGTTGTCCCAAGTGTGTAAGTATGTAATTTCCTGTACTCTCCCGGGTCGTACCTGAAAATAGGCAATTTGTCTTGTCTAGTGTACTTACCCTGGTTAACAAAAGCTAAATAAATAAAATGATGCCCAAGTCTCTTTCTTCCTTTGTGACTGCCAGCAACTCCCCTCCCAGCCTATAGATGGCTTCAGGGTTTCTCTTCCCTATGTGCATGATCTTGCACTTCTTTGCATTAAATCCCAGTTGCCAGTCTTCCAACCATTTTGCTAGTTCATCCAGATCTCTTCTCATTCTGCCCATCCTATCTGGATCATCTACTCTGTTGCAGATCTTGGTGTCATCTGCAAACAGACAAGCCTTACCCTCTAATCCATCTCCAATGTCAGTGATGAAGATATTGAAGAGGACTGGCCCCAGGACTGATCCCTGAGGTACCCCACTTGTGACTTGCATCTCTTCTGACTGCATACCATTTACCACCCTCTGCTTTCTGCCCATCAACCAGTTTGCCACCCAGTTGACCAACTTCTGACACACCCCGAGCCTACCCAGCTTGTTTATCAATCTTCTTTGTGGAACAGTTTGTTGCCATGGTGAGCACAGAGTTACCAGAACAGCACTCAAGCTACCCTCGTGTCTGCATGAACCAAGGTTGTTGATGTTTAGCCATATTCTTCACTTTATATACAGTTCGCCACTTCATATAATGGCTCCTCCCCACTCACTTACAACATGACTGTTTGACATCTAAAATGGGGGGGGGGGGGCGGACCAATCACAGCACAAAAAAACAGAGAGGGAAACCATCCGGCAGTATTCTGTATCTTATGTCACCGAGGCATTTACTGCAGGCACAGCATGGTTCCAGTTAAAGAAGTAAAAAATAAAAACAAATGTGTTTGAGGGGACCAAATAAAACTAATGTTATAATCACATATATTGCACATTGTTTTTAAAATCACTCGCTGAATCCTTACACATGACACTGCCTGCCGTGATCTCTCTCTCCCCCTTCCTTCTACTGCTGTGATCACTCAGTCTCCCCCACTGAAGCCAAGAAAGTTTTAAACAAGAGAGATCAGGGACATTGTACAAACAGGGGTTTGCTTAGTTCTTTTTCATGGGAGACAATCTCTTATCAGCACCCAGAGGTGGCTAGTAATGGCAACTCAAAATTGTACAAATAGAATCTTGCAGGTAGAGAATCTAGAGAACCTGGAATCATGGAATGCTCTCATCTGATCAAGTGGTGGAAGGACTATTTAACACCAAAATCAGGTATGATCATAAAAAATAAGTAAATAAACAGTGTGTGTGTGTGTGCCTGTATAGATATATATATATATTTTTTTTTTGCATTGCTATATATATAAGCAATAAGGTACTCCCAGGGGTTGCATTAATCATCAGTTAAATGCACCCTAGGGGTATGTGGCACTCTGCTTCACCTCGTGCCACATCACACCCCTAGGGTATGATTAACTGATAATTAATGCAACCTCGATCACTCTATATTAACAAGTACCCTTATCAACCAACTATTAAGTAATAAGCTGATCTGAGTGCTGTATCTTAAAGGAAAACTGTCATTATTTCCCGCTCCCGCCCCAGCAAAGCTTACCCTCCAGTAAAGGTTTTAATGTATGTTGCGGCTTTTTTCTCATGCCGCAACATACATTATTTTAACCTGTAAAATCTGCAACCCAAAAGTATGGCGGACGTTGGAGGGGGCTCCATTATCTATAAAGGTGCGGCAACGCACTGTTCACTTCAATACAAAATGTACTAAAGCGAGCGGCGCGTCACCGCATCTTTAAGATAATGGAGCCCCCCCCCACGTCCGCCATACTTCTTGGTTGCGGATTTTTACAAGTTAAAATAATGTATGTTGTGGCACAAGAAAAAGATGCAACATGCATTAAAAGCTTAACCGGAGGGTAAGCTTTGCTAGGACGGAAACAGGTAATAATGACAGCTTTCCTTTAAAGTTGATATATTTTTGGTACCAGGCATGTTATAATACTTTGTTACATGTCCATAAATTTTAACTAAATTTGTTTGTCATACAGTACAATCCTACCCTCCCTACAACCCTAGATCATTCGGAAGCTAGCTTGCTGAGGCACAGAGAACTACTGCTCCAGCTGCAGTTTTGCTCGGACTTACTGATTCGAATGGCCTGTGTTTGTTTTTTCGCCATTGCTTACCTCACCAGATTGGGAGCCAACAAACAGATGGCAATACAGCTCACAGGCTGGTTGGTAGGGATTTCGTGCCACAAATGCAAACTGGCAGTGTCCTGGGCGGCAAGTGGTGAAGAAAATCCTTTTCAGAGCATGTGCCATGAGGAGTGTCTGATCAAAACAGAAAGGACAGAAGTTGCAGAAATTAGTCAAATACCATTAATTAACAAAAAATTTAATTGTTGAGACTCTACAGGGAACAAAACTGCCATCCCACCAAGCTTACAGTGCGTTTGTCTACTGAACAGAGTTGTGCTAAATAATTCTAAGGCTCTACTCCATAAAGTTAGGTTGACTAATCAATAAAATATTCTGATATTTATGTATGCATGCGAGGTCTATGTATACATGTATGCAGGTGTGTATGTATTTATAAACAAGAGGACCCATGTGCAACTAGTGCCCATTGACAAAGGAGAACTGGGGAAAGCAAACTGAGAGCAAAAGGCAGTTACAGTAAGATACAAACCGAGTCGTATACAATGTTAAACTTGTAAACAAAAGCATATTGAGAAAACCTCATACTATTAAAAGCACTGGCACCAGGATCGAGCCTTCAAATGAAAATATTTAAAGTTCCTCTGAGAATTGCGTTCCTGATGTTGCTTACACATTCAATAATTATTCTCTTAAATTTTGAACGTGAACTTACATACATACATAAACTTACCAATGGGTTACTCACCTGGTGTGTAACTCATTGAATGCTATATATTAACTAGAATTCTTCCCCTAATTTTATCCCACTCTCTTTTCTCTGCCAGCTGGTTAACCTCTCTTTCCCTCCAAATCACACCCATATACTGTCTGTAATTATAGCTCTGTTCACCTCTACCCCCTGCATTATACATACTCACGCCTACTGCTTAGGATACCTCTTTCTCTATTGCAAAGTGATGTCTTTACTCCTCTCCATTACCCCTCCCCTCAGTGTTCTACCCCCCTGTTCTATGCCTGTAAAACACCTCACCACCACCCCTGTCCCATTTATACCTCCCCCTGTCATCACTCCTCCCTCTGAAATCACGTCTCTCCCACCTCACCCCCCCGCTTGCTCCTAGCCATCCACCCCCAGAAACCGTGGCCAACCCTATGCTCTATAGTCAGGCATTTCTGCATTTTATCTGCTCCCTTCCTATCAACAAACTACCCCATCGTACTGGCCATACACTGCGTAATTACAAACTGACCCTCAAAAGTGCCCTATCCAGGACCTTCATCATCTTACTGCTACTTGATGGGCAACATACACCCAAATCCTGGCCCTTGCCTTTCTACGCAACCAAAAGGGCTACGATTGACTGCCAAAAATGTATGCAGCCTCCAAAAAAATCTTACCCCACTTCAAGCATGGGTCTGCCTCCACTCCCCTGATGCCCTCGCAGTCTCTGAAACATGACTCTCCCCAAAAATCCCTGACTCGGCTGTTTTTATACCGGGCTACACACTATTCAGATCAGATAGATTGAATAGACAGGGTGGTGGTTGTGCGCTGTACCTTCGGGATCACCTACAAGGTGTCCAAATTCCTGCACTAAACCCTGTTGCAGATGCCCAATCCCTCACCCTTAGGATACCAGTTGGAAAATTGGGTAAATCTCTCTACCTGATGTCAGTCTACATACCCGCTCACCACCAAAAGGAGGCTTTCTCCTCCATTCTGAACCTCATTGCACAACTTCCAAAAAAGTCGGAGGTCATTGCCCTAGGAAACTTCAACACAAACTGGCTCGCCTCCCACATATCCCCTATCAGGGATGCAGCCACTGTCCTAAATCTCTCACAAATGGTCCTTAGCCCCACTCAATTAGACTGCCACAGGGGCACTAGTTACCTTATTGATCTCATCCTTACAAACCACCCTGAGCACCTCCATGACATCTAGGTCCTCCCCAATGCACTCAGTGATCACTCCCCTGTCACCTGCCGTTGGTCAAATAGTTGGAAGCCCCCCCCCCACAGGATCTCCCTGCATCGCCAGCTAAAGAAGGAGTCACTGACACATCTTCAAAACCATCTTCTCAACCTTGACTGGTCCCCTCTTGACCACCAGATGTCAGTGGATGCTGCCCTGTCCTTCTTCATCAGCTCCTTCCAAGCTGCCTGTGACATCTTTGCCCCCTTCGTTAAGCAACTAGAAAAAACAAAATCCTCCCCTTGGGTAAACCGCTCCTTACTCGACCAAATGAAGGCTCGAGATAACCTATCAGTACCGTGCCATCGAGTCTGGTCGCCCCTGACCATCAACTGCACCGTGCTGCCCAAACTCATGCATCTGGGCAATCCGAAAGGCTAAGGCAGCTACTATCAATCCAACCTCACTGCCACCTGGGGCGATGGGAAGAGGTTCTGGGACAATATGAAGGAACTAAGTGGAAAGTCTCCTTCCCCTCCTCCTTCCATGATTACCGTTGATGGTGTCACCACCCAAGACCCTGACAAGATATCTAATGCCTTAAATGTCTCTTTCTCAGACCTCAGCTCTATCCTCCCACCTGACTTCTTTAGCATCCCCCCTGGACACTCTCCACTGCCCCCAATGCTCCACCTTTTTATTTCAAAACGATCTCCCCGAGTGTTGCTCGCTCATATCTCGCCAAACTCCTTGGTAAGTCAAGACATAGTGGTGATTCACTGGATGCCAAGCTGCTCTCCTTAAACCTTGATGCAGTCCTTACCCCTCTAGCAAAAATACTGAACATGTGCCTATGCCTTGGACAGTTCCCTACCTTATGGAAAAAAAAGCGATCACCACTCCGGTCCACAAAAATGGTGACCGCACCTCCCCGAGTAATTATAGGCCCATCTCAATACTTTCCCCTCTCTCAAAAGCCCTGGAAAAAATAGCTGCAGATCAACTTATAGAATATTGGGACACACACCGCCTACTGTGCAATCAACAGCATGGTTTCCAAAAAGGGCACAATACCACCACTGCCCTGCGCAAATTTACATCCTTCCTCCATGAAGCACTCGACCAGGGAGACCTGGCTGGATCTGTCTACATCAATCTGTCCAAGGCCTTCGACACCGTAAACCACAGCCTGCTAGTAAACACCATCCTCTCTGTTGGAGTCTCCCCTGAAACTGCAGTCTGGTTCACCAGCTATCTAAATGGCCGTACCGAGCAAGTAAACATAAATAGCACCCTCTCTGCCAGCCTCCCAGTCCGCTCGGGTGTCCCTCAAGGGTCCATCCTTGGCCCTCTTCTTTTCTCCCTATACTTAAACTCCCTCCCTTTAGCCTCCACTGAGCGCCTGCTCCTTTACGCTGATGATGCTGTAATTTTCAGCTGGCACCTCGACCCAGCTTCAAAACTCCCTACAGGGCTCCTTCATTTCGATAGAATCATGGTTCACCTCCCACAAACTTGTCCTCAACTACAAAAAAACAAAGGTCATGCTATTCGTCCACCCTCAACCTAAAAACAGCATGACCAAACTATCCATACTTAACTCACAGGGTGCCATGCTGGAAGCTGTCCCCACTTTTAAATACCTAGGGGTTGCTCTTGACTCTGCCCTCACTTTCCGTGAGCATATTGCACTGACCTGCTCTGCCATTAACACTAGAATCGGCCTCCTCTACAAATATAGGCCCTATCTCCCCCTATTGCCCTTCGAATAGCCATCTCAAGCTCCATCCTTCCCCTAGTAGACTATGGCATAATTATATATGGCGCCGCCTCCAACACAGCCCTGTCCAGCATGAAACGCACTCTCAACAAAGCCTGCCGGCTAGCCACAGACTGCGATCGCCTTACACATACCTGCGACCTCCACCTACAGTCTTCCTGGCTAAATTTCCAGGGGTGATTTCTCTATCAGTCCTGCCTAATGGCCAAAAAAATACAACTAGGGTTAGCTCCCCCGGGCTGTCTATCGCTCCTTCAAGAGTGCATGCCGACAAGGGCCACTAGAAGCTCTAGCACTTCTACTTTTCGCATCCCCTTCGCGAGGACCACTGCTTGCTAAAGGTCCTCTTCCTACAGGGCCCCCCACTGGATGAACTCCCTCCTGGATGCAGCCCTCAACATCCCTAGAATAGTGCCGTTTAAGCCAATGCTGCGCACCCATATCCTGTTAAACAGTAACTGTGACTGCTAAATTTAAACTACTATTTATAGTTTTTGGTCTCTCTGCTACTATCGAAACTCTGTAAATAATATTGTGATAGATTGTTTTGCTCTACCGATGGTGCCCTGAATTTGTTTAGCCCATGGTTGTCTCTGTACAATATTTTTTCTCTGTGTATGTCCTAACTAATGTCATTGACGTGGAGCCTTTATAAATGAGTCCCTGACTCAAAGGGTTGTAATTCCTAAACTGAATGCAAATAAAAAATATATAAAAATAATGTCATCTGCACATTTGGGAGCCAAGTAGCTACTGGACCACTTTTTTCTGTTTGCCCAGAATGGGTTTCACACTCCTATACCTCCCCTCAGGCCTGAATTTACAGCACACCTATCTCTGGTTCAGGCTCCCCAAGTGCCTAGCTTCTGCCTGTTAACCCAGGTGCTAATCTCCTCGATGCTGGACCCCAGTTTACTGTAACGGCCTCACAAGCAACCAAGAAAAGGGTTCTGATGGGGATATAACGAGGTGCTCAAACTTTCCAAGATGCTCAAATGGTTGAAGAGACATGCCCCAATTTTACCCCATCCCTTTTTCCATTTGTTCCCTGCCCTACCCCCAAGGTGGTGCCAGAAGGGGTGTGACCCAGTAAGCATGGGGAAATCAGTTCAGATAAACGTCAGAACCTTCTGAAACCTGTCTTTTTTTTAAAAGAACCTTATCAGAACCTTGTCAAAGTTCTGATAAGGTTCTAGTAATTTTAATTGTTTGCGGAGCTTAATATGTTAGGTACTTAAGGGAACACGTCATGACCTCTTTAAAAAAAACACTCCCATAAGCCCACAAAGCTCCCTTACCTGTGTGAAAGTTCAGTCTTCCTTGTTTAATTTTTTGAGACCCAACTTTTGGAAGGGACAGGACTGTATTTGGGCTCGGAAGAGCCAACTGTCCAACCCATTCCACTTCCTGGTATACTGACTCTACCCTCACATTCATGCTTCATGTTAGTTGAGCAGTGGCTTTGATGTTTACCAAATAACCTTTTAAAATATCAGTAAAAGTATTTGAAAATGTGTCCATATTGCTTCAGTGGAGTGTACCCCCATGCTCTCCCTATACAGGTGTAACCCCACTACAAATGGGGGTTCCCAAAAAGTCTTCCTTGAGCTTGTCTAAATGCTCACTGTCAGGCTGGTGTTCTGCATTTTAGCAGTTTAAATGTATTGCCAGAGAGTGCCTGTATAGCCTCTGTGTACTGTCTCTTTAAGAGCTGCCTGGATTGCAGTCATAATTAATCTGAGAGGGAGCTCTGTTAGAAGATGTACTTGTTTGTCGATCAGTAGTAATAATATTACAGTTTGTTCTAACCTGCTTTCTTTGCAGCATGGACAGTTCTGTTTGTTTCCATCACCTTGGTCCTGGACTGCAGAGTGGGCCAATCAGTACATTTCGGACTCTGAAATGGAGCCTGCCCACCGGGGCTTGGTGGGGCCAAAACTTGTAGGAATTGTAGTTTTGGGCTTTTGGCCCCTAAAATAACCTGGAGGGGGAGCCCTTGTTGTGACTGACAGACAGATCAGCCAACCGAACCTTTTGGATCTTGGGGAAAGTCCCAAACTGCATGTAGTTTCAGTTAGATCTAAGTTGGGAAGTGAAGAAGTAACAGCTCAAGGTAGTTCGAGCAGCAATCCATAGTGGATTTGCACGGGAGAACTGTGGAAAGGCCTGAGTTTTGGCCTGCATGCCTGCCTGCTGTCCCTGAGAGGGAACTTGTGCCTTTTTTGGACTGAATCCGAACTTGGAGAGCGAAGTAAGCTACTGAATTGTGACCAGGCTCCCACCTGAAGAAGACCGAAGATTTGCTGAATGCGATCAGCCTGTCTGAACCTTCAGCCACCTCTGAACTCCCGGATTGTGCAGAGACTCTGTAATTGCGACCGGAGAGCCTTTTACCTGGTACAGTGGAATTTTCTTACGTGTAAATGTGCTGTGTGCTGCTAGTGGGTCACGATTTGGTTCCCCACTGTGGTTTAAACTGTATTCTGCTTGCTGGAAGCTGCATCCAGCCCCATGGACTGAATCCAAAATCATCTCCATTGGGCCTGGGCCTTGCCACACTGGCCCAGCCCGAGTACCCGCTGCGCAGAGAAAGCCATCGACGAGAGATCTGCCTGGGGATCAGCCCCCTGCTCAACACTGGAACAGGAATGATGCCTCGATGATTCGTGTGGGCCCCGCTTCTCTGGGCACTCCAGCTCAACAACCTGCAGTCTCAATTTCATCCTACCTGCGTCCAGTATTGAGTATCATGAGTAAACATCAGGGTAGCTCCCTGCAACAACTGCTAAATTTAAAGTGTTGTCATCTGATTGTCTGGTTGCTTTTTCTTTCATGAACTGAGCCCCCCGGCTCCGGATTACAAATAGTGTGTGTTGTGCATGTTGCTTTCTTCTATCACAGGGCCCCAACCAGCTGCAATGTTCCTGGCTAGCCCATCGTCTCCCTACCTGGGTACCCAAAGGTGTGACTGTGTGGGGACTTAAAGCGCATGCATAACTGTTTGATTAATTTAGTCTTTAAGCCAATCAACCTGATTACACCCCTTCCTTGTTCAAGTCCCCTGAATAAATCAGATCTGACTTTTTCTGCATTTAACCTGACTGTGGTTCCAGTTTGTGCCAAGAGTACTGTACTGTTGCTATTTACTGTGCATAACCTTGTTTTACAGGGGGTCCCCAGGGTCGAGCCAGAGGAACCAGCCCTGGTGGTAAGTGCAAACAGTGTGGGTACTTTTATGGTGTACAAGGGGTACTGTGAAAGTGATTATCGTATATTGCTCAGGCCACTAGAAGGGAAAGAGGGGGGGTTATAGTGTCCCGGAGGGCTGTGCCCAGGTTAGTTTGACCACTACCAACCCTGACCTCCGGGTGGAAGCACCCATTGCAGAACCTAGGCCCCTTAACCTGCTACTAGCCAAGCAGGCAGGGGTAGTAGCCCATGAGATAGCGCCACCTAGGGGTTACAGACATGTCACAAAAATGTCTGAGTGCTGGGGAAGAGCCAGTATATCAAGAAATGGAAGGGATTAGTTTGTCAACTTCTCTAAGCCCAAATATGGTCCATTACCTTCCAAAAATGGGACTGTTAAAAAATAAGCAACAAGAAGGACCAAACTCTCCCACAAGAAAGGGAGCTTTGTGGGGTAAAGCACCGAGACTGGTAGTCTTTAATGTACTTGGTCTTTATCCAGCACAAGTCTGGGAGTTTGAAAGAACCTAAAAAGAAGGAGAACCATCAGTCCCAGAAAGCCAGGACTGTTTTCAGTAGTCATGTTCACAGTAGCATTATACAAAAGCTGTATGGGGAAACTAATAGCTAGATGATACTAAGCCTTGCAGTGTCAATGGCTCAGTAGGTAGCACACTCACCTCTGGGGCTGAAAAATCAGATGACTGCGGGTTCTAACCCCACACCAGGCACGTGAGGTAATACCCATAATTGACACTGTAATGTGGTATGAGGGGGGTGCTGCACTAAGGTGCCATCCTTCAGATGAGACATTATACCAATGTCCCTTCTGCCCACCTCTGATCACTGATCATTATCAAAGTGGAAATAAAAACTCCCATGGCACTAAGGCTGGCCCACCGACACAGCAGTTTGTTCGCGCACGCCGCCAACATTCTGGATTCGTGAATGGACCTGAGAGTCAGAGGGCCAACCAGAGGGAGGAGAACTGAGCACCCCTTGGACTGCTCCTCCTCCTCCAAGGGGAGGGTGGGTGAGCACTCGGTGCATGTCTGACCCCCTGGCGGAGGCTGGAGATCAGCAGTTTCCTTAGCCTAGAGGGTGGCTAACCCTTGCATGTCAGGGGTGGGAGTGTGCCTGGTCAAACACAGAGGTCATTACATGACTGCCTCCGCTCCGGTGGGTCATGTTGGGGAACAACCCGAGAAAAATACCTCGGCGCGAGTCACATGATACTGAATCCCAGTATCATACTGGGACCTAGCTGCCTGTAGCTAAGGGCTAAAAACATGTGGAGAAAAAAAAGGATCCCATGGCACTTATTGAAGAACAGGCGAATTTTATTTAAAGGGATTGTCCGATATAGGGAGCTACTCACGTGGTGTGGTAGCTGCCCTCCGTGGTAGTCATTCTAGACAGGTTTGAAAAAATACCTGTAGCCCATATATTTTCCTCATAAATTTGTTTTAGCAGTCGCCTAATGCATTCTCAGACCTCAGTCCAGCGCGCATGCCCCTGCCGCTGAAGCACGTAATGAAGTGTGGCCAGGAGAGTGGCGGTGCGCCTCATTGAATGAAGGGCTAGATTTTCATTGTTTTTAGGATCAGAATGGCCACTAACACATTAGGCAAGGCACGCTTGCTAACATGATCCTTGTTAGTCAAGCGGTGCCTCAATAATGTGTTAGTGGCAATTTTTGATCCTAAAAATGAATGAAAAATCTAGCCCCATTCATTTCAATGGGGCACGTCCCCGTGCTCTCCCTGGCCATACGTCATTATGTGCTTGAGCGCAGGGGCATGGCAGCTGGACTGGGGCTCCGAGAATGCATCGGGCGGCCGATGCTAAAACGAATTTGCGAGGAAAATTTTAGGAATATGGGCTGCAGATATTTTTTCGAACCTGGCTAGAACGACTACTGTGGAGGGCAGCTACCACACCATGCCAGTGGTAGCTGCCGTTGGGTAAATCAGAAATTCACTTTAAAACCAAAAAAAAATCATACAACCCAATATATACACACAATACAGTACTTCAAAACCAAAGATAAAAGAAAATGCCAAGGGGACAACATATAAAGCATTATTTCATGCAGAGAAAAAAAGTGACTTATGTAAGTAAGGGGATGAAAAAAGCAATACCTCTCCCCATCCTTATTTTTCTGCCAGCTTCTTTAACTTATTTAACAGACATGTGCCATATTACTAATTCCTACCTGTGGATTGTCAAGAAGGTATCCATAGAGCACCAGGAGGAGTCGGAGTTCCCACCCCCCCGGGGCTCAGAGCTGGGGGATTGGCTAGGTGATACAGGGGAGGCAGGCCCATGCCTGAACAGACTCTAGGGGGCTTCAGCCAGGCAGGAACAGGCCGAATCAAGTGTTCCTGCCGGAGAGAGTTCAGGTAAGCCAGCGCTGTGGGGGCATAAAGAGAACTGTGGAAAAAAAAAGGTATTCAGCTGCTATGTTTCTACAAAGCTGACAACACTCCGGCAGGTCATTTCCCCTTTTTACAAATCTTCAGCACAGATCAATGCACCATACCAACCACCACTTTTATATCCATATACATTTTTTCTGCATCTGCAATGCACATCTCGCCTGCCACACCTAACACCTGTAGCAAGCAAAGCCGAGCTGCAGGGTAGACTTATTGTACCCGCGCCATCCTGTGTAGTAAAGCTCTAATACAACTGTTGGATAATCTAAAGAGCCGAAAAGGAGTTCCAGCCATACTCAATCAAGATCTGCACAAAGAGAGTTGACAAAGGGACAGTTAGGTATGAGTTGGGACTAAGTTTCCAGAGTATCTCCACATTCATCTTTCCGGCAATCCCTCTACTCAGTCTTTTTGTGTTTAAGGGAGTTCTTGACGGCAGTCTTCACTCCTCCCATGCACTCCTAACCACGTAATGTCCCACATATGGAATCCTTTAATTCAGCAGCTAACAGCAGCAGCTTTCTGTCCTCACACATTTTGAAGCATACTGGCTGAGAAAAACAAGTAACTATCAGACTACAGAGCTGTCTTCTGGACCCAGACATAACTGTCTGGCTTCAATTTCCATATTTTGATTTTCTGCATAGTGACATGTATATATTGTGGAACTCCATGATTAGGGCCTTCAGCTGACTCACACAATGTTCCCTCTGCCATTCTGGGAACCAAGGCAAGAGCCATTCCATAACCAAGGGAATCCATTATTTCCCATCCTTCTTCAAAAAAGGGGAGCAGTTGTAATACAAAAACATTGTTATAAACAACAAAAAAACCAACAAGGTTTATCATGTTTACTCCCCTTTGTTAATCCCTCTATATGTGATATCCCTTTGAATGGGATTCAGTATACTCCACCACAATGCCGGAAGAAAACACTATACAACCTAACTTTCAATTCCATTGGGAAAGGATAAACTATACCAGCATACAAAACACATGGTAAAAGTAATGTACAGATCAAACTCGCTTCTAGTTTGAGAGAGTAATATGTTTCCAAAAAGCCAACTTCCTTTCTGCCTTCATATATTGGGACCAGTTTTCATACACCAAGTTTCCAGACCCAAATTGTAGCCCAAGTATTTTAACTGGTTCCCTCTTCACTTGGATCCCCTCTATGGTTGGTGTATCAGTATCACCCATTTGTTGTCCCAGTGGCACGCCAGAACACTTAATTTATTCTGGTGCCTGCTATGTTGGCAAACACATCCACTGTCTGCTGGAGAGCCGGACCTGAACCTTGATCTTGCACAGTAATGCACAAGTCATCAGCAAATGCCAATATCTGTACCTCAGGAACACTATCAGAAGCCACCTGAATACCTTTAATTCTGATTAATTAACTTACACAGGGGATGCAAAGAAAACGTGTACAATAATGGGCTCAGGGGGCAGCCCTACCTTACACCCCTTTGAACCAGTACAGGACGGCCAAGAACAGAGTTAACAAGGGGGAACACCACTGCCCCATGCAGCATTAGGATCCAATTTATAAAACAACTGGGTATACCGTACATAACCAGTACTTTGTGCAGGTAAGCATGCGGTGCTCGATCAAAGGCTTTCTCATGGCTGACTGTTAACAAAAACCCATTTAAGTAAGCATTAATCCCCTCGACAGGAGGCATTTCCCAGGAATTAATGCATGGTTGGGGGGGTGCATGAGGCAGAGTGCTTCCCACCACCCAACCATGCATTAATTCCTGGGAAATGCCTCCTGTCGAGGGGATTAATGCACTTGTAACATGGCAAGTGCAAGCTAGGCATCACTTATATATTCTTTACTTTAACAGAAATTAAAGCTAACTTTTACAAATCACTCTGTCTTACTAAACATTGCTCACATGTGTACTTGGAACATGCTGTCCGTCTCTCGAAGCATCAGCATTCACGTTGTACTACCCATACACATTTATGTTGTGCCTGACAACTTCTTAACAATGTTCTTGACATACATCTGTTACTATAAGGTAGAAAAGATGGATAACAGTAACAAACTGCCTACCTGTTGTGAAAACTTTTAGTCTTTTTTGATCCCTTGTAGTGTGACACTTATCATTTTTACTGTGATTACTGGCCGTGGTGCTTTCTGGTCGGTATCCTGTGCTTTGTATAGTGCCACACAACACTACGGATCTACATTTCCTATTACTTATCAACAGGTGTGTATATTGCGTTTCAATATTTTTTAATGCCAGTGGAAGGAAATTTGCTGTCTGCTGATGTCTGCTGACCCGTGAGAGAAGCAGCAGGACTACTCACATCATTTATGCCCTATGCTGGTAGAACGTATGATTCTTTTAGGCTACGGTGCACAGCAACACAGTACTCCCGGGAACAGTGCGACTTTCTGGGCTCCGTAAGGGGCGTGGACCTGGATTCTGAAAAGATAACTGACTTTCTATAGATTTTCACAGATCTAAGCTCTCTCATTTAGATATAGAAAAACACAATGCATGTTACACTTTGTCAGATGGCATTAATACAAAGACGAATATGAATGTTGTGCGACCTAATGTGTCCAGTGGGTGGGTGGAAAAGAAACTGTTTTGTCTCTTTTTCAGTCTTTTGTGCCCACTGTTAGTATAATGTCCTTTGCAAATGTATCCTGCTCTGTGTCATTTCTTTGTATTCTGCAAATGTATCCTGCTTTGTGTAATCTCTTATATATCTATGTGTTCTGTAACTGTACCTCCCGGGTCGTGCCTGAAAATAGTCACTTGTTGGCTAGCGCACTTACCCGGTCAACAAAATCTAAATAAAATAAATTACACAACTGTGCATATCTAGGGAATTAATGCACGGTTGAAAACAGCCCAAGTGATCTGTTTCTAACAAATAGTTCTCTTTGTTACTGTCCTTCTATTAATGCCACGTTACAACAAATCTTTGTCACCTCTTTCCACTAGTTCTGTTAGTACAATCAGATTATCTAATATGCACCTTTGTCTGATGGCACATGTCTGGGACTCGATAAGGACTTCTAGGGCTACCTGGAAGAATCTGTTGGCCAGAATTTTAGATATGATCTTCTGATCCATGGTCAAGAGACTCAATGGTCTCCAATTCTTGATGTCTGTTCTCACTGCTGATTTAAAAATATAAATCGACAGTGCAGTCTGCATGGAAGAAGTTAATTGTCCTGTGTCTAGGATACGATTCTAAACTGTAATGCAAAGAAAACCTTCAGTGCACTTCTGTAATGCTGCTGCAGCGTCCAATGTCAGAACATGGACTAAAACCACGCATGAAAAACATGGATGCTACACACCAGTATATGCAATACATGTAATTTATTATGGTGAGTAAAAACTATGTGAGACAGGCACTGAAAGTAGTTAAGTAAGAACTTACCGTAATAGTTGATCTTCGAGAGAAGCTCTTGCAACAGACCACACCGGTAGGACTAAGCTGTCAGGTGCCAGGACTCCAAGGAAAACTTCTAGCTAGTAGTCTACCACAGGGGATCATCCACCGCTGAGATCAGTCAGCTGACTTCAGCCTATCCTATAAAGGTGGGCGGTTCCCCACACATACCTCAGTTCTCCCTCTGGAGACCCCGGATGGGCAGCGAATGAAGAACTGAGGAGGTTCCAGACAGCCAAAAGAAAGGCAGAAGTAATGCAAAAGAAACAAAGAGCAGCAGGGGGAAGGAGGGAGGGAAATCATGGCCTGCTGCAAGAGCTTCTCTCAAAGATCTACTGTTACAGTAAGTTCTTACATAACTGTACTATCTTACTTCAAGGAAGGCTCTTGCAGCAGGCCACACTGGTAGGACTGAGTCTCAAGCAGTGTCAGGTATCGCCAGGAAAGAACACCGAGAGGAGGACAGATCAGCAGCCAAGAGCTCAGGAACAGAGGCCTGAAGGACTGCTAGGCCGAAACTGGCCCTGTGCCTAGAGGCGATGTCCAGACTGTAATGCTTTGGTGAAGGTGTGGACAGAACTCCAGGTGGCAGCTGCACTGATCTCCGCAGCAGACACATTTCTGAAGGAAGCCACTGAGGTGGCTATACTTATGGTGGAATGACCCTTGCCCACTCCAGGAAGGGGCTTGCTGTACTTGCAGTAACAATAAACAATGCAATTCGCTAACCACTTAGACAAACACTGTCTGGAAACAGGATCGCCCTCTCTTGGGGGGGGGGTGAATGAAACAAACAACTGATCAGATTTCCGTAAAGACTTGGTGCGGTTCATATAGTACTTTTAAAATCCTGCGCACATCTCAAGTATGGAGCAAGGCCTCCCCCGATTAGAATATTTAGGAAAATAAACTGGAAGGTGGGTGTATTGATTCAAAACTCCGACACCACCTTAGGTAAAAACTTATGATTAGTATACAAAGACACCCTGTCTTTGTGAAAAATCAAAAAAGACTCCTTACACAAGAGCCTGAAGCTCGGAAAATCCTTCGAGCAGAAGTAACTGCAACTGAAAAGAGCGCTTTCCATGACAGAAAGTGCAGCTCACAACTTGCTGCCGGTTCAAAGGGAGGTAAAGTGAGTTTCTCAAACATAAAATTGAGGTCCCATAGAGGAACTGGATCCCTAATGGGAGGTTTCAAATGCAAAATGCCCTGCAGAAAGGTACGTGACACTTCAAGCTGGGCAACAGCTTTGCCCTCGATAGGTGCATGGCACACAGTGATGGCAGAAAGGTGCACCTTGGGGGAGGAGTACCCCAAGCTGGAGTCCAAAAGGGAAAGATAGTATTCCAACACCTGATTCACCGGACAGGTGAAAGGGTCTAAATGGCAAGCAGCAGCCCAAAGAGTGAAACACTTCCATTTCACAGTGCAAGTGGCCCTGGTGTAGGGTTTCCTAGCAGCTACTAGGACGTCTTTGACCCTAGAGGACACCCCGAAGCAGACAATAGCTAGGTCCACAGGAGCCATGCATGGAGATGCAGGGACTTGAGGTCCAGATGGATCAGGGTGCCCTGGTCCTGGGAGAGCAAGCCGGTGCACGGGCAGGGGCGCCAGAGGTTCCACCACCAGCAGTTCCAGCAAGGCGAACCAAATCTGATGCGGCCAGAAGGGGGCTATGAGAATCATTCTCTGCCCCTTCCAACTGGAGCTTGAGCAGAACCCTCTGTAGAAGTTGGAAGGGAAGCAAGGCGTAGAGAAACCTCCCCTTCCTGGAGAGGGACAATGCATCTCACCAGAAAACTCCAGGCCTGGGACTGAGCGAGCAAAAGCCACAGTTTGACATTGAGTGGGGACACAAAGAGATCCAACTCTGGATGACCCCACCTGTCGAAGAGATCTTCGACCACTGAGGTTAGAAGCTCCCACTTGTGAGCCAGCTACCTGGAGCAGTTGAAAATGTTGGTCAAGACGTTTTGAACACCGGGAACATGTACATCCAAGAGCTCCTGACCGTGCTTGATGGCCCAATACCAGACTCTCATCACCTCCTGACACAGGGGTTAAGATTGGGTCCCCTCCTGCTTATTGATGTAATACACCACACACATGCTGTCCATCTGCACCAGCAGTGGACCAGAGAGGAGATGAGTCTGAAAAGCCTGCAGAAAATAAAGTACCACTCACATCTCCAGGATGCTGATATGGAGACCCTGTTCTACATCCGTCCAGGTACCCGGGATCTAGTGATTGGCTAGATGAGCACCCCATCCCAGGTCGGATGTGTCTGTTGTGAGAATCTGACAGGGGGTCACAAGCTGAAAGGAGACTCCCAGAAGAAGTTTGACCAGATCCAACCACCACAGCAGAACTCTCCAGACCAGGTTGGAGACCAGGACCAACTGGTCCAGGTTGGAGAGTGACCATCTGGAAGTGCTTGTACTTGATGTACACATTCAGATGGCTCAGGTCCAGGATGGGCCAAAAATCCCCAGTCTTTCTGGGCACAAGAAAGAAGTGGGGGTAAAACCCCCTTCCTAAATGAGCTGGAGGGACATGATCTATGGCTGCTTTTGAAAGAGAGCCTGAATTTCCTCCCAAACCAGGGACAGGGAGTGGGTGGGAGGGAGGGTAAGTGGAGTTTGCCTGGGGATTTTCTGGAGGCCACTCTAGAAACTCCAGTCTGCTACTGTGCTCTATAATTTGAAGCACCCAGTTATCCATGGTCACCCCTGCCACCCTTCTGAGTGGAGGGAGAACTGACTCCTGACCACCTCCCTTGGATCCTCGGCCACGGGGTCAGCCAAGGAGTCAGGAGGTGGGGGTGGGCACTGACAGGGTGGCCACAGGAGCCTGTGGGGCTCTGGTGGCAGCAGCTGCAGGGGCTGCTGTGGCCTTACACCTGAGCTGGCACTTGGCAGCTTGGTTCCAAGATTGCTTACTGGCCCACTCTAGGCTGAGTGTGATAGAGTGAATGGACTGACTTAAGAGCCCACCCTGACCCCTGCAGAGTAGAAATGATATCCTGGACATCCCTCCCCCCCCCGAAAAGGATGAACCCCGGAAGGGGGCATACAGATTGCTGGACTGTACGTCTGGGACAAAGCTGAATACCAGGAGCCAAGAATGACACTGGAGGCAGACGCCAGCATCTGCCCCTCACCTGGAGGCATCCACAGCATCATATGCAGCCCAAAGGACATGACTGCTGATGTCAGAGCCAGATTTCAGAAGCTGGGCAAGCTGCGTCATGGTGGGGTCTTCTGACAAGGTCTGCTCCAAGTCCCTGGCTTGGTCCCATAGCACATTCTGATATTGGACCATGTGGGCCAGATAATTTAGGTCCCAGATAGCCAGGACAGTAGAGGCGAATACACGTTTGCCCAGGTGGTCCAGCTTCCTGAACTCTCAGTCAGGGAGAAGAGCACTAAGGTGCTTGGGGCTTTTTGGTATGGTCATGCACAACGTTGATAACCACAGAATCTGCTTTAGGGTGGCCCCCTAAAAAGGGTTTGTCAGCTGGGGCATGGTAAAGATGATCTGCTTTCTTGGGCAAAGGAGGGGTGGTGGATGGGTGATTTGATGCACAGGAGTCAATCAAAGGGGGCACCACCACAGGGAGGGCATCCCGGTGCCTTAAATAAATGGCCAGGTGTCACCTCTCTGGGTCCTGCTCCTCCGTCTCCCAGCCCATAATTGACTGAATGTGGCACATGACATCCATAAAAGTTGGATCATCGGGGAGGACTTGGGGCCACCTTCGGATGGGCTTCATCCTTTGAGGATTCCCCTGGTGATAAGGAAGACTCCAAAGAATCCATGTTGCCCTCAGCAAACTCACTATCTGGGGCTCATGCCAGTGGCTAGTGCTTGTCCCTTCAAGAGCTTGAGCTGATGTTGGGTTGAGCCCCAGAGGACTTTCACATGCGAAGATTGATAGGTTCAGCCCGGCCCCGATCCTGGGGCAGTGGGTCTCGGGGAGGACGGAGGGGAGACGCCAGAGGTGGCTCTTGAGGGGCGGGAGTCTGCCTCTGGACAAAGGACTACCACACCGAGAACAGGGCATTATAATCCTTTGGGGGTGGGAGGTTATACACCTGTGATTAAGGATAAGAGGGTGCCGGGTAAGAATATTATGGCAGTGGGGCAGGAGTGGGGTACCCAGGTGCAGGACCACCCAGCATCGGGTGAGAATCCAGTGTCGGCTACAGTGTAGGTTGCAGCAGGGGTGATGCCGGAGTTGGGCCCACAGATTGGGGTTGCGGCAACACTGGCGGTGGCCTAGCAGGCATCAGCCTCGAGCGCCCAGGAGAAGGATCCGCTGGCACCAGCCTAGCCGGAGGAGTAGGCGCCTGTGCAGAAGGAGACCCCTGAGGCAAAGACAGAGTCAATGCCAGAGAGGAGGAAACGGTGGTAGCATGCTGTGGGCATTGCCTAGAAGAGCTTACGTTGGTCCCAGTAGCTGGAACCAATGAGGGCAGCGCCGTGGCAAGGGAGGGAGGGGCGGATATGAAGGAACCAATGCCCGATTAACCAATGCCAGCCGAGCCACCTGGCTTAGAGACTGTGGAAGATAAATGCCTGAGCGTCAGGGGATGGGGAACAGGAGATGAAATCCCCTGCCATGAAAAGCCACCACCCAAAAACAGCTATGAGGGTGGGCTGTGGCGCCACTGGGAGCTCAGATAAAGAAAGGGCTGGTGGGTTGAAGGGCCCGACCCCTACCTTGTATATTGATAGGACCATTTGATTCATGAAGGATAGAATAAGGAACACGTCTGTGGGCATTCATTGGTATTCCAAATACAATAGTGATCCACGCTCCCTGCATGTCATGGGAATGGATCATATCCCCAGCCATCCTAGATGGGGTGACCATCTTAAGCGGCTACTACGGAGGGACAGCTGCTTAATATACACACTGTGAGCAATGTCGCCATCTGGGCTTAATGACAAATGGGATATTATTCTGTTCTTGAATTAATGGTGAAACTTATCTGAGTATCTCCATCTTAGCAAATATTGTATGCATTCGATATGATCCGATTAATGTATTTTGTTTATTATTCTGCTGTTTTCTATCTCTTGCACAGGTCTTTACTGAAGATGAGTATGCAGGAGGAAGTGCTTCGGGCATACTTTCTATGTAATTCTGAAACATTTTCATTAAATTTGCTTCATTTTATATAATATTTGATTATAATTATGGATATAATGAAATATAGCACTAACCTACTTTCCTGGTAATGTCTCACTATCTCCCATACTGTACCTATGTGCTCTTTCGATGCAATTTAATAATTTCACTTTTTTCGCCTTATTTTCCCAACATTTGGGGGCATTATCAGTTCTTCTGTACAACACAGGGCTTTGAATAGGTGCTGTTTGGATACCATGGGGGTTTGTGCCTTTAACCATGGTGTTTAAATTGACTGACAGGCTGGCCAGACCCTGCCACCTGAAGGAGAACCATTAGGGTTTGAAGTGCCAGGACATTCAATGCCAGTCGCTGTCTGTTTCTACTCACCCTAATAAACCACCTGCACTGTATATTGGTATATAGCATCTGTTTTTTTTCATGTGTGGCTTTTTTCTTTTGCTCAATGATTCAAAACTACCAGCACAATGGGATCTAAGACCAGGAAAAATGTTTTATAAAATTCAGCAGGTAGACTATTGCAACCAGAGGCTGTCTTGTTATTCGTATGGACACATGTAACCCCTAGGTGGCACTATCCCAGGGGCTACTACCCCTGCCTGTTTGGCTAGTAGCAGGTTAAGGGGCCTGAGTTCTGAAATGGATGCCTCCACCCGGAGGTCAGGGTTGGTAGTGGTCTAGCTAACTTGGGCACAGCCCTCCGGGACACTGTAACCCCCCCCCTTTCCCCATGAGTGGCCCGAACACTGTACAATAATCACTTTCATGATACCCTGGTACACCACACAAGTACCCGCACTGTTTGCACTTACCACCAGGGCTGGTTCCTCTGGCTCAACCCTGGGGATCCCCTGTAAAACAAGGTTATGCACAGCATATAGCAACAGTACAGTACTTTGAGCACAAACTGGAACTACAGTCACATTACCATGCAGAAAAAGTTAGATTTAATTAATTCAAGGGACTTGAACAAGGGAGGGGCGAGATCAGGTTAATTAGCTTAAAGGTTATATCAATCAAGCAGTTAAGCATGCACTTTGAGTCCCCCCACACAGCCACACCTCTGGGTACCCAGGTGGAGAAGAGATGGGCTAGCCAGGACCACTGCCTGGGGTTGGATGGCATTGCAGCTGGTTGGGGCCCTGTGATGGAAAACACAACATGCACAATACATACTATTTGTAATCCAGAGCCAGAGGCCTCAGTTCGTAAAGGAAATGAAACAACAATAAAATCTGATGACACACTCGGATTAAGCTGTTTTTGCAGGGAGCTACCCTGGTATTTCCTCACGATACCCAAGACTGGACACAGGTAGGACGAAAATAGAGACTGCAGGTGGTTGATCTGGAATGCCAGGAGAAGCAGGGCCCACACGAGTCGCCGAGGCGTCGTTCCTGTTCAAATGTGGAGCAGGGGGCTGATCCCCAGGTAGGTCTCTCATCGATGGCTTCTCTGTGCAGCGGGTAGTCTGGTTGGGCAAGTCTGGCAAGGCCCAGACCGCAAGGAGACAAATTCGGATGCAGTCCGTTTTGGGCTGGATACAGCTTCCAGCAAGCAGAACACAGTTCACACAGTGGGGAACTAAATCACGACCCACTAGCAGCTCCCAGCACATTTACATGTAAGGGAATTCTACTGTACCGGGCAAAGCACTGCCCGGTC
The DNA here is from genome assembly GCA_016271365.2 of Neoceratodus forsteri. Classification (NCBI taxonomy): domain Eukaryota; kingdom Metazoa; phylum Chordata; order Ceratodontiformes; family Ceratodontidae; genus Neoceratodus; species Neoceratodus forsteri. The sequence continues at coordinate 123,662,053 of CM057452.1, forward strand.
ACAATCGCAAAGTCTCTGCACACACCGGGAGCTTAGGGGTAACTGGAACTCCTGACAGGCCGATCTCATTCAGCAAAATCTTCGGTCTTCTTCAGGTTGAGCCTGGCCCACTTCAGTAGCTTACTTTAGTCACACAACTCTGATTCAGTCCGAAAACAATTCTCTTTCCCCTCTCAGGGCAGCAGGCAGACATGCAGGCCAAATTCAGGTCTTTCCACAGAGACTGTCTCAAGCATCTTGCTTCTTCAGCTCCCAACTTAGATCTGCCTTAAACAGCAGGCAGCTTGGGGAATTCAGATCCAAAAGGTTCGGTTGGCTGATTCGGCTGTCAGTCAAAGCAAGAGTTCCCCTTCAGTTGCAAAAAAGATGCAAAAAGCACAAAACTACAATTCCTACAAATTTTGACTTCTGACAGCTCCTGTAGTCCGGCTACATTTTAGGTCCCACCAGAACTGATTGGTCCAATTCACAGTTCCAGGCCAAATGGTGGGGATAAACAAGACAGTCCTTGCTGCAAAGAAGGCAGGTTAGACAAACTACATTATCATTACCACTCTAAATGATTTTAAGCAAATAGTTACATCTTTCAACAGAGCTCCCTCTCAGATTACTTATAACTGCAATCCAGGCAGCTCTTAAAGAGACAGTACACAGAGGCTATACAGGCACTCTTTGGCAATAACGATTAACTGCTAAACACAGGACACCAGCCTGGCAGTGAGCATTTAGGCAAGCTCATGGAAGACTTTTCGGAACAGCCATTTGTGGGGTTACACCTTCCTGCCTGGGAAAACTTAGCGTCCGTGTCAAGTCTGTACCATCACAACACTGAAATGCAACATATACAAGACATTTATACCATTAGCTTGCTATACAAGTACTATCCGATTCATCAATTGGCATAACTTGTCACTTTACTATACATTTCAATGTACTCCACTATATCATTTCCATTCTGACAATACATCATGCATATTTCACGCAGGTAATTTACACATTACTATATGGAATCAGGTAATAACTTCTTGTACATTAAACAATGTCAGAGGGCCCCTTCCTATCAGCTAACTTGGGGCTAGATGGGGCAGGGGCACCATACCTAAAAGGCAGAACAATTACCCTGGAATTGGTACTTAGGCTCAGTTTGAGCAGTGAGCTCTGAGAAACATGAACCCCTTCATGGATCAGATTGAGAGGCAAATCCACTAGCCTCCCGGGAGAATCATAACTGAAGCGGACAACTGGCTTGACAGCTCAGTGCCAGTCCTTCTGGGGAAACAACCACAGTCTCTGTACTCTCAACACTGGTCCTGGAACTTTCATCACTTGTGAGGGGTGCCGCTGCCTGGGTAGGAATGTCCAAACTTGGAGCACTGTCAGCCCCTTGCTCAGTAGTCTCTGTTTCTACAACACTTGGCTCATTTTGAAGACACTCTGTCACTGAAGAAGGGTTGTCAACACTCTCATAGTGTTCCTCAAGTTCTGGCATGTCACTCATTCCATCAGCCTCTCCTTCAGGCAAATCATACAGTTCCACAATACACAAAGACTCAGCATCCTCAGACATGATACTCTGCACTTCACTTTCAGGGAGCATTGGCTCCAAGGATGATGCCGGGGGGTTAGGCAGTCCAGAAGGCCCAGCTTCATCCCCATAATTCAACATAGGATTTACACAAAACAACTGACTCAGTTCATATGAGGGGTAATAGGCATTATCACACTCACTGTCATCCGAGTTAGACTGGCAGTCACCATCATTCTGGGCCTGCTGCAGGGGAAGTCTCAAATTGGAAACCACGGGGGCAGTCTGACTCTGTTTCTTCCTTGCAGCAACACAAGTCACTGGTCCAGGGGAATCAATCTCGGCGGGTTCAGCCTCAATTATAACTTGACCAATAGGTAGCAAGTGGTTATGGTGCATGGTTTTGACAGCTTTGGAGTTATTCTGTGGGCGCACTTTGTACACTGGCAAATCATCTAACTTTCCAACTATGACATGGGGAAGATGGTGCCATCGATCAGCAATTTTGTGTTTACCATGCAATCCTAAATTTCACTACAATGCACGGTCTCCAGGCCTAAGCTCTTGCACTTTTACTTTTCTATCATGTCTCTCTTTGTTGGCTAGATTTCTTTTGGCGGCCATTGTCTGGGCCAGTTGATAGGCATGGTTCAACTGAGCTTTCAGTTTTTGTACATATTGCAGGTAATCTTCGGCTCGGACCCCATCGGGAGAAACCCCAAAACAGACATCAACAGGCAGCCGGGCCTCTCTCCCGAACATGAGGCGGTAGGGAGAGAACCTGGTAGCCTCATTCTTCGTGCAATTGTATGCATGTACCAAGGTGCTAATCTGCTGGCTCCATTTATGCTTATCTTTTGGGTGGAGGGTGCCTAGCATGTCTAGCAGAGTGCAGTTAAACCGTTCTGGTTGAGGATCCCCCTGCAGGTGATAAAGGGTGGTTCTTGACTTTCACAATCCTGAGAGAAAGACCATTTCTTTGATTAGCCGACTCTCAAAGTCCCAGCCCTGATCAGAGTGAATTCACTGGGGGAGGAGGGCACCATAGTGGACTGAAGAAATTTTCCACTAGCACCTTGGCCAAGTGTAGATGCTTTTTGATCTTTGGTGGAAAGCTGTGCATACCATGGGGAAATGGTCCGTAACCATTAACACATTGCCGATGTTTCGCTGATCAGTATCTAAACTCAAGAAGTCTATGCAGACTAGTTCTATTGGGGTGCTGGTAGTAATGTTGACAAGGGGGGCAGGCCTCTGAGGCAGAGCTTTTCTCTGCAGGCCGTGACTACAAGTCCTTACATGGTGCTCAACATTGGCCCCATCTTGGGCCAGTAGAATCGAGATTGTACTAGGTCAAAGGTCCAGTCGATACCAAGGTGGCCCATATGATTGTGGAGGGACCTCAGTAACAAATTTTTGAAGGCTGTGGGCAGGACCAATTGTTGCTTGTCTATCTGGCCACCCTGATCTACTGTCTCTCTATACAACAACTGATTAAGCAGCTTCAACCTGGGGCCTTCTTTAAGCAATAAAGTGGTACACAGATCAGAGGAATGCAACTTGGACACATCTTTTCCTGCACGAAGAGCGTCAAGTGCTGGCTTAATCATAGGATCTCGGGACTGACCCACTGAATGCTGTCATTGTCAAACTGAGGTAGTGCACTAATATCTAGAGCAGAGAAGTGGCAATACGCAGCAGGTATGCAGGTGTCAGAGGGGGCCCAAGCAATCTATTAACCAGTCTGCTGTGTCCGTAGACATCTGTTCATTTCTATCAAACGTTTGGCACAATGCTCAGATGTCAGGTTCAGACAGCCTGACCCAGTCTCTCTTGGAAATGGGCCTCCGGGATAGGGCGTCAGCATCAATATGAGTCAGGCCCAGTCTGTATTCGACAGCATAATTATATGTTGACAATGCAGAAAGCCACCGGTGCCCCATGGTGTCTAACTTAGCTGAAGTCTGTACATAGGTCAATGGGTTATTGTCAGTCCTCACCAATATTTTTGCCCCATAGAGGTAATCATGAAACTGGTCGACAATGGCCCATTTTAACACAAGGAACTCCAACTTGTGCACAGGGTAGTTGCGCTCTGAAGGGGCCAAGCTCCTACTGGTGAATGCCACTGGTCTCAAACCATCCTCATAGTCTTGATACAGTACAGCTCCTAGACCCTGCAGACTGGCGTCAGTATGCAGCACATAAGGTTTGGTGGTATCAGCGTGAGCGAGGATGGGGGCATGGATGAGATGATATATGACTTCGTGGAAAGCTGCTTCACAGTCAGGCATCCAACAGGATCTGAAAAGTTCACCTGGGTGGAAATATGCTTTGTCTGGTTCTCTGACGGCTCCTTTTTTGTATTTCCGATTGGTAGGAGGGTAACCCTGGGTAAGATTCAAGAATGGCCGAATCACTTTGGAATAGTCCTTTATGAACCAGCAGTAGTAGCCACAGAATCCCAGGAAACATTGTAGTTCTTTCAAATTGTGGGGCTGGGGCCAAGTAGTCAAGGCTTTAACTTTACTAGATCAGTCTCTATCCCCTCTGTAGACACTATGTGCCCCACGTACTTCACAGAGGTTTGGAAAAACTGGCACTTGTCGATGGACAGCTTGAGGCTGAAATCTTCCAGTCGGTCTAGTACTTTGAACAGTTGACTCTCATGCTATTCTAGGGAGCTCCCGAACACAATGACATTGTCCAAGTACATCAGGCATTCCAGCAAATTCATGTCTCCCACCGCTGGTTCCATCAGTCACTGGAAGGTGGCTGGGGCGCCCGATATCCCGTGGAATTCTCAGGAATTCGTAGAACCCCAAAGGACAGATGAAGGCTGTCTTCTCATGGTCCTCCGGAGCCATTGGAATCTGGTAATATCCACTCCGAAGATCCAACACCGAGAACCATTTGCTCCCATTCAAACAATCCAGAGTATCTTGTATACGGGGCATGGTGTATTGATCGGGGATGGTCCACTGATTTAGAGTTCGATAATCAACTCACATTCTCACAGCTCCATTCTTTTTATACACAACCACAATGGGAGAAGCAAATGGACTCCTGGATTCTTGTATCACACCAGCCGTGAGCATTTCCTGCAAGTGTCTTCTCACATCATCTATGTCTGCAGGGGCTAGGCATTGAGACCTCTCTCGAAATGGCCGTTCATCATGCAGACGTATGTGATGCTCCACACTCTGGACACATCCCACGTCCCATTCCTTCAATGAAAATGCCTGATCTCTCTGGGCAAGTTTCTGGCTAATTGTAATTTCCCATTCAGCTGGCAATGGGAAGTCACCAAAATCAAACAAGTTGGGAGTCACTCTACCTGTCCTGCCAGGGTGCTAGTTGCTGGGCAACACTGCAGTGTCTGCACAGTGTACCATAACTAGGGTGCATCCTCTGTTCACCCAGATCTCCCAATCTGACACATTATGAATCTGGACCATCACTCGTCATGCATAGGCATGAGCATGAGCTGGCAAGATGCTGGGCTTAACCAATAATCCTTCTGGCAATTTTCCATCACCTGGCATGTCCAACATCAGTATTTTGTTTTTGACATCTTTGCTGAGGTGGACCTCCCCTTGAACGGTACATTAGGCGTTAGGGGCCAGTACCATTGAATCGGGATCCTTCTTCCTCACGACCCCTACCTGTTCATCCTGGTCCACTCCCTTGGGGTTCTGTTGCAAATCATAGGCCCTCTTGATCAAAGTGGGAATTCTTAGGGCCCTCCCAGTCTGTCGCCCTTGTTTCTCGCAACAGAGTTGTGCTATGCTCCCAAACATATGGGCGTTGGTCCCAATTAACAGGAGAACCAAATCATATAGTCCAGTAGTGGGACACACTAAGGCCAGTGTCTTGACTTGCTCCTCTACACCAGTTACAGCTGCAGGAAATGACAACCAGAGGCAGACATATCCTAGGCAGGGATAAGAACTGTTGCTCAGCCCCCACACATGTAGACCTTCCAGGGATTGTAAGGGCACAGCAGATAAGTGTTTGTCATACCAGTCCTAAAATACAATGGTCACTTGCAACCCACTGTCCAGCACAGCCCGACTAGGAATATCATTCACAGCCACGGCAGTCTCCATTGAAGGGCCCACTATTTTGGACCAGTCTGGAAGGACAGCAGTAGGGGCTTGGATGGACGATTTAGCCTCAACGGGGTTTGAGTTGGATGTCTGAAGCCTTCACTGCGGTCATTTTGTACACCCTTTGACCACCGATTCATTTTCCGAAGCTCTCCTTGAAGCTGGTTCACCACTTTTTCTAAGTCTTGCTGAGACCGGCACTCCCTCTTCATATGGCCATCCTTTCCACAGTCGTGACAAATAATAGACTCCTTGGTCATTCTTGGAGAGAACATTGCATGAGGAACTGAAGTAGTAGCAAGGGATTGGAGTCCAGTATCTGCTTACAGCGGTGAGAGGGATGTAACGTGTCTCAATAGTTCCTTTAGGGTGGCAGTCAATTCTTTGATTTCAGCCTGGGAGCTACCCTCGGTAGAGGATGCCTGAGGGTGCACCCCACCCCCATGGCAGTCACATCCTGAGAGGAACCAGAATCTTGTTCCATGGGGGGAACCCTTGTAGAGGTGCCCTCCTTCAACTCTCAGACTTATTTTAATAGCTCAGCTTTCAAAAACTGGGCCCAGGGCGGGAAGTCCTTTGCATTCTCAGAGTACTTGTTAGGTGCAGACTTTTGCCCCTGAACCCCACTTGGATGATCACTCTGTCACTTGCGCAGTAGCAGCAGATATTGGTGAAATCCCCTCCCCCCGGGGTCACCTTTGCTCAACCCCCCTGAATTTCTTTCATTAGCACATCATAAGAGGGGGGAGATTCCAGTCAGTTGGCGAGGTGCAGCTGAAGCAGTAACAATTCTGAAAATGGAGCAGACTTAAGGATCCGGTCCAGCCTAGTTCGATCTAATCCATTTGATGGCAAACTACTTTCTGAGGCACTCTTGTAGCAGCTTTTCAAGCCGAGGTACATACACAGATAATGGCTCCCATGAGTACTGCTGGGCATTTCTTACTGTCCACCACAGGTCCTCATCTGAATCCGGGATCCCACACACATTCTCCAATGCATCAAGATAGTCCTGTGCAGTTGCTTCGGGGTTATTGGCCCGCTTGGCATGGATGGTAGCCAGGGCAGGACCTTGGAGGCTCTCACTCAACCTCTTTCATTTCTCTGCTTCTGAGCATTGCCATTCAAGTACTAGAGGGGCAACATATTCTATCCAGGTCTCCTAGTCATCCTCCTCCTGGGGGTTGGGGAGGGTGCCCAAGAAGATTCTCAACCTTCGGTAGGAGTCATGACTAACGGCAGGTACAGCTATATGGACCAGCATTGGCACAGGCACAGAAGGTGGGGCAGTAACAGGTGCTGGAGTGGAAAGGGGTGTTGGGCCGGGAATACCTCCGGGTGGCAGGAATAGTTTCTTAAAGTCCTCTACGGTTTTCTCTTCCTCCAGCAACAACTTAGCAAATTTCTCCTCAAAAGTCTCAGATAATAGGGGGAGCTCATCCTCCCTGGGGTCCTTACTGTCTCTAGTTATCACTCTCCAGGTGGCTGGGGCCCCTTCTAGGGCAATAGTCCGTGGCACTTTGGAACTGTTCACTGGGTCACTACACTCTACTAAGGCCATGAAAGTTTGGGCGGTCAAATCAGCCTGTTGCCCCACCACCACAGTGTTTGTTAAACATTCAACTTTGGAAAGCACTTCTTCTACAGCGTCTTTACCAATGTTCAGGGGGATATCCGATACAAGCAGGGTATTGTGAGGGTCAATCTCCTGCCCTGTACACTACCCCACTAACTGGTGCACAGCCACTTCTGTTGGGGTAGCCATTTATGTTTGACAATAATTTGTAATTTCAAACACTAGAAGACACAAAATCCCAGCAGTGAGCCTCCAAGATGTAACCCCTAGGTGGCGCTATCCCAAGGGCTACTACCCCGGCCTGCTTGGCTAGTAGCAGGTTAAGGGGACTGAGTTCTGAAACAGGTGCCTCCACTCAGAGGTCAGTGTTGGTAGTGGTCAAGCTAACCTGGGCACAGCCCTACAGGACACTGTAACCCTCCCTCTTTCCCCTCTAGTGGCTTGAACACTATACAATAATCACTTTCACAATACCCCTGGTACACCACACAAGTACCCACACTGTTTGCACTTACCACCTGGGCTGGTTCCTCTGGCTCGACCGTGGAGTCCCCTGGAAAACAAGGTTATGCAAAACATATAGCAACAGTACAGTACTTTGAGCAAAAACTGGAACCACAGTCAGACTACATGCAGAAAAAGTTAGATCTGATTTATTCAGGGGACTTGAACAAGGGAGGGGCGAGATCAGGTTAATTAGCTTAAAGGTTATATCAATCAAGCAGTTATGCATGCGCTTTGAGTCTCCCCACACAGTCACACCTCTGGGTACCCAGGTGGAGAAGAGATGGGCTAGTCAGGACCATTACCAGGGGTTGGACGGCGTCGCAGCTGGTTGGGGCCCTGTGATGGAAAACACAACATGCACAGTACACACTATTTGTAATCCAGAGCCAGAGGGCTCAGTTCATAAAGGAAACAAAACAACAATACAATCTGATGACACACTTAGATTAAGCTGTTGTTGCAAGGAGCTACCCTAGTATTTACTCACGATACCCAAGACTGGACACAGGCTGGATGAAGATCGAGACTGCAGGTGGTTGATCTGGAATACTAGGAGAAGCAGGGCCCACATGAGTCGCAGAGGCATCGTTCCTGTTCAAGCGTGGAGCAGGGGGCTGATTCCCAGGCAGGTCTCTCGTTGATGGCTTCTCTGTGCTGCGGGTAGTCTGGCTGGGCAAGTCTGGCAAGGCCCAGACCGCATGGAGACAAATTTGGATGCAGTCCGTTTTGGGCTGGATACAGCTTCCAGCAAGCAGAACACAGTTCACACAGTGGGGAACTAACTCACGACCCACTAGCAGCTCCCAGCACATTTACATGTAAGGGAATTCTACTGTACCAGGCAAAGTGCTCCCCGGTCACAATTGCAAAGTCTCTGCTTATGGGTAGCTGGAACTCCTGACAGGCTAATTGCATTCAGCAAAATCTTCGGTCTTCTTCAGATTGAGCCTGGTCAACTTCAGTAGCTTACTTTAGTCACACAACTCGGATTCAGTCCAAAAACAATTCTCTTTCCCCTCTCAGAGCAGCAGGCAGACATGCCGGCCAAATTCAGGCCCTCCACAAAGACTGTCTCAAGCATCTTGCTTCTTCAGCTCCCAATTTAGATCTGCCTTAAACAGCAGGCAGCTTGGGGGAATTCCCTCAGATCCAAAAGGTTTGGTTGGCTGATTCGGCTGTCAGTTAAAGCAAGAGCTCCCCCTTCAGTTGCAAAAAAGACACAAAAAGCCCAAAACTACAGTTCCTACAGATTTTGACTTCAGACAGCTCCTGTAGTCCGGCTACATTTTAGGTCCCACCAGGACTGATTGGTCCAATTCACAGTCCTGAGCCAAATGGTGGGGATAAACAAGACAGTCCTTGCTGCAAAGAAGGCAGGTTAGACAAACTACATTATTATTACCACTCTAAATGATTTTCAGCAAACAGTTACATCTTTCAACAGAGCTCCCTCTCAGACAGCTTATAACTGCAATCCAGGCAGCTCTTAAAGAGACAGTACACAGAGGCTATACAGGCACTCTTTTGGGAATAACAATTAACTGCTAAGCGCAGGACACCAGCCTGGCAGTGAGCAGTTAGGCAAGCTCATGGAAGACTTTTCGGGAACACCCATTTGTAGGGGGGGTTACACACACCTATCACACGCTCCGAGTGAAGAAAAGGTGCTGCCGAGAGAGGCCACTTAGCGAGAACAAACAACCAAAAAAATAACAGTGTATACATGCTGGTTATCTTTTGCAAAATACATTTGTAACATGGGGAAGAGAAAGGGTTGCACAGGGATTGGGCCAACAGCATCAGGTGGCCATTGATTAATTCTCAAGTAATCCACGGTTGCCTGAGAATTAATCAATGGTAAAGTGCACCCACATTCTGTTCTCTATGTTAGTTTTCTGTCCCAAAATAGTCTTAGTCTGCCGACCAACAGATGGCTGTCAAACAAGAATAGATATGCTTCAGTGAAATTTCTGGTAGTTCTGTCATAAGTACAGTAGCCTGAAAACATCTGACTATGTAATGCCTTTTCGTTTTTTTTTACTTGGTCTACTGACTCAGAAACACGTACTCTTTCAGTAACTACACAGTAATGTATGACACATATGATTTTCCAGATAGCCTCAATGTCTTTTATTAAATATTTTAAAAAAATACTTTAACAGTGGAACCTAAAATCTACAAAAGCACACCCCGACCAATTTCTATCAAACCTGGAAGTTTCAGGTTTCAAAGTCTCCTATTTTTTTTAGTTATCGGCACAAAAAAGGCTTAACATTTTCAAAAACTGACTTTTGCATTTTCTTGCACCTCCGTAACGTTGCCTCTCCTGAACCGATCTACATGGAATTTATAGGATCAAGAGTTCCTGACACAGAGGCTGTGCTTTCTAAATTTCATGTAAATCAGTTGAAAGGGGGGCAAAGTTATTAATATGCAATGCTGGCTGTAAAATTCACAGTTAAAAAAGATGTAAGCCTCAGTGTACCACCATCTATAGGTCGGCCAAGGGGATTGCAGCAATACCTACCAGATCTCAAATCTCCTCTGCATTTAAATATATGCATTTCCCACAATGCACAGCCATCAAATCGCAAACATGAAACATAGCAGAAAAACAGAGATGATTCCACAGTTTACAAAACTAACTCAGTCAAAATGAGCACATATTCTGAAATGTTGATCACATCTACATGTAATCGGCAATTGTTCACCGTTGCAGACACAATATAAAAAAAGTAACTATGAGTTTCTCCAGTCAGGTGCAACCCCCCCTTCTCTTCCCCAGAACCTTTGTAATTTTGCACTTTAAAATTACTTTTACGCAAATGTAATATGAGGAAGAGAAGCACATAAAAAGAGCACTGAACCCTTTCTCCATGCAACCCACACCACAAGATGCACCTGGAAACAAGCTATCATGGCTTAGTGTGCCATTCCTGTCAACTTTATTTCCCCTTCCTGCTCCTGTCCCTAGTTTCCCCGTTTCTTACCATTCACTGCCCCTTGGCCCCCATAATAAGAATTTATTTATTAATTTCAAAATTTTCACCAGGAAAGATATACTACGCTACTAACAGCTCATTTCCAGATATGTCCTGGGGATAACGGGACATGGAAACTCATATTCAGCAAATACAGTATATCAAGGAGCAAAATCAAAAAACTGAAGACAAATCAATATAACAGGATACATATATGACCTTGTATACTACCTACTGTATGTGCTTACAGTTGCCACTGTATGCCTCATTAACTCCGTGTCACCCCCGAAAAAGGGACTGCACGGTCTCAGTGGGTCTACCCATTTAACAAAATTCAAATAAATGAATAAATAAGATAGGTGTAGTAGAAAAAATTAGATGATTCAGGTGACAGAACTATTCTTACAGAACAATGAACAGGTAATGAAGGAAACAGACTGCCAGGGCAAAACTAGTGGGCAGGGCGAGGGGGTAAGCGAGTCATGGACAGTTGCAGGAGGGAGAAGAACAGTCATGAAGAAGAGATGTTAAGGAGAAACCAGAAGATGCAGAGTAAATTGACAAGGGAAGGAGGACCAGAGTTTCGGAAAGCGGTATGAGAAAGCAGACTGACCAACAGCAGATTTTCTAGAAGGAATAGTGAGGGAATAAGACGTATAATTGCAGAGAGGGTAGTAGGAAACTGAGGGAGAGGATAAGAGGGATGTAAGATAGGAGGGAAGGGAACAAAATCAGAATTTAGATATAAAGGAGGCACAATGGGAAAGGCACCTGGCATCAAGAGAGGGGAGTGAAAGGGCAGAGTAGAGTGGGCAGTGCTGGGTACGAGAAGAACAATCAAAAGCAAAATGACAAAACGTATGGAAGAGGGGGTGTAATCTGGCAAGGGAGGATTTAGGAGCTCTACTACAGATTTTGTCACCATAATACAAAAAAATAGAGAGAATCATCTTTAAAACAATCTCTCAGAGGACAGGAAGCAGGATACTCACTTTTTTCCTGTATAGTACACCAAGATTGGAGTGGAGCATTTGGTGAATGGCATCAATATGACCCGAGAAATTAAGACACATTTAAGATGATAATTTAGCTGACTTTGTATTCTGTCTTGCATCTTACATGTACTCCACTGTTTTTGGCCTACCCTATCCTCTGTATATAACAGAAGTGCCCTAGTATCGTGTATATTGTACCCACTTAAAGGGAAATGTTCACCTGTAATCGGGCCCCACCTCAATGTGAGGCAAGGACTGATTAGCATTTTCGCAAACTGTTTTAACTTTTGTTTTACTTAAAGTGTGTTTAATAATTAAGATTTTATCTGATTGATCTTGCTGTTCCTTCCACTGGGAATTAGAAATGAAGCGCCCCCAACTGGCATGCCCACAACCTCCCACGGCTGTCCTGAGAATGACATATGAGCCAGGGACCAGCAGCAGCGTGCATAGGGCTCCTTGTCATCGAGGCACAGGTCAGGAAGCATAGGAAAACCAGGAGCAGTTGTAGACTTGTTTTATTAATAACAGTAAAATAAAAAATTGTTCAATATAGCTATTTACAATGGCAGTACAAACATAGAAAGCAGAGACCTTTTTCTTCTCAATTTCAAATCTCAGTCTATCTCTGTCTCTCTTGCAAAAGATTGCAGCTCTTTTTATAACAAGTCTTTGCAGGAGATCGTTAAGAGATCATTCTGCTTCTCACACAGTGTTCTTGTCAGTTTCAGCAGATGCAGCAAAAAGAACACTGTGACCCAGAACTGACCTCTTGTTTACATCTGTGTAAAAGGCTTAAAAACTGCATTTCAGGTTAACACCTTGAGTTCCACATAGCTTTTTGCAATCATTTCAACAGTAAAACTATATACAGTTTTAAACAAAGGGATCCCAGTATCAATTACATTTCCACAAAAATATTCACATATATTTTTATACCTGCAGATATGCAAGGAGGAAGAAAAAACAGAAACAGCAAGTGAGGGTAGAGAAATAGCAAGTGGAAGAGAATTGCAAGACCATTGGGGTGTTCAAGTCCTAGGTCTCATGAGAAAATTTGGTTGCACAACCAGACAGAACAGATCCTTGCATTTAAACTCTTTCTCCATAACAACTGGGACTGGGCCATATTCAACCCTATCACATACCCCTTTCTTAAGAGGGAACCTGTTTTACAAAAACAGGTTTCCAAAACTTTCTAGTAATTCTCATCTAACATAAGCATATAACCTTTTTTTTTTTTGCCATTAACTTTTTATTGGACTTTTCAAATATACTTGCAGAGACCAGAAAATGATGCAGAAACAAGAGATCACAAAATTTAAAATGTCAGGAAAATCTATAACAATTGTAAAAATAGTACGCTCTCAAGGCCCCTAAACCCTCCCTCCCCAAATGTCCCCCACATCCCTCCCCAACCACTCCAACGCAAGGCCCTGCTTCTAGATACGGTCAAAACTTTAAAAAGTAAACACCTCATGAATATGCTATCACCAGGGAGACCAGATTTTCTAAACGGGGAGCTGGTTGTGGATAACGGCAATCATCCTCCAGTCCTAAGGCAGAGAAGGAGTTCTGCCAACCACTCAGCATAAGTAATCCTATGGGAATCCTTCCAGTGCTTGAGTACTAGTTTTTTCACTATACTAGAAATCAGGGTTATATGAAACTTCCTCCCTTTGACCGAAAATCCTGTCATGTCCCCTAGCAGGCATACCTCGGGGTGAAACATATCTTCTAGCCCTAATAAGGGGTCAAGTTTGCTCCTTATCTCGTTCCACAATGGAGTGATTTTTGGACAGTCCCAAAAGACGTGGAGTAAATCTCCTCCCACCATATCACATCTAAAACACCTCGGATCTTTTATTTTTAAATCTGCCAGCTTCTTAGGCGAATAGTAAATATTGTGTAATATCTTAAACTGCATGAGTCTAAGATGATCCTGCTGAATAAAACAATGGTGATTCTGCCATATCCGTACCCAATCTAATGCTCTATCAGGGAATATTCTGGCCCAATAAACATTTGGAGCTAAGTTCTCTGTGAAAGCCCAGTGAAACAACATCGAGTAAATCTTAGAGATCGCCTGAGGGGTCCCCAAGCATATAACCTTTACAGTTCTGTGCATATGCAGTATCCTTTTGCCATAACAACAGTACAGCAATACTGAAGTTTAAACTCAGACATTTGTCTTTCCAGCCTTCGGAATTCTCAATTCCAGATCCATATCTAGACAGAAAATCAGCACTGACATTCTCTTTACCAAATTTGTGCATCACTTTCAGTTTAAATGGCTGTAGTGCCAGGTACCACCGTGTGATTCTAGAATTTTTATCCTTCATTTGGTTAAGCCACCAGAGAGGACTGTGGTCTGTTACAAGTACAAAGTCAGCTCCTAGTAAATAAAATTTAAGGGACTCCATGGCCCACTTTGCCACAAGGCATCCTTTTCAATGGTAGAGTACATTTTCTCTCTGCTGTGCAATTTCCTACTTATGAATAGAATAGGATGTATTCCCATCTGTATACTAACTCAAGACTGCACCTAGGGGTATCTCTGATGCATCAGTCTGTAAGAGAAATTATTTCTTAAAGTCTGGGCTTCCTAAAACAGGGACTGAACATAATGCAGCCTTAATGACCCGAAAAGCCTCATCACACTCTGGGGTCCAGTTTACATTATTCAGGAACTGTTTCTTTGTGAGTTCAGTGAGGGGAGCAGCTAACTCGGCAAAGTTGGGAACAAATCTCCGATAATAACCAGCCAGCCCAAAAAATGGCCTGACATGCTCCTTTGTTTTAGGGACAGGGCTGTTAGAGACAGCTTCTGTCTTGGAAACCTCTGGTTTGACTTCTCCATTTCTCAAAACATAGCCCAAATACCTGGTTTCCTGCATGCCCAATGCACACTTGGTAGGATTAATTGCAGACCTGCCTTTTTGATCGATTGGATAACTGCTCGTAGGTGTTCCAGGTGACTCTTCCAGTCTGGACTGTACACCATAACATCATCCAGGTAGGCAGCACAATAACCAGTGTGAGGGGATAAAATGGCATCCATGTAATGCTGGAACGTAGCAGATGTGCCATGTAAACCAAAGGGCATGGTGGTGAACAGATAGAATCCTATAGGAGTGGCAAATGCAGTTTTGTCTCTGGATTCTTTAGCTAGGGGGATTTGCCAGTAACCCTTGGTGAGATCAAGGGTACTAATATACTTAGTACTTTCCAGTCTGTCCATAAATCACCTATTCTGGGCATAGGATAACTGTCAAATTCTGACACTTGATTAAGTTTCCTAAAATCAAGGCAGATTCTTACACCCCCTTCTTTTTAGTTTACAATCACCATTGGTGATGAACAAGCACTTCTCGACTCTTCTATGATACCCAGTTCTTTCATTTTTGTATTTCCTTACCCACGTCTGCTCTTAACCACTCTGGTAATCTGTATGTCTTTTGTCTAATAGGGTGAGCATGCCTTGTCACTATTACGTGCTTGACCCCTTTTGCTCGATCTGGCACTGTAGTAAAAGTACTGTTAAATGTTATTAGCAAGCTATAACCCATATGGAAAGGATCTATATATATATTTTTTTTACTTTCTCTTTTTTGCCCCTTCTCTGCTCCGTGCCAGTCCCTCTCTTGGAACCCCCAAGCACATCACAGTTACGCCACCCGAGGAACAGGGAGTCTGCTCCTAAGTTTCGCTGCTCCACTTACCTCTAGAGCCTCTGGATGACCCCCTGGGCAGGGCAGGGGAGGACCCTTCCAAACCTCCCCTGAACCTTGATGATGGAGCATGCACTGCGGAGTCTGCCCCCGGTTCCTCTTGTGGTCGTGGTGCAGTGGGTTCATCGCCTGGAATGGGCGCAGGCTATTTTTCCTTGTTCTTGGTCCAATCCCTCCAATGTCGGCACATGAGGAGGACTAACGAGATGGAGGCATGCCGAGACATGCATCCGCTCTGGTCCTCAGCTGACGTTGGCCCCTCCCTACTTTCCCTGTCCGTACCAGCACTGCCTGTGGTCACCCAGGTGGTAGCGGTAGAGTGGCGGAGCAAGCAACGCACTCCTCCCCGGAGAAGGAGAGCAAGCCATCAGGCGCTCAATCCTTCTCTCCTCGGCCAAACCCCGGCAACCCGAATCCGTCCCCAAACCCGGGTCACCAACGTGTCGCGAGGTGTGGTGTCCAGAGCCTCAACCCTCAACACCACCAGGCTGGCCCAATCTATATTTTTTTAATATCTGAAATATATCCTTGTATCCTCAAATATGTTTCAAACACATGTCAGATACATTTGCATTTTTCAGATATATTTCGAGATATATTCTAGATATTCACAGAATGATCCAAGATGCATCATATTAGGCAAACATCTTTGATATATACACTAAATGAGTACTTCTGCTCAGTATTTACTAAAGAGAAGAGGGGGGTGACACCCAAGGTGGGAGAAATGGCAGAAGCAAGGGGGAAAGTGGTGACAGATGGGGAAATCATGGAGAGCAGAGTTCGAGAGGGTTTGAAGGCAATGAGGGTGGACAAGGCGTCAGGCCCAGATGGTATCCACCCCAGGGTACTGAAGGAGCTGGCAGAGGTCCTTGTAGGACCTTTGGCAGACCTATTTAATGCCTCACTACATTCAGGGTGTGTACCTCAGGACTGGAGGATGGCTCATGTGGTGCCCCTCCATAAGAGTGGCCCCAAGGATGAACCGGGAAACTACAGACCAGTGAGCCTCACATCTATCGTGGGTAAGCTAATGGAGACTATCCTGAAGGAGAGGCTGGTGGCCCTCCTAGAGGCCAAAGGACTACAGGACAGCAGACAGCATGGCTTCATACGTGGCAGATCCTGCCAAACCAACCTGGTCGAGTTCTATGACTGGGTAACTAGGCAACCGGACAGGGGCCATGCAGTGGATGTCCTGTATCTGGACTTCAGTAAGGCATTCGACTCGGTGCCACATGGAAGGCTGGGAAGGAAGTTAGTAGGCACAGGGGCGGGTGCAAAGCTGGTGAGATGGGTAGGAAACTGGCTTCAGGGAAGGCAACAGAGGGTGGTGGTGGGTGGGGAGCTCTCACACCCAAGGGCAGTGACGAGCGGTGTTCCACAGGGCTCAGTGTTGGGACCAGTGCTGTTTGGGATATTCATTGCAGACATATCATGGGACATCAAGAGCAAGATCAGTCTGTTTGCTGAGGATACCAAGGTAGGCGAGTGGTTGATGACCTAGGGGATGGCAGGGTTGCAGGATGATCTAGCAAAGCTTGAAACCTGGTCAGACACCTGGCAACTGGGCTTTAATGCCAAAAGTGCAAGGTGCTGCATTTTGGGATGAAGAACCCAAGGAGGAGTTACCAGCTAGGGGAGTGCAGCTAGCCCAGACAGAGGAGGAGAAGGATCTGGGTGTGCTCATTACAGGGTCAATGAACAACCGGCACAGTGTAGGAAGGCAGCTGCAAAGGCCAAAAAATGCTGGGTTGTATTGCAAGGGGTATATCCTCGAGGCGGGAGCAGGTGATTCTGCCACTGTATAGGCCATTAGTTAGACCACACCTGGAGTACTGTGTGCAGTACTGGAGTCCGTATCCGAAGAGGGACATAAAGTTACTGGAGGGGGTGCAGTGCAGAGCAACAAAGATAATCAAGGGGCTGGGGGACTTATCATACGATAGGAGGTTGAAGGAGTTGAACATGTACTCACTGGAGGAGAGGAGAGACAGGGGTGACATGACTGAAACCTTTAAATACATGAAAGGAATAAACAAGACGGGTACAGAGGGGCTGTTCAAAGTAAGGAAGGGGAGGGCCACCAGGGGCCATGATATGAGACTGGAGCGAGGAAGGTTCAGGAGGGAGATGATGAGACACTTTTTTACAGAGAGGGTGGTGGCTGGGTGGAATGCATTACCTGCTGAAGTGGTATGCAGTAGAACAATGGACTGCTTCAAATGAGGATGAGACAGGACAAGGGGGAGGGTTAATGAAGGGGAAGGGTGGAAGGTAGGGGCAGCTGCAGAAAAAGGGGTGCTAGCTGCACATTCGAGCAGACTTGATTGACCTCTAGGCCTTTATCTGCTGGCAAATTTTGTATGTTCGTATATATTATATATATATATTTAAAATATATATTTCTTTGTATTCCATTTCAAAATTCAAGTTTTTGTTCTTTCAATGTTATGCCCTTGAATAAAATCAAAAATACTTACTTGTGCATGCACATTATTGCAGTTTCTACATATTTTGCATTTTAGGTAAACATATATTTTGAATCTGTCCAACATATATACTCTGACTTACTTATGCCTTTTCATTTTTGGTTTCCCTTATAAGATGCTAAATATATAAAAACACAAAAATATATTCATAACAAAGTTTTAAATTATACCCATATGGAAAAGAACTATACTGTATTTTGTTAATACGTAGACTACTATATATCTGAATATGCCTAACTATAGCACATATTTCAGATATTTTTTAACAGTTATATTTTAGATAGTTGCAGAAGTCAATGAGATATGTCTTATTGGCACTGATATACTAAATGTATATATTTTGTTATAGTAGCAAAGAAAATTCGAGGTTCGAGCAGACTTGATAGACCATAAGGCCTAATCTGCTGGCAAATAGTATGTTAGTAAAATATCATGTTGTACTTTTTAATGTTTTTATGGACGCTAATGAAAAATTATAGTTTTATGCAAGCATAATTTTACTCTGTAATTTCTGCAATAAGTGTACATTAGCAAACATATATTTTCAGTATATTAGTGATGTATTTTCTGAGATATATTTCATATATGTTAAATGAGTTTGGCCTGATATGCATCTGGAAAGTATATGTAATATGCGCATTATTTGTCCTATTATATATTTGTGGGGTCTAAAACAGTGGGAGAATTCATACATGCATGGGACAGACATAATGCAATTATAGTGGGGGGTTGCAGGAAGCAGGCTGTTGGTTAACTAGAATCTGCAGCTTATACAATAGGTAGGGAAATGGGCAGACTGGGTCGGCCAAGTGGTCCTTATCTGCTATCAAAGTCTATGTTTCTAAAACGTGCTGGCCTGTCGGCGCAGCAGTGGGATTTCCGCTTGCGACACCGGTGACCTGGGTTCGGGAATGGATCCAGGTCGTTGGAGGACTGGCCGGGGGGGAGAAGGATTAAGCGTCCCTGGACTGCTCTCCTTCTCCGGAGGAAGGGTAGATCGAGCGATCAGACCAGTGGCGACACCCAGCGGAGGTTGGGTGCACTACTACACACCGGAGCCTACCAGAATTCAGGGGCAGGGCGGGGCAGACACTGATCGTCATTGCACATCCCCTCCCCTGCTTACAGGAGAACAAAAAAAATGTGTGGGGCCACCATCTCTAAGAAGCCTTTCCTGGGCTTCAGTCAGCCTCCATTGCCAGCTCTCCCCAACTAGTTACTGGTTCTGCAGACTGGTATTAGCAAACAAGTGCCGCGGCCCTGCCCTCCAGGGCGAAAAGCCCGGGGGTACCTGGGAGAGTGCCGGTTAGTGACGGTAGGTGGAAGGAAGTCTGTGGGCCATGACCAGGGAAGAGTATGACAGGTGGCTCTACCAGAAAAGTAGACTAAATCTGAAAACATAAATAAATAAAATGTTTTGGAAACCCCTATTGTATAAATTGGTCACATGATGTGCAGTTGTGTGCTATGGAAAATATTTTCACTCCTGCATCGTGACCTCTGGATACTCTCACTCATGTCTTCGGCACTCGTGAGTATCCAGAGGTCATTCTGCAGGAGTGAAAATATTTTCCATATCACACTCCTGCCCATCATGTAGTATGTCTACAAGCAAAGAAGAGAGCTCCAAAATGTAGTGGTGCTTACAACATAAATGTAAACAGCACTCACGGTAAAAGGAGCGTGCACACACACATATCCCCCGGATCAGGAACTCCAGAAGACAATACTTAGATTTTCTGCCACAAAGTTTATTTGTACAAAAAATAAAAATTTGTATAACCGAAGTCAAAATCAGCAATAGTAAAAAACAGGCCTCCCCACAGGACTGACATTTCGTGCTGTTCTGATGCTTTTTCAAGCACAGTACAAAATGTTGGTCCTGTGGGGAAGTCTGTTTTTTACTATTGCTACCTTTGCCTTTAGTATTACAATTTTGTCTTTACTGTACAAATAACCTTTGTGATAGAAAATCCAAGACGTACCTTCTGGAGCTCCTGGTCCAGCGTGCATGTGTGCCTAACTTCTGCTGTGAGTAAAATATGTATCTTGTTTGCATGCCTGATACAGTATATGTAGAATATATATTTTTATATATGTCAAATACGTTTTTCCTAATGCCTGCTGTGGTACTGTATACGTATTTGTATAACTGGTCCCCCTAACATGAATTATCAACCTCTCGCTTATCACAATGGAAAGCCACAGTTGTAACGCCAGTCTTCAAAAGTGGTGATAAGACCACCCATACTAATTACCGGCCAATCTCAATTCTACCCCCAATCTCTAAAGCCCTGGAAAGGGTAGTCTATGACCAGCTAGTCAATCACCTCGATAAATATCAAATTCAGTGCAAAGAACAACATGGATTTCGAAAGATACACAACACGACAACTTCCCTTGTTGAGTTCACTGGATTCATACATGACTCACTGAATCGAGGGCAATTAGTGGGGGCTACCTTTATTGACCTCACTAAGGCCTTTGATACAGTAAATCGTAAACTCCTACTAGCCCAACTACAAGAGGCCACTGTGTCCTCCACCTGCCTGAGCTGCTTCCGCAGCTATCTTACCGACCGGGTCCAACAGGTTAAAAATCGGCAAAACCCTGACAGTCAAAATGTTAGTACAGGTGTTCCCCAAAGGTCCTTACTAGGTCCATTACTGTTCAGTCTTTTTCTGAACAATCTCCCGAAAGCATGCCAAGAAAAAATCCTGTTGTATGCGGACGATGCTGTCCTCTACTCTAGCCATCCCGATCTCATCTCCCTTGAGCAAAGTCTCCAGTGCAACTTCAAACTTGTAGAAGACTGGTTTACCAATGCACGGTTACTACTCAATTATAAGAATACTAAAACCATGCTTTTCACCTCCTCTCACAGTAAATATAAATCAGCCCAACTAACTATCAGTAACAAACAAAATGAAATCCTTGAGAAGGTTCATAATTTCAAATACCTCAGGGTTATACTGGACAGCACACTATCGTACACACTGTAGGATGACTATGTCGCTAAGACTGTATGCAGGAAAATTGGACAACTGTATTGACACAGACATTGCCTTACTCCTGCCGCCCTCAAACTAGCAATAACAGTTTAGTTCTCTCTGTAATAGATTATGGCCTTGTTGTCTACAGCTCAGCATCAGAATCAACCCTAAAAGGAATAGCTCTTGCCCTAAACAAGTCTTGCTGGCTAGTCCTGGAGGTCCCACTGCTAACCCACACTTGTGATCTTTATACACTCACAGGCTGGCTGAACCTGGAGAACCGCATCCAATACCATCTCTGTCTCCCGGCTAACAAAGCCACTATGGGTCTTGCTCCACCAAGAGTCCACTCTACGATATGTCAATCAGCCCCTCCCAAGATAACTAGAGGATCTCTCAATACTGAGTACAAAGCCCCCTTCTGCCGTACGACCCAAGGCCAGCGGTCCTTTGGCTACCGTGTGCCAAACTGGATAAACTCACTCCCGGCTGACCTCCTAACTGAACCCAAATTAAGGCCTTTTTAGCAAAACCTCCATTCCCACCTCTCTGGACAAACGGTTTGCTTATGCTCCCAAAACTAATAGGCTGCTGAACATATACTCTGTATCTACCTCGCCATATCTATGACCCTTGACTATCAACTGACTCCACTCTCCTCCTTCCACTTTGCCCATCCTGCTTCATACTTCCTGTCCCTTACCTCGTTCCCAACCCTGTTGATCTCTGTGCCACTTTACTCATCAACGGTCTTCACCCCCCCTAAATTTTTTCACTCCCTCTGCTCCCTCCTTGTCTGCTCCCCCATCCCCCATTACTTTCCCTCACCCCCTGCTCTCCCCATATTTCCCACACCCCCATCCCCTTAGACCATGCCCGCTTCTACTATCTCTGCTTATCTATCTACCCCCCACTTCACCCTCATTTTTGAATAAGGGACCTTGATTCCTTTGGGTCCCTGCCTGAACCGCTCCTTGCAACTGACAAAGGGAGACACTGCTCTCCAGTTCCCAACCCTGAATCCTACCACTCTTTACCCACTCCACTCTTTTAACTAGCATTTATCTTTGGATTATGCATTATAATCGACAGCCTTCTCAGTCTAACCTACCCCTGCACTTTCTTGAATCATTATTTACCCATGTCTGTTTTTCTTGATATGTAAACCTTCAATTTTTATTTACCTGATTGTTTGATTTTAATGTACCTAACCTTGATTTACTGGTGTATTCCCTCATTGACTGTATGTATCTTGTATGTATTTTATCTAACATGACATGGAACCTTTGCAAATGAGCTAATAGCTCAAAGGTTGCAATCCGAGACTTGAGTAAATAAATAAATGATTTGCATATTTCAGAAGTACAGTTTATCAACCAAAATCATGGTAATTTCGATTTTTAAAATAGTTTCAAATTGTCAGCATTAGCTTACAGACCAGAGGAAAACATAAAGAGTAAAAAACAAGTACATGTAGGGACTCACCCTGACATAAAAAGGAACCAAACAGGGATAGTATAAATACCAATTTGAGCCTTAATAAATTGGGAGATCAGGAGGCAAGTTCCATGTGTAAGTACAAATGTACAATCTGTAAGTTTGTAGTAATGGTTCATCATTAAATGATAATTCTACTACAGATATTTAAATGCTTACTAATAAGATGAATTTCTAATGTACAGGTAAGGATATGTTACATCAAGATTAATCCATTGCCTTCTTATCTGGGTATTTTAAGATATTTTTACAATGCATATATTTAAAAAATATTTTAGATTATGTCAACTACATAAAAAGTAGATCTACTAAATAGCCAAGATACATAAGCATTTATATAAAAAATACATGTCATCCACCTATAATAAATAAATTATGGAAATATATTACTAAATGTACTCTGATTTTTTGTCTGCCTTGATGTTTGTTTCTTGCACTGTTTTGTCCTCACTGTGACGAGGTATCTTTGTAAATGAGCCTCTGGCTCAAAGGTTGTTAAACTGATGTTCTAATAAATAAATAAATAAATTTATGATATATCTTAAATGAATCTGTCATATATATTCTGCAAATAAATCAGATATTTCAAAAGCAGCCAATTTGGTATATTTTGCATATACTTCAGACATATGATCAAAATATATTTGAAATATACTTTAATAAATATATCTAAAATATATTTCTTTTCCATATGGGAAATTTCTGCAGTTTGTTCAGAGGTTAAGAAAACATTCACCTTTACAGCACCAGCAGTAATAGTTTGTTCCAGTCTATCATAAGCTACACCAGTATCTTCTTTATCAATTTTTGGTAAAACTTGCAAAACAGCTTTTGATGTTTTTTCAATCCATTTCTTGAGGAAGTTAGTATGGTATAGCTTTGTAGGATTTTTTTATCAGGGGTCTCAGTCTCATAGCTAACTGTGCCAGTATGCCTAAACACTTTATAAGGCCCTTGCCACTTCATTAACAGTTTATTTTTTGTAGTGGGTAACAGTAGCAAGACCTTTTCACCTGGCTCAAAAACTTTTTATTTTACCCCATGGTCATAATACACCTTCTGTTGGTTTTTGGCCTCTTCCCGATTACTATGGGCGATTTCAACATATTTTGCTAGCTTCTTTCTTAGGGCACACATATAAGATGTAATAGATTGTTTCTGATAGGGGTTATCTTCCCGTGTTTCTTTTATTACATCTAGTGGCCCTCTAGGTTGTCTACCATATAGCATTTTAAATGGTGAAAAAAACTGTTGATGCTTGTGACACTTCTCTATAAGCAAAAAGCAGGTAAGGTAAGTATTGGTCCCAGTCTTTCCCTTCCCCCTTTACAAACCTTTTTAACATGCATTTTAGGATTTGATTAAAATGCTCAACAAGACCGTCTGTCTGAGGGTGATAAGGGGAGGTTCTTATGGCAGTGATAACAAGTAGTTGGTACAGCTCCTTTAGTAATGCAGCACCAAAATTACTACCCTGATCAGAAATAATCTCTTTTGATATGCTCACCCTGCTGAAACTTTTGGCAAGCCCCGCTGCCACTTTTGGAGCTATGACCATATACATTGGAACTCCCTCTGGATATCGAGTAGCATAGTCACACACTACCAAAATGAACTGATTACCTTTTTTAGTTTTGTCTAAGAGGCCAACCACATCCATTGCAATTCTCTCAAAAAGCACATCTATCAAGGGTAGGGGCACCAGCGGCAACTTGTTTTTTTATGAACACATGGAATTTGCCAGCAGATAACGGCCTAGTGGACTATCAAGTCTGCTCGAATGTACAGCTAGCACCCCGTATTCTACAGCTGCCCCTCCCTTGATCCTTCTGCTTGCCCTGTCCTGGCCCCTTTTCAAGCAGTCCACTGTTCTGCTGTATATCACTTCCGCCAGTAATACATTCCATCCAGCCACCACCCTCTCTGTAAAAAAGTGTTTCCACATGTCCCTCCTGAACCTTTCTTCCTCCCTCCAGTCTCATATCATGGCTCTGGGTGTCCCTCCCCTCCCTACCTGTCTTGTTTATTCCTTTCATGTTCTTGAAGTTTTCAATCATATCTCCCTGTCCCTCTTCTCCTCCAGTGAGTGCATGTTCAACTCCCTCAGCCTCCTCTCATATTGTAAGTCCCCCAGCCCCTAGATCATCTTTGTCACCCTGTGCTGCACCCCATCCATTAACTTAATGTCCCTCTTCAGATACAGGTGCCAGTACTGCATGCAGCACTCCAGGTGTGGTCTAACTATCTATACAGTGGCAGAATCACCTCTCCCCCTCCATTTTAGTGACTAGGGCTACTTTCTGACACTCAGCACAAGAACTGCAATCAGTAGCAACATCTTCATAAATTCCAGGCCAGTAAAATCTGTACAGCAATCTGGCAAGGGTGCAATCCCTCCCTGAGTGACCAGCCATAGGACTATCATGTGTTATCCATAACAACTCAGATCTATACTTTTGTGGTATAACCAATTGTTCTATCTGGTCCTGTGTCTGAAGTTTAACCCAAACTGTACAGTAGCGCACTACATTTTTTAAACATAGGTTCACCCTGTTTTGCTGTCACTCCAAGCTGCTTAAAATAACCCTGGAGGGAAACATTGTTAGCTTGTTCTGAAAGAAAATCACAATCAGTGATAAGTTTATTTTAAGCATTTTCATATGTTAATCTTGTTGCCACTGTTTCTTCAGGTGTCATTTTTCTTTCTGAACTTCTGTATCTTGGAGCTGTGCTCAAACAAGTCCGAATCAAAATCAGCCAAAGGAAAAGAGTCCCCACCATTTGAGATTTTCTTTGCCTGAGCTCTTGTCACCACAGCCGCTGAAACATCAGGATTTACTCCCTCTTTAATCAACTCAGTAAATCCTGGAAAGTAATTCCCAATAATAACAGGTACAGGTAACGTAGGTACTACCCCCACTTTCATTTCGTACGACACTCCATTAATAGTCAGAGTATTGAGTGTTCCCATGGATACAGATGACACCGGTACCTGGTCCTTTTGGAGATTGTTTTTTCAGCACTTCAACATGCACTAGCGTCTGTCTGCTTCCTGAATCCATAAGTCCCTTCACAGTCTTATCTCCCACCTTCGCATTTGGTAAGTACTTGCCCCAATTTGCTAAGGACAAATCTGCTCCAGTGTCACTCTTCTTAGTAAGGCAATTTCTTGCTATATGACCTGGCTTATTACAGTTATAGCCATTGGTGCCGGAATGGGCTGAAAAGTGTTAGGGTCAAGGATGTAAGGGGTAAATTTTCCTATGTTAAAAAGTATGCAAAAAGTGATAGGGCCACTTATAAAAGTGGTAGGGCCATGGGCCCCTTGCCCCCCCCCAATCTGGCATCTAAGATTATAGCAAGTAAAGTCTTTGGGTGCAGATTTGTTACCCCCACCAGAGTTCTTATCAGACCTGGAGTTTAAATGGGAAAAATAGTGTCTTGTATGGCTGTTACCTTACTGCTGTGGCATCTGTCTGGCCATTTGGGAGTCTTCAGCCAATGAAACAGCTTTTTTGCCTCTTTCTGGTCGGTGTACTTTCACCCAGAACTGAACATCTGTAGGCAGGATGTTGATGAATTGCTCCATTGCAAATGTGTCGATGATCTGTGGGACTGTTTTGCCCTCTGGTTAGAGTAATTTTATAAGGAGTTCTCTGAGTCAGGTGAAGGCTTCTTGAGGATTGTCAACCGAGTTGTACTTCAGAGTCCGAAATCTCTGCCTGAACGTTTCTCCTGAGATGTCTCACCATTTCAGGATTTCACTTTTCACTAGGTCATAGTTTTCCGACTGTGCAGTGTCCATATTGCTGTAGGCAAGTTGGGTTTCCCTGTAAGATAAGGCACCAGTCTGATTGCCCATTGCTGCTTTGGTCACTGGCAGGCTGCAGCAACCCTTTCAAAAGTTGTCAGGTATGCTTCGATATCATCCAAGGGACACGACTTTGTAAGTTTAATGTATTTTAAGTTGCTTGTTTTGTTGCTCATCTGAATCTGTGCCAGATCCTCTGCCTTTGACAGCTTGCAAGGCATCCAGCAAACGCTGCTCCTGTCGCTGTATCTCTTCTATCCTCTGCTGCTCCTGTCGCTGCATCTCTTCTCACCTCTGCTGCTCCTGTTGCTGCATCTCCTCTTTTCTCTGCTTCTCAGGTTGTTGCATTTCTTCTCTTTTCTGTTTCTCCATCTGTTTTTGTTGTATATCCTGCCATTTGAAAAAGGAAGTCAAGCTTTCAGGTTCTGTCACTACCTGTTATTTTTCTATAACTGGTGCTAGTTGTACAGTCTCAGCTTGGACTTCTGTCTCTGCTAGTTTGGCTGCCATTCTCCTGGTAACCACTCCTGGGCTTGCTGCTGTAGAATCCATACCTTTCTTCTGTGCTTCCCTGGTACCAGGTCTAGTACTCACACACAAAACTCCTGGCTTAGAGTGTGCACGGCGTAAATCCCACTTAGGCTGACACCATCTGTTGTCAAGGCACAGGTCAGGAAGCATAGGAAAACCAGGAGCAGTTGTAAAATTTGCAACAAATGTTTTATTATTAATAACAATAAAATAAAAAAAATTTGTTCAGTATAACTATTTACAATGGCAGTACAAACATAGAAAGCAGAGTCATTTTTCTTCTCAATTTCAAATCTTAGTCGCTCTCTCTCTCTCTCTCTTGCAAAACACTGTAGCTCTTTTTATAACAAGTTTTTGCAGGAGCTCGTTAAGAGAACTTTCTGCCTCTCACACAGTATTCTTGCCAGTTTCAGCAGGTGCAGCAAAAAGAACACTGTGACCCAGAATTGACCTCTTGTTTACATCTTTGCAAAAGGCTTAAAAACTGTATTTCAGGTTAACACCTTGAGTTCCAAATAGCTTTTTGCAATAATTTCAACAGTAAAACTATATACAGTTTTAAACAAAGCGATCCCAGTATCAATTACATTTCCACAAAAAGGTTAACATATATTTTTATAGCTGCAGATATGCAAGGGAGAAGAAAAAAACAGAAATAGCAAGTGAGGGTAGAGAGAGAGATAGCAAGAGGCAGAGAATTGCAAGACTGTTGGGGTGATCAAGTCTTAGGTCTCATGAGATAATCTGATTGTGCAACCAGACAGAGAAGAGACAGAAAAGAAGAGACTAGAACAGATCCTTCCATTTAATCTCTTTCTCCATAACAACTGGGACAGGGCCGTATTCAGCCCTGTAACACTCCTGTGTAGTTGGAGCTATTAACAGCTCTGGTTTGTAATTTACATGTCTCGGTGCTATACTGAGACCAGGTATAGGCCGGCAGTCGACTGCCAGTCTAAACCTGGTCTCGGTATAACACCAAGGGACTAGGGATTAGTAGGTTTTTCAGTTTATTTTCCATTGTTAAAATTTCTCATTCTCTTATTTGGAAGTTGTATTTTAAATGTATTCT
Organism: Neoceratodus forsteri; assembly: GCA_016271365.2. Taxonomy (NCBI): domain Eukaryota; kingdom Metazoa; phylum Chordata; order Ceratodontiformes; family Ceratodontidae; genus Neoceratodus; species Neoceratodus forsteri. The sequence goes on from CM057452.1 coordinate 123,689,873, forward strand.
TTTGCTGCTATCATTATACATACACTATTTAACTGTAATACTTTGCCAAGTAATCCCCGGCTAGTTATATCCTTGAATATCTTCTTGTCCAATATAATTCTTTCATTGTCCATCACCCAGCCATTCCAGCTTTGATTAGTATATCTGGATGTTTTACAATTTGGGGGTTGTATCAAACCTTGAGCCTTGGTAACTGGAGAGAATCAATTACATTTAATGGCAAAGCAACCTCCCCCCCCACCCCCCGAATTTCCACTTTAGCTCTTGTTGATACCTCAGAGATAGATATTTCGGAGTTGGTAATACTATGTTAGGCAAATCTTAGTACAGTGGCTGAACTCCAATCCAGCTAAAAACTGGTAAACTAACCAATGTTAAGCCTGCACCCACAGTATTATCTACCTCCTAAAATTTAGCTAAAAATCATTACATTAGAAAATGTTCTGTGCTACTTAATTATTAATTAGGAGATTTGGATGCAGAATACCCATTGGTTGTATTATGCTATGTTTGTGTGTGACAACAGTATTGTTTTTATAAGAATAGTGCTTTTGATGTAATTGTTGTACTTAGGATGTCTATGTATTTGCAATAGATTTCAGTGCTTGTCTTAATTTTTTAATACAATTTTGCACAATTTAGTCTGTCCCTTTAAAGCATGGACTTTAAAAGGAAAACTTGTCTCTTGCTGGCAAGGCCCCTGAGGAAAACCCCTATGGTCAAAGTGCTAGGGCACGAGAGATAGCATCCTTTTTGGAGCTTGTAATAAGCAGCATTGTCTGCAGTTTAATTCATTATACATTTCATTTCTTCCTCGCAGGCTTACTTTTTGTTTTTTTGAATAGTCCACGGGTCAGCTAACCCAGTATAGCACTGGCATGGTGAATTCCAAGCCCCCTGCAACTCTATTTGTCTTGCCCATTCCAAACTGCCTTCTTATCACTCATCAACAAGTATGGCATAAAGAAATCGGGGTCCTGTGCTGGATACTGTTCTTATCCCGCACTGGGATTTGGGCTAGCTCCTGGTATGGACACGCAGGGAGGAGGAACAAAGTAGTGATGTGCCTACAAATTTTTAACTGCCACCATCCCTTGTCCACCCACCCTTGGCCCTGGCCCCTACCCGTGGCCTTGGACAGTATCTCCCTGGCCTTGTCCCCTGCCCCGCCACCTTGTTAGCAGAAACCTGCATCATTGCCACAATACCAGAAACAAAGCAACATTTTCCTTAAACATAAAATACAAAGTGATCTATAATAAAACAGTGACACTATATCAACTCAACTTAGAGCATATGGGGGTAAAAAGCACACAATGCTAAGCACCCCACCTGAAAAATACAGGTACAAATCAGTCATGCAATTGCAAGCCTCATCCATTTTAAAAAACATCCCTGCCTGTGTGGGCCACGGGGGTTCTAACAATCAGTCCTTGCCCCTACTACAACACAACAACCCACCACTAACTGCCCAGGCTGCAACAGAAGAAACCATCACAGACACTCAGCCTCAATTCTGTCACATACTGGCGGTGGCTTGAAAGGAGTGCTAGAGGATGATGCTGCATGATGCCTCCAGTAATCTTTTCCTGCTGTAGCTCCGAGTCCACTCTGGTGCTCTCTCTCTCATGCCCAGCCATGATGACCCAATAATGACAAGTTGGGCAGTAGCATTTCAGAGGGACGTAACTCCAACTGACTCACCACTGCACTTAGCTTACCCCATGCAACAGCACTTTTGACACCAAACTGGCAATGCTGTTTCCCTCTTGAGCTGCATTCAGTGACTGCTGGGGGATTTGCACCAATGAGAAGAGTGGGAGAACAGAAAGGAGGAGGCACAAAAGGTGAAGAAGGAGTTGAACTCACATGCAACAGAAAGAGGGTCAGAAATGAAGATGTCTCCCACCTTGAGGACTGGGGAGGAGGACTAGGTTGGGGGGAAGAGGGCATGGATGACCTTCCAGAACTTGGAGGGGTAGTTAAGGTTGTTCTAGAAGGTGAAGGAAAAGTACTCAGCCTTGGCAAGCCTGGTGGTTCTGGTGCAAGCATTCCAAAGGGCTCAGTACCTGCTGAAGTCAGCCAGGAAGCAAGAGGACTTGAGAATCTTCCAGGCCAGATCACGTGCCCCGAGGCAGGCCAGTAGTTCTGCTGAGATCCAGGGAAGATGGGAACCACAGACCCTGGTTTTCCCAAGGGGGGCATGCAGATCCCAGATTGACAAGAATTTGGAATGAAAAGAAGTAGAGGCCAGAGCTGATGTTCCTGGCAGCAAAGATGGGGGACCAGTCAATAGCTAGCAAGTTAGCATGTAGCAAGGAGAAGTCCAGCGGCTGGAAGGATTGGATCTGGATGATTTTAGAGGTGATGAATTCTGCGCATGCAATAGACTATATGGTGGTCACTAAGGGAGTCAGGGGAGGGTGCCAGCATCTGTGATATGGTGAGGGTGAGAGGTAAGTACCCAATCCAGCAATGAATGATTAAGGGATCTATGATTGTGATGGGTTAGGACTGGGATAAGTTGTGTCAGTTGAAAAGACTTAATATTTTGGCAGGGTTTTTATTGTGAAGGGAAGAGCTAATTAATACTGAGGTCCCTAAGGATGAGTAGTTCACTGATGGAGGCATGAGTAGAGATAGTGGTTACGAGTTCTGTGACAGATGAAGGCGACAGCCCAGGGCAGCAGTAGACGCCAGCCACGAAGATAGGGACAGAGAAAGAAATGGAGAGTTTGAGGAGGAAATTTGAGTATTAGCTTAAATGTGACGAAAGCAAAACTGATGCAGTGATATGGTAAAAGGGCATGAAAAACAGAGAACTTATGCAGTAGCGTTCTATATAGACACGTTAAACATGGAATAAAGTGTGTACTGGTCACATGAATGAATACTGGCCCTTCCACTTCTAAAATAAAATTGCTCCAGATGACAACTAGAATGACAGAATACATGCAGTATTATTTATAGGCAAAGGTCTCATAAGTCATCTGACATAAGCAAAGGACTTCCAAGTTCCTGCTTGCTGACTAGCAGTTGCCATGATGCCCAAACATTGGAACAGACCACAGCTAAGGAGAGATGACCACATTAAATGGTATAAATGACAGAGACTGCCTTCCGTGCTTGATGCAGCATAATTACTACCCTTAAAAAATATAACTTTCAAAAAATCCAAGCAGTTATGGGAACAAATATTATTTAAAGACTGACTAAAGTATATTTTGGTTTCCATTCTCAGAATGCCCTGTGAACCAGAACAAACAAATCATGCATCATCAAAAGCTGCCTCCAGCCTGCATAGAAACATAGACTTTGATGGCAGATAAGGACCACTTGGCCCTCCCAGTCTGCTCATTTCCCTTCCTATTGGATAAGCTGCAGATTCTAGTTAACCAACAGCCTACTTCCTGCAACCCCCCACTACAATTGCCTTATGTCTGTCCCAAGCATGTTTGAATTCCCCCACTGTTTTAGACCCAACAACCTCCCCATGAAGGTGGTTCCATGCATCCACCATTCTCTCCATGAAAAAAAATGTCCTCACATTACCCCTAATCCGTCCCCCCTCTATCTTTAAATTGTGCCCCCTTGTTCTTACACATCTCTTCTTCTGAAAGATGCTACCCTCCTGGACTCTGTTGATTCCCTTGAGGTACTTGAAAGTTTCTATCATGTCCCCCATCCCTCCTTTCATCAAGGGTATACATATTAAGCTCTCTCAGTCTCTCTTCATATGGTTTCTGATGCAGACCCTGCACCATTTTAGTTGTCCTCCTCTGGACTGCTTCCATCCTGTCTATGTCCTTGCATAGATGGGGTCTCCAAAACTACACACAGTATTCCAGATGGGGTATCACCAACTGTCTGAATAGAGGGATAAGCACTTCCCTTTTTATGTTGGTTTGCCGCGCTTGCGCATAAGTCAACATCTTGGGAGAATGCAGATTTGGAGGCGCAGCCACTGTTGGGCGAATGCAGGGCACACATCAGTAGGTGCGTCCCTCATTCCCCAATCAGCCTGCATGCCGACATCACACCATGCATGCTACTATGGCGAGCACATCTAAGGAAAGGTCCTCTGCAATCCGAGCAAAGCTCGTCAGATGTAGTGGACCCTTCCTGCGTGCTGCCGCATTAGCAACCGGACTGACTTTGGGGTGCCCAATCCCCTGCCTTTCTGTGGCTGCTGAAATTTGCCGACGGGGGGAGCCCACTCCCTGTCGGCATACAGCAGCCCCCCCATTTCCGATATGCCGAGGGGGGTGCCAAATCCCCCTCAGTTCTTGCCTCCCCCGCTTTCATTGTGTGTCGACGGGAGAGCCCACTCCCTGTTGGCATAAATCTACCCGCATTTCTTATATGCTGAGGGGGTGCCCAATCCCCCCGGCTCTTGCCTCCCCGCTGTCATTGTGTGCCAACAGGGGTGCCCAACCTCCTGGCATAAGTTTACCCCACTGTCTGCTGACGAGGGTGCCCAATCCCCGCCGGCTGCAGCAACCTCCAAACAGTGTTAGGGTGGTATGCTGGGAGCCCACCCCAGCATGCCAAGTTCCTGAAAAGGAAAACCGTCCCCGATGTTAGTGTTTTGTTTTTTCACCCTGCAACAATAAAATGGTCCTCATAGTCTCCTGCCCCCACCCACTGTGCACCTGCCTCCCCACACCCCCACCCCATACTTACCTCCGGAGTCCGGCGCAACGATCTTCAGTGGACCGAGAACACGTCTGCACTCTTCAAAGCCAACCGCGAACTGAGGAAATGCCGGTAAGCTGTATAATGGAGTGAATAGGGTTTTTTCAACTTTGCTGCATATCTCAGGCATTTGTTGGAATTTTGGCACCAAATTTTCAACATGGGGTTTTTGGGGCCCCTCCTCATGAATTCTATCACTGTCATGGCGTTAATCAGCCTCGAAAGGTGATTTTGCAGTCACTGCGCAAAATCAGCTTCAGGTTCAATGAAGTGACAGTACTGTGCTCATGAGGTGGCCTCTCAAAAGCCTATGTTTCAAATTTGGTGAAAATAATTCAACAAAGGCCTGTTTTACGAAATGGTTGCATGAATTGCTACGCAGGCTCATAACTTCGCGCATGCGCAATATTTTAACACCGGATTTTCAGCATTGCCATTTTTGTACACCTCCTTGTGAACAGTACAGTTATATTTTTCCACATCCTGCCCAAAATGTGTTTCTGCACTTTCGGTGCACAATTGCTCAGTCGCTGTGGGAAATCAGTGTTGGAGCCAGATTATGAAAATGACAGGACACAGTTCATGCGCAGAGGTCCTAAAATGCCTATGTTGAAAATTTGGTGATGATACTCCATAAAATGACTGTGTTACGAGCGTGTGTTGGCAGATTGCACGCACGCTAATACCGTCGTGCATTTGTGATATTTTCACTCTGGATTTTCACAATTGCCATTTTTCCATACCTCATGATGAACAGTACAGCTGTCATTTCACATATCCTGCCCAAAATGTGTTTTCGCAGTTCCGGTACAGAATAGCGTGGTCGCTGTGCAAAATCACTTCTTGGGACACTTTGAGGAAATAACAGTGACACTGTACATGAGCAGAGGTGCTAAAATGCCTATGTTGAAAATTTGGTGCCGAATGCCCATAAAATGGCAGTGTTCCAAGCATGCGTTGCATATTTCCCACACACCCTTGTAACTCCGGAAGACCCCAATGCACACCACAACACTTGTCGGTGTCTGCAGGATAAGCAGAGGTGAAATGGCATGAGCACTATGGCCAACACCCAAAGGGACACCCCAATGCCTGTCAGTCTCTGCAGCGTGGGGGTGGGTTGGCATCAGTTCAATACTTCACTGCCATTCCTATTATGCATCTCTCTAACTCCTGCACTACCAATGCCAATGCCAGCAAGCCAACATTCAGCATTGACAAAAGCTTGTTCTACTTGTGATGCCCCTTCCTATGCATCCCAGTATCCCCCTGGCTCTCCTTACTGACTTCTCACATTGCTTTACCCGCCTTTAAGTCATCTGATATGACTACCCCCAAGTCCCTTTCCATTTTTGTTGTTGTTAGAACCTCCCCTGCTATTGTGTACTCTTCTCCTGGGTTTTTGTTTCCCAGGTGCATTACTTTGCACTTCTATGCATTGAATCTAAGTTGCCATATGTCTGACCATTCCTCCAACCTTGACAAGTCCCTTCTCATCCTTTCTACCCCTTGTGTATCAACTCTGTTACAGATCTTTGTGTCATCTGCAAAGAGGCATACCTTTCCCTCCAGACCCTCTGCAATGTCACCTATAAAGATGTTAAATAGGACTGGACCCAGTACTGAGCCCAGAGGTACTCCACTAGTAACCCCCCTCTTCGGAATGTGTTCCATTCACTATTACCTTCTGTGTCCTGTTGTGCAGCCAGTTTGCTACCTAGGCTACCACCCTGGAACCCACCCCCAGGATGGCTAACTTGATTATTAGTCTTTTGTGCGGGACTGTGTCAAATGCCTTGCTAAAGTCTAGGTTGGCCATATCCACAGCCCCCGGTCTATTACTTTGGTCACCCAGTCAAAGAAATCAATTAGACTCATCTGACATGACCTTCCTGCTGTAAATCCATGCTGCTTTGGGTCCTGTGTCCCGCTGGCCTCTAGGTACTCAACAATTCTTTTCCTCAGAAGTGATTCCATCATTTTCCCTACCACTGAGGTCAAACTTACAGGTCTGTAGTTTCCTGCTTCTGTCTTGCTCCCACTTTTATGAAGGGGAATCACATCTGCCCTCCTCCAGTCTTCAGGTACCACTCCATTCTCCCATGATTTGTTAAAAAGTGTGGTCAGTGGTGTCACCAGGTCCTCCCTTAGTTCTTTTAGGATTCTGTGGTGAATCCCGTCAGGCCCCATTGCTTTGTCCACCTTGAGTTTTAGGAGTTCTTTCAGGACTCTTTCTTCTGTAAATGGACTGGTGTCAACCCCCCTACCCAGAGTGCTTCAATTGTCTGGTTTAGGTAACTCCTCTTCATCTTCTTTTGTGAATATTGAGCAAAAGTATTCATTCAGTATCTCTACCTTTTCACTGTCTCCCTCTGCCCACCTCCCCTCTCCTTTATTAATCTTCACTATTCCTCCCTTAACCTTTCTATGCTCCCTAATGTACCTATAAAAGGTTTTATCCCCCTTCTTAACTGTGTTGGCTATTTTTTCCTTGGTTTGGGCCTTTGCTATTCTGACTGCCTTCCCCACTTCTTTCTGCTTTACTTGATACAGTTCCCTGTCGTGCTCCTTCTGTGATTCCTTATACTTTCTGAATGCAGCCTTTTTCTCCTTAACCTTCCCTGCCATCTCTTTTGAGAACCATAGTGTTTTTTTTACTCCGCTTTGTTATCTTTATCTGTCCCACACAAAAGCTTGTTGCCTCTATGATAGTGGTATTGATTTTTCTCCATTGTTCTTCTACCCATCCTTTTTGGCCATTTGGTAGTGCATTCCTCAGGTATTCACCCATTTTGCCAAAGCCGGCCCGTCTAAAGTCCACTATCCTTGTTTTTGTATAGCTTGTCTCCATGGTTGTGCTCATTGTGAAGCACACTGTGCAGTGGTCACTTGTTCCCAGATGTCTACTGACTTCTAAATTTGTGATCCTCTCTCCATTTGAGAGTACCAGGTCTAGTATTGCTCCCTCCTGAGTGGGTTCCAGCACTAGCTGTCTAAGGCCTGCCCCCTGCAGGGCATCGAGAATGACCCTGTTCTTGGATGTGGCTGCAGTACATGTCATCCAGTTAACATCTGGCATATTCAGGTCCCCCATCAACAGTATCTCCCCTTTTTCAGCCATTTTGAGAATGTCCTCTGCCATTTTCTTGTCTGTTTCCTTCCCTTGAGATGAGGGTCTGTATACAACCCCTGTGCGGATTGTGATGCCATTCCTGTCTCCAAGGTGACCCAGAGTGCCCCTTACCCTCCCCTTTACTTTTTAGCTCTGTAGCTTTGATCCCTTCCCTTATGTATAGAGCTACTCCACCTCCTCTTCTACCCTCCCTGTCCCTTCTGTAGACTATGGACATCCCAGTTATGGTTCTCCATGTACCATGTTTCCATGACTGCCACAATATCCAATTTTTCATCTTCCATCAGGGCTATTAGCTCAGGAAGCATGTTTCCCAGACTGTAGGCATTGGTACTCATTGCCCTCCATTTAATGTTGGCTTTATCCTTTTTTCCCCCCATCCCTTCTCTTATTGCCCTTGTCTATTTTTCCATTTACCCCTGTCCTGCCCTCTGTTGAGCTCTGTACCTCAGTGTTTACCTTACTACCTGCCATGTTTTGTGGGGGGAGGCTTGAAATTTCCTGCCTCTTATCAGCACCTCCCCCCTTGGCTAGTTTAAAAGCTTGCCAAGGAAGCATTTAAACCTGTCACTTAGGAGCTTGGTTCCCTTCGTGGACAGATGCAGACCATCATGCCAGTACAGACCTTCATCTCTCCAGGTGTATCCCCAGTCCCCAATGAAGCCAAAACCCTGTGCTCTGCACCAGTTTTGCAAGCATTCATTAAACTGCATGGTGTGCAGTACCCTAGCCTCACCCCTCCCATGGACTGGCAGCACCTCTGAGAGGGTCTGTGCTTGCTACCTCTCTGAGGCCCCTCCCCAACTCCACAAATTCATCCTGCACTGCACTGATTCCATGCCTAGCTAGGTCATTTGTCCCAAGGTGGACAACAGAAACATAGAAACATAGAATTTGACGGCAGATAAGGACTGCTTGGCCCACCCAGTCTGCCCATTTCCCTACTTAATGGATAAGCTGCAGATCCTAGTTAACCAGCAGCCTACTTCTTCCTATCCCTACCCCCTAGAATTGCCTTATGACTGTCCAAAGCATGCTTGAATTCCACCACTGTTTTTGACTCCACAGCCTCCTCTGGAAGGTCATTCTATGCATCCACAACCCTCTCTGTGAAAAAATACTTCCTTAAATTACCTCTGAGCCATCCCATTATCTTCAAATTGTGCCCTTGTTCTTGCACATCTCTTTTTTGAAAGATGCTACCCTCTTGGACTTTGTTGATTCCTTGAGGACTTGGAAAGTTTTCATATCCTCTCTCCCTCCTTTCCTCAAGGGTATACATATTAAGCTCCTTTAGTCTCTTTTCATGTGTCTTCCAGTGCAGACCCTGCACCATTTTAGTTGCCCTCCTCTGGACAACTTCCATCCTGTCTATGTCTTTGCGGAGATTGGGTCTCCAGAACTGCACACAGTACTCCAGATGGGGTCTTACCAGCAGTCTGTACAGAGGGATAATAACTTGTTTTCCACTGGTGATGCCTCTCCCTATGCATCTCAGTATCCCCCCAGCCCTCCTTGCTGCCCTCTCACATTGCTTACCCACCTTTAGGTCATCTGATATGACTACCCCCAGGTCCCTTTCCATTTTTGTTGTTGTTAGTATCTCACCCCCATTGTGTACTCTTTCCTGGGTTTTTGTTTCCCAGGTGCATTACCTGTACTTAGCATTGAATCTAAGCTGCCATACATTTGACCATTCCGCTAACCTTGCCAAGTCCCTTCTCATCCTTTCCACCCACCTTGTGCATCAACTCTGTTGCAGATCTTTGTGTCATCTGCAAAGAGACATACTTTCCTTCCAGTCCCTCTGCAATGTACTATAAAGACATTGAAGAGGACCGTCCTAATACTGAACCTCATGTACCCATTAGTAACCTCCCTTTCTTCAGAGTGGACTCCATTTACTATTACTCTCTGTGTCCTATTCTCCAGCCAATTCTTTACCCAGGCTGTCATCTTGGGACCCACTCCCAGGCTGGCTAACTTGTATATTAATCTTTGTGTGGGACTGTGTCAAATGCCTTGCTAAAGTCTAGGTAGGCCATGTCCACAGCCCCTCCCTGATCTACTACTTTGGTCACCCAATCAAAGAAATCTGTCAGATTCGTCTGGCATGACCTTCCTGCTGTGAATCCATGCTGCCTAGGGTCCTGTGCCCCTCTGGCCTCTAGATACTCGACAATTCTTTCCTTCAGAAGTGATTCTATCATTTTCCCTATCATTGAGGTTAAACTAAGAGGTCTGTAGTTTCCTGCTTCTGCCTTGCTCCCACTTTTGTGAAGGGGAATCACATCTGCCCTCCTCCAGTCCTCGGGTACCACCCCATCCTCCCATGATTTGTTAAAGAGGGTAGTCAGTGGTGTCACTAGTTCCACCCTTAGTTCTTTTAGAATTCTGGGATGAATCCCATCAGGCCCACTGCTTTGTCCACCTTCAGTTTTAAGAGTTCTTTCAGAACCCTTTCTTCTGTAAACGATATCTAGTTCCCTCTCCTGTGATGCTGCTTCTGCAATCATGCAATCACGAGGATTCGCTTCTTGTCCCTCCAAGCCATGGCACCAGGCAGGCACCTTACTTCCCTCTCCTCTCCCTTCCCCAGTTCTACCCCCCTAACAATTGAGTCCCCTATCAGAAGCTGTTTCCTTCCCCTGTGGTGTCCCTTGCCACCCTTTTGTGGGTCTCCCTTGTGGATGTCCTCAGCATTCTTCTTGGTCTCCATCATAGAGGAACCTTGCTGTGCCAGACTGGCGTATGATTTGTGCTGAGGTACAACTAGGGGTCTTCTCCTCTGTTCCACCACCCGCACCCTCCCAGAACCCACTGTGGTCCAACTGCTCTTCATACTTGGCAACCTCTGAAGCAGTGGTTGTGGCAGTGGTGCTCTTTGGGTGGGGGAGGCCTCCTTAGTCCTTGCCAGTTCAGCCTGGAGGTGGTCAATCTCCTCCCTCTGAGCTGACAGTTGCCTGCAAATAGGACAGCAATGCAGTTTCCAGAATGTCTCCCAGAAAACTGCTGCTGCACAGCCAGTGCATTGCACCACTCCCCACATGTCCCTCTCCCTTATAATACACAGTATGTAATATATACACTTTTTTTTTTTGGTGCTGTGTACTTACCCTTTATGCACTGTGATGGGTTATTAAGAATATGACCGTTCTGCCCCAAGACCTGTTGAGGAAGTGATGCCAGAACTTTGGCTATAAAGGAAATGCCACACCTGGGGGTGGGGTGTGGGGAAGGTGGTGGTAGTCCACAACTACTGGTGACTGTTAGAAACAATCAAATACACCACTGCTCCACCACCCTGGTGAGTACTGCCCTTTATAGTAATTCAACTAACCTCCAGTAACTTATTTAAAAATAGTTTAACTATCACAAAATCTCGCACCAGTAAATTATGTAGTAATAATACCCGACAGAATTGGCGTTACTAGATATAACGGACCCTTCAGGGTGTAATGAGAGGCCCGACGGCGAGGTGGAGGGCCTTATAGCCCTGGAAGGTCCGTTAGCCCATAACACCCACCCTGGAGGGTATTATTACACTTAGAACATGAATTTGTAGTTTGAAAGAAAGAAAGACTAGTAGACAACAAGTTTGCAGAATTGTAACAGTAAATTTATTTAAATTTCTATGTGTTTAAATGGAAAAATAGTGTCTTTTTGGGTAGGGTTGGAGAACTGAGTGTGGCAGTGGAGTCAGTTTTAAAATTAATTATGTAATATTATGTTTCTGTCCACTGCCGAAATACTTGTATTGCCCACTGTGTTTGCCATTTTGTGATGGGTTCCTGTCCTTCGTCTTCGACTTTATCTATGTGAGCTGCAGTTCATAACAGAAAACGCTGACTTACTTTCCCTTCCCTTTCGGAGCTTTGTCCATCTGGTCTTCCGCTTCGTTTGTGTCGCGAACATGTTTCTAAAACGCGTTTAGTTTCAGTGTAAAGCTAATTATTGTGCGGTCATTTACTTTTAACAATTTGCAGTGGCTTCGGCGTGTATTCGTACAGTGATCTGTGAGTGTGTGGAGTGAACGTCAGCACAGCGTGGGCAGAGTTCCAACAGGTGGGTGTTGATGTTACTAGGCAGAATTTGATTCACTGCGGGCGTTGTTAAGAAATAACGGCCCGCTTGTGTCGAGTTTTAACCAATGGGAGTGCACCTTTTCTTTAGCCCATATTCTAATTAAAAATAGTTTCTGTCCCAAAATCCTAGTAGTCAATCCAGCTACCCCCAAGGGACAATCAAAATGCAGTATTCAAACCCTTGTGAAGTTGCTTCCAAGATAAGCAGAGTTTGCAAGCTCCTTATTCAATCCTCAGCCACCTATAATTTATATAAAAATAGTTTAACTGTCAGAAAATCCTAGTAGACAATCTAGCTACCTCCAAGGGTCTACCCAAATGCAGTATTTAAATCCTTCTGAAGTTACTCACTTATATACCTATATCTGGGACTGCAGAACTGGACTTGTATGATGTGTCTGGTTTAAGAAGGGGCCCAGTCAGGCAACCCCAATGGCCCCTTGTATGTGACTGGGGTTCGGGTGCGGACTTGGGTCACAGCATCAGGGGAAGGGAGTGGCTGAGGTACCCGCTACTCGGCAGTGCGCCTCAGTCAGGGAGGGTTGCTAGACAGTTCCACTGCCAGTGACTGTTAGTGCACAGACAATTAGCAGCACACACAAATTCAAGGTATAAAAAGATACTTTTCTCCTCAGCCCATTAAAACAACACAACATACCATTACCAGTTCACAACAAGACAGCCCTCCAACGTTTCACAGTTCACTGATCCTTCTTCAGGGAGGTTCACAGTGACATCTGCAGCTGGGCCAGGAAGTGAGTCTCTTGCCACAGGAATGCTGTGACACCGAGGCCAACAAAGGCACCACTCACACCATGGGGGGTACCTAAAGGGAGAAAATGGAGCAAGAAAAAATCTCTGCCATCTATATGACAGCTCCCACACTGAACAGGGTATATATCCCTGATTTAGGGGACATATCCCTGGTCAGATGGCAGGAGTAGGGAAAAAATGATATATTAAAAGAAAAAAGAAAAGAAGAGACAAGATGAACCCGGCTGGCTGCTGGCGCAGCACTAGTGTTATTACTAACAATGCCAGTGACCCAAGTTCAGGAACGAGCCACTGTCAAAGGGCTGGCTGGGGGGGAGGATTGCACTTACCAGAGGATTCTCTCCTTTTCCACCACCTGGGTGACCATGAGGGGTACTGTAGCTGAATACAGGGAAGGAGGACGCAGACACGCTCCGATGTGTACTGACATGCACCTGCATACACACGTGCATCGCTGAGCCCACACTATCTGCATCCTGTGGGGATGGTAGAAATTGGGGAGGGGGGACAGGCACTGCAGCATGATGTCAGCCATGCTCTGCAGGCCCTGCATCACTAACTGAGGCACCCATCTCCACAGTGAGCATTCATTCTGGTGGGGGATCCAGCCTACCCCAAAAGCCTCATCTGGGGGGGGGGCAGTAAACAAGGGAACAACAGGAGGTGGGAGAAAAAAAAGAAGAATGAATAGACAGGCGTGACGTTTCCTTTATAGCCAAGGTTCTGACATCACTTCCTCAACAGGTCTTGGGGCAGAACTGTCATATTCTTAAAGGAAAACTACACCCAAAACTTGAAAATATATATGTTGTGCGGAGTGTTTTAATTTGTATGTGAAATTCTAGTGTTTCCTACCTACTGCCCTGATCAAAGCACTGCTGGTGACCATCCAGGTGGCCCCATGTCTCCAGAAACACCTCCAGCCTCTCTTTCAATATAGCCGCAATCATTTTGTCTACCACCGACATCAGGCTGACAGGTCTGTAGTTACCCAACTCCTCCCGTGAGTCGCTTTTGTGGATAGGCATGACATGAGCCATCCTCCAACACTGAGGCACCCACGCCATCTCAAGGAAGGAGTTGAACAGGTGCGCCAGAGATGCAGCAAGTACATCCACCATCTCCTTTAGCACCCTGGGATGAAGGCCATCTGGACCCAGAGCCTTATCCATTTTCAGGGACATAAGGGCTTCCCTCACCCTACCAACAGGAATTCCAACACCCGTGACCTCCCCCCCTTCCTCATTCCTAGCCCACCTCCCCCTGTAAGGTGTTGATCCTCCAACGTCTCTAGTGAAGACCGAGGAAAAGTATTTTTAAGTACCTCCACCTGCTCCAAGGCCTCCTCGGTCCACCCACTCCCTGACCTTAGTCTACTAGTATTCCCCTTCACTTTTCTTCTTTCTCTGATATACCTAAAGAACCCTTTTTCCCCACTTCTGATCCCCAGTGCCAACCTCTGCTCCATCCTCGCCTTGGCGAATCTCACCGCCCTGGTTACCTTTTTGGATATCATACTGTACTCCCCACTGTCTACGACCCCACACGAGCACTTGTATCATCTATAAGCAACTCTTTTCTTCCTCACCACCTCCTGGGCCTCCTCAGTCTACCAGCTCGGCTTTCTGGCTCTAGCAAACTTGTGTCGGACCTTTGAGCTGGCCTTGGTAGCTTCCAGGAGCCTTCTTTTAATAATTTTCCACCTCCTCTCTGTGTCCATGTCTGGTCTGATCCCCTCCAAATACCCCTTGAGGATCCCCTCCATACCCTTAAAGTCCACACCCCTAAAGTCAACCACCACCACTTTAATGTGATTTTTCCCCCTCCTCCCAGGTCTAGGGAAAACCAAACCATGGCATGATCACTCCCAGCCAGTGGGTCCCCTACCATAAAGCCCTTCCCTTCAATGGGCTGTTGTTACAACTGCTAAGCATTTGTAAATACCCTCAATGCCAAGGATGAACTAAAGGGCAAAACTCAAAACAGACAGTTGCTGTTCCCCAGCATGAAGAGGAGATAGTGCCTGTGGCATTCGTAAATCTCGACATTAAAGCATGCGTCCTTCATGTCCAGGGCACAAAGTCAGGCCCCCTTTTGCAGCAGGGGAATGAGAGTCTCAAGACACCATTTGAACATTTTTGTATTCTGTGAACAGGTTTAGGCCTCTCAGGTCCAATACAGGACGCAGATCTTGTGTCCACTTGGGAACCAGGAAGTATCTGGAACAGGACCCTTTGTGTCTCTCTTGGGGAGAACTGGTTTGATATCCCAGTTGGTTATGAGTAATTGAACGTCCTCTAGTGGAAGGATAAGCAACCCAGAGGATAATGACAAAGAGGTGGAGGGTGATGTGGATGGGCAGACAGCAACTCCAAAGCATGCCTCTTTTCCACTATTTCTAGGACCCAATCATCTGATGTGATCTCCATCCACTTTGGCAGATGAAAGGAGACCCTTCCATCCACTTGCACACCTGGTGGCAACAATGGAGTGGACAGAAGTGGGGAGTCAGAAGGTACCAGAATAAGCGAAGGCACTATCCTGACCGATACCTGTGGGTGCCTTTGCATAGGCATTAGGGGGGAGGGCACCTGAGATGGGACCACCACTATGGTTTTGTGCATAGAGCTGCTGATGGAAGGCACAGCCACAATGAGCAGCAGGCTGGTGAAACAAATGTCTACAATGCCTCCCTGATGGGTTTAGGGGTCACGGATTCAAGTGACCTTAAACTCATCCTAGAGGCAGGATTTTTTGTATTTGTTTTATGAATTTCTTTATGCTCCCCATTTTGTGTCAGTACATTCTCCCCTGGCACAGAGGAAGGAACGTGCAATGGCACCAATGGCGGTGCCGTGCACACTCCCATGGACAGCACCCTGGGCATCTGCCCTGCCCCCCCCCCCAGTGTAGTGTCCGTGTGCCAACCCCCAGCCACTGATCCCCTCCCTCCCCGGGGAGGAGAGCAGTTTTTGGGACACTTGATCCTCCTTCCCCCAGCTAACCCTCTGATTCCTGAGATCGCTCTCAACCTCGGGTCATCAGCACCGCAAGTAAGAGCATGACTGCTGCACTGACAAGTCGGTCCCCCATCCTGAAGGACTGATGCTCTTGTAGAAAATTTAAACATCACTCCCAAATGGCCTGGAGTCTCTAAAAGGGGCATTCCACAAGGTCTGTTGTATATCAGCGGAAAATCCAGCTACTCTAAACCAGGAATAGCTCTCCCTAACGGATATACTAAAGGCAGTAGCCCTGGCAGAGGCATCAGAGGCATTATATCTAGAGCATAACAGATACCTTTCCATATTTACACCAGCTGAGGCAGCTTTAAGCATCACAGTCTTGGTAGGACCATCAGTTAGAGACTGAATGGTAGACATATCAGATTTCCACAGGCCATTCTGATACTTAATAATGTATTCCAGGTAGTCTGCAACAGGGCAGGGAGAACTCGATGAAGTTCTGACCCTTATTAAATAAGAACCAGAACACGATGAAGTTCAGATTTACTCTGATTAGTTCTGATTTATTGACCAATATTTGAAAAAATGCAAAAAAATGCATAAAAGTGATCAAAGTCACTCACATTTGACACAGAAGCCCAAAGGAAATAATTTAATGGATTATTTATATAAAAATGTAAGTAAAACTGCTAAATATAAAAGCAATCAGTCACTACTAGCCCCTTCATGGCTGACCTATAATGGTGGCATATCCTGCTTGGGCCCATGACGAGTGTGGAGAGAGAGAGAGAGAGAGAGAGAGAGAGAGAGACAGACAGACAGATGCAAATACCTAGTCATTTTTCAAACGAACCATGCACAAGGTAACAGTGGTGCTTTCAGCAGAAATCAACTTTTAAACAAAATGCTGAAGCACACACAGCATCCCCCAAAATTAAATTGAACATGGAGCTTCTGAAAGTAGTTTTATTACACCAACCAGACCACCTAACATGTTTCGGACTATAAGTCCTTTATTTTATTTTATTTTATTTATTTATTTAGTTTTTGTTGACCAGGTAAGTGCACTAGACAAATCCTGCATATTTTTTTAGGCACAACCCAGGGAAGGGGGATACAGATGAATGCCAACTGACCTTGACCCAGATTAAGCTGTTGGTGGTAATTTTTTTAGTGAATGAGGGAAATTTGGCCAGGACACCGGGAAATTCCTACTCTAAGGCAAGCACAAGGCCTTTGGCTGCAGGGGTGTTGCTGACTCCAGTGATGGCTGCGCGGCCAGATGCATTGCGGAGTGCGGGAGCTCCGTCTAGAGAAACGGAGACTGGGAGAATGGAAACCGAGGAGGAGGAGGTGCAGGTGGTTGAGCTGCAGTGCCTATCGGAGGTTACACAGGCGAGGCCTGTATCGGAGCTTACCTCTGTGAAGTCGGTGATGGAGGTGAGGGCTCAGGGAAGCCCGTCGGGAGACAGCCCGAAATTTGCAGCGGCAGGATCACCAGTGGAGGAAGAGGGTGAGATGGTGAGTCGTCCTGGAGACGAGGCGCTTCCCGGTGAGGATCGGAGCGGAGGCGCCATGGATCAGCGTAAGCCCAGCGGTAAGGAGGAAGTTCCGGGTATCGCAAGGGCTGCTATTCGCTGGGGCAGGGAACTGAGTCGCCGTGTTTGGGTGTGGGACCGGAGGTACGGGTCTGAAATGGGTCCGAGTACTGTCTGGTCGGAAGAAACGGCCTTGTCACAAGCAGGATGGATTCGGCTGGCGGATGGAAGATGGGTGCCAGACTCGGAATGGATATCGTTTTCCTCTGTAGCAACGGAAGCATCTCAAGGAATTCTGGAGGCAGGTGAGTCGTTGGCACCAGTCGAACAATCTAAACTGGACCAGGCTTTAGGCCAGGCGGGAACATTAGACAAGCAGGGGAAGGGGGGGATTTCACCAGCTGAAAGTATGCCTGAACTGGGGCCAGAAGTGCAGGAAGCAAGGAGGGGCCCACGTTTTTCGGATCTTTTTAAAAGAAATAAGGTGGAGCAAGCCCCAAGAAGAAATGCTATGCGATTAAGATATAGAGGAGGCCTTCCTGAGCATCCTGACCGGGTCTATGTAGCAAGGAAATTATTGATGGACTCTATGAACTTTTTACCTTCTGACATTTATGCTTTAATTAATATTCGTGGGGAGGATACTTTTGATATAAGCTTTAAACAAATGGCTAGTCTGGAGAAATTTTGGCATAAATATGACAGCTGTAAGTTATTGCCTTTATGGGTACCTTTTTTAGCCATTCCAATCACAAAACCAGTTTTTAAAACAGTTAATGTGATGTTCGAATGAGGAGTGAATGTGTGACATTGTTTTCTGGTTAAACAAAATGTGAGGTTCTAGGTCCACGAACCTATTTTGGACTCAGAGAATATTTGGACTGGGGCATGGAAATTTAAAGTCAAACTGTCTGTGGTGAATAATGACGCATAAATATGTCCCAAACAGCTTCTTTTAGGAGAGATCGGGGTTTGCTTTTACCCAGGACAGCCAAAAGCATGTTATAGATGTGGTAGTCGTAGGCACCTGAGTAGTGCATGTGATAAAGTGAAATGTGCCTTATGCGGTGAATTAGACCATGACAGCGAGGTGTGTAGGAATGAATTTAAATGTAATCTATGTGATGACTTAGGTCATGCCTATCACCAGTGTCCATGGGCGGAGCAGAATAGACATGGGGGATTAAATAAGGAGGACCTGATTTCTCAGGCCCAGTGTAGGGGGGAGCCTACCCAGTCCCGTCTAAGTAAAGGGAACATGGTGAGGGTGGAAAATGAAAGAGTGATGCATCCAGAGGTGTCAGCTGCTTCTCTGAATGAAAAAGATCCACTGTGTCAATTCCACAACAGATTTTGTCCCCCATTTCTATGGCAGAATCCTTGGCTAAAAATACGGATGACCCTGCCAGGGAGTCTGAGATGGAAATTCCCTTTCAGACCCCTTGGAGGGTTACTAGAGCAAGTAGTCGTACGGGAGGGGTGTGTTTGACTCAGAATTCCTTTGCAGCCCTAGCAGACTTAGAGGAGGAGGGGGTTTCTGATTTGTTAAAATCGGATGAGAGTCTGAGTATGGAAATTGAAGAAGAGGGTGGGCTAGAAGTTTTAGAAGGGAAAAAGAAAAAGGGAAGGAAAAGGAAACAAGATAAACCATGAGTAGATGACCAATGGTCGATATGGCCTGTTTAAAGATTATATCGCTCAATTGCTGTAGCCTGAAGAGCTACAAGAGGCGGCTCATTGCTTTACAGCATTGTAGAGAATTGAAAGCGGATGTGATTTTTTTACAAGAGACTCATTTTTCTTCTTTGTTAGAAGTGTCTCAGGTAAAAAAAATATGGTGGGAGGGTCCGTCCTTCTGGGACTGATGTGGCAGACGGGGTAGGGATATTGTTCTCTAACTCTGTAGTTCAGGTGACAAGGCTGGTTGATGTCCTGCCGGGTAGAGTATTGATCTTAGATTGTTTGTTGTATGGTGTTTGTTTTAGATTAATTAATACTTATGCTCCACAAGTTAAAACAGCACGGATAGCTTTGTTTAATCTGGTAAAGCCATACCTGTTTACATCTAAGAACATAGTTTGGGGAGGGGACATGAATTGTAGTTTAGATGTTCGGTTAAAAGACGGGGTCCAGCAAAAAACTTATTGTGACTCGCATGCCCTTTCTCAAACCATAGAGGTAGCAAAGTTAAAGGATGCTTTTAGAGAATTGCATTCAGCGGGGGTTATACTTATAAGAGAGCTACTTTCCAGACAAGAATAGATTATTTTTTCTGTCTCATTATTTAATCCCGTGGAGTGTTCAGTGATTCCATATGATTTTTCTGATCATAATGTGTTATGTAGTGTTGTAGGCTTACAGCAGATTCCAGCCTCTTTCCAGCATTTCAGGGCAGATGGATGTTAAATGCACGACTACTGTCAGAAGCAGGGTTTTTGGCTCAATTAAAAGACTTTATGGTTTTTCGTAAATCAGTGGCAGTATTCTTTTCAGATTGGATTTCTTGGTGGTCAGATACCAAGTTGGCTTTCAAGGATTTTTTTTATAGCTTATGGGAAACAGAAAGGTTCGGAGGAATATTTACAGTACCTAGAATTTCAAAACCAATATTATAAATTACTGTCACACTCCAGAAGCAGGGATGCAGAGATTCAGTCCCAGATTAAAGGGGTAAAAAAGAACATGTTAAATTATCAATTTCAGAGGGCTGCAACCATTCATGCCAGTTTAAAATTTGGTACACAACAACAACCTTTTCAAGATCCGTATAAGGCATGTAAAAATAAGATTGAGAAGAGAGTGATGTCAGGGCTACGAAATTCTGTTGGGGATTTAAAAACGTCTGTGGCAGAAATGTTAGCAATAGCAGAGGAGAAGGTTGCTTCTCAATTTGGAGACAGTTTTGTTTCCTCCTCGGTGTGGGAAGATGTTTTCATTTTCAATTCACTATCTCTCAGGCAGATGTAGAGCTGCTGCAAGGGCCTATAGCTTTGCAGGAGGTACAGCGGCAATAGGTGCTTTAAGGTAGGGGTATCACCTGGGATGGATGGGTTGACCAATGAACTTTACAAAACTTTTCGGATGACCTGAGCGTAATACTGACAGAAGTTTTTAATGATATTCTACAGTATGGGTTCGGTGATACTAAATTTAATTTAGCTATTTTAACATTTATTTTTAAGACTGGGGACGTTACAGATTTGGGTAATTGGAGACCAATTAGCCTTTTGAATACAGACTACAAAATACTTTCTTCTATTTTATGTAAAAGACTGCAGGAAGTGGCTAAGGGGGTGCTTCATCCGGCACAAACATGTGCTATTCCCCATAGATCAATTCAGCAGAATTTAAAGTTATTAAGAGACATATGTGAATTTGGTCGCCAAAAAAAATTGTCAGGGTTTATTATGGCATTAGATCAGGCTAGAGCCTTTGATTCTGTGTCCCATAAGTTTCTTTTCCAGGTGTTAGTTAAGTATGGGTTTCCGAAAATATTTGCTCAGTATATTTACACTTTACATTACAATGCAAGTTCTTGTGTATGCATTAATAAGGCGGTAGGCTCCGAAATTCAGATGTATTACGGAGTCAGACAAGGTTGTCCGATTAGCCCGTTGTTATATGCTTTTGTATTGGACCCACTGTTGAGAGAAATTGAGCACAATAGGTCAATACAGGGTTATCGCCTCTTGTAATTTACCAGCCCAGAAAATCTCTGCATATGCAGATGACATGTGTCTGTTGGTAGCAGATGTCCAGTCAGGTGCTCAGGCTATTAAAGTGATTAAAGGATTGGCAGAACTAAATGGTACTAGACTAAATTTAGAGAAATGTAAATGTTTGAGCGATTGGGGATACTACGGTTTGTCAAGACATTGGGGCATCATGGTTGAGGATTGTATTACTGTTTTAGGTCTTACTTTTGGTGAAAGAGATCTAGCATTATTAAACTGGGAAAAAGCTTTGGTTATTGCGGAAAAAAAGGTACAGCAATGGAAATCCTGGGGTTTTTCCAAGAAAAAGCGGGTTTTGATTATTAAAAAGTTTCTATTACCTATTTTTTTACACGTGTCTGCCACTTTTCCGGTTCCGGTTTCATTAGAAACTAGATTGTATAGTGTATTTTTTCAAATGGTGTGGGGCAGTCGGCTAAATCCGATTAAAAGAGCATTTACTTATTTAAAATTGAATCAAGGGGGTTTAGGGATGATAAATCCGGTAGTATTTTTTCATTCCTTTTTCATGATTGCAGCCTTTCAATCAAGGGTTAAACCTCAGGATCATCCATGGTCGGCTTGGACACAATTGCTTTTTTCTTCTTTTATGTCATACTGGGAAGGAGGGGGTGTTCCCATTAGAAGTAAGGTGGCTTTGGCCCCGTCCTATGCGGATTCCTCAGTAAGAAAATTACGGGAATGGAAATTAGGGAAGGCTCAATTGCAGGATATACCTAGGAAGGATTTTTATGCAGAAATTATGTTTAATTTTTTTTTACGTTCAAGTGGATTTTCCTTCGTGTACCATGACAAAATTGTCTCAAGCCTTGCGGCTTTTGATGGACCATAGGATACCCCCTAGTATGTGGGATGTGTTGTGGCTCTGTTGTCATGGGAGGTTAGGAGTCAGGGGTAATTTAAAACACAAACAGATCTTGGACCGATGTGCATTAGACCTGGGTGCTCAGATCAAATTGAAACCTTGGAACATTTTTACTGCTTTGCCCATATGTTCAATCTTTTTGGTTTGAGTTGGCAAAGCGGTGGAATGGGATTTTTGACACATATAACTTATCAGAGTCTTGTTCTGGGGATTATTCAGGTTTTTTGTAGATACCACCCAAGTACCTTAAATCTGATATTTGCATGCATTAAATATCATCTATGGCAAGTAAGGTGTCAGTTTTCTCTACAACATACCCTTCTTCCCTATAATGTTCTTTTTAGCAGAATTGAATTAGCAGTTGGTAAACAGAAAACATATGAGCAGCGCACACTAGATCAAAATGTCTTTCAGGATTTTTGGAAACACATTGTATGGTTGAGGTGAAATGGGTGAACACTGTCTATGGTGTATAGGGGTTCAGTTTGATTTTTGTAGATTGTTTTTCAAATATTGTATTGGATTTTCTGTGGGGAAGTTATAGAAGGGTGTATTTAGCCTTTTTCTGTTGTATAAATCATGTAAATAGGTGTGTTTGATAAATGTTAAAACAGATCGTGTCATATTGTTATTGTTTTGTTTTTCTCAATAAAAAATTCCCCTACTCTTTTCGCGGGTGGCGCTGTCCGTCCGTTCGAGGAGATGGAGGATTCCAGTCAGTCGGTGGAGCTAGATGAGGAAGGTTGTGAGTACGCGAATCCGACCTGTTCGGGAGCTACGACCACATTAATGGAAGGAGTTCGGGCTCAGGAGACCCCATTGAGTCCTGTTTGTGAATTGGATTTAGCGCATTCAGAAGATGATACGGTTATGGAAGAGGAAGCTGAATTAGTTTTGACTGAGGAATTAAAAAGGAAAAAAACAACATCTTTTGGAATTGATTTCTTTGGCTGAAATAGATTATCATGCATGCCAACAGAAGTTAGAAGTGGAAAGAAATAAGAGAAAGCGCTCTCCTGTTAGCCCTATTCAGGAAGGAGGGAAATGCTTTGGTCAACAAGTTGGAGTTGGAGGTGGTTCGAATCCTGTTTCGGGAAAGGATACGGTTACTCTACAAAAGTCTATGCCTATATGTCAGTTAGAACCCTGGACCCCTGGTGAAGCATTGATAAAAGTGGGTTGGTTATGGGCAGGAGACCGGTGGGTTCCTGACCCCACAATACCGATATCAGGGATTCCTAGTTCGACATTTTCTGAGCAACAAGAGGGGATACTATTGACTACCGATAAACCAAATTCTGAGTCCCTGATTTCTAGCAATGTGAATGTGCAGTCTTAGGTTGAGGCTAGTGTCCTTTTAGAAACGCAAGACGCCATGGGCGAACAAATTTTACCAGCGTTTGCATAAACTTCATTGCTTAATTTGGAACGTTCTACATCGGTTCAACTAGCATTGGAGTCCTTGTCTGCAGCAAGGTCACCGCCGGTGGCGGGTGGTAAAGAGACTATCGAGACCGTGAGCTCCTTGAATTCAGGGGGTAACACTTTGAAATCTTTTGCTGGCCTGTTTAGGAAACCTGTGGAGTCTGCTAAGCGCAGATTCCTAGTGATATTGTGATACACAGGGCAGTTACCTGTAGCTCCAGATCGTATTTGGGTGGGTAAAACTTTGTTAATAGACTCCATGGCGTTTTCACCAAATGAAGTGTATGCATTAATACATTCACCAGGAGATTGTTATTACGATGTAAGTTTTTGTACTGGATTGTCCTTGGATAAATTTTGGAGGCTATTCTATGACTTACAGAATAGTGATCAGTGGAAAGACTTTCAGGCTATTCCCATTACTAAGCCCACAGTTAAAACGGTTACAATTCTTTTCCGGAATGAAGATGCGAATATCTCTGACATTCTGTTTTGGCTGGAGAAAAGATGTTATGTGCAAGATAAACCTCGTCCTATTTTAGATGTGAATGGTTTTTGGACTGGGGGATGGACTTTTCGTGTCCGTTTAACTCATGATGCTGACGGCATACAACACCTGCCCAGCTCCTTTTTTTTGGGAAGGGATAGGGGCATTATATTTTACGCTGGTCAGCCTAAAAGCTGTTTTAAATGTGGTTCTTTATCCCATCTAAATACTGCATGTGATCAGGTTCGGTGTTTTCACTGTGGGATGTTGGGACATTTGATTACGGAATGCACTTTTTCCCCAGTATGTAGTTTATGTAATGAAACTAATCATGTGTTTACTGATTGTCCATGGAAACATGCTGAGATAAACGAGACCTCTAATCAAGAACATTTTTTAGCACAAGCCTGTAGTTCTAAGGTAGGATCTGATGATACGGAATCAGGTTCAGGGTTAAGGGGGAGGTGTAGGGGGAGAGGGAGAGGTGGTGGCCCTACGAATGCAAGGAGGTCAAGTTTAAGATCAGGACCAGAGTTATTACTTAATACTCAGTCACAAGAGGTTCCACTACTCCCTAGTGTGAGTTTAAGTGGGGACGATATGACTACACCCTTTGTTACACCCCACGGGTCCCCCATTCGGCCAAATATACAGCTAGGAATTGGCCCTGATAGCCCCCTAATTCCACAGAAAGAGGATGCTATGAGTGATAAGGAGGTAACACTAACTTCTCAGGAAGGGTTGGTGCCTTTGAAAGGAGGTTTGCCTAGCAGTTCCTTGAATTCACCCTTGCCTTTTTCTAACAGGTATTCCATCCTAGCCACCTGGGGAGAACAAGTGGAAGAAATGCTTCCTGTTGTAGATCAGGATCCCAATGAGCCTAGTGTAGTTTTTCCTATAGGTACCCCTGGGAGCCCTGCTAAACAGAAGGTACCAGAAGTTATTAAACGCATAACTAGATCCAGCAATAAACAGTTTAACCCCCCTTAAAATCCTTTTCCAATTACTGTAACATCTTTAAACATTAATAGTATTAGATCATATGCAAAATGTCAGTCGACGTTTGGTATTCTTTCTTCTTTGAAATATGATGCGATCTTCTACAAGATACTGCTTGTATACAGTGTTGGAAATTACTAAGTTAGTAAGCAGTGGCGGTGGGGTTTATCAGACTGGTCATTAGGAAAGTGATCTTTGTAGTGGAGTGGGTGTTTGTTTTAATACATTTGAAGTTAAACTACTTCAGATGGTTGAAATTGAACCAGGTAGAGCGCTGATGGTAGATGTGAAGATACGAGATATTACTTGTCGTCTAATTTCTGTTTATGGTCCGCAGTTGAAGTCCTTGAGGATAGATCTACTATATAAAGTTTGTCCTTTTTTGTATATTAGAGGTTTGTTAATTTTAGGGGGAGACTTTAATATTAATCTTTTGCAGAAAAAATTATCAGGGAAACAATATTGCGACAAAACTTGTTTATCTTCTATTCTGACTCAGGCAGGTTTAAAAGATTCACACAAAGTCGGGAGAGATTCGGTTAAACCTACCTTTTTTAAAGGGAAATTGTCCTCCCGTATAGATTTTATTTTTGTTCTCCAATCCTTGAGGATAGACGGTTTGATTTATGTTCCAGTGGAGACTTCGGACCATGTTTTAATTGGAATAAGAATAGATTCCTGTCAGAGTAGGAAACAAGGGTCAGGATTTTGGAAATTGAATGTTTCTTTTCTGAAAGATGTGTCGGTTATTTCAGATTTGAAAATGATTATAAAAGACCAGATTACCACGATTGATTTATATGAGGATTTAGGGAGCTGGTGGGGAGCCTTTAAGTTGTGTCTGATTGGATATTTTCAGTTTCGGAGCAGATTGGTGGCTAGTTCAAAACGCAGAAATTATTTGAAGCTTCGTCAGTCTTTGCAGTCTCTTTTGTCTACCCAACATGAAAGTAGTGTAGATTTATCTAACAAGATTACTCGGATAAAGGTGTCAATGATGCCATTCCAGTATGACCGTATGACATCCTTAATTAAAGAACAGTCTTTCGGGACTCAGGGGAAGTCAGCTCAGGTAAACCCTTTTTTGGCATGTCAGATAAGGTTTCACAATCGCCTGTTTTCTGGTTTGTGTAAGGAAGATGGGGTATTGGTGTTAGATAATGTGGGTATAATGGAGTATTTAGATGAGCATGTGGAGCGTACATTTGGGACTTCGTGCCCGATTTCTAACTTTACTTCTTGCTTGCTGGATGCTGCAAATCTACCGCAAGTGGACCAAGATACTCAGTTTAGGATGGTAGCTGCCTTCACTGAATTGGAACTGAGTGTAGTGATTGCTTCTTTAAAAAAGGAAACTTCTCCTGGATCTGATGGATTACCAGGGAATTATACAAGGTATTATGGGAGCTAATGCGAAAGAGTTGTTAGCTTTGTACAATTCATTTTGGTTGATATGCTTTTGCCCACTCAGATGTACAAGGGGTTGCTTATTTTTCTTTTTAAGAAAGGGACCGCATGATATTCATAATTGGAGACCTTTAACACTCTTGAATGTTGATTTTAAGATTTTTTCTAAACTTTTGGGGAACAGATTATCTTTAGTGATGTCTAATTTGATACATGAGCAACAATTTTGTGCAGTGCCTGGGAGAAATCTGACAGATGCTTTAATTTTTCTTAGGGAGGTTATGTCAGCAGGGAAGGATTTGGTGGATGGTTCAGGAGGATATTTGGTTAGTTTGGATCAATCTAAAGCTTATGATACATAGATACATAGATACATAGACAGTGTCGGCAGATAAGAGCCTATGGCCCACCCAGTCTGCCCATTTAAGTTTGTAAGTTCAGTTTATGTTTTCCAGGAAGAAGTCTGTTGCCCCTTACCCCTGACCTCCAGAATTCCTTTATGTCTATCCCATGCATTCTTAAATCCTGTGATTGTTTCAGCCCCCACCACTTCCTCTGGCAGGGTGTTCCACTTGTCTACCACCCGTTCTGTGAAGAAATTCTTCCTCACGTTTCCTCTGAATCGTCCTCCCTCCAACTTCATCCCATGATGAGGTGTCACACGAGTATTTATGGGAATGTTTAAAAGCATTCGGCCTACCATATCAATTTGTGAACTGGGTACGACTATGCTATGCTTTGGCCATTGTTGTTCCATTGGAGAATGGGTGGAGAGGCAGGCCTCATAGCGTTTTGAAAGGTGTTAGAGAAGGCTGTCTGCTTAGCCCCCATTGTATGTTTTGGCTTTAGATCCTGTGCTTCGGATTATGTGTAAGTCACCTTTAATCAAACCTATTGTTATGTATGAATTTAGCTTTCCAAAATTAATTGCTTATGCAGATGATATTTGTTTTGTGTTACCAACTAGTGAGGCTATAGAGCTTGCCTATGAGGTGCTTAGATCTTTGGGAGGGATTATGGGAGCCAAGATTAATGAGAAGAAAAACAAAATGTGTAGCAATATCAGGGTTTCCCAAAAACCCATCCTTGGTTGGGAGGTTTAAAGTGGAACAAGAACCATGTAAGATTTTGGGATTATATTTTGGGGGCACGGAGAGTGATTGGGATAATTGGCAGAAAGCGTTAAAGGAGGGAAACCTTAAGGTGTCTCAGTGGAATAGACATAGATTGTCAAAGAAAAAACAAGTTTATTTGATTAAATCGTACCTTTTTCCGATTTTTTTATTTATAAGTAATATTTTTTACATCCCTAAATCTTTAGAAATGCCGTTGTTTCGTTGTTTTTTTAGTGGTATATGGGGTAGTTGTTTAAACCCCAATAAAAGAAACACGTTATTTTTGGAAATTAAAGAGGGAGGGTTAGGGATGATGAATCCCATTGTCTTCTTTTTTACAACATTTTTATATAAGAACTTGGTCCCTGTGGTACAGAATGGTTTACAGTTATGGGTTCCTTTATTAACTTCCCAATTGTAGGGTATTTTGGGGGAATGGAAAGAAGGGTGTTTTTTACATTTTAATAAACGACGGCCTCCATTGCAGGACAGCTGGAGGTCGGCGTTTGACAAAATAAAAAGTTGGGATGTACGTTGGACAGTAGTAAAGAAGCTTAATAGGAAAGCTGTGTATAATTTGATCGTGGGGACCTTTTTTTCTGATACTCCGTTTAGCCCCCTCCCTGCTGCAGTGAGTTTGAATTTAGCTTCTTATTTAACAAATTTTCAGATACCGCAGAGCAAATGGGACACTTTATGGTTGGGAGTACATGGTAGAATCAATGTACGCAGCAACCAAAACATAAATCTATACATGAGAGATATTGCCCAAGGGATAAGTGCATTACCCATTTGGAGACGATGGATCATTTGTATTATGATTGTTTTTATGCTAATGAGTTTTGGGATATTCTTAAAGAGAGGTGGAAATATTGTTTAGTTCTTCCACCTTTAAAGACGAGCTTGTATTATGGCTTCTTTGCTACTGAACAGTCAGGAGACCGGTATGGCACTTTACAGGTGCTTCATGTGTTTTTTTTTATACTGGTTATGGATTAGCCGTTGTAGACTTTTGTTGCAACAGCAGTTTTTGTCCCCACTGACTTTGATTATGATAATATAATCTGAAGTAAGGAAATTGATGTTAGCAGAATGTGATTTATTTCCATTAATTAAATGGAGGTCTTACTGGGATGGTTTTGATTCTGTATGTAGTTAGGTCTGAGAATTGGTTTGGGAAAGTAATTATATAAAGAATGGGAACAGAAAGGGTTAAAAAAAATGTATTGAATGTACGAGAATAACCTGAAGTGTTTAATTTTAGGATATCTCCATGTACTAGAAATTATGTATGTTATTTGTTTTTTTGTATTTTTTTATGATTTGTTTAGATTACAATAAAAAATTCCCCTACTCTTTTCGATAAGTGCCACAGGATCTTTAACATCCACCTGAACTACCACCAATCCAGGCAGATGGGACCTCGGTTTAACTTCTCATCCGAAAGATGGCACCTCAGAAGTGCAGCACCCCTCTCATGCTGCACTACAGTGTCAGTACTGGGATATTAACCCAAGTACAGTAACACAAGAAAAAGCGGCTCCAGCTATAAGTTGTGCTAGTGTGAGTTAACGCCAAGCAAACAAAAAACACAGCACCAACACTTCTTTAGTAAATAATGCTGCATTAAACTCACATAGAAAGAGGTGAAATACAGTGGCACCATACAAGGTGACAACAGCTCCCAGAACACAAACAGCCCGACCGGTTTCGCACCAAAAGCGCCTCCCCAAGTGCCAGATGTGGGACCTGAACTCACAGCCCTCTGATCTCCCGGCTTCAGAGGTGAGTGTGCTACCTACTGAGCCACTGACACTATCAAAGGTTAAAACATTTTTCACAAAGCATCAATTAAATATCAGTGCATGTGATATCATAATGACATATAACATTTATTACCATCACATTATTCACTGGCTAAAACATTGGTGATGGTGTTTTAGCCAGATAATAATTGTGATGAGCCAATAAATTATTTATACGTCATTATGATGTCATACATGCACTGATATTTAATTGATGTTTTGTGAAAAATGTTTAAACCTTTAATAAAGGACCTATAGTCCGAAATGCATTGGGTGGTCTGGTTGGTGAAATAAAACTACTTTTAGTAGCTCCGTGTTCAATTAAATTTTTTGGGATACTGTGTGTGCTTCAACATTTCATTTAAAAGATGCAAATACCTGTATCACACCACCACCAAGCACTGCAGGCACTGCCAGGCAGCTAAGATTTTTTATTGATGGTGCTGTGTGAGTATTATTTTGATGGATGTTCCAGTCAGAGCTGAACAGGACAAAGAAATGGATATGAATGATCAAATGAGCAGTATTAAGACAACCCACCCACCCTATCCTTGTGAATAATGCAACTGCTTTGCATGTCCCGGTGTAGAGTGGTATATGGTACACTACCTGGTCTAAAAGTTGGTAATGTTTTTCTAGTACTACGACTTCTTCTGAATCTGATCAACACGCTGGATCCTTAAAGAAGAAAAACGAAAGACATAGTGATCACCACCCAGGCAGGCAGCCAGTCACACATCACATCGGTCAAGTGCAATCATAAAAAGGTTTGCCACTGCCACCTGAAGACCTGATGACATACAACACAATTACATCCTTCCTAGTTCCACAACTGCTGCCTACCACTGCCAAGTAATTTAAGTATCACAAATAAAATACAGTAATATAATAATCTCAGCCCAGTTACTGTAAGTAAGAAGTAACCAGGCTAGCATACCATGCATACACAAACAAAGAAATTATATGAATTTTCAATTTAGTAGCATTTTTTTCCCATGAAGTATTCGCAGCCAAATATGGGGGACATGAGAAATATACAAAGAGCATTCAGTTTCTGGGTTTCAGGCATCTGGTAAGCCTTGCACTGTACAAAAAATTACAGTACAGTCAGGGTCAGTTGCTGAGGGCAAAAAAAGTGACACATAATAGTAGTAAGGACTAGAGTAAGGACAACAAGTGATAGGTAGTAGTTGTGACTCGTGAGGACAAAAACTGGTAGTAGTAGTAGTAGTAGTAGACAGAAGTAACCTACCTTCCAGATATGACAGTGGTACCAGGTACCACCAACTACATTTGTGACATGAAATTCAGTTGCTTGCTGTATTTGGGCTCTGAACCCACTGATGTTATTTTTTTTTCTATTCTGTGCTGCTTGTGTGATCATTCAAGTAATAGTGGCCTGGCCTAGTCCATCCTGACCTGACTTGTTGCGATTAATTGCTACCTCATGTAGTATTCACAAGAGTTTCACCACAGGCACAAATTCTTGAAAGTGTTTTGTGGATAGGGCCTGCTCAGAGAAGTCTGTGCATGTTTTATTCAGGTATCATATTTGAAATTAAAGTGAGGAATGTTAACTTTAAGAAATGTGAGGCGCACAGCATTTTCAGGTGTCAAACAGGATCATGTGTCAGTAATGTCTTTACCAGCTGAACTAAACAATCATTCTGAACAGATACTAGTCAGAGGGCAATTCATGTACTTCATTGCAATGTTTACTAAAGCAGGCTACATATTTTGTTTGGATTTCCAGTATTGCAAAGGATCAGCATTCCAGCTGATACTGGGCTCTGCCAGGTACATTTCAACTATGGTTTGTGCTGTGGCTGTGTTACAATAGGATGAGATGTTGCAATAACATCTTCTAAGTGACTCCAGAGACATGAAGCTGAACCAACTGACTGTGGGACAGTGGTATGCTTGGCTGGTGGTGAAGAAGATTCAGCTGCAGTGGCTGAGGAGGAAGAGGGGAAAAAATGCCGCAACAGTAGAGGATGGGCCAACTTATGCTGTGCTGTGTCGTGAAGAAGATTCTGAATATCGTGCTGCTTTGGTACTCTGTTCCATGACAGCAGGCAGCTCGTCAATTATTTCTTGTTTATCTCAAAACAAGCGTCACCACCACCACCCAATAGTTGCTTCGATTTGTATCATGGGTCCAAGGTTAATGCTTTAATGTAGTACTCAGAATGAAGCATTTTACATAGTTTGCCATCTTCGGATTTTTTGATCATATGTCTCATTAGATCTTGTTGTATTCTAGGGCAATCTGCATGTATCAGCAGCGCCACTAGCAGCCTGTTTGATCACGGAACTCTTTTGCTTCTCTAGCTTTCTCCTAAATCAGATTCAATCTGAAATTTAACATTTTTATTTGGGGTATCACCTGGCTGTGAGTTGCTGTGTTTACACTAACTTCCCTGGTGATTTCCTCAAATGGCTGGAGCAGGAAAATTAGAAACTCCAGCATGGCCCACTGCGGTGGAATAATACAGATGTCTGCATCACTAATTTAATTTTCTAAGGTGTACTGTACTACCTGACAACTTTATTTTGTTCCAGCAGCCTTTGAAACATATAAAAGGTCGAATTCAATCGAGTTGAAATGTCTTGGATCAGTCTGTGCAAAGGTAAACTGGGCTCCTGCTGTACTTTTTCAAACAAGTGGCGGGCTTTGTTTGAGTGACTGAAATGAGTGCATATTCTTTTAGCTGTGCTAATGAGAGCCTTAATCTCCATCGTCATCGAGAAAACCGTGAACTATTAAATTTAAGCAATGCGCAAAGCAGCAGATGTGAACAAAGCCCCCCTCCTCCAAGGCCTTCCTTATGTTGGACTCATTATCTGCAACTATAAAGCCAACTGACAGTTCCTGTGAAGTGAGCCATTGCTGTATTGGTTTTTGGAGCTCTTCACTGATGTTGTATGAGGTATGTTCAGATGGAAAATAAAACATTCTTAGAACAGCAAACTGTGATGCTTCACTGTGCCCAGTCCCACATGAATTCAAATCAAATCAAATTTTATTTCTAAGAGCTTTTCAAAAACCAAAGCTCATATACAATATAAAACAGACATTTAATCAAGTAAAACATATAAAAATAAAAACACAGCAATAATAAAACTAAACATTTTCCCCAAATGCCAGGCCAAATAAATATGTTTTCAATGAGGATTTAAAAGTCTCGGTGGACAGGCACTCTCTAATCTGACAAGGTAGAGAGTTCCACTGGGTCGGGGCTACAAAAGCAAAAGCCCTAGCACCTGATGTCTGAAGACGGACCCTGGGAACCTCTAACAATCCCTTGTCAGCGGAGCAGAGTGGATGAAGGGGGCAGTAAGGCCGAAGGAGGTCTTGCAAGTAACCCGGTCCCTGTCCATGTAGGGTCTTTCATAGGTCAGCAGCGCGACCTTGAAGGTGATCCTCCAGCGCACTGGCAGCCAGTGCAGTTCTCGTAGTACAGGCATCACATGGCAAGTTCTTGACAACCCTATCAACAACCTGGCCACAGTGTTCTGCACCAGCTGCAGGCGATAGAGATCCACCCCGGTAACCCTAGGTATAGAGCATTGCAGTAATCAAGATGAGAGGACACGAAGGTGTGAACCAACACAGAATGGTCCTCGGGTGGAACAAGGTGCTTTATCCAGGCAATGTTCCTCAGATGATAAAATGAGGACTTGACAACTGCTGACACCTGTGTTATTAGTGTCAGTTCGTTATCAAGCATGACGCCCAGATTCCGCACCCGTTCAGAAGGTCTCAACTGGTTACCCCCTAACACAAGGCCAGACGGTTGCCCAGGAGTCAACTTCTCTACCCGCTGACTTAGGTCCACCACCACCACCTCAGTCTTGTCCGGATTCAGTCTCAACCAGTCCTGAATCTCAGAGAGGCAGTTGTTAAAGACTGAGATTACGCTATTCTGTTTGGGCACAAAGGGCATGTAGAGCTAAGTATCATCTGCATAGCAGTGAAAACTCAACCCATACCACCTTATAATGTCTCCCAACGGCAACATGTACACCGTGAACAACATGGGGGACAACACAAAACCCTGCAACACCCCACAAGGCAGGGAGAAGGGGGCCGAGGAAAAAATCCCTGACACCACCCTCTGAGTCCTGCCTGTGAGGAAAGAATGGAACCACCTGAGGACTGTCTCCGACAGTCCACAGAGTAGCTGCAGGCATTCCAGCAACATCCCATGATCCACAGTGTCAAATGCTGCAGAGAGATCAAGGAGGACCAAGGTCGAACGACTCCTCCGATCCCTCGCTGTTAGGTGATCATTAAGTACTCGAACTAATGATGTCTCAGTACTATGTATTCCTGAAAGTGGACTGGAGAGGATCATAGACTTCATGGGTGGTAAGAAAGTTCTCGAGCTGCAACGTGACTACCATCTCAATAACCTTGCCCAAAAAGGCCAGGTTAGAGACTGGTCTGTAGTTTGCAAGACAGTCTGGGTCGCAGGAAGGTTTCTTTAAAAGGGGTGTCACCATAGCCTCCTTCAGAGGGTCCAGAAACACCCCCTGGTCCAGCGAGTACCAGACTATCTCAGCAAGGATCGGTCCGATGACATCCATACACCCCACAAGGAGGCATGTTGGACCAGGATCCAAACTAGAGTAAGTCGGTCACAAGCCCAGAACAATCTTCAAGATATCCACAATTACTGGCTGGTAAAAATCTGTCCAGACAGACCGGGAGCCTGTGCCCTCGCATTGATCATCGCCGTACTCATTTGAACGAGTCAAGCAGATCTCTGACCTGATGGAAGACACCTTATCTGCAAAGAATTGAGCAAACTTATCACATTTAGGTTGTGAAAAAGCTCTCCGGCCCAGAATGCAGGCTGGATTGCATAGCCTGTCCACAGTCCGAAAGAGCTGAGCAGGTTGATTCCTTGACTGCAGTAATCTCCTTGGACAGGAAATCTGCCTTTTTACGGGAGATTTCTGATTGATAGTCCGAATAATGGGTGATCAACCTAAGTCTGTCCTCCTCCAGGCCAGATGTCCGCCACCTACGTTCCAACCTTCGCCCCACTCTCCTCAACTCCCTCAAAGTCCCATCAAACCAAGGGGACTGAGGGTAGAGAGGGAGAGGGCGAACTCGGACAGGAGCTATGGAATCCAGGGCCCTCAGCACCATGCTATTATAGAGCACTACTAGGTCTCCCGGATCCATGCATTCCAATGGCCAACTCGATAGGTCCAGCACCGCCAACAGACCCTCCGGGGTAACACCCCTCAAATGGCGGTACCGGGCCATCTCCAAAGGGGCGGGTCTCACAGGGGGAGCCGTGAAACTGAACCTTATAGAATGATGGTCTGACCATCCAACTGGTTCCACTACCAAGTCAGCGGCCTCCATCCCCAGGAGGAACACCAGGTCCAGGGAGTGACCCTGAGCAAGGGTTGCAGTGGTAACTACCTGTGTGAAGCCCAACAAGATCATCAGTTGGAGAAAGTTTTGGCCAAAATGCGAGAGTTCATCATCAACCCGGGCATTGAAATCTCCCAGGACCAGCCACCTGGAGGATTCCAATACCAAGTCAACCATGAAATCTGCAACTTCCTGCACGAAAACTTTCTCATTTCCGGGTGGACAGTAAATGAGAAGAATCCTGCTACTCACACCTGCTCCCATGATACACTCGAATTATCGAAACATGCCCAATGTGCTGTGACAGACATGAAGAGTTCAGGCTGACAGCTTGTCCAGATATCTGCTGTGAGATGTACCACCCTCCCAACAGCATGCAGAAG
The DNA here is from genome assembly GCA_016271365.2 of Neoceratodus forsteri. Classification (NCBI taxonomy): domain Eukaryota; kingdom Metazoa; phylum Chordata; order Ceratodontiformes; family Ceratodontidae; genus Neoceratodus; species Neoceratodus forsteri. Next base: position 123,724,676 of record CM057452.1, read on the forward strand.
ACGTGTCTTAATTTTTTGCATATGACATAGTAAAGATCTGGAATACCTGTTGCCAATAAGCATTTCTACGATGGTATACTATATCGAGGTTCAAGGTACTTAAGCAGTTGTCTGAATCCTCCACGTTATATGGTAGCAAATCAGCAGCTATCATTTTGGAAATTTATTTGGCTATTGTAACAGTAACAGGGTGAGTCGAGGCACATTTGGCTTTACGCTTATATGTTTCTGAGATGGTAAGCTGTCTCTTTGAAGGAGGAGGGCTTTTGAAGACATGGTCATTTTCAGTAACAGTCGGAGGAGTCCTTCAAATGGGAGGAAGTGGCAGTGGAGGTGTTTCTGTAGTGCTGCGGGGGCTGCCACTGCTTTTATCTATGGGAATTACCCCTGAGTGTAGTAAGCAATCACTGTCACTTTCTCCTTGAGACTCAATACTGGACTTCTCAGTAATGTTATGACATCTGTCTAGGTGCCTTTTCAGTGCAGAAGTCTTTTACCCTTGCTGATTGGCCATTTATAAATAGCCCACGTTGCTATCAACTCATTGGAAGCACAAATAGAGAAGTATGGACAAACAAAATATGATATTTTTTAGTTTATTTCCCAGGAAAGCACACTAACTCTGCCACCTTTTCAGGGACCCCCGGATTATTCTTGGGCTTGTTCCCTTGGGTTTATTCCCACTGCACCCCTCCACAACCAAAACATTTCTACCCATTTCTTCTTGTAACCCTTGTTCCCAGGGTTACTAGAATCCCATTCAGAATCAGTGGCAGGAAGGGAAAGGCAGCTTGTGAGATGCCAGTTAGATGGATTTCATACTGTCACATTCTGTTTTCAGTCTCAACTGAGCAGGAGTGATGATGTCACCTTAGAATTCTCGCAGCAGCATAAGCCCCAATGGAATGCTAGCTGCAGGGGTTAGCAGTAGAATGTTGGGAGAGTCAGTAGTCTGTGTGGAGAGCCTGGAGAGGGAGCAGTGCTGCAGAAGGCAGCTCCTCAGACTTAGCTCTGAAAGAGAGCTACCTTGGAGAAAGGGTGGTGTGTTCTCACCCTAGTGAAGAACACAGAAGACCAGTGAAGGAAGTGGTAGAGACCATTCTTAGAGGGTTTTCCAGTGCCCCATCCCTGGAGGGATGGAGGGAATTCCAGGATTCGGGGCAATCCCCTGGTCCAGCTTAGAGAGTGGTGAAGCTGCCTAGATCCATCTGTTATGTAGTACCCGAGACTTGTGTGTGGGGAAAAAGCCCTGGGGCACCTGCATTCCTGTGGTGAGTTTTTCTCTGACAAAGGGACTCTGTCACCAAGACTGTGTTTCTGTTAAAAGTATCTGCCTACTGTGGGGTCAGAGGGAGACTAGCCAAGTGCAGAACTTTTAAGACTGAGTTTCGAGTAAAAGTGTCTGCCTACTGTGGGGTCCAAGGGAGACTTGCCAAGTACAGAACATTTAGCTCGTGTCTGATTTAAAAGCATCTGCAAAAGTGGAGGTCTAGAGTAAAGACCGTCATTTACAGAACTTTTAATTTCATGACACCTCCGAGGTGTGAGAAGTAGAATGTGAAATGTGCAAGACATTTCAAGAGAGCATCTACAAGAGTGTTTCAGAGAAAGGTGTTGTTAACCAGATGAATGGCCGAGTATAAATATTGGAAGCAAAAGGTGGGAGAGACCCCCCCCCCCAATCTGGAGTAACCAGGTTCAGTTTGGGCACCTTTGTTTTCTCTCAGTGCATTTGGCCAGTGCCTGAGGAAAACACCCAGATGTGGGATTTTGGATTTCCAGTGAGCCAGGATGTACTCATGGGTGGTCGAGGGAGCCACCAAGAATTCCTCATGATATATGGGAAAGTTTCTAGTACTGGCTGAGGGTGCCAAGTCAGGGGAAAGAAGGGAAGTGTACCAGTTCGGGCAGTGTGTGCCAAGTTCCAGTCAGAACCTGAGGGTTCACTGTGTGTGTGTGCTCTGTACCTCAGTAATCTGCATTGCCAGTGGGAGTAGCCCTGTGGGGGTCCATCTTTGCTTTGTTATTCTCTGTTGATGTGAATAAAAGCCACACTTTAGAATCCCAACCTGGTTTGGACAGTACAGTTATTGCTTCCAGTGTCTGAATTTACTTGGGTGCCCCTGACCAGAAGTTCAAACCTAGCATAATGCTGAGCAAACGTTTTCTCCCAGGGACCCAGGTTGATGGTCATGCTAAATGGTCCCCCCAGGTGTGAGCCACGTAGTTGCCACACTTGGTTTGCCTGTCTAAGGATGGCAGACTATGAAGTAGAAGTATAGGTCAACAGAACTGTTCGTAGTGGCTACCCCCATCCCTCTCGGTGGCACCATGTGTAAGAGGAGCAGCCCTGCTAGTTGGACAAGGGGGGGCCGATGGGGGGAGGTTACATTCCTCATCTGCAATTCCCATCCCCGCCAGTAAACCTTGTGCTGCCTGATCATTCTCTTCATCTTTATTATTACCCTTGTCAGGTTCAACTTCAGAAGAATTGGATGAGGAACTGGCAGTAGCATAGTATGCAATTGTGCCATACCATTGGGAGCCTCTGCAGGTGGTACCCACCAACCATTAGTTTTTTTTAACTACCGGTAAATAACCTTTTTTTTTTTTTTTTTTTTTACTTGTAACTGATGATGATCTGAGACATTCACCTTTTTTGGATTTAAGCATTTGCTTGGAAGATGAAAGCTTAGACGTGAAAAAAATCACTTTTTGGGGTTTGATTTTGTTTTCCCTTTTCAGGGCTGATTGCTGTCTTTTGCAGTGCCACTGCCTACCTGAGAAACAGAATGTGCCTCATCAACACTTTGATCCATTTTGTAACAGAAGATCCCTTTAACGTGATGTCCTTCTGATGACTCCCACCCACAGGCCAGGGACAAATATACTGTAGTGACACATGACTGTACACAGCACACCAACAGCACAGCAGTCCAACACCACTTCCTTCCAAGATTACCGGACTGGCTCCTACAATATAGTTACTGTTAAGTGACCAAATTCAGTAACTGTTAAGTGTGCCTCAGAATTTGAATTGGAGATGCAGACACATCTAGTGCAATAGCCGCACGCAGCACAGTCCCACACTGGGGGTTGGTTAATGCTTATACGTAATGTAACACGATATACTATAAAACTAATGATAATAAGGAATAATGGGAAATGCGTGATGATGATGGTGACACTTGTACAGTATGTAGTACTTGTACTTTTTTATGTTGTACTGTAAACAGCCTACTACAAGTCACAAAGTCAGATTATCCCCTGGACCACCCACAGCCAGCAGCACAGGGCAGGCGCATCAACTTGTATGTTGTTTGTCCGAACAGTAGTTTTTTTAATACATGAAATCATGAATGACCGTAACAAGTGATCGTGATTTGTGATTGGATGGCACAAGTCAAAGATTTATTTTGCCACCCTGCTGCCCTTGCCCCGCACACACAGCCACACTGAAGCCAGGAAAAAAAAAATGATTTGGGATTTCTGGGACTGTTACATTTATTGTGGGCCACCCTGCAGTCTCTCTCTCTCTCCCCCCCCCGAATGTCACAGTCAAAGATTTGTTTTGCCACCCTGCTGCCCTTGCCCCATACTCACAGCTGCACTGAAACCAGGAAAAAATGTTATTTGGGATTTCTGGGACTGTTATGTCACATTTATTGTGGGCCACTCTGCAGTCTCTCTCTCTCCCCTCTGGATGCCACAAAGATTTATTTTGCCACCCTGCTTCCCTTGCCCTGTACACATAGCTGCACTGAAGCCAGGAACAAAATTTTATTTGGAGTTTCTGGGATTGTTACATTTGTTGTGGGCCACCTGTGCAGCCTCTCTCCCCCCTCAGGATGTCACAGTTGAAGATTTATTTTGCTACCCTTGCCCTGTACACACAGCTGTACTGAAGCCAGAAAAAAAAAATATTTGGGATTTCTGGGACTGTTACATTTATTGTGAGCCACCCAGCAGTCTCTCGCTCTCTCTCCCCTCTGAATGTCACAGTCAAAGATTTGTTTTGCCACCCTGCTACCCTTGCCCTGTACATACAGCCGCACTGAAGCCAGGAAAAAGCATTTTTATTTGGGATTTCTGGGACTGTTACATTTATCGTGGCCCAACCTGCAGTCTCTCTCTCCTCTGGCATCACAAGTCAAAGATTTATTTTGCCACCCTGCTGCCCTTGCGCTGTATACACAGCTGCAGAGAAGCCAGGAAACAAAATGTTATTTGAGAGTTCTGGGACTGTTACATTTATTGCAGGCCACTCTGCAGTCTCAGTCACTCTCTCTCTCTCTGCCCCCCCCCCCAAAGACGTCACAGTCAAAGATTTATTTTGCCACCCTGCTGCCCTTGTCCCGTACACACAGCCGCACTGAAGCCATGGAAAAAATCTGTTTTGGATTTCTGGGACTCGGACTGTTACATTTAATATCAGCCACCCTGCAGTCTCTCTCCCCTCTAGATGAGATTGTGAATGAATGTCAAGTGATTGTGATTGGATGGTACAAGTCAAAGATTTGTTTTGCCACCCTGCTGCCTTTGTCCTGTACACACAGCTCCACTGAAGCCAGCAAAAAAAATAGTGGGATTTTATGTAACTGTAAAATTTTTCTGGGACCCCCAGTAGTCGTTCCCTCTCTTCTCTGACTCAGGAATGGCACAAGTCAAAGATTTTGCCAGCCTGCCCTTTCTCATATACACAGTCAGCTACACTGTTTGAGGCCAAGAAAAGAAACAAACTTTTATTTGGGATTTTCTGTAACTGTAATCTCTCTTGGACCCCCGGCAGTCTCTCCTTCTCTCCTCTGGATCTGGATGGAATGGCACAAATCAAAGATTTTGCCAGCCTGCCCTTGCTCATACACATACAGTCACACAATACAGTACTGCCTTAGTTTGCAATTCTGCATCCCCCCCCCCGGCAGCCACCCAGGTCACCACTATCTCCCCAGTCCCGACTCCCTGAGTCCCCAACCTGCCTTCACCCACCCCCAATGACCGCTTTTTCTCCCCCTCCTTTCTCTCACTCGCCCTAATTTCTTCCGTTGTTCCCTCCCTTCCGGCTCAATTTATTATTTCTAGTGGGTTTTTTTGGAGGTTTTGCTGGCTTGGTGCTTTTGTTTTACGACTGAGTCTCTCTTCTCTGCTGACTCTGCTTCTGAGCGCAGCTCCTGCTCCTCTGGTCCTCCTCACTCATCTGGGGTGGCATGGCACACTCAGCACAGTTAAATACCGTGAGTGCATCATGTGACCTTCTGTTGCCTGACTGGTTGCTGCCAGCCAGCTGTACGTGCCGATAGCATCCCCATGGCAACAAACAACAAAACTGAGGACATGGCATCTTTATGGACCTGTAACCAGACTTCAATGGCAAAGTCCTTATTTATCCAGGTCCATGGATTGTGGGTTTGATCTGGGGGTCCGGATCTCCCATGGAACAGTCTGCCCAGCCCTAGTCTGCAATTCTGAGACCTAAGGATGCAGAGAAGTTCTTTTTTTTTTTACTTTCTAGTTTTCCACCTTCCCTGCCCCCTGCACTCCGCTTCTTCAGGAGCACCTGGCATCTGCTTCAGTTCCTTCCATACCTGGAGCCCCGCGGCAGTCCCCCATGTAGCCTTGGATTCCCCCCAGGCGAGGGACAGGGTGGGAGCCCTTGCACTGAACTAGACGGCACTTTGTCAGGATCACCACGTGGGACAGGCAGGGGACCATTGAGGTCTGTGCTGGCGCTCCATCTACCCGGAACGAAGGAGGTGTTTTTTCCTGTTTCCTGAATGTGCCATGCACCCTGACGTCAAGGCGGAGCTCCACCGACGTCTGGCATGCCTGACCCTCCTGGAATGACCAAGCACTTGCTGTACCCCAGGCCTCCACCTTGGGCCAGTCGAGCACCGAACCTTGTCCCCCCTCCCTCCCTGGAGAAGGTGAGCAGTCCACGGATGCTTAGCCTTCTCCACCCGGCTGGCCCTCCTGCTCCCCAGGCTCGTTCCCAAACCCGGATTGCCAGTGTCGCAAGCAGTAGCAGGCAGAGGCATAAGTTCTTTTGCTCATAACATCCAGCCTCCTGGATTCTTTGCCTGAAGGCAAAGTGTTCATGTGTCTAGGGGTTGTAGAGTGGTCATGAGTGGCCATGGTAACCACAGATTCTGATGCAGGTTATGAGGCATAATAAGGCTTAACAGACTTAGCAAGGTACTGCTTATCAGCCTTTCTAGGTGCTGAAGCAAGGTATTAAGTCTATGCCAAGCAGCACATGTAACATCCTCTAAGGCAGGTTATACAGGAGGAATCACAATGGAGGACACAGTGGGAAACTTCAAAAACTCCATCTAATTTTTCTTAGTGGAGTCTTCCTCTTCAGTTTCCAATCCCATGACATCCTGGATTTATTTTAGCACAGCCTGCAAGAGAGATCTTCAGGAAACCTGGGGTATACAGCACAGAGTCCTCACTGCATAAGGAGATAGTAGCTCTAGACGCCCCCCCCCCAGGAATCATTATCCCTTTCGTCATCCTTCAAATCCTCTACATTAAGGAGATCATAACTGTAGTCCACATAGTTGTCATCTGGAGTGGCAACAGCAGCAACTGATGGAAATGGCAATGGAGGCAGTAGCTTTGACAGAGGAATGAGGGGTGTCCTTCTGGATCCCACTGATCACCAACAGTGCAGACGGACAATGTCCAGTCAATAGGAGAGCCATTATCGTTGGTGATAGAGATTGTAACAGGCATCAAAATAATTCTGAGAATGATGTCCAACTAATGTCCAGGGGGTAGAACCAGACAATGGAGGATGCATACTGTCCATAGTAGGTATGGTACTGCAGAGCTAGACCTAACCTTGACAGTTGAGGGGGTTGTATTCATCACTGCCACAGCGGAAGATGAAGAGGACTTACCCACCTTCAGTGGAGCTCTCTATCTCACAGGCTAAACATGAGCTTTATCCTAATGTTTGTGGTGATGGCTGGAAGAGGAGGACTTTGACGACAACTAATCCTTGTCTCCATCCTTAGTTCTCTATGACAATGGCAGCAATAGCTTCCCTTCCTTGAGGTGGTTGAGAGAGAGGCAGACCACTTTGGCTTCAATTTCTATTACCTTAATGGCAAGAAAGGTTTCTAGAGCCCTTTTTCAGTGTCTCATGGTGGCCTGATGGAATCCCTGGAACATCTTGGAGGCCCTGATGTTGGGGGATAGGACAAACATCAAACAAAAACTTTGTGAGTGTCGTCCTTGTAACTACAGGTAAAAAAAACAAAATAAAGTTTCTTTCGACAGCAGCATAAAAGAACAATGTTGACAGGTAAAATTAAAGTTTTACAAATTAATAAAGTAAAAGAAACAACATTGTTTCGCTGGACGTCTGACAAGTGGTCGATGGCAGGAGAGAAGAACAATAAGGGCACCCATGATTACACAGGCACCAATGTTGCATGTCATTGTGGGTGCCCCCCCTCCAGCTAGCACAAGTTTCTGAGTGGTCCTGATGCTGACGGCTTACACTTTCAATGGTGAGGCCCAATGCAGGAGATATCCTCGATGAAGATCAGGCTTTCACCATATCAGTATGTTTTTCCTGGCAAAACTTTTGAAATACATACATACATACATATATGCATACATAAACAAACATCTCAGTCAAACAGTGTAGTCGGTCTCAAGGCACCTTTACAATGGGTTTTGTACCGCAACGAGCAGTACAGAGCAACTGTAACGGTACATTTTGGGCATGTACAGGTAAGCAGCAATGCAACACAAGTGAGCGTTCGCTTGCCGGGCAGTCCCTGTTTTCCACGGTTTGTTGTTGCATTCTGTTGCTTTCTGTGCTGTTTCACTGCCGAGTACCGATGTGTAAACCCATTGTTGCAGCGGCATCAATCGTGAAGAGTGTTTCATGAGACTTTCTGGGATCACGGTGGCTTGGGAATGCCCACTTCCTTATGGCGGGTCCCAAGGCTGGTGTGAACAGTACTGGTCCTGAGTATTGTCTGTTACTACAAAGAAAGCTGAACTTGGGCAACTAAGCAGTTTTTGGAAGCAGGTGCTAAAACTGCTGTAAAATGGTTCTGAACGTGGTTCTGTGTTGCTGCACGTATGCATATTAATATCCCGAGGAATATGAATATGCCTAAGCATGTGGCTAGTAACACCGAACCACTTTCAGAAGCATTTATAGTGTAGTTGTAGCACCCATTTCCAAAAGCTGCTTAATATATGTAGCTGAACTCAGGACCAATACTCTTCGCACCAGCCTCAGGACCCACCATAAGGAAGTGGGCATGTCCAAGCCCCCGAGATCCTGGAGAGTCTCATGAGACACTCTCCTGGATCAATTCCCACAGTGGTGTGTAAAAGCTCACCATAATGGAACAGTGCACAGCAGGGAGGAAAGAGTGGGAATGGAACAAAATTGTTATGGTGCAGAAGGGCGCTATATAAGGGTGCCTTCAGTCTCTCTGTCTCCCTCTCTCTCACTGTCCTGCATTAAATCATGTGCTATCAGCACAGGTTTTCCCAGCCCATTCCAATTAATATATATTTATAGCAGGACTGTTGCACTGCTACTGCTACAAGAGTTAGCACAGCACTCTATTTGATAGACAAGGTGGGGTGGAAAGAATGAAAAGGGACTTGGCAAGGTTGGAGGAATGGTCAAATATGTGGCAGCTCAGGTTCAATGCAAAGAAGTGCAAGGTAATGCATCTGGGAAACAAAAGCCCAGGGAAAGAGTACACAATGGGGGGTGAATTAATAACAACAAAAATCGAAAGAGACCTAGGAATAGTTATATCAGATGACCTAAAGGTGGGCAAGCAATGTGAAAAGGCAGTAAGGAGGGCTGGGGGATACTGGGATGCATAGGGAGAGGCATCAACAGTAGAAAACAGGAAATTGTTATCCCTCTGTACAGACAGTTAGTGAGACCCCATCTGGAGTACTGCATGCAATTCTGGAGACCCCATCTCCACAAAGACATAGACAGAGTGGAGGCTGTTCAGAGGAGGGCAACCAAAGTGGTGCAGGGTCTGCACCAGAAGACATACGAGGAGAGACTAAAGCAGTTTAATTTGTATACCCTTGAGGAAAGGAGGGAGATGGGGGACATGATAGAAACTTTCAAGTATCTCAAGGGAATTAACAAAGTACAAGAGGGCAGTATCTTTCAGAAGAGGAGATGTGCAAGAACAAGGGGGCACAATTTGAAGATAGAGGGGGGACGGCTCAGAGGTAATGTTAGAAAGTATTTTTTCACAGAGAGGGTTGTGGATACATGGAACAGCCTTCCTGAGGAGGTTGTGGATTCAGAAACAGTGGGAGGATTCAAGAATGCATGGGACAGGCATAAGGCAATTCTAGTGGGGGTAGGAGGAAGTAAGATGTTGATTGACTAGACTCTGCAGTTTATTCATCAGGTAGGGAAATGGGCAGACTAGGTGGGTCAAGCGCTCCTTATCTGCTGTCAAATTCTATGTTTCTATGTCCAAGATTGCCCCAATGTATTGTTGCCTTTGACATGGCCACGGGGATGACTTGAGCATGTTCAGCGTAATCCCTAGGGAGCTGAACAAATGGAAGGTATCATCCAGGGTAGTCAGAAGCCGATACTTTGTGGGTGCGGTCAGGAGCCAATTGTCGAGGTAGCAATAAACAAAGTGTCCCTGCCTCCAGAGGGCCGCTGCCACTACTGCTAGGCACTTCATGAACACTCGCGGTGCCAAGGAAAGGCCGAAGGGCAAGGCCCAAAACTGAAAGTGCCGCCCCTGAGAGGTGAACCTCAGGAACCTCCTGTGGGCTGGAAGCACCAGGATGTGGAGGCAGGCATCCTGCATGTCTAGGGAACAAAGTCAGTTCCCTTGATGCAGCATAGGGAGGATGCCTGGCAGGGTAACCATCCTGAACCTCTTGTACTCTATGTAGTTGTTTAGGAGGCTCAGGTCTAGGATCGGGCGCAGGTCCTCTGTCTTCTTGGGAACCAAGAAGCAGCGGGAGCAGAACCCCTTCCCCCACTGTGGAGCTGGAGGGGTTCTATGGCCTTCTTGTCTAGCAGGGACTGGATCTCCTCCCGAATGAGCTTGGCATTGGAGGGGGAGCACGTTGATTGGACGGGGGAGCTGTCTGGGGGAGTCTGAAGGAGTTCCAGCACGTGACCTTGCTCTACCAACTGGAGTACCCATGCATCGGTAGTGATGGTGGATCACCCGTCGAGGTAAAGCGAGAACCAATCCCATACTACCTCTCCCCCAGACTCAGCTGGTGGTGGGGGGATGGACAAGGAGTCAGACGCTGGCGCCTGAGGTGAGCAGGGAAACCTGGGAGGGCTTGGCGTTCAGAGGTCCCTGTGCTCCACCAGATTGAGAGGGAGCTTTGCCATGAAAGTTGCCTCTCTGTCGCTGTCCTCTGGGCTTCTGTGCCCCTTGGTGACAAAACTGCCTATGTTTCCCTGGGGTCTGGTCAGACCTGTACAACTGGTGCACAGACTGAATGGCCTTACCTGAGTCCTGAAGGTCTGAGATCATTTTTTCAAAGTCTGGACCAAAAAGCATGGATCCATGGAAAGGAGCATCCATGATAGCATCTTGAAGGTCCTGCCTGAAACCAGAAAACTCGGAGCCATGAGTACCTCCTCATACAGACCCCTGTGGTGGACGTCCTGGCTGCCGTGTCTCATGGAATTGTAAGAGGACTTCAAGATGTGCTTCCCACATCCAACCGGACTGAAGCATCCAAGAGCTCCGCCTTGTGGTCTGAATCGGCCTGTCTTTTCCCCAGCTCGATGGCCTTGTTCCAGAGGGACTTCTGGTACAGCACCATATGCGTCAAAAAGTTCAAAGACCGTATGGTGCAGGTGGCCGAGGAATATACCTTATGCCCAAACTGGTCCAAGCATTTGGACTCCTTGTCTGGCAGCTGGGAGCTCATATGCTGGGGCTGTTTGGTCCTGCTGTTAGCACTACCAAGTCCGCCTTAGGCTGCTCGCCTAAGAATGGCTTGTTTGTGGGGGTGCGATACAGCCTGTCCATTTTCTTTGGAATGGCGGAGGCTGTCGAAGGGTGTCTCCAAGCTAACCTGGTGGCATCCTGAAAGGGTGCCACCAAGAGTGGTACCACTAAGAGCTTAGGCTCATTCATCCCCAAAAAATGAGTGAGCCATTTTCTCTCCGGGTCCAGATACTCTGTTTCCCATTGACTTAAGAACTGGATGTGATGCATCACATCCAAAAATGTGGGGTCATCCAGGGGAGAGCGGGGTGAATCTCCATGAGGATCCAGGTTGGGGGGAGAGGAGAACTCCCCTGAGGATCTGGAAGAGATAGAGGAGTCCACGTCGGATTACCTCGAGGAGAACCTTGAGTGCGAGCGTTGATTCCGCCTCCTGTGATGCCTGGAGGATGATCTAGACTGACATCTGTGTCGTTTGGGAGACCTGTCGTCCGACAGGTGTGAAGCATTCATCGGAGTAGGAAATGGTTCCTTGGTGGGAGGTGGTGACCGCAATGCCACTGCAGGGAGCCCACTGGGTGGGGTTGAGGTACTGGAACCAGGGGTTCCTTGGGGATATCCTTTTTGACTGTATCCCACCAGGAACTGAATAAGTCCTTGCTGTCTGCCAGAGAAACCATTGCTGGAGCTGAGGGGCCTGGCATCTCCAATGGGACATCAGGCTCCTTGGGCAGCAGACCTGATGGTTTGTCAGGAGCTGATGGATGCTCAGGTGACTTGGGCTTTGCCGGCATCTGGTCCTTGGGTGGCAGCGAGGCCTATTTTAGGTCGACTGGATGATCTGGTGTCTGGTTGCCTGATGTGTGAGAGTCTGGCATCAGCGGTGGCAACTCTTTGTCCAATGGCTGTCCCCCCCCCGGTGGTAGCTTGGGGGGAGCAGCTGGCAGAAGCGTAGATTTCTGGGACCCTGAAGGCAAAGATGCAAAGGATGACGGAGCCGAGTGCCAGGAATCTGGAATCTGGTGCTTAGGAGAGCAGACGTCAGAGTGTGAGTCCTGCTCCTTATGCCTCTTCCTGTTGTCAGACCCCACAGGATGATCCAACAAAGTGGAAGATGCCTTAGCCTGGTGCAGGGTGGTGCTATGGGTGTCGCCGGCCCCTTGATGGGCTGAATCCCTAGGCTTAGACTCGGAGGAATGACTATAGGGCCTAAGACTCAGGGAGGGGGCCAACGGCCCTTGCCCCATGGAACCTCTGCCTGACATCCTCACCAAGGCTGAAGGCTTGAAGACCGGCAACCCGGAGGAAGCTTGGGTTGTTGTGGGGGGCAGAATCCGACCTCCCATGGGAGGTAGGGTTGGCGCTGGCCATTTTCTGGTGCAGAAACCTGGAGCGGAAATCTGAACAGGTCCTGTCCTTTTCATGCTGATGGTGTTTCCCGTTGGAATTTTTCTCCTTCTTCCTCTGAGAAGTGTCTGGCCCCAAAGAGGAGGATCCTAGGCCAGATGGAGTCTTTTGCATAGCGGCCAGCTGGTGTTTGAGGAGATAAGTCTTCAGGGTCTTCAGTCGACGGATGTGGGTCAGGCGGTTGAATCCTTGGCAGTGCAGGAAGGACTCCGCGTTGTGGTCAGGCCCCAGACAGATGAGGCAGGCTGAGTGACCATCCCTGGCGGGATCTGCTTCCCGCATGCACACTTGGACTTCCATCACTGAGAAGAGGAGGACGGCGAAGACATGCACTGACAATGCAGTACAAAATGTAGAAAATGGTAATCGCAACTATCACAAAAGAATGGCAGTCAACTAGTAGCAGGAGGCATCTATGGAGCTGATGTGAGAGGGTCAACAGTGGGAAAAGAACTGAGGTGTGGCTGGGGACCGCCCCCTTTATACCCCTGGTGTACATTAGAGGTGGTACAACATCAGGGGCAGTCCCAGCTGGATATTGCTAGCTAAGATTGTTTTGTGGGGTCTTAGTGCCCGGCAGCATAGTAAGATCTGTAGTGACTATTTGTTATTTACCATGTACCTGACTTATCTGTATCTTGCAATTTATAATGTATGAACTCCGTAATTATAAAACAAAAAGCAGCAACCACAGCCCCACTTTAAAAACTTGAGCACAGCCCAACAAACGAAATGTCAGCAGCAGGAAGAGGCAGCAAAAACACAGTCACTCTTGAAAACGCTCTTGGGCAAAATTGGTAGTTTCTGTTTGGCATTCTGCACTGCAAGGCACTTTCTTTGTAAGTGAGTTTTGTAAGTCTTTCACAAACCAGATTAAAAACATATTAACTGTTGAACTTTGTGCTGCCTCTTCCTGCTGCTGACACTCTGTAATTATACCCTTTTTTCCTCAGTCCACCCCCGATTGCAACTGGAAATGAGCCCTGAGCTCTGTGTGCTTAAATAAATAAATATTTAGTTTCTGTTGACTGGGAAAGGAGGACTAGACAGTACAGCCTATTTTAGTATATTTTCCACCTTGTCCCAGAGGAGGTGTTGGGGGCATACAGATGCAAACCAACTGAAACTGGGCCAGATTAAGCTGTTGGTGTTACATTTTCTGAATGGAGGGAAATTAGTCTGGGACACTAGGGAAACTCCCCTGCTCTTTGGATAGGGGGTTCTGCTGACCTGTGTCATGGCTGATTCTCATTCAGTCAGTGTTTGCTGTGTCTCTGGGGAAGAACGACTGGCCTCGCTCTCCTCCCAAGCTGCTGATGGGGCTACCATTAGTACAAAGGTGAAGACTCCTCTCCTGCCTGTGGACGCCTATCGGGAGGCAGAGGTGCCCCTGTCTGGCATGACCCAGACTACTGGGCTGGATATAGACACTATATAAGCTCAAGATTTGCGCTTGAGGGATGCTTTGAAGGTAAAGCAGAACTTTTTGCTCGGCTTAACTGCAGGTGAGGATGCAGCCTACTTGCGTCAAAAAGAAGAGTTGTTTGCACTACAGGGTCCAACGCTGCTGTTCCGATGAACTTCCTCTGGTCTGCCAGCAGATGCAGGTGGCATGGTTCCGAGGAACTCAGCAGGTTTGCCCGCTGCGGTACTGACTTTTCCGGTGACGGACCTATTAGGAGACACCAGACGAAATGCGCTTGTGCTGGCAGCCCCAAAACTTCACTTTTGGGCTGCAGTTCGTCTGACTGAGGAAACAGTGATGGCGGCACCTGACTTTCCTGTATGGCCTTTTCTGGGGGACATGAGCGCTCCACTGACTGTACACCCATGGACTGACACAGCGGTTCCTTCGGCAGGGGGACAGACTTTTTGGTCCTGTTCCTGTGAGTGTTCCCAGTGGGGCTACCAGCTCTGGGTCTTCAGTGGCCCCTGTTTCTACCTCTGGCCCAGACGAGACTGTGAAATCTATGGGGAACTGACTCCTGTTTTGTGCCATACTGAGGCGGGCTGGACCCAGGACGCCATTGGCCAATGGCATTCTACTGTGCCAGTGGGACCATCCTGCTTCCTGGAGAGCACATCAGAGATGCCTACTGTGGATTTAATTTCAACATCGGACTTCTGTTTGCTGGCTGCACAGCCTGCAGCTCCCATATCCCATGTACTGATTGCTGACAATGCCTCCAATCTGGAGGAAAAGACTGCTCTAATTCTCTCTTCACAGTCACCTCAAAGGGAGTCTACTGGGGCTCCACTACCCCTACCTCTGTTAACAGACCCCTTTATTGCATCCACCCCTTTGCCTGCCTCTTTGATACCTCTCCAGACTAGTCTTGGGTCAGGGGCCCCTGCTTTACAAACAGACATGGCCATGGCAGGGGTTCTTTCACAGCCTGTTGGGCTGGTTGCCTTGGATGTTGCCCCTTCTTGGGTGGAGCAGGTGGAAGCAGTTGAAGGGGCTACTACTGATACCACGGTGTGTACTTCTCCTCCATCGGTTCCTCCTCCTCCAGTGCAGGTGTGGGCCCAGTTTCGACGTAAGCCTGTTTTTTTACAATCTCCTGCATCAGCACAGCATCACAATGCAGTTCGCCTTTTATTTACTGGTGGCCTGGATCCAGCCCCTGATAGGGGTTATGTGAGGAAGTTACTGCTCAAGGATTCCCTGCATTTGACCCCCAAATGAATTGTATGCCCTTCTGCATGCCCCTGCTGATGTTTTTTTTGACTTGAGTTTCCAGATGTCTGTATATCTTGATAGATTTTGGTCTCTTTATAGTACCCTGATGGACATGCCTCTATGGCTCCCTTTTAAAGCTATTTCCCAAACCAAATCTGCAATACGGACTGTTATGGTTACCCAACTGCTCCTTCTATCCTGACCCTATGTTTTTTTCTTTATCGTTAGTTCCTTTTCCATGTCCCCCTGGCTCCCACCTACACTCCTTGCTTAACCCCCCTTGACACCGTCATGGTGTTTTGCTTTCCACTCCCTAACTGTTGCAATCCTCCCCCCTGCAATCACTACATGCCCTTGTGGGCATGTACCATGTATCTCTCCTTACTCACCCCTCTAAGGCCCCTCCCCACCCCTCCCATTCCCCACCAAGCTTCTTCAATCAATACTTATGTTCAAGGATGCTTCAAATACACACTGTAATTACAGTTGCGTACGTTTAACCTGTACATACTGTACTGCAGTTGCTATACTTTTTAGCTGCATACTCTTCATGGTCTTAGCTTAATGGCTCTTTTTAATACTCTATTTTGTGTGTATTATACACCTCCTGTGTATAATTATTGCTGTATGTAAATACTATGTAAGTGTGAATTCATTTTGTATATATTGTTTACCCAATTATGATGTAACTGAGTATTCTTTTGTATGTATTGTTAATCTCTCCTTTCCAGGTCCATCTTGAAAATGAGCTTGCTCAATGATGTTCACCTGGTTAAATAAAGATTTTGATTGATTGACTGATTGATGGTTATGCTTAAAAATGAGGGGGTGAAAGTGCAGGATGTTCAATATTGGCTGTCCCAGAGATGCAACGTTCTGGGAGCTCCCGAACCTATTTTAGATCCTGAACTGTTATGGACAGGTCACTGGCAATCTTGGGTAAAGCTTTGGCACGCCAACTATGGCCTACAACACCTCCCTAGTGTCTTCTTCTTAGGGCAGGACAGGGCCAAGTGTTTTTACCCTAGGTAACCCAAGATCTGCTTTTGTTGTGGTTCTGACCAACATCTTAGTAATGCTAGTGACTCCATTTGATGCAACTTCTGTTTGTTTCAGGGGCACACTGTACCAATGCTTTCTAGTGCAACCTATGCAAGGGGTCTGGTCACTCCTACAGGAATTGTCCTTGAGCCAAGCATAATAATACTGAAGTAGATACCCAGGATGCCTTACTGTTGAAAGCTCACTTGGCCAAGCAACGACTACTCCACAAGGAGGTGGCAGCTGTCTTGGCGCATCGGGAATCTATCCCCATGTCCGGTGCTCTGGTCGATGTTCCTCCACATCCTGATCCTGTCCCCCTGGCATTGGCTCCTATTCCAGTTCCTCCTTGTTTGCCCTCTGATCCAGATTCCAAGCTTCTTCATCCACCCTTGCCTCGGCCAATGAAACTGATTCCTTTACAGAGCCCTGATGATGTTCTGATGCCCCCTACTGATATGATCACCCTCTGTTGTAAACATTCCCTTTGTTCCCATGTGGCTAGTCTCCAGCTTGTGATGTTGACTTCTGCAGACACTGCTATCCCATTTGTGAATAAGTATGTGGCCTTGGCCGAGGACTATTCGGATCGGATCTTGGCTCACATCAGAAGCTTCTTCTTCATAGTCGATGGTTATGCCATTTTCTTCGGATACAGAGGAGGAGCCTCCACAAATGTGTCCTAATGTAAAGCTTCAAAAGAAGCAAAAGATGGTGCCAAAGAAGGCGCTTCCTCAAGCTATGAACTGTGATTTAAATGGTTCTGTTTACTTTTTCTCTTATTTTATTTCATAATGGCCACACCCCTCCGTTTAGCTATGATTAATGTGAATAACATTAAGAATGTTGCTAGATGCACAGTGCTTTTTGCCCTCCTCCAGGATTTGGCCTTTGATGTTGTGCTACTTCACGAAACCCAGCTGACCTCCCCTGGTGACATGGCCCAAGCTCAACAAGGCTGGGTTTGGGGTCCATCCTTTTGGTCAATTGGCCTGGACCCTTGTGATGGGGTTGGCCTTTTGTTTAGGTCCCCAGACTTATCTCACACCTGTTTGGTGGACATCGACCTGGGCAGAGCCCTATTGTTGGATGCCCAATATAATAGTATCTTTTACTGGTTTATATCCGTTTATGCCCCACAAACAAAAAAAAACCTGGGTTGACCTTTTTACTAGAATAAGGCAGTACTTGCACACTTCCCGGCACATTATTTTTGGGGGTGATTTTAATTGCTATTTAGCTAAAAGTGATGGGGTGCCCATACTAACAAGATGTTTAATGATTCCCTTTTCCTGCAGACCATCTTTCATACTGCCGGTTTGGTGGATGCCTACCGGGCCCTTCACCCTTCGGGAGGGTTTACTTATTTTCGTTCAGGCTTGGCCACCTGGATTGATTATCTTTTTATTTCGGCTCATCTCCATACCTATCAGGTAGAGTTGATCCCAGTTGAGTCCTCAGATCACCTCCTGCTTGGTGGTACTTTTTTGGTCCCCCCATTTTCTCCACTGGGTCCCGACTATTAGTGCCTTAATGACACCATGTTGAAGGATGTTAAGGTCCAGAACAGGGTTACAGATCTCCTTCTAGCCCGCCAAACCCTGGCATGCATGAAGGACAGTCTGGTGGATTTGTGGACTGACACTACGCTTTCTGTTATGAAATTGTTGAAGTGTATTTCCCCCTCTACACATAGGATGGCATAGATTGATTATCCCTCCGTCTTCAGTTGGCAAAGGCCTTATCTCTGTCCCATATCGACCTAGGGGATTTTGGCCCATGGACTGCGTCCTTCAGGGCCTGTATGACTAGTCTCCAATATGACAGAAGTCATTCTCTTCTTAAGGAACACATGGCTGGTACCCAGGGTACGAGGGGTCTGGGAGACCAGTTTTCTGGTTGTAAGGAGCGGGCGCAATGCAGGCACATGACAAAGTTTCCAACATCCTGTAATATGTTTGTTATGGATGGACCTGGTATTGTGTCACAGGTTCACTCCCACTTGTTTTCTTTGTTTGGCACCCAGGCCCCAGTAGGGCCAGCAGCGATGATTTTGAGTTCGGTAGAGGTCCCCCTTCTATCCCAAGGGGATTGCAACCTCCTTACTAAGCCTATTTAGGCTGATGAAGTTGCACAGGCGATTGTTCGCCTGAAACCCTCAGTGGCTTTTGGGCCCGACGTTCCTACGTCTGGCTTTTACAAGCATTTTGTAAGCTTTCTTACAGTCATTCTTACAGATGTCTTTAATTGGCTTCTTTCTGACAGTACTGTCACCCGACCTTTCTGTGAGGCCATACAAGTTTTACTTTTTAAGATGGGGGATGCTTCCGATTTGAGTAACTGGCAGCCCCCAAGTATGCTGAATACTGATTTGAAACTGCTGATGTCTATTTTAACTGATGTTTGGCCTCAGTCTCTAAGTTGGTTATTTCTCCTACTCAGGCATGCTTTATCCCTTGCCGACACATTGTTGACAACACCATTGTGTTACGTGAGGTGTTTGCGATGGGGGAGTCCCATGGGGTTCTGGGCTATGTTTTAACACTTGATCAAGAAAAGGCATTTGATCATTTGTCCCATTCCTACCATTTTGAAGTACTGTACTTAGGCATGGATCTACAATGCCAGTTCGACAACTTTTTTGTAGACTGATATCACAGCGATGGATTTATGTCAACCGCAAGTTGCAGTCGACATAAATCCAGCAGGAGAACCAGGTACTTTTCTATCAGGGTCTTCACCTCCTGAACCCCTCATGCAGGGGGCACTGCCCCCCTGCAACCCCCAAACTTATGGATTATCAACTGCAAGTCGGAACTGATTCGGGAAGGGGTGCAGGACCAGGGGAAAGAGTGGCAGGGTCCCCAGAGGACTATTACAGTCAGCTGTCAATGTTGTTGGCATCGACGTATTCACTGTAATAGTTTCACTGAATGGAGGGCATACCCTTAGGCATTATGGTATTTCACAGTTTTTTTGTGACTGGCTTCTTAAGCTATATGGGGTGACATCTGTGCTGCTTCTTGTTAATGGCCAGTTGGGGAGATCTATCACTATTTTAACAGGGGTCCATCAGGGTTGTCCTCTTCTTTATACATATTGTATAGACCCAATAATACGTAAGATCCATTCACATGTGCAGATACCGGGTATCTTGGCCCCCAGTGGAGAAGATGCTATTAAGATCACTGCTTATGCGGATGATGTGACGCTCTGTTCGGGATGGTCCATCTGGCTGCATGGCCTTGGATTTATTCCAGTCTTTCACCCCTATCACTGGAGGTCATCTTAATGTTCATATGTGTCACTGTTCCCATTTAGGAATGGAAGCTGGGTCATTTACTGACATAGGTGGTATTCCTGTGACACCAGAACCCCTAAAGATTTTGGGCCAGATATTCAAAAGGGTTGCGCATGCTCAAGTCCTACATTGCGCCATTCTGCGATATTCAGCAGGAGGCAGTTGCGCCACTGAAAACAGGCTGAGCAACAGCGCAATGCAAATGAATGCATGCTCAACAGGAGGGGGAGGAACCATGCATAAACTGCACAGCCCGATATTCAGCCGGGCTCTGCAGAGTTGTGCAGGCGCAACCCCCAACCTAAGCCTGCAGGACCTTGAGCCAAAAAAAAAAGGCTTAAGTAGAGGGCCACCCACAGGTGAGCTGCTGTATTGCAGGGCGCAACACAGCAGCTGCCACCTGTGGCTTGCCCCCAACTCAGTCCCTGTGTCCCCCCAGCCCGATCGCGGGCATAGTGTACTCCCCCCCCACCAGCCCGATCGCGGGCATCAATGTGGCTCCCGTCTCCATCCTGGTGGTCCAGTGGACGTAATGCCCGTCGCGAGGCAGAATGTAAAATGAACCCCGAACATGTCCCTAGTGCCCGATCGCGGGCAGTAAAGTAAGTGCCCCCACCCGAACATCTCTCTGGTGGTCCAGTGGACCATAATGCCCGATCGTGGGCAGAATGTAAAGCTGACCCCAGACATGTCCCTAGTGCGATCGGGCAGTAAGCAAAAGTGCCCCCCACGGTATCTCCTAGTGGTCAGTGGACCGTAATGCCCGATCGCGGGTTACTGGCCCGTTTAGCACGGATGGTAGCCAGGGCAGGACCTCGGAGGCTCTCACTAACCCTCTTTACGCTTTCTGCTTCGGAGCATTGCCATTCTAGCACTTGAGGGCACATAGTCTATCCAGGTCTCCAGTCCTTCCTCCCCTTGAGGGGTGGGGAGGTGCCAGAAAGAAGATCCTCAACCCTTCTCGGTAAGAGTCAGGACTAATGGCAGGTGCAGAAATAGGAGTCTGCATTGGTTCAGCCACCATTACGGCACTGGAGCAGGAGAGAGGGTGTTGGGGGAGGAACACCCCAGGTGGCAAGAATAGTTTCTTCAAGTCCTCCACAGTTTCCCCTCTCCCAGCAACCATTCAGCAAATTTCTCCTCAAAAGTTTCCCAGATAGTGGTGGGGGCTGATTCCCCGGTCTTGCACCATGATGCATCACTACCAAGCAGTGAGGGCTCCTCCTGGAGGTAATGGTCTGTGGCACTTGGAGCTATCTATGGGATCCTTAAGCTCTACTAGGGCCAGGAAAGTGTGGGTGAGCAGATTAGCATGTCACCCACCACCACAGGGTTTTGTAAACCTTCCACCTTGAAAGTACTCCCCTGCACAGTGTCCTATTGATACCCAGGGGGATGTCCAGGATAAGCATAGCATTTTGGGGGTCGATCTCTCCCCAGTACACCACACTCCACCAGCCGGGTGCACAGCCATCGGGCAAGTATTTTTTCTAACAGTGGTTCAAATATGGCCACTAGAGGACACACAATCCCAGCGGTGAGCCTCCAAGATGTAACCCCTAGATGCTATCCCGGGGGCTACTACCCCTGCCTGATTTGCTTTTCACTAACAGGTTGAGGGGCCTTGGATCCAATGGGTGCCTCCACCCAGAGGTCAGGGTTTGCAATAGTTAAATCCACTTGGTCACAGCCCCTGGGACACTGCAACCCCCCTTTCTTCCCACTAGTGGCCCACACAATATATCAAATTACCTTCACAGTATACACTTACCCCAGGTCTGGTTCCGGCACTGGGACCTCCTGTGAATGAGATACAGTGCAACAATCACAGTACAGTGCTTTAACATAGACAAATACCTCAGGCAGTATAACTTTGCTGAAGCAGCTGCTCTGATTTAGGGGATATAACAAGGACAGGGAAATCAGGTTATTAGCTTATCACTCTAATAATCTACTCTATGGCTCTGTGCACAGGCCTATCCCTATCAGTTAGCTGTCCCTAAGTACCCAAGCCCTAGTGGCTAGTCCAAACCGTGGCAGCTGGTAGGGGCCCTTTCACACAGAGAAAAGGAGAATTAAACAGTCAGCAGTACAGTAATTCCATTTTGGATTAATGTGGCAATTCAGCAGGAGCAACCCTGAATTAATTACTCCACGACCTCCAAATAAGATAGGGTCCTTCAATGTCAGCAGGGCTCACTTGAGGTACACAAACCTCTTCACACATCCATATAAAAGAAAGTACTATACCAGGCAGGCTGCATCTGTATCGATCACATAATTACTGCACAATACCAGGGAGAACACAGCAGATTCAGTTCCTGACAGACCGGTGCAATTTTCAGCAATTCTTCCAGTCTTCTCAGGGGTGAGCCTGGTTTCTACTCTTCAGAGATCCTTTGATTCTTTTCTGGGACGGATTCAGTCCTAACAAGCTGTTACACAAGCTGCAGACCGAACTCTGGGCCTTACACACGTTTTTGACTAAAACTGCACACTGAAACTAGATAGGCTCCTTCCTTCTTCACTGCCAAAGCTCAACTGAACTCCAACCGACAAAACGGGCACTTCCTTTGAGTTCCTCCCAGTTCTTGACTGGATTGGCTGTCACTCACAATAGACTGCTGCTGTTGGTCCAAAGGCACTGAAGTCTAAACTACATCTCCCAGAGTCACTGCCCATACAATCTCTTGTGGCTGGCTCAGATTATGAGTCCAAGTTCTGATTCGTCAAGGCACCATTTTAGAGCTAGCTTACCCCACACTGATTGGTCCAGTTCAGCAGTTCAAAACTAGAATGGGAACTAGCAGACACAGTTCTGACTGCAAAGAAAGCAGGTTAGACAAACTGTAATTTCATTATTACTCTAAATAATTTCTGGTAAACAGTTACATCTTTCAGATAGGTTCCTTTGCTCTCCTAGTGACTTCAAAATTAAGTGGAATTGGCAGCAGCTGGGTGGTACTCAGAGAAGCACACAGTCCCCCATACAAACTAATTATGTCTGCAAGCAGACAGCTCTTCCAAGAGACAGTACCAGAGGCTCTAAAAAACACTCCACTGATAAATGGCTTAAATGCCAAACACCAGTCAGGCTTGGAGCATTCAAGCAAGCTCCTGGAAGTCTTTTGGGAACCCCCATTTTGCAGGGGGTTGGAGCATGTGCCCACACACGCGATGTCTGGTATGTGCACCCCAGCAATGGGGTCGGGGTGAAAAATGGAGTAAAAATCCCTGGCTGGGGATAACGCTGACCCTCTGCAGGCTCCACACCCAGCGACCAGGCAGCAAAAGGAGCACTGTACAAGTAAGTCCCAGCAATACCAGGTGATGGGGCTGGAGGGTTGGTCAGAGGGGATAGCCAGGGCGCAAGCGCGACAAACACAATATATGAAAAAAAAATCCTAACCGCAAGCTCCCGATATTTTGCTGTTGGGCCAGCACTTGCACATGCACGTAGTCGCACCTTTGATGTTCCCGACCACGTTGCGGTCAAAATCGGGGAGTGTGTTGGCAGTTCCAGTGCCCCTCCTGATCTAAATGGGGGTCAGAGACCTTAGTGAGGCTAATAAGAAACCGTGGGACAAAAGGAACAGGGTTTGGATTGGGGCACACAGCAAGGGTTATGAATATGTAATTAAGCCCTCATTAATATTCATGAGATGATGCCTGCTTCCTGGGGCATTGTATTACGGTGGCAGTGACAGCAAAAGTACTGAACATAAAGATGTAAGTGTGGGCTCATTTGAAAGGGCACAAATGGGGCTACAATACAATGTGGTTATTATAAAACTAAAATCCTTGCATTGGCTGCACTGGGAGTCTGAACATTGTGGGACTGTCTGAACTGCCATGGAAGTGAATGGGAGCAGACATGTTTGTTGACACTATGACCACAAACAGCAGCCAATCATTTATTTAGGTGCCTAAAACTTTGACAGAGGGACTCCTGGGTAAAGGTGGGGACTAATTCAGGTGTCTAAACCATGCCCCAAATAAGCCTTCAGTAAATATTGATCTCTATGGTTATGGACAATTGACAGGCTCAACCAGTCAATCAGAACCTTGTATCCTCAAGTGAAACCCACTGGACCTTCTGGGTTTCTCCAGTCTTTTCTCCCGGGCTCTTGTGGAGTGCGGTGCCTCCTGTGAAAGGGGAGTTGGACTGGAGAGGCCTTTCTCAGCCTCAGGTCTCTAGCAGAGATTGTTCTTTTCCAGAAAAAGATCAGCAGGGGAAAAAGAGCAAGAACTTTACTGATACCTTGATTCCCCAGGTACTGTGAGCTGGTTAATTATTCTGGAGATAAGTGATGCAGAAACCCTGCACTGGTGGACTGAATTGTACTGAGAGGATTGTGCTGTTCTATTTGAGGGCCACAGTTGCTTCTAAGAGTTTGTTTTTACCTGTGTGGGGCTGCAATTGTGATTTTGAAGAGGCAAAGCGTCTCTGGAGTCGGAGTATTAGCCAGGTGCTGTTCATTTCCTGAGTGAACTGGTTGAAGTGGCTTAGAGCTGTGTCCCAGCTGCAGCTGAAGAAAAGATTGTGAACATTTTCTAACTGGAAAGTGCAGACTGGTGTGCATGGGTCGGCTGTGTTTGAATCCCCCTGTTGTTTGCACCTGTGCTTCGAGGATCTAGGGCTAGCACCCACTGTTAACTGGCACTGGACTTTGCTTGAGCAACTGCCTGGATTTCTGTGGTTTTAACTCAGTGCAGGGACTGCAGAGGACCCCACCATTTGGGAGTTCTCACCCAAAGCCAGGAGGGAATCGGCTGACACCTTCCAAGTGGGGCTCACCATCTCAGGTCACTGACACATGCTGGGGCACCTATGATCCTTAGTGGGGAGCTGGGCTGTGGAGCCACTCCTGGGTCTGGGCCTTCTGGGGCTGGTGTGGTCCTACCACAGAGCTCTGCACCAGGCCAGAAGTGGCTGAAGGTGAAAAGCTACCAGACTTCCAATCAAGGGGAGAAGTTGCAAGATTCCATCTGTCCATTGCTGCACGAGCTCACAATCCAGGACATCTTGAGGCATTCATCCCAGGAGTGGTTGAGTTCTGCAAAACCGTGAGTACCCGGGACCTGGTTCCCAGAAATCAAGCAAGGGAATGTAAAAGGTATTTAACTGCTTCCTCAAATAATTCTTCTTCTTTACTAGGGCCCCAACAGCCGGCCAACCTGTAGCAATGAACAGGCCTGCACCTTGTGGGTGCCCCTAAGGACTGTCATGGTAGACACTGGTACTAGTGGGGGTTGGCCTTCGGGCCCAAACAGTTATTGTTGCTTGTTCTCATTAACCATCTTTTTATTCACAGCCATCCTTTATCCCGGTATCCCTTCCCTAGTCCTTACCCCTTAAAAAGCTGTAATTTACCATTTGAAACTGTGTGTGCAGGAATTCTCCGAGTCTGTCAGATCATTACTGTTCATGGTTTATGATGTTATTGAACTGTTGGGTATCCAGTGTATGGGGTGGTTGGTAGGGGAGGTTGGTAGGGGAGGTGGGTAGGTGCAGCATCCAAGGGGGCTGTGCCAGCCAATCACCTGACCCACTTCTAACTTTCTCTGGGTGGAGGCACCGCGTTATTTGTATTATCTCTGGGATAGAATCCCTGATCACCACCGTAATGGGACCCAGGCCTCTTAAGCTGTTAGAGGGTCAACAGGCAATGGTAGCAGCCCATGGGCACATGGCACCTGGGCTGCAGCAGTATCTATGCTTCTCTGTTAGCCACCTCCGTGAGAGAACCATAGTTGTCTCTTCCTCTTCTTACTCTTGCTTGTTTCCTTCAAGCAGCTCATCGATGCTTTAGCTGTTCTCTCCTGTATCCTTCTCAGTTGTTCCTCCACTCCCCCCCTTCAAGTGTTTACTGAGGCAGTTTCCTGTTTCTCTAAAATCTGCTCTTCTGAAATTCAGTACTCTAGTCCTACTATGATTTTCCACTTGCCGTGTAACCCCCCTGCAAATGGGGGTTCCCGAAAGACTTCCAGGAGCTTGCTTGAATGCTCCGAGCCTGAATGGTGTTTGGCGTTTAAGCCATTTATCTGTGAGTGTTTTTAGAGCCTCTGGTACTGTCTCTTTAACAGCTGTCTGCTTGCAGACATAATTCGTTTATATGGGGGGAACTGTGTCTTTCTCTGCTTGAGTCCCACTCGAGCTGCTGCCAATTCACTCCATTTTTACAGTCACTAGGAGTGCAAAGGGAACCTACCTGAAAGATGTAACTGTTTGCCAGAAATCATTTAGAGTAATAATGAAAATACAGTTTTTCTAACCTGCTTTTCTTTGCAATCAGAGCTGTGTTTGCCTAGTTCCCCATTCTAGTTTTGAACTGCTGAACTGGGCCAATCAGTGTGGGTTAAGGGAGCTCTAAAATGGTGCCTGTGGATGAATCAGAACTTGGACTCATAATCTGAGCCAGCCACAAGAGGATTGTATGGGCAGTGACTCTGGGAAATGTAGTTTGGACTTTGGGCTTTTTGCACCAACAGGGGCTATTGTGAGGACAGCCAATCCAGCCAAGAACTGGGAGGAACTCAAAGGAAGTGCCGGTTTTGTCTACTGGAGTTTCAGTTTAGCTCTGGTAGTGAAGAGGAAGGCCCTGTGCTCCTTCAGTGCGCAGTTTTAGTCGGAGAGCTGTAAGGCTCCCAAGTTTCGGTCTGCAGCTTGTGAAACATACATAGAAACATAGACTTTGACGGCAGATAAGGACCCGCTGACCCATCTAGTCCGCCCATTTCCCTACCTACAGGATAGCCACTAGATCCTAGTTAACCAACAGCCTTTATCTTCCTGCCCCCACAAGAATTGCCTTGTGTCTGTCCCATGCATTCTTGAATTCTCCCACAGTTTTAGACCCCACAACTTCCTCAGGAAGGCTGTTCCATGCATCCACTACCCTCTCTGTAAAATAATACTTCTCACATTGCCCCTGAACTGCCCTCCTTCTATCTTTTAAATTGTGTCCCCTTGTTCTTGCAAGTCTCTTTTTCTGAAGATGCTACCCTCTTGGACTTTGTTGATTCCTTGAGGTACTTGAAAGTTTCTATCATGTCCCCCCTCTCCCTTCTTTCCTCAAGGGTATACATATTAAGCTCCTTTAGTCTCTCCTCATACGACTTCTCTTGCAGACCCTGCACCATTTCAGTTGCCCTCCTCTGGACTGCCTCTATCCTGTCTATGTCCTTGTGGAAATGGGGTCTCCAGAACTGGACACAGTATTCCAGATGGGGTCTCACCAACTGTCTGTACAGAGGGATAACAACTTCCTGTTTCCTGCAGCTGATGCCTCTCCCTATACATCCCAGTATACCCCCGGCCCTCCCTACTGCCTTCTCACATTGCTTGCTAACCTTAAGGTCATCTGATATGATTACCCCCAGGTCCCTTTCCTGTTTTGTTGTTGTTACTACCTCCCCACCATTGTGTATTCTTCCCTGGGTTCTTGTTTCCAGGTGCATTATTTGCACTTTTTGCATTGAATCCCTAGCTGCCATCATCTGACCATTCCTCCAACCTTGCCAAGTCCCTTTTCATCCTTTCCACGCCTCCTTGTGTATCAACCCTGTTGCAGATCTTTGTGTCATCTGCAAAAGGCATACTTTTCCTTCCAGTCCCTCTGCAATGTCACTGATGAAGACATTAAAAGTACTGGACCCAATACTGAACCCTCGGTGCCCACTAGTAACCACCCTTTCTTCAAGTGGACTCCATTTACAATTACCTTCTGTGTCCTGTTGTCCAGCCAATGTTTTCCAGGCTACCACCCTGGGACCACTCCCAGGCTGGTTAATTTGACTATCAATCTTTTGTGTGGGACTGTGTCAAATGCCTTGCTAAAGTCTAGGTAGGCCATGTCCACAGCCCCTCCTGGTCTACTACTTTGGTCACCCAGTCAAAGAAATCTATTAGATTAGAGTCTGACATGACCTTCCCGCTGTGAACCCATGCTGCCTTGGATCCTGTGCTCCACTGACCTCTAGGTACTCAACTATTCTTTCCTTCAGAAGTGACTCCATCACTTTCCCTACCACAGAGGTCAGACTGACAGGTCTGTAGTTTCCTGCCTCTGTCTTGGTCCCACTTTTGTGAAGGGGAATCACATCCGCCTTCCTCCAGTCCTCGGTACCACACCATCCTCCCATGATTTATTAAAAGAGTAGCCAGTGGTTTCACTAGTTTCTTCCTTAATTCTTTTAGAATTCTGGGGTGAATTCCATCAGGACCCATTGCTTTGTCCACCTTCAGTTTTAGGAGTTCTTGCAGAACCCTTTCTTCTGTGAAAGAACTGGGATCGAGCCCCATCAAAGGTGCTTCTATTGTGGATTAGGCACTTCCCCTCCTCTTTTATGAATACTGAGCAGAAATATTCGTTCAGTATTCCTCTTTTCACTGTCCCCCTCTGCCCACCACGCGTTCATTCTATTCAGCCTCACTATCCCTCCCTTTGTCTTTCTCGCTCGCTGATGTACCTATAAGGTTTTATCCCCTTCTTAACTTTGAGTTGGCTATCTTTTCCTCAGTTTGGGCCTTTCCTATTCTGACTTCCCTCCCTGCTTCTTTCTGCCTTAACTGGTACAGCTCTCTGTCCTGCTCCTTCTGTGTTTCCTTATACTTCGGAATGCCTATTTTTCTTCCTGACTTTCACAGCCACCTCTTTGAGAACCATAGTGCTTTTCTTTCGCTTTTGATTTGTTTATTTGTTTTCACTACAAAGGCTTGTTGCGCCTGTGATGGCAGTTTGATAATTCCCCATTGTTGCTCCACACTCCTTCTAGCCTGTTTGCTAGTGCTTTTCTGAGGCACTCTCCTATCTTGCCAAAGTCAGCCTCCCTCCTAAAGTCCAGTACCTCACTTTGTATGGCTTGACTTGTAGCTGAGTTTAACGTGAACCACACTGTTTGATGGTCACTTGTCCCAGATGGCAAACCTACTTCTAGATCTGAGATCCTCTCACTGCCCCTGTTTGAGAGTATGAGGTCTAAGATTGCTCCCTCACGAGTGGGTTCCGAAACTAGCTGTCTAATGCCTGCCACCTGTAGGGCGTCAAGAATGGCCCTGCTCTTGGATGTGGCTGCAGCAAATGTGCTCCAGTTAACATCTGGCATATTCAGGTCTCCCATCAACAGTATCTCCCCTTTCTCTGCCATTCTAAGAATGCCTTCCATCATATCCTTGTCCATTCCTTCCCCCTGACATGGGGGTCTGTACACAACCCCTGTGCAGATTGTGGTGCCCTTTCCAGTCTCCAAGGTGACCCACAGTGCCTCCTCTCCTCCCTGTTTACTCTTTTGTTCAGTTGCTTTTATCCCTTCCTTTACATAGAGAGCTACTCCTCCCCCCTCTTCTCCCCTGCCTGTCTCTCCTGTAGGTTATGTACCCTGGTATGTTAACATCCCAGTCATGGTTCTCTGTGTACCATGTTTCTGTGACTGCTATGATGTCAGACATCCCTCTTCCATTAAGGCCACCAGCTCAGGAGCTTGTTGCCCAGACTACAGGCATTGGTACTCATTACCCTCCATTTCCTGATGGCCTTACCCCTTTGCCCCATCCCTGTCCTTCTTGCCTTTGTCACTTTCTCCATTTACCCCTGCCCTTCTCCCTATCGACACCTCCATGTTGGTGTTTGCCACACTTACTACCGTGATTGTTTGGGGGCTAGGATTTTTCTGCTCCTTTCCAGTGCCTCCCCCCTTGGCTAGTTTAAAAGCTTGCCAATGAAGCATTTAAACCTATCACCTAGGATCCTGGTTCCCTCCGGACAGATGCAACCCATCATGCCAGTATAGGCTTGCATCACTCCAGGTGGTCCCCAGTCCCCAATGAAGCCAAATCCCTGAGCTCCACACCAGTTTTCAACCACTGATTGAATCCCATGAGTACGGACACCCTAGCCTCTCCTATGCCATAGATGGGTAGCACCTCCGAGAAAGGTTACCGTGTGTGCTACTTGACTAAGACCCCTCCCCAATTCCACAAACTCTTCCTGCACTTCTCTAAACCCTTTCTTAGCCAGGTCATTTGTCCCTAAGTGGACAATGACATCCAGCTCCCTCCCCTGTGCAGCTGCTCCGGCAATCCTGAGGATTCGCTCCCTGTCCCTCCAAGCCATGGCGCCAGGCAGGCACCTTACCTCCCTCTCCCCTTCCTTGCCCAGTTCTACCTTCCTAACAGTGGAGTCCCCCATCAGGAGTTGTTTCCTTCCCCTGCAGGGTCCCCTGCCACCCTCCTGTGGGTCTCCTTTGTGGAGGTTCCCAGCATCCTCCTTGGTCTCCACTGTAGGTGCCTCCATGAAGGACCACACTTTGCCAGAATGGCATAGAATTGTGGAGAGGTACAACTGGAGGGATGTGCCTCTGTTCCACCACCTCACCCTCCCTGAGCCCACTGTGGTCCAACCGCCTCTTTCTTGGCAACCTCTGAGGCAACGGCAGTGGCACTGGTGGTCCCTGGATGGAAGAGGAGGTCCCACAAATCCTGGCCAACTCAGCCTGGAGATGAGCAACCTCCTCCCTCAGTCCAGAGGGTGCCTGCAGATGGGACAACACCGCATCCTCCAGAATATTTCCCGAAGACTGCTGCTCCACAGCCACTGCACTGCACCACTCCAATCATGTCTTATTTCTGACCCCTTAACTGTTTGCAATCCTTACTCTTTCGTCTGTTTTTTTTCTCTCTCTCTTCTTACTTTCTGCCTGTGTGCCCTTTAAGCTCCTGATTGTCCTGTTCTGAGACAAGAATATCCTATATTTCTCAGTAGACCACTTGCTTGTTCAGAGGCAGACCTCCAGCAGCTAGAGGGGGCCGGAGAGCTACTCTTGCCCTTCTAGGATGGTGGGTCCTTGGTGGGTCTGTGATCACTCACTTTATGCCCCTAAACAGGAAGTTCCTTTTGTCAGTCAAATCCTGTGCCTATAAAAATAGAACTAGCTTTGGGTGGAGGGCAATATAGTCCCAGCAGAAAAGTTCAGTCACACAGCAGTCCTTTCTCTTGGTGTCTTCTGCCAAGCTATTAGCAGAATCTTTCTAAGGCAGTCTTTAAATGTAGCTTCCTTCTAGCTAAGCCACTCCCCCTACTTACCAGATCTTTCTACAAGTAATTTAAACCTCACAGCAGTTAAGTCCTTTCAGTCACCTGAGATTTACACCTAGATGACTTTTCAGTTACCCATTCAGTTCAGTTAACCCAAACACACACTTTTTTTTGTTTTTGTTTTGTATGTTAGTTTTTTACCCTAAATTAAAGGTCCAAAATACAAAAGTTCTTCTACTTTAGTCCCAGCAGAGAAGTCCAGTCACACAGCAGTCCTTTCTCTTGGTGTCTTCTGCCAAGCTATTAGCAAGTGCTTGTTTGGACTGAATCTGTACAAGTGCTTGTTTGGACTGAATCTGACCTGTGAAGAGAATCAAGGAGATCTGAAAGTAGAAACCAGGCTCACCCTGTAGAAGACTGGAGAAATTGCTGAATCGCTGCAGTCTGTCAGGAACTGAATCTGCTGTGTGTTCTCCGGTACTGTGCAGTAATCGCGATCAGGATAGAGAAGCAGCCTGCCTGGTATAGTACTTTCTTTTTCCATATAAATGTGTTAGTGCTAGTGGGGAATCCATTTCAAATCCCTGTACAGTGAATTGAGGTGCATGAAGCTGCAAGTAAACCTAGCTTAATCCAGACTACATCCATTTGCTCTGAACTGCCTTGGGGTCCAGTCACAAGGACCTTGTCCACATGGTCTGCTCTGCCTGGCAATCCAGGACAATCTGCCTTCCATTCAGTTTCAGCATTGAATTTGTGAATACAAATCAGGGTAGCTCCCTGCCATCATCTAATTGCAAGTGTTCCATCTGATTACTTTTCCTTTCTTTCTCCACGAACTGAGCCTGCTGGCTCCGGATTTCAATTTGGGTATTGTGCATGCATTTTCCATCTTCAGGGCCCCAACCAGCTGCACCAAATAGGCTAGCCTCTTATTGCCTGGGTACCCAGTAAGAGTGACATTAGGGACATTTGGGATTCTGAACTATGTGCACAGTACTGTGATTATTAATGTGTTTAAACTAATTAACCTGATTTCCCCCTGTTCTTGTTATAGCCCCCTAAATAAATCAGATCTGTATGTTTCAGCAAAGTTACACTGCCTGAGGTGTTCGTCTATGTTAAAGTATTGTACTGTGGTTTTTGCACTGTATCAACTTATTTTACAGGGAGTCCCAGGAGTCACACTGCTCAAACCAGTCTTGGGGGTAAGTGTATATTGTGAAGGTAATTCTGATATATTGTGTGGGCCACTAGTGGGAAGAAAGGGGGTTCGCAGTGTCCCAGAGGGCTGTGACCAAGTTAGTTTACTATTGCAAACCCTGACCTCTGGGTGGAGAGCATACATATCGGATCCAGACCCCTCAACCTGTTAGTGGAAAATCAGGCAGGGTAGTAGCCTTTGGGATAGCGCCATCTAGGAGTTACACCCAATCTGTATGCCATACCCACTGTACAGAGATTGCTTGTCGCTGGGAGCTACACACTGTGCCATCCGCAATGCTGTCCCTGTTTGTATAGCGCCAGGTCCAGCATTGTCCCGTCTCTAGTGGGTTCTATAACCAGCTGCCTAAAAAATTACCCTTGTGGAAGTCTAGGTTGGGCTCTGCTTCTGGATGTAACTGTTGACAGAATGCTGCCGTCTATGTTCGCCAGATTAAGCCCCCCCCCATAATCAATACTTCTCCTTTGCTTGCCAGGTAATTGAAGGAATAGCCAGCCATACCTGGTATACAGCAGTATGCTGTTGAGTCCAGAACCTGTCCAGGTTTGACTTTGCGGAGCTGCCCTGGTGTGGATTGTCTGCTGTGGGGGAACATCCTGCTAGTGCCACAGGTCTATAATACCTATAAGGAGGTTCAGCTTACGATTTACTTCTCTACTCAGTTCTGCATTCAATTCAGTTCCCAGTGCAGTGTCCAGCTTCCATGAAGTACTGCTGTGGTTGACAGTGGAGACGGGATCTCCCAGCAAGCTGTCCATTATTTCAGCTACTGAAAACTGTTTGATTGAGCGACATGTAAGCAGCAGCTAAGGACACATCTTTGGTCTGGACAGGTGGCAGTATTGGGGTCACGTGTGCAGTACTGCTAGGATTCGTTTTGAATTTACTTTTTGACCTTAAATATTGACATTGTCCTTTTTTTACAGTATTCCAGTGTATAAATGACACTGAAAAAAATCGAAAAATATCATTAAAAGGGGATAATTTAATGCACTCCTCACATTTTTCCTCGATAAAAATCAGAACAAAGGGCAAAAAATAAGCATCATTTTTTTCAGTCGAAAATGAAAGAAAATAAAAATCTAATCCTGGCAAGTCCTATATATAAACCTCCCCATTTCCTTCCTGTCCTATCCTTTCAAAACATGATGTAACCCAGGATGGCCACATCCCAGCTGTAGTTGTTGGTACATCCTGATCTCTTTATGGCGACCAGATCCAGGTGCACCTCTGCAATGGTGGTACCAAGGTCGAGAATTTTTATTTCTAGGTGCCTTGTGTTATACACATGGCTCTCAACTCCTTTTGTCCCTACCTGCCTCTGATTTGCCCTCCTTCCCTAATTCATCCTTCACCCTTCCCTTGTCCCTGGTACTGTTCTCCCCTTTTTTAATCTCCCTCCGTTCACTCTTTATTTATTTTTTTAGTCTTTGATAACCTGGTAAGGCCCACTAGGCACAAGTGCCTGTTTTCAGGAGCAACCTGGGAGTACTAGGCGGTTAAGTGACTTGCTCAGAGTCACACGGTATGCAAGTGGAGGTTGTGAGAATCAAACTCGTGTCAAGTCTGCTGGATGTACCAAGCTCGTTCACACCTCATTCCACTAATCTCTAGGCTATACAGCCAGCCCTTCTTCTCTCAGTCTTAGAACCACCTCCTGACCCTTAACCCCCCCATCCCTAAGCCCCTGTACCTCAGGGGAATTTATTTTCCTAGGCTTCTTCTCTCTCATAGTATATTTTCTTGGGGGGGGGAGGCATTCACTGCCTCCCTCTTTATTTCTGTTTTCCCACTTGGCTAGTCCAAATGCCCATCAAATTAGTTTTAAGGGCCGGCCTAGTGGCATAGAGGGCTGAGGCGCTGGCGCCTGACCTTCAACCACGCCGGTGACCCGGGTTCGGGAACAGACTCTGGAAGCCGTGGGTCGACAGGGAGAGGATAGGATCGAGCGTCCAGAGGGACTGCTCTCCTATCCTGGGGTGGGTTTGGGGAACGCATCGCTCGGCAGCGGTCCCCAGTGAAGACTGGAGGCACAATGTGAGCGACGCAGAGAAGGGGACCTAGAAGAGTGAAAATGCCGCCTGGTGGCCGCCGGATGATGGCTCTCCATCCCTTAATGCCTCCGATGCCTTTGGCAAGCCTCTTTCCTCAGCAGCATCCCCTGGGCCTATCGAGTGAGTGTGCTGGAACTCCTCCTCCCAGTGCGTCTCCCTCAGAGGAGGGGGACCCACCTGGTGAAGGTTCACGTCCGAGATATCCTGGGGATGGCTGTGATGTGAGGATCGGAGAGCACAGGCAGGGCTAGCAGTGATTGAAGAAGGAATTGTCGGAGCCCAAGGAATGGGGTCACGGGTGAGTGGAGGAGGGAAAAAAGTCATTTAAAACCTTCCACCCAGGACTACCATTCCTCCTGGATGGATGGAAGCCATCTCCATTGTACAGGCCTCTATCCCCGATGTATCACTCCAGTCCCCAGTGTGACAAACCCCTCCTCCCACATGCCTTCAGCCAGTCAGTGAAGATCCTAGTACATCCCTTTGACTGAGTAGTGTTCTTATTAAAATGTGTTGTACCTCTCACCTCTTAAAATGAATATAAGTATATTCGTTCACAAAAGAAAAAAAAGACCTGGAGTGCGATGTTCCCTATCCTCCCTGGCATATACATGATTGCATCTCAGTGAAAGTCACTGTGTATTTTCAACATTAATCCCACTCCCCCTGAAAGCAATAAAAATAGGCATTTTAATACCCATCTAAAGCAGTTTCATTCACAATTGTGGTGTGCTGTAAGTCACAATGTTAGCTTAATTTCCAAGAACATTTGTGGCAGCTCAGTTAAGGCCTGCACACTCTTGACTTCCTGGTTCGGAAATTTCAGTTGGAATACAATATCTAAGTACAGTAGCTAAAAGACTTTTGCATTGTTGGGATTCTTGTGCCACTCACATGGATGGATTTTTTTCTGTGACAGTTGCTTCCAAGGCAGCACTTTACTGTTGTACTTAATCATTCTCACATTTAACCCTAGGCTGCCAACA
This sequence comes from Neoceratodus forsteri, assembly GCA_016271365.2. NCBI lineage: Eukaryota > Metazoa > Chordata > Ceratodontiformes > Ceratodontidae > Neoceratodus > Neoceratodus forsteri. The sequence goes on from CM057452.1 coordinate 123,759,355, forward strand.
GAATTAGAACATATAGAATTCTGGACAGATATATTAATCAATCAAAATCTTTTATTTTGTAGGGCGAACATCACTGAGACAAAGTCATTTACAAGATGGACCTGGGGCAAAACAATTGCCAACTGGGTTAAGACATAACAGGTTGAGTGAACGTACATAACAATTACATAGTAATAACAACAATATCATTCCATGGCACAGCAAGGGTTGAGTCCCTTTTCCAATATATTTACTATTCCAGCTCCATGTCACCATGGATCATCTCTCTAGCAAAATTCTGACAAAAAAAACAACTTGAGGGGATCTTTCCTGGATTTAAACTGAAGTCTCTTGTTTACCAGCCTGCAGACCTTTCCATTATGGCACCAAACTGGTACAGCAGTGAAGCTCAGCTCTTTAGTTGTAGAGGTTAAACGCCTGTCTTAGAGGCAGCTCTACCCATAATGTCTGCCTCCAGGGCAGTGCTGCCTCCTGGAGGCAACTTTCATTGAATGACCCTGTCCCTTGTGTGCCACTTAAGGTAAGTCAGAGTAATAGCTGGGTCCAGCAAACCACTGCTTGTCACCATTAACATTCCCAACTCATCTTTCTGGAGTACGAAAGTGTTTTCAGCTTGCATGATGTGAGTTAGGATCGGTTCAGACTTCATGCCTGAAGTGAAAGTCATATCTGTTATCTGTTTAAGCAAGTCGTCAGCGTTGATTTGAATGGCTTTATTTATTTTGGCAGTACTTGTAACCAACATCATTGTCAGAGTTTGGGAAGGGTATCCCCATCTCCCAGGAAACCGCATGACTGATGAGTTTGCAACAGTCTTCTGTTAGTGGTGTCATCAGCCCTCACCCTGTTTTTTCATTGTCTGGCAATCCCTGCAGTAAGTCACAGCTCAAGTAGTCACTATGACTGTTCGTGAACAACAGGACTACAGACTGCAGCGCGGGAAAAAAAATTATTTTCAACAAACATTGAATTTTGCAGTTGTGTAGTCAGATAAAATGCACTTTTCTCCATATACAGTGTTCCTCCCTTGCTGTTGCCATCAGGGATATACCTTGGTCAGGCTCATTCACCATCATACAGACAACAGGAAAAATCAGATGGCTTAGCAGATTGGTCACGGGTTAAGGAGCCTTTCACCTCTAGGTCATTAGTTCAAATCCAGCACAGGTTAGTAGTGGCTGAAAGCCATTATGACTGGAGGATTGTTCAGAAGCCTATGTAAAATGAGTTGTGGAGGTCTTAGTCCAGTTTCCAGTGGGCAAGTGTCATTCATCACAAAACCACCAACTCAGCTGGAACTGTTTGGCACCCTTTTTGGCAGTCTACATGAGATGCTAAGGATTGAATGGGCATCAGAGTCTGAACTAGCCTCTCATCTACTTGGTGGTCCCGCCATGCAGGGTTGAGGCACACTGGCCGGGCAGTATGGGGAAGCCTGCACCGTGCTCATCCATGCTGTACTTGTCATGTGGATAGGCACAGGGCTGCAGGTCCCAGTGCTGTCAGTGCAGCACCTTACATGAGCACTAAATTCACACATGGGGGGGTGATATGTTACAGAAAACAGACAGTAGGGATTTTTCTCTCCTTTACCTTCCTTCTTCCTCTGGAATGAGCAGTGTCCTACAGCCTAGACTGAACAGCATGCTGCTGCGGAACCAGCAAGGCCTATCGCAGAGGTCACTGGAACCCACTACCTGCCCTCTCTGGCCATGCACTGCCTTCTGTCAGCTGCCTACAGTCTGGCCTACCTCCTGAGGACCTGATATGGTCACTGAGGTCCACGCCCGACTCCGTTCCTCTGCATGGCAGCACAAGGTGCCGCCACTGAGCCAGCGGGGCAGCCTTATAAAATACATTTTCCAGTAACATCAGTCACTTCACCATGTCTCTGTGGTGCGGTGAAGTGCCAGGAAGTGGGCTGCCCAGTTCCGTAGTGCAGTGGTAGGGGTGCAGCTTGCTATGCCAGTGACTCCGATTTACTTTCTAGAGGAAGAGGAAAGTTTCTGAGGAAGAGGAGAAGACAGTGTCCTAGTGGATACTGTCTTCCCTCAGAGGATGGGGGAGGAGAGTGTCCCAAGGAGGCGGAGAGCATCCTAGTGGATGTTCTCTGCCTCCTCCTGCAGGTGGGAGGGAACGTCCTCACTGCACTTTATGTTCTTCCTGGTGGTTCCAGGAGAATTCAGGTGGGGACACAAGGCTGTAGGCCCACCATACCTACTAAGCCCTTTCCTCACAAATCAGGGACCAGGCAAAAAAAGTCAAAGACCCCAAAATGAAAGTGATTTTTCCAGTCTCCAGGAAAGTTTTCTAAAATGTAATAGTCTGTCATGATTGAGGTTAATGTATATTTCTTTATTTTCTGCATTCCTCTCTCTCTCTAGTTGTTTATTGTGGATGCTATTTGCATGAAAACAGGCTCTTTGTCCCCCAGTCTTTATCTGCTCCTAATGCCTTTTCCTTCACTGGAGTCCTAATTTTCTGTGACTTCTAGTGTTAACATTGCAGTGGGGCTTGGCAGGGCTCAGTCCCTCCCTCCAGCTCTGAAGTGAGCCCTGGTAGCTCACATATCAATGCCATTGACTTACAGTTGCAAGGGGGAGGGGCTCAATTTAAAGATAAAGCCCTTACGGGCCCCCGCAGCTCTCAAAGCTCATACAGTTCAATTTCCAACACTGGTGACATCACCATCTGTTGCTGTGGAAACTGCTATGATTCTAATCAATCAAGCAGTCAGTCAGTCTTTACTTAACCAGGCGAGACATCTTTGAGCAAGCTCATTTACAAGATGGTCCTGGAAGGACAAAGGAAAAGTTACATTGATCAACAAAATAAGACAGAAAAATACAAATGAAATACATTGGGGAACATATATGCTGTACATGGCTATACACATGAGGAGTTACACATATGGATACATATAAGAATTTCATAAAAATCAATAGGGCCTAGATATTCAAAAGGGTCGTGAATGACGCCTTGCGCAACCCACTGATGTGTCCCGGCGTGATATTCAAAAGGGAAAAGTGTGCGGCACAAATCCCAATGCGCCAGAGCGCATCAGTAGTGTATGCAGGCACAGGTAGGGGGCGTGCCCATGCATACCTGCACAGCCCAATATTCAGCCCGGGATGTTCAGAGCCATGCATGTACAACCTCTACCTACGCCAGCACAAAGTTGATCCAAAAAGGAGCAATGGATGACCCACAGGTGAGCTGCTGCATTGCAGGATGCAACACAGCAGCTGCCACCTGTGGGTAACCGAGCTCCGGCCGCACCTGGCGGTGCCCCCCCCAAGCCCGATCACGGGCATCTGTAAAAAAGAAAAGAAGAATTCTGTCCTATATCCCTGGTGGTCAAGTGGAACGCTATCTGCCCGATCGCAGGCATCTGTGTAAAAAACAGAAAGATTTCCTATATCCCTGGTGGTCCAGTGGCCCGCTATCTGCCCGATCACGGGCATCTGTGTAAAAATAGAAATATTTCCTATATCCCTGGTGGTCCAGTGGACCGCTATCTGCCCGATCGCGGGCATCTGTGTAAAAATAGAAAGATTTTGTACATCCCTTGTGGTCTAGGTACCCCCACCCACCCACTGAGCCCCACTGCCCGCTCTTCTCTCCTCCTGGTCAGCGGAGGGCGGCAGCACCCCACCCGCCTGTGCCCCGCTGCCCGCCAACTGACACCGTCGGTAGGGCTGTACGCCCATTGGTTCACAGCGTGAGCCAATGGGTGTGCAGCCCATACCGTACTACACATTCCAGATATGAGTTCTCTAATTCAGTGCCTCCACATGGAGGAATGGTATTGGGGTTGCTTATCTGCTGTGGTATAGCCCTCTGGGAAGCTATAACCACCCACCAACCCTTCTAGTGGCCTAAGGAATAACACAAAGATGCACTCACAATCAATAGGCAGCAGTAATAATGTGCTCATACCCTTTTCACTTACCACTGGGGCTGGACATGCAGCAACTGCCCTAGAGACCCCTGTAAAATAAGGCTAGCAATGCAGCAAACTCTTAACAATGTAACCCAACTAACAATATGCACACTAACCAGGTTAAACGTGAAGAAAGACAATCGGGTTTATTTAGGGGCAGTGAACAAGGGAGGGGCATGAATCCAGTAGAATGATTAGCAATCTGATTTAAATCTGGATTTTCTAGCATGCCCTTTAAGTCCCAGTTAGACAGTTCAGCAACCCTGGGTACCCAGAATGTCATGCAGGCTAGCCTGAGGCATTGCCCGGGGTGGCCGGCATTGCAGCTGATGTTTGGGCTTTTAGGGAGAGAAAAGGCAGTTAAACATGCACACAACCCAATTATTTGTAATCCAAGCCAGATGGCTCAGTCCGTTGCAAGAACCCAATAAAAGAAAACAATTAGATGGTACCACAGTGATTTTAGCTTTCGTTGCAGGAGCTACCCTGATTTGTACTCATGCTACAGGACCTGGCTGCACTGCAGGCGAGATGTAGACCTTGTGGTGATCCTCAAGGGGTCCAGGGGAAGCTGGACTGACACGACTTACCTCCAGGTGGTCACAACCTGTTTGATGGTGTTGGGCAGGGGGCCGAATCCCCAAGCCAGTCTTTCAGCAAAATGTCCTCTGGGGTAGGAGTAGCAGCCTAGGTCGAGATGGCAGGACCCAAGCAGGATGAACAGTTCTGGAAAAGTTTGATCTTCTGCTGGTGAAGCCTCCAGCTGGTGTAACAGATTTGATCTTAGGGAACCAAATTGTGACCCACAAAACACTTTAGCACATTTAAATCACTAACTTCTTTAAACAACAGTTCAGATCAGTCCAGTTGCAAATTGACAGCTTCACTGCGCAAACCTTTTGATCCGAGTCAAATAGTCTCCTAGCTTGGCTGATCACTAGGAGCAGTCTTGGTTCAAATCGCAAGCTGCTATGACACTTCTATGTCTCTGCGCAGTTCAGGGCTGGAAATCGGACAGGTCCAACTGCTGCAATAGGCAGTTCAATTGAAGGAGAATGTAGCAGGAAGGCCAGCTAAGCCTCTTCCCGCCGATTCCCCTACGTTCTTTCTGGGAGCAGCTACTCGAAAGCTCGAGCTGTTCACTCTTCCACTTCCAACTCCAACTGATTCACTGCTTCAGGCAGTTTGGGGCATTTCCCTTGTAATCCAAAAGGTTCAGTTGACCGAGGGAACTGTCAGTCACAGTCAGAGCTCCCCCTCCAGGTTCATTTAGGCACCAACACTCAAAACTACAAAACTACAGAATTTCCTTCCCACAAGACCTCTGGGGACAGTCTCCATTTTAGGTCCCCAGTGGTTCGATTGTCCAATTACTGGAAGTCCAGGACCTAACCTGGTGGCTCCCCATCCAAATGTTTGAGCTGCAATCAAAGCAGGTTAGACAAACTTCTCTCTCTTTAATATAACAGCAGACAAACAGTAAATAATCACAGTTCCTATATAGGCTTCCTCTGCACAAGTAGTGGCTGCAGAATGGAGCAAAATAACACACTGTCTGGTCGATGCAAGCCTAAATCACTCGGACCCAGCCAGACTAATTTCTAAACACGGATTAGCTATCTTCTTAAAGGGACAGGTGTGGAGGCTCAATATGGCACGCCCACACAAATAGGTAGAACTACTTAATCCAGGACACCAGCCTGACAGTGGGCAATGGGCATTAAGGAGGCCAGGAAGACATTATAGGAAACCCCAATTTGTAGGGGGTTACTCTAGAAAATCAAGTTAAAAGGCAATAACATGTTTCAGAACATGTTTTTAATTTATATGAGGTTCACAAATTTCTTTTGTTTTCTGTTTAATATTCTGCTTTAAATTTTAGTTAGCTGTTATAAGGATTACAGAAGAGCTGCTCAAGAAGTGGACACAGTATCCCGCTTCATGTGAAAAGCATTTTCTGGCTGTCGAGCTGGTCCAGTAGCAGGGCTACCACTCACAGTGTGGGGACCTGTGTTCGAGAATGAGCTTCAGTTGTTGGAGGGCTGGGGGAGAGAGATTGAGCCTCCCAAAGGATGCTCTCCCTGTCCAGGGAGAGAGGGAGGCTGATGAGCTCTGCACCAGCACTGTCACCTAGGTGACCTCAGGCAGAGGTGCAGCCAGGAGCAGTAATGGTGGGTAAGGGTGCTCTGCACTGCCCAGTGCTCATGTGTGTATTGGCACCTTTGTGTGCGGGTGTCTCTATGGGTGGCACGAATTGTACAAAACTCCCTGCTGCCATTGTGTGACACCCAGAATACTCAAGCCACACAGAGCCTACTGCGCCCTGTGCTTACCAGTATGGTCTCCAGAAAAGAGGGACCTTCCCCCTTCTGGCCTTGCCTCAGGGGTTTAGCCAGGGAACTGAATGGTGAGGATCACCCACAGTGGGCTGAGTGTCTGCCTGGGGCAGTGGTGCAGGATGGAAAACTGCAAACATAAAGAAAAAAAAAAAAGATAAACATGTTTTGAAGGAGAGCTTTCCAGTACAATTTATGCTGCCAGTATTTCATGCTTCAAATCCCCAGTCTTCAGTGACAAATATGACAAATCTAGGAGGGACTGATGACATTTGTGTAACAAAAATCAGGGACAACCCATAAAATTAGGGGACAGTTAAGAGGTACAAGACACACACAGAAGTCAGATGAGTAAGTGAAATGAACAATTAAGCTCTAGGATGGAAGCTGATTAAGAGGAGTGAATTAGAAAAAGACAAAGGACACACTGTAGTAGTAGCTGCAGCCTTGCCAAACCTATGCTTCAAAGGGCCTTTCCATGTTCTCTGTCTCCTCCTTTTGGCGGATGCTACTGGAGTCAGGGTTATACTGGCAGGAGACTGGGCCCCACTAATGGGGCCAAGGTCAAGAAAAAACATGGAACCCAAAGGTTGAGCAGTACAAGTGCAACCACTGTCTACAAGGACAGTCTAAACCCGGGAACAATAGATATCATAGGGACTTAGCAAGTCTATCCCTTGGGCAGAGGGTTCTGGGCTGGGTGTGGTAAAAATTTGTTTCTAAATGGCATAGCGCCTGCACCCAAGCTGGCTCCTTTTTAGGCTCACCTAGAAGTGCTGCCCCTTCGGAAATGTTTTGTTGATATGGTGGCACTTGGCTCTTTCTATTCTGGGGGTGTCTCGGGATCTCTGGTGTAAACTCATTAGCTCAACATTAACTCGATGGCTGGGTACTCTCTGTGTCATTATGGCTGGCTGTATAGTATAGAGGTTAGAGTAACTAGCTGTCAATGAGCTTGGTGCATGCAGAAAACCTGGGTTTGAGTCCCACAACCTCTACTTACATACTCTGTGGCCGAGTAAGCTGCTTAACCTCCCCAGTGCCCCCAGGTTGCCTCTGGAAGCAGGCATTGCATCTAGTTGGCATTACCAGGTTACCAAAGAATAAAAAAAAAATATGTATAAAATGGGTAAGAGAAACCAAGACCTGTGATTGGTCAGATGTGATCACATATTATTCCCAGCACAACAGCACAGGTCAGAAATACTAACCTTTCTGAACCGCATTACTTAGTTTTTAAAATACATATCAGAGGCGGGGTGTGACTGAGCAGCAGATTGGGAAGGTTACAGTCGTCTCGAGCTCCCCAAAGAATCTTCCTTTAACATTCTGAAATTACTGAAATTTTAGAATGTTTCATCCAAAAGTAAAACAAACCGCAAACAGACTGTGGTTTAAGCAAACGTGGGGGAAAAAAGTGCGGCAGCAGCAAATACTGTTCCCCACTTCAAACCCAAGAGGAAACAGCAGGATGGCATGGCATCACAGCGGACCCTCTTCTCTGAGTCAGGTGACGAAGAGATGCTTTTAAGTTTATCAAACATTGGAACAATTAATTAAGACTGTCAAGGACTTAATACACCTTTGGTGGTGTTTGAAACCTGCATGGACTCTGTCGACCACACCGCTACCAGATCTGATGCCATGGTGCCTAAGACTGTGGATGCGCCAGCCAGATTACTGCCCGATAGTTGTCTTTTATGACAACACCTGAAACAGCTGGGATTCAGGCACAGGAGGAGAATTTGAGAATGGTGGACTTGCTAGAATTTTCAGAGAGCAAGGATGCTGTAGGGTTCCCAAAGATGTTTTATCCCAGATTCTGGGGTACTCCAAGGATAACCCCAGTTCCTCCATCAAAAATGTGTATCAGATTACTCCGTGGAGGGCTACGGCAACACCAACTGATCCTTGTGCCTTCCTTATAGTTTGTGCTGTGGTGGGAGACTGAGACCAGGTCTTGGCAGCTTCAAAGTGTTGTCGGAAGCTGATCTATGAGGAGCTGGAGGTCTCTTTATACCCTGAACTCTCATAAGACACCAGGATGTGGAGGAAATCCTGTGATTGGGTTCGGTGTCCATTGAGATTGCTGAAACCTCAGTATCAGCCCTTATTACCTGCTAAATTATGCTTGATTTAGAATACAAAGCCATACTTATGCAATGACGCCTGCGTTATGGACAGGCTAAAAACAGAGAGCAAGATGGCTGGGGTGAAGAGCATGACTTTTCTTCAGATAGCGAGTGAAAAACTGAGGACCTGGTTTTGTGAGTACTATTGGACACTCAGTAGATAGCCCTGTGCTGTGGAGTGAGACAAGATGGGAACAAATTGTACATTTTGAATTGGGGCCTTATAAACATTTTCTTTCCATCTTGTGTTTCTTCTGCCTTTCGCTCCATCAGCCCCCTTCTGACAGCTACCTCCAGTCACATCACTCACCTCGCCTGAGACTTACCTTCAATGTGCCACTATGGGTGGGTGGATGTCTTGGCAGCTTGTGCATACCTGCAGGATGCTGCCATCATCTCACCATTGGAAGTGTTTTCTCCATTTTGTTTCCCTTTTCTCCCAGACTGGCATTTATGCCATTTTGCATAACATGATGAAGGGACACCTCAGCCATCACACCCAGCCAGTCAACCAGGTGGGCAGCTATTGCAATACCACCTAGCTTCCACTAGGTGGCAGCTGTGCAGCAGTACATGCTGTCCCCACCTCACCAAAGAAGGAGGAGAGCCGGCATTGGATGCTCAGTCATCTTTCCCCCAGCCAGATCCCAAGCAACCCTGGTCCGTTTCTGAATCCAACTTGCTGGCATGGTGGCAGGTGAGGCTCTCAGCTTCTCAGCCCTGTGTGCTACTGGACCAGCCTGTTACAAAAATATTTAATCTTTTTGTTAGTGTGACATGGAAGCAGCTTGTGGCCACAAGGTTTCTGGGGCCCTTATGATACCGATGGCGTTTTACGTGCTGAGATTCTTTTCAAGATGCATGGCCTTTTATACAGCAGCAGCACCATCCATGATGCAATGCGGTACTTAAAATACTACTGCAGAATGCTGCAGTATGCTGCAGGAACAATGTAATTCAAAGGCAATTAAGCCCTTTTGTCATGCAATATTTTGTGATGTCATTGGTAGAGACCTGCGTTTTTCTAAAATAAGAAATACGAATTTCAAGGTATGAAAAGAAATAAAATGAAAACAAATGCATGAAAAAAGTTAAAACATTGCTTGTTTTTTGGAAAAAAAAAATAAATGTTTGCAGCAGTTGTTGTTTAGACTCCGTTGTTACCACTGAGATGGTCCGCAAGGAGGTGGCAGCAGAATTATCTGATTCACAAAACCTTTTAAGACCATAGCATAATACTGCCTAACACAATGTAGTATACTAGAAATGTGATTTCTAGTGTGTATAAGGTCATTTTGAGTTATTATATGAATGTGATAAGAAATAAAACTACATTTTTAATGAATAAAAAGAAATAACATGAAATTCTGGAAAAATAAAAATAAAAGTGATAAAAATTAAAAAGAATTTCATGGGGCTCTAGTCATTTACTACACGTGTCTGCGTTACATCCGAGCAGGTTCTGCTAGGGACATTGGATATGAAGCTGGCACAGCAAGTATTGACTTTTTGTGTTGGGACGCTGTGCTTCCGCATGTTCTCAAGTTTGACTCCAGTGTTGTTAAATCATTTTTGGCTGCTAAACATTTTCCATGAATCTAGGATTGAGACAGTATTTGGCTAGTATGCATAGTTTGTGCATTCTTCAACTTTAAATAATCAGAACTCTTTTGAGCTTCATTCAGTATCTTTAGAAATTAATGAACTAACTGGTGTACTGTTTTGTTTAAGCTTGACTAGCTTTAATGTTTTAAGGTGTATACCACTTGCACTGTTGTTTTCTGAGGGGGATATTTTTATGAATGTTTATCAGGGGAACATTGTAGACCTTCAGGTCGCTACGGTAGGAATGGAATGTTGTATAATAGTTATTTTATAGTGTATAGTAGAGCTTTGTTCTGTGTAGAATTGCATGTCTTTCAAAAAGATGTTGTACCGTAGTTCAAAGGTCATGGAATGTGATTGTACCCTTCTATGGTACCATAGCATTCTGAAACATCTAGAGACTGCACAAATCAATTTAGTTTTGAAAGCAAAAGAACCGCTGCATGCACATTTCACATAATACAATACACTATAAAAAATACAGGATGAGCAACTTTATGCATAGCCAGTGTGTTCTACTCGCTCTCCGGGTTAGAGGAATCGGAACCCCTCTGTGGCAGAACACACTGGTTGTGCATTGTGGCCCATCCAGTATTCTCTATATGTTGATGGAGGTGATCCACTTTAATTTTCCTGTCTGTATGCATTAGAAGACACTTTTATGTATATTTATTTATTGAAAATGTTTCACCAGGAAAGGCACACTGAGCAAAAAGATGCTAGTCTCACGGTGCGACCTTGGGGGAGGGGTTACAGAGGAGGCACATATACATACAATAGTTGAATTTAGCAGTAGAGCAATACAGATAATTTATATAGTTGGGAGGGATTACATTTGAACTTGTTACATAAGGAGAACAGTACAGAACATGATAATCAAGGACAGGGTATACATATCATGGGTACACATCGAGGCAAGAACAGTAGAGAACATGATAATCAAGGACAGGGTATACATATCATGGGTACACATCGAGGCAAGAACAGTACAGAACATGATCATCAAGGACAGGGTATACATATCATGGGTACACATCGAGGCAAGAACAGTACAGAACATGATCATCAAGGACAGGGAATACATATCATGGGTACACATCGAGGCAAGAACAGTACAGAACATGATCATCAAGGACAGGGTATACATATCATGGGTACACATCGAGGCAAGAACATTGCAGAACATGACCATCAAGTACAGAGTATACATATCATGGGTACACATCGAGGCAAGAACAGTACAGAACATGATAATCAAGGACAGGGACCTGAGGCGGGGAGAGGTACATGGGGAAGATAGGGAGGATCTGTGAGGTAGAGCGGGGAGGGAGCCCAGCCAATGGTTGGAAGCGAATTTAACACTATGAATTAGGGCCGTTACTCAGGGATTGGGGGCCAGTGACGGTAGAGCTCACAGTGATGTGAGCGGGGCATCGAGGGCAAAGCGGCAGAAAGCATTAAAGAGGGGTCAAGTCTGGCTAGGGTGGTCTTAGGCGGGCTGTAAATGACATCACAGTAGTCGAAGGAGGGTAGAATCATTTTCTGGACTAATTCATGTCTGACAGGTAGCGGGAGACTAGTGCAGATTCTGTAGAGGCGCCAAGTTTGGGCGCAGTTTGAAATTATGGCATCCACGTGTGTGGAAAAGGAGAGGTGGTGATCAAACCAAACTCCAAATACCTGAAGGAGGCACTTCATCAAGGATGGTGTTATTTAGGCATGGAAGATCGGGGGGAGTTTGGATGGCGGCTGTCTAGTGCGAAAGACATAGAGATAGTTTCATGGCATTTGGGAGAGTTGGTTGGTATTGAACCAGTGTTGGATTTTGTTGAAATCAGTTTGAAGTTTGGAAGTGAGTTCTTCATGAGTCGACGGGAGGGTAAAGAGGACACGTGTGGTCTGCATACATGTGGATCGCGGTAGAGGAGCAAGAATTGAGGCAGATCATTTAGAAGGATGGAGAAGAGGATGGGCCAAGAACTGAGCCTTGGGGGCGCGGTGGTGATGGGGAAAGGGGAGGTGTGGTCAGCTATTTTAGTGGATTGGGTTCTATTTAGTAGGTAGGCAGTGAACTAGTTTGCGGCGTACACTAACCCGGCTCCTGATAGGCAGGATAGTAGGAGAGAATGGGATACCATGTCGAAAGCTTTAGCTAGGTCAATGAAAATAGTGGCAGTGATTAGCCCTTTATCCATCCCAGTGAGGATGGAGTCCGTGAGTCTTAGTAGGGAGGAGCTGGTAGAGTGGTGTTTTCTGAAACCGGACTGACATGAGGTGAAGAAGTTAGTTTCTGAGAGAAAGTGGGAGAGTTGGGATAGCACTAGGTGTTCCTGGAGTTTGGCGAGGGCGGGGAAGAGGGAGATGGGATGGTAGTTAGTAGTGGAGGTAGGATCATCACTTTTTAGAATGGGTAGGACAGTGGCATGCTTCCATTTAGAGGGGAATGACTCGATGGTGAAAGAAACATTTAGTAGGGCCACGAGGGGAATAGCGATGGCAGGGGCAGATAGGAAGAGGAGTTTGTTATCGAGACCATCAGGGGTTTGCCTTTGGAGGGGTTCAGAGAGTGAAGGGCATCTAGGGTTTCAGTGGGGGAGATGTGTCTGAAGGCAAAGGGGTTCCTACCAGATGGTAGGGGGATGGATGACTGAGAGGCGGGTGTGGTTATAGATGTATGGGGGTTGGGGGTGGTTGCAGGAGGTAGGTAATCGAGAAGGGCCAGGGCGCAAGTAGTGAAATAAGAATTAAACTCGGAGGCTACCTTCAGGGGGTCGGAGATGAGAGTCCCTTGGGCGACGAGGAGAGGTGGGGGGCTTGCTGTTTGAGGGGAGAAAAGGGAGTTAATGACTTTCCAGAACTTAGAAGGTCTCCCAAGATTTGCATTTAGGGTGGTGTTGAAATATTCAGCCTTAGCTAAGTGGATGGCCTTAGTGCATTTGTTGCGAAGCATGTGGTAGTGATGAAGTTTCTTTGGAGGAGCGTGGCTTTGTACTTACGCCAGGCCTTGTCACGGGCTTCTTGGCAAACTATCAGCTCGGGGATATCCAGGGTAGGTGAGATCCACGGACTGTAGCCCGGCGCAGGGGGTCTTGTTTGTCCCAGACGGTGAGGAAGGTGTTCCGAAAATGCGTAAAGGCTGAATCCATGTTAGAGCAGCTTGAGCTCGGGACCCAATTTGAGTGAGATAGATCTTCCAGGAGGGGGGAGAGGTTGAGGGATTTGTATGACCGTTGGAATATAAATTTGGGAGGGGATTTAACTCTGTGGATTTTGTGGACCAAGTAGATTAGGTGGTGGTGGTCGCTAATGGAATCAGGGAGGAGGCCTGAACTGATGATGTGGTCTGGGTGGGATGTAAGCACCCAGTCTAGTAGGGAGTGATTACCAGACTTATGATTTGAACATGTGGGTTCAGTAATGATTTGGCTAAGATTGAGAGCAGTTATCTCAGTTTGGTTTTTGTTAAAAGTGGGTGCTAGCCAGTTGTGGTTAAAGTCACCCATGACATATAGTTCACCCGACTGGGCAAGAGATGAGAGCTGGCACGGTAGGCCAGTGACTATTGTGGTTGGTGTGCCTGGGCAGCAATAAATACCGGCCACAAAGATAGGTAATGAGGAGGAAGGGGACAGTTTTACCATGAGAAGCTCGTAAGCTTTGGGTTCAGCTTTTGTAAGAGAGACAGCGAAGTGTAGGGCTGATCTGATGTAGATAGCCACCCCTCCACCTCTGGAGGGCCGGTCTTACCTTGTGATAGTGAAACCTGGAATAGCAATGGTATTATCTGGTAGGCTGGAGTTTAGCCAGGTGTCAGGCTGATTATGTCAGGGGCATGGTGGACGGCTAGGGCCTGGAGCTGATCGAGCTTAGTGGCTAGGCTATGAATATTTAGATGGAGAAGGCGTAAGCCTCTGGGGAGGTAGTCAGGATGAGTGTTGGTGGTGGCCTTGGCTGAGGGGTTAGGTATGGGGTGGTCTGGGCCTGTGGTTAGGGTTGGGCCGGGGTTAGGGTGTATATCCCCGGCAGCCAGAAGGAGTATGGCAATGGTTAGGTAGCAGCGTAGAACATGGAGAGACCGGGATTTTGCCATGCGCTGGCTGGGGCACCAGTAGGGTGGGCTGAGAGGAGGAGGGTACTGGAGTGGGAGAAAGGCCAGAAGGCAGCCAAGGAATAGACGGAGGAGGAGAGTGGTGTGGGGAAATGGGACCGGAGATAGCTGGGAGGGATGAAATGGACTTATAGGGGCATTTGTAGGATGGGTCAGAATAGCCAGTGGGGGGTGGTGCTGGGAAGCCACTTAGAGGGGAATTAAATGGGAAGGAACAGTAAAATGGAGGAGATCAGAAGTACAAGGGTTATTGATACGGACATTTTACCAGACTTGGGAAGAGGTGCCCAGGCATAGTGCCTTGGTAGTAGCAGGGTGGTGAGTTTCAAGCATCCTGGTTGCCCTCAGAAAGCATAGATACCAGTTTGGAGTAGTGGTACTGTCACGGACTCTGGTGGATAGGGTACAAGGTTCAAGACCCTGGCAGGGCAGTTGGGGTAGGACCTGGCTGAGAGCAGGGATCCAGGTTCTAGGTGACTTAAAGCGGTCTGGGTTTGGGCCAGAAAACAGGGTTGAAATAGCGACTCCTAGTGGTCAGTGGGGTTAGTGACAGGTTGGGTGTGGGTCAGGCGATAGGGCAGGGGTTTGTGTGTAGGGCTAGTCAGATGGCATGGCGAGGGTGAGGTGTGGGCAGAGGCAGGGGTGGGAGTAGGGAGAAGTAGCCTAATCAGGTAGAGAGGTTACAGGAAGCAGGAGGGGATTCAGGTGGGGAGACTGATGTGGAAAGGTCAGAGGGTACCTCTAATGGCTAGCAGGTATAACCTGCAAATGGAAAAGTGGGGACACAGTAAAACAATAGAGGGGAAGCGATGTCATAAGACAGCGCCTATATAGGTAGTGACGACCCAGGGTGGGTGGGGCAGTTGATGCACACAGCGCGTTGATGGGCTAACCCCCCTCACAAGGGTGCAGCTTTAGAGGTACTTTAATTACCTCTTCTCAGCACCCTCGTTGGTCCCCGATCCTGGAGGGAGCTCTGGATGTCTGGTGGGCAGGCAGCTGGCAGCTGGTATATGACAACAGTGGTAACTTCCCCGATGCTGTAACTCGTAAGGAGGTGTCTGTTATGATATCTTTATAAGTATTCCCAGTATTTGAGAAATTGTAATTTATCTTTCTGTGTAAGTTTTGTAAGTGACCTTGCAAAAATGTAAATAATAAAAAATACAGATCAGAGGAACAAGTATATAATTGCACTAATCATAATTCTAGGATAACGGCACTACTTGGGTTTATTTATTTATTTATTGAAATGTTTCACCAGGAAGGCACACTGAGCAACAAGTTGCTCATCTCGCGGTGTGAACTGGGGGGGTAGGGAACAATGGGATAGAATACAGAGAAATGTTACAATGCTGGAATACAATTTGCTTACTTGCATACAATGAGAGCAGGAGGGATTACAGGTGGATAACACTGGCTAACAATGCAACAGTTAAGTATAGCAGATATGAAGACACATATAGCAAATTGGCAACAGTTGGTAACACTGGAACACATATAATAACTTGGCAACAGTATGTAACACTAAATGGTAAGGTGACCCCGTAGTAATTGGTAGCCTTTAATGTAACATAGATATTCAAGATTTACAGTGATTGGAGCAAAGAAAGGAAGAATGCAAGGAGGGAATGAAAAATTGTAGAGGGTAGAATGGAAGAAGGAAAGGAAATTTACAGAGACACAGACAGAACATGATTTTTAAGGCCTACAGAGATGACAGGGTGGACTAAAGTGCATATGAGAGGGTATAGGGGTAGGTTATCAGTGCTTAATTGAATGTAGGGGTAGGCCAGTGTTAGGCTATGTTAACTGGAAGGGGTAGGAGGAGAGGAGAGGTAGAGTGTGGCAGGGTGATGAGAGAGTATTGTAGGTGGGGGTATCAAGGGGAAGGGGAGTTGAAATTCAACAGTGTCCTGTTATCCCTATCTGGGCAGGGCGGTGGACAGCCCTACTGGTAGGACACCTGTTATAGGCGATGAGAGTTATTTATATGTAGTGATGTGGGGGGGGGGTTAGGGGAGGGATGTTGTGGGAGGGGGTAGCAGAGGTCAACTATAGTAGGGGAGGGTAGTACCCCCACCAGTGTGCTGGGTGACCTTGCCTGCACAAGGCAGTGATCTAGCAGTGACTGAGGAGGTGCAGTAAAAGGAGAAATAGGGGAAAGGGAGTAAAGTTGTTGCCCACCGTGCATTATGGATCATGCTTGCATAAGGCAGTGATTAAGCTCACTGGAGGGAGAGAGTTTAAGGGTAGAGAAAGAAGGGGGAGGAACACTTTAAGGGAGGGAGTTTAGGGACTAGGAGGAGTACGATCAGAGGGAAATAGGAGTGGTGGGGAGTAGGCATATGGTAATATGGGCTATGGGCTATGGGAAAATGTGGGGATTAGAAAGGGTCATGGCAGGCACAGGAAGGGGCAAGGAAGTTCTTGACAGCAGAGTTAATGGAGTAGCAAGAGAATGAGTGGTGAATTTGAGGGTGAAGTGAATTCCAGATTTTTGGGAAGCGATAAGAATAACCTGATTGGCCAATAAGGGTGGAGCAGTGTGGGACCATCAGGGGTTCGTAAGTCGAGCAGATCTTAGGGAGGTGGGAAGGAGGAGGTGGTTGTAAAGGCAGGGAAGAGATAGGAGGAAGTTCACCCAGCCAGTGCTTGGAGGTGAGTTTTGGCCAGGAGAGAGACGTTGGTTTGTCAGGAAGGAAGGAAGGATAGGGTATGGTAGAGATCACAATGATGAGTGCAGAGGGGCATCAAGGGCAAAATGGCAAAGGAGTTGAAGAGGTATCTAATCTGGCCAGGGAGGACTTAGGGGCAGCACCGCAGACTATGCACAGTAGTCGAAAATTCGTAGGATCATCTTCTGGACAGTCTCACGTCTAGCCATGGGTGGGATGCAGGCATGGTTCCTAAAGAAGGTGCTGAGCTTGGGATGCAGTTTTTTCTGAATGGCATCGATATGACCTGAGAGGTTCAGGTGCTGGTCCAGCCAGACACCTAAATACCTGAAGGAAGAGTATGTCCTCGGGTAAAGTCCCATCAAGGGAGTAGAAGGAGGGTAGAGGGAAACCTGGTAAGTCTCTGTCAGGTGCCAAAGGTCATGGAGACTGTTTTTGACATCAGAGATAGTTGGTGGTTTGAAAACCAACACTGAACTTTGTCAAGTCATGCTGCAAGTTGGATGCAACCTCGATGGGCAGCAGCCAGATGCATACAGACTGTACAAGCATACATGTGAATGGAGAGCAGGTAGGCGGGAGATCATTTAGAAAAATAGAGAATAGTATGGAACCGAACACTGATCCCTGGTGGATGCCAGTTCTATCAGGAAGGGTGGGGAAATTGGCCAGACATCTTGATTGATTGGGTTCTGCCAGTGAAGTATGACTTGAACCAGCCTGTGGCTAAGGGGATAGCCTAGCTGTTGATAGGGTGTCAAGGAGAAGGAGTGGGTGACTGTGTCAAAGCTTTAGCCAGATCGACAAAAATGGCTGAAGTGATTTGGCCATTGTCCATTCCGATGAGGACAGAATCAGTGATCCAGAGAAGGGAGGTGGTGGTGGAGTGGTTTTTCCTGAAGCCAGACTGATAAGGGGTGAAGAAGGAGGAGTAATTGAAGTAAGCAGTGAGCTGGGAGAGGGCTAGGTGTTCCTGAAGTTTGGCAAGGGTAGGGAGAAGAGAGGTGAGGTGGTAGTTGCCAGGGGAGGTGGGATCTCCGCCTTTGGGAAGGGGAAAGACCACTGTATGTTTCCATGGGGAAGGTATTGAGGTGGTTGAGAAAGAAAAGTTTAGGATAATAGAGAGTGGGTAGGTGATGGCTGGGGCTAAGAGGGATAGTAGTTTAGGGTCAAGGCCATCCGGGTAGGAGCCTTTTGAAGGGTTGATCGCTACAGGGCATTGGGATGTAATTCGGAGACGTAGCGAAGGAGAAGGGGGAATTGAGGGGGTGTTCATAGGCAATAGAAAGGGAAGGGGGAGGGGAATAGTTTGGGAGGGTTTGGAGTAGCTCATCAGCACAAGTGGTGTAACAGGAGTTGAATTCAGTAGCTACTGCAACTGGATCAGCAATGAGGGTGGCGTTCATCTTAAGTGTAGGGGTGATGGACAGGATGGGTGGTAAAGAGGGCATGGACCGCTCTCCAGAACTTGGAGGGGGAGTTGATGTTTGTCACAAAGGTAGATCTGAAGTATTCTGTTTTGGCTAGCCTGGTAGCCCAGGTGCAGGCGTTACGGAGTTTTCGGTAAATAAGAAGGTCATTTGGAAGCTGGGAGACTTTGTGAGATTTCCAGGCCTGATCTCTGGCTCTGTGGCAGGCTAGTAATTCGGGGTAGTCCAGGGGAGGTGATGACCTCTAATCCTTGTTTGTTTTAGGTGTGTGAAGGCATTCTAATTTGCTAGGAAGATGTCTTTAAAATAGATTAGGGCTTTATCAACCGAGGAGGTGCTTGCTAGAGGGGACCAGTCTGAGAGGGCAAGGCTATGCAGGAGAGGTTCCAATTCTAGGGATTTATAGGTCTGTATTTGTAGGGTTTTATGTGGGGATTTAGGGCTGTGAACTTTTCTGACCAGGAAAACAGGGTTGTGGTTGCTGAGAGCATCTGGAAGGATGCCGGAGGTGATAATTCTATGGGGGTGGGAAGTTAGGGCCCAATCAAGTAGTGGGTGCACAAGACACTTGATGTTACCTTGTGCCTCACTTTCTGAGGTGTATCATTATCCCACAGTAGTACACATCCTGTCATGCCATATTGCTTAATTGAACAATTGTTCCCCAGTTTCCCTTTAAATCTTCTGTGCATCCTCCTAACCCGAGTCACTCTTCACTGCATTAGGCAGGTAGAAACAGGGTGCACAAACATGAAGTCACAGTGAACAAAGGCCATGTTTATTTACAGTTGGTGTACACAGGCCATGGATGTAATCACTCATAGCCAGCTCACAGATGACATTTGAGTTACCCTTTCTAAAAAAGGGAGTAAATAGAGAATGCTGAACCCTGGAGGCTCATCACTGCCCATTAGGGACTATGACTCGCGTCAACATCCCTTCTCCCTGTTTTGTTCTATGGTGCCCCTCTACTACTGTCCGCCCAATCCTCTTCCCTTGCACAGGTTCATCAACTCTGTCATAGGATTGGATGTTTTGCCTTTGGAGCGGACTCCCGAAAACACCACTGTGAGGCCCTGTATTATCTTCAATGGCCTACCTATGACTCAAGGTTACAGTTTCACACCTTATGCCTTGTATTCAAATTTACCAAGCTCTTTAATCCCCCTTGCCTAAAGGGAAACGTTTACAAAAAAGTACCCACACGTACACTTAGATCTACTTCCTTACCCTTATTAGCAATCCAGAAGATGCAATGCCTATCGGGTAAGTGCTCATTTGCCTTCTCAGCTCCCTCTGCTTGGAATTCCTTCCCCCCAACTTACTTTCCTGCCCCACCCTATCCTCCTTCAAAAAAACGCTTACCTCTTTCCTACTAACCCTCCCTCCCCTGCAATTGCGTTAAATAACCCTTATAGCATCGTTAATGCCTAGTTTATGTTACTCTGATAGATGTATCGTGTAATCCACCTGCTCTCGTGTTCCTGCTATGCATATATTGTATAATATTAGTTATCCTGTTTATTTTTATATGCTTAAAGAGCAACTCTCGACTAGCCCCCCGCTGACACATATCCTGCAACTAACCTGGCCAGGAGTCATTTTCCATTAATGATTCCTTTGTGGGCTACCATTTAAAAATGTAATTTCACTCGTAACTTTTTTCTGCCGAAAACGGAATCCTATGGCCACGCCCCCACGCCCACACGCAGCCCCGTTTTGTGATGTCAGTAAACGAAGGCTGCGTGTGCGCGCCCCATTGACTTGAATGGGGGTGATTTTCCCAAAGGCTTTATATAGAAACATAGAAGTTGACGGCAGATAAGGACCGCAAGGCCCATCCAGTCTGCCCATTTCTTTTTCTACCTTATAAATGTGCCATCGGCCTTTGCTCTGTCAGTGACCTATCTATTCATAGTCATTTGTATTGCTCCCTTATGCCTATCCCATGCCTGTTTGAAGCCCTGCACTGTATTCATAGCCACCACTTCTTGTGGTAAGCCATTCCATGCATCTACCACCCTTTCTGTGAAAAAAATTTCCTCACATTCCCCTTAATCGCCTCCCTCTAATCTCATGCTGTGTCCTCTTGTCCTGCTATTTTTCTTATATTTAAACATGTTAGACTCTTTCACCTTGTTTATGCCCCTTAAGGTGTTTAAATGTCTCGATCATATCACCTCTCTCCTCCTTTGCTCAAGGGTATACATATTGAGCTCCATTAATCTGTCCTCATATGTCTTCTGATGCAGTCCCTGCACCATTTTGGTTGCCCTTCTCTGGACTGCCTCAATTTGTTAATGTCCTTGTGAAGGTGTGGCCTCCAATACTGCACGAGTACTCCAGATGAGGCCTAACCAATGTCTTGTACAGAGGGATTATTACCTCCTCTTACGACTTGTGATACCCTACTAATACACCCCTAACACCCCCCTAGCCTTACCTACTGCTTTAGAGGTCTGCTTGGATGATTTTAGGTCATCAGTGATGATGATGCCCAAGTCTCTTTCTTCCTTTGTGACTGCTAGCAACTCCCCTCCCAGCCTATGAGTGGCTTCAGGGTTTCTCTTCCCTATGTGCATGATTTTGCACTTCTTTGCATTAAATCCCAGTTGCCACTCTTCTGACCATTCTGCTAGTTTATCCAGATCTCTTCTCATTCTGCCCACCCCATCTGGATCATCTACTCTGTTGCAGATCTTGGTGTCATCTGCAAACAGACAAGCCTTACCCTCTAGTCCATCTGCGAGGTCACTAATGAAGATGTTGAATAGGACTGGCCCCAGGACTGATCCTGAGGTACCCCACTTGTGACTTGCATCTCTTCTGACTGTATACCATTTACCACCACTCTCTGTTTTCTGCCAGTCAACCAGTTTGCCACCCAGTTGACCAACTCTGACCCACCCCAGCCTACCTAGCTTATTTATCAATCTTCTTGGAACAGTGTCAAAGCTTTGCTGAAGTCAAGGTAGGCGACATCAACTGCTCCCCGGTCCACCACTCTGGTTACCCAGTCAAAGAAATCTATGAGATTAGTTTGACAGGACCTTCTTTTGTAAACCCATGCTGTCTTGGATCCTGTGCCCCTATGGATTCCAGGTGTTGCACTATCCTTTCCTTAAGGAGTGCCTCCATAATCTTGCCCACTACTGAGGTAAGACTGACCGGTCTGTAGTTCCCGCCTCCTCCCTGCTACCACTCTTGTGGAGTGGGATCACATGAGCCCTTCTCCAGTCTTCTGGGACCTCTCCTGTGCTCAGAGACTCACTAAACAATTCTGCTAATGGCTCTGCTAGTTCCTCCTTTAGCTCCTTAAGTACCCTGGGATGTATGCCATCAGGTCCCATTGCCTTATCCACCCTGAGCTTAGCAAGCTCTTTAGGACCCTTTCTTTGTGAAGGGAGTAGTGCTCACCTCCCTCCCCTGTGTCCATGATGTTGAGCTGTGGGCCCTGCCTACCTTCTCTTCAGTAAATACTGAGCAAAAGTATCTATTTAGGATAGATGCCTTTACAGGTCCTCCTCCTCACATGCTCCCTTTTCTCCATTAAGCTAACACCCCTCTGGACTTTCTCCTTCACTAATGTATCTATAGAAAGTCTTGTCACCTCTTTTACTGTTCGTATAGTGTTTCCTCAGTTTGGGACTTTGCCTGCCTTACTGCCTTACCTGCTTCCCTTAGGGCAGTTTGGTATGCCTCCTATCTTCATCCCGCTGTGTTCCTATATTTTCTGAAGGCCAGCCTTTTGGCTCTGACCTTTCTGCTACTGTATTTGAGAACCAAAGTGGTTTCCTTCTTCTTTGCACTTCCTTTTCTGTCTAACACCATGGGATGTTGCTTCAAGTATTGTATCCTTAATGCTTGCCCACTTTGCCTGTACCTTCTCACCTGTGTTTCTTTTGCCAGGGCTAGCTTAACTCTGTTGGCCATCTTATCAAAGTCAGCTCCTCTGAAGTCCCATATTTTTGCTTTGGAATGGGATGATTTAGATGTAGTAGCCAAATTGAACCATACCATGTGATGGTCACTGGCCCCAGGTGACCTTCTACCTGGAGATCTGTGATCCCTTCTTTGTTAGTCAGTACTAGATCTAGGATAGCCCTGTCTCTTGTGGGTTGCTGTACCAGTTGTTTGAGGCCCTCCCTGCAGGGAATCCACCATGAGTCTAGTTCTGGCAGATGTTCCTGCTGGTATTGACCAATCTGTATCTGGCATGTTGGAAGTCTCCCATTATCAGAACCTCCCTTTAGCTGTCATGTTTTGTATATCTTCTAACAGTAATGTGTCTATGTCCTCCTCTGGTCTGGGGCCTGTAGACAACCCCAGTTCTTATGGCTGTCCCATTTCCTGTTTCCAGGGTGACCCACAGTTCTTCTGGCTCCTTATGTGTATTCTGAATTTCTGTAGCTTTGATATTTTCATTAACATACAGGGCCACCTCTCCCCTTTTGCACTTCGCTCTTCTGAACAATACATAGCCAGGTACTGAAGTCTCCCAAGTGTGGTTACTGGTAAACCACGTCCCACTAATTGCTACTATGTCCAGTTTAGCCTCTGACATTATTGCCTGCAGGTCTGGGATCTTATTTCCCAGGCTGTGAGCATTTGTGTACATGATTTTCCATTGGCCAGATTTTGGTGTGTTAGTTGTTGGGTGAAGTTTGGCATTACCCCTGTGCATCGTATGGGGAGACAAACCTTTTTTCTTACCTGGTGATGCAAATGAACGGCAAACACGCTGAATTCCTGTTTGACCACTAGCTGAGGGGGGAGGGGTGTTCTTCCCATTTGAGAGTGGGTGCTGCACCCTCTCCCATTTGCTAGTTTAAATATTCTGCAAAGACATCAAACTTCTGCCCCAATGCACTGACTCCTCTTTAGTCAGATGCAGTCCATCAAATTTAAAGAACTTTCGCCCCAGAACTGCTGCCAGTTCCCTACAAATCTGTGTCCTTTTCATGGCACCAGTCCTTGAGCCACGTGTTTAGCTCCCCCATCTCCCCTTCTTCTGACCTTCCGTCCATCTGCTCCCTCTCCCAGACTGGCAGGATCTCAGAGAAGGAGATGCTGGACTAAATAGATGATGTTTGTCACCCAGCCTAGTCAGGTGTTCCTTGGTCTCCACAACTGACCCGGTTGGCGAGATCATTAGTCCCTATGTGTACTAGGACATCAATGTTTTCTCCTGCTTTGTGAACAATTTAGCAATGCGGTCAGTGTCTCTCCATGCTGATGTACCTGGGAGACATCTGACCATCACCCCTGGCTGGAGATGGGTATCAACTCCCGAATCATGGAGTCTCCTATGATCAGAAGTTTTTGATTTCTTGTGCTTGTTTAGTTTTGGTTCCTGATTTGGGTGAGTATTGTTGTGCTAGCTCCTGAGCCACAGTGTCCTGCTCTGCAGTGTCTTCTGCCTCTTTATTTGATTTCAGAGATAGAGGCAGATACCTGTTTGTAGTGTTTATATGGTTTTGGAGGTAATGTGTTGGAGAGTAGAGAGTGATGGGGCACCTGATTTGTTCTCCTAACCACCTGCCAACCTCCTGGACCAACTACCCTCATGGTCGAGGTTTTTCTGTTGGATGCTGGGGAAATGGCGGGTGGTTCTTATAATGTATTTCCTCTTCAATATGAAATTTGAGGCGGCAATCTCTGCCCATGCTGCCTGGAGCTGAGACCTAAGATCTCCAAAGGCCCAGCATGTAGGACAGTGTCCTAAATCTTGTAAGACTGTCCTTCTGAAAATTGTTCCACAGTACCTGCAGTTAATGAAATCCATTCCAAATAAGTTGCTGGGTTTGTAACCTAGTCAGAGTAATTAGAAAAAAAAAAAATGCAAGTAATGGTTTAATTGTGCTTTGTTTAACTTGTTATAACAAGTTAAATTACTAGTGCCTGTAAATGAGATCACCTTTGTGGAGGCCCCACTGATCTGCCCTTCCTGCTCTGCCACAGGAAATGTCACAACTGTGGTACCCTATAAAAGGAGTGTAGCGTGGGGTGTTGGGGATGGGGTGGGTGGCTGGGCCCTTCCCTGCCTAAAAGAAGAACCACGGACGAAAGAACAAGGAGGTAAGAGCAGAAACAATCAGTCAACAACAAATGCAGTAACCCTGAAAGCTTATCCTAATGTTAGATAAAACTGTAAAACCTGTAAAGCACCACCTGTAATAATTTCAGAGAAGATATACCCTGTAAGAAACACTTTGCTCCAGAGAAAATAAAGCAGTAACAGAAGATATACCTTGCAAAAGACAATTTGACTCAGAAGATTACAGCAGTAATCTGTTAGACACACCTGTAGGCACACCTTGTAATAATGCAGAAGAAGGTATACCAGCAACAACAATTTGAATCAGAGAAAAAATAAAGCAATGAAATGTTAGCAACAAACAGTAGCAATCCCTGTGAGTAAAAAATAAAAACACCACCACACAGTAAATCTGCTTAGCCAAACTAAGTCTTAATCCTTCTCCCTTGCTCTGGTAAGTTTCTCTACTCTGCCTTTCAAGCAGTCTTAGAAGGAAAGAGCTCAGGTGAAGCTAGGTGCCTTGGCCAGCAAACCAAGTCTTCTACCTCCAAGATATCAACTAACCTGACTTTTTAACCCTTCTTTCTGTTGGAAATTACTGACAGTTTGCCAGCTCCACCCCCACATACACACCTAATCCTTTGGAAGAGCTGTGGGAGGAAAAGCAATTAGCTCCTTCAATGTGAGAAGGAGACTGAAACACCTCTGAGACAACAAACCTTTTCAACAAACAAGAATAAAATAAAACACAGTGTCAAACAGTAATTTTGCTTAGCCCAATGATAAAAAGTCACAAAATGTAAGCTCCACCTGTAATACAGTAATTTCAGAGAAGATATACCCTGTAAGAAACACTTTGCTCCAGAGAAAATAAAGCAGTAACAGAAGATATACCTTGCAAAGACAATTTGACTCAGAAGATTACAGCAGTAATCTGTTAGCACACACCTGTAGGCACACTCTTGTAATAATGCAGAAGAAGGTATACCAGCAACAACAATTTGAATCAGAGAAAAATAGCAATGAAATGTTAGCAACAAAACAGTAGCAATCCCTGTGAGTAAAAAATAAAAACACCACCACACAGTAAATCTGCTTAGCCAAACTAAGTCTTAATCCTTCTCCCTTGCTCTGGTAAGTTTCTCTACTCTGCCTTTCAAGCAGTCTTAGAAGGAAAGAGCTCAGGTGAAGCTAGGTGCCTTGGCCAGCAAACCAAGTCTTCTACCTCCAAGATATCAACTAACCTGACTTTTTAACCCTTCTTTCTGTTGGAAATTACTGACAGTTTGCCAGCTCCACCCCCCACATACACACCTAATCCTTTGGAAGAGCTGTGGAGGAGAAAAGCAATTAGCTCCTTCAATGTGAGAAGGAGACTGAAACACCTCTGAGACAACAAACCTTTTCAACAAACAAGAATAAAATAAAACACAGTGTCAAACAGTAATTTTGCTTAGCCCAATGATAAAAAAGTCACAAAATGTAAGCTCCACCTGTAATACAGTAATTTCAGAGAAGATATACCCTGTAAGAAACACTTTGCTCCAGAGAAAATAAAGCAGTAACAGAAGATATACCTTGCAAAGACAATTTGACTCAGAAGATTACAGCAGTAATCTGTTAGCACACCCTGTAGGCACACCTTGTAATAATGCAGAAGAAGGTATACCAGCAACAACAATTTGAATCAGAGAAAAAATAAAGCAATGAAATGTTAGCAACAAACAGTAGCAATCCCTGTGAGTAAAAATAAAACACCACCACACAGTAAATCTGCTTAGCCAAACTAAGTCTTAATCCTTTCCCTTGCTCTGGTAAGTTTCTACTCTGCCTTTCAAGCAGTCTTAGAAGGAAAGAGCTCAGGTGAAGCTAGGTGCCTTGGCCAGCAAACCAAGTCTTCTACCTCCAAGATATCAACTAACCTGACTTTTTAACCCTTCTTTCTGTTGGAAATTACTGACAGTTGCCAACTCCACCCCACATACACACCTAATCCTTTGGAAGAGCTGTGGGAGGAAAGCAATTAGCTCCTTCAATGTGAGAAGGAGACTGAAACACCTCTGAGACAACAAACCTTTTCAACAAACAAGAATAAAATAAAACACAGTGTCAAACAGTAATTTTGCTTAGCCCAATGATAAAAAGTCACAAAATGTAAGCTCCACCTGTAATACAGTAATTTCAGAGAAGATATACCCTGTAAGAAACACTTTGCTCCAGAGAAAAAATAAAGCAGTAACAGAAGATATACCTTGCAAAGACAATTTGACTCAGAAGATTACAGCAGTAATCTGTTAGCACACACCTGTGAACACACCTTGTAATAATGCAGAAGAAGGTATACCAGCAAAACAATTTGAATCAGAGAAAAAATAAAGCAATGAAATGTTAGCAACAAACAGTAGCAATCCCTGTGAGTAAAAAATAAAAACACCACCACACAGTAAATCTGCTTAGCCAAACTAAGTCTTAATCCTTCTCCCTTGCTCTGGTAAGTTTCTCTACTCTGCCTTTCAAGCAGTCTTAGAAGGAAAGAGCTCAGGTGAAGCTAGGTGCCTTGGCCAGCAAACCAAGTCTTCTACCTCCTAGTATATCTTTAATGTTGAAATTTTAAGAAAGCAAAGTGACCGCTCAAGTAAGAGGGACCCTCTTAATCGAGTGGTCACTTTAATTTCTTAAAATCAACAGTAAAGATACATAAACTTTCTTCGAAAATCACCCCCATTCAAGTCAATGGGCTGCGCACATGCAGCCTTCGTTTACTGACATCACAAAGCCGGGCCATGGGTGCCGTGTGGTGGGCGTGGCCAGAGGATGCGGAACTGGTTCAACTTTTTGCCAGCGGGTCAGGGAATGAAGTTACAAGTGAAATAAAATTTTTAAATGGTAGCCCACAAAGAAATCATTTATAGAAAACGACTCCTGGCCATGTCAGTTGCGGGATATGTGTCAGCGGGGGGCTAGTCAAGAGCGTAGAAGCTGCTCTTTAATGCCTGATCTGTTTTAGGTTACTTACCTGGCTTTCCACTGTAATAATTTTTGCAACATTGTTAAATCTCTCTGTATCTTGTATATTATTATTGTATTTATCTATTGTACTGTGTTCACCATTGACACCCAGGGCATCACTGAAAAAGGGACTGCATGGTCTCAGTGGACTTACCTGGTTACCAAAATTCTAATAAAAATAAAATAATAAAATAAATGACTCGCAGCTTTGGTGAGGAATGCTAGAAGTCCATGCTGGGCTTTGAACATGAGACACTTGAATGGCATCTTGGTGCCCTTGGCCTTAAGTCAGGTATAGCATCATTTAGCTGTAGGGATCTTGGTTAATGTCAAGGTATTTCACAACTCTCTCCTGTCTGGCACTGATCTGAAACCTTTGCACACCTTTTTCCCCCTCAGGTGAGTTTAAACATAACTCCTCTGCTTTCTCAAAGTACTGAAGGTGGTACCATTGGCACCACGTAGCCCTCCATCCTACTGGTTCACTCATCCTTTATCTCCCAAGGTGGCTACCTCCTGAACACTCTGGCAGCTTGCCAAATGCAGGTGAACCTGTAGGCCACGCTTGTCTCTAGTGAACATTCACATCCAAGTTCCCTGCATCAACCTTGGATGGCTCATTTAGTTTCAGAATCTGGACTTCTGTGCTAGGGGAGAGCACTTATACTGTACCTTAATCTCCATCAGGTCCCAAAAACTAAACTGAAGCTGCTAACCTTTGATGTTGCAGAATCAGGAGTGAGATAACGATGTGGGCATTCAGACGAACCCCTTGAAAGAAACCTCTTACAGGCCCCTCACCATACCACTGGTGTCATCTTATAGCCATATGCAGGTTGGCTGCCCAGGGACCGGAACGAGTGGGAGACTTGTACCACACTCAGCCTCTGGACCCATATTGACACACCCTGAATCTGGCAAATCACCTCAGCAAGCTACAGCTGAAGCCGTGGTCACAATCAACCCTCTAGGGCCCAGCAAGCAGATTCCACTCATTTTCACACACCCTCAACCCTCCAACTCTTTTTGTCATTCCTGCCAAGAACTTTTATGTGCCTAGAATGCACCAAGTCATGATCAGGTTCTGCCACAAGAAGACTTCTGGAGGCCATCAACAGTTCCCCATTTGGAGGGTGTTCCACAAAGGTACTGGAACTGCGAAGAGGGCTCTGCACTGTTAAGACCCTGACCCATTTGTTATGCAGGGAGAGGTAAAACCAGGGATCTGTTCGGTTCTCTCCTATTTCTGTCACTTCTCTGTCTTTGCCTGTCTGATTGCGCAATCACATCTTTTTCTTGGGGCACCCTGAGGAACTGGCCACTCCAAAAGGTCCCACAGTCTCCTCCTGCTATCCCCCGCCTTCTCTTGCTGTTTCTGTTCTTTCTTTTTTTTCTCCCTTGCTTCTCTGTGGTTAACTTTAAGGCCCTTGGAATTCTGTGATTCTGCGGTTGTGGAATTTTTCCGCAGAATTTGCATCATGCCGCAGAATATATATAGTGCCTCAGAATTCATTGTTTGTTTTTGGTGAATTTTCATTCAACTATACAGTTTTTCAGTAGTGCTCTGCTCCCTTCCCCATCTAGTTTATCCCTCCTCTATGCTTGGCATGTGATGTCATCAGTGACATCACATCACATTTTATCCAATAGCAGGGCAATGTTCTGCCACAAAAATGAATAAATCATATTGCAGAAATTAGAAAATGGTGCCGCAGAATCATAGGAGCCCTGCCATAGAAAATAGGACAAAGTGCTGCAGAGCACTAGGGGCCGTGGCTTAACATATATGTGAATCTTTATGTGAAGTGGGGATGGGATCCCTTGATTTGCAAATGTATATAGTTATCTACTTGTTTGAAATGTATTGCAGAAGCCTATGTAGTTGTAACCCCTAGGTGGTGCTATCCCTAGGGCTACTAATCCTGCGTGCTTGGCTAGTAGCAGGTTAAGGGACCTGAGTTCTGAAATGGGTGCCTCCACCAGGAGGTCAGGGTTGGTAGTGGTCAAGCTAACCTGGGCACAGCCCTCTGGGACACTGTAACCCCCCCCCTTTCCTTACTAGTGGCCAGAACAATACACAATAATCACTTTCACAATACCTCTGATACACCACACAAGTACCCACACTGTTTGCACTTACCACCAGAGCTTTCCTCTGGCTCGACCCTGGGGACCCCCTGCAAAACAAGGTTATACACAGCAAATAACAGCAGTACAGTACTCTTGCACAAACTGGAACCACAGTCAGGGCAAATGCAAAACGAGTTAGATCTGATTTATTTAAGGGACTTGAACAAGGAAGGGGCGTAATCAGGTTAATTTGCTTGAAGGCTGTATCAATCAAACAGTTATTCATGTACTTCAGGGTCCATAAACAGTCACACACTCGGGGTACCCAGATGGAGAACGGTGGGCTAGCCAAGAATGTTGCAGCTGGTTGGGGCCCTGTGGTGGAAGAAAACAACATGCACAACACACACTATTTGTAATCCGGAGCCGGAGGGCTCAGTTCATGAAAAGAAAACAAGACAATCAGATGACACATTTTTAGATTAGGCTGTTGTTACAGGGAGCTACCCTGATGATTACTGATGATACCCAAGACTGGACACAGGCTGGACGAAAATTGAGACTGCAGGTGGTTGATCTGGAGTGCCAGGAGAAGCAGGGCCCACATGATTCTCTAAGGCGTCATTCCTGTTCAAGCGTGGAGCAGGGGGCTGATCCCCAGGCAGGTCTCTCATCGATGGCTGTCTCCATGCAGTGGGTAGTCTGGCAGGGCCAGTGTGGCAAGGCCCAGGCCAAATAGAGACAAATTCAGATACAGTCTGTTTTGGGCTGGATACAGCTTCCAGCAAGCAGAGCACAGTTCACACAGTGGGGAACCATATCACGACCCACTAACAATGTAGGGAAATTCTACTGTACCAGGCAAACCGCTCTCACGTCACGATTGCAAAGTCTCTGCACAAACCGGGATTCAAAGGCAGCTGGAAATCCTGACAGGCCCATTGCATTCAAAAAAATCTTCGGTCTTCTTCAGGTATGAGCCTGGTAAAAAATCAGTGACTTACTTTGTTCTCACAAACTTGGATTTATCCAAAATAATTCTCTTCTCTCCCTCTCAGGGGCTGCAGGCAGACATGCAGGCTACAACTCAGGCCTTTCACAGTTCTCCCTTGCAAAACTACACAGAACTCTTGCCCAAATCACTTGAGCTGTTACTTCTTCACATCTCAACCCAGAACTGAAACTAGCTGCAGCAGGCTGGAAATTTCCCCAAGATCCAAAAGGTTCGGTTGGCTGATCCTCCTGTCAGTCACAACAAAGGCTCCCCCCTTCAGGTGCAAAAAGGCACAAAAAGCCCCAAACTACAATTCCTACATTTTTTTACCAGACAGCTCCTGTAGTCCGGCTCCATTTTAGGACCCACCAGTATTGATTGGTCCAATTCGCAGTCCAGGACCAAGATAGTGGAGATAAACTAAACAGTCCTTGCTGCAAAGAAGACAGGTTAGACAAACTACATTATCATTATCACTCTAAATGATTTTCAGCAAATTGTTACATCTTTCAACAGAACTCCCTCTCAGATTACTTATGACTGCAATCCAGGCAGCTCTAAAAGGGCAGGATGGCTTCCTCTCATCAGTCGGATACAGTATCAAACCTGCCTCTTAGCCAAAAAAGTCCTCCTCGGGGTCATGCCCCCGGGCATTGAAAAGCTCCTCATTGACCACCACATCACCCAGTGAACTACAAGTTCACAACAACTAACCTTCCTTGTCCCCAGATGCTGGACTACCATGGGCCAGAGGGCCTTTGCCCACAGAGCACCACAGTGGTACAATACCTCAACAAAGAAACTCTTACTGCTGCTGCTCTTGGCCCTTTTAAGAGACAACTACTACTCATCTCATTTCAACTAGTCATTGTGGACTGCTCGCCTAATCAGGGGCCCACCGCCACTGCCCTCCACTTCAGTCTTGACAGCTACCTCTCCCCACCTTGCCCCTTCTATCTGCCTACCCCTTGCCCCTCTCCCTTTCTCCTCCCCCAGGCATTTCTGACTTTTATCCCTCCCTCCCTCCCTCCCCTTTTAGAGCTCTTACCTCACCCCTCTACCCTCCGACAATGGCCTTCCTGCCTGCATACCCCTTCCTCTCACTTACAGTGCTTATTTCTAAGATTGCCCTTGGCTGGTATGTCATGCTACCTAACATTTAGCACATTTTGAATTACTGGAATTTCCTAAGCCTCAGTCTTTTACTTCTTTTTATTGTGTAACTATGTATTATTATGTTGACCTTTGTATGTATGTATACCCTCCATTCCTTCAACGTGGAACCTTTGTAAACGAGCAGTTCCTGCTCAAAAGTATTTGTAATCCTAGATTTCAATAAAATGAAAAAAAAATTAAAAAAAAGACAGAGGCTATAGAGGCACTCTCTAGCAGTCATATTTAAACTGCTAAAACGCAGGACACCAGCCTGGCAGTGAGCATTTAGGCAAGCTCAAGAAAGATTTTTCAGGAACCCTCATTTGTAGGGGGGTGTTACATAGGGATATGTAGCCTATGTAAGGAGCACCCCAACCCCACACTTTTGCTACCCACCCCCATCCGCTGACCATGGCCCTTTAGTCTGCCTGTTTCTACCTGACTCCCTCCTACCCTACATTTTGTTTACCCTGAAATCTAGTAGAAGCTGGTTTATGTTGTCTCTCTTCACTTTTGGTTGTATAAATATTGTTTAGTAACCTATGTGTTAAGCTTGTAAGCATTGTTTACCTTTGTATGTATGTTACCCTTCATCCTTGATGTGTAACCTTTGTAAATGAGCAGTTCCTGCTCAAAGGTACTTGTAATCCTAGAGTTCAATAAATAAATAAATATTAGAAAAGGTAGAAATCTGTATCACTGGAAATTGACCTTAATAAAATTGCCAACAGGAGAGCAGTCCCATACATAATGTTCTATTTAGTTACATTGTAGTGAGAAACATATCAGACCCAGACAGAATGTTCTATAGCTTAGCGATGCAAAGTTAAAAAAAAAAAAAAACGTCAGGCAAAGACATCACATAAGGAAAGCAATGGTTTAGTTTTCCGAGATTTAGATTTGGAGATTTACTCAGAACAACTTTTGTTTGAACTGCCTGTATTGAAAAGCCATCCTGTACACATTTTATTTGTATTTTTTGTTACTGATAATAAAACCCCTCTTGTGAAGTTTATAACTGCTTGTAACATGGCAAGAAATGTTAGGAGCAAATGCAGAAACTAGGCCGGTGCAAACACAACACATGGTATAAACTGAAGTGGGGATTAATTCCCTAGTAATGCCCACTTCAGAATGTACTATTGTTTGCAGCCACAATGCCCGGGAGTGTGCAAAAAAAATAATTAGACCATGGTTGGGGTCGTGGTCACGCCATGAAATCTTTGCCTGCCAACAAGGGTCGCATCTCAGCAAGCCCATGGAAACCGCAGTCGAGAGGGAGCTGATGAAACCTCCGTTCTAAGATCGTGGATATGTTGTTCATCCACACTTATTGGCATGTCCCTTTACCCTTTAAATCTTGCCGGACATCTTCAAGCTGGCTCCTCCCACCCACCCGGGTGGTATATACCTCTTCTCTACCCCATGACGCCAGATGTTCCTTTCCACTGGAAGATACAGGTTGCCTCCTTCATGCTCATACTTTTCGTTCACCCTGGCTTTCAATACTTCACTTTTACCGAAATTAAAACTTGTCCGAGTTACTGATCGCGTTTTTGTGTCCTCGATCATGGAACAGACATCTTCTCCAGGATTTTGCTGGTGTCCTTGCTGCCAGAAGATGTCGTGCACCAATCCCCATCTCACGTGCGTCTACTGCCTAGGTGTCGGCCATGACACCTCGTCCTGCAGCTTTTGCTTGGCCTTCCATCCCAATGTTATGGACGACTGCCTGGCACATTTAAAGTTGGGGAGACTGGAGAAAAGGAATCCTCCGGTGAAGTCCAAGGAGGCTAGGTGGGTGGTCTCTGCAGCTGCGGGTTATGCCGAGCAGCTGGAACGCATGAAGGCATTCGAAGAAGAAGCCGCTCGTGCTTAGGACAATTGAAGCTTTTTCATTCCACTCAACCTGGGCTCCACCTTCTCATGTTCCTTCAAAGAGTTGTGCCAGTCTCTCCCTACCCGGTGAGAGGTGCCTATGGGCTCACACTCCTCCCGGTCTCATAAAAGAGATAAGGAACCGAGTACATCTTCATCTTGGCGAAGACGTTCTCATGACCGAGAGAGGTCTCAGTCCCAGGAGCATGCGGTCTCGACCTCAGTAGAGATCACTTCCTCAGCCGCAGGCTTCACGGACCTTCCATCAGGCCAGCAGACTGAGGATGCAGCCGATGAGGTTGAGATTATCCTCAACCCCATTGCCCCTCTGTCGCCGGCCTTGGTCAACAACTCTTTGGAAAGGACTCCGGTTCTTGTCTTCCTCGATGAGGAGACCCAGCCTGCTGGTGTCCCCATCGAGGACCCGGTTCCGGATTCCCAGGTATCACTGGTCCCGCCGGTGTCTCCCTAGTGACCGAGTCGGCCCGTCCAATCTCGGTCGAGGTCTGGAACCCCCTCATCCGAACGGCTGAGGAAGAGCCACAAGCGGTCCAAAAAGAGGCAACGCCACCA
Organism: Neoceratodus forsteri; assembly: GCA_016271365.2. NCBI lineage: Eukaryota > Metazoa > Chordata > Ceratodontiformes > Ceratodontidae > Neoceratodus > Neoceratodus forsteri. The sequence continues at coordinate 123,793,303 of CM057452.1, forward strand.
GTCATCCTCATCCTCCTTGGATGTGGAGAGGCTCTGACAGAAACTCCATCAGTGCTATGAGGACCTCATGTGGCAACAGCTGATTTTGTCCAGGCAGAAGCCGACTTCAGCTCCTACCCCAGCCATTACTTGGCATTCGCCTCCTAGGCCGAAGTCGACCCCCTTGGAACTGAAGCCTTTGGTTCCTCCACTCGCAGTGCCAGCCCGTCTTCTGGTTTGGGCCTATACCGGTCTCTCCACCAATAGTGGTGGAGCTGCCGCCTAAGCAGCCTGTTGATGGGGCTTCTTCCAAAGAGACTGACCAGATACCAGGCTTCCTTGATATCTGTCGGTCACGGTCACCCTGGACCGCATTCGGCGGGTCGAGGGTGATTTGTGTGGCAGGCTGCTGTACCCCAACTCTTCGGACTCTGATGTCACCGGGCTCCACTCTCATCCTGAGGATGATGAGTCATCCGTTGGCACAGGGATGGAGGAAGGTCCTTCCTCCTTCCAAGGGATCCTTTGTCTCATCTCTGATTCCACAGGGATGCCCCTGGAACCCATCCAGAAAACGGTAGAGTACCGTCTCACGGACATCCTCAAGAGAGGGGATACCCCAACGGAGGCCTTTCCTGTGGCTGAGGCCATTGTTGGTCTGGCACTCAAACTGTGGCAGTGTCCTGCCTCATGTCCAGCACTGTCTGCCCATATGGCCCGCAAGTATGCAGTGCCCATGAGGTCCCTTGCGGGGTTCACAGAGCACCCTTCGGCTGAGAGCCTGGTGACTGCCTCTGTGTTCAGGCATACTGGCAGTTCTGCCAACACAGACTGACCTCCCGACAAGGAGCCCAAGTATTTGGACCACTCGGAGCAGAAGATCTATGCAGCGTCCTCTTTGGGCCTTCATCAGGCAAGTTCGGCTGTCATCATGGCACATTTCTCCCATGCCCTTCTCAGGTCATTGGATGAAGTCCTCCCACATCTCCCCATGGACATGCAGACCACGGTCAAGGAGGTATGAGATCAGGGCCGTGCTGTTGCCAAATGGCCCTGGACATCGGGGACTCTTGTGCTTGCTTGTTGGCCGCTGCAGTTGCCTTTCGCCACAGGGCTTGGCTGAGGCTCTCCTCCTTCCTGGCAGATACTCAGCACAAGTTAGTTGATGTGCCTTTCCTTGGGACCAACTTATTTGGCTCAGGAGTGGCTGGTCACCTACAGTGCATAGAGCAGTCCAATGCCACCTTGGACGCCACTTCTGCCAAGAGTTCTTCAGGCAAGAATCAACAGAAGAAAAAGAAGAAGCCCTTTAAGCGCTCTTCCCCTGCAGTTCAGCAGTCCTCCTTCCAGGGAGGACAGCAGCATCAGCAGCAGCAGCAGGCTCAAGCTTGTCCACCTCGGCCCAAGCCTGGACCCCAACAGGCCCGCAGAGGAGGCCGAGGCTCAGGTCCTGGAGCTTCCTCCTCCTCCAAGCCTGCTCAGTGATGGGGTGGGGGTTTCCACCCCTATTCCTATCACACCAGCTCTGGGTCTTCCCGTGGCAGGCCGGCTCCACCACTTCCTTTCTGCCTGGTCCACTATCACTATGGACAGGTGAGTACTCAAAGTGGTTGGTCAGGGACTGCCTCTAGAATTCAAGCAGTACTCTCCCAGCTGAGCCCATGCTCCTCGGGAAGAACAGATTTCCACTTGCATCCAGTTGGCTCTTTGAGACGACATTGCTCAGGTCTCCTCAAGGAGGCAGTAGCTCTCATGGCGGATCCATCTGCAGACCCAGGCTTTGTCCCAGGTACTTTCTGGTGCCCAAGCGGATGGGGGGCTGGTGCCCCATTCTAGATCTCCATGACCTGAATCAATATCTCAGGCCATGCACCTTTCGGATGGTCACTCTGTCCCAGACCATACCATCCTTGGAGCGAAACATGTGGTTCTGTTAACTGGATCTGTAGGACGCGTTCTTTCACGTCCCAATCCGTCCATCCCACCAGTGGTTCCTCCACATCAGGGTCGAGGGGACCCTGTACAAGTTCCAAGCCATGCCGTTCGGCCTGTCATCAGCCCCACAGGTCTTCACCAAATGCATTGCAGTAGTGGCGGCCCATCTCCGGCATTGGGGGGGTCAGAATTTAACCCAACCTCGATGATTGGCTCTTGCAGGTTACACCCAACAGGAGGTGGAGAGGTCCAGGGATCTGGCCCTCCAAACCTGCTCCCAACTCGGCCTCCTGATCAACGAGGCCAAGTCAGAACTCGTGCCTTCTCAGGTGATGGGCTTCATCAGGGCAGAGCGTGACTCTTGTCAAGCCAGAGCTCAACTCTCAGTGGACAGGGTGGAGGTTCTCTCCGCCTTTGCCCAGTCATTTCTGGTTGGGCACTTGCACCCTGCCCAGGACTTTCTGCGCCTTCTGGGTTACATGGTGGCATGCACCTCAGTGGTCCATTGGGCCCAGTTGCACATGTGCCACCTCCAGTGGGAGCTGGCCATCCAATGGACTCAGCGCCACTGTCATTTTGGCCAGCTGATCACCGTAATCCAGAAGATGTGGGATGCTCTCCAATGGTGGACCACCCCAGACTGGTTGCAGGAAGGGATCCCATTTGTCTGCCTGAGCCAATGGTCGTCCTCATGACCAATACCTCTCTCATAGGCTGGGGAGCCCATATGGGGGACAACAGGGCCCACAGACTCTGGACCCCCCCGAGGAGTCCCGATGCCACTTCAGCCTGTTGGAGCTCAGAGCAGTCAGACTGGCACTGTCAGCTTTTGCTCCTCAGCTCCGGGATCAAGTGGTTCAAGTCCAGACGGACAATACCACAACCATGTGCTACCTCAAAAAACAGGGAGACACACACTCCCATCTGCTGTGCAAGGAGGCACTCCGCATCTGGACCCTCATGAGCCGGTTGGAGGCGGATATCCTAGCCATGCATGTGGCAGAAGCCTCGAACCAGCTGGTGGATGCTCTCACCCACATAGGCCAGACATCCCTTGAGTGGACTCTCCATCCAGAGGTAGCTTACAATCTGTTCTCCCATTGGGGCAAACCAATGGTGGACCTGTTTGTCTCCAGGGAAAACACCAAGCTGAGGCTGTATCATGCCCGCCCCCCTCAGCAGGGCTTGCTGCAGGGGGATGCCTTCTTGAGGCCATGGACCCCAGGCCTCCTCTACGCCTTCCCTCCATTTCCCTTGATCCACAAGGTGTCACTGTTACTCAAGGTGAGGAGGGACAAGGTAAAGGTGATTCTGGTAGCCCCAGACTGGCCACGCCAGTTCTGGTATCCAGATCTCCTCAGCCTTAGCTGCAGGCCCCTGGAGAGGTTTTGTACACACTCGGACCTGATATCTCTGAACCAGAGGAAGGTCTTCCATCAGGACCTTCAATTCCTGCACCTCACAGCCTGATACCTGAGCTGCTAGAGTTCCAGGCTTTGGGTCTTTCCGAAGATGTCTACACCATGTTGGAGGCATCTAGAAAGGGATTGACCAGGAAATGTTATGCCTTCAAATGGAAAAGATTTTCCCTTTGGTGTCAGGGCAAGGGACTGGACCCTTATCCTGTTCTGTGGCTAACATTCTCGACTACCTTTGGTCTCTCTCCAAAGGGGGTCTACAGTCATCGACCCTTAGGATGCACTTGGCAGCCATTTCTGCTTACCAGGTGCAGGCCGATCAGCCAACATTGGTGCAGAAGACAGTGGTCAGGCGCTTTTTCAAAGGCCTGGATCACATATTCCCTCCAGTGCATGAACCTCCACCTCCGTGGGATCTACTGCTGGTACTGGCAAAGCTCATGTTCAAGCCATTCAAACCAATGCACAAGTGTGAGCTGTCACACTTGTCATGGAAGACGGCCTTCCTGGTGGCCATCATGTCTGCCAGAAGGACAAGGGAGCTCCAGGTGCTTTTGGTGGACTCCCCTTATCTGGTCTTCCACAGGGACAAAGTTTTCCTGCACCTCCACCTGAAATTCCTTCCAAAGGTGGTGTCAGAGTTTCACCTTAACCAGCTGTTGACTCTGCTGGTATACTACCCTAAAATTCACCTCGGAGGCTGAGTACAGGCTCCATACTTTGGACCCGAGACGTGCTCTCTCATATTACAAGGACAGGATGGTGGAAATTCATGGAGAGGTTCACCAGCTGTTTGTCACCTACACTGAAACCGCTTCTGGCAGACCTGCAGCCAAATGGATTACATCATGCATAGGTCTGTGCTATGAGTTGACGGGTAAGGAGTCTCCCAGAGGGATAAGAGCTCATTCTACCCGCCATACTGCTGCATCAGTGGTTGCTTCCAGGGACATCCCTATCCAGGAAATCTGTTGGGCTGCTACCTGGAAGTCAGCAAACACCTTCCATCACCCATTACCACATTGACCTTGAGTCATGCCGGAATGCTGGTTTTGGGACCTCAGTTCTCCAATCTCTGTTCCCTAAGTAGGGGGTGCGCACCTTGCCTCCCTCCTCCCGGAGAACTGCTAGGAGTCTGCCAATAAGTGTGGAAGAACAACATATCCACGATCCTAGAAAAACAGGTTTCTCACCTGTAACAGTAGATCTTCCACGGAATGGTCTTTTGCAGTAAGTCATTACTTCTGGGAGTTCCCGATAGATGGCACTCCAGCACAGAAGTTTCTTCCAGCAGTCTCTGTACCAGGGACCACCCACACTACCTCACTTCCTGGGCTGTACCTATAAAAGTGGATGGTCCTGGTAGCGCCATTCATTTTCCTGCAAGCTTCAGCTCCTGGCAACTCTTCTAGTAACTTGATCTGGCGTGGATTGAACCCATAGCCTAGATGCCTGGGCTTCATACAGAAACATAGAAACATAGAAGTTGACGGCAGATAAGGACTGCAAGGCCCATCCAGTCTGCCCATTTGTTTTTCTACCTTATAAATGTGCCATCAGCCTTTGCTCTGTCAGTGGCCTATCTATTCATAGTCATTTGTATTGCTCCCTTGCACTGTATTCATAGCCACCACTTCTTGTGGTAAGCCATTCTATGCATCCACCACCCTTTCTGTGAAAAAGAATTTCCTCACATTCCCCCTTAATCGGCCCCCTCGAATCTCATGCTGTGTCCTCTAGTCCTGCTATTTTTCTTATATTTAAACATGTTGACTCTTTCACCTTGTTAATGCCCTGAAGGTGTTTGAATGCCTCGACTAATCACCTCTCTCCTCCTTTGCTCAAGGGTATATATATAGAGCTCTGTTAATCTGTCCTCATATATCTACTGATGCAGTGCCTGCCATTTGGTGCCTTCTCTGGACTGCCTCAAGATTTGGTTAATATCCTTGTGAAGGTATGGCCTCCTAATACCATGCAGTACTCCAGATAGGCTAACATGCAGACTTGTAAAGAGGGATTATTGCCTCCCTCTTACAACTTGTGATACCCCTACTAATACACCCTAACACCCCTAGCCTTACCTACTGCTATAGAGGTCTGCTTTGGATGATTTCAGGTCATCAGTGATGATGATGCCCAAGTCTATTTTCTTCCTTGTGACTTGTAGCAACTCCCCTCCCAGCCTATAGGTGGCTTCAGGGTTTCTCTTCCCTATGTGCATGATTTTGCACTTCTTTGCATTAAATCCCAGTTGCCACTCTTCTGACCATTTTGCTAGTTTATCCAGATCTCTTCTCATTCTGCCCACCCCATCTGGATCATCTACTCTGTTGCAGATCTTGGTGTCATCTGCAAACAGACAAGCCTTACCCTCCAGTCCATCTGCAAGTTCACTAATGAAGGTTGTTGAAGAGGACTGGCCCCAGTTCGATCCCTGGTACCCACTTGTGACTTGCATCTCTTCTGACTGTATACCATTTACCACCACTCTCTGTTTTCTGCCCGTCAACCAGTTTGCCACCCAGTTGACCAACTTCTGACCCACCTCGAGCCTACCCAGCTTATTTATCAATCTTCTATGTGGAACAGTGTCAAAAGCTTTGCTTTGAAGTCAAGGTAGGTGACATCAGCTGCTCCCCTTGGTCCACCACTCTGGTTACCCAGTCAAAGAAATCTATAGATTAGTTTGACAGGACCTTCCTTTGTAAACCCATGCTGCTTGGATCCTGTGCCCCTATGATTCCAGGTTGTACTATCCTTTCCTAAGGAGTGCCTCATAATCTTGCCCACTACTGAGGTAAGACTGACTGGTCTGTAGTTTCCTGCCTCCTCCTGCTACCACTCTTGTGGAGCTGGATCACATGAAGCCCATCTCCAGTCTTCTGGGACCTCTCCTGTGCTCAGAGACTCACTAAACAGTTTGCCTAATGGCTATGTTCCACCTTTAGCTCCTTAAGTACCCTGGGATGCATGCCATCAGGTCCCATTGCCTTATCCACCTGAGCTTAGCAAGCTCTCAGGACCCTTTCTTTCTGTGAAGGGAGTAGTGCTCACCTCCCTCCCCTGTGTCCATGATGCTGAGCTGTGGGCCCTGCCCCACCTTCTCTTCAGTAAATACCAAGCAAAAGCATCTATTTAGGATAGATGCTTTACAAGGTCCCCTCCTCCCTCATGCTCCCCTTTTCTCCATTGAGAGTTTAGCACACCTGGACCTCTTTTTCACTAATGTATCTATAGAAAGTCTTGTCACCTCTTTTACTGTTCATGTTAGTGTTTCCCTCAGTTCGGGACTTTGCCTGCCTTACTGCCTTCCCTGCTTCCCTTAGGGCAGTTTGGTATGCATCCTATCTTCATCCGCTGTGTTCCTTATATTTCCTGAAGGCCAGCCTTTTGGCTCTGACCTTTCTGCTACTGTATTTGAGAACCAAAGTGGTTTCCTTCTTCTTTGCACCTTCCTTTTCTGTCTAACACAATGGGATGTTGCTTCAAGTATTGCATCTTTGAATGCCCACTTTGCATGTACCCTCACCTGTGTTTCTTGCCAGGGCTAGCTTAACTCTGTTGGCCATCTTATCAAAATCAGCTCCTCTGAAGTCCCATATTTTGCCTTGGAATGGGATGATTTAGATGTAGTAGCCAAATTGAACCATACCCAGTGATGGTCACTGGCCCCAGGTGACCTTTCCACCTGGAGATCTGTGATCCTTCCTTGTTAGTCAGTACCAGATCTAGGATAGCCCTGTCTCTTGTGGGTTGCTGTACCAGTTGTTTGAAGCCCTCCCCTGCAGGGAATCCACTATGTGTCTAGTTCTGGCAGATGTTCCTGCTGGTATTGACCAATCTGTATCCGGCATGTTGAAGTCTCCCATTATCAGAACCTCCCTTTTAGCTGTCATGTTTTGTATATCCTCTAACAGTAATGTGTCTATGTCCTCCCCCTGGTCTGGGGGCCTGTAGACAACCCCAGTTCTTATGGCTGTCCCATTTCCTGTTTCCAGGGTGACCCACAGTTCTTCTGGCTCCTTATGTGTAGTCTGAATTTCTGTAGCTGTGATATTTTCATTGACATACAGGGCCACTCCTCCCCCTCTTTTTGCACCTTGGTCTCTTCTGAACAATACATAGCCAGGTACTGAAGTCTCCCAAATGTGGTTACTGGTAAACCACGTCCCACTAATTACTACTATGTCCAGTTTAGCCTCTGACATTATTGCCTGCAGGTCTGGGATCTTATTTCCAGGCTGTGAGCATTTGTGTACATGATTTTCCATTGGACAGATTTCGTGTGTTAGTTGTTGGGTGAGGTTGGCATTACCCCTGTGTGCGTATGGGAGACAAACCTTTTTTCTTACCTGGTGATGCAAATGAACTACAAACATGCTGAACTCCTGTTTGACCACTAGCAGAGGGGAGGTGTTCCTCCCATTCAACATATAAGGTGCTGCACCCTCTCCCCATTTGCTAGTTTAAATATTCTGCAAAGACGTCAAACTTCTGCCCCAATGCACTGACTCCCTCCTTAGTCAGATGCAGTCCATCAAATTTAAAGAACTTTCGCTCCCCAGAACTGTTGCCAGTTTCCTACAAATCTGTGTCCTTTTTCCTGGCACCAGCCCTTGAGCCACGTGTTTAGCTCCCTATCTCCCCTTCTCTGACCTTCCGTCCATCTGCTCCCCTCTCCCAGACTGGCAGGATCTCAGAGAAGGAGATGCCGGATGAAATAGATGATAGTTTGTCACCCAGCCTGGTCCGGTGTTCCTTGGTCTCCACAACTGACCAGCTGGTGAGATCATTAGTCCCTATGTGTACTAGGACATCAATGTTTTCTCCTGCTTTGTGAACAATTTTAGCAATGCGGTCAGTGTCTCTCCATGCTGATGTACCTTGGAGACATCTGACCATTACCCCTAGCTGGAGATGGGTATCAACTCCCTGAATCATGGAGTCTCCTATGATCAGAAGTTTTTTGGATTTCTTTTTGCTTTCTTTGTTTTGGTTCCCTGATTTGGGTGAGTTTTGTTGTGCTAGCTCCTGTGCTGCAGTGTCCTGCTCTGCAGTGTCTTCTGCCTCTTTGTTTGATTTCAGAGATAGAGGCAGATACCTGTTGTAGTGTTTATATGGTTTTGAGGTAATATGTTGGAGAGCAGAGGTGATGGGACACTCGATTTGCCTCCTCAACCACCTGCCAACCTCCTGGACCAACTACCCCTCTGCCGTCGAGGTTTTTCTGTTGGATGCTGGGGAAATGGTGGGTGGTCTTATAATGTATTTCCTCTTGAATATGAAATTGAGGCGTGCAATCTCTGCCCATGCTGCCTGGAGCTGAGTCCTAAGATCTCCAAAGGCCCAGCATGTAGGACAGTGTCCTAAATCCTGTAAGACTGTCCTTCTGAAAATTGTTCCACAGTAACTGCAGTTAATGATATCCATTCCAGATAAGTTGCTGGGTTTATAACCTAGTCAGAGTAATTAGAAGGAAAAAAAAGGGAAAAAAATGCAAGTAATGGTTTGATTGTGTTTTGTTTAACTTGTTATAACAAGTTAAATTACTAGTGCCCTGTAAATGAGCTCACCTTGTGGAGGCCCACTGATCCACCCTTTCCTGCTCTGCCACAGGAAATGTCACAATTGTGGTACCCTATAAAAGGAGTGTAGTGTGGAGTGGTTGGGGATGGGGTGGGTGGTTGGCCCTTCCTGCCGAAAAGAAGAACCACCGGATGAAAGAACAAGGACATAAGAGCAGAAACAATCAGTCAACAACAAATGCAGTAACCCTGAAAGCTTATCTAATGTTAGATAAAACTGTAAAACCTGTAAAACACCACCTGTAATAATTTCAGAGAAGATATACACTGTAAGAAACACTTTGCTACAGAGAAAAATAAAACAATGAAATGTTAGCAACAAACAGTAGCAATCCCTGTGAGTAAAAAATAAAAACAACACCACACAGTAAATCTGCTTAGCCAAAATAAGTCTTAATCCTTTTCCCTTGCTCTGGTAAGTTTCTCTACTCTGCCTTTCAAGCAGTCTTAGAAGACACCATATATCTACAATGGATGATTCCCTGTCACACACAGGGTTCTGAATTGATGGGCTCAAAAACTCTGGAGTTCTCTTCAAGAGATAACACTGGGAAGGAAACCCCTTCACCTAAAGCCCTGCCTGACCTCCTTTCAACGGTCGTGCCTCCAAAACATGGATCATCAAGAAGATATTCCTCGTTGATGGGTACTTCACCCCCATCAATGGCAGGCTCTACTCCATCAAAAAAGGAACATTCCTCATCAATGGGACGTCATTCCTCAGCTCTCCTGTCGACGAGGACTCCTGCACTGTCGATGACAGAGGACCTGCTACCTTCCCCATCGGGACATAAGCATCCATCGACGGAAGGGCTTTACAAGACAGCATCATCGATGAAAATGCCTCCTCCATTGACAGAACACATCCTACATGCTTCCTCATCGATGGGGCTGCCTCCCCCTTTGACGCGACATGTTCCCTATGCTCCATCATCGACGAGAAGTCTACCACCATCGACAGGACATGCATTCACTCTCCCATCATCGACTGGCATTTCCATCATTGATGGAGCATGTCTTCACTCTCCCATCATCGATGATGGCATTCCCATCATCGACAGAGCATGCATTCACTATCACATCATCGACGAAGCACATCCTACCATTGATGACACATGCCCTGCCTTCCTCATCATCAACAGAGTATATTCCACCATCGACGGAGCATGCTGTTACTGACCCTGCACCTGTAAGACACAGTACATCATCGACAAGGCATGCATCTCTGCCTCTTCTGTCAACAGGACTGATGCCTCTGTCATCAAGATAATCCCTGCTGCATAGAACAACACCCTTGCCTGCATATAGTACCACTATGGATGATCCTTATGGAAAGTCGACCATGAAAAGCCAAGAATATTCTCAAAAACATGTATCGAAAGATGCATATGGAGTTGCATTTCTACAAAATAAAGAACTATATGCTTCAGAATGCAGAGGCCCTCCAGCCTCATTGTCATTCCTACAGGGGGCTCACAATCCCATTGGAAATGAACAAAGACACCAAAGAAATACCGGATCACTCAACCGGGAGGTGCAAATTGATCCCCCATCCCCACGTAGGCTGGATTCAGAACCTGCTTACATGACAATTCCATCATCACAAGTTCCAAATATTGAAGAAATAGTAAATAGAGTACTGGAGTCTATGGATTTTGACCATAGCCTCACTCTGGGACGTAACCATCAAACACAAATGATAGCGCCACCTCCATCAAAACAGGCACGCTCAGAGCTGGAACACTCACCGGTTCTGCCTCCTCCCGAATATTCAGAAGAATATTTTTCAGATTATCATACGAATCCAGACCTTCATAGGGCCTATGATGGTTCCCCCGCCACAAGAGGATATGAATCCCCTTCGGAGGTGCCCTCTTGCTGAGACGAAGGGCTATTACAACCACGAAAGGTCATTTCTCCACCAGATGACCCCTTATTCCCCGAAATGATGCTACAAAAAAAAACAATGGGGTTTACCACAACGGAAAAGGACAGATTGAGTAAAGATATGGCTCAATATCTGGGCCTACTGGAGGACCCTGTCCTGGCTATCCCTCCTTTTATACCTACATTCAGAAATGCTATTACTGAAGCTTGGATGCAACCTATAGCAGTGCCAGAGTTACCTAGAAAGGCCCACGGGCTGTATCAGGCTCCTCTTGATTATCAATATTTAACGAATATGCCAGCAGCGGATTCTGTGGTTATTGCGGCTGCCCATAACTGCACTGACAAGCCTAAACATACAAGCACAATACCTCCAGAGAGAGACTCTAAACGTTTTGATCATATGGGGAAGAGAGTGTTTGCTCTAAACACACTAAATATCAGAATACTTAACTATATGGGGCACATGCTACAATACCTGCGTACGGTAAGCACCTCTGCTGGAGATATCATAAACAGACTACCTGCATCCCCTGAAAGAGAGCAACTTACATCAATAAATAATACTGTTACTTCACTGTCTCGACATTTATTAAGATCAGGGTATGATCTTGCCGATGCTTCAACTCGAGCCTCTGCAGTCGGTATTCTTATATGCTGCCAGGCATGGCTCCAACTCTCAGGGCTAGCACCTGATGTTCAACACAAAGTGGCTAATGTCCCCTTTTCAGGTGACCATCTTTTTGGACCAGGGGCTCAAAAGATACTGGAGAATGTACAAGCCTCAGACAGACAACTGAAAACAGTACAATACATGTACCAAAAACCACACCCTCAGTATAATTATTCATACAAAACTGGAACTAATTATACCCCACGTGACACCTTTGAGGGCAGAGAACAAGTAACAAGGACCCCGGCGAAGCTGACCCGTGGCTGCCCCTCCGGACGGCCCGGGGCTTCTGCCCCTCATTAAAGACTCCAGACTCTGCCCCGTTCTCCTCTTCTAGGCCTTGGAGACCTTTTGGGGTTACAAATAAGACTGAGGCCTTTTTTCATATCGGCTCGATACATCTAGCCTTTTTCTCAGGTATCACTGTTATAGACCATCATGACCATTCCATCGAGATGCCTCTTGACCTGTTGTGCACCGGATGCCCTATTCCTCCCTCGAACAGATCCATTCACTATTAACTCACATGCTGAGACACAATCAATCCTACTATGGACTATATTCTTCTCTCTTCCACTGCTGTTCACAGCTTTCCCTTGATTATGAACAAAGATCATATGAAAAAGGGTGAGTTCATATACAGAGATTGTATCTATTTTAACCACTGCTTCGTTTTGTTTGGTCACATATACATTGTTTCATTTGCTGCATTATCTGTTACTTGAGTATCCTACTTATGTCAAATGGATACATTCATTACTGGCTAGACAGTCTTAAAAAAAAAAGTCTTCACTTGCAACTTTGTAGCGCTTCTAAAGAATAACATTGTATTATTCAAGCTACTGTTATAATTCAAGACAAAGTTGCCTTCGACTAAGATTGTAATTTCGCTGCTGACCACTGAAGCTCCATAATTGCTCAGTGTTATTGAGGTATTCCTTCTAGTTTTTTAAATATAATTGACACAGAGAATAATGAATTCCTTTGTCCAACTGATATGCTATTTCAGCATTTATTAGTCCCATGACCACATTTTACCTATGGCAGAATGCCATCTGTGGCCACCAACCGCCATATAACTGCTTGGGAATCTCCCAGAAGTAATGACTTACTGCAAGAGACCATTCCATGGAAGATAGTGCAGTTACACAAAGACTTTTGCTGTAACAGTAGATATTCTAGGAATGTCTCTTGCAGTAAGTAGTTTCCTTCCCTCTCTCCATCCCCCTGCCTTTCTGTAACAGGAAAAACGATGTAAGGTTGGGAAGCTTCGGTACCTCGGTTCCCCTCAGTCCCTCGCTTTGAGCTGAAACCAGTTGGGAACGGAGCTTACCAGGGACCACCCACTTTTATAGATACAGTCCAGGAAGTAAGGTAGTATGGGTGGTCCCTGGTATAGAGACTGCTGGAAGAAACTTCCGTGCTGGAGCGCCACCTATCAGAAACTCCCAGAAGTAATGACTTACTGCAAGAGACATTCCTAGAAAATCTACTGTTACAGCAAAAGTCTTTGTGTAACCACACTTTCTAAGAGTGGTATATGTTGTTCATCCACACGACCTCCCCGGCTGTGGACGCACACAACCTGGCTTCCAGTGGGCTAAGATCTGGTGTGATGGGGTGGAGCCGAGGTATATACCACCCTGGTGGATGGGAGGAGCCAGCTTGAAGACTTCCGGCAAGATTTAAAGGGGAAAGGGACATGCCAATAAGTGTGGATGAACAACATATACCACTCCTAGAACTACTGTTAAAGGTGGGTAACCTGTTTTTCTTACCTCCGCTCACTAGTCTCCATGTTAGTTTTTTCGTTTTGACCTAACCGATGGAGACTGTGGTCGACAGGGAGCTGATCAAACATCCTCTTGCTGGTCTGTGTCTTCCTTTACCTCCACTCACTGCTCTCTGTTATTTCTTTCTACTGAAGAATGCATTCTGTGCACAGTTTGAATATTTGCATACATTGGCATGTACAGCCAAGTGAGATGCCAGATATACAAATATTCATACTTTTCCCATAACGCATTACTGAATCACAAGTACAAATGAAGGAAACGACTGAACAGAGCACTGTATTAAGAAAGAAAAGTAAATGGTTTTGTCATCTTTCTGTGTAATTTTGTTGAAAACATCACGTTGACAGCTATGTGAAAACAGCAGTTGCAATTGTAAATACATATTGAATGGTGAACGTGCACGTGCCCTGTCGGACATTGACATGTATTCAAAAGTACACAGTTGCACAGCAGATAATATTGTATCAAGCAATATTGTGACTTGCTGTTCATTAATTTTCCACATGTCATTCACTTGTAACATTAGTCACCTTGTGCTTGCCATGTGTTATAAGCGCATTAATCCACTCCAGAGTTGGGCTGTGCTAGGGAATTAATGCCTGGTTGGTGGTTGGAGGCACTTGGCATGTGGCCTTGTGCCTCCAACATCCTCAACTAGGCATTAATTCCCTAGTAGAGCCCTCCTTTGTCGTGGATTAATGCTTACTTCTGGGTTACCTATGCTTCCTGACCTTTGCCTCTGTGATACAGTGGAGGGTTAGACCCAGGTCAGGCCGAATAAAAACAGTAGTTAAAAAAACAATGAATAGAAGGGCCACTGGATGGGCCAGGGGGTAGTGTTGTGTGCTCCCATGCTGGCAGTCTGGGATCAGAAGTGAGCCTGGGAAGCCAGTCAGGTGATCCAAGAGCTGTGTGATTGCTGCTATAGGGCACTGATCCCAGCCAGGGGAGGGAGTGCATTGGCAGATGCCACACTAGGGACTCCTGCAGTGGTCCAGGGAGCTTGCACTGTCTTGCAGGGGTGCACTAGTTATGTGCAAGGTCTGGGCGACAAGCCCAGTGCCCAGCATCAGGGGGTGGGCAGAGCAAATGGAGAAAGATTCCTGCCAGCAGGATGGTGCTCCTACTTGCCACAGGCACTACATTACTGAGTGGGCAGTGGCCTTAGGGATCTGGAGTCCAGCAAGTCGGGGATATGGTGGGTGCCAGGGCTGGGTGGGTAGAGAGCAGAACGGGGCCATCGGAGAAGGGGGCATAAATACAAGAAAAAAATAATATTATCAATAAATTACAAGTAACTGACCAATAGGTTCAAAAGGGTATGCACCAAAAGTATAATCTCCAGAAAAATGGCTGCACCTCACCAAGGATGTTAGGGGCTGTAGTTCCACCATTTCTCTCCACCACCCTAAATTTACTAATGTGCACACTCTTAAAATTCATGGTTTTAATCAAAGAAACATAGAATTTGACAGCAGATAAAGACTGCTTGGCCCTCACAATCTGCCCATTTGTCCCTGCCTATACTGTCATCACAGGCCCTACTTGTCCTCCGGCCCCCTCCTCCCCATCATGTCTCCACTACGCAGAGCACTGTTATGATGGTTGGATTGTGAAAATTCACTGAAAGGTATTCCTTTCCATATACCTGTACAGATCCTCCCCATGGATGCCTTGGGCTCCACCTAAGGCGCTTATCTCAGCCCTTATCAGATGCAGGGGTTACAGATCAAGGTGGAGGCTGAGCTGCACATAAATGTCCTGGAAATGCCGCTGTCTTGTACAGCCTTCAGGCTTTTCAGATTGTTTCTGCCCCGATCATCTGCTAATCCAGATGGACAATGTCAGTGTGATGCACTGAATCATTACATCAACAAACAGGGAGGCACACACTCCAACTCCCTGTGCAGGGAAGTGATGAGAGAATGGTACTGGGCTCTGTCTCACAGCATTTGTCAGCCATGCTCCAAAATGTCTTGGTAGACAGTTAAGCAGATCCCAGTTGATGGTCCATGAATGGGAACTACTGATCTCCATGGTAAATGACCTCTTTGCAAGATGGGGTCATCTAGAGCTGGACCTTTTTGCATCCCACACAATGCAAAACTACTGTGTTTTTGCTTGCTTGTTCCACATCCTGGAGTTTCTTGGTAAGATGTGTTGCCCCTCTTCTAGAAAGGGAAATTCCCGCATACATTTCCCCCCTTTCCATTAATACAGAGGATTCTGCTCAAGCTGTGGGTCAAGAGTCCCACTCATCCTCATTGCTCCATTCTTGCCTTGCCAGATATGGTTTCCACTTTTTCAACATTGGGAGGCAGAGCATTCTGTCCTGCTACACCTTTGTCAGGGTTTTTTATCACAAGGCAAGGGGTCCCTGGTCCATCCGGACCTAAAATCCTACACCTGCATGCATGGCTCCTGAAAGCGTAGCACTGCCCATTTTGAGGTATCCCCTAAGGTTGCTGCTGTCTTGCATACAGCAAGGATGCCTTCTACCAGACATACTTATTCCCTGAAAAGGAATCACTTCACTCTGTGGTCTGCTTCCTGGAATATGGACCCCTTTTATATGCCCTGTGAATTTCTTACTGGAATACTTGCTTTCCCTATGACTCATGTTCCGTTAAAGAGCATTTGGCCATTATATCAGCTTTCCATGCCCCTACTGATGGTTGTATGGTTGCCCAATTAGAAGTGTCCTGTACATTTCTGAGGGGTATCCTTCATGCAGATACCCAGTCGTATCTGTCCTTTGCCCTTGGAACATCAAATGGGGTGGAAGTGCTTAACAGCTGCCTGATTGAGATCAATGACTGGATGTCCTTCAGCTGGTTGTGACTGAACCCAGATAAGATGGAGGTGCTGGTGGTTAAGGCAGGTCAGAGGCGTGATGGGAGTGCTTCCAGCGGGGCCTCAGATCTTTTCCTGGGACCTATGCTGTTGACTGCCTCCTCTAGGATGCAAGATCTTGGTGTGATCCTGGATTGATAGATTGACATCTGAAGCTCAGGTGTCATCTGTTGTCCAAAGTGTTTTTTACCACTTGAGGAACATTGCCAGGATCAAACCCCTAGTTCTGCCTGAAGACCTGCCCACACTAGTTCAAGACTTTGTGATGTCCAGGCTTAATTACTGTAATGCTCTATACTTTGGGATCTCTGGAGGTACCCTCCGTCAGTTGCAGCTGGTGCAGAATGCTGCTGCCAAGTTACTGACTGGCCTTTCTAAGTCCAGTCATGTGACCTGGTCCTGCAGACTCTGACAGGAACCTGAGGAGTGGCAGGGCTGCCCACGTTATATGCACATCAGTGTTGCACATCATAGTGGGAGGTCCTCAGCTAGCAAAATTTTTCCATGTGGTCCAATGTAGGACATTGTCTTGTAGATCTACTGTTAAGGTAAATTCTTACATAACTGTTCTTTTTCCTTGTTTGGTTTACTTAACCCCTTTGTAGCCAAATTAGTACCCAAAGCCAAACTTTGTAACCACATTTGCTTTTTGCAAAAATGCAATTTAAAAATAAATCTCGTAAAAGAAGCACAATATGCATCTTATCTTACAGGAAGAAGAAAAATATATTTTATCCTACATCAGTATAAACCAAAGCAAGGTCCCTCCTCAAGCAGCAACAGTAAATCAATATTTATTTTAGTTATAGTTTGGTAACTGGGAGAGGTACACTGAGCTGAGGTTCTTTTCCAGGTGTGAACCGGGGGGGGGGGGCATGATAAACAGGTAACAATACAAATATCAACAACTTGTGTGTGTTAAAGAAAGCGAGACAGGATATCTTGCCTTTGATCTTGAACCTGAGAAACCAGTCTTTCAAGCTGCATAGGCAAAGGCAAGGCAAATTTTTTTTCTGACGCCCAAGTCCAGAGGCTCTGAGCGCAGTACAAAACCATAGAAATGTAATTTAAAAATACATACATAGATACATAGACAGTGTCGGCAGATAAGGGCCTATGGCCCACCCAGTCTGCCCATTTAAGTTTGTAAGTTCAGTTTATGTTTTCCAGGAAGTCTGTTGCCCCTTACCCCTGACCTCCAGAATTCCTTTATGTCTATCCCATGCATTCTTAAATCCCGTGATTGTTTCAGCCCCCACCACTTCCTCTGGCAGGGTGTTCCACTTGTCCACCACCCGTTCTGTGAAGAAATTCTTCCTCACGTTTCCTCTGAATCGCTCCTCCTCCAACTTCATCCCATGACCTCTAGTCCTGGAACATCTTTTTCGCTTAAAAATAGTGCATTCCTGCACCCTGTTCCTCCCTGTAAGATACTTGTATGTCTCTATCATATCCCCTCTCTCCCTCCTCTCCTCCAGGAGTACATGTTCAGTGCCTTCAACCTGTCCTCATAGGACTTGTGATGCAATCCATGCACCATCTTTGTTGCCCTCCTCTGAACCTTCTCTACCCTGTCTATGTCCTTACGTAGGTAAGGTCTCCAGAACTGCACAGTGTACCCAGGTGCGGCCTCACTAGTGTCTTGTATAGTGGAATTATGACCTCCCTTTTCCTGCTGGTGATGCCCCTGCCTATGCATCCCAGCATCCTATCTGCTTTACCTGCTGCCTTGTCACACTGTTTCCTGCCTTGAGGTCATCAGAGATGATAACTCCAAGATCCATTTCCTGCTTGGTGCATGCTATATCCTCACCCCCAACTGATATATTGTGCCAGGGTTTTGTGCCCCATATGCATTATCTTGCACTTCCTTGCATTGAATTTCAACTGCCAAACCCCTGCCATTCTTCAAGTTTCTGCAGGTCCTTCTCATTCTGTCTACACCCTCTGGTGTGTCTACTCTGTTACAGAGCTTTGTGTCATCAGCGAACAGTGAAATTCTGCCTTCTAGGTCCTGTGTAATGTCACTGATGAAGATATTGAATAGTACCGGTCCCAGCACTGATCCCTGTGGTACCCCACTGGTTACTCTTCCCTCTGTGGAGTGACAGCCATTTACCACCACCCTCTGTGTCCTGCTGCCCAGCCAGTTACCTACCCACCGCACTACTGTCCTGCCCACACCCATATTCCCCAGTTTGTGCAATAGTCTTCTATGTGGCACAGTGTCAAAGGCCTTGCTGAAGTCCAGATAGGCCATGTCCACTGCCCTCCCCTGATCCACCTCCTTAGTCACCCAGTCAAAAAATTCAATGAGGTTGGTCTGACATGACCTTCCCCTGGTGAAACCATGCTGCCTTGGGTCTTGTAGTCCATTGACAACCAGGTGTTCCACCAATCTCTCCTTCAGTAGTGCTTCCATGATCTTCCCCACTACCGAGGTGAGGCTGACTGGTCTGTAGTTCCCCGCTTCCTCTTTGTTCCCACTTTTGTATAAGGGGACTACATCTGCTATCCTCCAGTCTTTGGGTACCTCCCCTGTTTCTAGTGATCGGCTAAACAGGATAGCAAGAGGTTCAGCCACCACCTCTCTTAGTTCTTTAAGGACCCTGGGGTGCACCCCATCTGGCCCCATTGCTTTATCAACTCTTATTACTTCCAGTTCCTTCAGGACCCTTTCTCGTGTAAAGGGACTTGTGTCCATTTCTGCACCATTCTCACCCTTGTACTCCATTCAGACCCATTACCCTCCTCTTCCTTAGTAAAGACTGAGCAGAAATACCTGTTCAATATGTCAGCTTTACTGTTGTCATCCTCCACACAGCCCCATCCTCCCCTTCAGTCTCACTATCCCTCCTTTGCCTTTCTTTTTCACTTATGTACCTGTAAAGGTTTTGTCCCCTCTACCCACTGATTTTGCAATGTGTTCTTCTGTCTGAGCTTTGGCTTCCCTTACTGACCTCCCTGCCTCCCTTTGCTTCTCCTGGTACTTCTCCCTATCCCCTTCTGCCTGTGTCTTTTTGTATTGCATGAATGCAATCTTTTTGGCTTTCACTTTCTTTATAAAGATATCCCACCATACAAAAAAATCACTATACATAAATAATCTCCTCTTTAGTTTAAAAAGGACTGATAACCTGTATTATCATAAAGTATCCGAGAAGGCCTGTCTAAACAAATAATACTTACGGTCAACTTTAAATACCTCCACCGATGGGGCCTCCCTCCCCAGTGGCGGAAGCGAATTCCACAGGGTGGGGCTGGCGAGATTAAAAGCTCTGTCACTGGCCATTCTCAATCTTGTCTTAGGAATCGGCAGGGGGCCCCTTGAGGAGGATCGCTGGGGTGAACCGAGGCAGCGGGTGTAAGAAGGTTCACCAGGTAGCAAGGGCCCAGTCCATGTAGGGCCTTATAGGTGAGCAAGCCCACCTTAAAAAGCACCCTCCATCATATTGGCAGCCAGTGCAATTCCCACAGCACTGGGGTGACATGACAGTATTTCGACTGTCCAGTCAACAGCCTGGCAGCTGCATTCTGCACCAGCTGCAGTCGATGGATGGTGCTCCCAGAGAGCCCGAGGTAGAACGCATTACAGTAGTCAAGCCTGGATGTTACAAATGCATGTACCAAGGTGGGGAGGTCCAGGGGAGGAATCAGGTGCTTAATCCTGGCAATGTTTCTTAGATGAAAAAAACTAACCTTGACAATGGATGACACCTGATATTCCATTGTCAAACACCACACCAAGACTGTGCACCTTAGAGGAGGCCATCAATGGGACAGACCCTAGAACTAGTCCAGTATCTGCCCTAGAGGCCAGCCTCTCACACCTCCTGTTTGACTCCACCACCAGTACCTCCGTCTTGTCAGGGTTCAGTCACAACCAGCTAGAGGCCATCCAGTCATTGATCTCTGCCAGACAGTTGTTTAATACTTCCACTGCATTGGATGTCCTGGGGCAAAGGATAAGTACAACTGAGTATCATTGGCAATACAATGAAACCCCAAGCTGTACTTCCTAATGATCTCTCCCAGGGGCAGCATATACATGGCAAACAACATTGGTAACAAGACCGAACCCTGTGGTACCCCACAAGACAGAAGGCTCGGGGATGAGGAAAAATTCCCCATCACCACCCTCTGTCTTCTGTTTGTCAAAAAGGACTCAAACCAGCAGATGACAGTGCCGATGAGTACACAGAAGTCCCTCAGGCGGTTGAGTAACACACGATGGTCCACTGTGTCAAAAGTTGAGGAGAGATCCAGTAGAATGAGAATTGTCTCCTCACCTTGATCCCTCACCCTGAGGAGATCATTATGCACCCGAACTAATGCGGTTTCTGTTGAATGCCCTGCATGAAAACCTGACTGGAGCAGCTCATAGATATCGAATGCCACAAGGTGATCTCCCAACTGTCACGCCACAATCTTCTCACAACCTTTCCTAAAAATGGAAGGTTGGAGACCAGTCAATAATTCACCCTGATGTCAGGGTCCAATGATGACTTCTTCAGAAGGGGTCTCACCAGCGCCTCCTTCAAGGCATCTGGGAAGACCCCCTCCGTCAAGGAACGCCAGACAATCAAGGCGAACACCAGGCCAACAGCGTCGACACACATCATAAAGAAATGCATCAGCACTGGGTCCAGCTCACAGTATGTGTGCTTCATTTTTGAGATCACCTCAATGACATCAGCTGCCTCCACTGGTTTAAACTCCCCCCAACTGGGCGGACTGCTTTGTCGACAATCCAGGCAACCACTGTTGGCCATAACGCGGCTCACTGGTGGAACTCCCTGCCTGATGGCGGACACCCTGTCTGAGAAAAACAGAGCAAACTCATTGCACAAGGCTTCAGAAATTGCTGTTTTCAGGTGTAGACAGGCTGGATGTAATAGCCTGTCCACAATCTGAAAAAGCATAGCTGGTTGGTTTCTCCCAGCAGCAATCTCCCTGGACAGGAACACTGCCTTCTTACAGTTGATTGCCCCGGTACACACTGTAGTGTGTACCAAGGCCAGTTTGTCCACCTGCAACCCGGACCTCCACCAGCAGCGCTTCAACCTCCGACCCTTGAACTTCAATGCCTTGAGCTCCCCATCAAACCATGGGGACCTCAATTGAGAAGATCTGGGTCGTACACAGACCAGTGCAAGGGAGTCAAGTGCCTCAGTCATTGCCCTGTTATTGGCAGCAACTGCCTCACCCACACCTCCCCTACATGCACTGTCCACACTAGATAGATTTACCACCACCGAAAAACCCTCCGGGGACAAACCCCTCAATGGGTAGTAGCTCATCATCTCTTCCAGGGGAGGGGTCTCAGAGAGGCCCTGAGCAAGAACTCCACCATGCAATGATCAGACCAAATGACCCAATCAGCATAGCACATGCTAGACATGCTAGACAGTTGGTGAGACCCCGTCTGGAGTACTGCATCCAGTTCTGGAGACCCCATCTCCTCAAGGACCTAGATAGGATAGAGGCAGTCCAGAGGAGGGCAACTAGAATGGTGCAGGGTCTGCAAGAGAAGCCATACGAGGAGAGACTAAAAGAGCTTAATATGTATACCCTTGAGGAAAGGAGGGAGAGGGAGGACATGATAGAAACGTTTAAGTACCTCAGTGGAATCAACAAAATCTAAGAGGGTAGCATCTTTCAGAAAAAGAGACATGCAAGAACAAGGGGACACAATTTAAAGATGGGAGGGCAGTTCAGGGGTAATGTGAGGAAGTATTTTTTCACAGAGAGGGTAGTGGATGCATGGAACGGCCTTCCTGAGGAGGTTGCAGGGTCTAAAACTGTGGGAGAATTCAAGAATACATGGGACAGACATAAGGTAATTCTAGTGGGGGGTAGGAAGAAATAGGTTGTTGGTTGACTAGGATCTGCAGCTTATCCTGTTGGTAGGGAAATGGGCAGACTAGGTGGGCCAAGCGGTCCTTATCTGCCATCAAAGTCTATGTTTCTGTGTTTCACATACGCATCTTTATTGTACAGGAAAAATAAACTGCCCTTGTGAAACTAATCAATGAGTCATTCTTTGAAACAGCATTGATGTCAACTAATGAAATGACATGCTGCTCAAACTGAAGCACCACAATTTCAAAATGACCCCTGTGACAGGAAGCTCCTGCTACTCTTGAGGACCAACCTTTTCTTAAATCTGTTGCAACAGTTCTTCTATTTCTTAGCCTAATCTATCCTTTACAATTTCTAGTCCGTAAGGTTGGCCACCTATGGGCACCCCATCCCCTTTCTTGACTATGCTATAGTGTTCTCTTTAATTTTCCTTTTCCCTCTCAGGTTCTCGTACAGGGAGGTTATTGTGGTGACCTCCGAGCATATGTAAAACAGGTTGTGTTTATCATTGTTGGATTTAGTATGTAATAGCACTATGTTATAAAATACCTTTATGTATATACCTTATGTTTATGAAACCTGTAAATGTTGAAAATACCATAGCACTAGGTATTTTTGATAATGGTAAAAAGTACTAAGTGACTATTCTAGAAATTTAGTTGTGCTATTTAAAATGCATGTAAATTGCTGTAAACTGAACAAGTCTGAAACACCATGGTGATTTGGATATATCCCATGATGTTTTGCATTATGGAAGTTCATATGATATATTTCTTTGAAACGTAATTTGTTGCCAGTGCCCTTTGGGGTAACCCTTTTTCAGTGTTTCTGCACTGAGGTTCTTTGTTTTTAGCTTTTTTTTTTCTTTTTGAGCCTCCACTACCCAAGCAAACAGGGTTCACATAGGGATGAAGGGTTTTCACTGAAAAGTGGTTAGATCAGAGATCAGTGTCGGTAGGTGCTGGCTAAGTGCAGAGAAAGGACATACATCGTCTGTTGCTGCAAAGTGATGCACTGAAGAAGGAATATGACATTGCTGAAGCTTATTTCCTGTATCTTGAATAAACATCACACAGAGATTGTGTGTTGAACCTGAAGTTCGGTGTCTGGTCCATCTGTTATCCCACAACCCCTCCACAATCCCCCTAAAATGATTCCCACTCATGCCAGGTATCTTACTTCTCTGCCAGGCCTGCAGTTCTGTTACAGGTGGTGACTAACAGCCCAGGGTCCATTTATGTTTTTGGTTTTTATGTTTGCTTGCACGCATGTGCAAGAAACATACTGCCATCATCCGAGTTTTTGTAGGTATGGCACCCTGTCTTCCAATTCAGTCAGTGTGTTTGCAGGCACGGCCACAGTTCACCAATGAATGCTGCAGCTGTCTATGACAGCAGTTGAAAATGCAGTGGTGTACAGTTGAAAGGTAGAGACCGCTTCAGTGAGCAGTGATAAGATAGTGTTGATTAGCATATTGCCGGCAATCCTGCTTGTATACATCTCTGCTTTCTCTTCCTGGAACATAAATTCAGTTTGAAGTGAACTTTTCCTAGGACTATCTTTCCAGGAGGAGGCAAGTGACTAAAATTATATCCTTGGAATGTTTCCCAAAAAATATCTAACTGCCATCCTTGGAATGTTGAGTCAGAGTTTAGGGTAGGAGCGGCATTGACAAAAGCAGGAAAACAGAACCCCAAAGAGACTGAAAAAGTAGACGCAGTTTTTGTCTGTTGGCACACCTGATCAGTATTGTAATAATATTCCCCATTCCTCTGAGTGTCTCTGAATAGCACCCCCACCGCAACAGACACAGTATGGCTGACGGGTGTCCCCCGCCGCGCCGTGCCTCCAGAGTTCTAGGTGCCATGCTGGGAGCCCACCCCAGTGTAGCTAAGTGAGAATGGTGATGGGTGCCCAACCCCTGTCAACTCAATCCCCAAAAAAACACACTTCCAGTTGCTCGCTGAGCCCACCTCAGCGTGGCATATGTCTGTGATGGCTGACAGGGGTTCCCAATCCCTGTCGGCTCCACTGCCCCCCCAAAAAAACCTTCCGCTGCCATGCTGGGAGCCCACCTCAGTGTGGCACAAGTCCCGCGTCGTCTTCCTAAAAGAAAACAAACACCTGAAAAGAAAAAATGATCCTCATTGATTGTCTTGCTCCCCAACCGCGCCCACCCTCTGCACATCCACCTCTTCACCCCCACCTCACCCCATACTTACCTCTGGAGCTTACGCCAGCGCGACGATCTTCGGTGGACCAGGAACACGTCTGCACTCTTCAAACCCGACCGCAAACTGAAGAAATGCCAGTAAGCTGTATAATGGAATAAATAGGGTTTTTTCAACTTTGATGCATATAGCAGGCATTTTTTTGAATGTTGGCACCACATTTTCAACATGGGGTTTTGGGGACCCCTCCTCATGAATTCTGGCATTGTCATTGTGTTAATTGGCCTTGAAAGGTGATTTCATGGTCACTGCACAGAACCACCTTTCGGGACTGATTTATGAAATGACAGTGTCACAGTTCATGAGGTAGGCTCCCAAAAAACCCTGTATTGAAAATTTGGTGAAAAAATTCCCAAAAATGACTGATTAATGAGTGTGCATTGTGCAGTTCCTACACACGCTCGTAAGTTCGCATATTTTAATATTTTCACTCCAGATTTTCAACATTGCCATTTTACCACACCTCCTTATGAGCAGTACAGCTGTCATTTTTCACATCTCACCCAAAATGTGTTTCCACGCAGTAGTGCACAATGGAGCAGTCGGTGTCTGAAATCAATGTTCGGACAGATTAAGAAAATCACAATGACACTGTTCATGAGCAGAGGTCTTAAAATGGCTATGTTAAAAATTTTGTGACAAAAGTCCATAAAATGACTGTATTCACGAGCGAGCATTGCACAATTCCATGCACCCTCGTAAGTTCATGAATTTGTAATATTTTCAGTCCAGATTTTCACCTGTGGCATTTTTCCACACTTCCTTATGAACAGTACAGCTGTCATTTTTCACACCATGGCCAAAATTTGTTTTCACGCTTCCAGCGCAGAAATGCATGGTCGCTGAGGGAAATCGCTGTTCAGGATAGATTAAGAAAATCACAGTGACACTGTTCATGAGCTGAGGTCCCAAAATGCCTGTGCTGACAATCTGCTGTAAAAAAATCCCCAAACTAATTACATTACGGGTGTGCGTTGCACAGTTTCTACACACGCTCATGACTTCACCAGTTTTTTTAATATTTTCATTGCAGATTTTCAACACTGCCATTTTTTACACCTCCCCATGAACAGTACAGCTGTCATTTTTCACATCCTGTCCGAAATGTGTTTTTGCATCTGTGGTGCCAAATGGTATAGTTGCTGTGCAAAATCAGCTTTCGGCTAACAAACTGATATTGCCACTGTTCATGAGGAGGGGGTCACAAAAAAAAATGTTGAAAATTTGGAATGAAAATAGCAATGAACGCCTGAGTCGTTAGCGTTTCCGACCATAATGCCCCACCCTGTAGAGACTGACAGGCATCAGGGGTGTGACTTGGGATTGTCGCCTGTAATGCTCATACCATTCCACTCCCACCCATACCCTGCAGCCAGTGAGAGGCATCGAGGTGTGCCTTGGACTCTTTGGCCCCAAAGTTCACCCCATTCTCCTATACAGCACCCATCTCACCATATTTCCTGATGGAATGGGGTGAACATAAGGGCCAAAGACCCACACCGTGACAGTTGTCAGTGTCTGCAGGGTAGGGCGTGGTGAAATGGCATGGCCATTATGCCTGATGACCCAAAAGCACACCCCAATGCCTGTCAGGGTGGTGGTGGGGTTGGCTTCAGTTCAATACTTCACTGCCATTCCTATTGTGCAGCTCTGTAACTCCTACACTACCAATGCCAATGCCAGCAAGCAAACATTCGGCATTGACAAATGCTTGTTTTCTTTCGTTGATGTATATATTATATATGGCTTATTCTCAAGTTGCACTGGAACTTCGTTCTCCTCACCCAATCTGTCCTGCTAGTCCAAGTCACTGTCCATTGTTGCACCTTGCTGGAACCCTGCTTGTCTTCAGCACTGCCACATCATAATTACCTATACTACTGGAACCCACTTGCTTCACCATGCGAAAAGCATTTGTGGTTTATCTTCACACTATACAGCAATCCATTTGGGCATAGTTTTGCAGTGTCTTAGAGAATGTGCTGTTCACTTTTAGTTTATACCACAGGATCTCAGCTGTGATGGGAGTCCAGCAAGCCAAGATCAATGACATGCTCATCTGGCGAAGGCAGGTGAGATGAGGGGTTTCCAGTCTCTGGCTTGCTCTCCCTCAGCCCCATCCCCCGGGACTTGCCTCTATCCACTGGCGTTCACCCTGGATTGCCCGCCCAGGGCAAGGCCATTGGGGGAGCCCCTCATAACACCCAAATGGTGCCACCTGGTTAGTTTGGTGGTAGAGTGTCTCGATAGCTGTGTGGGGCTTTGGCAGGGATGGGCATCATCCTGTCATGGCTGGAGTCCTGTTCTACCCATTGTTGGGAGGTGAGGTGTGCAGTGATGTAAGGGCACACCTCCTGGAACCTTCAAGCCTCAGCTGTGGTGGCCGCTGGCTTTTGCCAGGGGTCAGTCAAGCACTGAGTGCTTCCTCATCCTCCCCTCATAGTAGGAGAGCAGTCTGTTGAATGCTTGATCCTCCTCCCTCCAGTTGACCGCCGATGTCCTGAGATCACACCCGATCCCTGGTCACTGGCATGGTAGCAGGTAAGGCAAGGTGCCTCAGCCCTCCACACCATCGGGTGGCTAGGTGAGATGAAGGTTGACATAGGGTGGAATGATGCGAGGTCCTGGGCAACTGTTACATGTTATGGCATGCTGTATTGTCATCCCCATTTGGCCTCTTGTTCTCCTCCCTGTGCCTTGCAGGTGTGCACTTGCAGCAGAGCTGGGGTGCACCAGACAGTGTGTGGTCACTTCACACCACCAATGGCACCTCCACCATACCTTAGAAACATAGACTTTGACGGCAGATAAGGACCGCTAGGCCCATCTAGTCTGCCCATTTCCCTACCTACAGGATAGGCCGCAGATCCTAGTTAACCAACAGCCTACTTCTTCCTACCCCCCACAAGAATTGCCTTATGTCTGTCCCATGCATTCTTGAATTCTCCCACAGTTTTAGACCCCCACAACCTCCTCAGGAAGGCTGTTCCATGCATCCACTACCCTCTCTGTGAAATAATACTTCCTCACATTGCCCCTGAACCGCCCTCCTTCTATCTTTAAATTGTGTCCCCTTGTTCTTGCAAGTCTCTTTTTCTGAAAGATGCTACCAACCCTAGATGAGCTCAAAGAGGAGTGCTGTAAGCCACCTGTCCACTGAAGGAGAGTGCTAGAATATTCATAAGTGAGAGACAGGATAGGAGCATTGAAGTATTA
The DNA here is from genome assembly GCA_016271365.2 of Neoceratodus forsteri. NCBI lineage: Eukaryota > Metazoa > Chordata > Ceratodontiformes > Ceratodontidae > Neoceratodus > Neoceratodus forsteri. The sequence goes on from CM057452.1 coordinate 123,820,741, forward strand.
CTGAAAGAGAATATCAGTGGTTTTGTGACAGGAACACAGGAAGAGGTGATAGCAATAAGCTGAACTACACACAAAAGAAGGGAGGTGGAACTGAAAGTAAAAATTAACTGAGTTGAGATGGGTGCATAAGCAACCAGTATAACTGTATAAGTGTTGCCTCCAGTAGTAGTTACTTATATACTGTGCGCTGAGTCTCATGTATTGTATTTCTTGTATGTGCCATCTAGTTGGCCCGGGTCATTCCTAAAAACAGTCTCTAGGACCAGTGTACCTACCCATTTATCAGATAAATAAATACTATTTCATAGTACAGGTGCTAAGAGTTCTCCATAGTGTGTCTTAAATTCAGTGTCCCGATCAAGCCTGTTATGTTTAGAGTTAAGCTGTTTAACAGTTCCTGAGTCTTTCTCTCCTGTGTGTTTCTGAAGTTGTTGCTTAGAAACTGACAGCTGATTTATTTGTTTATTTATTGAAATGTTTCACCAGGAAGGCACACTGAACAAGTTGCTTGTCTCCCGGTGCAACCCGGGGGGGGGGGGGGTTACAATAAGGATAAGACAATCTGAGAGTATACAGAATAATAAAAGGAAGAATGGTATATTTGAGTTGGAGCATTATACAATCAGTAATCAGTACAGACAATACAGGAATACGGGTTGGAAAAATTAATACTGTCAATGGGTAGACACAGAATCATGAAACCGCAAGCAGGCAGCTAATAAGCAGCAAAACAAACAATAGTTAGATAAGGACCGCTTGACCTACCTATTCTGCCCATTTTCCCTACCTATTGCAATACTGCAGACCCTCTTTGATCTCTGGCTTTACCCTCTTTTTCCTATCAGAAGGGTTCTCCTAGGCCTATCCCATGCATTCTTGGATTATCCTACTGTTTTGGCCCCCACCACCTCCACTGGTAGCTGTTCCATGCATCCATAACCCCTTCAGTGAAAAAATACTTCCTCACGTTACCCCTGAGTCTACCCCCTCCAGCCTCATATCATGAGCCCTTGTTCTTGAAAATCTTTTTTTCTGAGAGATGCTTCCCTCTTGTACCTTATTTATGCCATTAAAGGAAAACTGTCCAAAACAGTGCTGGCAATTACCAGGGCTGCAAAAACACCCGATTAGCACAACCTTTATATCTTAATATGATTGCAGCTAACCTTTGGCGAGTAATTTCTTGTGTTTCTTGCCTGTATGGTGATTTCTTCTACTGTCCTGGATGTGCCATTTGGAAAGTGCTGCCGCACTGGAAGACAGAGCGTGACCTTGGTAACTCCCTGATCTTCCTGCTGTGTACCAGAAAGCTCGTTCATGATAAGCAGGGCATATTTTCATGGACTAAAAATAAATAGTGTGGCATGTAGAGGTCCTTGAGCTGTACCTCTAGAAACAACCCCCGTTAAAAATGGAGCAGTGTAAGGTAGTTAAATTCTTAATGAAAATTCCAGCTCCAGGGTTCGGGCATGCGCAGTAGCACCTAAGCTCCGAGTTCAGGCATGCGCAGCAGCGCCTACCCAAACCCTGGAGCTGGAGCTTTCATTAAGAATTTAACTAGCTTACACTACTCCATTTTTAATGGGGGTTCTTTCTAGAGGTACAGCTGAAGGACCGCTGCATGCCACGCTATTTATTTTTAGTCTGTGAAAATGTGCCCCGCTCATCATGAACAAGTGTTCTGGCACACAGCAGGAAGATCAGGGAGGTAATTTGCATAGTTGTGGCTCTGGCCGCTGCTACACTCTGTGAAATGGTGCCACTCACTCTGGAACATAAAATAAAGATTACTAATGAATGACATGCCCTGCAACAGAAATGCCAGTCTCTCACTGCAAGTTGACAGGTGAGTAGACACTGGGAGGAAAATGGGGATTATGACAGTTTTCCTTTAAGCTGAAAGTCTCTATCACTCCCCCCCCCCCCTCTCTCTTCTCTTCCAGGGTACATATTGAGGCCCACTAGTCTCATCTCATAAGACTTTTGGTGCAGACCCAGCACCATTTTTGTTTCCCTTCTCTGAACTGCCTCAACTCTCTATGTCCCTCTGGAGATGTGACCTCCAGAGCTGGATACAGTACTCCAGATGAGGCCTCGTCAGTGATCTGTACAGTGGTATCATCCCCTCCTTTTTTCTGCTGATGATGCCTCTCTCTGTACACCCAGGCATACCGCTAGCTTAGCAGTAGGACAAATAGGTCTGAGGGAGGCTGGTCTGGCTGGGAAGATGCTGTCCTTCTGGTGTTTTTATTTATTAATTTAAAATTTGGTGATTGGGATAGGTACGCTGAGCCAGAGCTCGTTTCCTGGTGTGTCCCGGGGGAGGGGATGCAGCTGGAAGTGAAAGAGCAATAACAAATAACGTGACTGGGCCATTCCATTGGTGCAGATAGGGCTACCACTCATGATGCTGGAGAAAGAGGGGTTGGGAACAAGTCTTTGGAGGGCCGGCTGGGGGGGAGGAGGATGGAGTGTCCGAGAGGATGTTCACTGGGGCAGGAAGGGTTGTGGCCTCCCTGCAGTGCAGCCACCTGGGTGACCATAGAAGATGGTGCAGTGATAGACAGGGAAGGGAGGTCATTTGCTGGGTATGCAGGTAAGGCACTGTCCTGCATTTCTCTGCTTACATGCCTAGCACACTGATGACCTAAGGGCCAAAAAAACTGGAAGGAAAATGGGCCCAGTGTTTGTGGTGAAGGAGCCTGGTACATCCAAACCCCATATGTCCAACACACTGCCCTCTGACTAGACTCTGGATTCTCAGGGGTATATATCTTGGTCTACTCCTGACCCACTCCAATGGGGGCAGGCCAAGGCTCCGTGGAGGCGCATCAGTGGCATTGCAGATACAGTTGAGCCCAGTCTATGGCACTGGAGCGAGCGAGTAGTGAAGACAGAAGGGGGCATAAAAATACAAATATAAAACATAATAACAAGAATTGGTGCATGTACATGAACAGTGAAAGCAGGGACATGTAATTAATTCCTGACAAGAAGGAAACAAAACTGTATACAAAGTGTACAAAGTACGTTGGTTATAGGGTAGCCAGGAGCAGAGCTAAGGGAGCGAGCCGCCAACTTCTGGCAAAGTATTTGTAAACTGTCATGGTGGCTTAAAATTCAACACGGAGTACATTGAGTTTCAAGCTACTCAATAAGTAAGAGGCAAAATGGGTAAATAGTGTGTGTGTGTGGGGGGGTGAAGAGTAGGGCTTGTTGTAATATGGAAAGAACAACCTGTGAGGGTTCATCAAATAAATAAATATATGTTCAAAATTGTTTTTTTAATTAGATGCAAATTCTGAAATGCCATTTATAATTTTTTGGCAAGAAACCAGAAAAAACACTTCAGTGTGTGTGTGTGTGTGTATGTGCCTGCTGTGTAAGAAGGCACACAACTACAGCAGTAATAAGGGTGCAGAGCCCTGCATATTCCTTGTAGTACTGAGAACACCATGATCATCCCTCTCTCAACTGTCTCTTTTTCTACGCCAAATAATTTGAGTAAAATCATTAGTAATGTGCAGGCCGTTCCCCGACATAGCCCTGGTCGGATATCACTGGGGGCTGCCAGCACGTTTCTGATGCTGGACAGCACAGTACCTCCCAAGACTGGCTGGATCCATCAACGCTTCAGACAAGGGAGTAGGAGATATTCAAATCCTGTATCTTGAACTCAGAATTACCTAATATTGAATGGGTATGTCCTGTAGATTGCTTTGTTTGGTCTAACGGGTACATTTTTTTGCAGTCAGTGCTGTTCCTCTCCTGACCCCAAGCAGTCCTCCAGATGCCATCCACCCCAGACCCATTTCCAGACCCCATTTCCGTGATTTTCCACCATTTATTTTATTTATTTAGGTCTAGGATTACAAATAACTTTGAGCCAAAGCTCTTTTACAAAGGTTCCACGTCAGTTACAGTTCGGTATAGGAAGACAAAATGACAACAGTATAAACTAAAGCAGGAACAGTAATCAGGATACATGTAGTTACAAAGAATATTAAACAAACAATTTTGGAGAGTAGGTTACAGGGAACAGCGAATGAGGTGGAGAGAGGTAAGGGGACAAGGAAAGAAAAAAGAAAGAGTGGGGGGGACAACAGAGGAGTCAGTCTGGGGCATTGTCAAAGACATAACACGGAGAAGTGCTTACGGGGGGGGGGATAGGAGGGGGCCAAGTGCTAGTTGGAGGGAGAAAGAAAGAGGCTAGAGTAGTGTTCAGGAGGGTCAATTAGATGAGGCAGTCACAGGTGCTAGAGCCTGTGAGGGAGAGGCGGAGCCTGGATTTAAATGTATTTGCTTTTGTTAACCGGGTGAGCACGCTAGACAATAGGTGCCTATTTTCAGGTGCGACCCGGGAGATTACAAGGTACAATTACATTCATAAACAACAGACAATCACAAGTAGTGTTACATTTAAGTGCATCAGGCAACAAGGTCAAACAAGAGACAGCAGGTGATTATAAAGCCGACAGCAGATAGTATTACAGTATGGTATTTTTGTTTTTAGTCTTTGATCAGCACACCGGGCATCAGGGCTGTTAAGCTTGAGGGTGGAACAGAGATTTGGGTATAGGGGGCCCAGAGCAAGACAACAGTAAAAAGAACAGAAACTTTGCACAACCACTGATTGGACAGTTTGTGGACTGCTTCTAGTAAGAGACTGTGAGCTCAAAGGAGTGGATAAGGTGCAGAGGCCCTACCGTCTTTGGGCAGGAGAGCCTAGGTGGCGACTCAGTCAGTCATTTGGAATGGCCTAGGTCAAGAAAGCTATTCTTGAACAGAGGCAAGTGGATGCCGACTTGAGGAAGCTCCAGAGGGAGGTTTTGAAGCCGTGGCGGGAGGAGGAGCGTGTCTGAGATGGAAGGGAGTTGCAAAACCTTGGTGCGTAAGCAGCGAAGACCCGGTCGCCCATATGGGTGCGGGTTTTGGGAACTAGGAGGGCAAGAGGGTCGCTGGATCTCAGATGGTAGGAGGGGGTGGCTGGAACGAGGGATTCAGCAAGGTCTGAGGGGGTGGCAGATCTAACTACGTTGCCAATGAAGTTACCCATGACATAGGAGCGGTGCCCTTCCGTTGGGAGCCACTCAAGTTGGGAGTAGAGTTCACATCTGTGGGTGAGGCGGGGTGCTGACAGCGCAAAGCGACATATATTGTTGTGCGCAGAGTCCCATTTTGCAAGACTATTTTTTGCAATGTGGGCAAAAGTGACAAGACCATAGCAGAGGCTGGGTAGAAGTACTCCCCTGGCTAGAGCCACCCGGGCAGCCGAGGTGATGCAGTTTTTTGCTGTGTATGCAAGGCCCAACTTACAGTTTGTGACCTTACATGTATTGCGCATGTGCAGTTTTAGGTCCAATTGCGGGTCAAGTGTCACCCCCAGGTGCTTGACTGCATCTGCAGATTGTAATGAGGACCCATCAGCACATGAGATCATTAGTGAGCCTGAGGCAGCGTTTGTCTTTGCTGCCAAGCCAAAAACCATTGCCTGCATCTTCTGCAGGTTAATCGTGAGCTTGTGGTCCCTTAGCCAGGTTCGGATTTGCTTGAAGTCAGTGTTTAGCTTGGCATTGGTGGTGGGGAGGTCCCAGGAGCTGGTCATGATGACTAGGTCATCTGCGTACAGTGTAGGGCGCCCATGTGTCAGTGCTGAGGTTAGCCCATTCACAAAGAGGGAGAACAGGAGAGGCCCCAGGACTGAGCCCTGTGGGACCCCACAGTTTACCTGGGTGGGCTCAGACAGGGCCTCGTTGAACCTGGTATATTGCTGCCTGTCTGAGAGGTAGCTCCTGACCCATGCAAGGGCAAGGGGGGACAGGCCAAGGGACTGGAGAGAGGAGCACAGTAGTGTGTGGTCAACCCGGTTGAAGGCTTTCGAGAGGTCCACAGAGATGGCCTTGGTCAGGTTGCCTTGGTCAGCAGCAGCCCTGATCACAGAGGTGACCACAGCAAGGGCAGTAGAGGTGCTGTGTCCTTTTCTGAATCCGTGCTGAGCCGGAGAGAGCAGATTGTGGGTCTGTAGGTAGTGCGTGAGCTGTGAGGCGACTACCTTCTCAAGAAGTTTGCTGACCGCTGACAGGATGCCTATCAGGCAGTAGTTCCTAGAGTCTTTGGGGTCACCTTGTTTGGGAACAGGGATGACCTTGGCCATCTTCCAGATGTTTGGGACCATGCCCATGGTTAGTGATGCATTGAACATGTGGGCGATGGGTCGGGCTAGAAATGATGCCCCTAACCTGAGTAGTTTGGTCTCAAGCCAGTCGTGCCCAGCACCGGTATGAGGGGTGAGACCAGCAAGGAGCTTCTGGATCTCATTGACAGAGACGATTCTGAGATAAAAGGGTGGCTGGGGGTTTATCCCTCTCGGCAGGTGGTCCTGATCCATGGGATCAGATGGCTGGTTGGGGAGAGCTGGCAGGTTAGTGAACAGTGAGTTTAGGCATTTGCAATTGTGTGGGAGTTGTTGCAGTTTACCCCACCAGTGTGCATGTCAGTGATCTGAGATCTGGCAGATCCTCCAACCGCATTCTTAATGTTCTACCAGAAACTCCTCAAGTTCCTGGCTGTGGAGAGTAAGGCAGATTGGCAGTACTCGCTTTTAGCAAAGTGGATGGCCCTTCTGCATGAGTTTCTCAGCCGCTTGTATTTACAGAGGTATGTATTGGAGAGGGAGTTTTTATATCTCACCCAGCATTTGTCCCTTTGTTTCATGAGAGAAAACAGGCCGCCATGAAGCCACTTGGTGACAGTGCCCCTCACCCTCCTTTTTGTGAGAGGGCATGTTTGTTTTGGAGTGGGGTGAAGATAGCAAGGAAGTTGTCATGGGCTCTTGAAGAGTCGTTTGTGGCAGTGACCTGGATCCAGTAAGCATGACGCAGGTCAGCAAGGTAGTCGCCAACGTTGAGTTTGGAGTAGTCCCTCATATGGATCACCTTGCAGAGGATTTTGGGGGAGGAGTTGCCCCATATGCAGTAGGTGGAAGAGTGATCTGATATGGCATCAGGCAGAACACCACAGGAGATAATTTCCTCTGGTCTGTTGCTCAGCACCCAGTCAATGAGGGTCCCCGTGTCTCCACGTTGGGAGAACCCTGTGGGTTCAGAGATAAGTTGGTTAAGGGCGAGGCCTGCTAGCAGAGGCTCATATTGCTGGACATTGTGGCCTATCCAGTTTAGGTTGAAGTCACCTATAATTAGTATCTCATTTGATCCAACCGTGGGGCTAAGGCAGTCAAGGAGGGAGAAGAGCCCGGATATTCCACCCTTTGGGGGGTTGTAGGCACAGATCAGATGTACCTTTTTGGTGTTGCCTAACAAGAGGAGGGCATGCAGGAAGTCACAGGTTTGGGATGGAGGTGGTGTGAGTCCCATGGTGGATACATTTAAGTGTGCCTTGTAGTACAGTAGTACCCGGCCCCCTCTATTTTTTCCTGCCCTATCTTGCCTCATAAGATTACAGCCCGGTAAGGCACATGCCAAGTCAGGAGTGTGTGGCTTCAGCCAGGTCTCCGTGACCCCCATAATGTCAGGGTTTAGAGAGCCACCCATGCTGTTAGTTCAGCAAGGTTGGGTAGCAAGCTGCAAACGTTTAAGTGTACCACCCTCATACCTTTGGCAGACATCCAGGCAAGAGAAGGTGTTGACTTGCAGTTTAGGGCTGTGGCACCAGTCAGATTGGGAGGCACGGAGCAACTGTTACCAGGTGGCATCATGCAAGACCTCAGGGGGGTGGGAGGCAGCGGCAGGGGTGAGGAAGACATGTGGTATCCACAGGCACGGGGTGAATGAGGTAGGCTCCCTGGGGTAGTTCGCACTGAGCAGCAGTGCAGGCTCAGGTGCTTCAGGAGGGTTAACTATTAGTGGGTGGGAGGATTTTAGTAACCCTGGGAATAACCAGGATACCCTTGAAGAAGAGACCTAGCTAAAGGCTGTAATAAGGGTAAGATGCTACTTCAGGATTTGCTGCTTCAGGCTACAGTAGCTAATAGTGCAAATAAGTGTCCTTGACTGGTGACCCTACTGGCAGGGTGGTTCCTAGCCCAGGGGAAAAAGAAGAAAATGCTAAAACATGCTCAGGTTTATGCAGACAGCAATTTGAAATATAAATAGCAGAAAAGCACATCAAGCTCAGGTGCAGACAGTGAATTTGGTAACTAGCTAGCTAGGTAAAGATGCAGGTGTAGGCTCCCACACTCCCTACTGAAGGGGATTCACTGTGTGTGTGCACTAGCAAGCTTTCTTGCAGTGCTAACAGGGAGGATTTCCTAGTCTGGTGGGAGGAGCTTGAGAGCATTTAAGGAGAGGAGGGAATGGGGAGGGTGGGCAGGAAAAATTCAATTCCCCACAGGAGGGAACGGGGAGGGTGGGTGGAAAAAATTAAATTCCCCACATCAAGCAGCCCCCATGAGGTAATCGATCATCTGCAGTCTCCTTTTTAGTTCATCTTTTGTCCCCAATTAGATTATTTTCATAAGAAATGCCACAGTCCCGAGGAGCACCCCAGGGGAGGACCGCACAACCGCAGCGAAAACCAGCCGGCGCCTCAGTAACCCCAGGCTTCCTTACAGTCCATTTTTTGGGAAGGGGGGAACCCACTCTGGAAAGGGCTCACCTCAGCTCCCTCTTGCGAGTGTCCTTCGGCACCTTAAGATCACAGGGCTTGGTGTCCAGCTTTTTCAGCTGGTTTGAGAGAGCCGTCACAGCCTGCTGGGAGCCAATCATGCGCAGGAGTTCCATTTTCTTTTTCAAACTTGGCACCAGAAAGTGAGAAAAACTTCCTTTGTCCCAAACCACCATCCAGTTTAAATTCCTCACAGCAAGCAGCCCCCACGAGGTAAGCAATCATCTGCAGTCTCCTTTTTAGTTCATCTTTTGTTCCCAATTTAATTATTTTTGTAAGAAATGCCACAGTCCCGAGGAGCGCCGCAGTGGAGGACCGCACGACCGCAGCGAAAACTAGCTGGTGCCTCAGTAACCCCAGGCCTCCTAGCAGTCCATTTTTCGGGGAGGGGGGAACCCACTCTGGAAAGGGCTTGCCTCACCTCCCTCTTGCAAGTATCCTTCTGCGCTTTTTTAATGCACCAGGTAAGGGAGTGGAGGAGATGTCACTGCAGAGACCATTTAGCCAGCTCAACGCCCTATAAGCAAAAGATCTTTGACCTTGTGAGGTACGACAACGGGGAACCTGCAGGAGCTAGGATTCAGATCCCCTGGTTGAGTGGGGGTTGTTGCTTGGGTGCAGGAGAGCTCGGACTCCAGGTGGTGCAAGGCTCATGGTTATTTCTTCGCCATAGTGCAGGTTATGTACTTTATCCAATTGGTGAGTTGCAGCTATCCTGTTTGTGCATAGAGGTCACACATATGTGTGAGATGGTACAATCCAGTGAGGAGCCGACAGGCCTTATTGAGGGTGGTAGATACGTGTCTGAGAGCAGTAGCAGTGGCAGAGCCATAGATAATAAGCCCATAGTCGATGATAGAAATGACAGAGCTCTGTACAGCGACTGTCAAGGTTTCCGGGGTAAGATGTTGCCTGTGCTGGAAATGGAGGCCAAGACGAGTATTAGCAGCTTTGGCTACACAGTCAATGTGGGCACCATAGTATAGATGAGGGTCAAGAGTGATCCCAAGGTATTTAAAGGATTGCATCTGTTCCAGGGCAACTCTGTGGCTGGTTTTGATGGATGAGGGTGCAGCTTATGCTTGTTATGAGAGCTGCTGAACAGCATAGACTTGTTTTTTTTATAATTTAGGACCAGTTTATGTTTTGTAAACCAGTTTTAAACAGAAGCCAAGCCAAGCTGAAGGTTGTCTTGTAGGGGTTTGGGGTCCTTGTATGAAACGAGAATTACAGCATCATCAGCATAGAGGATGATTTGTTCTGAGCATGAATTTGGAAAGGTATTCAGGAACAAGCTGAAAAGTAGGGGGCCTAGAATGGATCCCTGAGGGACTCCAGAGCGGACAGGCCTGGCATCAGAGAGTACATCCGCGATTTTCACTTTTTGCGACTGGTTCTCCAAGTATCTATTGAACCAGGCTGTAGAGTCAGGAGAGAGTCCAGCATTCTGGAGCTGCACAAGCAGTAGACGGTGGTGGACAGTATCGAATGCCTTAGTCAAATCGAAGAAAACAGACCCAGTTAGCTGACCATTGTCCAACGAGCTGTGTATGGCACCAGTGAATTCCAGTAAGGGCAGATGTGGTGCTATGACCTTTCCTGAAGCCATGTTGCTGTGTACACAAAATATTATATTTGTCCAGGAAGACAGCGAGCTGATCAGCTACTATACGAACAACGGCCTTGGAGAGGGGAGGCAGTATAGAGATCGGATGGTAGTTCCCATGGGTGGCCTTGTCACCACTTTTATGAACTGGGGTAACAGTGGCAGCTTTCCATTTGTTGGAGAACTGGCTGAAGCTAAGAGAGAGGTTGAAAATACTTGTCAATGGCCCTAACACCTCATCAAGGGTGAGGGACAGCAACCTAAGGTCAAGTGTGTCACTGCTAGATCTGGCTTTGGCTATTGCTTTGGTAATATATTTGTGAGCTTCATGCATCTTGACAGCTTTGAAGTAGAAAGGTGGGTGGCTAGAGGGGGAGGAGGAGCTGGAGGGGAGAAATGGAGGAGTCATAATCCTTGAAAAAGTCAGAGGGGAGAACACTGCTGAGATCAGTGAATGCAGTGTTCAAGGTATTCACTATGATTTTACGGTCAAGCATAGTGGTCCCATTTATGTTTAGCAAGGTTGGGAAGGTTTTGTGTTGCTTCCCAGTGACCTTTTTAATATTGTTCCAGAATGCTCTCCCATTTTCTCAGGTATCAGTGACAGCATTCTTGTAGTAGGAAGATTTCAATTGCCAGATAGATTTGGTGCAGTGATTCCAGGCACGTTTGTAGTTTTGGGTGTCAGTTTGCGTTCCGGTGGACCTGGCCAGTTCCCAGTGGTGATCCCTTGATTTTAGTTGACCTAGGAGGTTGTCTGAGAGCCAGGGATTGTAGAGGGCTTTGACTCTGCACTTTTTAAAAGGAGTGTAGGAGTCACAGGCAGCATTGAAAGTGTTGACGAAGTTGTCCAGTGTAGTATTAACATCCTTTGCTTTGTAAATAGGGGACCAGTCTTGCAGACTGAGGCATGATTTAAGGTGGGTCAACTGCCCACGAGGTAGGACTCTGCTGGTGATGATTTTAGGAGGGGGCTTGTGGAGTTTATTAGACCATTCACAGATGACAGGAGAATGGTCGCTAAGTGAGTCAGAAAGGACTGAGGTGTTGGTGATACAAGTTGAGTGGGTAGCAAGAATCCAATCCAGAAGGGTGCTGGTGCCAGTTTTGTAGTTTTTTCCTGGTTGGGCTTACCATCACGCGAAAGCAATGTGGCCTGGGTATTTGTCGGGTGACTTACCATCACACGAAGGCAGCATGGCCTGGGTGTTTGTCAGGTGACTTACCATCATGTAACAGCAGCATGATCTGGGTATTTGTTGGGTGACTTACCATGACGCGAAGGTAGCATGGCCTGGGTATTTGTCCATAGCTGGGCTACGGAGTGACTAGATATCAGCAGCCAAACAGGAATTCATTTTCCCATTTTCTCCCTTGCAGAGTGGGCATGCAGTACTGCTCAGGTGTCCCCACACACGCTACAGCAAGTGCGACGTCGGCAGCCACCATTGCACCCTCATCCTGACAGTCCCTGGCTGACACACCCCTAGCCAACACTAGGGGGCCAGGCTAATGTTGGGTGCTGTAACCCTTTCTCCCTGGGAGAGGAGTCCTCAAGATGCTCCTTCCTCTCCTGTCCTGGCCGCCTCCTGGCATCCCAGGTCTGTTGTGGAACCTGGGTTGCCGGTGTATCAGCAGGTGAAGTGACTGTGCTGCAACCCTCTGCATCACAGGTCTAACAGGTAGATGAACTGCTGAACTTGCTTTTTTGTTCATGGCACTGTTGCTTCAAAAGAGAAAGGTCTGCTGCCCCAGTTTTTGATCCTCTGTGTTTAAGCTGCTTCAAAGAGGACCAGTCGTATGCTTCTCCAGGAGCAAAGGTTTTGGCTGTTGCAGTGAGAAATTAGGTCAGACAGCAGTGCAAAGTCCAAAGAGAAAGACCTACAGCCCAGGTAGTGATATTGATAGGGATAGTGATCAGCCTTGTTTTACTTTTTCTGAGATCGAGGAACCAGAAGTTTTGAAATTGTTGCTAAAACTGAAGGATGGTAAAGAGGGAGGGATTGATAGGATTTCATCTACTTTACTAAAATACTCTACTTCTTATGTGAAAGGCCCTTTAACAACTTTGTTCAATCTCTCACTGCAACAGGGTATTGTCCCTGCCCTGTGGAAGGAATCCATTGTGGCGCCTCTCTATAAGAGTGGTGATAGATTTAATGTATCTAATTATAGGCCTATTTCCCTGTTGTCTGAGATTAGTAAATTGCTGGAGAAGTGTGTTCACCAGCGGTTATAGGTATACTTTCAAGAACAAAATATACTTCTTGATCAACAGCGTGGATTTAGAGCTGGTCGATCCACAGCGAAGGCGCTGGCCTGGTTCACGGATGCTGTACTAGTGGCAGCAGAGGTAGGTAAGGCCACTGGTGCAGTCTTCGTGGACCTGGCCAGTGCCTTTAATATGGTGAACCACAATATCCTGTTAAATAAATTAAGAAAACTAGGAATTAGGGATGTCCAATTAAATTCGTTTTCAAGATATTTGTAAATGTGTAGCCAAAGAACTAAAGTTACTAGCCATATGTCTCAATCCAGAGAGATAAAGGCAGGTGTTCCTCAAGGATCAGTATTAGGTCCTTTTTTATTTTCAATTTTTATTAATGATTTACCTTTTTCTTTTACTAATAACAGTTTATTGTATGCAGATGATACTGTGTTCTGGGTATCAGGGACAAACAGTTATGAAATTCAGGACCTCCTTCAAAAACAATATGATGTTTTTGCAAATTGGATCCGATTAAATAAATTAGTTATTAATGAAATTAAAACAAATGTTATGATGTTCGGCTCTTCAAAAAGACTTCAGAAATTTGACCCTATTCATATAGTAGGATTTGGTGGTGATCCTCTCCCTTTGGTTACTATGGTTAAATATCTAGGTTTATGCCTGGATTCAAACCTTAGTATGGTTCCTCACTTAGAGAAGTTGGGTGTAAAAATCCATCAGAAACTTGGTTTTCTTTATAGAAATATTACATTTTTGACTGAAGAGGCTCGTTATACTATAGTTAAACAGGTTCTTTTTCCAACATTAGAGTATGGAAGTATTACTTTTGCACATTGTAATCAGTTGTTTGAGTCAAAATTTGAAGTTTTGTATAATTATATTTGTAGATTTGCCTTGCATGCCCCATTTAGAATTCATCACTGTCAGCTTTATTTAGACCTTGGTGTACTTTCTCCAATTAATCGTTTTAAATGTATGATAGTAAATTTTGTTTTTCGGGTAAAATGTTTAGGAGATCCTTTGTCTTTGTCTAAATTAATTGTAGCAAAAGTTCATGGTGGGGGGGGTACAAGACAAAATTGTTTAAATCAATATGTTGTTCCTGGTTACAGGTTACAAATGAGCAGGAAAACATTTTCCTGGTATGCACCTTCATTTTTAAATTAATTTGGAGAATTGATTCAAAAAGCACATTCAGAATCTCATTTTAAACATTTATTGTTAAAGAAATTATATTGTGATACTGTTTGCAATTGTGATTAATTTTTGTATTTTGTGTAAATGTAATTTTGTATTGTAATGTATGTCAGGCGTGACTGAAAAAGGGCTGTGCCTAGTCCACTTCCTGGTTAAAAATAAAACAAACAAAGACTTGGTGTGTGCACTGTTCCTATTAAATCCCCACGACTGTGGCTTAAAAGAACCTCAGAACTACATGCTGCGTCTTCCCTGCTACAAAGGCCTGTGTTGTACGACACCTGAAAAACTGCATCCAGGTCTAGTCACCACAGTTCAGGAGGGACATTGAAGAGATCAGTAGGGTGTGACATGGGGCCAAGTTAATTAGTGGCCTTGGAAATATGAGGGGAGATTAGATATACTGAAATAATTTAACCTGGAGAAGAGGAATGAGCGGTGATATAACAGTGCTGTGAATACTGAAAGGGTTTGACAAAGTGGAACCTGCACAGCTGTGATATCAGAGGATCCACTTATGTGGGGCAGGGTAGAATAAGAGGAACATCTGTAAGGATTTCTTCCCCAGTGGTGGCACTCTCTTGCCAATGAGGTACGCATCTGTGTCTGAAAAATCGAGGAAAAGGGGTGTTTTTCAAAGTGTAGACATGGATGCTTGCCTCCGTGTATTTCTTAGATGGAGTCTTTTTTTATGGTTTCCATGCAATGTGACTCCTTGATGTGTTATGAGTAGGGGTGGGCTGGTGAAGAGCTGGACCCGGGAGCTGGACAAGTGATCCGGACAAGTCATAATTCAGTCCGTACTTCCCAGGGGCTTCTGCACTTGAGCCCTGACTTGAGCTGTGCTGCGTGCTCCCTGTGCTGTTTCCACACTTGTCCTCAGCCTGTGGCTGTCAATCATTCACATCCCAGCGGCCCATCCAGTGGGCTCCTCATTGGTTGGCCAAGGTGGCGTTTTTGAAATTGGTGCCACTTCAGGCCAAATCCCTGTCCTGGGTCCCTATCTCTGCATATGATGTGTCTGCTGAATCAGAGTCACATTTGATTAAGCTGCACCAGGTGGCAGCGCTAAGGTTTAAATTAAGGTGGGCAGTGAACCAGAGACCAGTGGCAAGGCAAGTAGGTGTCGTGGGGTCAGGCATCCTCAGTGCATGAGTGGAGTAGCAGAACTGGGAGCAGAGCACAGCACCAGTGCAGTCTGGGAGTGCGGTCCAGGAGTGCAATCCATCTACCTTCAGCGCAGAGGAGCAGCAGGTGAGAGCAGCATGTCAGCCAGAGATACGGGCAAAGATAGAAGGTTGTCATCTGGTCAAGCCCAAGGAGAAGAGAGGAAGCCATGGGGAAGCCAGAAGCCAGAGGAGGACTACTAGGAAGGACCAGGAGGGCTGAAGGTGGCACACCTGGTGGCACGGCAAATTGCCCCCAAGAAGCAACAGGGTAGCCACTCACCCAGGCACCTACTGAGGCAGAAGAAGGCAAACCCTTCTGATCAGACAGCTGGGTCAATGTTTATTATAGGGACTGTGAGTTACAGAGAAGAGGTGCAGATTGGATTTCCCTTTGGATTTGCTGTTGAAACCCGCCAAATACCGCCTTAATGATATGGTATTTGGCAATCCGGGTTAGCAATCCTTTCAGTGTCCTGACTGTTGGCTTAGTGTAGGCAAGCCTGGTTTTGGCCCCCATTTTGGCCTTTGATGTTCGGGGAGGACTGGGTTAAGGGGGAGGGTGGGGGCATTCTGGCTGATTTGCAGATTGTTATTGCAAGATGATTTTGTATTTTCTTCCCGGATATTCTCATATGATTTTTAGCTGTTTGTAGCTGCACTTGACAGCGTTTGATGCATGTGGTTGCTTTATTCGGGCACAGGTTAATATTGGCTTCTGTTGTCCCTTTCACTCCTCTCCCCTCATCTTGTCCCTGTCAATACCCGGCTCACCTTGTCCTTGACAACGTCACCCATCTTATGCTTGACTGCCACACACACAGACACCCCTTGTTACTGCTGTCCTGGCCTCCACCTTGTGCTTGATCATCCCCCAGATGCTCCATATCCGTGCAACCCCTACCCACTCACCTTGTCTCTGCCATCCTGCCTTGTGCGTCACTCCCCCATACATTCACCATTCCCTACAACCTCCTACTCCACTTTCTTTATCCACCCTACCTTGTGCTTGCCCCAACCTACCTTGTGTCCCTGCTGTCACGTACAGGTGAGTGGAAGGGGTATATTACTGGCAGCTGGTTTGGTACTGGTTATGGGTACATTGCAGGCTGGTCAGGTGCACGGAGGCTGGCACTGGTATATTGCATGCAAGCGACCTGTAGTTGGCACAGGTACAGATAATGTGGAAATGCAACAGTAGTTAAAGCCAAGTGTCTTGCAAAACTGATCGTCAGCTTTTGCGCCTCGAGCGGACTTGTGATTAAATGTCAAGGACTGTAACTAGCCGCTATTAAAAGTAATGTCTTGGTATAAGCATCTCTAAAATCCTTGTAAAATTATACCTCAGAATGTAGGTGTTATATTATACCTTTTTCCCTTCTGCGTTTGCATCTTTGTGTGCATAAAAATATTAACAGGCCTAACAGCTGCATTAAGGTGTCATTTTTCTTGAGTGCTGATGTTGATCAAATTGCTTTTTGGCATGAAGCACTTGAAATACATGTATAGTACTTGGCATACTGTATGGTTCAGTCTTGAGTGCCCTTATGTACCCAGTAGGATGTTATAATTTTGTACAGTACCTATGCACAGTGTTTATGTTGCTTTAGCCAATGGCCACCAAAACATGTGAGACTTTGTTTAGTATGTACAGATTATTTTTCATCTAATTGAGAAGGTATGGGTAGGGAAAGAAAGGGTCTATACCAAGCTTACATAAGCTTCACAGATTTAAATACATTTCTATATGTTTGGCAGCATGAAGGTCTGTTGGAAAAGGATTCCAGTGTCTTTTTTTTTTTTGTTGATATTTCTTTTTTCCCTCCTACTGCCCCATCACAGCCGTACCATTGGGAGTTGCCTATTAAGCCTGCCCCTATCAGTGCCTGCCTTACGGTCTCCGGTCCCTCCATCCAGCCTTGGACCCCCCCCCCGGATGGGGTCGGGGCAGCCTCCGAATCTTGCAAGTCTCATCAGGGTCCTGGGGCTGCAGGCAGGCACTGGCACATCGGGACCCAGCTTGGTGCTCCATCTTCCTGGCTCTGATGGGGTGTTTTTTTCTGATGTTCCTTGTGGGATGCTGTGGGCCTGTACGTCATGGCATCCACTGACGTCCACAACGTCTCTCCCCCTCCTTCCTCGAAGGAGCAGCCCCTGAGGCTGATTGGTCACCGGCCTATGCCTGCAATCAAGCATACCCCCGAGACTCCAGCTTGCTGTCGCGCCTCCAGCCTCTGCCAGGGGTCGTCACTTGCTGGGTTGGAAGTCCCCTTCTCCAGAGAAGGCGAGCTGTTGTCAGACGCTCCAGCCTGTCTCCCCACGGCCAACCCCCAGCAGCCCAAACTCATTCCCGAACTCGGGTCGCTGGTGTGGTGTGAGGTGTGGCGTCCAGCGTCTCAACCCTCAATGCCAATGGGTCGGCAGGATTCTAGTCTCTTAAACTTTATAATAAGATACTCTGTACAACTGTTGCAAACCCATTACATGATTCCTCACTTTATGCTAAAATGGGGGGGGTCATAATTGACTCCTTGTATTTGTATTTAAGGGGTGTAATTTTTTTTAGGCCACAAACAAGGAAAGGGGTCAGTTTTGAAAAGTGTAGACGAGCATGGGTACCACTTTTTATAGAGAGTGCCACCACCGGGACTCTTCACACAAAGAGAAGTTATAACCTATTCAGCGAGGTGGTGGAGCAGTATTTAAAGCAGTGCTTGAAGGAGCCCTGAAAGTCAATGTGTGAACCTCTAGGGTTGCATGGTATGAGTGGACTCCAACCAAAGGTAACGAGTCACAACCAATTATGTCTACACTGCATGAACAAAAACTGACATTATTGGGTATGGTGCAAACCATGCTGCATGACAGATGGACAAAATGGAACCCAGGTTCTGTCCAAGTTCTTCGTTGTATGTTGCTATGTAGTTAGATGCTGAGAACAGTAGAATCTCTGTGGTGATAACTGTACCTAAGCCTTCTCAGTGACTTATTGCTTGACAGCAGTGTGCCATTGTTTCTTTGTGTGTTGCAGGAATGCAGCCGAAGGAGACCAGTCATCCTAAAAATCACCCTGAAGGGAGTCAAGATCTTCAGTGCAGACGGAGAGGTAGGAATTCCTCACATTCCCCAAGTATGCTCTTATTAAAACTTGTAACTGCAGGCAACCAATCTCTTTGACCTTTGGGGTCTCTTGCCCTGCTGAAGTGGACACTTTTAAATCCATTTCTTCTCAGAAAGGCTATTGTTCTGAAATTATAATAACTGCTTTATACAGCAGAAAGGCGCTTCTCAGAATTTTTGAGTTTCTGTTCTGTTGTGGTGATGTTGCATCTGGCACACATTTACGGCTCGCCCACACACCTCTCTCCTTGGCCAAAGATGGGGAAGAGAGAGTTCTGAAAATCTGCGTCATTTATGACCAGTGAGAAAGGCATCCATGAAACAAGTGGGCACAAATTACAATACAGCTTTCCAGAAAGCTACAGCTTTACTGCTGTGCTGCGTACAAGGGCCAGGGGTTGTCTGATTTTATGCAGCTGCAGTACTGATGCAAAACATATCAGGCCAAGCTGGCTCTCCTCTGCAGCCATTTCACCCACCTTGGTTTCCCTCATTAGTAGCTTGATGGTCCATGCTAATGCTGGAATCCCTGTGCCAGTGAGGTTTGTGAATTGCTGCCATCACCGTAGCACTGCTGTTGTGGAGTAAAGCACCATATTGGCTTGTTGGTTTTATGATTCAGATGACCACGTCCAGCTGTTCCTTCAGTCATAGTGGTGGTGGTGGACTTGTCATCAGGAGCTATGAATTGCCTGCAGTATCCATGGGCGGTGACATCAGTCTCCTGAGGACTGGTGTTGATCACAGTGTTGCCTGAAGCCATGCTTTGCTCTCCCCTGTTGGAACTGGCTTCCTTGTGGCAGTGGATGTTCAGTCCAGTAGGTGTAAGATCAGCATCTTAGCTAGATTGTTTGACAATTTTGTTCTGGAACCTTACAGAATTCCTTTTTTTTTTCCACAGAATTTTGTGTTCCACAACCACTTCTTCATCAGGGATTTACCCTGGTCCAAGGAATATACAGTTTAGGTCTGGTGTTCCCATGTTCTAGGTCCAGTTACCACCTGATGGCTCCCACAATGTCCCCTCCACGGATACAGGCTCCATGGGCTGGATATCCCCCCCCCAAGACAGTCCACCAGGTGGACAGGATCCAGTGTTGGGAGGGGGGAGCTAGGAGTCAGGAACGTCAGTTATTGTTTAGATGGTTGTAGGTTTTTATCCCATTTTCTCTCCTGTCCTCCTTCCTCTACTGGTGTGTACAGAGCCTTCTGATAGCCTCAGGCACCTGCAGGCAGTGCCTGTGGAAGCAGAAAGCTCAGCTGGCGCCCTACAGGCATCACCTTCCCTCTCAACCAGTGTGCACTGCCTGCCGGCAGCTGCTGCACTCTGGCCTGCCTTTTGATGCAATCGATCAAGTTTCCATTTGAACCTGGGTCTCCTGTACAGCAGCATGATGCAGTATTGCTGGACCACTGGGGTGGCCCACGTTGCAGAATTCTGAGACCTTCTCACAAGGAAGAATCTTCCTTCTTTTTTCTTTCTTGATTCCTTGTCTTGTGTTTCACCCTCAGTGCACAGTTTGAGCCTCTGCAGATGGATAGGGTTTGGCTCAGCGAGTTGGTGGGGTGAACCTCTCTTGGTCTTTACTCACAGTGTTACTTCTCTAGATTGTTTGAACAGCGACTTTGCTTAAGTAAGCACAGAGGTGAATCATCAGTGCAAGTGTGCCCACAGAGTGTGTGAGGGCAGGGGAGTCATACCATCTCCTGTCCTTATCTAGTGGGGGACATTTTTCCTTGATGGTCTGTACCACTGAGTGTCCTATTTGGGCAAACATGGTGAAGGGTACCCACTCCCTTAGTTGGGGTACACTCACAATTTATTGCAGGAGTCAGGACTTTTCCAACTAAAGATAAACCAGAATTTAGATTTCATCTAGGTTATGTTCTGTAGGGTTGTTGGACTCCTGAATGGGAGAGAGCAGGGGGTGCCTACGGGGTCGAAGTAGTTTTGTATGTATGTGTTTTTGTTCTTGTAATATTTGTGTGTGTGATTGTAAAGAATTTTTCATTTGTAATATGTGCAGAGGAAGGAGTTCCTATATTGTGGGTCAGCTTTTTTGTCAGTGTCCCTTTATGGAGTTCCTTGCACAGTTCCAGAGGTAGACGGTAAACAGTGTTACCAAACCTTTAGCATTTGGTGGAGAATGGAGAAAAATCAAAACTGCCATCATAGAGGCAACAAGCCTTTGTGTGAGGCAAATAAAGAAAATAAAGCGGAGTAAAAAAACCCACTATGGTTTTCAAACGAGGTGGCAGGGAAGGTTAAGGAGAAAAATGCTGCATTCATAAAGTATAAGGAATCACAGAAGGAACATGACAGGGAACTGTATCAATTAAAGCAGAAAGAAGTGGGGAAGGCAGTCAGACTAGCAAAGGCCCAAACCAAAGAAAAAATAGCCAGCTCAGTTAAGAAGGGGGATAAAACCTTTTATAGGTACATTAGGGAGCATATAAAGGTTAAGGGAGGGATAGTGAAGATTAATAAAGGAGAGGGAGGTGGGTGAGGGGACAGTGAAAAGGCAGAGATTCTGAATGAATACTTTTGCTCAGTATTCACAAAAGAAGCTGAGGAGGAGTTACCTAAACCAGACAATAGAAGCATTCTGGGTAGGGGGGTTGACACCAGTCCATTCACAGAAGAAAGAGTCCTGAAAGAACTCCTAAAACTCAAGGTGGACAAAGCAATGGGGCCTGACGGGATTCACCCTAGAATCCTAAAAGAACTAAAGGAGGACCTAGTGACACCACTGACCACGCTTTTTAACAGATCATGGCAGGATGAGGTGGTACCTGAGGACTGGAGGAGGACAGATGTGATTCCCCTTCACAAAAGTAGGAGCAAGGCAGAAGCGGGAAA
Source organism: Neoceratodus forsteri (assembly GCA_016271365.2). Taxonomy (NCBI): domain Eukaryota; kingdom Metazoa; phylum Chordata; order Ceratodontiformes; family Ceratodontidae; genus Neoceratodus; species Neoceratodus forsteri. Next base: position 123,841,542 of record CM057452.1, read on the forward strand.
CTACAGACCTGTAAGTTTGACCTCAGTGGTAGGGAAAATGATAGAATCACTTCTGAAAGAAAGAATTGTTGAGTACCTAGAGGCCAGCGGGGCACAGGACCCAAAGCAGCATGGATTTACAGCAGGAAGGTCATGTCAGACGAATCTAATTGATTTCTTCGACTGGGTGACCAAAGTAATAGACCAGGGAGGGGCTGTGGATATGTCCTACCTAGACTTTAGCAAGGCATTTGACACAGTCCTGCACAAAAGATTAATAATCAAGTTAGCCAGCCTGGGAGTGGGTCCCAGGGTGGTAGCCTGGGTAGCAAACTGGCTGCACAACAGGACACAAGTGGTAATAGTGAATGGAACACATTCTGAAGAAAGGGGGGTTACTAGTGGAGTACCTCAGGGCTCAGTACTGGGTCCAGTCCTCTTTAACATCTTTATAGGTGACATTGCAGAGGGTCTGGAGGGAAAGGTATGCCTCTTTGCAGATGACACAAAGATCTGTAACAGAGTTGATACACAAGGGGGGGTAGAAAGGATGAGAAGGGACTTGTCAAGGTTGGAGGAATGGTCAGACATGTGGCAACTTAGATTCAATACAAAGAAGTGCAAAGTAATGCACCTGAGAAACAAAAACCCAGGAGAAGAGTACACAATAGCAGGGGAGGTACTAACAACAACAAAAATGGAAAGGGATCTGGGGGTAGACATATCAGATGACCTAAAGGTGGGTAAGCAATGTGAAAAGTCGGTAAGGAGAGCCAGGGGGATACTGGGATGCATAGGAAGGGGCATCACAAGTAGAAAAAGGAAAGGGAAGTTGTTATCCCTCTGTACAGACAGTTGGTGAGACCCCATCTGGAGTACTGCGTGCAGTTTTGGAGACCTCACCTGCGCAAGGACATAGACAGGATGGAAGCAGTCCAGAGGAGGGCAACTAAAATGGTGCAAGGTCTGCAGCAGAAGCCATATGAAGAGAGACTGAGAGAGCTTAATATGTATACTCTTGATGAAAGGAGGGACAGGGGGGACATGATAGAAACGTTCAAGTACCTCAAGGGAATCAACAAAGTCCAGGAGGGTAGCATCTTTCAGAAAAAGAGATGTGTAAGAACAAGGGGGCACAATTTAAAGATAGAGGGGGGATGGCTCAGGGGTAATGTGAGGAAATATTTTTTCACGGAGAGAGTGGTGGATACACGGAACAGCCTTCCTGAGGAGGTCCTTGGGTCTAAAACAGTGGGGGAATTCAAACATGCATGGGACGGACACAAGGCAATTATAGTTGGGGGTTGCAGGAAATAGGCTGTTGGTTAACTAGAATCTGCAGCTTAACCAATAGGTAGGGAAATGGGCAGACTGGGTGGGCCAAGTGGTCCTTATCTGCCGTCAAAGTCTATGTTTCTATGGTGCAGGGGGATAGCAGGACAGCGGACTTGGGTTGTTCTAGTGGAAATGGATGGGTCAGGAGGTGTTTCCCTAAGAAAATGAATTTTCTTTTAAGGACATGGATCTGAACAAAGGTTTTTCATCCTACACTCCATTCTTGGATGTTGTATTTCACGTGATGTAGCGGGAGTGCTTGCCATCCCAACTCCTCCAGTTTAGATATTGCATTGCAATGCCAGGTCAGTAATAAATAAAAGATCCAGCATCAGGGATCTCATCTCTAACTCTGGTGACGACCTGGAGTGCATTACAGAGACCTGGCTGAATGACCTATCTGGAGGAGATCGCCCTACCACAATTCTTTGAGATCAACCACCTGAGACTGGAGTGCCTGGACCATTAAAACATCCAGCTATAGCTCTCTGCTTCAGTCTCTGTTTCAGTTATAGATACATATTTTGTCCTTTTGGGACTCCTTCGTGTAGTGCTGTCTGTCTCAGACCAGTACCATACCATTTGTAGAGGAACATGTAGCCCACCAGACATGGTATAGAGGAGGAGCGTCATGGGCCAGAGCCAGTATTTATCTCTGACCTCCTGATGCCTTAGGTCCTAACTGAGAACATATGCTTGGCTACCAAGAGATTTATTGGTGTTGCCTTGTGTGTCCTGGTGCCTTGGGAACCAGGTCTTTACAAACTTTGCCCCAAAGATGGAATGCACTGTGGTGACTGGACTCAGGAGGGTGGTTCGTCTCTTCTAGTCAAGAAGAGGCAGGCATAACGGTTCCAGGTACAGACAGATAGCTTTTATTGGCAGCAGCCACTGGTTCCACTGGAAAATAATGGGTTAGGTGATTGCAATAGCAGACAAGGCACTCAAGTGATCGTCATACACAAAACAGTATTTGTAAATAGAAGGCACTATACAGGTCTAAAGGAAGGGAATGTAGGGATAAACAGTCATACAGATAATATCAATATGCCATATATCTCTCAACAGGAGTGGGTACCCTTCACTGTGTTTGCCCAAATAGGACACTCAGTGGTACAGACCATCAAGGAAAAAACGTCCCCCACTAGATAAGGACAGGAGATGGTATGACTCCCCTGCCCTCACACACTCTGTGGGCACACTCGCACTGATGATTCACCTCTATGCGTACACTACATCTGCAGATGTCAATAAAAAAAACTATCAATACCTAACTACCTTGGCCAAGAATAATTAGACAGCACCAGTTAAGTCCAACAGTCCAGTTGGAGGAACGTGTAGTACACTACAGGTTGCACGCCCATTGACTCACGCTGTGGACCAGTGGGTGTACAGCCCTACTGTACGGAGTCAGTCGGTGGGCGGCAAATGGGTGGGGAGCTGCTGTCCACTGCTGTCCGGGGGGGAGCGGGGCGGTGGGGCTCAGTGGGGAGGGGGTACCGCTGGACCACCAGGGTTGGATTGGGTTGTCATAAGATATTACTGACACCCGCGATCAGGCTGCGAGTGGTCCACCGGACCACCAGGGATATAGGACTATACATAGATACATACATAGATACATAGACAGTGTCGGCAGATAAGGGCCTATGGCCCACCCAGTCTGCTCATTTAAGTTTGTAAGTTCAGTTTATGTTTTCCAGGAATCTGTTGCCCTTACCCTGACCTCCAGAATTCCTTTATGTCTATCCCATGCATTCTTAAATCCGTGATTGTTTCAGCCCCACCACTTCCTCTGGCAGGGTGTTCCACTTGTCCACCACCCGTTCTGTGAAGAAATTCTTCCTCCGTTTCCTCTGAATCGTCCTCCCTCCAACTTCATCCCATGCCCTCTAGTCCTGGAACATCTTTTTCGCTTAAAAATAGTGCATTCCTGCACCCTGTTCCTCCCTGTAAGATACTTGTATGTCTCTATCATATACCCTCTCTCCTCCTCTCCTCCAGGGAGTACATGTTCAGTGCCTTCAACCTGTCCTCATAGGACTTGTGATGCAATCCATGCACCATCTTTGTTGCCCTCCTCTGAACCTTCTCTACCCTGTCTATGTCCTTACGTAGGTAAGGTCTCCAGAACTGCACAGTGTACTCCAGGTGTGGCCTCACTAGTGTCTTGTATAGTGGAATTATGACCTCCCTTTTCCTGCTGGTGATGCCCCTGCCTATGCATCCCAGCATCCTATTTGCTTTACCTGCTGCCTTGTCACACTGTTTCCCTGCCTTGAGGTCATCAGAGATGATAACTCAAGATCCCTTTCCTGCTTGGTGCATGCTATATCCTCACCCCCAACTGATATATTGTGCCAGGGTTTTTGTGCCCCATATGCATTATCTTGCACTTCCTTGCATTGAATTTCAACTGCCAAACCCCTGACCATTCTTCAAGTTTCTGCAGGTCCCTTCTTATTCTGTCTACACCCTCTGGTGTGTCTACTCTGTTACAGAGCTTTGTGTCATCAGCGAACAGTGAAATTCTGCCTTCTAGGTCCTGCTCAATGTCACTGATGAAGATATTGAATAGTACCGGTCCCAGCACTGATTCCTGTGGTACCCCACTGGTCACTCTTCCCTCTGTGGAGTGACAGCCATTTACCACCACCCTCTGTGTCCTGCTGCCCAGCCAGTTACCTACCCACCGCACTACTGTCCTGCCCACACTTTCAAACATATGCCTGCGATCGGGCTGCGAGTGGTCCACTGGACCACCAGGGATATAGGACTATTCTTTCAAACATGTGCCTGCGTTCGGGCTGTGAGCAGTTCAATGGACCACCAGGGATATAGGACTATTATTTTCTACACATGCCCACGATCGGGCATGGGGGGGGCACCACCATGAAGGTACCGCCCGGACCTCAGGTGGCAGCTGCCGTGTTGCGCCCTGCAATACGGCAGCTCACCTGTGGTGGCCAGCTGTTGCTCATTTTTTGGGCTCACCTGTGTGCAACTGAGTGAGGTTCACATGCATGGGCTCAGCACATCCCGGGCTGAATATCGGGATGTGTGCAGTATGCATTAGCACGCCCCACCACCTGCGTCGCATACATTACTGATGCGCTCTGGTGCATCGGGATTTGTGCCAGGCTCAATCCCCCTTTTAATATTGTGCCGGGGCACATCAGTGGATTGCGCATGGCGCAACTGTGTTGTGCCATTCTCAACCCTTCTGAATATCCCGCCCAGAGTGTAAACCCAGTTGCCACAGAGTGAACTAAAACAGCAGATTACAAGGGGCCATTCTCTGAGACTAAACTCTGTGGGCTGCAGCAGGCTCTTTTTTTGTAGTAGTAATAGTAGTCACAGTTGCTGGGAATAGAAAATAAAAAGTAAAAAAAAAAAGAAATCTTTACATTAATTTCAGGGTGATAAAAAGCTGCCTGCTTTACTTAAGTGGAGTTAACTAACTAGACTAAGCCCTCGGATATCTAAATTAAGAACTACAGGGAGCTGCTCAGCTGTGGAAGTGAGCTTGAATAAATAAATGTTTGGGAAGAGAATAGATCTATACTATGATCTAATTTAAAATACCAGATTATTGGTATTGCGGCCCAAGCAAATAAAATGCTGGGGTGCACAGCCAGGGGGATAACCTCAAGGGGTCGAGGGGTGCTCCTTCCGCTGTACAATTGCCTGGTTAGACCACACCTTGAATACTGCATGCAGTTTGGGCATCCCTACTTAAAGAGGGACATTGCTGTACTGGAGAGGGTACAGATGAGGGCAACCAGGATGGTACTGGGACTAGGGGAAAGGCCCTATGAGGAGGAGGAGGAGAGAAGGAACAGGAGGAATATGATTGAGGTCTTCAAATATCTCAAAGGAATGAATAGGGTAAGCCTTGAGGGGGTGCTTCAGCTGAGGGAGATAGGGGCCACTAAATGAAGCTGGACGGGGGGAGACTGAGGGGAGACAAGGAACGCTACTTCACTGAGAGGGTGGTGGAGCCCTGGAATACACTGTCTGGGGATTTGGTGGCTGCTGCAACTGTGGAGGGGTTCAAGAAAGGCTAGGATAGGTATGGGGAAGGGTGCAGGTGTAGGGAGGGGGGCTAAGAACGGTGCCCTGGGAAGGCACTGATCATCGAGCAGACTTAATAAACCAAAGGGCCTAATCTGCTGGCTTCTTAGTATGTTAGTATTAAAAGCTCTTTGTGACTGCTGGGTTCGCAGGCTGCCTAGTGCCTACTGATTTGTCCTCTTTAGGACTGAAGGAGGGCACCACAGAGGGTAGTCAGTGGCTATTGGCTAGGCAGGAGGAAATAAAAATTAAAAAGCCCTGCCCCTTTGTGTGGTGACTGAGTGATTGTCATCTCCTCTTAAAAACAAATTACACTTTGTCACCCTTTGTGTGTTGGGGTCTGTCCTCTCTTCTTAAGGACTATTGAGGTCTGAGGGCACTAGCCAGGGAGTGGCTAGATAGAAGGGAATACAAATAAACCCCCTTTCTTTTGGACTGCGATACTAGTCTACACTACACTGCATACTGATTTGTCCTCTTAAATGAAAAAACCTTGTCCGTTGCAGTCAGTGCTTGTTGGGTCATGCACAGGTAGTGGCACTGAAACAAATCACACAGAGACAGTTCAATTTCTTAATATTTCTGTTTATTATTTACAAGTTGACAAGCCATGACGATGAAACCAAACTTATGTGAAAAAAATGAGCGGCACATAAAAAGTTTCCTGGGCATGTACTTGTATTGCTTACATGCCCCAGTGGGCATGTACATTTTTTTATGAATTTCATGCCCTGGGTAGAGGCCATGCTGCGGCTACAGCTACAGCATTAAAGCACAAAGGCAAGTGAACATAGCCTGCAGTCTGGTATAACCAGAGACTTTTTTGTGAAGTGGTTATAGGAGCAGAGTCTCCAGCTCAGTCAGGATATGCACATGATGGCTTGTTGGTGAAGGGGTGTACCACATATGAATATGGGTTTTATGTCACACTGCATAGCAGAAACTGAGTTTGTGAAATACTGTGGAAACTGCTGCAGTGTAAGTGTATCTTTACAAACATAAAGCACGGTTACAAAAGCACAGACCGTAAAAAAGGAGATGATAAACATTTGTAAGTTGATTCAGGGTCACTAAAACAGCGATTTGTGTCTTTTGAGCTACATTTTGGTTTAAAATGGATAAAGGGTGTTCTTTGACAATTTGTTGTATGTTTTAACTAGATTGATAAACAAACTCCTGAAGAAGCCTGTAACATTTGAACGAAATGCTGGGGTGGATGGTGCCATCTTTTGTTTAATTTTTTAGTGACCAAGTAAAGCCCACTAGGCACAATACTTGTTTTCGGGGTGACCTGGGAGCACTGGGGAGGTTAAGTGACTTGCTCAGAGACACTCGGTGTGCAAGTGGAGGTTGTGGGAATCAAACCTAGGTCTGCTGGATGTACTAAGCTCATTTGGAGCTCATTACTCTATCCGCTAGGCTATAATGTCAACCCCTTCTTGAACTGGAAAAAAAGAATTGTGAAACAGAAGTTTGCAAGAGAGTGTATTTATGCCCTTCCCCCTTGATATTTGTATGCTGCATGGATGGGGGAGGAGCTAGCTGCACATGTGAATCTACTTTGATGGTTAACACTATCACATGTGGCTTCTCCTAATTTAGTACCAGAGTGGCTAGTGGTGACCACTGGCCAGCTTCCTGTTGCACATAAAAAAAAAACAGGACGCCTCCTTGACAATCTTCAGGGGCAGAGACACTAAAGAAGTGGACAGCAGCTGTCAACCATTCCTGGAGGCACATAGTAACTATACCTTTTCTCAAAGTGATAATTTGTACCAGGGCAATACCAAGCACAATTGAAATAAGGCCAAATATATCACTAGAGGTTTCGCCTTGATACCATGGCCCATATCTCATGATTAAGCTCATTGAGCAAAATGTTGGAAACAAGTGGCCAATGAAAATAGAGTGAACATAATATAGTGATTGTTGAGGGTTTTTGTGTGCAATTGGACTGGTTGTTGGCAAAGCCACTCTCACCATACATATAAAAAGAGTCCCATCAGGTATGTGGTCAGCCTGCTGTGTCATTGTTCAAGACCTGCATCTTTTCCCCAGCATTTTCATTTTGTGTCTGTTTCTGTGCCCAAAAGCTGTCAGCATTGTGTGGTCACTCACAGTTCTGGTGAGCGTATTCCCATCTCCTCGCCCACCTGGCATGCCAGTCTGTCCAACCTCCATGGCACCACTGTGGAAGAAGTTAGAAAGCACACCGTCTGCCTTCCTTAGCTTACTTGTAGTAGTGGCAGCTCTGAAAGACATGCAGTGGTGCCCCCTGCCTGAGACAGGGAGCACACTTGATGGCAGCACATCTGTCTCTGGGTCACCTGACTTGAAGGGACCTAGGCTCCCTGCTGAACCCCTGATATTCGCATGGTAGCGAAGCATGCTGCGGCTGGGCTGTTGAGGCAACCTCTCCCCAACTTCCTGTATACATTTTCGAAAGACATTTTACAGCATCCAGGAAAACTTTAAAAACATTTTTACATTCAGAAACAATTCAGCTTTAGTTGTGCAGGTTAAGTATAATACAAATGGTAACTAACAAAACAATGTATGATTTCTGTGCTAGCAGGTTGATGCTCTTAATTGTTAAATTGTTAGATTGTTAGATGTGATACCTTGTCTATACATCTAATTTCCAGCTATGAGTTATGAATTGGTTACTTTTTATATTACCTTAACTTGTATAAATTTTATATAGTGTATGCTCGAACATGGTTGTGTATGGAAAACCATATACTGTAAAAAGTTGTGTTGCGTTAGTAGTGACGTCCTCACTAATGCAGAATGAAAAGCCGTTCTGCGTTAGTGAGGACATCATAATGCAACTTGCCCCCATCAGTGCTGTTAATAGGATGGGAGTGTTGAAGCATTGCATGTGCGTGCTGGCCGGCGATCGTATGCTGGTGAAATGGGTGCTGTGGACAACAGATACTGGCTCCCTCTACACCAAAAATGTAAGCTGATCTTTTTTGTTGGGACCACACACTATTAAGAACAGTGTATGGCATCCCATGCACAAGTCGTCTACTCTTCCCCTCGTGTTTTCTCTGCTGGCAGAGGGACCTCTCGAGCTTCTCTCTTTAGGCCATCTGGCTTCATAGAAAACACTCGGGTGAAGAATAGCCTTGTAGTGTGTAACCCCTAGATGGCACTATCCCAGGGGCTACTACCCCTGCCTGATTTGCCACTAACAGGTTGAGGGGCCTGGATCCAATGGCGGGTGCCTCCACCCAGAGGTCAGGGTTTGCAATACTTAAACTTACTGGGTCACAGCCCTCTGGGACACTGCAACCCCCCTTTCTTCCCACTAGTGGCCCACACAATATATCAGAATTACCTTCACAGTATACACTTACCCCCAGGTCTGGTTCCGGCACTGGGACCTCCTGTGAAATAAGATACAGTGCAACAATCACAGTACAGTACCTTAACATAGACAAATACCTCAGGCAGTATAACTTTGCTGAAACAAGCAGCTCTGATTTATTTAGGGGGATATAACAAGGACAGGGGGAAATCAGGTTAATTAGCTTATCACTCTACTCATCTACCTATGGCTCTGTGCACAGGCCTATCCCTACCAGTTACTGTCCCTGGGTACCCAAGCCCTAGTGGCTAGTCCAAACCGTGGCAGCTGGTAGGGCCCTTTCCCACAGAGAAAGAAAATTTAGTTTAAACAGTCAGCAGTACAGTGATTCCATTTGGATTTATTGTGGCAATTCAACAGAGGCGACCTGAATTAGTACTCACGACCTCCAAAGAAGATAGGGTCCTTCAATGTCAGCAGGGCTACTCTTGAGCTCCACAGTCTCCTCACACATTTATATGGCAAAGAAATTACTATACCAGGCAGGCTGCTCTATCGATGCAATTACTGCACATACCGGGAGAACACACAGCAGATTCAATTCCTGACAGACGAGTGCAATTCAACAATTTCTCAGTCTTCTACAGGGTGAGCCTGGTTTCTACTCTTCAGAGATCCTTTGATTCTTTTCACAGGACGGATTCAGTCTAACAAGCAGTTACACAAGCTGCAGACCGGAACTCTGGGCCTTACACACGTTTTTGACTGAAACTGTGCACTGAAGGAGCACAGGGTTTCTTTCCCTTCACAGCCAAAGCTAAACTGAAACTCCAACAGACAAACCGGCACTTCCTTTGAGTTCCTCCCAGTTCTTGACTGGATTGGCTGTCACTCACAATAGACTGCTGCTGTTGGTCCAAAAGGCGCCTAAGTCTAAACTACATCTCCCAGAGTCACTGCCCATGCAATCCTCTTGTGGCTGGCTCAGATTATGAGTCCAAGTTCTGATTCGTCCAAGGCACCATTTTAGAGCTAGCTTACCCCACACTGATTGGTCCAGTTCAGCAGTTCAAAACCAGAATGGGGAACTAGGCAGACACAGTTCTGACTGCAAAGAAAACAGGTTAGACAAACTGTATTTTCATTATTACTCTACATGATTTCTGGCAAACAGTTACATCTTTCAGATAGGTTCCTTTGCACTCCTAGTGACTGCAAAATAGAGTGAATTGGCAGCTGCTCGAGTGGTACTCAAACAGAGAAGCACACAGTCCCCCCATACAAACTAATTATGTCTGCAAGCAGACAGCTCTTAAAGAGACAGTACCAGAGGCTCTAAAAATGCTCACTGATAAATGGCTTAAATGCCAAACACCATTCAGGCTTGGAGCATTCAAGCAAGCTCCTGGAAGTCTTTTGGGAACCCCCATTTGCAGGGGGGTTACACCCTTCCTGGCCTGGGAAAGCTTGACGTCCGCGTCAAGCAAGTACCATAAGTTTCAACTGCAACCATATACATTTGCATTAGGCTCACACATGTAATCATCAATCAATACATCATTTTACCAAGAACACATTTCTGAAACATTGCAGTCGTCCTCTTTACACAGTATTACATACACATTGTACCATAACTCAAGTTATTACCTCTTGTACATGAAACCTGAAGAGGGGCCCTTCCTATCAGTTACCTTGGGGCTGGAGCGGGGCAGGCACCATGCTAAGGCACACAGTAACATGGAGTTAGCACTGATGCTCAGTTTGGGCAATGAGCTGGGGACACATACACTCCTTTATGGACAACATTGAGAGGCAAGTCCACAGGCCTCCCAAGTGAATCATAACTGAGGTGCACCACAGGCTTTACAGCTCGACCAGTCTTTCTGGGGGAACTGTTACAGTCTCTGCACTCTGAGCCTCATTTTCAGCATTGTCCTCACTTGTCAGGAGTCTCCATGGGGGTAGAGAGGCTAGAACTTGGGGCACTTTCAGCTCCAGGAGTTACAGTTTCTGAGTCCACAACATTTGGCTCGCATGGAGAGCTTTCGGACACTGGCAGTGGACTGTCAGGGCACTCAAAATACTCTTCTTGTTCGGGTGTATCACCAGTCTGCCCCAATCTATCATTTTCCTCCCCTGAAAGCTCAAACAGTTCAACCATGCACAATGATTCCATTTCATCTGATCTGATGCTTTGCACTTCACTTTCTGGGAGCATTGGCTCCAGGGATGAAGCTGGGGGCTTAGACAGTCCAGAAGGCCCAGCTTTGTCTCCAGTATTGACTAGGGGATTGCCCCGAAACAATTGACTCAGTTCGTAAGAAGGATAGTATTCAAAGTCACTCTCACTTTCTTCTGATATGGACTGACAGTCATGCTCAACTGGGACTTGTGCAGGGGAACACTTTAACTCTGCTTCTGTAGGTGCAGACTTCCTTGATCTTTTCTTAGCAGCAGCTGTAGTCACTGGTCCAGAGGGGGCATCTTCTGGGGGCTCAGACTCAATCAGGATTAGTCCAATGGGCAGTAAATGATTTCTATGCATTGTTTTTACATCTTTTGAATTGTTCTCAGGCCTTACTTTGTACACTGGCAGATCATCTAGTTTGCCCACTACAATGTGAGGGAGATGGTGCCATCTGTCAGCAATCTTGTGTTTGCCATGCAGTCCCAGATTTCTTAGCAATACCCGATCTCCCTCCTGAGTTCCTGTGCTTTCACCTTTTTATCATACCTTTCTTTGTTGGCCAGATTTCTTTTGGCAGCCATGGTTTGAGCCAGTTAGTACGCATGAGTTAGCTGGGCCTTTAACTTTTGCACATACTGTAAATAGTTGTCAGCTTGAACCCCATCAGGAGAGACCCCAAAACACACATCTACTGGTAGTCGAGCTTCTCTTCCAAACATCAGGTGGTAGGGGGAGAACCCAGTGGCATCACTTTTGGTGCAGTTATAAGCATGTACCAGGGTGCTAATTTGTTGGCTCCATCTAGGCTTGTCCTTTGGGTGCAGGGTGCCTAGCATATCTAGCAAAGTGCGGTTGAAACGTTCAGGCTGTGGGTCCCCCTGGGGGTGGTAAGGAGTGGTTCTGGACTTTCGCACTCCCCACAGAAAAGCATCTCTTTGATCAGGCGACTCTCAAAGTCTCTCCTTGATCAGAATGGATTCTTTGTGGGCCCATAGTGAACAAAACAGTTTTCTACAAGTACTTTGGCCACATTGGATACTTTCTGGTCTTTGGTGGGGAAAGCTTGGGCATATCTCGTGAAATGGTCAGTGACCACCAGCACATTACTGATATTTCTTTGATCTGACTCCAAACTCAGAAAATCAATACAGACCAGCTCCATGGGTGCACTGGTGGTGATGTTAACAAGGGGGGCAGCCCTCTGGGGCAAAGCTTTCCTCTGTAAGCAGCGACTACAAGTTTGAATGCGTTGCTCCACATCAGCCCCATCTTAGGCCAATAGAATCTGGATCTCACCAAGTCAAGTGTTCTGTCTATACCAAGGTGCCCCATGTGGTTGTGCAAGGACCTCAGCACTGAGTCTCGAAAGGCAGTGGGCAGCGCTAGTTGTTGTTCGTCTACTTGTCCCCCTCTGTCTACTGTTTCTCTGTATAACAGTTTATTGATCAGTTTCAACTTAGGACCTTCTTTGTATAACAGTGCAGTTCTCAAATCAGTGGAGCGTAATTTGGACACATCTTTTCCTGCATAGAGGGCTTCTAAAGCTGCTTTGATCATGGGATCGTGAGTTGAGCCCCGAATACTGTCATTGTCCAGCAGAGGCAGTGCACCAATGTCTATTGCAGAAAAGTGGCAATAAGCAGCAGGTATGCAATTCTCAGAGGGTCCCAAGCAATCCCACCATGCAGTCCCTCGTCCGTGGACATTGTTCCTCCTGTCAAACTTCGGCAGAGTGCCGAATGTCAGAGTTCTGCAATCGGACCCAATCATTCTGGGGAACAGGCCTCAGGAGAGCATCAGCATCTATGTGGTTCAGACCTGCTCGGTATTCGAGAGCATAGTCATATGTAGATAATGCAGAAAGCCACCTATGGCCAGTGGCATCCAACTTAGCTGAGGTCTGCACATAGGTCAAAGGATTTTGTCAGTTTTTACTAGTATCTTAGCCCCATACAAGTACTCATGGAATTGGTCAACAATAGCCCACTTCAAAGCTAGGAACTCTAACTTATGTACAGGATAGTTCTTTTCGGATGGGGTCAGGCTTCTTCTGGCAAAGGCCACTGGTCTCAGGCCATTCTCGTGCTCTTGGTACAACACAGCCCCCAACCCTTGCAAGCTAGCATCAGTGTGCAGGACGTAAGGTTTTCTTGGATCGGCATAGGCCAGCACTGGAGCATGGGTAAGTTGATATATGATCTCATGAAAAGCAGTCTCACAATCAGGAGTCCAGCGGGCCCCAAATACTTCACTCGGATGAAAATACACTCTTTCAGTCTTGCGGGACGCTGACTTTTGGTATTTTTTGTGGGTTGGGGGATACCCTTGAGTAAGGTTAAAGGGGCGGATCACTCTTGAATAGTCCTTGATGAAGCTACCGATAATAACCACAGAATCCCAGGAATCTTTGCAGTTCTTTTAGATTTTTGGGCTGTGGCCAGGTGGTCAAGGCCTCAACTTTACTTGGTCGGTCTCTGTTCCTCGGTGGATACTATGTGTCCCACATACTTTACTGATGTTTGAAAGAATTGACACTTATCAATGGACAGTTTAAGGCCAAAGTCCTCCAGTCGGTCCAATACCTTAAATAATCTGCTCTCATGTTCCTCCAGTGAGCTGCCAAACACAATAACATCATCTAGGTATACCAGGCACTCTAGTAAGTTCATGTCCCCCACTGCACGCTCCATTAATCGTTGAAAAGTGGCTGGGGCACCTGAAATCCCTTGAGGCATCCTCATGAATTCATAGAAGCCAAGCAGACAGATAAAGGCTGTCTTCTCACGGTCCTCTGGGGCCATCGGGATCTGGTAGTACCCACTGCGGAGATCCAACACAGAGAACCACTTGCTCCCGTTTAGGCAGTCAAAGCATCCTGAATACGGGGCATTGTGTACTGATCCAGGGATAGTCCCTCGGTTTAGGTGCGATAATCCACACACATCCTTACTGTCCCATTCTTTTCCTCCACTACCACAATGGGGAAGCATAAGGGCTTCTGGATTCTTGTATTACACCAGCAGCTAACATCTCTTGCAGATGCCGTCTCACATCATCTATGTCAGCAGGTGCCAGGCGCCGAGACCTCTCACGAAATGGTCTTTCTTCATGCAGCGGATATTGTGCTCAGCTCCTTGCACGCATCCTACGTCCCATTCCTTTAATGAAAACACCTGGTCTCTCTGGGAAGCTTCTCACTGATCCTCACTTTCCATTCAGCTGGCAATGGGGGAGTCGCCGAAATCAAACAAGTCAAGCGTTACTCTGTCATTCTTCCTTGAACTCTTGCTGCTGGGTAGCACTGCAGTGTCTGCACAATGCACATTAGCCAGGATGCAACCTCTATTTACTCGAATGTCTCTTTCCAGACACATTATGAACTTGGACCATTACCCTTCTGGCATAAGCATGGGCTCTAGTGGGCAAAATACTAGGCTTGACCAGCAGTCCCTCTGGCAATTTTCCATTGCCTGGTGCATCCAACATTAATATTTTATTCTTAACATCCTTTCTGATATGGACCTCTCCCTGTAAGGTACACTGGGCATTTGGCGCCAGGATCTGAGACTCAGGATTCTTCTTCCATACAATTCCAACCGGTTCCTCTGGTTCTATTTTTTCAGCATCTCTCTGTGCCTCATAGGCCTTCTTAATTAAAGCCGGAACTCTTAAAGCTCTACTAGTCTTTGACCCCTGTTTTTCATAACATAACTGTGCCAGCCTTCCGAACATATGAGCATTTATTCCAATCAACAAAGGGACACCATCATACAGTCCAGTGGGGGACACACTAAGGCTAGGGTCTCTACTTGTTCAGCCACTCCAGCCACGGAGGTGAGAAAGACAGCCAAATTCGGATATACCGGAATAGGGTAGGCCTTCTCACTTAACCCCCATACATGCAGTCCTTCTAATGGTTGTAAGGGTATGCCTGACAAATGCTTCTGATACCAATCCTGGAACATAATTGTCACTTGGGAGCCACTGTCTAATACAGCTCTTGTAGACACTCCATTCACCTTTACAGTGGTCTCCATGGAGGACCCACTATTCTGGACCAGTCTGGAGGCGATAGTGGGGCCTGGGCAACTGACCTTGCCACAAAGGACGTGAGTTAGCATTTTGGTGCCCTCACTGGGATCATTTCGTGCACCTCTTAACCACTGATTTGTTCTCCGAAGCTCTCCTTGTAGCCTATATGCAACTTTGTCAGTGTCTTTTGGGGACCGGCATTCCTTTTCATGTGCCCATCCTTCCCACAATTATAGCAAAACATACTTTCTGGAGTTTGAGCTGGCGAGGCACCACACTGGGAGCCAGGCGGGGTATTACTAACTGGAAACCTTGGTGCCATCTCTGTCTCTTGGTGTGATAAGCATTTGGAGACATCTCATCAGTTTCTCCACTTCCATGGTCAAGGAATTGAGTTTGGAGCTGTTATCAGCAGGAGATACATGGGTGGGTACCCCACCCCCATAGCAGATGCAGTCGGATATAGGTCAGGGCCCGTGACTTGCAGGCGTGGCCTTCATAAAGGACTGTTTTTGAATTCCGGATCTCTCTCAACAGTTCGCCCCATTGTGGCATATCTTTTCCTTGTCAGAGCACTCATTGACTGCCAACCTCTGCCCTAGAACTTCACTTGATGGGCCACCCTCAGTCACTCGGGTCAGTAGCCGCAGCTATTGGTGCAGGTCCCTCCCGAGTGCCTTTTCTCAACTCCTCAATTTCTCTCATTAACTCATCATAGGAGGGTGGGATTCCAGTCGATTTGCCAGGCATAACTGAAGCAACAGCAGTTCTGAGAAGGGGCAGACTAAGGATCCTGTCCAGCCTGGTTCGGTCCAGTTCAATCGCTGGCAAACTACCCTTTCTGAGGCATTCTTGCAACAATTTTTCCAGCCGAGATACATACACAGACAACAACTCCCTTGGTACTGTTGTGCATTTCTTACTCTCCACCATAGATCCTCATCAGAATCTGGGCTCCCATACACATTCTCAAGGCCTCAAGATGAGGCCTGTGCAGTCACTTCAGGGTTACTGGCCCGTTTAGCACAGATGGTAGCCAGAGGCGGACCTCGGAGGCTCTCACTAACCCTCTTTAAGCTTTCGGCTCCGAGCATTGCCATTCTAGCACTTGGGGGGCAACATAGTCTATCCAGGTCTCCCAGTCATCCTCCCTTGGGGGTGGGGAGGGTGCCAGAGAAGATCCTAAACCTTCGGTAAGAGTCGTGACTAATGGCAGGTGCAGAAATAGGAGTCTGCATTGGTTCAGCCACCATTACGGGTACTGGAGCGGGAGAGGGTGTTGGGGGAGGAACACCCCCAGGTGGCAAGAATAGTTTCTTCAAGTCCTCCACAGTTTTCCCTTCCCCAGCAACCATTTAGTAAATTTCTCCTCAAAAGTTTCAGACAGTGGTGGGGCTCATTCCCCAGGTCTTTACTGTATTAGTTATCACTCTCCAGGCAGTGAGGCTCCCTCTGGGGTAATGGTCTGTGGCACTTTGGAGCTATCTATGGGATCCTTAAACTCTACTAGGGCCAGGAAAGTGTGGGTGAGCAGATTAGCATGCGACCCACCACCACAGGGTTTTGTAAACCTTCCACCTTGGAAAGTACTCCTGTACAGTGTCCGTATTGATACCCAGGGGATGTCCAGGATAAGCATAGCATTTTGGGGGTCAATCTCCTCCCAGTACACCACTCCACCAGCTGGTGCACAGCCACTTCTGTCAGGTACCCATTTTTTCTTAACAGTGGTTCGTAAATATGGCCACTAGAGGACACACAATCCCAGCGGTGAGCCTCCAAGATGTAACCCTAGATGGCGCTATCCCAGGGCTACTACCCCTGCCTGATTTGCCACTAACAGGTTGAGGGGCCTGGATCCAATGGCGGGTGCCTCCACCCAGAGGTCAGGGTTGCAATAGTTAAACTTACTGGGTCACAGCCCTCTGGGACACTGCACCCCCTTTCTTCCCACTAGTGGCCCACAATATATCAAATTACCTTCACAGTATACACTTACCCCAGGTCTGGTTCCGCACTGGGACCTCCTGTGAAATAAGATACAGTGCAACAATCACAGTACAGTACCTTAACATAGACAAATACCTCAGGCAGTATAACTTTGCTGAAACAAGCAGCTCTGATTTATTTGGGGATATAACAAGGACAGGGAAATCAGGTTAATTAGCTTATCACTCTACTCATCTACCTATGGCTCTGTGCACAGGCCTATCCTACCAGTTACTGTCCCTGGGTACCCAAGCCCTAGTGGCTAGTCCAAACCGTGGCAGCTGGTAGGGCCCTTTCCCACAGAGAAAGAAATTTAGTTTAAACAGTCAGCAGTACAGTGATTCCATTTGGATTTATTGTGGCAATTCAACAGGGGCGACCCTGAATTAGTACTCACGACCTCCAAACAAGATAGGGTCCTTCAATGTCAGCAGGGCTACTCTTGAGCTCCGAGTCTCCTCACACATTTATATGGCAAAGAAAGTACTATACCAGGCAGGCTGCTTCTCTATCGATCGCAATTACTGCACATACCGGGAGAACACACAGCAGATTCAATTCCTGACAGATCGAGGTGCAATTTAACAATTTCTCCAGTCTTCTACAGGGTGAGCCTGGTTTCTACTCTTCAGAGATCCTTTGATTCTTTTCACAGGGCCAGTTCAGTCCTAACATGAGTTACACAAGCTGCAGACCGGAACTCTGGGCCTTACACACGTTTTTTGACTGAAACTGTGCACTGAAGGAGCACAGGGTTTCTTTCCCCTTCACAGCCAAAGCTAAACTGAAACTCCAACAGACAAAATCGGGCACTTCCTTTGAGTTCCTCCCAGTTCTTGACTGGATTGGCTGTCACTCACAATAGACTGCTGCTGTTGGTCCAAAAAGGCGCCTAAGTCTAAACTACATCTCCCAGAGTCACTGCCCATGCAATCCTCTTGTGGCTGGCTCAGATTATGAGTCCAAGTTCTGATTAGTCAAGGCACCATTTTAGAGCTAGCTTACCCCACACTGATTGGTCCAGTTCAGCAGTTCAAAACCAGAATGGGGAACTAGGCAGACACAGTTCTGACTGCAAAAAACAGGTTAGACAAACTGTATTTTCATTATTACTCTACATGATTTCTGGCAAACAGTTACATCTTTCAGATAGGTTCCCTTTGCACTCTAGTGACTGCAAAAATAGAGTGAATTGGCAGCTGCTCGAGTGGTACTCAAACAGAAAGCACACAGTCCCCCCATACAAACTAATTATGTCTGCAAGCAGACAGCTCTTAAAGAGACAGTACCAGAGGCTCTAAAAACACTCACTGATAAATGGCTTAAATGCCAAACACCATTCAGGCTTGGAGCATTCAAGCAAGCTCCTGGAAGTCTTTTGGGAACGACCATTTGCAGGGGGGTTACAAGTGTATGGGATGCCATACGCTATCCTATACAGTATGTATTTATTTACTTAATTGTGATGAGTTGTTTTTATTGCTCCATGATGCTGTGTTCTGTGATCCTATGTACACTGTTTTACTTTTCATTTAAAAAAAATAAATTATTATGGCAAAAAAAAGAAACAATTCAGCTTAGATTTAACTTCCTGTATTCATCGCTCCTCCCAATTTTTTTATCAGTGAGGACATACACATACACATGGGATATTTGTGCCTCAGCTTCCTCTGCTTCTCCTGCTTTTTCCTTTGTGGAAGTCAATAATCACCTGTTTGTTAGGTCATAACTATTTCCATATCAACTAATTGCTCATGGCTCAAACAGAATAATGGCTTCAGCAGAGAAAAAAGCAGGAGGAGCCGATGGTCTGGGGATAATGATCCCGCTCTGCAAGTAGTAAAGCACGAGGGGAGATTTAAACACAGAAACTCCATGAAACAGTGACTTGTGCCTAAGTATTGTACTTTAAAACTTTTTGCAAGATACATAGAAACATAGACTTTGACGCGGATAAGGACTGATTGGCCCACCTAGTCTGCCCATTTCCCTACCTATTGGGTAAGCTGCAGATTCTAGGAAGCCAACAGCTTACCTCCTCCTACCCCCCACTATAATTGCCTCATGTCGGTCCCTTGCATTCTTTAATTCCCCCACTGTTTTTCACCACAATGCCCCCTCAGGAAAGCTGTTTTATGTGTTCACCACCCTCTAAATGAAAAAATACTTCCTCACATTGCCCTTGAGCCATCCCTCCTCTATCTTAAAATTGTGCCCCCTTGTTCTTACACATCTCTTTTTCTGAAAGATGCTACCCTCTTGGACTTTGTTGATTCCCTTGAGGTACTTGAAAGTTTCTATCAAGTCTTCCCCTCTCCCTCCTTTCTTCGTGGGTATACATATGAAGCTCTTTTAGTCTCTCTGCATATGGCTTCTGCTGCAGACCCTGCACCATTTTAGTTGTCCGCCTCTGGGCTGCCTCCATCCTGTCTTCATCCTTGTGGAGATGGTGTCTCCAGAACTGCATGCAGTACTCCAGATGGGGTCTCACCAACTGTCTGTACAGAGGGATAACAACTTCTTGTTTTCTAATGGTGATACCTCTCCCTATGCATCCCAGGATCCCCCAGCCCTCCTTACTGCCTTCTCACGTTGCTTACCTACCTTTAGGTCATCTGATGACTACTCCAGGTCCCTTTCTGTTTTTGTTGTTGTTAGTACCATCCCCCATTGTGCACTCTTCCCCTGGGTTTTTGTTTCCCAGGTGCATTGCTTTTCTTTTCTTTGCACTGAATCTAAGCTGCCATACTTTTGACCATTTCTCCAGCCTTGCCAAGTCCATTCTTATCCTTTCCACCCCCCCGTGCATCATCCCTGATGCAGATCTTTGTGTCATCTGCAAAGAGGCATACTTTTCCTTCAAGTTCCTCCACAGTGTCTCCTGTAAAGATATTAAAGAGGACCAGCCCCAGTACTGAACCCTGTGGTACCCCACTAGTAACCACCCTTTCTTCAGAGTGTATTCTGTTTACTGGTGTAACCCCCCTGCAAATCAGGGTTCCCAAAAGACTTCCAGGAGCTTGCTTGAATGCTCCAAGCCTGAATGGTGTTTGGCATTTAAGCCATTTATCAGTGAGTGTTTTTAGAACCTCTGGTACTGTCTCTTTAAGAGCTGTCTGCTTGCAGACATAATTAGTTTATAGGGGGACTGTGTGTTTCTTTGATTGGTACCACTCAAGCTGCTGCCAATTCACTTCATTTTGCAGTCACTAGGGTGCAAAGGAACCTATCTGACAGATGTAACTGTTTGCCAGAAATTATTTAGAGTAATAATGAAATTACAGTTTGTCTAACCTGCTTTCTTTGCAGTCAGAACTGTGTCTGCTAGTTCCCCATTCTAGTTTTGAACTGCTGAACTGGACCAATCAGTGTGGGGTAAGCTAGCTCTAAAATGGTGCCTTGGACGAATCAGAACTTGGACTCATAATCTGAGCCAGCCACAAGAGGATTGTATGGGCAGTGACTCTGGGAGATGTAGTTTAGACTTCAGTGCCTTTTGGACCAACAGCAGCAGTCTATTGTGGTGACAGCCAATCCAGTCAAGAACTGGGAGGAACTCAAAGGAAGTGCCAGTTTTGTCGGTTGGAGTTTCAGTTGAGCTTTGGCAGTGAAGAAGGAAGGAGCCCTGTGCTTTTCAGTGTGCAGTTTTAGTCAAAAACGTGTGTAAGGCCCAGAGTTCCGGTCTGCAGCTTGTTAGGACTGAATCCGTCCTGTGAAAAGAATCAAAGGATCTCTGAAGTAGAAACCAGGCTCACCCTGTAGAAGACTGGAGGAATTGCTGAAAATTACACTCGGTCTGTCAGGAACTGAATCTGCTGTGTGTTCTCCGGGTATTGTGCAGTAATTGCGATCGGGATACAGATGCAGCCTGCCTGGTATAGTGCTTTCTTTTATATGGATGTGTGAAGAGGTTTGTGCACCTCAAGTGAGCCTTGCTGACATTGAAGGACCCTATCTTATTTGGAGGTTGTGAGTACTAATTCAGGGTCGCTCCCTGTTGAATTGCCACATTAAATCCAAATGGAATTACTGTACTGCTGACTGTTTAATTCTCCTTTTCTCTGTGTGAAAGGGCCCCTACCAGCTACTACGGTTTGGACTAGCCACTAGGGCTTGGGTACCCAGGGACAGTAACTGATAGGGATAGGCCTGTGCACAGAGCCATAAATAGATTATTAAAGTGATAAGCTAATTAACCTGATTTCCCCTGTCCTTGTTATATCCCCTAAATAAATCAGAGCTGCTTGTTTCAGCAAAGTTATACTGCCTGAGTATTGTCTATGTTAAAGTACTGGACTGTGATTGTTGCACTGTATCTCATTTCACAGAAGGTCCCAGTGCGGAACCAGACCTGGGGATAAGTGTATACTGTGAAGGTAATTCTGATATATTGTGTGGGCCACTAGTGGGAAGAAAGGGGTTGCAGTGTCCCAGAGGGCTGTGACCAAGTTAGTTTAACTATTGCAAACCCTGACCTCTGGGTGGAGGCACCGCCATTGGATCCAGGCCCCTCAACCTGTTAGTGGCAAATCAGGCAGGATAGTAGCCCCTGGGATAGCGCCATCTAGGGGTTACATCTTGGAGGCTCACGCTGGGATTGTGTGTCCTCTAGTGGCCATATTCACGAACCACTGTTAAGAAAAAATGGGTACCCGACAGAAGTGGCTGTGCACCGGCTGGTGGAGTGGTGTACTGGGAGGAGATCGACCCCCAAATGCTATGCTTATCCTGGACATCCCCTGGGTATCAATACGGACACTGTGCAGGAGTACTTTCCAAGGTGGAAGGTTTACAAAACCCTGTGGTGGTGGGTCGGCATGCTAATCTGCTCACCCACACTTTCCTGGCCCTAGTAGAGTTTAAGGATCCCATAGATGGCTCCAAAGTGCCACAGACCATTACCCCAGAGGGAGCCCTCACTGCTTGGAGAGTGATAACTAAGGACAGTAAAGACCCGGGGGGGAATCAGCCCCCACCACTATCTGAAACTTTTGAGGAGAAATTTGCTGAATGGTTGCTGGGAGGAAAACTGTGGAGGACTTGAAGAAACTATTCTTGCCACCTGGGGTGTTCCTCCCCAACACCCTCTCCTGCTCCAGTGCCCGTAATGGTGGCTGAACCAATGCAGACTCCTATTTCTGCACCTGCCATTAGTCCACGACTCTTACGAAGGTTGAGGATCTTCTCTGGCACCCTCCCACCCCAAGGGAGGATGACTGGGAGACCTGGATGAACTATGTTGCCCCAAGTGCTAGAATGGCAATGCTCGGAAGGCGGCGAAGAGGGTTAGTGAGGCCTCCGAGGTCCTGCCCTGGCTACCATCCGTGCTAAGCGGGCCAGTAACCCTGAAGCGACTGCACAGGCCTATCTTAAGGCCTTGGAGAATGTGTATGGGAGCCCAGATTCTGATGAGGACTTATGGTGGAGAGTAAGAAATGCACAACAGTACCAAGGGAGTTGTTGTCTGTGTATGTCTCTCGGCTGGAAAAATTGTTGCAAGAATGCCTCAGAAAGGGTAGTTTGCCACGATTGAACTGGACGAACCAGACTGGACAGAATCCTTAAGTCTGCCCCCTTCTCAGAACTGCTGTTGCTTCAGTTACGCCTGGCAAATCGACTGGAATCCCACCCTCCTATGATGAGTTAATGAGAAATTGAGGAGTTGAGAAAAGGCGACCTCGGGAGGTACCTGCACCAACAGCTGTGGCTCGACCAGTGACTGAGGGTGACCCATCAAGTGAAGTTCAGGGGCAGAGGTTGACAGTCAATGAGTGCTCTGACAAGGAAAAGATATGCCACAATGGGGCGAACTGTTGAGAGAGATCCGGAATTCAAAAACAATCCCTTTATGAAGGCCGCCTGCAAGTGCGGGCCCTGACCTATATCCGACTGCATCTGCTATGGGGGTGGGGTACCACCCATGTATCTCCTGCTGATAACAGCTCCAAACTCAATTCCTTGACCATGGAAGTGGAGAAACTGACGAGATGTCTCCAAATGCTTATCACGCCGCAGACAGAGATGGCACCCAGGTTTCCAGTTAGTAATACCCGCCCTGGCTCCCAGTGTGGCGCCTCGGCCAGCTCAAACTCCAGAAAGTATGTTTTGCTATAATTGTGGGAAAGATGGGCACATGAAAGGAATGCCAGTCCCAAAAGACACTGACAAAGTTGCATATAGGCTACAAGGAGAGCTTGGAGAAGGAATCAGTGGTTAAGAGGTGCGACATGATCCCAGTGAGGGCACCAAAAATGCTAATTCACGTCCTTTTGTGGCAAGGTCAGTTGCCCAGGCCCCCACTACCGCCTCTCCAGACTGGTCCAGAATAGTGGGTCCTCCATGGAGACCACTGTAAAGGTGAATGGAGTGTCTACAAGAGCTGTATTAGACAGTGGCTCCCAAGTGACAATTATGTTCCAGGATTGGTATCAGAAGCATTTGTCAGGCGTACCCTTACAACCATTAGAAGGACTGCATGTATGGGGTTAAGTGAAAGGCCTACCCTATTCCGGGTATATCCGAATTTGGCTGTCTTTCCCCACCTCCGTGGCTGGAGTGGCGAACAAGTAGAGACCCTAGCCTTAGTGTGTCCCCCACTGGACTGTATGATGGTGTCCCTTTGTTGATTGGAACAAATGCTCATATGTTAGGAAGGCTGGCACAGTTGTGTTATGAAAAACAGGGTCAAAGACTAGTAGAGCTTTAAGAGTTCCAGCTTTAATTAAGAAGGCCTATGAGGCACAGAGAGATGCTGAAAAACAGAACCAGAGGAACTGGTCGAATTGTATGGAAGAAGGATCCTGAGTCTCTGATCCTGGCGCCAAATGCCCAGTGTACCTTACAGGAGAGGTCCGTATCAGAAAGGATGTTAAGAATAAAATATTAATGTTGGATGCACCAGGCGATGGAAAATTGCCAGAGGACTGCTGGTCAAGCCTAGTATTTTGCCAGCTAGAGCCCATGCTTATGCCAGAAGGGTAATGGTCAAGTTCATAATGTGTCTGAAAGAGACATTCGAGTAAACAGAGGTTGCATCCTGGCTAATGTGCATTGTGCAGACACTGCAGTGCTACCCAGCAGCAAGAGTTCAAGGAAGAATGACAGAGTAGCAGCCTGACTTGTTTGATTCGGCGACTCCCGCTGCCAGCTGAATGGAAAGTGAGGATCAGTGAGAAGCTTGCCCAGAGAGACCAGGTGTTTTCTTTAAAGGAATGGGATGTAGGATGCGTGCAAGGAGCTGAGCACAATATCCGGCTGCATGGCGAAAGACCATTTCGTGAGAGGTCTCGACGCCTGGCACCTGCTGACATAGATGATGTGAGGCGGCATCTGCAAGAGATGTTAGCTGCTGGTATAATACAAGAATCCAGAAGCCCTTATGCTTCCCCATTGTGGTAGTGAGGAAAAGAATGGAACAGTAAGGATGTGTGTGGATTATCGCATTTTAAACGTGGACTATCCTGATCAGTACACAATGCCCGCATTCAGGATGCTTTGGACTGCCTAAGCGGGCAAGTGGTTCTCTGTGCTGGATCTCCGCAGTGGGTACTACCAGATCCCGATGGCCCCAGAGGACCGTGAGAAGGCAGCCTTTATCTGTCCGCTTAGCTACTATGAATTCATGAGGATGCCTCAAGGTTTCAGGTGCCCCAGCCACTTTTCAACGATTGATGGGCGTGCAGTGGGGACATGAACTTACTAGAGTGCCTGGTATACCTAGATGATGTTATTGTGTTTGGCAGCTCACTGGAGGAACATGAGAGCAGATTATTTAAGGTATTGGACCGACTGGAGGACTTTGGCCTTAAACTGTCCATTGATAAGTGTCAATTCTTTCAAACATCAGTAAAGTATGTGGGACACATAGTATCCACCAAGGAATAGAGACCGACCCAAGTAAAGTTGAGGCCTTGACCACCTGGCCACAGCCCAAAAATCTAAAGAACTGCAAAGATTCCTGGGATTCTGTGGTTATTATCGTAGCTTCATCAAGGACTATTCAAGTGATCCGCCCTTTACTTAACCTTACTCAAGGTATCCCCAACCCACAAAAAATACCAAAAGTCAGCGTCCTCAAGACTGAAAGAGTGTATTTTCATCCAGTGAAGTATTTGGGGCCGCTGGACTCCTGATTGTGAGACTGCTTTTCATGAGATCATATATCAACTTACCCATGCTCCAGTGCTGGCCTATGCCGATCCAAGAAAACCTCCGTCCTGCACTGATGCTAGCTTGCAAGGGTTGGGGCTGTGTTGTACCAAGAGCACGAGAATGGCCTGAGACCAGTGGCCTTTGCCAGTAGAAGCCTGACCCCATCCGAAAAGAACTATCCTGTACATAAGTTAGAGTTCCTAGCTTTGAAGTGGGCTATTGTTGACCAATTCCATGAGTACTTGTATGGGGCTAAAATACTAGTAAAACTGACAATAATCCTTTGACCTATGTGCAGACCTCAGCTAAGTTGGATGCCACTGGCCATAGGTGGCTTTCTGCATTATCTACATATGGCTATGCTCTCGAATACCGAGCAGGTCTGAACCACATAGATGCTGATGCTCTCTCCCGAGGCCTGTTCCCCAGAATGATTGGGTCGATTGGCAGAACCTGACATTCGGGCACTCTGCCGAAGTTTGACAGGGAGGAACAAATGTCCACGGGCAGTGGACTGCATGGTGGATTGCTTGGGAGCCTCTGAGGAATTGCATACCTGCTGCTTGTGCCACTTTTCTGCAATAGACATTGGTGCACTGCCTCAGCTGGACAATGACAGTATTAGCGGGCTCAATCCACGATCCCATGATCAAAGCAGCTTTAGAAGCCCTCTATGCAGGAAAGATGTGTCAAATCGCTCCACTGATTTGAGAACTGCACTGTTATACAAAGAAGGTCCTAAGTTGAAACTGATCAATAAACTGTTATACAGAGAAACAGTAGACAGAGGGGACAAGTAGACAAACAACAACTAGTGCTGCCCACTGCTTCGAGACTCAGTACTGAGGTCCTTGCACAACCACATGGGGCACCTTGGTATAGACAGAACACTTGACTTGGTGAGATCCAGATTCTATTGGCCTAAGATGGGGGCTGATGTGGAGCAACACATTCGAACTTGTAGTCGCTGCTTACAGAGGAAAGCTTTGCCCCAGAGGGCTGCCCCTTGTTAACATCACCACCAGTGCACCCATGGAGCTGGTCTGTATTGATTTTCTGAGTTTGGAGTCAGATCAAAGAAATATCAGTAATGTGCTGGTGGTCACTGACCATTTCACGAGATATGCCCAAGCTTTCCCACCAAAGACCAGAAAGCATCCACTGTGGCCAAAGTACTTGTGAAAACTTTTTGTTCACTATGGGGCTCCACAAAGAATCCATTCTGATCAAGGGAGAGACTTTGAGTCGTCTGATCAAAGAGATGCTTTCTCTGTGGGAGTGCGAAAGTCAGAACCACTCCTTACCACCCCAGGGGACCCACAGCCTGAGCGTTTCAACCGCACTTTGCTAGATATGCTAGGCACCCTGCACCAAAGGACAAGCCTAGATGGAGCCAACAAATTAGCACCCTGGTACATGCTTATAACTGCACCAAAAGTGATGCCACTGGATTCTCCCCCTACCGCCTGATGTTTGGAAGAGAAGCTCGACTACCAGTAGATGTGTGTTTTGGGGTCTCTCCTGATGGGGTTCAAGCTGACAACTATTTACAGTATGTGCAAAAGCTAAAGGCCCAGCTAACTCATGCGTACCAACTGGCTCAAACCATGGCTGCCAAAGAAATCTGGCCAACAAAGAAAGGTATGATAAAGGTGAAAGCACAGGAACTCCAGGAGGAGATCGGGTATTGCTAAGAAATCTGGGACTGCATGGCAAGCACAAGATTGCTGACAGATGGCACCATCTCCCTCACATTGTAGTGGGCAAACTAGATGATCTGCCAGTGTACAAAGTAAGGCCTGAGAATAATTCAAAAGATGTAAAAACAATGCATAGAAATCATTTACTGCCCATTGGACAAATCTTAATTGAGTCTGAGCCCCTAGAAGATGCCCCCTCTGGACCAGTGACTAGAGCTGCTGCTAAGAAAAGATCAAGAAAGTCTGCACCTACAGAAGCAAAGTTAAAGTGTTCCCCTCCACAAGTCCCAGTTGAGCATGACTGTCAGTCCATATCGGAAGAAAGTGAGAGTGACTTTGAATACTATCCTTCTTACGAACTGAGTCAATTGTTTGGGCAATCCCTAGTCAATACTGGAGATGAAGCTGGGCCTTCTGGACTGTCTAAGCCCCAGCTTCATCCCTGGAGCCAATGCTCCCAGAAAGTGAAGTGCAAAGCATCAGATCAGATGAAATGGAATCATTGTGCATGGTTGAACTGTTTGAGCTTTCAGGGGAGGAAAATGATAGATTGGGGCAGACTGGTGATACACCCGAACAAGAAGAGTATTTTGAGTGCCCTGACAGTCCACTGCCAGTGTCCGAAAGCTCTCCATGCGAGCCAAATGTTGTGGACTCAGAAACTGTAACTCCTGGAGCTGAAAGTGCCCCAAGTTCTAGCCTCTCTACCCCATGGAGACTCCCCTGACAAGTGAGGACAATGCTGAAAATGAGGCTCAGAGTGCAGAGACTGTAACAGTTCCCCTAGAAAGACTGGTCGAGCTGTAAAGCCTGTGGTGCACCTCAGTTATGATTCCCTTGGGAGGCCTGTGGACTTGCCTCTCAATGTTGTCCATAAAAGGTGTATGTGTCCCGAGCTCATTGCCCAAACTGAGCATCAGTGCTAACTCAAGTTACTTGTGTTGCCCTCTAAGTATGGTGCCCTTGCCCCATCCAGCCCCAAGGTAACTGATAGGGAAGGGCCCCTCTCTTCAGGTTTCATGTACAAGAGGTAATAACTTGAGTTATGGTACAATGTATGTAATACTGTGTAAAGTGACGTGCTGCAATGTTTCAGAAATGTGTTCTTGGTAAAATGATATATTGACTGATGATTACGTATGTGAGCCTAATGCAAATGTATATGGTTGCAGCTGAAACTTATGGGTACTTGCTTGGCGGGACGTCAAGCTTTCCCAAACCAGGAAGGTGTAACCCCCTGCAAATAGGGTTCCCAAAGACTTCCAGGAGCTTGCTTGAATGCTCCAAGCCTGAATGGTGTTTGGCATTTAAGCCATTTATCAGTGAGTGTTTTAGAACCTCTGGTACTGTCTCTTTAAGAGCTGTCTGCTTGCAGACATAATTAGTTGTATGGGGACTGTGTGTTTCTTTGATTGAGTACCACTCAAGCTGCTGCCAATTCACTTCATTTTGCAGTCACTAGGAGTGCAAAGGGAACCTATCTGACAGATGTAACTGTTTGCCAGAAATTATTTAGAGTAATAATGAAATTACAGTTTGTCTAACCTGCTTTCTTTGCAGTCAGAACTGTGTCTGCTAGTTCCCATTCTAGTTTTGAACTGCTGAACTGGACCAATCAGTGTGGGGTAAGCTAGCTCTAAAATGGTGCCTTGGACGAATCAGAACTTGGACTCATAATCTGAGCCAGCCACAAGAGGATTGTATGGGCAGTGACTCTGGGAGATGTAGTTTAGACTTCAGTGCCTTTTTGGACCAACAGCAGCAGTCTATTGTGAGTGACAGCCAATCCAGTCAAGAACTGGGAGGAACTCAAAGGAAGTGCCCGGTTTTGTCGGTTGGAGTTTCAGTTGAGCTTTGGCAGTGAAGAAGGAAGGAGCCCTGTGCTTTTTCAGTGTGCAGTTTAGTCAAAAACGTGTGTAAGGCCCAGAGTTCGGTCTGCAGCTTGTTGGGACTGAATCAAGTCCTGTGAAAAGAATCAAAGGATCTCTGAAGTAGAAACCAGGCTCACCCTGTAGAGACTGGAGGAATTGCTGAAAAGTACACTCGGTCTGTCAGGAACTGAATCTGCTGTGTGTTCTCCGGGTATTGTGCAGTAATTGCGATCGGGATACAGATGCAGCCTGCCTGGTATAGTGCTTTCTTTTATATGGATGTGTGAAGAGGTTTGTGTACCTCAAGTGAGCCTTGCTGACATTGAAGGACCCTATCTTATTTGGAGGTCGTAAGTACTAATTCAGGGTCGCTCCCTGTTGAATTGCCACATTAAATCCAAATGGAATTACTGTACTGCTGACTGTTTAATTCTCCTTTTCTCTGTGTGAAAGGGCCCCTACCAGCTGCCACGGTTTGGACTAGCCACTAGGGCTTGGGTACCCAGGGACAGTAACTGATAGGGATAGGCCTGTGCACAGAGCCATAAATAGATTATTAAAGTGATAAGCTAATTAACCTGATTTCCCCTGTCCTTGTTATATCCCCTAAATAAATCAGAGCTGCTTGTTTCAGAAAGTTATACTGCCTGAGTATTTGTCTATGTTAAAGTACTGTACTGTGATTGTTGCACTGTATCTCATTTCACAGGAGGTCCCAGTGCGGAACCAGACCTGGGGGTAAGTGTATACTGTGAAGGTAATTCTGATATATTGTGTGGGCCACTAGTGGGAAGAAAGGGGTTGCAGTGTCCCAGAGGGCTGTGACCAAGTTAGTTTAACTATTGCAAACCCTGACCTCTGGGTGGAGGCACCCGCCATTGGATCCAGGCCCCTCAACCTGTTAGTGGCAAATCAGGCAGGGGTAGTAGCCCCTGGGATAGCGCCATCTAGGGGTTACACTAGTACCCTCTGCATCCTGTTCTCCAGCCAGTTTGTTACCAAGGCTACCACCCTGGGACCCACTCCCAGGCTGGTTATCTTGTTTATTAATCTTTTGTGCGGGACTGTGTCAAATGCCTTGCTGAAGTCTAGGTAGGCCATATCCACAGCCCCTCCCTGGTTTACTACTTTGGTCACCCAGTCAAAGAAATCTATTAGATTCGTCTGACATGACCTTCCCGCTTTGAATCCATGCTGCCCTGGGTCCTGTGCCCTGCTGACCTCTAGGTATTCAAAAGTTCCTTCTTTCAGAAGTGATTCCATCATTTTCCCTACCACTGAGATCAAACTAACAGGTCTGTAGTTTCCTGCCTCTGCCTTGCTCCTACTTTTGTGAAGGGGAGTCACATCCATCCACTTCCAGTCTTCAGGTACCATACCATCCTTCCTGTCCTCCTAGACATAGACAGGGTAGAGAAGGTTCAGAGGAGGGCAACAAAGATGGTGCATGGATTGCATCACAAGTCCTATGAAGACAGGTTGAAGGAACTGAACATGTACTCCCTGGAGGAGAGGAGGGAGAGAGGGGATATGATAGAGACATACAAGTATCTTACAGGGAGGAACAGGGTGCAGGAAAACACTATTTTTAAGCGAAAAGATGTTCCAGGACTAGAGGCATGGGATGAAGTTGGAGGGAGGGCGATTCAGAGAACATGAGAAAGAATTTCTTCACAGAGCGAATTGGTGGACAAGTGGAACACCCTGCCAGAGGAAGTGGTGGGGGCTGAAACAATCACGGGATTTAAGAATGCATGGGATAGACATAAAGGAATTCTAGAGGTCAGGGGTAAGGGGAAACAGACTTCTAGGAAAACAAACTGAACTTACAAGCTCAAATGGGCAGACTGGGTGGGCCATAGGCCCTTATCTGCCGACACTGTCTATGTATCTATGTATCTCCCACGATTTGTTAAAAAAGGGTAGTCAGTGGTGTCACTAGGTCTCCTCTTAGTTATTTTAGAATTCTGTGTTGAATCCCATCAGGCCCCAGTGCTTTGTCCAACTTGAGTTTTAGGAGTTCTTTCAGGACCCTTTCTTCTGTGAATAGACTGGTATCGACCTCCCTGTCCAGGGTGCTTCTATTGTTTGGTTTAGGTACTTCCCCCTTCCTCTTCTTATGTGACTACTGAGCAAAAGTTTTCACTTATTATCTCTGCCTTTTCACTGTCACCTTCTGCCCACCTCCCCTACACTTTATTAAAAGGAAAGTCACTTTCTGGTTCCCACACACAGCTCTTTTGGCAAAATATCTCTTGTTTGTTACCTCAGAGTAAATAAATACATATGTTTCACTGTCCCTTCAGAGTTCCCCTTCCCCACTGGAGGACAGTGCTATGTGAAGAGTGGCCCGCTTGCCTGGCATGACGTCTGGGAATTCGATGGCTGCATTGGTTTTCCTTCCTCCATTCTCAGCAAGTAGGATTGTGCAGGAATTCAAATACTGTGATCATCAGCACTGAGGATATTAGCATGAGCAAGCTGAGCCACCAGGCTAATACAGAGTACCCTAAAAAGATGAGAAAAGATTATTCAGTATCAGGGAAGCATTAGAACTTACAGTGACACAAAACTCGAGGGAAATGTGACTCCATTGTAAACATTCTCCCCAGACATCTGTACAACGTTAAATATTGACCCCCCACCATTTAAAGCACAACTCAAAATTACAAGATGAGGGTTGTCTGTAATGCTGAAATTCTGTTGTATGCAAATGATATTGCTCTGTTCATCATCCAGACTGCTCAGGTTCATGCCCCAGGCTTGGGACATATGGTGCCTAGTGTGGAGGGAGGCTCTGACATCCTTCTTGGATGCCTTCTGCCTCAGAGAGGATAGGCACCTCCTTGTGTTGCGTGACTGCCCTGTGGTGGCCCAGAGGGGCAGGAACCCAAGGACAACTTACGAACTAGGAGGGGAGGTACTAACGGTCATGAGGGGAAGAAAGACACCTGGGAGTTATCTTGGATGACTTAAAGGGACACTGTCAACCCCTTAAGGGCTCAAAGTGTCCCTGGTTTAAAAATAAAACATGTTATGATTGTTCACATTCTGTAGAGGCTGCGGATGTAGCTGGTAGTTTGATTCTGATTCTTTTTTTTTCTTTCAAATAGTGAAAAAATAGACTACCCACTGTACTGGTGTTACCACACCAAAACATGTTTGTTTACATTCCTTCCTCAACTGCATTTTCCTGGACTTGGGAATACCCCTAAAACAGTCTAGCCACTAATTATGCATTAGGAGGAGAGTAGACAATTATATCATGAGCGGCTGCAGTTTTGGGGGTATTTCTGTCTTCAGATAGTATTTAGTAAGAGCACATCAGGGATTTGAAACAAAACAAGGTTGTTTACAAATATGCCATTAGCATTAGTACTACTAAGAAAGAAGGAAGATAAAGCAACCAGCAACATCAATGAATTTTACACAAGGCAAGCAATCATAAAATGCATGTTTTTAACTAGAAATAATATGATGCAAAAAAGGTTGACAGTGTCCCTTTAAAGGAGGCTAGGCAGTGTGATAAGGCAGCGGGAAAGGCTAGCCGGAAGCCTGGATGCATGGGGGGTATCACAGGTAGGAGGAGGGAGGTCATTTTGCCCCGTATAAGACACTGGTGAGACTGCACCTCGAGTATTGCATCCAGTTCTGGAGGCCCCATCTGAGGAAGGCCATAGACAGGGTGGAGGTGGTGCAGAGGAGGGCAACTAAAATGGTGCCGGGGCTGCAGGAGATGACCTGTGAAGAAAGACTGAAGGAGTTAAATATGTATTCTCTGGAGACAGGGAGGAGGGGACATGATAGAGACATTAAAATACCTTACTGGTATAAACAGAGTACAGGAAGGGAGCATCTTCTAAAATAAGAGATGCTCCAAGACAAGGGGGCACAGTATGAAGTTGGAGGGGGAAGGGATCAGGGGTGACATGAGAAAATATTTTTTCACGGAGAGGGTGGTGTATTCTTGGAATGGCCTCCCTGAGGAGGTGGTAGGGGCAAAAACAGTCGCAGGATTTAAGGAGGGGTGGGACAGACACAAGGGTATCCTTGAGGTAAGGAGGCAAACTCCAGAGTTCAGTTGGGGCACAAGGCCTTATACTAGGTAGGGATAAGTAGGGCAGACTGGGTGGGCCAAGAGGTCCTTACCTGCTGTCAATTTTTGTGTATCTGTGTAATGCAGGAAGGAACAACTGGCCCTTCAGGAGTAGCCTTATGTTGGCACACACCTGCTCACCTGGCAAGTGACACAGCGGTGTTACACACCCAGAGTGGGGCCAGCAAGGGAGCTCACCCATCCTTCTGACAGCCTAATAGGCATTCTGCCAGATCGCTTCTTAGGACCATGCCAACGGGAAAACTTAGTGGGAGTAAAAATCCTCCTGCAGCCCAAGACAGATGAAGCCACCCCCACTTCTTCTGCCATAGGATGGCCCTATAGACTCCTCCCATGCAGTGCTAACTGCTCCATCCGGATCTCCTCCTGGTTTGTAGAACAATAAGCTTTGGATTATACAACTAGGATTCCAGAGAATGGGTTAAGCAGAGGCTGATAGCAGGTTAAAATGCCATAGAACAACTATGGTGGGCAGAAGGGCCTGGACAGGTGGAAGGAGGAACTGGCAGCCAGAGAGGAGAAATGGGGGCAAATGTAGAAAATTTAAAAATGTGTTTTGTTTGCTAGAGTGGAACAGATGTTTTTTTTGAGTGAACTTTCACAAGATGATTTAATAAAAGTGCATTCATGGTGAAGAAAATGCTCTAGTACTTAATGTAACCTAAACCAGAAGTCTGGCTTTACCAGATGCCTTGTCACCTGTGACAGTCTAGATGTCAAAATCTTTGTTACAGTCTTAAAGAAGTACTGCTGGCTAAGGTGAAGCCCCGACTGCTGCACAGATCGGGGCTTCACCTCTAAGATACCCCTTGTAGGCACCTGATTAAATCAAGCATTTTGTTTTACCTGATAACTTGTAAAAACTCTC
Source organism: Neoceratodus forsteri (assembly GCA_016271365.2). Classification (NCBI taxonomy): domain Eukaryota; kingdom Metazoa; phylum Chordata; order Ceratodontiformes; family Ceratodontidae; genus Neoceratodus; species Neoceratodus forsteri. Next base: position 123,875,159 of record CM057452.1, read on the forward strand.
CGATCCTCCGGTGAAGCTGGCATTTTCAAGAATGGCTCTCCTCCCCCCTCCCTCACACTCGGATTGCGCTGGAAACACTGCGATATCATGACACAGTTTTGCTCCTTCCTGTTCTTTACCGATATGTATAGAGATTTAAAATACTGGTATTTCCCATGCCCAGTGTGTTTTGACAGAATTTGCCTAAATGCCATGTCTGTGCCAGACATACATATGGCATTTAGGAAATTCTGTCAGAACAGCTGGGCAACACTAATAGGCATTCTTTCATACCAAGGCTAGAGGAAAGATAGTGTAATACAAAAGTATATACCTCAACAAGGTTTTTTTAAGAAAACTGGGGCAACCAGTTTATAAAAGTTGCCTGTAAGGCCTCCCTTGCCCGGTATAGTGTCACTCCTAAGGGATTTAATCACTGAGAAAATCTTAGCAGTAGTTATATCTGTGGTTAAGATTGCTAACAAATCAACAGGAGCTTGAGGTAAATCTAAATTAGAAAAGAAGAAGTCCCTCCCTGATGGGGAGGGAAAACTTGGGCTAAAAGGCCTCTGTACGTAGGCAGAAGCAACTTCCAACAAATGTCTGGTGTCAGTAGGAATGTACCATGGGCATCTTTGAGATTTCGCATTGACTTATGGTTTACACGGGTTCTACAGTCATCAAATGGGCAAAGTTGGGTGTATTTCCCCCTGGGTGTCATACCTCTGTTCCTTTCTCACAGTCATAGATCTCTGCAGGTGCAATTGTGGCATTTATTTTCCTTAATCTATTTATATGAGGGAATAGTTATTAGGGATGGGGAAAACCAGGGTGGATTTGGTTTTGGATTTGCCCAATTCCAGACTGAGTTTGGATTTAGATTTGTTAGATTTGGCCTATATGTATAATTGAAGGAAAAAGGAATTATCAAGAGAAAAGCACCAGAAAATGTCAGTGAAGTGACAGTAATATTACATGCATTTGTCAATGCGGAATGTTTGCTTGCTGATATTAGCATTGGATGTGCAGGAGTTAGATGCACAATAGGAATGGCAGTAAAGTATTTGTCTCGCGCCAACTCCACCTCCACCCTGCAGAGATGGAGAGGCATTGGGGTGTGCCTTTGGGTTGCCGCCCATAACACTCGTGGCATTTCACCTCACCCTATCCTGCAGATACCAACAAGTGTTGAGGTGTGTCTTGGGGTGTTTGGCTTTACAGTCACCCCATTTCATAAGGACATATGCTGAAATGGGTGAAGTATAGGGGAATGGGGTGAACTCTGGGGCTGAAGAGTCCAAGGCACACCTCGATGCCTCTCACTTACTTCAGGGTGGGGGTGTAATTGCATGAGCATTACTGCCAGCAATCCAAAGGCACACACCTGATGCCTGTCAGTCTGTTCAGGGTGGGACTTTATGGTTAGAAACCCTAACGCCCCGGGTGTTTGTTGGTAGTTGCACTACAAATTTTCAACATGGCCTTTTTGTGACCCCCATCTCCTGAAAGCATTTGGGACCTCTGCGCATGAACAGTGGCACTGTGATTTTGTTAATCTGTCCCGAATGTTGATTTCCCACAGCGACCACACCATTCTGCACCAGATGTGCGAAAACACAGATCGGGCAGGATGTGAAAAATTACAGCTATACTGTTCATAAGGAGGTGTGCAAAATTGACAATTTTGAGTGAAAATATTACAAATTCTCAAAGTTACAAGTGTGCGTGGAAACTTTGACATGCGTGCGCGTAGCGTAGTCATTTTATGGATGTTTGTCACCAGATTTTTAACACAGGCATTTTAGTACCTCTGCTCATGAACAATGTCCCAAACACTGTTTTCTCACAGCAACTCTGTGCCAGAAGTGCGAAAACACATTTTGGCCAGGTTGTGAAAAATGATAGCTGTACTGTTCATAAGGAGGTGTGAAAAATGTCAATGTTGAAAATCTGGAGTGAAAATATTACAAATTCGCAAAGTTACAATTGTGCATGGCAACTGCACAATGCACGGTCGTAACAGTCATTTTTTGGAATTTTTTTACCAAATTTGCAGCATAGGCTTTTTGGGAGCCCACCTCATGAACAGTGACACTGTCATTTCGTTACTCTGTCCCGAAAGGTAATTCCACGCAGTGGCCGCAAGATCACCTTCCGGGACCGCATAACCAGATAACAGTCACTGAATTAATGAGATGGGGTACCAAGAACCCTATGTTGAAAATTTGGTGCCAGAATTTGCAAACATGACCAAGATATCCACATAAATTGAAAAAAAACCATTTATGCTATTACACAGCTTACCGGCATTTCTTCAGTTTGCAGTCGGCTTTGAAGAGTGCAGACATGTTCCCGGTCCACCGAAGATCGTCGCATCGTGCTCTGGAGATAAGTATGGAAGTGCGTAGAGAATTGAGTGCGGGTTAGGGAGAGCACAGGACTCAGCGAGGGACTTTTTATTTTGCAGGTTAAAAAAAACGCGGGAAGGTTTTTACAGGCGGTTTGGTACGCTGGGGTGGGTTCCTATTGTGCCACCTGAATGTTTCTTGGGGGGGGCTGTAGCCGACAGGGACTGGGCACCCCCGTCAGAACATACAGAGTGTTGGGGGGCACATGAGCCGAGGGGATTGGGCACCCCCTTGGCACACAACAAATGGGGCGGGCATTATGATAACTGGGATTGGGATCCCCGTCGGCAAATGAATTTAGGAGGGGCATGCTGACAGGGAGATTGGGCACCCCCTGTTGACTTTAATGGGGACTGCGAGAGGCAGATGGTAATAGCCACCGAGTGAAATTAAAAACGAATGCAGGGACATTATGCCTTATGTGGATTGGGCTACCCCATTGGCAAATGAACTGGGGAGGAGGCATGCCAACGGGGGGATTGGGCACCCTTGTCGGCTTTCATGAGGACTGGGAGAGGCGGCGGCTGTCCGTCAGCTTCTGTGGGAACTGTGAGAGGCAGACAGTGAAGCCACTGCCATGTTTATTGAAAGGGAACACCAAACAAGGCAAGCTGTAATTCCTGCTGCAACCAGGGACCACCCCAGCAGCAAAAACAGCTGATTGTTAATGACGGGGCACTTCCTGAATGCAGCAGCAAGTTTCTTTCAAGTTGGTGGCACACTACACTACTGCTGTCATGGACAGCCTGCTTGTCCTTAGGCACCACAGAGACCAGCCCCACAATGGACTGCTGGCACTGGCTACAACACTGCCGCACCTCCACTACTCGCTACTACAAGCAAGCTGATGCAATATGTTTCCTGCACATGCGTGCAAGCAAGCATAAAAAAGCGGGCCACACCCATTGCCTGAGATATATTGCATCTTGCTGTTTAAAGTGTTAATTTCTGGCAAAAATGAGATTTTGTTTTATTCCTTTGGTAACTAGGTAAGGCCCGCTATGCACAAGTGTCTTTTTTCAGGGGTGACCCTGGGAAGGTTGTGATTTGCTCAAGCTCAGAGTCGCACAGTATGGAAGTGGAGGTTGTAGAAATCAAACCCAGTTCTGCTGGATGTACCAAGCTCATTCGTATCTCGTTGTTCTGAGCTCCAGGCTATACTGCCAGACCCAGGCTGAGATGAGGGGCTGGGGGCGTGAGGGGGTGTTGTCTTTTTTTCTGTTCTTTTAGTAACCAGGTAAGGCTCACTAGGCACAAGTGCCTGTTTTCAGGGATGACCCAGGAGCACTGGGAAGGTTAAGTGACTTGCTCATGCTTAGTTACACAGTATGCAAGTGGAGGTTGTGGGAATCAAACCCAGTTCTGCTGCATGTATCAAGCTCATTCGTAGCTTGTTATTCTAATCTCTGGGCTGTACCAGCCCCAAGTTGACATAAGGGGGCGGGAGGCATGGGGGGCAATGTGTGACCATGGCTCTTGGAAAACATAGGGAAAAAAATGAGGTTCCATCTTGGCACCTCCATACCTGCCAAGAGACCTGATTTCCTCCTGACTTCCCTAGCAGAATGGGGCGCTGAGCAGTCGTGCCATCTGCTATATACCAAGTTTTTGAACATGCAGAAACTCAGTATATAGCTGAGGCGTGTACTGCTTGGGCACACTCAGACCTCTTCCCAGCCTCCTAAACCTGTCAAATGACAGACAGTAAGCCTGCTACATGAGAGGGAGGCTAGGGAGTGCAAGATCCAAGCCGAGCTGGCTGTGTTTGGTTTGGGTCTTGCGACAACCAAGCCACTTGCATTCAAAGTGGCTTGGTTTTCAAGGAAAGGCCATCCTTAGTAATTGTCTCCTGTTTCCAGGGCAAGGGACTGAAGTTTCTGGAGGTGGGCACAACAGGTCATATATTTAAAATATTCTGTGCTGCAATATTTTTTTTACCCCACCTTTGAAAAAAAAAAAAAAAAACCTTGGAATTCTACCTTGGTATCCTCCCACCATAGAATGGGGTTATCATAAGACGCAAAAACAGCCTTCCTAGCTGACATAAGTTCTCCCAGTGCATCTTTTGTCTCCAGGTCCTCTAACAATAACGGGTTTAGCCTGCATACCCTCTGGCTGTGGTGTAAACGTGCAGGAATCCCTTAGTTAGCCTGAACCATCTGATGATCAGAAAATTCATTGAGACAGGTGGGGGTCGCCACTAATTGTAAGAGAAGATTAAACAAACAGAAAATCAATTCTGGTGGCAAATTCCCCTCTAAAATATGTGGGCTACATTTTGTTGATAACCTTAAAGAGGACCTTCACCAATCCTTTTGACTTTCATGCATAAATTACCCCTTCTTGCATTGATTCTAGAATTGTATTTCATTACAGTCAGCTGCAGTAAGTTTTTGCATTCTGACCTGCTAAAAACTGCAGGGTGTACCAGGGCTTCTATAGCAAGCCTGGTGTTTCTGTGGACCTAGGGTTGTACTGCTGACATCACTGTAGGGCAGAGTCAATTTCACAAAAGGAAAAAACATACTGACAAGGCATTTGGATTTTGGCATAATGCATTGCTAACAGGGTGTCTTGGGGAAGGGGGAACGCAGTATGTATACTGAGTACTGGTAGGTTTCCCCTGCAACATTGTTGCAACGGCATGGTACTGCACAGTGTGAGTCACTCCCCTATCCTACAATGACGTCACCAGGAGCTAGCAGCCAGCAGCTAAACATCAATGGCAAGTGCAGTAGGGCTCAAAAACAAATCCAAATTATGGAAGGCAGAGTAAACCTTGGCCAAAAATCACAAATGCACACAGCCTTTCAGGTTTAGTACTGCATATAATGACTACAAGCTGTAATTTTTTGGACCATCACTGAAGTTCCTCTTTAAAATAGGCAGCAGATAACCCAGCCAATAATATTGTGTTTGACAAAAAGGACATCAAAAAACAATTTGTTTTTGTGTGCACACCGTGGTCCCAAGGAAAACAAGCTGCAATTAAAATCTCCCCCTAAGACCTTCTGGAGAGACTGGAAAAGATAAGGCTGTACTATTTTCATCAAGTGAGTTTGGCCTGCCTTGGTCTGAGGTATGTAAACATCTGTTAAATGATGCATGAAGTATGTATTTTGACATTGAGTAGTAAAACGTGACCAGGGCTCAGGTCCATAAGTTTTAGTAGCTCCACATCAAGGGTGTGGAAAAGGATTCCCACCTCTGGACAAGGTTTGGTCCCAAAGAACCAAAAGGAAGGTCCTGAGTGCCAAGCTTTTTTCACATTTGAAACCTCAAAGTATGTAGCCTAGCTATCTTGTAGGTAGTGTACCCGCCTTCCAAACTGGGAGGAGAACAGCCATCCAGCAAATGACCCAAGGATACCAAGGCCGCTGGACAGCAGAAAAAAATTGTTTCACTGACCATGTAAGAAAATGACAAAACGTGGAAACCACTGGGTTGACCATATTAATGCCACCCTAGGCAATGGGGAGATGCACCACTGTCCGTTTCAGGGGATTCAGACAGCTTCCTCAAATCTGAAAAAATGAGCTAAGAAAATGGACCTCTAGGGACGTGGGAAGCAGATAAACCATACTGACATATGTAAACAATGGTAGAAGAAGAGTCTTCAATACTGCCACCTTTTTCTTCTTGATCTGTTTCCATGATTTCCAAACGTGAACCTGAGGGGTATACGAGGAGATTTTGGTTTAAGGAAATTCATATCTCCAGCCGGAAAGGTAAGACTCAAAGGGCTGGATATTCAAACTGCGCCATTCTGAGGCGCAAGCCCTTGCGCTGCGCAAAATAGTTGCGCAGGGGTGTGGCCAAGGCGATATTCAAAGGAGTTGCGTATTGAGCAACTCGCTTTGAATATCACCAACCACAGCCACTGTACATAAAGCGCCAGTGAAACTTGCGCCACGCAAGTTGTCAGAGTGGAGCATTCAACTTGAGTACAAGTACCATTGCGCCATGCGCAAAATCACGATATTCAAAGGTGACATGCAAATGGGGCCATAATTCATGCAAAGGCGTGGGGGCCATTTGCATCTGATTACTACCCCATTTGCATGCCATTAGCATGTAGGTGCGCCGATCCCGAGGACTTGCGCCTGGCGCCCTGCCAGGCAGCAGCCGTCGAGACCCGGCAGCCTACAATCGATCAGCGGCAGCAATGTGGCTCCCCACCTCCTCCATTACATCTCCCTGGTGGTCCAGTGGACGAAATGCCCGATCGCGGGCAGAAAGTAAATTGAACCCCCACCGAACATGTCCTAGTGCCCGATCGCGGGCAGTAAGTAAAGTGCCCCCACCCCGAACATCTCCCTGGTGGTCCAGTGGACCGTAATGCCGATCGCGGGCAGAATGTAAATTGACACCCCCAAACATCTCCCTGGTGGCTGATGTCCCCCACCCCACCCACCCACCCACGAAGCCCACCACCCGCTCCCGGCGGCGGCGGGTGGCAGCATCCACCTGTCTGCGCCCGCCCGCCCGCCACGACTTGACTGCCGGTAGGCTGCGCCATTGGTGCAGGCAAGAGCCAATGGGCGTGCAGCCATACCGTACTATGACAATCGGGTCACAAATCTGGACTGTCGTATGTTGTCTCAGAGGGTGTTTCAGTCTCCTTCTCACATTGAAGGAGCTAATTGCTTTCCTCCCACAGCCTCTTCCAAAGGATTAGGTGTGTATGGGGTGGAGCTGGCAACCGTCGTAATTTCCAACAGAAAGAAGGGTTAAAAAGTCAGGTTAGTTGATATCTTGGAGGTAGAAGACTTGGTTTGCTGGCCAAGGCACCTAGCTTCACCTAGAGCTCTTTCCTTCTAAGACTGCTTGAAAGGCAGAGTAGAAAACTTACCAGAGCAAGGAAGGATTAAGACTTGAGCATTAGCTCAGATTTACTGTGTGGTGGTGTTTTATTTTTACTCACAGGGATTGCTACTGTTTGTTGCTAACATTTCATTGCTTTATTTTTTCTCTTGATTCAAATTGTTTTGTGTATACCTTCTTCTGCATTATTACAAGGTGTGCCTACAGGTGTGTGCTAACAGATTACTGCTGTAATCTTCTGGAGTCAAATTGTCTTTGCAAGGTATATCTTCTGTTACTGCTTTATTTTCTCTAGACAAAGTGTTTCTTACAGGGTATATCTTCTCTGAAATTACTGTATTACAGGTGGAGCTTACATTTTTGTGACTTTTTTATCATGGGCTAAGCAAAATTATTGTTTGACACTGTGTTTTATTTTATTCTTGTTTGTTGAAAAGGTTTGTTGTCTCAGAGGTGTTTCAGTCTCCTTCTCACATTGAAGGAGCTAATTGCTTTTCCTCCCACAGCTCTTCCAAAGGATTAGGTGTGTATGTGGGGGGTGGAGCTGGCAAACTGTCAGTAATTTCCAACAGAAAGAAGGGTTAAAAAGTCAGGTTAGTTGATATCTTGGAGGTAGAAGACTTGGTTTGCTGGCCAAGGCACCACCAGCTTCACCAGAGCTCTTTCCTTCTAAGACTGCTTGAAAGGCAGAGTAGAGAAACTTACCAGAGCAAGGGAGAAGATTAAGACTTAGTTTGGCCTAAGCAGATTTACTGTGTGGTGGTGTTTTTATTTTTTACTCACAGGGATTGCTACTGTTTGTTGCTAACATTTCATTGCTTTTTTTCTCTGATTCAAATTGTTGTTGCTGGTATACCTTCTTCTGCATTATTACAAGGTGTGCCTACAGGTGTGTGCTAACAGATTACTGCTGTAATCTTCTGAGTCAAGATTATCTTTTGCAGGTATATCTTCTGTTACTGCTTTATTTTCTCTGGAGCAAAGTGTTTCTTACAGGGTATATCTTCTCTGAGTACTGTATTACAGAGTGGAGCTTACATTTTGTGACTTTTTATCATTGGGCTAAGCAAAATTACTGTTTGACACTGTGTTTTATTTTATTCTTGTTTGTTGAAAAGGTTTGTTGTCTCAGAGGTGTTTCAGTCTCCTTCTCACATTGAAGGAGCTAATTGCTTTCCTCCACAGCTCTTCCAAAGGATTAGGTGTGTATGTAGAGAGTGGAGCTGGCAAACTGTCAGTATTTCCAACAGAAAGAAGGGTTAAAAGTCAGGTTAGTTGATATCTTGGAGGTAGAAGACTTGGTTTGCTGGCTAAGGCACCTAGCTTCACTGAGCTCTTTCCTTCTAAGACTGCTTGAAGGCAGAGTAGAGAAACTTACCAGAGCAAGGGAAAGGATTAAGACTTAGTTTGGCTAAGCAGATTTACTGTGTGGTGGTGTTTTTATTTTTTTACTCACAGGGATTCTACTGTTTGTTGCTAACATTTCATTGCTTTATTTTCTCTGATTCAAATTGTTGTTGCTGGTATACCTTCTTCTGCATTATTACAAGGTGTGCCTACAGGTGTGTGCTAACAGATTACTGCTGTAATCTTCTGAGTCAAGTGTCTTTTGCAGGAATATATCTTCTGTTACTGCTTTATTTTTCTCTGGAGCAAAGTGTTTCTTACAGGGTATATCTTCTCTGAAATTATTACAGGTGGTGCTTTACAGGTTTTACAGTTTTATCTAACATTAGGATAAGCTTTCAGGGGTTACTGCATTTGTTGTTGACTGATTGTTTCTCTTACCTCCTTGTTCTTTCGTCCGTGGTTCTTCTTTTAGGCAGGGAAGGGGCCCAGCCACCCACCCCATCCCCAACCCCCACGCTACACTCCTTTTATGAGGTACCACAGTTGTGACATTTCCTGTGGCAGAGCAGGAAGGGCAGATCAGTGGGGCCTCCACAAGGTGATCTCATTTACAGGCACTAGTAATTTAACTTGTTATAACAAGTTAAACAAAGCACAATTAAACCATTACTTGCATTTTTTTCTTCTAATTACTCTGACTGAGTTACAAACCCAGCAACTTATTTGGAATGGATTTCATTAACTGCAGGTACTGTGGAACAATTTTCAGAAGGACAGTCTTACAAGATTTAGGACACTGTCCTACATGCTGGGCCTTTGGAGATCTTAGGTCTCAGCTCCAGGCAGCATGGGCAGAGATTGCCGCATCAAATTTCATATTGAAGAGAAATACATTATAAGAACCACCCGCCATTTCCCCCAGCATCCAACAGAAAAACCTCGACCAGAGGGTAGTTGGTCCAGGAGGTTGGCAGGTGGTTAGGAGAAGCAAATCAGGTGCCCCATCACTCTCTACTCTCCAACACATTACCTCCAAAACCATATAAACACTACAAACAGGTATCTGCCTCTATCTCTGAAATCAAATAAAGAGGCAGAAGACACTGCAGAGCAGGACACTGTGCTGGGCTAGCACAACAATACTCACCCAAATCAGGAACCAAAACTAAACAAGCACTAAGAAATCCAAAAACTTCTGATCATAGGAGACTCCATGATTCGAGGAGTTGATACCCATCTCCAGCCAGGGGTGATGGTCAGATGTCTCCAGGTACATCAGCATGGAGACACACTGACCGACTACTAAATTGTTCACAAAGCAGGAGAAAACACTGATGTCCTAGTACACACAAGGGACTAATGATCTCGCCAACCCGGTCAGTTGTGGAGACCAAGGAACACCTGACTAGGCTGGGTGACAAACTATCATCTATTTAAGTCCAGCATCTCCTTCTCTGAGATCCTGCCAGTCTGGGAAGAGGAGCAGATGGACGGAAGGTCAGAAAGAAGGGGGAGATGGGGGAGCTAAACACGTGGCTCAAGGACTGGTGCCATGAAAAGGACACAGATTTGTAGGGAACAGCAGCAGTTCTGGGAACGAAAGTTCTTTAAATTTGATGGACTGCATCTGACTAAAGAAGGATCAGTGCATTGGGGCAGAAGTTTGATGTCTTTGCAGAATATTTAAACTAGCAAATGGGAGAGATGCGAGCACGACAAGTCAAATGGGAAGAACACCCCTCCCCTCAGCTAGTGGTCAAACAGGAATTCAGCGTGTTTGCCGTTCATTTGCATCACCAGGTAAGAAAAAGGTTTGTCTCTCCATACGATGCACAGGGGTAATGCCAAACTTCACCCAACAACTAACACACCAAAATCTGCCAATGGAAAATCATGTACACAAATGCTCACAGCCTGGGAAATAAGATCCCAGACCTGCAGGCAATAATGTCAGAGGCTAAACTGGACATAGTAGCAATTAGTGGGCGTGGTTTACCAGTAACCACACTTGGGAGACTTCAGTACCTGGCTATGTATTGTTCAGAAGAGCCGAAGTGCAAAAGGGGAGAGTGGCCCTGTATGTTAATGAAAATATCAAAGCTACAGAAATTCAGAATACACATAAGGAGCCAGAAGAACTGTGGGTCACCCTGGAAACAGGAAATGGGACAGCCATAAGAACTGGGGTTGTCTACAGGCCCCAGACCAGAGGAGGACATAGACACATTACTGTTAGAAGATATACAAAACATAGACAGCTAAGGGAGGTTCTGATAATGGGAGACTTCCAACATGCCAGATACAGATTGGTCAATACCAGCGGAACATCTGCAGAACTAGACTCTAGTGGATTCCCTGCGGGAGGGCCTCAAACAACTGGTACAGCAACCCACAAGAGACAGGGCTATCCTAGATCTAGTACTGACTAACAAAGAAGGGATCACAGATCTCAGGAGAAGGTCACCTGGGGGCCAGTGACCATCACATGGTATGGTTCAATTTGGCTACTACATCTAAATCATCCCATTCCAAAGCAAAAATATGGGACTTCAGAGGAGCTGACTTTGATAAGATGGCCAACAGAGTTAAGCTAGCCCTGGCAAGAAACACAGGTGAGAAGGTACAGGCAAAGTGGGCAAGCATTAAGGATACAATACTTGAAGCAACATCCCATGGTGTTAGACAGAAAAGGAAGTGCAAAGAAGAGGAAACCACTTTGGTTCTCCAAATACAGTAGCAGAAAGGTCAGAGCCAAAAGGCTGGCCTTCAGAAAATATAAGGAACACAGCGGGATGAAGATAGGGAGGCATACCAAACTACCTAAAGGGAGTGAGTAAGAGCAGTAAAATGAGCAAAAGTCCCAAACTGAGGAAACACTACACGAACAGTAAAAGAAGGTAGACAAGACTTTCTATAGATACATTAGTGAAGAGAGAAAGTCAGAGGGGTGCTAAGCAATGGAGAAAAGGGGAGCATGTGAGGAGGAGGACCCTGTAAAGGCATCTATCCTAAATAGATACTTTGCTCAGTATTTACTGAAGAGAAGGTAGGGCAGGGCCCACAGCTCAACATCATGGACACAGGGGAGGGAGGTGACACTACTCCCTTCACAAAGAAAGGGTCTAAAGAGCTTGCTAAGCTCAGGGTGGATAAGGCAATGGGACCTGATGGCATACATCCCAGGGTACTTGAGGAGCTAAAGGAGGAACTAGCAGAGCCATTAGCAGAATTGTTTAGTGAGTCTCTGAGCACAGAGAGGTCCCAGAAGACTGGAGAAGGGTTTCATGTGATCCCACTCCACAAGAGTGGTAGCAGGAGGAGGCGGGAACTACAGACCGGTCAGTCTTACCTCAGTAGTGGGCAAGATTATGGAGGCACTCCTTAAGGAAAGGATAGTGCAACACCTGGAATCCATAGGGCACAGGATCCAAGACAGCATGGGTTTACAAAGGAAGGTCCTGTCAAACTAATCTCATAGATTTCTTTGACTGGGTAACCAGAGTGGTGGACCAGGGGAGCAGTTGATGTCGCCTACCTTGACTTCAACAAAGCTTTTGACACTGTTCCACATAGAAGATTGATAAATAAGCTAGGTAGCTCGGGGTGGGTCAGAGTTGGTCAACTGGGTGGCAAACTGGTTGACTGGCAGAAAACAGAGAGTGGTGGTAAATGGTATACAGTCAGAGAGATGCAAGTCACAAGTGGGGTACCTCAGGGATCAGTCCTGGGGCCAGTCCTATTCAACATCTTCATTAGTGACCCTCGCAGATGGACTAGAGGTAAAGGCTTGTCTGTTTGCAGATGACACCAAGATCTGCAACAGAGTAGATGATCCAGATGGGGTTGGGCAGAATGAAGAGATCTGGATAAACTAGCAGAATGGTCAGAAGAGTGGCAACTGGGATTTAATGCAAAGAAGTGCAAAATCATGCACATAGGGAAGAAAACCTGAAGCCACTCATAGGCTGGGAGGGAGTTGCTAGCAGTCACAAAGGAAGAAAGAGACTTGGGCATCATCATCACTGATGACCTAAAATCATCAACAGACCTCTAAAGCAGTAGGTAAGGCTAGGGGGTGTTAGGGGTGTATTAGTAGGGTATCACAAGTCGTAAGGGGAAATAATAATCCCTCTGTACAAGACATTGGTTAGGCCCCATCTGGAGTACTGCGTGCAGTATTGGAGCCCACACCTTCACAAGGACATTAACCAAATTGAGGCAGTCCAGAGAACAGCCAAAATGGTGCAGGACTGCATCAGAAGACATATGAGGACAGATTAATGGAGCTCAATATGATACCCTTGAGCAAAGGAGGAGAGAGGTGATATGATCGAGACATTTAAACACCTTAAGGGGCATAAACAAGGTGAAAGAGTCTAACATGTTTAAATATAAGAAAAATAGCAGGACAAGAGGACACAGCATGAGATTAGAGGGAGGCGATTAAGGGGAATGTGAGGAAATTTTTTTCACAGAAAGGGTGGTAGATGCATGGAATGGCTTACCACAAGAAGTGGTGGCTATGAATACAGTGCAGGGCTTCAAACAGGCATGGATAGGCATAAAGGAGCAATACAAATGACTATGAATAGATAGGTCACTGACAGAGCAAAGGCCGATGGCACATTTATAAGGTAGAAAAAGAAATGGGCAGACTGGATGGGCCTTGCGGTCTTATCTGCCGTCAACTTCTATGTTTCTATATAAAGCCTTTGGGAAAATCACCCCATTCAAGTCAATGAGGCGCGCAGCCTTGCTTACTGACATCACAAAACGGGGCTGCGTGTGCCGGCGTGGGGGCGTGGCCATAGGATTCCGTTTTCGGCAGAAAAAAGTTACGAGTGAAATTACATTTTTAAATGGTAGCCCACAAAGGAATCATTAATGGAAAATGACTCCTGGCCAGGTTAGTTGCAGGATATGTGTCAGCGGGGGGCTAGTCGAGAGTTGCTCTTTAAGCATATAAAAATAAACAGGATAACTAATATTATACAATATATGCATAGCAGGAACACGAGAGCAGGTGGATTACACGATACATCTATCAGAGTAACATAAACTAGGCATTAACGATGCTATAAGGGTTATTTACTACTTAATTGCAGGGAGGGTTAGTAGGAAAGAGGTAAGCGCTTTTTGAAGGAGGATAGGGTGGGGCAGGAAAGTAAGTTGGGGGAGGAATTCCAAGCAGAGGGCTGAGAAGGCAAATGAGCACTTACCGATAGGCATTGCATCTTCTGGATTGCTAATAAAGGGTAAGGAAGTAGATCTAAGTGTCGTGTGGGTACTTTTATGGCGTTTCCCTTTAGGCAAGGGGATTAAAGAGCTTGGTAAATTTGAATACAAGGCATAAGGTGTGAAACTGTAACCTGAGTCATAGGTAGGCCATTGAAGATAATACAGGGCCTCACAGTGGTGTTTTGGAGTCCGCTCCAAAGGCAAAACATCCAATCCTATGACAGAGTTGATGAACCTGTGCAAGGGAAGAGGATTGGGCGGACAGTAGTAGAGGGGCACCATAGAACAAAACAGGGAGAAGGGATGTTGACGCGAGTCATAGTCCCTAATGGGCAGTGATGAGCCTCCAGGGTTCAGCATTCTCTATTTACTCCCTTTTTTAGAAAGGGTAACTCAAATGTCATCTGTGAGCTGGCTATGAGTGATTACATCCATGGCCTGTGTACACCAACTGTAAATAAACATGGCCTTTGTTCACTGTGACTTCATGTTTGTGCACCCTGTTTCTACCTGCCTAATGCAGTGAAGAGTGACTCGGGTTAGGAGGATGCACAGAAGATTTAAAGGGAAACTGGGGAACAATTGTTCAATTAAGCAATATGGCATGACAGGATGTGTACTACTGTGGGATAATGATACACCTCAGAAAGTGAGGCACAAGGTAACATCAAGTGTCTTGTGCACCCACTACTTGATTGGGCCCTAACTTCCCACCCCCATAGAATTATCACCTCCGGCATCCTTCCAGATGCTCTCAGCAACCACAACCCTGTTTTCCTGGTCAGAAAAGTTCACAGCCCTAAATCCCCACATAAAACCCTACAAATACAGACCTATAAATCCTAGAATTGGAACCTCTCCTGCATGCCTTGCCCTCTCAGACTGGTCCCTCTAGCAAGCACCTCCTCGGTTGATAAAGCCTAATCTATTTTAAAGACATCTTCCTAGCAAATTAGAATGCCTTCACACACTAAAACAAACAAGGATTAGGGTCATCACCTCCCTGGACTACCAGATTACTAGCCTGCCACAGAGCCAGAGATCAGGCCTGGAAATCTCACAAGTCTCCCAGCTTCAAATGACCTTCTTATTACCGAAAACTCCGTACTGCCTGCACCTGGGCTGCAGGCTAGCCAAAACAGAATACTTCAGATCTACCTTTGTGACAAACATCAACTCCCCTCCAAGTTCTGGAGAAGCGGTCCATGCCCTCTTTACCACCCATCCTGTCCATCACCCCTACACTTAAGATGAACGCCACCCCTCATTGCTGATCCAGTTGCAGTAGCTACTGAATTCAACTCCTGTTACACCACTTGTGCTGATGAGCTACTCCAAACCCTCCCAAACTATTCCCCTCCCCTCCCTTTCTATTGCCTATGACAGCCCCTCAATTCCCCCTTCTCCTTCGCTACTGTCTCCCGAATTACATCCCAAATGCCTGCTAGCGATCAACCCTTCAAAAGCTTCCCACCGGATGGCCTTGACCTAAACTACTATCCCTCTTAGCCCCAGCCATCACCTACCCACCTCTATTATCCCAAACTTTTCTTTCTCAACCACCTCAATACCTTCCCCATGGAAACATACAGTGGTCTTTCCCCTTCCCAAAGGCGGAGATCCCACCTCCCCTGGCAACTACCACCTCACCTCTCTTCTCCCTACCCTTGCCAAACTTCAGGAACACCTAGCCCTCTCCCAGCTCACTGCTTACTTCAATTACTCCTCCTTCTTCACCCCTTATCAGTCTGGCTTCAGGAAAAACCACTCCACCACCACCTCCCTTCTCTGGATCACTGATTCTGTCCTCATCGGAATGGACAATGGCCAAATCACTTCAGCCATTTTTGTCGATCTGGCTAAAGCCTTTGACACAGTCACCCACTCCCTTCTCCTTGACACCCTATCAACAGCTAGGCTATCCCCCTTAGCCACAGGCTGGTTCAAGTCATACTTCACTGGCAGAACCCAATCAATCAAGATGTCTGACGCAATTTCCCCACCCTTCCTGATAAGAACTGGCATCCACCAGGGATCAGTGTTCGGTTCCATACTATTCTCTATTTTTCTAAATGATCTCCCGCCTACCTGCTCTCCATTCACATGTATGCTTGTACAGTCTTGTATGCATCTGGCTGCTGCCCCATCGAGGTTGCATCCAACTTGCAGCATGACTTCGACAAAGTTCAGTGTTGGTTTTCAAACCACCAACTATCTCTCGATGTCAAAAAAACAGTCTCCATGACCTTTGGCACCTGACAGAGACTTACCAGGTTTCCCTCTCTACCCTCCTTCTACACCCTTGATGGGACTTTACCCGAGGACACATACTCTTCCTTCAGGTATTTAGGTGTCTGGCTGGACCAGCACCTGAACCTCTCAGGTCATATCGATGCCATTCAGAAAAAACTGCATCCCAAGCTCAGCACCTTCTTTAGGAACCATGCCTGCATCCCACCCATGGCTAGACGTGAGACTGTCCAGAAGATGATCCTACGAATTTTCGACTACTGTGCATAGTCTGCGGTGCTGCCCCTAAGTCCTCCCTGGCCAGATTAGATACCTCTTCAACTCCTTTTGCCATTTTGCCCTTGATGCCCCCTCTGCACTCATCATTGTGATCTCTACCATACCCTATCCTTCCCTTCCCTTCCCTGACAAACCAACGTCTCTCTCACTGCGCAAAACTCACCTCCAAGCACTGGCTGGGTGAACTTCCCTCCTATCTCTTCCCTGCCTTTACAACCACCTCCCCTCCTTCCCACTCCCTAAGATCTGCCGACTTACGAACCCTGATGGTCCCACACTGCTCCACCCTTATTGGCCAATCAGGTTATTCTTATCGCTTCCCAAAAATCTGGAATTCACTTCACCCTCAAATTCACCACTCATTCTCTTGCTACTCCATTAACTCTGCTGTCAAGAACTTCCTTGCCCCTTCCTGTGCCTGCCATGACCCTTTCTAATCCCCACATTTTCCCATAGCCCATAGCCCATATTACCATATGCCTACTCCCCACCACTCCTATTTCCCTCTGATCGTACTCCTCCTAGTCCCCTAAACTCCCTCCTCTTAAAGTGTTCCTCCCCCTTCTTTCTCTACCCTTAAACTCTCTCCCTCCAGTGAGCTTAATCACTGCCTTATGCAAGCATGATCCATAATGCACGGTGGGCAACAACTTTACTCCCTTTCCCCTATTTCTCCTTTTACTGCACCTCCTCAGTCACTGCTAGATCACTGCCTTGTGCAGGCAAGGTCACCCAGCACACTGGTGGGGTACTACCCTCCTACTATAGTTGACCTCTACCCCCTCCCACAACATCCCTCCCTAACCCCCCACATCACTACATATAAATAACTCTCATTGCCTATAACAGGTGTCCTACCAGTAGGGCTGTCCACGCTGCCCAGATAGGGATAACAGGACACTGTTGAATTTCAACTCCCCTTCCCCTTGGATACCCCACCTACAATACCTCTCTCTCTCATACCCTGCCACACTCTACCTCTCTCTCCTACCCCTTCCAGTTAACATAGCCTAACACTGGCCTACCCCTACATTCAATTAAGCACTGATAACCTACCCCTATACCCCTCTCATATGCACTTTAGTCCACCCTGTCATCTCTGTAGGCCTTAAAAATCATGTTCTGTCTGTGTCTCTCTGTAAATTTCCTTTCCCTTCTTCCATTCTACCCTCTACAATTTTTCATTCCCTCCTTGCATTCTTCCTTTCTTTGCTCCAATCACTGTAAATCTTGAATATCTATGTTACATTAAAGGCTACCAATTACTACGGGGTCACCTTACCATTTAGTGTTACATACTGTTGCCAAGTTATTATATGTGTTCCAGTGTTACCAACTGTTGCCAATTTGCTATATGTGTCTTCATATCTGCTATACTTAACTGTTGCATTGTTAGCCAGTGTTATCCACCTGTAATCCCTCCTGCTCTCATTGTATGCAAGTAAGCAAATTGTATTCCAGCATTGTAACATTTCTCTGTATTCTATACCATTGTTCCCTACCCCCCCAGTTCACACCGGGAGATGAGCAACTTGTTGCTCAGTGTGCCTTCCTGGTGAAACATTTCAATAAATAAATAAATAAACCCAAGTAGTGCCGTTATCCTAGAATTATGATTAGTGCAATTATATACTTGTTCCTCTGATCTGTATTTTTTATTATTTACATTTTTGCAAGGTCACTTACAAAACTTACACAGAAAGATAAATTACAATTTCTCAAATACTGGGAATACTTATAAAGATATCATAACAGACACCTCCTTACGAGTTACAGCATCGGGGGGGGGGAAGTTACACACTAGTTGTCATATACCAGCTGCCAGCTGCCTGCCCACCAGACATCCAGAGCTCCCTCCAGGATCGGGGACCAACGCGGGTGCTGAGAAGAGGTAATTAAAGTACCTCTAAAGCTGCACCCTTGTGAGGGGGGTTAGCCCATCCAGGCGCTGTGTGCATCAACTGCCCCACTACCCTGGGTCGTCACTACCTATATAGGCGCTGTCTTATGACATCGCTTCCCCTCTATTGTTTTACTGTGTCCCCACTTTTCCATTTGCAGGTTATACCTGCTAGCCATTAGAGGTACCCTCTGACCTTTCCACATCAGTCTCCCCACCTGAATCCCCTCCTGCTTCCTGTAACCTCTCTACCTGATTAGGCTACTTCTCTCCCTACTC
Source organism: Neoceratodus forsteri (assembly GCA_016271365.2). Lineage (NCBI taxonomy): Eukaryota > Metazoa > Chordata > Ceratodontiformes > Ceratodontidae > Neoceratodus > Neoceratodus forsteri. Next base: position 123,893,666 of record CM057452.1, read on the forward strand.
CCACCCCTGCCTCTGCCCACACCTCACCCTCGCCATGCCATCTGACTAGCCCTACACACAAACCCCTGCCCTATCGCCTGACCCACACCCAACCTGTCACTAACCCCACTGACCACTAGGAGTCGCTATTTCAACCCTGTTTTCTGGCCCAAACCCAGACCGCTTTAAGTCACCTAGAACCTGGATCCCTGCTCTCAGCCAGGTCCTACCCCAACTGCCCTGCCAGGGTCTTGAACCTTGTACCCTATCCACCAGAGTCCGTGACAGTACCACTACTCCAAACTGGTATCTATGCTTTCTGAGGGGCAACCAGGATACTTGAAACTCACCACCCTGCTACTACCAAGGCACTATGCCTGGGCACCTCTTCCCCAAGTCTGGTAAAATGTCCGTATCAATAACCCTTGTACTTCTGATCTCCTCCATTTTACTGTTCCTTCCCATTTTAATTCCCCCTCTAAGTGGCTTCCCAGCACCACCCCCCCCCCACTGGCTATTCTGACCCATCCTACAAATGCCCCCTATAAGTCCATTTCATCCCTCCCAGCTATCTCCTGGTCCCATTTCCCCACACCACTCTCCTCCTCCGTCTATTCCTTCGGCTGCCTTCTGGCCTTTCTCTCCCACTCCAGTACCCACTTCCTCCTCTCAGCCCACCCTACTGGTGCCACCAGCCAGCGCATGGCAAAATCCCGGTCTCTCCATGTTCTACGCTGCTACCTAACCATTGCCATACTCCTTCTGGCTGCCGGGGATATACACCCTAACCCCGGCCCAACCCTAACCACAGGCCCAGACCACCCCATACCTAACCCCTCAGCCAAGGCCACCACCAACACTCATCCTGACTACCTCCCCAGAGCTTCACGCCTTCTCCATCTAAATATTCATAGCCTAGCCACTAAGCTCGATCAGCTCCAGGCCCTAGCCGTCCACCATGCCCTGACATAATCAGCCTGACACCTGGCTAAACTCCAGCCTACCAGATAATACCATTGCTATTCCAGGTTTCACTATCACAAGTAAGACCGCCTCCAGAGGTGGAGGGGTGGCTATCTACATCAGATCAGCCCTACACTCGCTGTCTCTCTTACAAAGCTGAACCCAAAGCTTACAGAGCTTCTCATGGTAAAACTGTCCCTCCCTCCTCATTACCTATCTTTGTGGCGGTATTTATTGCTGCCCAGGCACCCAACCACAATAGTCACTGGCCTACCGTGCCAGCTCTCATCTCTTGCCCAGTCGGGTGAACTATATGTCATGGGTGACTTTAACACAACTGGCTAGCACCCACTTTTAACAAAAACCAAACTGAGATAACTGCTCTCAATCTTAGCCAAATCATTACTGAACCCACATGTTCAAATCATAAGTCTAGTAATCACTCCCTACTAGACTGGGTGCTTACATCCCAACCAGACCACATCATCAGTTCAGGCCTCCTCCCTGATTCCATTAGCGACCACCACCACCTAATCTACTTGGTCCACAAAATCCACAGAGTTAAATCCCCTCCCAAATTTATATTCCAACGGTCATACAAATCCCTCAACCTCTCCCCCCTCCTGGAAGATCTATCTCACTCAAATTGGGTCCCGAGCTCAAGCTGCTCTAACATGGATTCAGCCTTTACACATTTTCGGAACACCTTCCTCACCGTCTGGGACAAACAAGACCCCCTGCGCCGGGCTACAGTCCGTGGATCTCACCTACCCTGGATATCCCCCGAGCTGATAGTTTGCCAAGAAGCCCGTGACAAGGCCTGGCGTAAGTACAAAGCCACGCTCCTCCAAAGAAACTTCATCACCTACCACATGCTTCGCAACAAATGCACTAAGGCCATCCACTTAGCTAAGGCTGAATATTTCAACACCACCCTAAATGCAAATCTTGGGAGACCTTCTAAGTTCTGGAAAGTCATTAACTCCTTTTCTCCCCTCAAACAGCAAGCCCACCTCTCCCTCGTCGCCCAGGGACTCTCATCTCCGACCCCTGAAGGTAGCCTCCAGGTTTAATTCTTTTTTCACTACTTGCGCCCTGGCCCTTCTCGATTACCTACCTCCTGCAACCACCCCACCCCCATACATCTATAACCACACCGCCTCAGTCATCCATCCCTACCATCTGGTAGGAACCCCTTTGCCTTCAGACACATCTCCCCCACTGAAACCCTAGATGCCCTTCACTCCCTGAACCCCTCCAAAGGCAAACCCCTGATGGTCTCGATAACAAACTCCTCTTCCTATCTGCCCCTGCCATCGCTATTCCCCTCGTGGCCCTACTAAATGTTTCTTTCACCATCGAGTCATTCCCCTCTAAATGGAAGCATGCCACTGTCCTACCCATTCTAAAAAGGGATGATCCTACCTCCACTACTAACTACCATCCCATCTCCCTCTTCCCCGCCCTCGCCAAACTCCAGGAACACCTAGTGCTATCCCAACTCCCACTTTCTCTCAGAAACTAACTTCTTCACCTCATGTCAGTCCGGTTTCAGAAAACACCACTCTACCAGCTCCTCCCTACTAAGACTCACGGACTCCATCCTCACTGGGATGGATAAAGGGCTAATCACTGCCACTATTTTCATTGACCTAGCTAAAGCTTTCGACATGGTATCCCATTCTCTCCTACTATCCTGCCTATCAGGAGCCGGGTTAGCAGTGTACGCCGCAAACTAGTTCACTGCCTACCTACTAAATAGAACCCAATCCACTAAAATAGCTGACCACACCTCCCCCCTTTCCCCATCACCACCGGCGTTCCCCAAGGCTCAGTTCTTGGCCCCATCCTCTTCTCCATCCTTCTAAATGATCTGCCTAATTCTTGCTCCTCTACCGCGATCCACATGTATGCAGACGACACGGTCCTCTTTACCTCCGGCCGGACTCATGAAGAACTCACTTCCAAACTTCAAACTGATTTCAACAAAATCCAACACTGGTTCAATACCAACCAACCTCCCAATGCCATGAAACTATCTCTATGTCTTTCGCACTAGACAGCGCTCATCCAAACTCACCCCCGATCTTCCATACCTAAATAACACCATCCTTGATGAAGTGCCCTCCTTCAGGTATTTAGGAGTTTGGTTTGATCACCACCTCTCCTTTTCCACACACGTGGATGCCATAATTTCAAAACTGCGCCCAAAACTTGGCGCCCTCTACAGAATCCGCACTAGTCTCCCGCTACCTGTCAGACATGAATTAGTCCAGAAAATGATTCTACCCTCCTTCGACTACTGTGATGTCATTTACAGCTCCGCCTCTAAGACCACCCTAGCCAGACTTGACCCCCTCTTTAATGCTTTCTGCCGCTTTGCCCTCGATGCCCCCCCCCCGCTCACATCACTGTGAGCTCTACCGTTCACTGGCCCTGCAATCCCTGAGTAACCGGCCCTAATTCATAGTGTTAAATTGCCTAACCATTGGCTGCGCTCCCTCTCCCGCTCTACCTCAGATTCCTCCCTATCTTCCCCATGTACCCCCCCGCCTCAGGTCCCTGTCCTTGATTATCATGTTCTGTACTGTTCTTGCCTCGATGTGTACCCATGATATGTATACCCTGTCCTTGATTATCATGTTCTGTACTGTTCTTGCCTCGATGTGTACCCATGATATGTATACCCTGTCCTTGATGATCATGTTCTGTACTGTTCTTGCCTCGATGTGTACCCATGATATGTATTCCCTGTCCTTGATGATCATGTTCTGTACTGTTCTTGCCTCGATGTGTACCCATGATATGTATACCCTGTCCTTGATGATCATGTTCTGTACTGTTCTTGCCTCGATGTGTACCCATGATATGTATACCCTGTCCTTGATTATCATGTTCTCTACTGTTCTTGCCTCGATGTGTACCCATGATATGTATACCCTGTCCTTGATTATCATGTTCTGTACTGTTCTCCTTATGTAACAAGTTCAAATGTAATCCCTCCCAACTATATAAATTATCTGTATTGCTCTACTGCTAAATTCAACTATTGTATGTATATGTGCCTCCTCTGTAACCCCTCCCCCAAGGTCGCACCGTGAGACTAGCATCTTTTTGCTCAGTGTGCCTTTCCTGGTGAAACATTTTCAATAAATAAATATACATAAAAGTGTCTTCTAATGCATACAGACAGGGAAAATTAAAGTGGATCACCTCCATCAACATATAGAGAATACTGGATGGGCCACAATGCACAACCAGTGTGTTCTGCCACAGAGGGGTTCCGATTCCCTCTAACCTCGAGAGCGAAGTAGAACACACTGGCTATGCATAAAGTTGCTCATCCTGTATTTTTTATAGTGTATTGTATTATGTGAAATGTGCATGCAGCGGTTCTTTTGCTTTCAAAACTAAATTGATTTGTGCAGTCTCTAGATGTTTCAGAATGCTATGGTACCATAGAAGGGTACAATCACATTCCATGACCTTTGAACTACGGTACAACATCTTTTTGGAAGACATGCAATTCTACACAGAACAAAGCTCTACTATACACTATAAAATAACTATTATACAACATTCCATTCCTACCGTAGCGACCTGAAGGTCTACAATGTTCCCCTGATAAACATTCATAAAAAATATCCCCCCTCAGAAAAACAACAGTGCAAGTGGTATACACCTTAAAACATTAAAGCTAGTCAAGCTGTAAACAAAACAGTACACCAGTTAGTTCATTAATTTCTAAAGATACTGAATGAAGCCGCAAAAGAGTTCTGATTATTTAAAGTTGAAGAATGCACAAACTATGCATACTAGCCAAATACTGTCTCAATCCTAGATTCATGGAAAATGTTTAGCAGCCAAAAATGATTTAACAACACTGGAGTCAAACTTGAGAACATGCGGAAGCACAGCGTCCCAACACAAAAAGTCAATACTTGCTGTGCCAGCTTCATATCCAATGTCCCTAGCAGACCTGTCGGATGTAACGCAGACACGCAGTAGTAAATGACTAGAGCCCCATGAAATTCTTTTTATTTTTTATCACTTTTATTTTTATTTTTCCAGAATTTCATGTTATTTCTTTTTATTCATTAAAAATGTAGTTTTATTTCTTATCACATTCATATAATAACTCAAAATGACCTTATACACACTAGAAATCACATTTCTAGTATACTACATTGTGTTAGGCAGTATTATGCTATGGTCTTAAAAGGTTTTGTGAATCAGATAATTCTGCTGCCACCTCCTGCGGACCATCTCAGTGGTAACAGCAGTCTAAACAACAACTGCTGCAAACATTTATTTTTTTCCAAAAACAAGCAATGTTTTAACTTTTTCATGCATTTGTTTTCATTTTATTTCTTTTCATACCTTGAAATTGTATTTTTATTTTAGAAAAACGCAGGTCTCTACCAATGACATCACAAAATATTGCATGACAAAAGGGCTTAATTGCCTTTGAATTACATTGTTCCTGCAGCATACTGCAGCATTCTGCGTAGTATTTAAGTACCGCATTGCATCATGGATGGTGCTGCTGCTGTATAAAGGCCATGCATCTTGAAAAGAATCTCAGCACCCAAAACGCCATCGGTATCATAAGGGCCCCAGAAACCTTGTGGCCACAAGCTGCTTCCATGTCACACTAACAAAAAGATTAAATATTTTTGTAACAGGCTGGTCCAGTAGCACACAGGGCTGAGAAGCTGAGAGCCTCACCTGCCACCATGCCAGCAAGTTGGATTCAAAGCGGACCAGGGTTGCTTGGGATCTGGCTGGGGAAAGATGACTGAGCATCCAATGCGGCTCTCCTCCTTCTTTGGTGAGGTGGGGACAGCATGTACTGCTGCACAGCTGCCACCTAGTGGAAGCTAGGTGGTATTGCAATAGCTTCCCACTGGTTGACTGGCTGGGTGTGATGGCTGAGGTGTCCTTCATCATGTTATGCAAATGGCATAAATGCCAGTCTGGAGAAAAGGAAACAAAATGGAGAAAACACTTCCAATGGGGAGATGATGGCAGCATCCTGCAGGTATGCACAAGCTGCCAAGACATCCACCCACCCATAGTGGCACATTGAAGGTAAGTCTCAGGCGAGGTGAGTGATGTGACTGGAGGTAGCTGTCAGAAGGGGGCTGATGGAGCGAAAGGCAGAAGAAACACAAGATGGAAAGAAAATGTTTATAAGGCCCCAATTCAAAATGTACAATTTGTTCCCATCTTGTCTCACTCCACAGCACAGGGCTATCTACTGAGTGTCCAATAGTACTCACAAAACCAGGTCCTCAGTTTTTCACTCGCTATCTGAAGAAAAGTCATGCTCTTCACCCCAGCCATCTTGCTCTCTGTTTTTAGCCTGTCCATCACGTGAGGCGTCATTGCATAAGTATGGCTTTGTATTCTAAATCAAGCATAATTTAGCAGGTAATAAGGGCTGATACTGAGGTTTCAACAATCTCAATGGACACCGAACCCAATCACAGGGTTTCCTCCACATCCTGGTGTCTTATGAGAGTTCAGGGTATAAAGAGACCTCCAGCTCCTCATAGATCAGCTTCCGACAACACTTTGAAGCTGCCAAGACCTGGTCTCAGTCTCCCACCACAGCACAAACTATAAGGAAGGCACAAGGATCAGTTGGTGTTGCCGTAGCCCTCCACGGAGTAATCTGATACACATTTTTGATGGAGGAACTGGGGTTATCCTTGGAGTACCCCAGAATCTGGGATAAAAACATCTTTGGGAACCCTACAGCATCCTTGCTCTCTGAAAATTCTAGCAAGTCCACCATTCTCAAATTCTCCTCCTGTGCCTGAATCCCAGCTGTTTCCAGGTGTTGTCATAAAAGACAACTATCGGGCAGTAATCTGGCTGACGCATCCACAGTCTTAGGCACCATGGCATCAGATCTGGTAACGGTGTGGTCGACAGAGTCCATGCAGGTTTCAAACACCACCAAAGGTGTATTAAGTCCTTGACAGTCTTAATTAATTGTTCCAATGTTTGATAAACTCTTAAAAGCATCTCTTCGTCACCTGACTCAGAGAAGAGGGTCCGCTGTGATGCCATGCCATCCTGCTGTTTCCTCTTGGGTTTGAAGTGGGGAACAGTATTTGCTGCTGCCGCACTTTTTTCCCCCACGTTTGCTTAAACCACAGTCTGTTTGCGGTTTGTTTTAATTTTGGATGAAACATTCTAAAATTTCAGTAATTTCAGAATGTTAAAGGAAGATTCTTTGGGGAGCTCGAGACGACTGTAACCTTCCCAATCTGCTGCTCAGTCACACCCCGCCTCTGATATGTATTTTAAAAACTAAGTAATGCGGTTCAGAAAGGTTAGTATTTCTGACCTGTGCTGTTGTGCTGGGAATAATATGTGATCACATCTGACCAATCACAGGTCTTGGTTTCTCTTACCCATTTTATACATATTTTTTTTTTATTCTTTGGTAACCTGGTAATGCCAACTAGATGCAATGCCTGCTTCCAGAGGCAACCTGGGGGCACTGGGGAGGTTAAGCAGCTTACTCGGCCACAGAGTATGTAAGTAGAGGTTGTGGGACTCAAACCCAGGTTTTCTGCATGCACCAAGCTCATTGACAGCTAGTTACTCTAACCTCTATACTATACAGCCAGCCATAATGACACAGAGAGTACCCAGCCATCGAAGTTAATGTTGAGCTAATGAGTTTACACCAGAGATCCCAGAGACACCCCCCCCCCCCAGAATAGAAAGAGCCAAGTGCCACCATATCAACAAAACATTCAAGGGCAGCACTTCTAGGTGAGCCTAAAAAGGAGCCAGCTTGGTGCAGGCGCTATGCCATTTAGAAACAAATTTTTACCACACCCAGCCCAGAACCCTCTGCCCAAGGGATAGACTTGCTAAGTCCCTATGATATCTATTGTTCCCGGGTTAGACTGTCCTTGTAGACAGTGGTTGCACTTATACTGCTCAACCTTTGGGTTCCATGTTTTTCTGACCTTGGCCCCATTAGTGGGGCCCAGTCTCCTGCCAGTATAACCCTGACTCCAGTAGCATCCGCCAAAAGGAGGAGACAGAGAACATGGAAAGGCCCTTTGAAGCATAGGTTTGGCAAGGCTGCAGCTACTACTACAGTGTGTCCTTTGTCTTTTTCTAATTCACTCCTCTTAATCAGCTTCCATCCTAGAGCTTAATTGTTCATTTCACTTACTCATCTGACTTCTGTGTGTGTCTTGTACCTCTTAACTGTCCCCAATTTTATGGGTTGTCCCTGATTTTGTTACACAAATGTCATCAGTCCCTCCTAGATTTGTCATATTTGTCACTGAAGACTGGGGATTTGAAGCATGAAATACTGGCAGCATAAATTGTACTGGAAAGCTCTCCTTCAAAACATGTTTATCTTTTTTTTTTTTTCCTTTTATGTTTGCAGTTTTTCCATCCTGCACCACTGCCCCAGGCAGACACTCAGCCCCACTGTGGGTGATCCTCACCATTCAGTTCCCTGGCTAAACCCCTGAGGCAAGGCCAGAAGGGGGAAGGTCCCTCTTTTCTGGAGACCATACTGGTAAGCACAGGGCGCAGTAGGCTCTGTGTGGCTTGAGTATTCTGGGTGTCACACAATGGCAGCAGGGAGTTTTGTACAATTCGTGCCACCCATAGAGACACCCGCACACAAAGGTGCCAATACACACATGAGCACTGGGCAGTGCAGAGCACCCTTACCCACCATTACTGCTCCTGGCTGCACCTCTGCCTGAGGTCACCTAGGTGACAGTGCTGGTGCAGAGCTCATCAGCCTCCCTCTCTCCCTGGACAGGGAGAGCATCCTTTGGGAGGCTCAATCTCTCTCCCCCAGCCCTCCAACAACTGAAGCTCATTCTCGAACACAGGTCCCCTACACTGTGAGTGGTAGCCCTGCTACTGGACCAGCTCGACAGCCAGAAAATGCTTTTCACATGAAGCGGGATACTGTGTCCACTTCTTGAGCAGCTCTTCTGTAATCCTTATAACAGCTAACTAAAATTTACAAGCAGAATATTAAACAGAAAACAAAAGAAATTTGTGAACCTCATACAAATTAAAAACATGTTCTGAAACATGTTATTGCCTTTTTAACTTGATTTTCTAGAGTAACCCCCCCTACAAATTGGGGTTTCCTATAATGTCTTCCTGGCCTCCTTAATGCCCATTGCCCACTGTCAGGCTGGTGTCCTGGATTAAGTAGTTCTACCTATTTGTGTGAGCGTGCCATATTGAGCCTCCACACCTGTCCCTTTAAGAAGATAGCTAATCCGTGTTTAGAAATTAGTCTGGGCTGGGTCCGAGTGATTTAGGGCTTGCGACCGACCAGACAGTGTGTTATTTTGCTCCATTCTGCAGCCACTACTTGTGCAGAGGAAGCCTATATAGGAACTGTGATTATTTACTGTTTGTCTGCTGTTATATTAAAGAGAGAGAGAAGTTTGTCTAACCTGCTTTGATTGCAGCTCAAACATTTGGATGGGAGCCACCAGGTTAGGTCCTGGACTTCCAGTAATTGGACCAATCGAACCACTGGGGACCTAAAATGGAGACTGTCCCCAGAGGTCTTGTGGGAAGGAAATTCTGTAGTTTTGTAGTTTTGAGTGTTGGTGCCTAAATGAACCTGGAGGGGGAGCTCTGACTGTGACTGACAGTTCCCTCGGTCAACTGAACCTTTTGGATTACAAGGGAAATGCCCCAAACTGCCTGAAGCAGTGAATCAGTTGGAGTTGGAAGTGGAAGAGTGAACAGCTCGAGCTTTCGAGTAGCTGCTCCCAGAAAGAACGTAGGGGAATCGGCGGGAAGAGGCTTAGCTGGCCTTCCTGCTACATTCTCCTTCAATTGAACTGCCTATTGCAGCAGTTGGACCTGTCCGATTTCCAGCCCTGAACTGCGGCAGAGACATAGAAGTGTCATAGCAGCTTGTGATTTGAACCAAAGACTTGCTCCTGAAGTGATCAGCCAAGCTTGTGAGACTATTTGACTCGGATCAAAAGGTTTGCGCAGTGAAGCTGTCAATTTGCAACTGGACTGATCTGAACTGTTGTTTAAAGAAGTTAGTGATTTAAATGTGCTAAAAGTGTTTTGTGGGTCACAATTTGGTTCCCTAAGATCAAATCTGTTACACCAGCTGGAGGCTTCACCAGCAGAAGATCAAACTTTTCCAGAACTGTTCATCCTGCTTGGGTCCTGCCATCTCGACCTAGGCTGCTACTCCTACCCCAGAGGACATTTTGCTGAAAGACTGGCTTGGGGATTCGGCCCCCTGCCCAACACCATCAAACAGGTTGTGACCACCTGGAGGTAAGTCGTGTCAGTCCAGCTTCCCCTGGACCCCTTGAGGATCACCACAAGGTCTACATCTCGCCTGCAGTGCAGCCAGGTCCTGGTAGCATGAGTACAAATCAGGGTAGCTCCTGCAACGAAAGCTAAAATCACTGTGGTACCATCTAATTGTTTTCTTTTATTGGGTTCTTGCAACGGACTGAGCCATCTGGCTTGGATTACAAATAATTGGGTTGTGTGCATGTTTAACTGCCTTTTCTCTCCCTAAAAGCCCAAACATCAGCTGCAATGCCGGCCACCCCGGGCAATGCCTCAGGCTAGCCTGCATGACATTCTGGGTACCCAGGGTTGCTGAACTGTCTAACTGGGACTTAAAGGGCATGCTAGAAAATCCAGATTTAAATCAGATTGCTAATCATTCTACTGGATTCATGCCCCTCCCTTGTTCACTGCCCCTAAATAAACCCGATTGTCTTTCTTCACGTTTAACCTGGTTAGTGTGCATATTGTTAGTTGGGTTACATTGTTAAGAGTGTATTGCTGCATTGCTAGCCTTATTTTACAGGGGGTCTCTAGGGCAGTTGCTGCATGTCCAGCCCCAGTGGTAAGTGAAAAGGGTATGAGCACATTATTACTGCTGCCTATTGATTGTGAGTGCATCTTTGTGTTATTCCTTAGGCCACTAGAAGGGTTGGTGGGTGGTTATAGCTTCCCAGAGGGCTATACCACAGCAGATAAGCAACCCCAATACCATTCCTCCATGTGGAGGCACTGAATTAGAGAACTCATATCTGGAATGTAGCAATGCGGTATGGGCTGCCACCCATTGGCTCACGCTGTGAACCAATGGGCGTACAACCCTACCGGCGGTATCAGTTAGCGGGCAGCGGGCACAGGCGGGTGGGGTGCTGCCGCCCTCCGGCTGACCAGGAGGAGGCAGACGGGAGTGGGGCTCAGTGGGTGGGTGGGGGCACCTAGACCACAAGGGATGTACAAAATCTTTCTATTTTACACAGATGCCAGCGATCGGGCAGATAGCGTCCACTGGACCACCAGGGATATAGGAAATATTTCTATTTTTACACAGATGCCCGTGATCGGGCAGATAGCGGGCCACTGGACCACCAGGGATATAGGAAATCTTTCTGTTTTTTACACAGATGCCTGCGATCGGGCAGATAGCGTTCCACTTGACCACCAGGGATATAGGACAGAATTCTTCTTTTCTTTTTTACAGATGCCCGTGATCGGGCTTGGGGGGGGCACCGCCAGGTGCGGCCGGAGCTAGGTTACCCACAGGTGGCAGCTGCTGTGTTGCATCCTGCAATGCAGCAGCTCACCTGTGGGTGGCCATCCATTGTTCCTTTTTTTTGGATCAACTTTGTGCTGGCGTAGGTAGAGGTTGTACATGCATGGCTCTGAACATCCCGGGCTGAATATTGGGCTGTGCAGAGTATGCATGGGCACGCCCCCCCTACCTGTGCCTGCATACACTACTGATGCGCTCTGGCGCATTGGGATTTGTGCCGCACACTTTTCCCTTTTGAATATCACGCCGGGACACATCAGTGGGTTTGCAAGCGTCATTCACGACCTCTTTGAATATCTAGGCCTATTGATTTTATGAAATTCTTATATGTATCCATATGTGTAACTCCTCATGTATAGCCATGTACAGCATATATGTTCCCAATGTATTTCATTTGTATTTTCTGTCTTATTTTGTTGATCAATGTAACTTTTCCTTTGTCCTTCCAGGACCATCTTGTAAATGAGCTTGCTCAAAGATGTCTCGCCTGGTTAAGTAAAGACTGACTGACTGCTTGATTGATTAGAATCATAGCAGTTTCCACAACAACAGATGGTGATGTCACCAGTGTTGGAAATTGAACTGTATGAGCTTTGAGAGCTGCGGGGGCCCGTAAGGGCTTTATCTTTAAATTGAGCCCCTCCCTTGCAACTGTAAGTCAATGGCATTGATATGTGAGCTACCAGGGCTCACTTCAGAGCTGGAGGGAGGGACTGAGGCCTGCCAAGCCCCACTGCAATGTTAACACTAGAAGTCACAGAAAATTAGGACTCCAGTGAAGGAAAAGGCATTAGGAGCAGATAAAGACTGGGGGACAAAGAGCCTGTTTTCATGCAAATAGCATCCACAATAAACAACGAGAGGAGAGAGGAATGCAGAAAATAAAGAAATATACATTAACCTCAATCATGACAGACTATTACATTTTAGAAAACTTTCCTGGAGACTGGAAAAATCACTTTCATTTTGGGGTCTTTGACTTTTTTTTTGCCTGGTCCCTGATTTGTGAGGAAAGGGCTTAGTAGGTATGGTGGGCCTACAGCCTTGTGTCCCCACCTGAATTCTCCTGGAACCACCAGGAAGAACATAAAGTGCAGTGAGGACGTTCCCTCCCACCCTGCAGGAGGAGGCAGAGAACATCCACTAGGATGCTCTCCGCCTCCTGGGACACTCTCCTCCCCCATCCTCTGAGGGAAGACAGTATCCACTAGGACACTGTCTTCTCCTCTTCCTCAGAAACTTTCCTCTTCCTCTAGAAAGTAAATCGGAGTCACTGGCATAGCAAGCTGCACCCCTACCACTGCACTACGGAACTGGGCAGCCCACTTCCCTGGCACTTCACCGCACCACAGAGACATGGCAGAAGTGACTGATGTTACTGGAAAATGTATTTTATAAGGCTGCCCTGCTGGCTCAGTGGCGGCACCTTGTGCTGCCATGCAGAGGAACGGAGTCGGGCGTGGACCTCAGTGACCATATCAGGTCCTCAGGAGGTAGGCCAGACTGTAGGCAGCTGACAGAAGGCAGTGCATGGCCAGAGAGGGCAGGTAGTGGGTTCCAGTGACCTCTGCGATAGGCCTTGCTGGTTCCGCAGCAGCATGCTGTTCAGTCTAGGCTGTAGGACACTGCTCATTCCAGAGGAAGAAGGAAGGTAAAGGAGAGAAAAATCCCTACTGTCTGTTTTCTGTAACATATCACCCCCCCATGTGTGAATTTAGTGCTCATGTAAGGTGCTGCACTGACAGCACTGGGACCTGCAGCCCTGTGCCTATCCACATGACAAGTACAGCATGGATGAGCACGGTGCAGGCTTCCCCATACTGCCCGGCCAGTGTGCCTCAACCCTGCATGGCGGGACCACCAAGTAGATGAGAGGCTAGTTCAGACTCTGATGCCCATTCAATCCTTAGCATCTCATGTGAGACTGCCAAAAAGGGTGCCAAACAGTTCCAGCTGAGTTGGTGGTTTTGTGATGAATGACACTTGCCCACTGGAAACTGGACTAAGACCTCCACAACTCATTTTACATAGGCTTCTGAACAATCCTCCAGTCATAATGGCTTTCAGCCACTACTAACCTGTGCTGGATTTGAACTAATGACCTAGAGGTGAAAGGCTCCTTAACCCGTGACCAATCTGCTAAGCCATCTGATTTTTCCTGTTGTCTGTATGATGGTGAATGAGCCTGACCAAGGTATATCCCTGATGGCAACAGCAAGGGAGGAACACTGTATATGGAGAAAAGTGCATTTTATCTGACTACACAACTGCAAAATTCAATGTTTGTTGAAAATAATTTTTTTTTTCCCCGCAGCTGCAGTCTGTAGTCCTGTTGTTCACGAACAGTCATAGTGACTACTTGAGCTGTGACTACTGCAGGGGATTGCCAGACAATGAAAAAAACAGGGTGAGGGCTGATGACACCACTAACAGAAGACTGTTGCAAACTCATCAGTCATGCGGTTTCCTGGGAGATGGGTGATACCCTTCCCAAACTCTGACAATGATGTTGGTTACAAGTACTGCCAAAATAAATAAAGCCATTCAAATCAACGCTGACGACTTGCTTAAACAGATAACAGATATGACTTTCACTTCAGGCATGAAGTCTGAACCGATCCTAACTCACATCATGCAAGCTGAAAACACTTTCGTACTCCAGAAAGATGAGTTGGGAATGTTAATGGTGACAAGCAGTGGTTTGCTGGACCCAGCTATTACTCTGACTTACCTTAAGTGGCACACAAGGGACAGGGACATTCAATGAAAGTTGCCTCCAGGAGGCAGCACTGCCCTGGAGGCAGACATTATGGGTAGAGCTGCCTCTAAGACAGGCGCGCTAACCTCTACAACTAAAGAGCTGAGCTTCACTGCTGTACCAGTTTGGTGCCATAATGGAAAGGTCTGCAGGCTGGTAAACAAGAGACTTCAGTTTAAATCCAGGAAAGATCCCTCAAGTTGTTTTTGTCAGAATTTTGCTAGAGAGATGATCCATGGTGACATGGAGCTGGAATAGTAAATATATTGGAAAAGGGACTCAACCCTTGCTGTGCCATGGAATGATATTGTTGTTATTACTATGTAATTGTTATGTACGTTCACTCAACCTGTTATGTCTTAACCCAGTTGGCAATTGTTTTGCCCCAGGTCCATCTTGTAAATGAGCTTGTCTCAGTGATGTTCCGCCTGGCAAAATAAAGATTTTGATTGATTAATATATCTGTCCAGAATTCCTATATGTTCTAATTCTGTTGGCAGCCTAGGGGTTAAATGTGAGAATGATTAAGTACAACAGTAAAGTGCTGCCTTGGAAGCAACTGTCACAGAAAAAAATCCATCCATGTGAGTGGCACAAGAATCCCAACAATGCAAAAGTCTTTTAGCTACTGTACTTAGATATTGTATTCCAACTGAAATTTCCGAACCAGGAAGTCAAGAGTGTGCAGGCCTTAACTGAGCTGCCACAAATGTTCTTGGAAATTAAGCTAACATTGTGACTTACAGCGCACCCACGGTGATGATAGAGCTTTGCTTTAGATGGGTATTAAAAATGCCTATTTTATTGCTTTCAGGGGGAGTGGGATTAATGTTGAAAATACACAGTGACTTTCACTGAGATGCAATCTGCGTATGGCCAGGGGGAGGATAGGGAACATCGCACCCAGGTCTTCTTTTTTCTTTTTTGTGAACGAATATACTTTATTCATTTTAAGAGGTGAGAGGTACAACACATTTTAATAAGAACACTACTCAGTCAAAGGGATGTACTAGGATCTTCACTGACTGGCTGAAGGCATGGTGCAGGGAGGAGGGGTTTGGCTACACTGGGGACTGGAGTGATACATCGGGGGGATAGAGGCCTGTACAATGGAGATGGCTTCCATCCATCCAGGAGGGGAATGGTAGTCCTGGGTGGAAGGTTTAAAATGACTTTTTTTCCCCCCCTCCTCCACTCACCCGGTGACCCCCATTCCTTTGGGCTCCGACAATTCCTTCTTCAATCACTGCTAGCCCTGCCTGTGCTCTCCGATCCTCACATCACAGCCATCCCCCAGGATATCTCGGACGTAAACCTTCACCAGGTGGGTCCCCCTCCTCTGAGGGAGACGCACTGGGGAGGGAGGGAGTTCCAGCACACTACTCGATAGGCCCAGGGATGCTGCTGAGGAAAGAGGCTTGCCAAAGGCATCGGAGGCATTAAGGGATGGAGAGCCATCATCCGCTGCCACCAGGCGGCATTTTCACTCTTCTAGGTCCCTTCTGCGCCGCTCACATTGTGCCTCCAGTCTCCACTGGGGACCGCCAGCCGAGCCGGCTGCCTCAAACCCACCCCAGGATAGGAGAGCAGTCCCTCTGGACGCTCGATCCTATCCTCTCCCTGTCGACCCACGGCTTCCAGAGTCTGTTCCCGAACCCGGGTCACCGGCGTGGTTGAAGGTCAGGCGCCAGCGCCTCAGCCCTCTATGCCACTAGGCCGGCCCTTAAAACTAATTTGATGGGCATTTGGACTAGCCAAGTGGGAAAACAGAAATAAAGAGGGAGGCAGTGAATGCCTCCCCCCCCCAAGAAAATATACTATGAGAGAGAAGAAGCCTAGGAAAATAAATTCCCCTGAGGTACAGGGGCTTAGGGATGGGGGGGTTAAGGGTCAGGAGGTGGTTCTAAGACTGAGAGAAGAAGGGCTGGCTGTATAGCCTAGAGATTAGTGGAATGAGGTGTGAAACAGGCTTGGTACATCCAGCAGACTTGACACGAGTTTGATTCTCACAACCTCCAACTTGCTACTGTGACTCTGAGCAAGTCACTTAACGCCTAAGTACTCCCAGGTTGCTCCTGAAAACAGGCACTTGTGCCTAGTGGGCCTTACCAGGTTATCAAAGACTAAAAAAATAAATAAAGAGTGAACGGAGGGAGATTAAAAAAGGGGAGAACAGTACCAGGGACAAGGGAAGGGTGAAGGATGAATTAGGGAAGGGAGGGCAAATCAGAGGCAGGTAGGGACAAAAAGGAGTTGAGAGCCATGTGTGCTAACACAAGGCACCTAGGAAATAAAATTCCTGACCTTGGTACCACCATTGCAGAGGTGCACCTGGATCTGGTCGCCATAAAAGAGTCATGATGTACCAACAACCACAGCTGGGATGTGGCCATCCTGGGTTACATCATGTTTTGAAAGGATAGGACAGGAAGGAAATGGGGGAGGTTTATATATAGGACTTGCCAGGATTAGATTTTTATTTTCTTTCATTTCGACTGAAAAAATGATGCTTATTTTTGCCCTTTGTTCTGATTTTTATCGAGGAAAATGTGAGGAGTGCATTAAATTATCCCTTTAATGATATTTTTTCGATTTTTCAGTGTCATTTATACACTGGAATACTGTAAAAAAGGACAATGTCAATATTTAAGGTCAAAAAGTAAATTCAAAACGAATCCTAGCAGTACTGCACACGTGACCCCAATACTGCCACCTGTCCAGACCAAAGATGTGTCCTTAGCTGCTAGCAATGTCGCTCAATCAAACAGTTTTCAGTAGCTGAAATAATGGACAGCTTGCTGGGAGATCCCGTCTCACTGTCAACCACAGCAGTACTTCATGGAAGCTGGACACTGCACTGGGAACTGAATTGAATGCAGAACTGAGTAGAGAAGTAAATACGTAAGCTGAACCTCCTTATAGGTATTATAGACCTTGGCACTAGCAGGATGTTCCCCAGCAGACAATCCACACCAGGGCAGCTCCGCAAAGTCAAACCTGGACAGGTTCTGGACTCAACAGCATACTGCTGTATACCAGGTATGGCTGGCTATTCCTTCAATTACCTGGCAAGCAAAGGAGAAGTATTGATTATGGGGGGGCTTTAATCTGCCGAACATAGACGGCAGCATTCTGTCAACAGTTACATCCAGAAGCAGAGCCCAACCTAGACTCCCCACAAGGGTAATTTTTTAGGCAGCTGGTTATAGAACCCACTAGAGACGGGACAATGCTGGACCTGGCGCTTACAAACAGGGACAGCATTGCGGATGGCACAGTGTGTAGCTCCCTGCGTACAAGCAATCTCTGTACAGTGCGGTATGGCATACAGATTGGGTGTAACTCCTAGATGGCGCTATCCCAAAGGCTACTACCCCTGCCTGATTTTCCACTAACAGGTTGAGGGGTCTGGATCCGATGGCGTGTGCCTCCACCCAGAGGTCAGGGTTTGCAATAGTTAAACTAACTTGGTCACAGCCCTCTGGGACACTGCGACCCCCCTTTCTTCCCACTAGTGGCCCACACAATATATCAGAATTACCTTCACAATATACACTTACCCCCAAGACTGGTTTGAGCAGTGTGACTCCTGGGACTCCCTGTAAAATAAGTTGATACAGTGCAAAAACCACAGTACAATACTTTAACATAGACGAACACCTCAGGCAGTGTAACTTTGCTGAAACATACAGATCTGATTTATTTAGGGGGCTATAACAAGAACAGGGGGAAATCAGGTTAATTAGTTTAAACACATTAATAATCACAGTACTGTGCACATAGTTCAGAATCCCAAATGTCCCTAATGTCACTCTTACTGGGTACCCAGGCAATAAGAGGCTAGCCTATTTGGTGCAGCTGGTTGGGGCCCTGAAGATGGAAAATGCATGCACAATACCCAAATTGAAATCCGGAGCCAGCAGGCTCAGTTCGTGGAGAAAGAAAGGAAAAGTAATCAGATGGAACACTTGCAATTAGATGATGGCAGGGAGCTACCCTGATTTGTATTCACAAATTCAATGCTGAAACTGAATGGAAGGCAGATTGTCCTGGATTGCCAGGCAGAGCAGACCATGTGGACAAGGTCCTTGTGACTGGACCCCAAGGCAGTTCAGAGCAAATGGATGTAGTCTGGATTAAGCTAGGTTTACTTGCAGCTTATGCACTCAATTCACTGTACAGGGATTTGAAACGTGATTCCCCACTAGCACTACACACATTTATATGGAAAAAGAAAGTACTATACCAGGCAGGCTGCTTCTCTATCCTGATCGCGATTACTGCACAGTACCCGGGAGAACACACAGCAGATTCAGTTCCTGACAGACCAAGCGCGATTCAGCAATTTCTCCAGTCTTCTACAGGGTGAGCCTGGTTTCTACTTTTCAGATCTCCTTGATTCTCTTCACAGGTCAGATTCAGTCCAAACAAGCACTTGCACAGATTCAGTCCAAACAAGCACTTGCTAATAGCTTGGCAGAAGACACCAAGAGAAAGGACTGCTGTGTGACTGGACTTCTCTGCTGGGACTAAAGTAGAAGAACTTTTGTATTTTGGACCTTTAATTTAGGGTAAAAAACTAACATACAAAACAAAAACAAAAAAAAGTGTGTGTTTGAGGTTAACTGAACTGAATGGGTAACTGAAAAGTCATCTAGGTGTAAATCTCAGGTGACTGAAAGGACTTAACTGCTGTGAGGTTTAAATTACTTGTAGAAAGATCTGGTAAGTAGGGGGAGTGGCTTAGCTAGAAGGAAGCTACATTTAAAGACTGCCTTAGAAAGATTCTGCTAATAGCTTGGCAGAAGACACCAAGAGAAAGGACTGCTGTGTGACTGAACTTCTCTGCTGGGACTATATTGCCCTCCACCCAAAGCTAGTTCTATTTTTATAGGCACAGGATTTGACTGACAAAAGGAACTTCCTGTTTAGGGGCATAAAGTGAGTGATCACAGACCCACAAGGACCCACCATCCTAGAAGGGCAAGAGTAGCTCTCCGCCCCCTCTAGCTGCTGGAGGTCTGCCTCTGAACAAGCAAGTGGTCTACTGAGAAATATAGGATATTCTTGTCTCAGAACAGGACAATCAGGAGCTTAAAGGACACAGGCAGAGAAGAGAAGAAGAAGAGAGAGAGAAAAAAACAGGCGAAGAGTAAGGATTGCAAACAGTTAAGGGGTCGAAATAAGACATGATTGGAGTGGTGCAGTGCAGTGGCTGTGGAGCAGCAGTCTTCCGGAAATATTCTGGAGGATGCGGTGTTGTCCCATCTGCAGGCACCTCTCTGGACTGAGGGAGGAGGTTGCTCATCTCCAGGCTGAGTTGGCCAGGATTTGTGGGACCTCCTCTTCCATCCAGGGACCACCAGTGCCACTGCCGTTGCCTCAGAGGTTGCCAAGAAAGAGGCGGTTGGACCACAGTGGGCTCAGGGAGGGTGAGGTGGTGGAACAGAGGCACATCCCTCCAGTTGCTACCTCTCCACAATCCCTATGCCATTCTGGCAAAGTGTGGTTCCTCATGGAGGCACCTACAGTGGAGACCAAGGAGGATGCTGGGAACCTCCACAAAGGAGACCCACAGGAGGGTGGCAGGGGACCCTGCAGGGGAAGGAAACAACTCCTGATGGGGGACTCCACTGTTAGGAAGGTAGAACTGGGCAAGGAAGGGGAGAGGGAGGTAAGGTGCCTGCCTGGCGCCATGGCTTGGAGGGACAGGGAGCGAATCCTCAGGATTGCCGGAGCAGCTGCACAGGGGAGGGAGCTGGATGTCATTGTCCACTTAGGGACAAATGACCTGGCTAAGAAAGGGTTTAGAGAAGTGCAGGAAGAGTTTGTGGAATTGGGGAGGGGTCTTAGTCAAGTAGCACACACGGTAACCTTCTCGGAGGTGCTACCCATCTATGGCATAGGAGAGGCTAGGGTGTTCCGTACCATGGGATTCAATCAGTGGTTGAAAACTGGTGTGGAGCTCAGAGTTTGGCTTCATTGGGGACTGGGGACCACCTGGAGTGATGCAAGCCTATACTGGCATGATGGGTTGCATCTGTCCGGAGGGAACCAGGATCCTAGGTGATAGGTTTAAATGCTTCATTGGCAAGCTTTTAAACTAGCCAAGAGGAGAGCACTGGAAAGGAGCAGAAAAATCCTAGCCCCCAAACAATCACGGTAGTAAGTGTGGCAAACACCAACATGGAGTGTCGATAGAGAGGAGAAGGGCAGGGAAATGGAGAAAGTGACAAAGGCAAGAAGGACAGGGATGGGGCAAAGGGTAAGGCCATCAGGGAAATGGAGGGTAATGAGTACCCAATGCCTGTAGTCTGGGCAACAAGCTCCCTGAGCTGGTGGCCTTAATGGAAGAGGGATGTCTGACATCGAGTCAGTCACAGAAACATGGTACACAGAGAACCATGACTGGGATGTTAACATACCAGGGTACCATAACCTACAGGAGAGACAGGCAGGGGAGAAGAGGGGAGGAGTAGCTCTTATGTAAAGGAAGGGATAAAAGCAACTGAACAAAAGAGTAAACAGGGAGGAGAGGAGGCACTGTGGGTCACCCTGGAGACTGGAAAGGGCACCACAACTGCACAGGGTTGTGTACAGACCCCCATGTCAGGGAGAGAAGGAATGGACAAGGATATGATGGAAGGCATTCTTAGAATGGCAGAGAAAGGGGAGATACTGTTGATGGGAGACCTGAATATGCCAGATGTTAACTGGAGCACATTTGCTGCAGCCACATCCAAGAGCAGGGCCATTCTTGACTCCCCTACAGGTGGCAGGCATTAGACAGCTAGTTTCGAACCCACTGTGAGGGAGCAATCTTAGACCTCATACTCTCAAACAGGGCAGTGAGAGGATCTCAGATCTAGAAGTGAGGTTGCCATCTGGGGACAAGTGACCATCAAACAGTGTGTTCACGTTAAACTCAGCTGAAAAGTCAAGCCATACAAAGTGAGGTACTGGACTTTAGGAGGGAGGCTGACTTTGGCAAGATAAGGAGAGTGCCTCAGAAAAGCACTAGCAAACAGGCTAGAAGGAGTGTGGAGCAACAATGGGGAATTATCAAACTGCCATCACAGGCGCAACAAGCCTTTGTTGTGAAAACAAATAAACAAATCAAAACGAAAGAAAAGCCACTATGGTTCTCAAAGAGGTGGCTGTGAAAGTCAGAAGAAAAAGATAGCATTCCGGAAGTATAAGGAAACACAGAAGGAGCAGGACAGAGAGCTGCACCAGTTAAGGCAGAAAGAAGCAGGGAGGGAAGTCAGAATAGCAAAGGCCCAAACTGAGGAAAAGATAGCCAACTCAAAGTTAAGAAGGGATAAAACCTTATAGGTACATCAGCTTGATAGGAAAGACAAAGGGAGGGATAGTGAGGCTGAATAGAATGAACGGTGGTGGGCAGAGGGGGACAGTGAAAAGAGGAATACTGAACGAATATTTCTGCTCAGTATTCATAAAAGAGGAGGGGAAGTGCCTAATCCACCAATAGAAGCACTCTTTGATAGGGGGTCGATCCCAGTTCTTTCACAGAAGAAAGGGTTCTGCAAGAACTCCTAAAACTGAAGGTGGACAAAGCAATGGGTCCTGATGGAATTCACCCCAGAATTCTAAAAGAATTAAGGAAGAAACTAGTGAAACCACTGGCTACTCTTTTTAATAAATCATGGGAGGATGGTGTGGTACCCGAGGACTGGAGGAAGGCAGATGTGATTCCCCTTCACAAAAGTGGGACCAAGACAGAGGCAGGAAACTACAGACCTGTCAGTCTGACCTCTGTGGTAGGGAAAGTGATGGAGTCACTTCTGAAGGAAAGAATAGTTGAGTACCTAGAGGCCAGTGGAGCACAGGATCCAAGGCAGCATGGGTTCAGGCGGAAGGTCATGTCAGACGAATCTAATAGATTTCTTTGACTGGGTGACCAAAGTAGTAGACCAGGAGGGGCTGTGGACATGGCCTACCTAGACTTTAGCAAGGCATTTGACACAGTCCCACACAAAAGATTGATAGTCAAATTAACCAGCCTGGGAGTGGGTCCCAGGGTGGTAGCCAAATAAAACATTGGCTGGACAACAGGACACAGAAGGTAATTGTAAATGGAGTCCACTCTGAAGAAAGGGTTGGTTACTAGTGAGCATGCAGGGGTTCAGTATTGGGTCCAGTACTTTTAATGTCTTCATCAGTGACATTGCAGAGGGACTGGAAGGAAAAGTATGCCTTTTGCAGATGACACAAAGATCTGCAACAGGGTTGATACACAAGAGGAGTGGAAAGGATGAAAAGGGACTTGGCAAGGTTGGAGGAATGGTCAGACGTATGGCAGCTAGGGATTCAATGCAAAAAGTGCAAAATAATGCACCTGGGAAACAAGAACCCAGGGAAGAATACACAATGGTGGGGAGGTAGTAACAACAACAAAACGGAAAGGGACCTGGGGGTAATCATATCAGATGACCTTAGGTTAGTAAGCAATGTAGAAGGCAGTAGGGAGGGCCGGGGTATACTGGGATGTATAGGGAGAGCATCAGCTGCAGGAAACAGGAAGTTGTTATCCCTCTGTACAGACAGTTGGTGAGACCCCATCTGGAATACTGTGTCCAGTTCTGGAGACCCCATTTCCACAAGGACATAGACAGGATAGAGGCAGTCCAGAGGAGGGCAACTGAAATGGTGCAGGGTCTGCAAGAGAAGTCGTATGAGGAGAGACTAAAGGAGCTTAATATGATACCTTGAGAAAGAAGGGAGAGGGGGACATGATAGAAACTTTCAAGTACCTCAAGGGAATCAACAAAGTCAAGAGGGTAGCATCTTTCAGAAAAAGAGACTTGCAAGAACAAGGGGACACAATTTAAAAGATAGAAGGAGGGCAGTTCAGGGGCAATGTGAGGAAGTATTATTTTACAGAGAGGGTAGTGGATGCATGGAACAGCCTTCCTGAGGAAGTTGTGGGGTCTAAAACTGTGGGAGAATTCAAGAATGCATGGGACAGACACAAGGCAATTCTTGTGGGGGGCAGGAAGATAAAGGCTGTTGGTTAACTAGGATCTGCGGCCTATCCTGTAGGTAGGGAAATGGGCGGACTAGATGGGCCTAGCGGTCCTTATCTGCCGTCAAAGTCTATGTTTCTATGTATGTTTCACAAGCTGCAGACCGAAACTTGGGAGCCTTACACGCGTTTCCCGACTAAAACTGCGCACTGAAGGAGCACAGGGCTCCTTCCCTCTTCACTACCAGAGCTAAACTGAAACTCCAGTAGACAAAACCGGGCACTTCCTTTGAGTTCCTCCCAGTTCTTGGCTGGATTGGCTGTCACTCACAATAGCCTCCCCCTGTTGGTGCAAAAAAGCGCCAAAGTCCAAACTACATTTCCCAGAGTCACTGCCCATACAATCCTCTTGTGGCTGGCTCAGATTATGAGTCCAAGTTCTGATTCATCCACAGGCACCATTTTAGAGCTCCCTTAACCCACACTGATTGGCCCAGTTCAGCAGTTCAAAACTAGAATGGGGAACTAGGCAAACACAGCTCTGATTGCAAAGAAAAGCAGGTTAGAAAAACTGTATTTTCATTATTACTCTAAATGATTTCTGGCAAACAGTTACATCTTTCAGGTAGGTTCCCTTTGCACTCCTAGTGACTGTAAAAATGGAGTGAATTGGCAGCAGCTCGAGTGGGACTCAAGCAGAGAAAGACACAGTTCCCCCCATATAACGAATTATGTCTGCAAGCAGACAGCTGTTAAAGAGACAGTACAGAGGCTCTAAAACACTCACAGATAAATGGCTTAAACGCCAAACACCATTCAGGCTCGGAGCATTCAAGCAAGCTCCTGGAAGTCTTTCAGGAACCCCATTTGCAGGGGTTACACGGCAAGTGGAAAATCATAGTAGGACTAGAGTACTGAATTTCAGAAGAGCAGATTTTAGAGAAACAGGAAACTGCCTCAGTAAACACTTGAAGGGGGGGAGTGGAGGAACAACTGAGAAGGATACAGGAGAGAACAGCTAAAGCATCGATGAGCTGCTTGAAGGAAACAAGCAAGAGTAAGAAGAGGAAGAGACAACTATGGTTCTCTACGGAGGTGGCTAACAGAGAAGCATAGATACTGCTGCAGCCCAGGTGCCATGTGCCCATGGGCTGCTACCATTGCCTGTTGACCCTCTAACAGCTTAAGAGGCCTGGGTCCCATTACGGTGGTGATCAGGGATTCTATCCCAGAGATAATACAAATAACGCGGTGCCTCCACCCAGAGAAAGTTAGAAGTGGGTCAGGTGATTGGCTGGCACAGCCCCCTTGGATGCTGCACCTACCCACCTCCCCTACCAACCTCCCCTACCAACCACCCCATACACTGGATACCCAACAGTTCAATAACATCATAAACCATGAACAGTAATGATCTGACAGACTCGGAGAATTCCTGCACACACAGTTTCAAATGGTAAATTACAGCTTTTAAGGGTAAGGACTAGGGAAGGGATACGGGATAAAGGATGGCTGTGAATAAAAGATGGTTAATGAGAACAAGCAACAATAACTGTTTGGGCCATCAAGGCCAACCCCACTAGTACCAGTGTGTCTACCATGACAGTCCTTAGGGGCACCCACAAGGTGCAGGCCTGTTCATTGCTACAGGTTGGCCGGCTGTTGGGGCCCTAGTAAAGAAGAAGAATTATTTGAGGAAGCAGTTAAATCCCTTTTACATTCCCTTGCTTGATTTCTGGGAACCAGGTCCCGGGTACTCACGGTTTTGCAGAACTCAACCACTCCTGGGATGAATGCCTCAAGATGTCCTGGATTGCGAAGCTCCGTGCAGCAATGGACAGATGGAATCTTGCAACTTCTCCCCTTGATTGGAAGTCTGGTAGCTTTTCACCTTCAGCCACTTCTGGCCTGGTGCAGAGCTCTGTGGTAGGACCACACCAGCCCCAGAAGGCCCAGACCCAGGAGTGGCTCCACAGCCCAGCTCCCCACTAGGATCATAGGTGCCCCAGCATGTGTCAGTGACCTGAGATGGTGAGCCCCACTTGGAAGGTGTCAGCCGATTCCCTCCCTGGCTTTGGGTGAGAACTCCCAAATGGTGGGGTCCTCTGCAGTCCCTGCACTGAGTTAAAAAACCACAGAAATCCCAGGCAGTTGCTCAAGCAAAGTCCAGTGCCAGTTAACAGTGGGTGCTAGCCCTAGATCCTCGAAGCACAGGTGCAAACAACAGGGGGATTCAAACACAGCCGACCCATGCACACCAGTCTGCACTTTCCAGTTAGAAAATGTTCACAATCTTTTCTTCAGCTGCAGCTGGGACACAGCTCTAAGCCACTTCAACCAGTTCACTCAGGAAATGAACAGCACCTGGCTAATACTCCGACTCCAGAGACCTTTGCCTCTTCAAAATCACAATTGCAGCCCCACACAGGTAAAACAAACTCTTAGAAGCAACTGTGGCCCTCAAATAGAACAGCACAATCCTCTCAGTACAATTCAGTCCACCAGTGCAGGGTTTCTGCATCACTTATCTCCAGAATAATTAACCAGCTCACAGTACCTGGGGAATCAAGGTATCAGTAAAGTTCTTGCTCTTTTTCCCCTGCTGATCTTTTTCTGGAAAAGAACAATCTCTGCTAGAGACCTGAGGCTGAGAAAGGCCTCTCCAGTCCAACTCCCTTTCACAGGAGGCACCACTCCACAAGAGCCGGAAAGACTGGAGAAACCCAGAAGGTCCAGTGGGTTTCACTTGAGGATACAAGGTTCTGATTGACTGGTTGAGCCTGTCAATTGTCCATAACCATAGAGATCAATATTTACTGAAGGCTTATTTGGGGCATGGTTTAGACACCTGAATTAGTCCCCACCTTTACCCAGGAGTCCCTCTGTCAAAGTTTTAGGCACCTAAATAAATGATTGGCTGCTGTTTGTGGTCATAGTGTCAACAAACATGTCTGCTCCCATTCACTTCCATGGCAGTTCAGACAGTCCCACAATGTTCAGACTCCCAGTGCAGCCAATGCAAGGATTTTAGTTTTATAATAACCACATTGTATTGTAGCCCCATTTGTGCCCTTTCAAATGAGCCCACACTTACATCTTTATGTTCAGTACTTTTGCTGTCACTGCCACCGTAATACAATGCCCCAGGAAGCAGGCATCATCTCATGAATATTAATGAGGGCTTAATTACATATTCATAACCCTTGCTGTGTGCCCCAATCCAAACCCTGTTCCTTTTGTCCCACGGTTTCTTATTAGCCTCACTAAGGTCTCTGACCCCCATTTAGATCAGGAGGGGCACTGGAACTGCCAACACACTCCCCGATTTTGACCGCAACGTGGTCGGGAACATCAAAGGTCGCGACTCGTGCATGTGCAAGTGCTGGCCCAACAGCAAAATATGGGAGCTTCGGTTAAGTTTTTTTCATATATTGTGTTTGTCGCGCTTTGCGCCCTGGCTATCCCCTCTGACCAACCCTCCCAGCCCCATCACCCTGGTATTGCTGGGACTTACTTGATACAGTGTTCTTTTGCTGCCTGGTGCTGGGTGTGGAGCCTGCAGAGGGTCAGCCGTTATCATCGCAGCCAGGGGATTTTTACTCCATTTTTCACCCCGACCCCATTGCTGGGGTGCACATGCCAGACATGCGTGTGTGGAGGCACATGCACGTCCACAAAAGTCCTGCAGCACCCTCCCTTCTGTGGCGCCCTACAGACCTGCACTACCCTCGGGCCTCCACCTGGGGATGTCAGTCAGCGGGAGTGCCAACCCTCCCCTCCCCGGTTCAGGAGAGCAGTCCTCCGGACGCTCAATCCTCTCCCTCCCCAGCCAACCCCGGCAGCCTGCTCACACCACAAACACGGGTTGCCAGCATGGCAGGAGGTAAAGCACGGATGCTTCAGCCCTCCACACAACTGGGCGAGCTTGCAGTTAGGATTTTTAAGCCCTAAAAGGGCCAAAATGCAGTACTGGGCTGTTTGGGAACCTGGGGGCACCAGAATAAGGACTCGGGCCACGGCAGTAGAATGACTGGGGAATCGGGGGATGCCAGGAGGCAGCGGGAGATCTGGGGAAATGGGGGAAACTAAGGTGAGCCCCCAGAGCAGGATTACACTGCAAAACTAGAAAATTTTTCTGTAAAAATATGTTCCCTATATTCACGGGTGAGATTCTTTCCGTGAAAATATTTTTTCACTGAAAATTATCTGACATGTGCCATTTCATCAAATACTGTACAGTTTGTCTGTATCGTGGCTCAGAATCAAACTCAAATGAACTCAAAAATTAAAAGCAGGGCATAGGTGGGTTAAGTAAGCAGCCTTCAACTCAAAAGTTAAAAGTAAAATTAATGAAATAAAGAAACAAATGGGCCAACAACAAGCTGATCACACAATCAACTTCCTGGTTCTCTGATCGGTGTGTCAGACGGCTTGTGGTAATTCACGTACTCACACACTCCTGTAGCTCTGTATCTCACCCATCCTCATCCTATGAAACCCTATTCACAAACACCCTACAAGAAAAAATAAAAGCAGAAAGCAAGACACTGACTGCCGACTGATGACTGTTGATTGTAATCAGTGTTTGTTTCTCCCCTGGGTCTGCGTGGTCATGAACAGCAGAGTCTCCGACCCTGATCTTCCAAAAACATACCATATAGATGTTATCTAATTTACCTTATTCCCTTTAAAAAAAACACATAAAAACCATCAACCTGGTAAACTTAAAACTGAACGCTGAAAGGACAAAAAACCGCTGACTGTGGTTGGCATTTATACAGCACCCAAGACCCCACAGATTCATTTTCTCATTCTCTCTGACTGCATCCACCTCATACTACATCAGTCAATCTTTAGCTCTGTCTCCATGCCAAACCACACTTCTAGAAGAGCAGATTCTAACAATGAATAGTTTGTAAAAAAAGACAGCAGAAGAAAAACTCTGCAATTGAGGTCAGCACGCAGGCTACTTGTAAATAAAGGGCCAGTTTAGCCAGAACTGTTCAACCCTTTATTAATGATACAAGTTAAACATGAACTGCAACGTAGAAAAACTGATAAAAAAAAATCAGAAACTTCTCACCCATATGTGATGTAAAATTACCAAAAACAATATACTGAAAGAAAACAAGCCAAACGCTGAGGTAGTGCGCTTACGTAGTGACCACGTCAGGTCATCTTCAGAGCACTACCTCAGTGTTTGGCTTGCACATGCTCTTGTTTTTGTACTGCGTACTTGTATTTTCTTTCAATATATTGTTTTTGGCTAAGCACCAGTTGCTGTTTACCTTCTGGTCTGGCACTTTATGGAATTGCGAATTTGCACAGAAAACAACAGAAAGGCACTTTTAATTCAGCGGTTTTGCACAGAGCGTTTGGAGCAGCCATTTTACATCACGCATGGGTGACATGTTTCTGATTTTTTTTTTATCAGTTTTTCTAGGTTGCAAGTCATGTTTAACTTGTATTATTAATAAAGGTTTGAACAGTTCTGGCTAAACCATCCCTTTATTTACAAGTAGCCTGTGCACTGACCTTAATTGCAGAGTTTATCTTCTGCAGTCTTTTTTCCTCTTTGGTAACTGGCTCTGAGGTATTGTGTGCACTAATCTCTGGTTTTGAAGAGCAGTAGCCCTTCTACTTCCCTCTGAGGAAGTATTTAGTTTTTTACATTAAGTGAATAATTAGTGTTTAAAAGGCATACAATATTAAAATAGCTGATAATCAGGTAGCACAAATATTTATTTGCGCTAATATGCTGGGGGACTCAGTCGCACAAAATAAACTTTGCGTGAAATTATCTAGTTCTACCGTATTGATGACAGATAAGGACCACTTGGCCCACCTAGTCTGCCCATTTTCCCTACCTACTAGTAACACCACAGACCCTACTTGATCTCCGACTTTACACCCCCTTTTCCCTACCTCTAAGGTTCCTTTATGCCGATCTCATGCATTCTCAAAGTCCATTACCATTTTTGCCCCAAACCACTGCCGCTAGGAGGCTGTTCCAGGCATAAGCCACACTTTCTGTGAAGTACTTCCTCACATCTCCCCCTGAGTTCCCCTCTCCAGCTTCATAGCATGCCCCCTTGTTCTTGAGCATCATTTTTTTTGACAGATGTTTCCCTCAAACTTGATTTATACCCATGAGGTATTTGAATGTTTCTATTATATCCCTCTCTCCCTCCTTTCCTCCAGGGAGTACACATTGATGTCCTTCAGTCTCTCCTCATGGGGCTTGTGATCCAGACCCTTCTTTGGTTGCCCTCCTCTGGACCGCCTCTACCCTGTCCATGTCCTTCTGGAGATGTGGTCTCCAGAACTGGACACAGTACTGTAGGTGAGGTCTCATCACTGATCTATACAGCGGTAAGACCATCTCTCTCTTTCTGCTGGAGACACCCCTTCCTACACACCCTAGCTTTCGCCACTGCCTTATCACACTGTCTGGCCACGTTTAGGTCATGAGATATGATTATTCCCAGGTCCCTTTCCTGTTCGGTGGTAAATACTATCCCCCCCCATTTTGTACTTTGCCCCTAGGGTTTCTGTGCCCCAAGTGCATGATTTAGTACTTCGCATTGAAACCTAGCTGCCACACCCTTGATCACTCCTCTAATTTTTCAGATCACTATTCATCGCCTAAAGTGTCTACCATATTACAGATTTTAGTGTCATCTGCAAATAGGCATACCTTCCTTCCAGCTCCTCTACAATGTTGCTAGTAAAGACATTAAAGAGGACTGGTCCCAGTACTTATCCCTGTGGCACCTCACTTGTCACGCTTCCTCCCTTCCTCTGAGTGAACTCCGTTTACCACCACCCTCTGTCTCCTGTCCCCCAACCAATTTCTCACCTTGTTTACCACCTTGGAACCTACTCCTAGGCTTCCCAGCTTGTTTACGAATCTCCTATTTGGAATGATGTCGAATGCCTTACTGAAATCTAGGTAGGCCACATCCACCACTCCAACCTGATCTAATTCCCTGGTCATCCAGTCAAGGAAATCTATCAGATCTGTTTGATATTATCTCCCCCCTCCAGTGAATCCCATGCTGCCTCGGATCCTGAAGGCCACTGGAATCCTGGCATTCCACAATCCTCTCCTTCAGCAATGATTCCATTACTTTCCCCACTACTGAAGTCAGGCTGATTGGCCTGTAGTTGCCAGACTGCTCCCTGCTACCACGTCTGTGAAGTGGGACTACATCTGCCCTCCTCCAGTCCTCTGGAACCACTCTCGTCTCCAGTGAGAGGTTGAACGGGGCTGTCAGAGGTGCAGCCAGCACCTCCCTGAGCTCCCTCAGTATCCTAGGATGCACCCCTTCTGGTCCCATTGCCTTATCCATTTTCAGATTTGTGAGTTCCCTTGGAACCCTGTCCTTTGTAAATGGACTAGTGTCTACCTCCTTTCCTTCAGTGCTCCTGGCTCTTATCTGTGGTCCCGCTCCTTACCGTTCCTCCGTAAACACTGAACAAAAGTACTTGTTCCAAGATGTCTGCTTTTTTCTGCCCCCCTCCACACACACACACACACACACACTCCCTCCTTCCTGCCTAAGCCTTACTATCCCTCCCCTGGTCTTCCTCTTTTCACTTACATACCTGAAAAATATCTTGTCCCCTTTCTGCACTGCCTGGGCTATTTTAGAAACATAGAAACACAGACTTTGACAGCAGATAAGGGCCACTTGGCCCACCCAGTCTGCCCATTTCCCTACCTACTGGATAAGCTGCAGTTTCTAGTTAACCAACAGCCTACTTCCTGCCACCCCCTACTACAATTGCCTTGTGTCTGTCCAATGCATGTTTGAATTCCCCCACTGTTTTAGCCCCAACAACCTCCCCAGGAAGGCGGTTCCATGCATCCACCACTCTCTCCGTGAAAAAAAATTTCCTCACATTACCCCTGAGCCATCCACACTCTATCTTTAAATTGTGTCCCCTTGTTCTTATACATCTCTTTTTCTGAAAGATGCTACCCTCCTGGACTTTGTTGATTCCCTTGAGGTACTTGAACATTTCTATCATGTCCCCCCTGTCCCTCCTTTCATCAAGGGTATACATATTAAGCTCTCTCAGTCTCTCTTCATATGGTTTCTGATGCAGACCCTGTACCATTTTAGTTGCCCTCCTCTGGACTGCTTCCATCCTGTCTATGTCCTTGCATAGATGAGGGTCTCCAAAACTGCACACAGTACTCCAGATGGGGTCTCACCAACTGTCTGTACAGAGGGATAACCACTTCCCTTTTTCTACTTGTGATGCCCCTTCCTATGCATCCCAGTATCCCCCTGGCTCTCCTTACTGACTTCTCACATTGCTTACCAACCTTTAGATCATCAGATATGACTACCCCCAAGTCCCGTTCCATTTTTGTTGTTAGTACCTCCCCTGCTATTGTGTACTCTTCTCCTGGGTTTTTGTTTCCCAGGTGCATTACTTTTCCCCTCCACCTGCACCTCTGCACTCTTAATTGCTTTCCCTGCCTCCCTCCCTCTGTTTCTCCTGATACACATCTCTATCTTCCTCTGTCTGTGTCTCCTTATACCTCCTGAATACTAACATTTTTGTCCTTACTTTCCTGGCCATCTCTTTTGAGAACCATAGTGTTCTCTTTTTCATCCTGTTTTTGCTTACTTGTCTAATGCAGAGGTTTGTTGCCTTCTCTATCCCTCCTTTTATGTAACCCCTAGATGGCGCTATCCCAGGGGTTACTACCCCTGCCTGATTTGCCACTAACAGGTTGAGGGGCCTGGATCCGATGGCGGGTGCCTCCACCCAGAGGTCAGGGTTTGCAATAGTTAAACTAACTTGGTCACAGCCCTCAGGGACACTGCAACCCCCTTTCTTCACACTAGTGGCCCACACAGTATATCAGAATTACCTTCACAGTATACACTTACCCCCAGGACTGGTTCAGGCACTGGGACCCCTGTAAAATAAGAAGATACAGTGCAACAATCACAGTACAATACTTTAACATAGACAAATACCTCAGGCAGTATAACTTTGCTGAAACAAGCAGCTCTGATTTATTTAGGGGGATATAACAAGGACAGGGGGAAATCAGGTTAATTAGCTTATCACTTTACTCATCTACCTATGGCTCTGTGCACAGGCCTATCCCTACCAGTTACTGTCCCTGGGTACCCAAGCCCTAGTGGCTAGTCCAAACCGTGGCAGCTGGTAGGGGCCCTTTCACACAGAGAAAAGAAAAATTAGTTAAACAGTCAGCAGTACAGTAATTCCATTTGGATTCAATGTGGCAATTCAACAGGGAGCAACCCTGAATTAGTACTCACGACCTCCAAACAAGATAGGGTCCTTCAACGTCAGCAGGGCTACTCTTGAGCTCCACGAGACTCCTCACACATTTATATGACACACTGCAACAGGCAAAAGTCCTTTAATGGCAGCAGGATTCACTTGAGCTACACAAGCCTCCTCACACATTTATATGGTAAACAGTAACAGGCAAAAGTCCTTTAATGGCAGCAGGATTCACTTGAGCTACACAAGCCTCCTCATACATTTATATGGTAAACAGTAACAGGCAAAAAGTCCTTTAATGGCAGGGATTCACTTGAGCTACACAAGCCTCCTCACACATTTATATGGTAAAAGAAAGTACTATACCAGGCAGGCTGCTTCTCTATCCCGATCGCAATTACTGCACAATACCCGGGAGAACACACAGCAGATTCAGTTCCTGACAGACCGAGCGCAATTCAGCAATTTCTCCAGTCTTCTACAGGGTGAGCCTGGTTTCTACTCTTCAGATATCCTTTGATTCTCTTCACAGGATGGATTCAGTCTTAACAAGCAGTTACACAAGCTGCAGACCGGAACTCAGGGCCTTACACACGTTTCCCGACTAAAACTGCACACTGAAAAAGCACAGGGCTCCTTCTCTCTTCACTGCCAGAGCTCAACTGAAACTCCAGTAGACAAAACCGGGCACTTCCTTTGAGTTCCTCCCAGTTCTTGGCTGGATTGGCTGTCACTCACAATAGACTGCCCCTGTTGGTCCAAAAAGGTGCCGAAGTCCAAACTACATCTCCCAGAGTCACTGCCCATACAATCCTCTTGTGGCTGGCTCAGATTACGAGTCCAAGTTCTGATTCGTCCAAGGCACCATTTTAGAGCTACCTTAACCCACACTGATTGGTCCAGTTCAGCAGTTCAAAACTAGAATGAGGAACTAGGCAAACACAGTTCTGACTGCAAAAGAAAGCAGGTTAGACAAACTGTATATTCATTATTACTCTAAATGCTTTCTGGCAAGCAGTTACATCTTTCAGATAGGTTCCCTTTGCACTCCTAGTGACTGCAAAATGGAGTGAATTGGCAGCAGCTCAGTGGTACTCAAGCAGAGAAACACACAGTCCCCCATACAAACTAATTATGTCTGCAAGCAGACAGCTCTTAAAGAGACAGTACCAGAGGCTCTAAAAACACTCACAGATAAATGGCTTAAGCGCTAAACACCATTCAGGCTTGGAGCATTCAAGCAAGCTCCTGGAAGTCTTTTGGGAACCCCCATTTGCAGGGGTTACACCTTCCTAGCCTGGGAAAGCCTGACGTCGTGCACAAGCAAGTACCCCATAAGTTTCAACTGCAACCATATACTTTTGCATTAGGGCTCACACATGTAATCATCAGTCAATATATCATTTTACCAAGAACACATTTCTGAAACATTGCAGTACGTCACTCTTTACACAGTATTACACACACATTGTACCATAACTCAAGTTATTACCTCTTGTACATGAAACCTGAAGAGAGGGGCCCTTCCCTATCAGTTACCTTGGGGCTGGACGGGGCAAGGCACCATATTAGAGGGCAACACAAGTAACTTGGAGTTAGCACTGATGCTCAGTTTGGGCAATGAGCTTGGGGACACATACACTCCTTTATGGACAACATTGAGAGGCAAATACACAGGCCTCCCAAGGGAATCATAACTGAGGTGCACCACAGGCTTTACAGCTTGACCAGTCTTTCTAGGGGGAACTGTTACAGTCTCTGCACTCTGAGCCTCATTTTCAGCATTGTCCTCACATGTCAGGGGAGTCTCCATGGGGGTAGAGAGGCTAGAACTTGGGGCACTTTCAGCTCCAGGAGTTACAGTCTCTGAGTCCACATTTGGCTCACATGGAGAGCTTTCGGACACTGGCAGTGGACTGTCAGGGCACTCAAAATACTCTTCTTGTTCTGGTGTATCACCAGTCTGCCCCAGTCCATCATTTTCCTCCCCTGAAAGCTCAAACAGTTCAACCATGCACAATGATTCCATTTCATCTGATCTGATGCTTTGCACTTCACTTTCTGGGAGCACTGGCTCCAGGGACGAAGCTGGGGGCTTAGACAGTCCAGAAGGCCCAGCTTCGTCTCCAGTATTGACTAGGGGATTGCCCGAAACAATTGACTCAGTTCGTAAGAAGGATAGTATTCAAAGTCACTCTCACTTTCTTCTGATATGGACTGACAGTCATGTTCAACTGGGACTTGTGGAGGGGAACACTTTAACTCTGCTTCTGTAGGTGCAGACTTTCTAGATCTTTTCTTAGCAGCAGCTCTAGTCACTGGTCCAGAGGGGGAATCTTCTGGGGGCTCAGACTCAATCAAGATTTGTCCAATGGGCAGTAAATGATTTCTATGCATTGTTTTTACATCTTTTGAATTATTCTCAGGCCTTACTTTGTACACTGGCAGATCATCTAGTTTGCCCACTACAATGTGAGGGAGATGGTGCCATCTGTCAGCAATCTTGTGTTTGCCATGCAGTCCCAGATTTCTTAGCAATACCCGATCTCCTCCTGGAGTTCCTGTGCTTTCACCTTTTATCATACCTTTCTTTGTTGGCCAGATTTCTTTTGGCAGCCATGGTTTGAGCCAGTTGGTACGCATGAGTTAGCTGGGCCTTTAACTTTTGCACATACTGTAAATAGTTGTCAGCTTGAACCCCATCAGGAGAGACCCAAAACACACATCTACCGGTAGTCGAGCTTCTCTTCCAAACATCAGGCGGTAGGGGAGAACCCAGTGGCATCACTTTTGGTGCAGTTATAAGCATGTACTAGGGTGCTAATTTGTTGGCTCCATCTAGGCTTGTCCTTTGGGTGCAGGGTGCCTAGCATATCTAGCAGTGCGGTTGAAAGGTTCAGGCTGTGGGTCCCTGGGGGTGGTAAGAGTGGTTCTGGACTTTCGCATTCCCCCAGAGAAAGCATCTCTTGATCAGACGACTCAAAGTCTCTCCCTTGATCAGAATGGATTCTTTGTGGAGCCCCATAGTGAACAAAAAGTTTTCTACAAGTACTTTGGCCACAGTGGATGCTTTCTGGTCTTTGTGGAGAAAGCTTGGGCATATCTCGTGAAATGGTCAGTGACCACCAGCATTACTGATATTTCTTTGATCTGACTCCAAACTCAGAAAATCAATACAGACCAGCTCCATGGGTGCACTGGTGGTGATGTTAACAAGGGGCAGCCCTCTGGGGCAAAGCTTTCCTCTGTAAGCAGCGACTACAAGTTCAATGTGTTGCTCCACATCAGCCCCCATCTTAGACCAATAGAATCTGGATCTCACCAAGTCAAGTGTTCTGTCTATACCAAGGTGCCCCATGTGGTTGTGCAAGGACCTTATACTGAGTCTCGAAGGCAGTGGGCAGCACTAGTTGTTGTTTGTCTACTTGTCCCCTCTGTCTACTGTTTCTCTGTATAACAGTTTATTGATCAGTTTCAACTTAGGACCTTCTTTGTATAACAGTGTAGTTCTCAAATCAGTGGAGCATAATTTGGACACATCTTTTCCTGCACAGAGGGCTTCTAAAGCTGATTTGATCATGGGATCGCGGGACTGAGCCCGTCGAATACTGTCATTGTCCAGCTGAGGCAGTGCACCAATGTCTATTGCAGAAAAGTAGCAATAAGCTGCAGGTATGCAATTCTCAGAGGGTCCCAAGCAATCCACCATGCAGTCCACTGCGTCCGTGGACATTTGTTCCTCCCTGTCAAACTTCCGGCAGAGTGCCCGAATGTCAGGTTCTGCCAATCTGACCCAATCATTCTGGGGAACAGGCCTCCAGAGAGAGCATCAGCATCTATGTAGTTCAGACCTGCTCGGTATTCGAGAGCATAGTCGATGTAGATAATGCAGAAAGCCACCATGGCCAGTGGCATCCAACTTAGCTGAGGTCTGCACATAGGTCAAAGGATTATTGTTGTTTTACTAGTATTTTAGCCCCATACAAGTACTCATGGAATTGGTCAACAATAGCCCACTTCAAAGCTAGGAACTCTAACTTGTGTACAGGATAGTTCTTTTCGGATGGGGTCAGGCTTCACTGGCAAAGGCCACTGGTCTCAGGCCATTCTCGTGCTCTTGGTACAACACAGCCCCAACCCTTGCAAGCTAGCATCAGTGTGCAGGATGTAAGGTTTTCTTGGATGGCGCAAGCCAGCACTGGAGCATGGGTAAGTTGATATATGATCTCAAAAAAGCAGTCTCACAATCAGAGTCCAGCGGACCCCAAATACTTCACTGGATGAAAATACACTCTTTCAGTCTTGAGGGACGCTGACTTTTGTATTTTTGTGGGTTGGGGATACCCTTGAGTAAGGTTAAGAAAGGCGGATCACTCTTGAATAGTCCTTGATGAAACACCGATTAATAACCACAGAATCCAGGAATCTTTGCAGTTCTTTTTAGATTTTTGGGCTGTGGCCAGGTGGTCAAGGCCTCAACTTTACTTGGGTCGGTCTCTATTCCCTCGGTGGATACTATGTGTCCCTATATACTTTACTGATGTTTGAAAGAATTGACACTTATCAATGGACAGTTTAAGGCCAAAGTCCTCCAGTCAGTCCAATACCTTAAATAATCTGCTCTCATGTTCCTCCAGTGAGCTGCCAAACACAATAACATCATCTAGATATACCAGGCACTCTAGTAAGTTCATGTCCCCCCACTGCACGCTCCATCAATCGTTGAAAAGTGGCTGGGGCACCTGAAATCCCTTGAGCATCCTCATGAATTCATAGAAATAGCCGGACAGATAAGGCTGTCTTCTCATGGTCCTCTGGGCCGCCAGGGATCTGGTAGTACCCATCATGGAGATCCAACACAGAGAACCACTTGCTCCCGTTTAGGCAGTCCAAAGCATCCTGAATGCGGGGCATTGTGTACTGATCGAGGATAGTCCGCCGGTTTAAGGTGCGATTATCCACGCACATCCTTACTGTCCCATTCTTTTTCCTCACTACCACAATGGGGGAAGCATAAGGGCTTCTGGATTCTTGTATTACATCAGCAGCTAACATCTCTTGCAGATGCCGTCTCACATCATCTATGTCAGCAGGTGCCAGGCGTCGAGACCTCTCCCTGTAAGGTACACTGGGCATTTGGCGCCAGGATCAGAGACTCAGGATCCTTCTTCCATACAATTCCTGACTGGTTCCTCTGGTTCTATTTTTCAGCATCTCTCAGCCTCATAGGCCTTCTTAATTAAAAGCCGAACTCTTAAAGCTCTACTAGTCTTTGACCCTGTTTTCATAACACAACTGTGCTAGCCTTCCAACATATGAGCATTTGTTCCAATCAACAAAGGGACACTATCATACAGTCAGTGGGGGACACACTAAGGCTAGGGTCTCTACTTGTTTGGCCACTCCAGCCACGGAGGTGGGAAAGACAGCCAAATTCGGATATACCCGGAATAGGGTAGGCCTCTCACTTAACCCCATACATGCAGTCCTTCTAATGGTTGTAAGTGGCACGTCTGACAAATGCTTCTGATACCAACCTGGAACATAATTGTCACTTGGGGCCACTGTCTAATACAGCTCTTGTAGACACTCCATTCACCTTTACAGTGGTCTCCATGGAGGACCCACTATTCTGGACCAGTCTGAGAGAGAGGCGGTGAGTGGGGGCCTGGGCAACTGACCTTGCCACAAAGGCGTGAGTTAGCATTTTGGTGCCCTCACTGGGATCATTTTGTGCACCTCTTAACCACTGATTTGTTCTCCTCACGCTCTCCTTGTAACCTATATGCAACTTTGTCAGTGTCTTGGGGACCGGCATTCCCTTTCATGTGCCCATCCTTCCACAATTATAGCAAAACATACTTTCTGGAGTTTGAGCTGGCGAGGTGCCACACTGGGAGCCAGGGCGGGGGTATTACTAACTGGAAACCTTGGTGCCATCTCTGTCTGTGGCGTGATAAGCATTTGGAGACATCTGTCAGTTTCTCCACTTCCATGGTCAAGGAATCGAGTTTGGAGCCGTTATCAGCAGGAGATACATGGTGGGTACCCCCACCCTCATAACAGATGCAGTCGGATATAGGTCAGGAGCCCGTGCTTGCAGGCGTGTGTAGCTTCATAAAGGGACTGTTTTGAATTCCGGATCTCTCTCAACAGTTCGCCCCATTGTGGCATATCTTTTCCTTGTCAGAACACTCAT
The DNA here is from genome assembly GCA_016271365.2 of Neoceratodus forsteri. Lineage (NCBI taxonomy): Eukaryota > Metazoa > Chordata > Ceratodontiformes > Ceratodontidae > Neoceratodus > Neoceratodus forsteri. The sequence goes on from CM057452.1 coordinate 123,932,439, forward strand.
TGACTGCACAACCTCTGCCCCTGAACTTCACTTGATGGGTCACCCTCAGTCACTCGGGTCGTAGCCGCAGCTATTAGTGCAGGTCCCTCCCGGTCGCCTTTCTCAACTCCTCGAATTTCTCTCATTAACTTTCATCATGGGAGGGTGGGGTTCAGTCGATTTGCCAGGCGTAACTGAAGCAACAGCAGTTCTGAGAAGGGGCAGACTTAAGGATCCTGTCCAGCCTGGTTCGGTCCAGTTCAATCGCTGGCAAACTACCCTTTCTGAGGCATTCTTGCAACAATTTTTCCAGCCGAGATACATACACAGACAACAACCCCTTGGTACTGTTGTGCATTTCTTACTCTCCACCATAGGTCCTCATCAGAATCTGGGCTCCTATATACATTCTCCAAGGCCTCAAGATAGGCCTGTGCAGTCGCCTCAGGGTTACTGGCCCATTTACACGGATGGTAGCCAGGGCAGGACCTCGGGCTCTCATTAACCCTCTTTCACTTTTCGGCTTCCGAGCATTGCCATTCTAGCACTTGGGGGCAACATAGTCTATCCAGGTCTCCCAGTCATCCTCCCTTGGGGGTGGGAGGTGCCAGAGAAGATCCCTCAACCTTCGTAAGAGTCGTGACTAATGGCAGGTGCAGAAATAGAGTCTGCATTGGTTCAGCCACCATTACGGGTACTGGAGTGGGAGAGGGTGTTGGGGGAGGAACACCCCCAGGTGGCAAGAATAGTTTCTTCAAGTCCTCCACAGTTTTCCCTTCCCCAGCAACCATTTAGCAAATTTCTCCTCAAAAGTTTCAGATAGTGGTGGGGGCTCATTCCCCCCCGGGTCTTTACTGTCCTTAGTTATCACTCTCCAGGCAGTGAGGGCTCCCTCTGGGTTAATGGTCTGTGGCACTTTGGAGCTATCTATGGGATCCTTAAACTCTACTAGGGCCAGGAAAGTGTGGGTGAGCAGATTAGCATGCCGACCCACCACCACAGGGTTTTGTAAACCTTCCACCTTGGAAAGTACTCCTGTACAGTGTCCGTATTGATACCCAGGGGATGTCCAGGATAAGCATAGCATTTTGGGGTCGATCTCTCCCAGTACACCACCCACCAGCCGTGCACAGCCACTTCTGTCGGGGTACCCATTTATTTTTTTTTTTTCTTAACAGTGGTTTGTAAATATGGCCACTAGAGGACACACAATCCCAGCGGTGAGCCTCCAAGATGTAACCCCTAGATGGCGCTATCCCAGGGGCTACTACCCCTGCCTGATTTGCCACTAACAGGTTGAGGGGCCTGGATCCGATGGCGGGTGCCTCCACCCAGAGGTCAGGGTTTGCAATAGTTAAACTAACTTGGTCACAGCCCTCTGGGACACTGCAACCCCCCTTTCTTCCCACTAGTGGCCCACACAGTATACCAGAATTACCTTCACAGTATACACTTACCCCCAGGACTGGTTCAGGCACTGGGACCCCCTGTAAAATAAGAAGATACAGTGCAACAATCACAGTACAATACTTTGACATAGACAAACACCTCAGGCAGTATAACTTTGCTGGAACAAGCAGCTCTGATTTATTTAGGGGGAAATTACAAGGACAGGGGGAAATCAGGTTAATTAGCTTATCACTTTACTCATCTACCTATGGCTCTGTGCACAGGCCTATCCCTACCAGTTACTGTCCCTGGGTACCCAAGCCCTAGTGGCTAGTCCAAACCGTGGCAGCTGGTAGGGGCCCTTTCACACAGAGAAAAGAAAAATTAGTTAAACAGTCAGCAGTACAGTAATTCCATTTGGATTCAATGTGGCAATTCAACAGGGAGCGACCCTGAATTAGTACTCACGACCTCCAAACAAGATAGGGTCCTTCAACGTCAGCAGGGCTACTCTTGAGCTCCACGAGACTCCTCATACATTTATATGACAAACTGCAACAGGCAAAAGTCCTTTAATGGCAGCAGGATTCACTTGAGCTACACAAGCCTCCTCACACATTTATATGGTAAACAGTAACAAGCAAAAGTCCTTTAATGGCAGCAGGATTCACTTGAGCTACACAAGCCTCCTCACACATTTATATGGTAAACAGTAACAGGCAAAAGTCCTTTAATGGCAGCAGGATTCACTCGAGCTACACAAGCCTCCTCATACATTTATATGGTAAACAGTAACAGGCAAAAGTCCTTTAATGGCAGCAGGATTCACTTGAGCTATACAAGCCTCCTCACACATTTATATGGTAAACAGTAACAGGCAAAAGTCCTTTAATGGCAGCGGGATTCACTTGAGCTACACAAGCCTCCTCACACATTTATATGGTAAAAAGAAAGTACTATACCAGGCAGGCTGCTTCTCTATCCCGATCGCAATTACTGCACAATACCTGGGAGAACACACAGCAGATTCAGTTCCTGACAGACTGAGCGCAATTCAGCAATTTCTCCAGTCTTCTACAGGGTGAGCCTGGTTTCTACTCTTCAGATATCCTTTGATTCTCTTCACAGGATGGATTCAGTCCTAACAAGCAGTTACACAAGCTGCAGACCAGAACTCGGGGCCTTACACACGTTTCCCGACTAAAACTGCACACTGAAAAAGCACAGGGCTCCTTCTCTCTTCACTGCCAGAGCTCAACTGAAACTCCAGTAGACAAAACCGGGCACTTCCTTTGAGTTCCTCCCAGTTCTTGGCTGGATTGGCTGTCACCACAATAGACTGCCCCTGTTGGTCCAAAAGGCTCAAGTCCAAACTACATCTCCCAGAGTCACTGCCCATACAATCCTCTTGTGGCTGGCTCAGATTACGAGTCCAAGTTCTGATTCATCCAAGGCACCATTTTAGAGCTACCTTAACCCACACTGATTGGTCCAGTTCAGCAGTTCAAAACTAGAATGAGGAACTAGGCAATACAGTTCTGACTGCAAAGAAAGCAGGTTAGACAAACTGTATTTTCATTATTACTCTAAATGATTTCTGGCAAACAGTTACATCTTTCAGATAGGTTCCCTTTGCACTCCTAGTGACTGCAAAATGGAGTGAATTGGCAGCAGCTCGAGTGGTACTCAAGCAGAGAAACACACAGTCCCCCATACAAACTAATTATGTCTGCAAGCAGACAGCTCTTAAAGAGACAGTACCAGAGGCTCTAAAAACACTCACAGATAAATGGCTTAAACGCCAAACACCATTCAGGTTTGGAGCATTCAAGCAAGCTCCTGGAAGTCTTTTGGGAACCCCCATTTGCAGGGGGGTTACATTTAGATTTGCCCACTGTTCCTCCTGTCCCACCAACCCCCCCACCCCGCCAGGGCATCCCTGAGGCATTCCCCTATCTTTTTAAAATCGGCTCTCCTGAAGTCCAGGACCTTCACCTTTATGTGGTTCGATCCTGCTACAGTACTTACACTGAACTGCACTGTACGGTGATCACTGGTCCCGAGGTTGCCACCCACTGTGACATCCGCAACACCATCCCTGTTAGTGAGTACAAGGTCCAGTACTGCCTCTGACAAGTGGGCTCTTTTACTAGCTGCCTGAGGGATGCCCCCTGCAGGGAGTCCAGGAGGCAATATGGGAGAAAAAAAAGTGCTTTTAGGAAGTACAAGGAGACCCAAATGAAGGAGGACAGGACGGTGTATCTGAATAAACAAGGGAAGAGGAGGAGGAGGAGGAGGAGGACAGCAAGGGCTCAAACAAAAAAGAGGATCACCCAAGAGGTCAAAAGGGGGATTAGACTTTCTTCAGGTACGTGAGAGAAAACAGAAAGGCAAGGTTGGGGATAGTGGGGATCAAGAGAGTAGGGGAGGGGACTGTGCAGAAGAAAAAGCAAAAATGTTAAATAAGTACTGTTTCAAGATGTCTGCTGAGTACTGTACTTCTGCTCAGTCTTCACAGTGGAGGGGGGAGGGAACGGGCCAAAATGCATCAGCAGGCACCGGGGGAGGGGGGGAAGTAGTGGACACAAGTAAATTTTCAGAAAAAAGTGTCTGCCGGGGATTAGAAGCCCTAAAGGAGAACAAGGCAGTGGGTCCAGACAGAATCCACTCAAGGGTACCAAAAGAACTGAGCACAGTGCTAGCCACCCCATGGCAACACTATTTAGCACCTCATTATGGAGGGCGGGTGTTCCAGAAGACTGGAGGAGGGCCGATGTGATCCTTCTGCACAAGAGTGGCAGCAGAGAGGAGGCTAGCAATTACAGACCAGTCAGCCTCACGTCAGTGGTGGGAAAATTAATGGAAACACTGCTCAAGGAAAGACTAATGGAGTACCTGGAAGCAAATGGGCTGCAGGACCACTGGCAGCATGGCTTCAGGGGGAGGTCGAGTCAAACAAATCACAGATTTCTTTGACTGTGTTAACGAGGGAGGTGGATCAGGAATGGGCAGTGGATGTGGACTATCTGGACTTCCATAAGGTCTCTGATACTGTGCCACACAGAAACTGATAAACTGAGCAACCTGAGGGTTGGGGAGAAAGCAGTAAGCTGAGTATCAAACTGTTTGAAAGACAGGAAGCAGAGGGTCATGGTAAATGACAGTCACTTGGGGGATAGGAGGGTGACCAGTAGAGTACTACGGGATTAGTGCTGGGTCCTGTCCTCTCCAATGTCTTCATAAGTGACACTGCTGAGGAACTGTAGGGAAGGGTGTGTCTCTTTGTTGAGGACACAAAAATCTGCAACACCCAGGTGGAGAGAACATAGAGGTACCTAGGGAGTTTAGAGGAGTGGTCTAGGTCAGGGGTTCTCAAATGGTGAGGCCAGCCTCCCTTGGGAGGCCCCAACCAGTTCCAGGGGAGGCTCAAGCAAGTCTGAAAAGTACTGTATTTAAATGTTGGGTTTTATACATTTTGTGTGAAGAGATGAAGCAAACTGAAAGAGAATAATAGTAGGTGAATGTTATGTATTTATTACTAATAGGTGACAAGGGAAGGTGAATGAGCCAAGGCTCATTTCAGGTGTACCCGGGGAAGGGTTGGGAGTGAATACATTTCAAAAGATAACTGCAAAACAATTAAGAAATACACAGTGAACTATAGTGCAAACAAATATGAACAATAAACTAATAATGAGTGGTAGTAATTGATCAATTTGTAGACTGATGGTAGAACAGTGCAAATACAGGGGTTGAGCATAGAAGTACTAAGAGCAATAGCAGGAAGGAGCAAAGTAATCCCAGAGAAGTTGCTTAGGAGCAGGGAAGGAGGTGGAGTGGCAAATTATATAGGAAGGTTATTTCATATAGAGAGGAAACTGAGAAAGTAGTCTGACCCATGGAGGTACAGTAACAAAAGGTAACAATGGTTCACGAATGAAAATAGTGGAGCAAGTAGGCTCACCTGTGGGGGGGGGTTATTTATTTGTTATTCAGTTTACACCTTTGAGCAAGGAGCTCATTTTCAAAGGTTCCACGTTGGTATAAGACAAAGAACTGAATGTGATCCAAGTACTCAAAGGGGTTTCAATTTATTCATGGTGTACTGCGTAAAGTACAGTATGTTATTTTTCTTTGGGGGAGGCCCATGATTATTTCAGTTTTTGGGGAGGCTCAAAATATTTTCCATGGATTTGGGGAGGCTCACTGTGACAAAGTCTAAGAACTATTGGTCTAGGTTGTAGCAGCTGAGTTTCAATGTCAAAAAGTGCAAAATCATGCACCTGGGGCGCAGAAACCCAGGGGCTATGTATAAGAATAGAGGCATACTTACTGTCACCAAACCAGAGAGAGACCCTGGGGCAGGGCCCCTACTTTTCTGCGGCACAGTGGGACCAAGTTCTGCAGCAGGACTACCATTTGCCACAGAACTTCTGCCGCAGTGGTTTGTAATTTCTGAGGAAGTTCTGCGGCACTAACAAACTACCACATCACAGTGTCAGCTTGTCATCCTGACTTCACTTTCATGGCAGTGGTTATAGCAACCAGGATGGTGGAAAGCACAGTAACACTAGTTCAAAAAAATAACAGACATAAAAATAATGTTATGCCTAAAAAGGCAAAACAAATGTCTTTCCCTTAAGGTCCTAGCCTGTTGCATAAATGACATATGCAGAGGGGATCTTATTTGATAAATAAGGTATTTCTATATGCATGCTATCTATCTCACTGATGAGGTTTCCACTGTCTATCACTTATGTATTTGTATGTGCTTTCTACACACCACTCATAAGGTTCCCACTGTGTATCACTTGTATATTTATATGCAATCTGTAACATACATACAAATATGCATATGTGTGTGTGTGTGTGTGTGTGGTGAGAGAGACAGAGATACTGTATGTGTATGTGTGTGTGTATATATATATATATATATATTTTTTTTTTAATTTCCATGAACTTGCATCCTTATTCATACAGGTCCCATTGGAAATGGAATAGAGGAGTTATTGCAAAACTCATTTTTCATGTCAGCCTGCTTTCCCTGACACACTGCGTAGCACCATCAGGCCATGACATGCATGTGAACCAATTGTGAGATACAGCTCTCCGGCCCATCACAATGTGTCCACCATGTGACAGAACACTGCACCATATGTTCCCAGGCTCTGAGCAGTGATGTGTTCCACCAGTCCTTGTGCTTCCCAGCCGTGCCCAGAGCTAATCTCTGAACCTGAGTTGCCAGCACGGAAACACAGCATGCTACCCTCTGGCCCAACAGCTGTCCCTGCATACAACATTTCTCAATAACTTTTAGGCGATTCTATCAACCAATGACAATATGTAATCAATAACCCTGGCAAAAATACGTACAGTGCAATTATTTATTTAACAGGTCGATTCTTTCAACAGGTCTAGACATTATTGTATTTCACTTTTCTGGGCATAATTACTTTATTTTTCTTAAAAATTTAGACAGTTAAATTCATTTTACCAGTTATTCATTTCAGATAGCGTCTCTATACCTTAAAGGCACAAATAGGTTTGTACAAAGTGAGGTATGGATTTAACAGGTCTGTGCTATTGACAAGATTTTGCTTAAGTTGGCCATAGTGCAACAATGTAAGACTGAAAATTATATTAGGCTGTAGTGCAGGTTGAACAAATATCACCATGCATGATGTGCTGTGCCACAGTCTCTGGCAGTGGGAGCTGTGGTAGATAAGTGATTGTTCATTTCTGTTGCAGAATGCAGCCATTTCATTAGCTAACGTATGATGTTATAGCAATGATAACATCACATTCTGAACATATAGGAGGGGGTCTGGACATAAAAAGAGGGGAAGGGAACCAGATTCTATGTATAAACAGAAATATTAATAAAAAATCACCAAGAAGAGTGAATTCTGCAGCACCGCAGAAGTTCTGCGGTAGATTGCAAGTTCTGCGCAAAATTCTGCGGCCGCAGATTTCTAGGGGCCTTGCCCTGGGGTAATCATATCTGATGATCTCAAGGTGGCAGGGCAGTGTGCGACAAGGCAGCAGACAAGGCTAGCCGGATGCTGTGTTGCAAAGGGAGGAGGATTTCTGCCAGGAGAAGGGAGGTGGTGCTGTCACTGTGTTGCTCACTAGTGAGAACCCACCTTAGTACTGCGTCCAGTTCTGGAGGCCCCACCACCACTACAAGGCCATTGACAGGGTGGAAGCATTCCAGAGCAGGGCTACCAAAATGGTGCAAGTGTTGCACGAGAAATCATATAAAGAGAGGTCGCAGGTGCTACTCGTGTACACCCTAGGAGACAGGAGAGAGAGAGAGAGAGAGAGAGAGAGGGGATGTGATTGAGATATATAAAGTACCTCAAGAGGGGGGAACAAAGTGCAAGAGGAGAGACTCTTTCAGAAGAGGGGCACCAGAACATGGAGGCAGGGTTGAACCAGAATCTAAGGATTGACGGAGGACATGAGGAGAAGGAAACTTTGTGGCACAGGTGGAGTCTGATTGTCAGAATGGGTACACTATGGTAGAGCTTAATCACATAGGGTGTTGTGGGCAGTAGAAGCCAAATAAATAGGTTATGCTAAAAATAAAACAAACAAAAAGCAGGACAGTTTAAGGCCAGCTTGTCAATACAGTAACAATGCTACCACGTGTGAAAGCAGCAATATAGGTTCAGAGCAGTGGCGGAGCTAGAGGGGGGGCAGCCGCCCCTCCTGGCTGCCCCAGTGTGAGTAGCGGTGCCCCACCACCATCTTTATTCACTGTGCAGTGCCCACTGTGGAGCCCATGACTGACTGAATGGCCCCCCCCAATGGCTCCCAAATGCTCCCAAACCTTGCTCCACCACTGGTTCAGAGACACGGCCAGGCTGGCTGGCCAATTGAGAAGGAGAAACTGTTTACTGCAGAGGATGCTTTCCTCTGGCATGTGTGTTGCCAGTGCTGCTGTTCTACTGACACCTGGGTCACCAGGGGTGGAAGTGAAGGAGCCGATAGTGACAGGAAGGGAGAATGCTGAAGGGTCCCAAAGCATCACATCTTGCTTGCTCATGGCTGTACCCTGAACATCAGTGTTCTGGGGGGAAGGGCAACAAAACAGGGGAAAAAACAGAAGTGTGCAGGATTATTCCAGGACACTCATAGGCCATGAGGTACTGATTGGCCACCCCTACCAACAGGTTTCCCAAGGGAGGGGCACTGGCCAACGTTCCCCCCCCACATACACACTTTGGCAAATCATGAGGATGTAGAGCAGGACACAGATGGTGGTGGTGGAGTTCAAATGTCATCCTGCAGGCTCGGGGGCAACCCGAGGGTTGAGAAATAATAAAACAAAACGTCATTTGTTCACATCGCTTACACCTGCCTCGAAGCCCTAATCCTCTGCTTATGACATCACAGGATGTTGCAATGATAACGTCTCTGATGTTAAAAGAAGAGAATTCAAACTGCAGGGTAGAAAAAAACAGCAGGAACAGATGAAAAAGAGCCTGTGTTCATGCATACATGGAAACACAGAAACATAGAATTTGATGGCAAATAAGAACCGCTTGGCCCACCCAGTCTGCCCATTGCCCTACCTTATGGATCAGCTGCAGATCCTAGTTAACCAGCAGTCTACTTCTTTCTACCCCCACCCCCTAGAATTGCCTTATGACTGTTCCACGCATGCTTGAATTCAACCACTGTTTTTGACTCCACAACCTCCTCCGGAAGGCCGTTCCATGCATCCACAACCCTCTCTGTGAAAAATACTTCCTTACATTACCTCTGAGCCGCCCCCCCCATCTTCAAATTGTGCCTCTTGTTCTTGCACACCCTTTTTTTGAAAGATGCTACCCTCTTGGACTTTGTTGATTCCCTCGTGGTACTTGAAAGTTTCTATCATGTCCCCTCTCCCTCCTTTCCTTGAGGCTATACATTAAGCTCCTTTAGTCTCTCTTCATATGTCTTTTGGTGCAGACCCTGCACCATTTTAGTTGCCTTCCTCTGGACAGCTTCCATCTTGTCTATGTCCTTGCAGAGATTGGGTCTCAGAACTGCAGCAGTACTCCAGATGGGGTCTCACCAGCTGTCTGTAAAGAGGAAAACAACTTCCTGTTTTCTACTGGTGATGCCTCTCCCTATGCATCCCAGTATCCCCCCAGCCCTCCTTACTGCCCTCTCACATTTCTTGCCCACCTTTAAGTCATCTGATATGACTACCCCCAGGTCCCTTTCCATTTTTGTTGTTGTTAGTATCTCACCCCCCATTGTGTACTGTTCCCCTGGGGTTTTGTTTCCCAGGTACATTACCTTGCACTTCTTAGCATTAAATCTAAGCTGCCATACATTTGACCATTTCTCTAACCTTGCCAAGTCCCTTCTCATCCTTTCCACCCCACCTTGTGCATCAGCTCTGTTGCAGATCTTTGTGTCATCTGCAAAGAGACATACTTTTCCTTCCAGTCCCTCTGCAATGTCACTTATAAAGACATTGAAGAGAATCGGTCCTAATACTGTACCCTGCGGTACCCCACTAGTAACCCCCTTTCTTCAGAGTGGACTCCATTTACTATTACCCTCTGTGTCCTATTCTCCTGAAATTCCCATTTTGTTTTTCTTGTGGAATGTTATTCTTTACTAGCTTACCTTCCATAAGCATCGAGTGTGGATGCTATCTAAATTATCTTTCTTTTTGACCTGTCAAATTCAGCTCCGTGGAGAGGGACAAACAGCACTGAACTCCTACAAATCTAGATCTTTGTGCTAGGGCTAATCTGTCCCGACATGCAGATGCTCACAGCACTGCCAAGAAGCTGCACAGACCTTGCCAATTCGTGTATTAACTACACTTCTGAGCTTCCTATCACTGAAGGAGCTCAGTAAGCATCAACCTATCAATCAGCTCCTGTCCATCAAAGCATGTTGTGTCTGCACCTCCAGGCTACTGTAGAATGTATTTGTCAATTTTGGCTTTAAACTCCTAGTTAGTTTTACTTGGTATGATTTTCTCTAGAAATTTTATTTATTTATTTATTTAAAAGTTGATAACTGGGAAAGGCACACTGAGCCGAAGCTCATTTCCAGGTGTGACCCGGGGGTTTAATACACATACATTGGTGAACACAAAAGGCAAATTTCAAAATGAATACACAGTTAATTACAAGTGAACAGACTGGTAATGTAAAAAGTACCAAGTATACACAGACGCATCAAACATGTACAAAGTAAGGCAAATAGTTACATTGTCAAATACAATAGTTACAAAGAATTGAATACACATATTATATGTGCATAACAATAACAGTAAGGAATTGTGACTCAAACCTCAACAGTGATAGAGGAGGCACAGATGTATATAGCAAAAATCAAACAAAAGAAAGGATGCCAGAACAAAGGAAATATAGGTAGATAAGGATGCTGAGCCTTTGGGTGGTGAGGGAGAAGGGAGAAATGAGAGGAGGGACAAGTACATGGAGCTCTGGGGGTGGAACGGAGCAGGGATTTGAGGGCAGAGAAGGTAGAGGCATGGCGGGTGACCCATGGGAATTGATTCCAGAGGTGAGGAAGATGGTAGGAGAATGCTGCCTGGCCTGAGCATGAGCGAGGGAGAAGGAGAGAGAGTGTTCGACCATCTCTAGAACGAAGTGAGTACTCGGAAGGGCTAACTGGAGAAAGATAAGAGCCGAGGTAGGAGGGGAAGAGTACCGAACCAGAATTTGCAGATGAAGGAGAGTCTATGCAACTGGCGCCTTGGGGGTAGAGGCATATGGGAGAGAGAGAGAGGAGTAGAAGGTATAATGGTTTGTGGGGGGGGGGGGGCCGAGGTGGTGAAATGGCAAAACTCTATGCGGGTTGAGAAGTCAAGACTGCACTCTATCCATATTCCAAGGTATTTGAATGAACTGACTGACTGGAGGGGTACGCCATTGATGAGGTGGTAGGGGCTAAAATGGTCACAGTGTTCAAGGAGTGGGACAGACACAAGGGTATCCTGGAGGTGGGGGGGTGCTCTGGAGTTCAGTTTGTACATCAGATCTCATACTAGATGAGGATAAATATTTATCCCTACTTAGTATAAAAATCTGATGTACAAACTGAACTCCAGAGCACCCCACCACCTCATCTGGTAGGCCATTCCAAGTGTTCACCTCCCTCTCCATGAAGAAATATTTTCTAATGTTACCCCTAAGCCGTCCCCCCTCCAGGTTTATACTGTGCCCCCTTATACTGGAACATCTCTTATTTTGGAAGATGCTCCCTTGCTGTACTCTGTTTATACCAGTGAGGTATTTGTATGTCTCTATCATGTCCCCCCCCTCTCCCTACTTGCCTCCAGGGAATACATATTTAACTCTTTTAGTCTTTCCTCATAGGTCTTCTCCTGCAAGCCCTGCACCATTTTAGCTGCCCTTCTCTGCACTGCCTCCACCCTGTATGTCCTTTAACATAACTCACGTCAAGCATCAAATACAGGAGACATTCAATGGATGATAGCATGTAGTAGCCTAAACAATCTGATTTGCGGATCAGGCAGTAATACTCCATGTATATATGACAGTAATTTGAAAACTTAATAGCTGCGTCCTGCCAGAGTGAGAGAATGACCAATGTATGACTTTAAATCCAACATATCTTAGATTCCCATATATAATGGGATAAGCTCTCAATCCCATCCTAACGTTAACTCCTAACATGTGAAGCATCCCCCTCACGCCCCCGTCCTCCCAATGTTCAAACCACACAAACTGCACATTTCTTAATGGTATCGAAATTACAGCATTACAAGTAGTCTCATGATACAAAGTCATGCCAATATAAAAGCGTACATTAACTGTAACCAGAAGCTAGCCAGTAAACAGGATAGCGCACATAACAATAGAAATAGTAAGAACCCCCCCCAAAACATACAACTCAGGGACAAAGGAAGTAGTTAATTGCTTCCACCTACATTGTATTTTTTTCAGTTTATTGATGTTATTAAGCTTATGCGGGCACCATACCTGATTGGCGTAATCCATATGCGGTCTAACATATGCTCTGTATAATGGGAGGATGACATCTGCTTGGCATCTTCTGATAGTTTTCTTTATTGACCATAAAAGTCTATTTTCTCTTGATAGTACAATACAGCAGAGTTTATCATATTTGAGTGTTTGAAATGGTAATTCCTAGGTCTCTCTCATCAGTGACTGTTTTCAGTGTTGTGTCACATAAGGTCTATTTGGTGTGAATCTTGTAGTTCCCAAGATGTATGACACTACATTTAAATCTCACCATACTCCATCTACATGCCCAGTGTGTTATATGGTTTAAATCTGTTTTTATTAGCCAGCCCAGTGGCGCTGAGGGTTGAGGCACTGAACGCCACACCTCGCACCAGGAGTTGGCAGGGGAAGGAGAGGATTGAGCATCTGGAGGACTGCTCTCCTCTCCTGGGGTGGGCTCCTAGAGAGCATCACTCTGTAGCGGCATCCGGTGGAGACTGTCGACTACTCAGGAGCAATGCCACAGATAAAGAGGGACGCAGCAGACATCAGCACTGACGTCACTGCACACCTGCATCTCAAGGAAGGGACACCACTCACTTTACAATGTTAAAATACCCGCTCATGACAGAATGATGCCTCCGATGGGGTCCTCCCCACCACCGCCACACAAAGCCTATCTCCAGGGCAGGGCTTAAGGGTGATGCATTCTCCCTTCCCCCATTCCCCCCACGTGGGGAGGGGCAAGCCACGGTCTTCCCTGCTCTCCGGGATAGCAGCAGAGACTGGCAGATGGTTGGGTATGAGACCCTGTGCATCAGGGCTGACCAGGGAATGACAACTCTTCAGTCGTGATATGGGAGAAGAAAAAAGAATTGGAAAAAAATAAAATATTGTCTGTTTGTATTGCTAGGATCTGGTCTGCAGTGCCACAAGAGCCACCAATTTTAGTATCATCAGCATATTTTGTGTTCCAGTTTTGTACTGATTTGTTCGTATCTGAAATAAATATCTGAAATATGACAGGTCCCAATACGGATCCTTGGGGGAACACCACTGGGGACTGCACTACATGTGGAGTGATGACAGTTAATAACCACCTTCTGTGACCTATCGAACAATCAATATTTAACCCAATTGATGATAAACGGATTTATGTCCAGACTGTTCCTTTTGTCAATGATGGCCCAGTGTTGAACCACATCAAAGGCTTTACAGAACTCTAGATACACAATATCAACAGAGCTTTGATTATTCAGTGATGCACTGACTTTTTCAGAAAAGCGCAGGAGGTTAGTTACAACTGAACATCCAGGGGTAAAGCCATGTTGTTCCCAGTCAGTGTTCTCTGTTAAAGCAGCAGTACTACGAAAAAAAAATGTGCGCTTTTTTGACAGTTTATTCCCTGTGCTCTGCTGATCATACCTGGTACTCTTTCCTGCCGGCATTGTACTATCATCGAGTAATTTGCTCAGTTATCCTCTGCTTTTTTTTACATTTCTGCCACCAAGCATGCTGCACTGGAACCCCCTCTTCTGCTAACTGCAAATCTGTATGACTTGCAGGGACATCGGGAATGGTCAGCAGAGGGTCCCACTGCTGTAGTCAAAAGACATGATGTGACCTGAAGGAAAAGCGCCGCTAAAAATTAGTCAGCCGCCATATTTATTGTAGCGCCACAACGATTCAAATAAATTGCAAATATCTGAAAAACTAAAGATGACTGAAAAAAATGTTTACAGGTATGGAAACTGGAACTTTGGCTGCATGCTTACATAGAAACATAGACTTTGACGGCAGATAAGGACCGCTAGGCCCATCTAGTCTGCCCATTTCCCTACCTACAGGATAGGCCGCAGATCCTAGTTAACCAACAGCCTATTTCTTCCTACCCCCCACAAGAATTGCCTTATGTGTGTCCCATGCATTCTTGAATTCTCCCACAGTTTTAGACCCCACAACCTCCTCAGGAAGGCTGTTCCATGCATCCACTACCCTCTCTAATAATACTTCCTCACATTGCCCCTGAACCGCCCTCCTATCTTTAAATTGTGTCCCCTTGTTCTTGCAAGTCTCTTTTTCTGAAAAATGCTACCCTCTTGGACTTTGTTGATTCCACTGAGGTACTTAAAAGTTTCTATCATGTCCCCCCTCTCCCTTCTTTCCTCAAGGGTATACATATTAAGCTCCTTTAGTCTCTCCTCATACGGCTTCTCTTGCAGACCCTGCACCATTTTAGTTGCCCTCCTCTGGACTGCCTCTATCCTGTCTATGTCCTTGTGGAGATGGGGTCTCCAGAACTGGACACAGTACTCCAGATGGGGTCTCACCAACTGTCTGTACAGAGGGATAACAACTTCCTGTTTTCTGCTGCTGATGCCTCTCCCTATACATCCCAGTATACCCCAGCCCTCCCTACTGCCTTCTCACATTGTTTGCTAACCTTAAGGTCATCTGATATGATTACCCCCAGGTCCCTTTCCTTTTTTGTTGTTGTTACTGCCTCCCACCCATTGTGTATTCTTCCCTGGTTCTTGTTTCCCAGGTGCATTATTTTGCACTTTGCATTGAATCCTAGCTGCCATACTTCTGACCATTCCTCCAACCTTGCCAAGTCCCTTCTCATCCTTTCCACGCCTCCTTGTGTATCAAACCTGTTGCAGATTTTGTGTCATCTGCAAAAGGCATACTTTTCCTTCCAGTCCCTCTGCAATGTCACTGATGAAGACATTAAAAGGACTGGACCCAATACTGAACCCCTGCGGTACCCACTAGTAACCCCCTTTCTTCAGAATGGACTCCATTTACAATTACCTTCTGAGTCCTGTTGTCCAGCCAATGTTTTACCAGGCTACCACCCTGGGTCCTACTCCCAGGCTGGTTAATTTGACTATTAATCTTTTGTGTGGGACTGTGTCAAATGCCTTGCTGAAGTCTAGGTAGGCCATGTCCACAGCCCTCCTGGTCTACTACTTTGGTCACCCAGTCAAAGAAATCTATTAGATTCATCTGACATGACCTTCCCGCTGTGAACCCATGCTGCCTTGGGTCCTGTGCTCCACTGGCCTCTAGGTACTGACTATTCTTTCCTTCAGAAGTGACTCCATCACTTTCCCTACCACAGAGGTCAGACTGACAGGTCTGTAGTTTCCTACCTCTGTCTTGGACCCACTTTTGTGAAGGGAATCACATCCGCCTTCCTCCAGTCCTCGGGTACCACCCATCCTCCCAGGATTTATTAAAAGAGTAGCCAGTAGTTTCACTAGTTCCTCCTTTAATTCTTTTAGAATTCTGGGGTGAATTCCATCAGGGCCCATTGCTTTGTCCACCTTCAGTTTTAGGAGTTCTTGCAGAACCCTTTCTTCTGTGAAAGGACTGGGATCGACCCCCCTATCAAGAGTGCTTCTGTTAATTGGATTAGGCACTTCCCCCTCCTCTTTTGTGAATACTGAGCAGAAAAATTCGTTCAGTATTCCTGCTTTTTCACTATCCCCCTCTGCCCACCCACTGTTCATTCTATTCAGCCTCACTATCCCTCCCTTTGTCTTTCTACGCTCGCTGATGTACCTATAAAAGGTTTTATCGCCCTTCTTAACTGAGTTGGTTATCTTTTCCTCAGTTTGGGCCTTTGCTATTCTGACTTCCCTCCTGCTTCCTTCTGCTTTAACGGTACAGCTCTCTGTCCTGCTCCTTCTGTGTTTCCTTATACTTCGGAATGCCATCTTTTCTTCCTGACTTTCACAGCCACCTCTTTTGAGAACCATAGTGGCTTTTTCTTTCGTTTTGATTTGTTCATTTGCTTCACACAAAGGCTTGTTGCCTCTGTGATGGCAGTTTTGATAATTCCCCATTGTTGCTCCACACCTCCTTCTAGCCTGTTTGCTAGTGCTTTTCTGAGACACTCTCCCATCTTGCCAAAGTCAGCCCTCCTAAAGTCCAGTACCCTCACTTTTGTATGGCTTGACTCTGTAGCTGAGTTTAACGTGAATCACACTGTTTGATGGTCACTTGTCCCCAGATGGCAACCTACTTCTAGATCTGAGATCCTCTCACTGCCCCCGTTTGAGAGTACGAGGCCTAAGATTGCTCCCTCATGAGTGGGTTCAAACTAGCTGTCTAATGCCTGCCACCTGTAGGGCATCAAGAATGGCCCTGCTCTTGGATGTGGCTGCAGCAAATGTGCTCCAGTTAACATCTGGCATATTCAGGTCTCCCATCAACAGTAGCTCCTTTCTCTGCCATTCTAAGAATGCCTTCTATCATATCCTTGTCCATTCCTTCCCTGACATGGGGGTCTGTACACAACCCCTGTGCGGATTGTGGTGCCTTTCTAGTCTCCAGGTGACCCACAGTGCCTCCTCTCCTCCCTGTTTACTCTTTAGTTCAGTTGCTTTTATCCCTTCCTTTACATGAGAGCTACTCCTCCCCTCTTCTCCCTGCCTGTCTCTCCTGTGGGTTATGTACCCTGGTATGTTAACATCCCAGTCATGGTTCTCTGTGTACCATGTTTCTGTGACTGCTACGATATCCAGGCATCCCTCTTCCATTAAGGCCATCAGCTCAGGGAGCTTGTTGCCCAGACTACGGGCATTGGTACTCATTACCCTCCATTTCCTGATGGCCTTACTCCCTTTTGCCCCATCTCTGTCCTTCTTGCCTTTGTCACTTTCTTCATTTACCCCTGCCCTTCTCCCTATCGACACCTCTATGTTGGTGTTTGCCGCACTTACTACCGTGATTATTTGGGGGCTAGGATTTTCCTGCTCCTTTCCAGTGCCTCCCCCCTTGGCTAGTTTAAAAGCTTGCCAATGAAGCATTTAAACCTATCACCTAGGATCCTGGTTCCCCTCCCGGACAGATGCAGCCCATCATGCCAGTATAGGCTTGCATCACTCCAGGTGGACCCCCAGTCCGCAATGAAGCCAAGTCCCTGAGCTCCACACCAGTTTTTCAACCACTGATTGAATCCCATGGTGCGGAACACCCTAGCCTCTCCTATGCCATAGATGGGTAGCACCTCAGAAGGTTACCTGCAAGCTTGCCTACTAAGGCCCTCCCCAATTCCACAAACTCTTCCTGCACTTCTCTAATCCCTTTCTTAGCCAGGTCATTTGTCCCTAGGTGGACAATGACATCCAGCTCCCTCCCCTGTGCAGCTGCTCCGGCAATCCTGAGGATTCGCTTCCTGTCCCTGCAAGCCATGGCGCCAGGCAGGCACCTTACCTCCCTCAGTTCTACCTTCCTAACAATGGAGTCCCCCACCAGGAGTTGTTTCCTTCCCCTGCAGGGTCCCCTGCCACCCTCCTGTGGGTCTCCTTTGTGGAGGTTCCCAGCATCCTCCTTGGTCTCCACTGTGGGTGCCTCCATAGAGGAACCACACTTTGCCAGAATGGCATAGGAATTGTGAAGAGGTACAATGGGAGGGATGCGCCTCTGTTCCACTACCCTCACCCTCCCTGAGCCCACTGTGGTCCAACCGCTCCTCTTTCTTGGCAACCTCTGAGGCAATGGCAGTGGCACTGGTGGTCCCTGGATGGAAGAGGAGGTCCCACAAATCCTGGCCAACTCAGCCTGGAGATGAGCAACCTCCTCCCTCAGCCCAGAGAGGTGCCTGCAGATGGGACAACACCGCATCCTCCAGAACATCTCCCGGAAGACTGCTGCTCCACAGCCACTGCACTGCACCACTCCAATCATGTCTTATTTCTGGCCCCTTGACTGTTTGCAATCCTTATTCTTTCCTCCGTTTTTTTTTCTCTCTCTCCTTACTTTCTGCCTGTGTGCCCTTTAAGCTCCTGATTGTCCTGTTCTGAGACAAGAATATCCTATATTTCACAGTAGACCACTTACTTGCTCAGAGGCAGACCTCCAGCAGCTAGAGGGGGCCGGAGAGCTACTCTTGCCCTTCTAGGATGGTGGGTCCTTGGTGGTTCTGTGATCACTCACTTCCTGCCCCTAAACAGGAAGTTCCTGTTGTCAGTCAAATTCTGTGCCTATAAAAATAGAACTAGCTTTGGGGGGGAGGGAAGGAGGGCAATATAGTCCCAGCAGAGAAGTTCAGTCACACAGCAGTCCTTTCTCCTGGTGTCTTCTGCCAAGCTATTAGCAGAAACTTTCTAAGGCAGTCTTTAAATGTAGCTTCCTTCTAGCTAAGCCACTCCTCCTACTTACCAGATCTTTCTACAAATAATTTAAACCTCACAGCAGTTAAGTCCTTTCAGTCACCTGAGATTTACACCTAGATAACTCTTCAGATACCCATTCAGTTCAGTTAACCCAAACACACACTTTTTTTTGTATGTTAGTGTTTTTTACCCTAAATTAAAAGTCAAATACAAAAGTTCTTCTACTTTAGTCCCAGCAGAGAAGTTCAGTCACACAGCAGTCCTTTCTCCTGGTGTCTTCTGCCAAGCTGCTTACAGTCAAAAAGCCGAATTTTGATAGATCACTTCCTGATTTGGTAGTACTGCTGCTTTAACATAATATGTTGCATAATTCTATCTTTAATTAAAGGAATAATGCATGACAGGGTGTGTGTCTAGCTGGGATAGCCACACCTGGGGGTTGGGCACGAGGCGAGTAAGGTCTAATGCCCTAGGCGTGGCGTTATCCCAAACGACACACACCCTGGAGTGCATTTTTCCTATTATACAATGACTCGTTGTTATATATAGAATAAAAAAATAATTTTAAAGAATGTTTTTATTAGTGTGGAAAAATATTTTTGTTTCTTAAGAGGAGATGCAACAAAAAAAAGCTTTAGCTCCAAAAAATAATCTGCAGGTTCACAGTGCTGAGACTAGACCTGTGGCGTCGTGCTGGGATGACGCCATGAGTCCAGCCCCAAACTGACCAATCACAATCCAAGATTCTTTCTTGCCATTGTATAATGTTGATTCTAGGATCTTGCCTGGTACTAAGGGGGACTTATTGGTCTGTAATTTTGCACCTCGGTTTTAGAGCCTTTTTTTGTGCAAGTCTTCCAGTCAGATAATACTATGCCTGCGTCAATGACTTATCGTATAGTATCATTAAGCAAGCAATAACACACAACGAGGTGTGGGTTAACTTATCGCCTGATAGGAGCACACCCAGGAGTGCCTTATGCACCTGGGTGTGCTCTTATCAGGTGACAACCCACATCTCAGAGTGTTTTATTGTGCTTATAAAATGGGCCTCTGGTAAAGAAGTTAATCTGAAAAAAAAAAAACTGGAATAGAAATTTTCATAAAATAAGTAAAATTATTATATCTGTAGACAACAGAAAAAGTAGTCCCTCTGTTTAATTGAAAATCACTGTGTGTCTGTAGTAGACACCCAGTGATGTGTGCAGAAGCCACCCACAGAAACTGTAAAAAGTATGTTTTATTTTATTTTTAATATTTTTCTTTCTTTTGCAACAGTTTCAGTGTATATAATTGCACTTAGGGTGTAAAAGCTTATTGGATATATTATGTATGTTTCTGTACACTGTCAAAGATGTAGAGAGGATTTCTATATATGGTTTTATTTTATTTATTTTTTTTTTTAATGCCTTCCTTTTGTTTGATTTTAGTTCGGGATTTCTGAGAAATGGCTGCCTGAGCGGGAGCAAGTGTGTCCCTTGACGACTGTCGTACTGTGCGGGTTTTCGTTTCTGTTTTATAAAATGACCAGTATGGTGCCTTTACTAAAGTAGCATGGAGAACCGGGTCTGTTTATGTGGTTAAAGCTGAAAAGTACTGGTGGAGGACCGGGCTATTTTTTTTAAATAGTGAAAGCTGATGCATCTTTTGCAGGATCCGTAATGGAGGCGGATGTCAAGCAGGATTTTAAAGAGCCAGCTCACGCTTCACTTTCTTCAGTGCGGTGGGTTTTTAGTACACTACAGTTTGTTTTAAAAAGAAAAAAAGAAAGCTGGTGAGGCAGTGTAAGCAGATATTATACACTTTGGAAAGTTATATAGTGAGACTATAAAGTAAGATATCAGTTGTCACAGGAGTGTACTGTGTGACCCTGAGCAAGTAACTTAACCTCCTTGTGCTCCCAGGTCACTCCTGTAAAAAAGCTTTCAGCTTAGTGTGCTATACCCGGTTAAACAACTAAATAAATAAATAAAATAGTTGGCATCAATATCGGCTGATGAGGACACGGCTCAAAAGTCCTTTCAGCCAATCAGGATAAGGCATTTTCTTTGCCCATTTTATAATGGATATAATGTAGTCATCCATAATCTTTAACATGTTTTGTGGAGATTTTATCTGGCCCTTGGGAACTATGTGTTTAATTTATTTTTATTTTTAATTTCTTCTTCACAGATATTAATATTCATTGCATAATTTGTTCTTATACTGTCCTTTACTGGAGTACTTGCTGAGAAAACCAAGCAAAAATAATTTTTGAATGATGCTGCCACGTTTGAAGGATTCACTATGGTGTCACTGTCTATGTTTACTGGGCCTATTTTTGAATCAGACTTTTTTAATGAATTTATGTAGCTATAAAATTGTTTGCTGTTCTGTTTCTTTTGCATTTCTAGTGAGAATTAATGTCATTTCTTTTTTTAATTCCTTATCTTGCTTCTGCATTTTCTTTTAATCTTTTTATACATTTCCCAATCCGTGTTAGCACATGATTTGAGACAGTTGATGTATGTTTTATTTTTTTTTTAATAAGTGTGCTTATTGATTCTGTGAGCCATTTGCATTTTTACTGTGTTCTCATCAAAAACTGAAATTATGTTACTCTTAATTTTGGTCCATATTTTTTCGACCGGTTTGTTCTTCAGTATTTCCTTCCAACTGATGTTAAAGAGCAGTTTTCGTGCTCTTGTACAAATTACACCCCGAAGGCCACAAAAGACCCTTACTTGGCTCTGAGTTCAAGGGTATGAAAAACACATTTTCATACTGCCACATTTTCCGAATGGAAGGGATCGTATTTTTGCTCGGAGGAGCCAATCTGCCGATCCCTTCCACTTCACGGTTTAGAGACACGCCCCCACGCTGTTCCATATTCTGCCATCACAATGTGCTTGCATGGGGGACACGCTCCAAACATGCCTATGGAGTGCACCCCCGTGCAAGCACACTGTGATGTCAGAATATGGAACAGTCTGGGGGCATGTCTCTAAAATGGGAAGTGGAAGGGATTGGAGGATCAGCTCCTCTGAGCCAAAATATGATCCTTTCCCTCCGGAAAATGCAGCAATATGAAAATGTTGTTTTCATACGCTCAGACTTGGAGCCAGGTAAGGGTCCTTCCTGGATGGGAGCACTAGTACCAGGAAGTGTGCTCCTTTCAGTTTTCTTGTATGTTAGTAACATTTGCTGCATTATATATCTCTGCTATGCATTTGGTTATTTTAGATGTGTTGAACTGTAAAATGAATTTCATTATAGTCGCTGTTTGAGATTGGTGGTCTAATTTCACAACCCTGAATATTAATTCCATTGGTACTCAGGACTACATCTAGGATTTTCTCTCCCCGAGTTAATTTTTTAGCACATTGTTCGAAATTCAACTGCATGCAAGTGTCCAGAAAAAGACTCCCTGCTTTTCTTTTAGCCTGTTGACCTTCCTAATCTATTTCGTCGAAGTTTAGGTCCCTCACAAATATTATTTCAACTTCATTTGAAGCATTTTTTACTTTGTTTATAATTTCTAGATCTGCTTTTGTGTTGCTGTCAAGAGATCTATAGCACAACCCTATAATAGTTCTTCTATTATTTTTGTTGCTTAATTTTAACCATAATGTTTTGGTTCTTGAATTAACTTGTGTAACCCCCCCTGCAAATGGGGGTTCCCAAAAGTCTTCCAGGAGCTTGCTTGAATGCTCCAAGCCTGGATGGTGTTCGGCGTCTAAGCCGTTTATCTGTGAGTGCTTTTAGAGCCTCTGGTACTGTCTCTTTAAGAGCTGTCAGCCTGCAGACAATACATTTGGATGGGGATCTGTGTGTTTCCCTGTTTGAGTCCCACTCGAGCTGCTGCCAAATCGCTCCGTTTCTGCCGTCGTTATATGCGCAGAGGGATCTCTTTCAGAAGATGTAAATGTTTGCTGATAACCTGTTAGAGTAATAATGAAAATGCAGTTTGATTTAACCTGCTTTCTTATAGCAAGGACTGTGCAGAGTAGCTCCCTCATGTTGGTTCTGAACTGCCGAATTGGACCAATCATTGTGGGGATCCTTTAAAATGGAGCCTGCTCTGGGCGAATCAGAACTTGGACTCTCCTTTGGAGCCTGCTGTAAGGGGATTGTATGAGCAGTGACTCTGGGAAATGTAGGTTGGACTTCCGTGCCTTTTTTGCACCAACAGAGGGAGTCTGATTGTGAGTGACAGCCAAACCAGCCAACTGAACTGGGAGGAACTCAAAGGAAATGCCCGGCTCTGTCTACTGGAAAGATTAGATGAGTTGTGACTGTGAAGAGGGAAGGAGCTCTGGGCTCCTGTGCTGTTGAGTTTTCACACGGGAAGCTTGTGTGGGGCCCTGAAGTTCGGCCTACAACTGTTTGTGAGTGCCAATGTGGACTGAACCAGAGTTGTAAGGAGAAAGAAGCACCAGAAGTGAGGAAACCAGGCTCACCCTGTAGAAGACTGGAGAAATTGCTGAATCGCGCTCGGTCTGTCAGGAACTGAATTTGCTGTGTGTTCTCCCAGGTATTGTGCAGTAATTGCAATTGGGATCGAGAAGCAGCCTGCCTGGTATAGTACTTTCCTTTTACATATAAATGTGTGTAGTGCTTGTGGGGAATTGCGTTTCAAATCAGTGAATTGAGTGCCTGAAGCTGGAAGTAAACCCCAGTTTAATCCAGACTACATCCATTTGCTCTGAATTACAGTGGGGTCCAGTCACAAGGACCTTGCCCACATAGTCTGCTCCTCCTGGCAATCCAGGACAATCTGCCTTCCATCCAGTTCCCAGAATTGGGTTTGTGAGTACAAAGCAGGGTAGCTCCCTGCCATCTGTTTTTCGAATTGCAAGTGTGTCATCTAATTGTTGTTTTTTTATTTCTTCATGAACTGAGCCAACCGGCTCCGGATTACAATTTGGGTATTGTGCAAGTGTTTTTTTCCATCACAGGGCCCCGATCAGCTGAACCGATCCTGGCTAGCACCCCCATCCTGGGTACCCAGTGAAAGTGACAATTTGGGACGCTATTGAATATGCTCACAGTACTGTGATTAACCTAATTAACCTGATTTCCCCCTGTCCTTGTTACAGCTCCTTAAATAAATCAGATCAGTTTGTTTCAGCAAAGTTACACTGACTGAGGTATTCATTTATGTTAAAGTACTGCACTGTGGTTTTTGTACTGTATCATCTTGTTTTACAGGGGGTCCCCAGAGTTCAGTTGACAGAGCCAGTCCTGGGGGTAAGTGTATATTGTGAAGATATTTCTGATGCATTGTATGGGCCACTAGTGGGAAGAAAGGGGGGTTGCAGTGACCCAGAGAGCTGTGACCAAGTCTCTTGCGACTGTCCGAACCCCGACCTCTGGGTGGAGGCACCCGCCATTGGATCCAGGCCCCTCAACCTGTTGTTGGCCGAGCAGGCAGGGGTAGTAGCCCTTGGGATAGCACCCCCTAGGGGTTACACTTGTTTGATTTCATTTGTAATATCCATGATGTCAGAATATCTTCTGCTATGTATACTGTACGGCTATGCCGCCTCCCTCCTAAGATGTCTGTCATAATGTATCATACCTCAGCTAGATAAAGGAGCTAACATGATCTACTGATGTCAGGTCAGCCACCTACAGGTTTAAATGTACTGTGATGTGGGACATATATTTTTGATTTTCAGTTGGTTAGAAGACAAGGCTTTCTGCATTTTTGCAGGGAGGAAACAGAGGGATAAGGCATACATTTACAATTAGAAGTGTAACTTTTGTTCCTTTGTCATCTGCCTGGAAAAATAAAGCATGTGATACTGTAAGCTGTGTGTTTAGTGATCCAGAATATTTAGACAGGGAGACTCCTTGAGTATCCATGCAGAGTACTCAGAAAGGCCCACGGCCATGCTTCAGCTGCACACTGAAGTGTTCTCTTCATGTGGTGAGTGCAGATTTCCTGTGACTGAGCCCTGCACTGCAAAGCATCTCTAGAAACCAGTGCACTGTGTCAAAGGCATCCCAAAATAGCAACTTTTGCAGCAGATGTTCTGTACCACAGTGTGACTTATAACAGCTACTGAAATAAGTTCATATTAAACTTGGAGAACATCTCTAGAAACCAGTGCACCATGTTAAAGACATTCTAACATATCAACTTTTGCACTGGATATTCTGTTCCTGATTTTGACTATAAGGCTATTGAAATTAATTCAGATTAAACATGGAAAATAAAAAAAATGTTAAATAAATTGGAAATGTCACTATAAATTGCAAACGTGTTACTATTCAATTTTACTATTCTATTTCTACAAGTGCCAGTCTACATACGTACTGAAGTACCTCTCTCATTGGTGCCTTAATTCCTGATGTTTTTGCATATCTTGTCTGTGTGCCAAGGCGTCAGTGTGGTTTAGTTGGTGGGCCAGAAGGTCATGGGTTCTGGTCCCACACCAGGATCATAAATACTGGCCCCCAAGTGCAGTACTGAGGGCATGCAGCACTGTCAGGGTATGCAGTCCTTAAGATGAGAAGCTAAACTGAGGCCCCTACTGCTCACCTCTGGTGTCCTTATGAGCTTCCAGGTCAAGTAAAAGAATCCAAGGCACATTTAGCAACAGTTGGGAAATTTTATTAAAAGAATGTAAAATATAACCAAACATACAAAATCATACACAATCAAGAAGAAAACACCAGTTTCGGGTGCTGGGAGCAAGAGCTGAGCGCAGCAAATGTTCTCAGCTCTTCAGTAAAGAATTATAAAATCCAAAATCGCCTAATTAGAGAGACTATTTAGCTGAATTAGTAATATTTTTGAATAGAGGAGTCAAAACTATATAAGATGGACAACCCTCGGAAAGATCATGGAGGTGCAATGGGAAGAAAGTCCAGTGGAACTTCACAGCCTCCGAAGTCGCACCTGAATGCGCATGCCGCAAGTGCACCAGAAACAGAGGAGACCATGTCATCCCTCGGGCATAAATTACAGAGATTGATTTCTTCAGTATCTGATTTAAATACAAAAATGGACTCATTTGGGGCAAGAGTCACGGTGGTGGAAACAATGGTGGATCAGATAAAAACTGAACTGTGTGATGCCAGACAACAAACAGAGTCGACCTCGGCTACTACCACGCTGTTGATTAAAGAGAATGCACACTTCAGGGCCTGACTAGAAACATTGGAGAATCAGGTCCGAGCCTCCCATAAATGCATTGGCTTACCAGAGGGGATCGAGGGCGAGCATCCTGTTCTGTTTTTACAAGACTGGTTTAATGATAAACTGGTACAGGAAGGGCAAGAACTGCAATTCAGCCTGCAGAAGGCCTACTGAATTACCCCACGGGGCTACCAGGAGCAGTCAGACAACCCGCACACTTTGCTGGTGGTCACGGAAGGAGTGGGGACCCACGACAAGATCTTACGGATGGCCAGACAGGCAGGACCTCTTACCCAAGATGATTGTACCATATACAGTATCTGTTTCTGGATCTTAGTTGTGTGACCGGGATGCGCCGTAAAAAATTTGATGAGACAAAAGTTGCGGGAAGCCTCCATACCCTATGTGATGAGCTACTCTGCAAGGCTTCATATTGTCCAATGGCAGCAAAGTCTAGATATTCTCAGACCCCACAGAAGCTGACAAATGGGTCTCTCGGCATCAAACAGGTCATCGGAATTGGAACTCTTCGGCCAGGACTGAGAGCCTTGAAGCAGTGGAGGATGCAGAAGTATGAACTGAGTTAAGTATAGCTCAGCTTATCTTCATTTATGTTCAAGCTCTATATAGTTGACTCTGGTGTAGGAGTCAAGACTTTCAGGATTGTGAGTGTACTGTATTTAATGTTTAATTGGGGCTGAATATATATACATGTGGCTCTCTTTAGTTACGAGAGTTTTTCCTTTTTCTCTCCTTTCTTTATTGTGATAAAACTGCTGAGGCACCAAAGTTTAGTTTGCATAATAGGGCCATGCTTACAGTTCTGGTTCTCTATACTGAATGCTCTATTTGGGTTTATTATATTATAGGGGGCCAAAATAGAAAGATTAAATAATTAAATGTTGGGTGCTAGGAACCCCTAAAATGCAGTTTTTACTATTTTTTTGAACTGTTAACGTGTTGTATTTTATAGATCTTTGCTGCCATAATCCTTGTATACTTGTTTTAAACTTATTAAGGTTAATGTGTGACACCATTAGCCCCTTTACAAGGCTTGCACTGCTGGACTTATCCTTTGGACCTAAGATATATGTAAACGTCACACTGCTCTTGTGCTTGTTTCATGCAGCACCTATTTGGATAATTTTCTTTTTAACATACATGTAATCCTCCCCCCATTATGGTATCATAATATCTTAGACACATACATCCTGTGATCAAGGAGGCAGCGACCTCACAATAAGAACATAAGAAAAATGTCAGCAGATGGGGACCGCGTGATCCATCTAGTCCGCCCAAAAAGACTATCCCCCTACTTTGTCTGCAACCTAACCTTTCCGCAATGCCTATCCCATGCAAGTTTGAAATCTCTAATCGTCTTTGATGCTACCACCTCCTGGGGTAGGCTGTTCCATGGTTCCACCACTCTCTCCGTGAAGAAGTACTTCCTGAGGTTGCTTTTGAACCTATCTCCCACCAACCTCAAATTATGGCCTCTTGTACGTGCTGTTGTGTTGTGCTGAAATAGATTACCTGCCTGAGTTGTGTTTAGCAATCATAGATATTAATGTTGTACGGACTGTCTAAGGTATGGAATTGTTATTCTGTTATAACAATAGATAATAATAAAAAATAAAGTTTAAAGAAAATTATACAACAGGGTATGAAAATCCTGTAACCTCATTGGTCAAAAAACATCACATGACTGTGGTTTATCCTGTAATAACCCACGGTTGAGAAATGGCATTTATAAAAAAAGTACTTAAACACATTTAACATTTATTTTACACATGGGTCCATTGTATAATCGCAATAAGACACTCCAGGGTGTGGGTTATTGGGGGATTTACCCACTTCTTGTGCGGTTAAGTCACTCGGTGCACACAAGGCGTGGGTAAATCCCATAATAACCCACACCCTGTCATGCCTTATTGCTTAAAGAAAGCACAAGTTTTATGTACACAGCTATTCATAATAAATTACACAGGAAACTGGAAAAAGACTAAGAAAAGCAGTCATTAAAAAAGGAACATAGCCAGGAGTCAAACCAAGCGCAACAGCAGGGAATTTTTTACAAGTGAAACAAAAAAGCAAAAAACAAAACATATTACAAGTCAGATTCAGAAACTATTTGAAACAAAAAACAAAGGGAAAAAAGGAAAGATACGTACTTATACAAAAGTCAAAATCATGGAAAAAAGAAAAACAGGTAAACAGTCAGCCAGACAGATCCAAAATGAAAAAGGTGTAATCTAAAGTACACCAAAACCAAAAAAAGAAAAAGAGACCCTACCTATGGTCACCCATCACTATAAAATACAAATCCAGTACATCTTAAGAAGCCAAAGCAACGTCTGGAAAGGCTTTCCATAGATTATACACTTTGAAGGCAGAACGGTACTTACAATGCCATCCTTTTGCTTGATAGTACATAACACAGTATAAATAGATGTAATTCTGAGTACGCCATCACCTGCTGTTGCACTGAGAAGCAAATCTTGATTGCCAAATAAAAAATATTAAAACAATAAAGAGAACCACAACCGTATCTGGATGCAAAACAATTCACCCTGAAGGTGGAAGTCCGAATACCAATAATATGGTATATGGGCAACCAAAAGCCATTTCCATTTACCAGCCAAAAAAAGTCCAACCCCCCCATATATAGGGGCAGTCCTGAAACAGATGTGCCTTAGTTTCTAAAATGTGTGGGCAACTCGGATGTGGGAAGCATCTCTCATCTAGACTTTTGTGTTTTTTAGAGCCTTTAACGCCAAATGCCCATGTCTGCATAACCACGTGGCTTCCGACATTTGGGGAGGTAGTCAATCATTTAGTAAGAGCATCAAAGTGGCATCCCTCATGTCAGACAGACACCAGTTTTATGTGATAATGGCAAGTCTTTAACTGCACCAATCACATACAGTGAGTACAAAAGCGTTCAATGTCAAAAGGGCAAACAACATAACACCGACTGTCACAAACAGCGACGGTCACTATCTAGAGCAAAAATGGCAACCAAAACAAGTATTTTCATGCGGGGGAGCTACACCCTCCACACCCTCCTTTGCC
This sequence comes from Neoceratodus forsteri, assembly GCA_016271365.2. NCBI lineage: Eukaryota > Metazoa > Chordata > Ceratodontiformes > Ceratodontidae > Neoceratodus > Neoceratodus forsteri. The sequence continues at coordinate 123,961,097 of CM057452.1, forward strand.
GGGGTCAAGCCGCCCTGCACCCCCCAAAATTAAGATTATCTACTTGGGGGGCTGACATAGAAGAAATATAAAAGCCCCAGGAAAAAAAATTTCTCCCGCACCAGGGTCCACCAGCTCCAGGGGCTGTGGCTTAAGCCACTAAGCCAAATGGTTAGCTCAGCAGGGCTTGGCCAAACTAATCCTGATATACTGTTTCAGCAAGTGTAGCTCAGTGCTACACTCACTACTCACTATAACCTACTCAGCTGCATTTTCTGACAGTCGCCTAAACTACAAGCGGTATTATTATTGAGTCGCTCATACTGAGCTGCTCAGTAATACTCGCTCATATCACTGTACACCCGGACACCTAGGGAAATCTGGGTTAATAAAAAAAAAAAAAGTGGATAAAACATGCCCATAAAAATCCTTACGAGACAAAGTCAGTACCAAATTCTGTGATATGTGTCATCGTTTGGGGTTTGTGTTTCTGTTTTTCTATAACTGAGACCAACCAAATTTAAATAACGACCCAAAAAGCAAACTTCACCCCCAACCTCATACCAATTCTGAAGGAAAGGTGTCACCCATTCAGACACCAAAGATAACCCAAAACCTGTCTTCCTCCAATATGACTTTCTTAATATTGAGCAAACAAACAAAAAAACAGGTTAGAAAAGAAAACTACAGGGTTTATAATCCCACCACCTCATTTTGAAACTGGCAGGTAAATAATGTTCCTCTTAATAGGGTTCAGCCTACTACTCCAAACGAAAAGAAAAGGGAAAAAAAATACTGCATAGTCCGGTTTCCATTGCAGCAGGTAGAGGGAATACAAAAACACATACAGAAGTCTTGGAATCAAAAGGGATTTGATAAGGAAAACCCTCTTTTTTATATCTTCCAAGATTTCCATTTTGCCACAGAGGCCATGGCTGGGTTACATAGATACATAGACAGTGTCGGCAGATAAGGGCCTATGGCCCACCTAGTCTGCCCATTTGAGCTTGTAAGTTCAGTTTGTTTTCCTAGAAGTCTATTTCCCCTTAACCCTGACCTCTAGAATTCCTTTATGTCTATCCCATGCATTCTTAAATCCCGTGATTGTTTCAGCCCCCACCACTTCCTCTGGCAGGGTGTTCCACTTGTCCACCACCCGTTCTGTGAAGAAATTCTTTCTCATGTTTCCTCTGAATCGTCCTCCCTCCAACTTCATCCCATGCCCTCTAGTCCTTCATGCAGGACTTCCAATTCTGCTGTGTCATATTATCAAAACCAAACCTCATACCCAACAAATCAATGTGGGAGCCCATGCCCTGGATTCCAGCTATGGTAGTGGTGGTATCATTGTAAATCCCCAAAGCCAATTCCTGTATATGTCTCTGTATTTATTTCAGACCCAGATACCATGGAGCCTGCCCCGTGGATTCATCCCGAATGAAAAGGCTATCATCATCTGCATATGCCAAAACCTTCAAAGGAGGAGAGCCCTCAGTGACAGAAATCCCTTTTATGAAATTTTCTGCTAATATCTGTAAATAGGATCAATGCCAAAAACATACAGCAGGGGGATAAGAGTGCACCCTGCCGTACCCCCATAGCCCGTAAAGAATTTCTCACCCACCCATTAATCAAAGGACACACCCAAGCTTGTGAATAGAGACATTTAATCCTGAATATGAATTTTAGGTGGTAGTCCATATTCTTGCAAGACCCTAAACAAGTAGATATGTGCCAGGCAATCAAATGCCTTTTCTTGATCAAGCAACAACACATACCCAGAATAGTAGGTGATTTTCCCCAGTGTCTTGGTAAACATTTCCCTTCTCATAAACCTGGTTCATGCAATTGTCACACGACAAAAAAACAGCTTGCACTACTGGTGCAAGAGCCTCCAATGCACTCTGTGTTGCCAACCAAAGGTAGTTCAAATAAAACAGAAGTACACCTGGGCCTGCTAGCCTCGGTGCTTAGCTCGTTTGAGCTGCTTCAGGGGGCCTCCTGAAGAAGCTCAGGCGAGCAAAGTGCCAGAGCTAGTTGCAGTTGTTTAATGGCTTCTGAAACAGGTTGTTGAATGTCTGCATGGTGAAAATCTTCACAATAAAAGGCAACAAAAGTAAACTCCGCTCTGTCTGCTGCCATGTACCTTTTTGTTCAGCAGCCACCAGGCCTGGGTGCATATCTATTTTGTTTGAACTTCATGCAATTGTCCAAGGTTGTGTGTGGGTGTTGATGTGCAAACTGGCTGCTACTTTTACAGTCACTTCACTACCAATCTCATTGCATGTAAAGTGCTTTGGGATACAATGTGTATGACAAGTGTTACATAAATCCTCCCTCCCTCCCCACCTCCTCCTCTTCCACTATTTTATTAATTTTTTTCTCACCCCCACTCTGGCTCGTAAGCAGAACAGGCAATCTCCCAGTCCTGTACCCCACTAGTCCCTGATCGGTGTCCTTCCAACAGCTTACCCCCATGGCAGGGCCAGGAGAGGTCAGCCCCCCCATCTCTGAGACAGATATCTGGTGAGCCCTGGGATTCATTGGGACAGGGCCTAAAAGCGTATCTTCATGAGCAGTCTAGGGAATGATTTTTCCATACTTCCTTCCAATGTCCCCCCAACACCAGCCAACCTGCCCGCAGCACCGCATGCAACCTGTAAGGGCCTCGCACAACATCTCAGCATGTGCGCCTACTCCTCATGAGGCAGCTGACCCCACTGCACACTGTGATGGGCTGTTGCAGTGCCAGCTACGGGGCTAGCTCTACCTGGCTGGGATAAGTTGCCACACGGCAAAATTCCTCCCAGCCTGACCACCTGGCTGTAGGCACTCAAATTATTTTCAAAATTCAAGTTGCTTGCATGGAAGCATGGTGCTGTTCCACTGAGCTCCCGGCTGGCCTCACATCTTAGCTCTTTTTACACACACAGTACAAGATATCACCTACACAAGTGGCTCCTTTTGCAGTTTTCTTTTCAAAAGGTGTCAGCGGCTGCAGCCTGATATAATTTGGAGCCATACAGTTTAGTTTGTATACAGTGGCTGTCAGAGAAGGACTAGGTCATGGGTATGTCACTGGATGATAGCAGCAGCAGCTTAACCTATAGCTGTCCCAGACTCAGCACTACAAATTCAATCTGTCCCTTCTGAAATGGAGGGTTCTGCCATGGTAGAGGGATCCCTCGAAACACAAAATAATGTCTGATGTTAAATATACTCCTTCCCCCTCTTCTCCTTTAACTACATGTCCTGTGTTCCCACCCCACTTTCAGGAGTGTAATGTTCACTGGTATGCAGTAGTGTAGCTCTAATCTAAGGACATCTCTGACTGTCCAAAACTTTCATTTTTACTTATTCTTGTAAACTGCAGTGCCCGTGGACCACATGATGATCCGGTCATAAGCTCATTCGCTTACTGAGTCGGCAACCCAGGTTCATGTCCCAAGTCTTGGACGTAATGCACTGGATGGTCGCGGTTAGAGCAGGCATCCATTTTGAATACTACTTACCTCAGGGAAGGTGGGCCACTCCTACTGCTACATGATTGTTACCCATTGGCCCATAGGGAGCGATTCATGTGGGCGGGAATATGTGGACAATTGTGGGAGCAGGACTGATGGTATGATGTAGGGTGCTTGGCACATAATGAAAAGGAGTTAGGGGGTACAGCCTCACATCATGCAAAGGGCTAGTGTTCATTAAATATGTCTGGTCTTAGCCCACTCTGGCCACCCGTGCCCCCAGTGGGAGGGATGTTTGGAGGGGAATTCAGAAAAGTGGGCTGGATACAGGCAGAGGACACTGCCAAGCTCCACAACCCAAAATTCAAGCTCAGACAGATGGAGTCCGCACTCCTCACCCTCAGTTATGTAGTTCAAATCAAGCTAACAAATTTTACATAATAGAGGCAGTGTAGTGTGGTGGAGTGGTCAGAGTAGTGGCTTGGGAATGAGGAGATCGCTGGTTCAAACCTCTCTAGAGCCAAATACTCAGTCTGTAACCTTGAGCAAGTAACTTAACACGAAGGCGTAGACAGAGCAAAAATTAGCCCAGGCGGTAAAAAAAAGGGGACACAACATTCTTTAGGTAATCAGCGAAAGAAAGAAAGGCACAGGAGGGATTATAAGGTTCAAAGGGGAGGAGGGGGACTGCAAGGAGGTAGACCAAGAATAGGCAGAAATACTGAACAAATACTTTTGCTCAGTATTCACTAAAGAAGGAGAGGGACAGGGACCACAGCTGGGCAACAGATATAAAGGGGGGGGGGTGTCAACACCAGTCCATTTCCAGTTTAGACAGTCCTGGTGGAACTCACAAAACTGAAGGTGGACAAAGTAATGGGGCCAGATGGCATACACCTGAGAATATTAAAGGAACTATGGAGGGAGCTAGCAGCGCCACTGGTGACCCTGTTCATAGAGTCACTCAACACAGCAGTGGTTCCTGAGGACTGGAGGAGGGCAAATGTAGTCCCTCTTCACAAAAACAGTAGCAGGGAGGAGGTGAGAAACTATAGGCCAGTCAACCTCACATCAGTAGTGGGTAAAATCACGGAGGCACTGCTTAAAGAAAGAATAGTGGGGCACTTGGAATCCAGCAGTGCCCAAGACCCATGACAGCATGGATTCACAGCAGGGAGGTCATGTCAAACCAATCTGATAGATTTTTTTGACTGGGTTACAAAGGAGGTGAATCGGGGAGCAGTGGATGCAGCCTACCTCGATTTCAGCAAGGCCTTTGACACCGTCTCACATAAAAGACTGGTAAACAAGATGGGTAGTCTGGGCATGGGTCATAAAGCAGTAAACTGGGTTAGAAACCGGCTAACAGACAGGAGGCAGAGGGTGGTGGTAAATGGGATCCAATCTGGGGAGAGGGGGGTAACAAGTGGGGCACCTCAGGGGTCAGTCCTTGGGCCAGTACTATTTAATGTCTACATCAGTGACATAGCAGATGGGCTGGAGGGAAAGGTCTGCCTGTTTGCAGATGACAACAAGATCTGCAACAGGGTAGATACTCTGGAAGGGGTGGAGAAAATGAGGAGGGACCTAAGAAAATTGGAAAACTGGTCAGAATTGTGACAACCGAGGTTTATTTATTTAAAAGTTTTACCAGGAAGGCATGCTGAGTGGACTACCGCTCAATTCCAGCTGTGTCCTGGGGAAGGGGGTAGGGGGAGAATACATAGAGTAAGTTGTACAATGAGCAAGCCTACATAAGATGCAGAATAAAAATTGGAACAGTTTGGTAGACAGCAATTTCGCACAATTAACAGTTTGGTACACAGCAATTAAACGGACAATGAAACATCACAGTGAGCAACCACAATGATGGAGAGCTAGCCCTTTCTCTGGGGTGAGATTAAATTGCACATGCAGGTGGAGGAGAAGTGCCCTTTGAGGAAGAGGAAGAACAATGCAGAAAAATTAAAACTGCTATCATAGAGGCAACAAGCCTTTATGTGAAACAAATAAAGAAAACAAAGTGGAGTAAAAAACCACTATGGTTCTCAAAAGAGGTGGCAGGGAAGGTTAACGAGAAAAAGGCTGCATTCAAAAAGTATAAGGAATCACAGAAGGAGCATGACAGGGAACTGTATCAATTAAAGCAGAAAGAAGTGGGGAAGGCAGTCAGAATAGCAAAGGCCCAAACCAAGGAAAAAATAGCCAACTCAGATGAAGGGGATAAAACCTTTTATAGGTACATTAGGGAGCATAGAAAAGGAGGGATAGTGAAGATTAATAAAGGAGAGGGGAGGTGGGCAGAGGAGACAGTGAAAAGGCAGAGATACTGAATGAATACTTTTGCTCAGTATTCACAAAAGAAGATGAGGAGGAGTTACCTAAACCAGACAATAGAAGCACTCTGGGTAGGGGGGTTGACACCAGCCCATTTACAGAAGAAAGAGTCCTGAAAGAACTCCTAAAACTCAAGGTGGACAAAGCAATGGGGCCTGACGGGATTCACCCCAGAATCCTAAAAGAACTAAGGGAGGACCTAGTGACACCACTGACCACACTGTTTAACAAATCATGGGAGGATGGGGTGGTACCGGAGGACTGGAGGAGGGCAGATGTGATTCCCCTTCAGAAAAGTGGGAGCAAGGCAGAAGCAGGAAACTACAGACCTGTAAGTTTGACCTCAGTGGTAGGGAAAATGATGGAATCACTTCTGAAAGAAAGAATTGTTGAGTACCTAGAGGCCAGTGGGGCACAGGACCCAAAGCAGCATGGATTTACAGCAGGAAGGTCATGTCAGACAAATCTAATTGATTTCTTTGACTGGGCGACCAAAGTAATAGACCAGGGAGGAGCTCTGGATATGGCCTACCTAGACTTTAGCAAGGCATTTGACACAGTCCCACACAAAAAGACTCATAATCAAGTTAGCCAGCCTGGAAGTGGGTTCCAGGGTGGTAGCCTGGGTAGCAAACTGGCTGCACAACAGGACACAGAAGGTAATAGTGAATGGAACACTTTCCGAAGAAAGCGGGGTTACTAGTGGAGTACCTCAGGGCTCAGTACTGCGTCCAGTCCTCTTTAACATCTTTATAGGTGACATTGCAGAGGGTCTGGAGGGAAAAGTATGTCTCTTTGCAGATGACACAAAGATCTGTAACAGAGTTGATACACAAAGGGGGGTAGAAAGGATGAGAATGGACTTGTCAAGGTTGGAGGAATGGTCAGACATACGACAACTAAAATTCAATGCAAAGAAGTGCAAAGTAATGCACATGGGAAACAAAAACCCAGGAGAAGAGTACACAATAGCAGGGGAGGTACTAACAACAATAAAAATGGAAAGGGACTTGGGGGTAGTCATATCAAATGACTTAAAGGTGGGTAAGCAATGTGAGAAGTCAGTAAGGAGAGCCAGGGGGATACTGGGATGCATAGGAAGGGGCAACTCAAGTAGAAAAAGGGAAGTGGTTATCCCTCTACAGACAGTTAGTGAGACCCCATCTGGGATACTGTGTGCAGTTTTGGAGACCCCATCTACACAAGGACATAGACAGGATGGAAGCAGTCCAGAAGAGGGCAACTAAAATGGTGCAGGGTCTGCATCAAAAACCATATGAAGAGAGACTGAGAGAGATTAATATGTATACCCTTGATGAAAGGAGGGACAGGGGGGACATGATAGAAACTTTCAAGTACCTCAAGGGAATCAACAAAGTCAGGAGGGTAGCAGCTTTCAGAAAAAGAGATGTGTAAGAACAAGGGGGCACAATTTAAAGATAGAGGGGGGACGGCTCAGGGGTAATGTGAGGAAATTTTTTTTCACAGAGAGAGTGGTGGATGCATGGAACCTCCTTCCTGGGGAGGTTGTTGGGTCTAAAACAGTGGGGGAATTCAAACATGCATGGGACAGACATAAGACAATTGTAGTGGGGGGTTGCAGGAAGTAGGCTGTTGGTTAACTAGAATCTGCAGCTTATCCAATAGGAAGGGATATGGGCAGACTGGGTGGGCCAAGTGGTCCTTATCTGCCGTCATAGTCAAAGTCTATGTTTCTATTTTAGGTGCTGCATGGAGGAAGAGTGCCGAATGTCCCCAGGCAGGGAGTTCCATAGTTTAGGCATACGAAATTTAAAGGCAGACTGTCCTGCTGAGGTGGACATGTATGGGACGTGCAGCAGCCGGGAGTCAAAAGTTCCTGAGCAAGTAAGCAGGAGGGGTTTGGACTGTTAGGGCTGAGATGAGGTAAGGGGGCAGTGACTGTGAGCCTAGCACAGTGGGACTGCCTCCGATCCTGGAGTGAGGGGAGGTCCCCACTCAATAAGGACGAGCACGGTCCCCACCTGACGCTGCAGCAGCAGCTCAGTGGAGGTGCAGATCTTGGTCACAGATTCCTCAGCTCAGCAGCTTTATCAGAAATCAGACCTCTCAGATTCTCTCACAGCATGTTTGTTCTGCAGGTGCCCACTTGGCACAGTCATCCAGGATAAGACTCATAGTATTTTGAAGGATGAGTCCAGGGTAGGACTCACAAGATCGGGGCCTGGCTAGGATTGTAGCTCTCACAAGCAGCAGCAGGTCTGCTCACCTCAGAGTCTCTCACTAACTGCCAAGAGTTCCTCGAGAGCCCAGCAACTTCTCCAGTTCAGTCTGTAACTCACTGAACAGGGCTATCAGTCTGTCCATTTGCCCTGTGCCGCCTCATCAGCCCCTTTAGCTTGCCAATCCATCAGGCAGGGTTCGTGACATAATGCCTCCCCACAAGTCTTTGCTCTTGTTGCCAGGGCTGCCTAGGTCTTTCAAGCTCTCTGACTGGCTGATCTGCAAGGTCAGAGGTTGCAAGATGGCCATGACTATAATGTATGGTCCCACAGTATGGAGCCTTGCGCTCCTAAGTCTCTACTATGTATTGCTTGCCCCGGAACATGTGCTGCTCCCCTGGCTTTAATTGTAGCCCTCCTGGGGTATTATCCAGGTTGGTTGTTTCGTCGGCGGTGCAGCAGGTTAAGGAGTTGCTCAATGCTGGGATCTGGCAGAGCAGGGAGTACTGGGGAGAAGCCCCCTTGGATGTGTACTCCTGCTCTGTCAGTGGCAGTCTGTGGTATGGTGCATAATGCACAGATAATAGAAGGCAGTCTACTGAAGTCTCCAGTCCCCACTGCCAGAACTGGGGGAGTACAGCAGAAGAAGCTGTGGCCACAGCCACAGAAGTCAAGTGTAGGAAACGCTGCCAACTGTACAGCAGCATGGTCTTTCTCTCACCATGCTATACGTATAGCTGAGCAAGAGAGAGCTGGCCACTTCAGCATCGGTTCAGACTCGGGATCTCTGGAAGGCAGCAACAGCAATCTAGGTAAGTTGCCCTCCCAAGGACGGGGGTTACATGGGTAAATACAATGTTAAAAAAACTTAATTTGAGGAAAGGCACCCTGGTGCTGTAAGTCAGTGACAGATAACATTCTCCATGCACTAGGATGTCTCAAGATGTTACTACACATACAAACAAGCAAGTGAGGAACTTATAAAAATGAGCTAAAATCATTCTTTCTAAATTTCAGCAGTGGATTCATTGAAAGATGGAAAACTGAGAGAACTGGACAGAAGAACATCTCTCTCCTACCATGTGGGACAGCCAGGTTTAAGACCAGAGCCTGACCGCCCCCCCCTTGGGTTGGTGGGTTCTGGAATGTGATGCTAAGGCATCCCATGCTGATTCCGGCGGAGGGTGATGAGCAAGGGCATACTCTCCTAGCCCCTCCTCCAGTGGGAAGTGATGCTGGTACTGATGCAGTGGGTAACCATGCTGTGTTGGTTGGCACCCTACAGATGGGTGTTGCTGTGGGATGCCATTTTGCTGTAGCCACAGGTGTAGGTGGGTAGCAAAAGTGGGAGAAAGTCCACTCACCGCATAGATGACTATGCAGAGGGCCCACCGACGCAGACACCAACGAACACCCCCTGTGCTCCTCACCATGGAGACCTTGGCTGCTCCTCAGTGCTCGGTAGTGCACAAGTTAAATATTTATGTCTCTCCGGGGGGGGGGGGAGTCCAATGGCGTAATGGAAGCAGGGAGCCAGGAGTGCATTGGTAGGGTAAATGTGTGTGAGTGGGGAGGGGGAGCAACGGGTCATGATTGCAGACTGTAATTTGATGTTCAGTGGACTAAAAAGACAATACACCTCTCTCTCAGTCCCTTTTTTCATTGTGTTTGAGATGTCTTGCAATGAAGGATGGCTAGCTGAGCCAGTATGAAAGGAACTAAGTTCACAAAGTACATGAAGGAGTTTGCTGAAACTCTAGCCAGTAACATACTCCTGCCCACAAAATAATTATAAAGGAAGCTGCTATGGGTGTCAGGGGGTACGCATTGCTGGAGAGGGGGCTGGGATCCAACCAAGTCGCACTGCATCCTTGGAGATGGGGGTGTGACAGAGTTGAATAAGAACCTGTCCCATTTGTTATGTAGAACGATTTGTTATGTAGAAAGACTTAAATGCAAAGATCTGTTTTATCCTCTTTTGTTCCGTCTCTTGTCTGTCTGCCTGCGCAGTCAAATTTTCTTGTGAGACCCAGGAACTGGCCACTCCAACGGTCTCACTACCCCCCCAACAACCTCTATCGCTCTGCCTTCACTTGCTGTTTATATCTTTTCTTCCCCCTTACGTAGCTGAAGTTATAAAATATGTGTGAATCTTTATGTGAAAGTGGAATCCCTTGGTTTGAAAATGTGTATAGTTATATTGCTGAAATTATTGCAAAAAGCTATTTGGAGCTCAAGGGGTTAAACTGAGATGCTGGTTTGCAAACTCTTTTCCAGAGAAGTAAACAGAAGGTCAGTTCTGGAACACCATGTACTGTTGTGTTGCACCTGCAAGGAAGGAAACTGACAAGAACATTTTCTGAAAACAGGATGCCTTTTTAACGAGTTCCCAGGCAAAGACTTATAAAACGAGCAGCAATACTTCTGCTAGAGAGAGAGAGAGAGAGAGCAAGACTTGAGATTTGTAACTGAGAAGAAACAATCAGAAGGACTTTGTTTTTTCTGTACTGCTTTTATAAATAGTTATACTGAAAAAAAAATATTTTTTATTTTGCTGTTATTGATAGTAATAAAACACTTATTGCGAGTGTTACAACTGCACCTGGTCATCCTATGCTTTCTGACCTGTGCCTCGACAACAGGGGTTCAGGTGCGAGTCCAAGAATCCCATACTGTGGCCGCTGGGTGGGAGGGTGGGGGACATCACAGAGGTGAGATGCTTGGCTTTTAGGAAGGGAGATGGGCAACCGGTACCCCCACCCTGCAGGCCGACCAAGAAACAGTGGTGATATCAGCTATAAAGGAAATCGAATGGCTGCCATTGTAGCCAAAGGAAGGGTGAGGCCACAGTGACCCAAGATGTTGAGATGAGGGGACAAGGGAAAAACAGGGCCAAAAGAAAACCTTTGCAGCCGCCTAGCAGGTACACAGATAAGGTAGTGTAGGCTTGTGGGTGGAGTACTAAGCTGTGGACCAGGGAGTGCAAGCTAACTATACGACCTTGAGCAAGTCACTTGACATCCCCATGTTTCACTCGTCCCAGGGGGATAGAGGCAGTGTTGTCCACTACAACTCTATATTCTTGTCTGCTGCAGATTGCTGCAATCAACAGCAAGTTCTTGTGAGTGTGATTGTAATATTTAAGAAAAAACTATTGTAGTATGAATACACTACTCGATAATAAAAAAGGGTGTTGCTTATCAGTTACGCTGACCTCTATAAATGTGTAACAACAAAGTTAACTGTTCAGAGTCAAGATGTGAACCCAGGCCTTATATAACAAAGCATTATCTACTGGTGTGCTACCCAAACAACTGAAAGATATGAAATATGTCAATTTCTGGGTCCTTCTGGCTCACCAAGACACAGTCAGACTATTTTTTTGCTATCTAGGTTTTTATCTTTCTTGGCAGCACGCCACCCCTTTGTCTCCCTGGCAACCTCCCAGCCCCATCAGCAAACACCTTCACTCAGGGACGTGGGGATTCGCTGGCAGTGCAGGCCCCATGAGTACGAGTAGATGGTATCCTGGCTACTCCATTTTTCCTCAGATGTTTTCTTCCCGTTCTCCCTCCCACGAGACCAGGCAGTGCTGCTACAGGCTATGCACGTAGCAAAATTCCTGCAGAGAAGCTTCCCCTGCACACCACAGGTTTCTCTGTGGTGACAGAATCTAGTGCCAGTCCCACCCTGGGAGGGAGTGCTACTGTGCAGCAGCATCACCCCAGCCCCCTCTCAGCCACTTGAGCCAGCTCCGACACACACACACACACACATATATATATCTATATCTATATCTGTATTTATTTAGATGACCGGGTAAGTGCACTGGTACCAATCTTGCTGGCATGGGAGCATGTCATACAACCCACATTCACATTTTTTCTATCTACTTTTTAATCATCCGTCTCCTGTGGTTGGCTCTTCCTCTGAAAAGATTCACCCACCATTCCCAAGGCTTACCATCACAGTTCCTCCATGATTTACCTTTTGTGGTGGAGCGAGAAGGACTGGCCAAACCGCTCTGGAACAGGATCCAGCTTCTGAGGTTCCTGGTCTGTGGTGCCAGGCCCACAGGGGACTGTCCCTCATGCTGCCACAATCAAGGCATTTTTACTCTATTTTCACACCTGGGACGTCCGGTGTGCAATGACTCAGCCTCAACTGCCGGTGTCCCTCCTCTTGCTGGAGCCTCCAAACTTCCACAACACCCAGCCTGCACTAGGTGTCAGGCACACTGTGAGAGGCATGGCCCTCCCCACCTGAGGCAGGACAGCAGTCAACAGGATGCTCAACCCTCTCTCTCCCAGTTGGCCACTCTGACAACTTTCATTCACTCCCGAATCCAGGTTGCTGGCATAGCGAGCAGTAGCTGTACCGCTGTGCCACCAGGCAGGTGTCATTCACATTATTTTAAACGCCTTTTGTAAATTCTCTTACCTTAAGTGCATCAAGCTGCTGGTGTATCATCCTAATCTTCTTATTAAACTCCTCATCCTCAACGGCAAAAGACCCTACATACTGGAGAAAAAGAAAGTTATCTTAAGTCAATTATCAGCAGGGACAGCTAGACGTAAGGGTCTGCTAGGCTTATCAGATGCGTACCTAGGTTACCGTTGGCATACAATTCAGTTAATATCCAAGAGGAACTGTGACCCACCCCTAGCTCTAGTAGCCCATTAAACCACCTTATATTATAAGTAAATGTATTAAATAAATAAATCTAGAAATGTTTTCCAATCCCATCCATCAAGATTGTCCATGCCAGCTACAAAGTGTGCTCTAGAACTAGAATAGTAAAATGGCTTGGTTATTAATGCAAAAAAAACAAGATTATGTTATTTGGGAGCAGGCCTAGCCTTGGAAAATGCTCAACTCTATTACTACTCCAAGCGGTGATGGTATTGAGCAGCTTCAGCCGTTCAAATACTTGGGGGTCTATTTAGAGTTGTCTTTCACATGCCTTGTTGACTTTGATATAAAGAGCATTAATAAACGGGTTGGTCTTCTTTACCGACATAAGAATAATTTCACCGGTGATGTTAAAAAAATTACTGGAGAATAGCCTGATTCTTTCTATTGTCGACTATGGACTAGTTCTCTGTTCAGCAGTTTGCAATACTATTTTGGAGAAAATTAATGTTGCTGAGAACATCAGTAGATTTGTTTTAAATCTTAAAAGGGATAGTCATAGGTGTTACCTATAATCTTGCTATTATGTATAAGAAATCACTTTTGGGTCATACCCATTGGGGTTCAAGCACTCTTTAATCATGTCTTGAATAGATTTGTTACGAGGAATATGGCATGTGAGAGACTACATGCACCCTATGAGAGAACAAACTTGGGACAAACGTCTTTCTCTTTTAGAGCAGCAAATGCTTGGAATTTACTTCCACTTGAGATATTTTTTGTTTTTATTTGTACTTTCTGCGCCTTGTTCTCTCCGCGATGGCCCCTATCTGATTGACTCCCCAGCCCAGTCACCCGGCTCCTCCAGGATCTTACATTGAGCCGTCCTGGCCACAGGACAGACTGCCAGGCCACCGGTGCAGAGCCTGAGGATAGCAGATCCTCATCCTGCCACCATGAGGTGTTTTCCTCCATTTTCTCCCCATTCCTCTCCATTGCTGGGGTGCGACACGTCAGTGCACGTATGTGGAGGCATACGCAAGCTGCAGAGTCCCGCAGCACCCACCCTTCCATTGGTGCCCCATCCCATCCTACCCTCAGGCCTCCACCTGGGGGCAGTCATGTGACGGGGCAGCCAAGTCTCCCTCCTTAGGAGAGGAGAGCTGTCCTCCAGATGCCCGATCCTCTCATTCCTGGCCAACCCCCGGCGACCTGCTTGTACCACGAACACGGGTCGCTGGCATGGCAGGAAGTAAGGCACAGATGCCTCAGCCCTCCACACCACTGGGCCAGCTTTTCCACTTGAGATTTGTGATTTAAATCCTTTTACAAATCATGTATTTCATTTGTTTGTAAATAGGTTGGCTTGTAATTCTAAATGACATTGTTTTATTGTTTGGTTTGTACTGTTTACGACTGGTTGTATATGACATGGACACCCTTGAAAAAGGGCTGTTTTAGCTCAAAGGTTTTCTGAATACTATAAACTAAACCAAGGATGACAAGTCTGTAAATTATCGTCTTTATGCAATCATTTGTTTTCTGTACTAAACGTCTTCCACAAAGTTGCAAAATAATGTCAGTAGGTTCACACTGTCTTCCCCTTCCCCATCACTTCCTCCTATTGCAAGTCCTCCTCTTATGGTGCCATTATATATTTTGCAGATGCATAACATAACTCAGCACACCAAAAGAGCCAACACGCTCCCCAAGTGTGAATGAAAATTACTTGCAGAACATATGATTGCCTGACCTTCTTTTACAATTGCTATAATGGTGGAAATGATTGGGGGGGGGGGTTATATATCTAACTTTGCCCAGTTCTTGTGCAGCGTTAGTGTAATCCCTAGGTGGCACTATCCCAAGGGCTACCACCCCTGCCTGCTTGGCGAGTAGCAGGTTAAGGGGCCTGAGTTCTGAAACGGATGCCTCCACCCGGAGGTCAGGTTTGGTTTGGTCAAGCTAACGTGGGCACAGCCCTCTAGGACACTGTAACCCCCCTTCCTTACTAGTGGCTGGAACAATACACAATAATCACTTTCACAATACCCCTGATACACCACGCTGTTTGCACTTACCACCAGGGCTTTCCTCTGGCCCGGCCCTGGGGACCCCCTGTAAAACAAGGTTATACACAGCAAATAACAGCAGTACAGTACTCTTGCACAAACTGGAACCACAGTCAGGGTAAATGCAAAAAAAGTGTTAGATCTGATTTATTTAAGGGGCTTGAACAAGGGAGGGGTATAATCAGGTTAATGGGCATAATCAGGTTAATTTGCTTAAAGGCTCCATCAGTCAAACAGTTATGCATGCACTTTAGGGTCCATAAACAGTTACACTCTCTGGGTACCCAGATGGAGAATGGTGGGCTAGCCAGGAACGTTGCAGCTGGTTGGGGCCCTGTGATGGAAGAAAACAACATGCACAACACACACTATTTGTAATCCGGAGCCAGAGGGCTAAGTTCGTGAAAAGAAAACAACAAGACAATCAGATGACACACTTTTAGATTAGGGTGTTGTTGCAAGGAGCTACCCTGATATTTACTCACGATATTCAAGACTGGACACAGACGGGACGACAATCGAGACAGCAGGTGGTTTATCTGGAGTGCCAGGAGAAGCAGGGCCCACACAATTCGCTGAAGTGTTGTTCCTGTTCAACTGTGGAGCAGGGGGCTGATCCCCAGGTAAGTCTCTCATCAGTGTCTTTCTCTGTGCAGTGGGGTAGTCTGGCAGGGCCAGCGTGGAAGGCCCAGGCCGAATGGAGACAAATTTGGATACAGTCCATTTTGGGCTGGATACAGCTTCCAGCAAGCAAAACACATTTCACACAGTGGGGAACCAAATCATGACCCACTTTCAATACACAGCACATTTACATGTAAGGAAATTCTACTGTACAAGGCAAACTGCTCTCCAGTCATGATCACAAAGTCTCTGCACAAACCGGGGATTCAAAAGCAGCTGGAAATCCTGACAGGCCGATTGCATGCAGCAAAATCTTTGGTCTTCTTCAAGTGTGAGCCTGGTAAGAAATCAGTGGCATACCTTGTTCTCACAAACTTGGATTTAGTCCAAAATAATTCTCTTCTCTCCCTCTCAGGGGCAGCAGGAAGATATGCAGGCCACAACTCAGGCCTTTCCACAGTTCTCCCATGCAAAATTACTCAGATGGCTGCTTGACTGTCTCAAGCTGTTGCTTCTTCGGCTCCCAATTTAGATCTGACTCAACTGCCAGCAAGCTAGGGACTTTCCCCAGAATCCAAAAGGTTTGGTTGGCTGATCTGTCTGTCAGTCACAACAAAGGCTCCCTATTCAGGTGCAAAAAGGCACCAAAAGTCCAAACTTACAATTCCTACAGATTTTGACTCCAGACAGCTCCTGTAGTCCAGCTCCATTTTAGGTCCCACCAGAACTGATTGGTGTAATTCGCAGTCCAGGACCAAGATAGTGGAAATAAACAAAACAGTCCTTGCTGCAAAGAAGGTAGGTTAGACAAACTACATTATTCATTATCACTCTAAATGATTTTCATCAAATAGTTACATCTTTCAACAGAGCTCCCTCTCAGATTACTTATGACTGCAATCCAGGCAGCTCTTAAAGAGACAGTACACAGAGACTATACAGGCACTATATGGCAATAACATTTAAACGGCTAAAAAGCAGGACACCAGCCTAGCAGTGAACATTTAGGCAAGCTCAAGGAAGACTTTTTGGGAACCCCCATTTGTAGGGGGTTACACCAGCATATTGTGCAACCCCCAGGAGACCAGGATTCGACCACCAACACCAGAATTCCAATCTGAGTCCAGATGGCCATGAGGAACTCGCTCCCAGGGAGATGACAGACTGACCTGCATTTTCTTATGATGCCAGCTGGCTGGCCGTGGAATAGTAATGGTAACTGCTTTCCCAGTCAGAAGAGGGTACAGCCACAGCAGCTTAAAATGTTGGAACAGGGAGAAAGCAAGGGAAAATACACATAAAGCAAACTAACATTAGTTCAAAGAACTACTGAGAAACATAGAGTTTGTTGGCAGAAAGGACCGTTGGCCCAACTAGTCTGCCCAGATGGTACGTCTCTGTAGACCGTAACTGGTCTCCAGTGACCCTTCCTCCTCCCTGCCTATTTAATAACATTCCCCTATGTCGACCCCATCTATGCTTGAGGTCCCTTACTGTTTTCACATCCACCACTTCTGCTGGCAGTCAGTTCCAGGCATACACCACTCTTTCAGTGAAGCAGTACTTCCTCACATCCCTCTTAAACTACCCCCCTTCCAACTTCATCACATGCCCTCTAGTCCTGGTGCTCTTTCTCATATTAAAGGGACTCCCATCCTGTACTTTGTTTGCTCCCTGTGACGTATTTGTAGGTCTCTAGCATGTCCCCTCTCACTCTCCTCCCTTTTAGGGGGTACATGTTGAGATCCCCCCAGTCTCTCCTGTTAGGGCTTTTGATGCGGCCCCAGTAATATTTTAGTTGCCTTCCTCTAGACTGCCTCCTCCCTATCTATGTCCTTTCTGAGGTGCAGCCTCCAGAACTGAACACAGTACTCCTAGGTGGATCTCACCAGTGACTGATACAGTGGTAACATCTCCTCCCCTCCTCCTGCAGGTGATACCTCTCCCTATGCATCCCAGCATCCCACTGACTCTATCCATTGCTCTGTCACACTGCCCTGCTACTTTGTGGTCATCAGATATCATAACCCCAAAGTCTCGTTCCTACTTAGTGACTGTCAGATCCCCCCCCCCCATTCCAAACTCAGTTCCTGGGTTTCTATGCAGAGGTGCATGATTTTGAACTTTTGGCATGGAAGGAACCCCAGCTGCCATGCCCTTAACTACTCCCCAAGTTTCCCACGGTACCTCGCATTCTCTCCACCCCTCCTGAGTATCCACCCTAATACAGATTTTGGTGCCATCTGCAAAAAGGCATACCTTCCTTTCTAGTTCTTCTGCAATGTCATTTATGAAGACACTGAAGAGAACCAACCCCAGTATTGCGCCCTGCAGCACCCCACGGGTCACCCTCCCATCATTAAAGTGAGTGCCATTAACCACCACCCTCTGTTGCTGCAGTTTCTTTACCCAATTTATCGCTTTGGATCCCACCTTCTCTGTTGTTGTTTTTTTTTTATTTTATTTTCCCATCCCTAGAACGAGCAGGGGATTTACCCTTCTCAAGTGCCCAGACCTCACGCCCAGCATTCCCTCCAGGTGGCTTGTGCTGGGGAGACCTGCAGCTTACCCCATGTGGTGGGGCTCCCCGAAAGGAGGGATCAAGATCAACCAGAGGCCCCAGCCAAGGCTAGTACCTGGGGCGTAATTTGGGTAGAGGTCCGGATGCATCACAGTGCGCCGTCCCAGAGTGCTTTTCCCATTAAGGTCCCCAGAGGCATGGACCTGCAATGACATCAGTACGCGCCGAGCACTCTCCCACACCCGACCTACAGATGTCTGCCGATGTCCCCTTCCCCACTGAAGAGTGGCCCTGGCTGTCACGCACCCAGCCTCCACTCAGAGTCACTGGCTTGCTGAGAAGCCACAACCCTCCTCACCGGAGGAAGAGAGCTGTCCTTGGAACACTCACCCTACCTCCCCCCAGAAGACTCTGACACACCACGTTCATTCCTGAATATGGGTTGTCAGCACCGTGGGTGGTAACACTACCACTGCGTGAGCGGGCTGGCAGCTTCTCAGTTTCTTTATTCGTCTCCTGTGTGGCACAGTACTGAAGGCTTTGCTAAAGTCCAGATAAGCCACATCCACTGATCTCCCTCATCAATTTTCCTGGTCATCCAGTCGAAGAAATCAATCAGATTCATCTGGCATGCCCCCCCCCCGCCCATGAATCCATGCTGCCTTTGGTGTTGTAGCCCACTGGATTCAAGATATTCTACTAACCTTTCCTTTAACAGGGTTTCCATTTATTTACTGACCACTGATGTGACACTGACTGCCCTATAGTTGCTAGCCTCCTCCCTGCTGCCGCTCTTATGAAGCGGGACCACGACTGCTCACCTTCAGTCCTCTGGACCCACACCTCTTTCCAGTAAGCTACTCGAATAGGGCTGTCAGTATTGCAGCAAGTACCTCCCCAAGTTCCTTTAATACCCTTGGGTGTATCCTATCCAGACCCATAGCCTTGTCCACTTTTAGAGCTGCAAGTCCTTTCAGGACTCTTTCCTCTGAAAATGGACTTGTGTCCCCTCCCCCCCACAAACATCATTCCTGCTGCTCCCTGGTGGTCCGACCTCCCCTCCCTCCACTGTAAAGACTTGGCAGCAGTACCTGTTCAGGAGGTCTGCTTTTCCTTGATCCTCTTCTGTGCAGTCTCCCTCTGTCATCCTCCTTATTCTCACAATCCCTCTTTTTGCTTTTCTTTTTCGCTTATGTACCCGAAGAAAGTTCTATCCCCTTTAGCTACCTCCTTTGGCTATCCTTTCTTCTGTCTGCATCTTTGCTCCCATCACTGCCTTACCTACATCCCTTGGTTTTACTTGGTACACCTCTCTGTCTTCCTTCTTCTGCTCAGCAATGGCCCAGGCCAATCAGGTTCCTGGATTTTGGATTTTAGGAAATTCTGATTCAGATTCAAATCCTAAAAGGACCTCAGAATGGGAAATCAGGTTCAGATTTGGAGTCTTAAATCCTAAATTTCTATGTAAAAATAGGTTTCAGGATTTTGCTTGGAATTTAGGATTTTCAAACTTCAATTCCAAAAATCAGAAATCTGAAAATTCAGATAAGAAAATGACAAATCTGATTCCATTTGGCAGATTCTGGGCAAACCTAATGGGAATGTAAGAAACGACAGATGAAACAAACTCTTGCCAGAGCCAGTACAGCTGCTCAGAGCAGTGAGAGCTTAGTGAAACAGTAATTGGAGCCCTCGCCGCACCGGAGCAGCCATAAGGAAGATGGCCGGGAGAACAAATTGCATAGTGCGAGCATTTGTGTATGCGCAGTGTTTTTTTTTTTTCCACTTTATTTATTCTTCTGGACCCCTGGGCATCCTTCAGGAGTACCCACATGGATTCTACCCTAACTCCTGGCCTGAACCACTGCTTCTCCCAGGCTCTCCCTCCAACTCCTGAGCAACTGGAGCAGCCGTAGAGAAGATGTGCAATGCTCTCCAGCGTGGTACATGCGCGCATCCATGCACGTCCACAGAAAAGTTGCTGCGGCCAGTTTCCCCAGTGGCTGAACCCCGACTGCTGGATAGGATCTCCAGTCTCCACTGGGGGTCACCAGAACGGCGAGGTCATGTCCCCCCTCTCTCCCAAAGAATGAGAGCAGTCATCCGGACGCTCAATCCTTCTCTGCCCTGTCGACCCACAATGGCCCGAGTCTGCTCCCAAACCCGGGTCACTGGCATGGCATGAGTTGTTGCGTCCAGCGCCCCAACCCTCAGCACCACCAGGCCAGTTTGCGTAGTTGATTTTGACGGTCATCTTGTGCATGGCACAGGAGTTCCACAGTTGCAGGACAAAAAGTAGTGCCCAGTGAAGGGGGTGCGTTTCTATGGCCAGCGGAGGGGAAGGGCCATAGGAACACACAGGAGTGGAACTGTGCCCCTGCACTGTGGAAGCACACTGGAGCACTGTCCAGTCACATGCTTCCACAGTGCTAGAAGAGAGAGAATGATAGGAATACGGCTATGGAAGTCCACCAACATAGCCATAAAAAGGCTATAAGGGTCTGTGGCATTCACCTCCTGCCTCCCAGGCAGCTGCAGCATTAAAAGTTATGAGACACATCTGTAGCCAAGGTTGGACTTAAAGGGGAACTTCTATCATGAAAATCCCCACACTTCAGTGTAAGACCAACACCAATTAGCATTCTTAGTGCAGAAGTATAATTTTACTTGATTTTGATGCTCTGTATTTTATATTTATCTGGTTGATCCTGCTGTCCCTCCTGCCCAAGTACTCAAACTACCACTAGAAGCCTGTCTCAGAATCTCTCCTTGATGACATCACAGCTGGGGATCAGCCATTATAGATCTACTATAAGATGTGATAACTGGAGCTATTAATCAATGTTTTTTGCTGGCCACCAGTCCTACTGCCCTACCAAGACTAAATCTAGTACGATAAAAAACAATTAGCAACAAAAATCAGGTAGAATTATACTTCTGAACTAAAAGTGCTAATTGAGGGCAGCCCCACATGGAGGAGTGGGGCTTTTCATGACATATATTTCCCTTTAAGAGTAGGCAAACTAGGCAGCAACCTGGGACGTTAATTGTGAGGGGGCCACAAATCAATAAGTCCTTATTTCCTTGAGTTGTTTGGGCTTATGAAAAGGTGATGCGGGGGGCAATACCAAGTTTGCATGGTGGGCATTTCAACACCTAAGGCCTTCTCTGGTTGTAGCCACTGTTTAACAGGGAACCTTTCCAATTTATTTTATGGACTTTGGCGATATGTGCCAAGTAGTAAAGGCTAATTGTACAATCTCTTGTGAATCACTCATTCTAGGCATACCTCACAGATCTATACATGCCCACTGCATTAATTACCTTCTCTGAACTCGCACTAGCACAGCTACCAATGTCTACCATATGCAGGTGATACAATCAAAAATGAGAAAGCAGACTCCACCATAGGTGACTTAAAGAGCTAGTGTACTACCTAAAACCAGTGTTAGTTTTTAAAAGCAGTCAACCATTAACTGTTAGATCTGAGGTACTTTTTCTTTTCCCTTTGGTTGATGAGAAGATTGCTTACTTGATGTTAGTAGGTGTGATGTGTGGGACAGCACTCTGCCTGACAGCTGACATATCTGTCTGTATTCCACTCTCCCTCCCACTACATCATCAGCACTATGATCTCACTGACTGTGACATCACTGCTGCTTAGGAACAGCCACTCAGTAGCTGCCAGGTCAGTCACCTGTGATGTCACTGTTGGGTCACAATACTGATGATGTAGTTGGGGGTGGGGGACTAGATATAGATCTCTCTGCAGCTGGGATTCAGTGCCAAGAAGTGCAAGGTCATGCACCTGGAAGCTAAGAACCCAGGGGCCAGTTACTGATTGGGAGGTGTACAGGTTATTAGTTCTGAGGAGGAAAAAAGATCTAGCGGTAATCATCAAGAAGGACCTGAAGCTCTCTGCACAGTGCCATAAACCAGCAGCAAAACCAAACAAAATGCTAGGACACATCGCCAGAGGAATTACCTCCAGGAAAGGGGAAGTCATTTTGTCCTTGCATAGGTCTTTGGTGAGACCGCACTTGTAGTACTGTGTGCAGTTCTGGAGCCCTTATTTGAAAAAAAGACATCAGATTATTGGAGGGAGTACAGTGTTGAGCGACCAAGATGATCCAGGGTCTGGGGGACAAACCCTATAAGGAGAGGCTGAGGGAGCGCAACATGTATTCACTTGACGACAGAAGGGGGGAGGGGACATGACTGAAACCTTTAAGTACCTTAAAGGTATGAACAAGGTTAGAAGAGGGCCTTTTTAATTTAATGGGAAATGGGTCCACTAGGGGGCAGTCTGAAATCAGTAGTGAGAAAATTCAAGAAGGAAATGAAAAGGCACTTTTTCACAGAGAAAGTGGTGTCCAAGTGGAGCGATCTGCCAGAGGAGGCGGATTCACTGAAAACATTGAGCGACTTTAAAAGGGGGGTGGGACAGGGTGAAAAGGAGAGTCATAACAGGTGGGATGATGGGTAGAGGGGAAAAGAGTGTGAGGGATGCTTGGAGGATGGGGGTATGCATGGTGTGCCGTTAGCTGGCACAACTAAAGGAAGAGGTCAGGTGGATAAGGAGGATGCTTGGCATGGGGGTTGGGAGGAAGGAGGTTCTGCTGGAAGGAGAGGATGAGAGGGGGGAATAAGGGGGAAGGCACTATGGGTTCAGCAGCTGCACCTGGGATCGATGGCACAAGCAGAAAAGGAGGTGTAGGAAAGGGAACGTAAGGAGCTCCAGGGGGCTCAGGTAAAGGGGTTTCTGAACGCGGTAAGTGCCAAAAATACAGGAAGGTTATCGGGAGCAAAAGTCCTAGGGCTGCACAGAAGGGAACAAACTGGGAAGGTGCACCAGCAGGGGGAAACAAGGTGGTAGGCATTGAGATTTGCACCACTAGTACTGATAAAAGATGGGGAAGATTACATAACTGGAGCAGAGGTGGATAAAGAGGGGAATTAAGAGTCAGGCATGATGGAACTGGAAGTTACATACTGTGCACTGTTTCTTCACATTTAAACCTCCCTCCCAGTATTAAACCTGATTAAATCTGTGGCAGCCCCGACCCAAGACAGAATCCCACCCCGAAGTTTGTGAATTTTCATGAGGGGGGGGGCTCAAACTTAGTATTGGGAAGGGAAATATATTTCTAAAATATCTTTTACCACCAGGCTGCAAGCAAAGGTTTAGTTAAAGAAGTAAGCAACCAACTTGAGTAAAACTCAGAGTCCTGCCCCGAATCTGCACAGGGGGGTGCCATATGAGGTTTGAAGAAAGAAATACTGTTTTTTTATTTTACACTGGCTGTTAAGTATATTAATGCCATTCTCTTTTGTTTTTAACCTTCATCCCGGCATTGAACCTGCCTGTCTCAAATTATGAATGTACACGGTGCCGGGGGTAGATTGCTAGGCTGAGACCATAATACAGTATATGCATTTCTGAAACAGATGCATACATCTCTCAGTCTCTCAGGCTTCCTGACTGTGTGTTTGGGGGTGCACTGCACTGATGCCCAGCTGCATGTTTACACTTCTGTCACTGTGACACCAATGACTGCGGCAGGACTGTCAAAAGGGAGTTTGGTCACACAGGGTTGTAAGACATGGGGAAAAGGGAGCTTGGCAACCTCATTCTCTTGGAAATAAACACACTTAAAAATGAATACACAATTAATTAAATAGCTTCTGTCAAAACTCACATTTATATGGTGGGGAAAAAAAAGCACTGTCTTGACAAATTCCTTGCCTAACACAAATCTGAGTCCCCTGTATAATTTCTGGAAATTAGTTTTTATACAGTAAAGTAGCTGAATAGTTATCCATAACAAGTGACATCACTTCTATAACAGCGATATTAGTACAGTATGATTAATAGAACATATAGGCCATTGCTGCAAGAATATACAAATGCTATGGTGCCATTCTGTTTTGTTTTTTTTTATTAAAATGGAAGCAAAACCATTTTAATATCTGAAAAGCTAAGATGTTTCTTTTTGCTTCTGTTTTAATTAAAAAACGGAATATGTGTGTGTGTGTGTGTGTGTGTGTGTGTGTGCTGCTGAGCAGCTGTGCAGGAAGCAGCGCTTTCTTTGAGCTCCGGAGAGATATTTGTTTAAATAATGTTAAAAACTGCTTTTTGCTGGCTAAACTTTGACTTTTCCTTAATATTGAAATTTAGCCTGGTGTGCAGGATGGGAAAAATAAAGGGAGCTGCAGCAGCCTCAGACGACTTGCCAGCCAAAGGGGTGGCGGACTGATGAAAGGCCTGTGCAGAATGTTAAGGTGGAGGACTCAGTTGTTACAGTGGCAGAGGAGGTGACCTTGGCTACAGTCAATGCTACTTTAAAGCAGTTGGTCCATACAGTGCAGGATCTCAATCGCATATTTGATGTTCTCACTCCACGTGTAGCAACTTTGGAAATGCAAAGTAGACATGCTAGACCAAGTTGTATCTAGAGCAGAGACTAATGTTAATAAAACTGTGCATGTTACCAAGCTCATTAAGTAGAACACCCTACTGCAGCAGCATCTCGAAGTCATGGAGAACTAGACTCATGAGAGAAACATCAGGATGTTTCGCCTGCCAGAATTGGCGGAAGGTGACTATGGTCTAGACTTTTCCCGTACTGCTTTACCTAGGCCTCTTGCTTTTACTGAGGAAGATCCAGCACTTCCCCTGGAAAAAGCCTACAGGATTACCCCATGCCAGGTGGCAGTAGAGCCATCCACTACAAAGAACTTTCCTCCTCGTCTGCATGTGGAGTGGACGGCAGGGATCAGATCCTTACAGCAGTGCAGCAGCAACGCCAACGTTAAGTATAGGGAATCAGATATTCCCTTGTTCCCTGATTTATCCTTCAGCACTCATCAGCGTCGTAAATTATTTGACGGAGTAAGGAGTCAACTGCGTCAATTTAAAGTTCAACACCAGTTGCTTTTATCGGCTAAACTCTGGCTCTCCTGGAATGAAAAAGTGTATTTGTTTAATGAGCCTAAAGATGTTGAAAAAATGCTAAGAATTACTGAACAGGAGCTGAACCAGGATAATGAGGAGGGCACTTTGGATGGCGACTGATCCCACATTCGGACTTGCTCTTGGGCCAAAGAGTATTGTATGTATGTTTTTTTTCCCCTACTTGCAAAGGGTTCATGCACTCTAGGTTATAGTGGGCTGGGGGCTGCACAGGTTTGAACTTAAGGTTTATGGGAGGGTTGATGGATTACAAATTTTGGTTTGGTGACTGGTGATGTCTTCCCGCCATTTTGTCATTCAGTACCCTCCCGTTGGACTCCTGGACTGTTGAGTTATTACCCTGGATTCCCACAATATCAGACCATTGTTATCCTATGAACTTCTTTGGACAATGTCGATGGCCCTGTTGGATCGTGGCCTAAGACTGTACTCCATTTTTACTATGATCAGTTGCATCCTGGGTTCCTTTATGTTTACTGCAGTCCTCTACCCACTTTCTACAACATGTAATTAAGTTTGGAAGCTTCTGCTGTATGTTCAGTTATATGTGGGTCTGTATTTGGGAAGCCTTATCCATGTGCCTGTGTATCTATTTCTCACTGGAAGTTTTGGGAACAATCTTGAGAGATACCTTATTTGTTTTACCTTTGGGGATTATATCAGACCAGTTGGTCATTATGGTAAGATAGGTGTAACCCCCCTGCAAATGGGGGTTCCCAAAAGACTTCCAGGAGCTTGCTTGAATGCTCCAAGCCTGAATGGTGTTTGGCATTTAAGCCATTTATCAGTGAGTGTTTTTAGAACCTCTGGTACTGTCTCTTTAAGAGCTGTCTGCTTGCAGACATAATTAGTTTGTATGGGGGATTGTGTGTTTCTTTGATTGAGTACCACCAGCTGCTGCCAATTCACTTCATTTTTGCAGTCACTAGGAGTGCAAAGGAACCTATCTGAAAGATGCAACTGTTTGCCAGAAATTATTTAGAGTAATAATGAAATTACAGTTTGTCTAACCTGCTTTCTTTGCAGTCAGAACTGTGTCTGCTAGTTCCCCATTCTGGTTTTGAACTGCTGAACTGGACCAATCAGTGTGGGGTGTTAGCTCTAAAATGGTGCCTGACGAATCAGAACTTGACTCATAATCTGAGCCAGCCACAAGAGGATTGTATGGGCAGTGACTCTGGGAGATGTAGTTTAGACTTCAGTGCCTTTTGGACCAACAGCAGCAGTCTATTGTGAGTGACAGCCAATCCAGTCAAGAACTGGGAGGAACTCAAAGGAAGTCCTTGTTTTGTCAGTTGGGTTTCAGTTGAGCTTTGGCAGTGAAGAAGGAAGGAGCCCTGTGCTTTTTCAGGTGCGTTTAGTCAAAACGTGTAAGGCCCAGAGTTCCGGTCTGCAGCTTGTGTAACAGCTTGTTAGGACTGAATCTGGCCCCAGAAAAGAATCAAAGGATCTCTGAAGAGTAGAAACCAGGCTCACCCTGTAGAAGACTGGAGGAATTCTGAAAATTGCACTCGGTCTGTCAGGAACTGAATCTGCTGTGTGTTCTCCGGTATTGTGTGCAGTAATTGCGATCGGATACAGATGCAGCCTGCCTGGTATAGTGCTTTCTTTTATATGGATGTGTGAAGAGGTTTGTGTACCTCAAGTGAGCCCTGCTGACATTGAAGGACCCTATCTTATTTGGAGGTCGTGAGTACTAATTCAGAGTCGCTCCCTGTTGAATTGCCACATTAAATCCAAATGGAATTATTGTACTGTTGACTGTTTTAATTCTCCTTTTCTCTGTGTGGAAGGGCCCTACCAGCTGCCACGTTTGGACTAGCCACTAGGGCTTGGGTACCCAGGACAGTAACTGATAGGGATAGGCCTGTGCACAGAGCCATAGGTAGATTATTAGAGTGATAAGCTAATTAACCTGATTTCCCTGTCCTTGTTATATCCCTCAATAAATCAGAGCTGCTTGTTTCAGCAAAGTTATACTGCCTGAGGTATTTGTCTATGTTAAAGTACTGTACTGTGACTGTTGCACTGTATCTCATTTCACAGGAGGTCCCAGTGCGGAACCAGACCTGGGGTAAGTGTATACTGTGAAGGTAATTTGATATATTGTGTGGGCCACTAGTGGGAAGAAAGGGGGTTGCAGTGTCCCAGAGGGCTGTGACCAAGTTAGTTTAACTATTGCAAACCCTGACCTCTGGGTGGAGGCACCCGCCATTGGATCCAGGCCCCTCAACCTGTTAGTGGCAAATCAGGCAGGGGTAGTAGCCCCTGGGATAGCGCCATCTAGGGGTTACATAGGCATTTCTGGATCTCTTTTTTATAGATGTCTAATCCCCGGGACCTTCCTGGGCTGTAAGCTATGGAAATGTTCCTTTATATGTTTTGTAATATTTTAATATTTCTCCCCATGTCATATTGATTGGAGTGGTGCCCTCATTAGTACCCTGTATATGCATTTTATATTAAGTGTCATATGTTTCCTGGATCCACCCGTGGATACTTGTTTTTTTTTTTAAGTTCTGTCTTGCAAAAGTCAATAAATATATAATACAAAAAAAACAGAATGGCACCATATCATTTGTATATTCTTGCAGCAATGGCCTATATGTTCTATTAATCATACTGTACTAATATCTCTGTTACAGAAATGATGTCACTTGTTATGAATAACTACTCAGCTACTTTACTGTATAAAAACTAATTTCCAGAAAATGAACAGGGGATTCGGACTGTGTTAGGTAAGGGATTTTTTCCATTTTATTTCAGTTTAGACAGTCATGACGAGAGACTGTACCCTCCTCACCATTATTATAAAGTATAAGAGCTCAGGCAATTCTTGATCTGGTGCTCACAAATGGGGAGCATGTACAGGAAATATCGGTCGGGGAACCACTGGGTGGAAGTGACCATTGCACAGTGTGGTTCTAGTTGGATATGGACAGGGAAGGTATCCTGACTAAGACCAAAATCTTGGATTTCAGGAGGGCGAACGTCAGGAAAATGGGCGAAGTGCTAAGGAGCCATTTGGCAGGCATCAGAGCAGATATGGGGGTGGACCAAAGGTAGTACATCATTAAGGAAGGAATACCGGTTGCCACAGATGAGTGCATTAGGCTCGGGGGAAGAACACAACGGCCAAAGTCCCCACCTGGTTCAGTTCTGGGGTTGCCAAGGCAGTCGGGAAAAAGAGGTTGGCCTATAGAAAATTCAGGAAGACCAAGAGAGAGGTGGATAGGGAACATTACCTAAGGTTGGCTAGTGAGTCAAGTAAGGAAGTCCAACGAGCAAAGGCACAGAAGGAGCTGCAGATAGCTGAAGGAATTTAGAAAGGGGAGAAGACTTTCTTTCACTATATAAGTGAGAAAAGGGACAAGAGGGAAGGGATTGTTAGGCTTAAGAAAGGGGTGGAGTGGATGGAGGATAATGGAGGGAAAAGCAGAAATACTAAATGAATATTTCTATTCTGTCTTCACCAGGGAGACGGACGGACCAGTGCCTTCAGGAGGGAAAAGAGGAGCAGGGCACGGGGGAACACAGATGTAGTGCTAGATGAGAATAGAGTGAGGAAGGAGCTGCTGGCATTGAAGGTGGACAAATTACCAGGCCCGGACAGAGTACATCCAAGGGTACTAAAGGAACTGGCTGAGGAGCTGGCAGGGCCACTGGCAGACCTATTTAATAGTTCACTAGAGTCAGACGTGGTACTACAGGATTGGAGAACAGCACATGTAGTGCCCCTCCATAAAAGTTGTCCCAAGGATGACCCAGGGAATTACAGACCAGTCAGTCTGACCTCCACTGTGGGCAAGCTCATGGAGACCATATTAAAGCAAAGGTTGGTGGAATATCTAGAGGAGCATGATCTCCAGGATGAGAGGCAGCATGGGTTCATTGGGGGGGGGGGGGATCGTGTCAAACAAATCTGATTGACTTCTTTGATTGTGTCACTAAGACAGTAGACAGGGGCCAAGCAGCAGACATCCTCTATCTTGATTTCAGCAAGGCCTCTGACTCTGTGCCCTACAAAAGGTTGATCAAGAAGTTGGGGGATCTTGGGGTTGGGGAAAAGATGGCCCAATGGATGGAAAACTGGCTGAGGGACAGAACCCAGAGGGTGGTTGTGCGGGGAGAGTTATCTGGTACCAGAGAGGTAACCTGTGGGGTCCCACAGGGCTCAGTGCTGGGGCTGGTGTTCTTCAATGTCTTCATCAGTGACATTGGGAATGGCATTAAGGGCAAAATGTGTCTATTCGTGGATGACACCAAGCTCTGTGGGACAGTGGACACAGCTGAAGGGATACAGGACCAACAGGAAGATCTGGAAAAGCTGGGGAAGTGGTCCAGGATCTGGCAGCTTGACTTCAATGCCAAGAAATGCAGAGTTATGCATACTGTAGCCAAGAATCCCAGGACAGAGTACTACCTGGGTGGAGTCTGAGTATCTGTATCAGAGGAGAAGGACCTGGGAGTGATGGTCATTAGTGACTAGTGACCGTCGATAGGTTTAAAACTGAGCTAAAAAGTTATTTAATTTAGCCTTCCCTAACTATTTTTAATTTGTCTTTATTGTCCCTGTTTTTAACTTCTATTTATATTTATCTGTATCTGATTTTATGTATAGTGCCTTGGTTCTGAAAGGTGATATAAAAATAAAATTTGATTTGATTTGACCTGAAGCACTCCATGCAGTACAAGAAAGCAGCAGCAAAGGCAAACAAGATACTGGGATGCAGATCTAGGGGGATCAGTAGCAGGATAAAGGAGGTTATACTGCCCTTGTACAGGTCACTAGTAAGGCCACATCTAGAGTACGGAGTTCAGTGCTGGTGCCCACACCTCAAAAAGGACATTGATCTGCTGGAGATGGTCCAGAGGATGATTACAAAGATGATAGCGGGTCAGCAGGTTAAGGCATACGAGGAGAGGTTGAGGGCACTGAACATGTACTCCATGGAAGACAGGAGAGAGAGGGGACATCATTGGGGCCTTTAAGTACTTGAGAGGGATAAATAAGGTTGATAAGGAGAGTCTCTTTAAGCTGAGTGGCAACCATAACATGAGGGGGGGCACAGTCTTAAGCTGGATGGTGGGAGGTTTAGGAGAGAAGCCAGGAAGCACTTCTTCACAGAGAGGGTGGTGGACACTTGGAATGCGCTGCTGGAAGAGGTCGTCTCATTGAAGACAGTGAGCTTTAAGAGAGGCCGGGATAGGCATAGGGGGTAGGTAAGGATCATGGGTAGGGAGGATGGAAGGAGTGGGGAGGGAGGGAGGACAGAGACATTAGCTCAAGCTGTGGACCCTGCAATACAAACAGACTTGATAGACCAAATGGCCTTCCTCTGCTGGCTTCTTTAAATGTTCATATGTTAATGTTTCTTTCCCACAAAATGCGTATAAAGGCCAACAAGCAACAACTATAATGTTTCGCCTCATGTCTCCTCAGAACAGGTGGTTCACAAATTAATATAAAAAGAGCTGCCATCTTCTTATGCCTGCTGTGCTTCCATCTCGTCAGCTACAATGATGGTACTGCACTTCACCATTTCAGATCCAGCCAAACTCAACCATCAGGTTTGGCAATGTCCCTTTAAAATGTGAAATGGTGACTATCTTGTTTCCATTTATGTTTTGTCTCCTTCTCGCCTCCTCCTCCCCCCCCTTCCCAAAACAAGCTGACTCATAGAAATTGATGACTGATAATCTACAGTA
Source organism: Neoceratodus forsteri (assembly GCA_016271365.2). Taxonomy (NCBI): domain Eukaryota; kingdom Metazoa; phylum Chordata; order Ceratodontiformes; family Ceratodontidae; genus Neoceratodus; species Neoceratodus forsteri. Next base: position 123,991,606 of record CM057452.1, read on the forward strand.
GCTTGGGGATATTTTCATGTCAAAAAAAAAAAAAACAGAATTACACACAAGTTTCTCTCATGCACGTACACAGACACATGCACACACGCACAGTAAAACACCTTTCAGGTGATGTTAATTGTAAACTGTGGTGCAATGTTGTTGAGTGATGCAATTTCATCACTCAGCTATCCATAAATTTTGCACACACACACCCTCCCTTCCATAGCGCAGTACCTATGAAGTCTAAAATAAATGCTCCATGTCAGCTCTGTACAGTACCAAAACACAAAGCAGGACTAGAGTTGGCAGGTTTCCAGTTCCAGCTCTTGATTTATTTCAAACACACTTCGATTTACTCTGATGCATTTGAAAGCTATTTTAGTCTACTGAAATGTGGGAAGAGTGACATACATTCAATAGAGTAAAATAGCCCGCAAATGCAACAGAGTAAATCGTGTCTGAACTGTTACTTGTTTGCCATTTGTCATAAAAATAATAAAATGTATCTTTTAAAATATTTTTTCGTTTTGCATATTTGTCCCCCTAAACTAGAAGTTTCAGCAGCACTGTACGATGTGAAGCCCTCTCCATTCACAGTCCACCACAATGTCCACCCCCCCAAAAAAAAAAAAAAAAAAAAGGGTGGATAAAACATTTGTCACAGGCCTGCTGTATCTCAGCCGGAAGGACAAATGTGCTGCAGCATTCTGCATTACACTGTTTCACAGCAGGAAGTCCGCACCAGTGGAGCCAGGACTTGGAACCCACAACCAAGACAAAATACAGTTTTTGTTCCTGATTGGTACAGCACCCCTAAATGTTTGTGTGAAGTTCATATGATTGCAGGGTGATTTGTGCTTGACCAACCCTACGTTTCCCCTCGACTCGTCTTTTCCTGTCCAGCTTTGTCACTTGGTATGATAAAAGGCCCTCTGGTGCAGGCCACGCCCCTTCTGATTCTGGGTCTGTCCTGCCTGCCCGTCCACTGCCAGCCATGGAGAAGCTGACTCACTGCAAGCTGCTGAGGGAGAACCACCTTTCTCCTGCCTGCACCTACCACCACCACGCAGACTTCCAACTTGAAAACCGGGCTGCTGGTGTTCCCCGATTCCTGACTGCCCTGTGGCTGCCAGCAACTGAGCCAGCCCGTTGTTAGTTAGGTATATAAAATGGGGCCCAGTTCTAGTGGGGCTTTAGAAAGACACCAGCTGCTGCCACACGGACAGGATCTACAGTGAACTGAATTCTTCACTGGAGCTACCTGCCATGGAGTACCTGCTTTTTAGTGAAAAGGGTAGAATGAACCTCTATTTGATCTTGCTGGTTCCGAGCCTGACTGGGGAATAAGAGTTAAGAATAAGACTTTGTTTTGGATCATACAAAGAGACTGCAGTTAGTGCTCATGGTTTTAAGATAATTGTATTTTCTTGGTGCTGTGGTAGTATAAAGCAAGATAAGATCAAGATGTGGTAAAGGTATGGGAGAGACTGGCTTTCAGAATCTATATACAGCTTATGAAGTAGGTTTTGAGGGTATTAGCAGCAGAATATGAGACTCTTTGGAGAGAGATCCATCCTTTTAATGAATATTTGATGCTACTTTATGGAAAAATTCAGGGGGACTTACTAGAAATGAAAGACTGACTCCCTCCAAAGGGAAGACTCATTCACAGTTCTGTATGAAGAAAGAATATGTGTGTGACAAGAAAAAATAGAGGTTGAGAAAAGGAAATGAGATCTCATTTATTTATTTAGTTTTTGTTAACCGGGTAGGTGTACTAGCCATAAAATGACTATTTTCAGGCACGAACCGGGAGAGTACAACAAAAAGGGAACAGTGGAACAACAGCAATATGGGTACAATAATACAAATAGAGGAACAGTACAGCAGTGCTACAAAAATACGATGGGTAGAAACAACAAAAAATAATGGCAAGCATTATACAGATAATGGCAGTGATGTCTAATTGTTAAAAACAAAATAAAAAATAGGTAAGGGAGTTTTGGCTGCAGTTGCCTACTGGCTTGGACAGTATAGTAAAAAAAAATTATGCCAAAACAATCTATCCAGCTTATTGATTAGGAAATGAACACACAGAACACAGAGAGAGATGTAGCCAACAGTATTTATTTGTGTAGTTAAAAATAATTCCTTAAAATAAACAAACTGAAAGCAAACATTTGTCAGCAAAATTATAAATAATAAAAGTAAAATTCAGGGGATTGTTTTCAATTGCCCAGTGATATTTTAACATGTAATTCACTGTATACGTTTAAGAAATCCCTGAAGCAGCGTTGTCTTACCCTTTCGACATGTTCTTGTCATTACTAATCTGTTTTGTTCACTGTATTGTATTACAATGTATTATATTGTTATTTCTGTCCTGGGTCACCCATGAAAATGGGCATTTGGTGCCCTTGGGTTTTTACCCGGTGATCAACTATTAAATAAAAAAAGTAAAAATTAAAATGCTTTTTACTTCTTTCAAAATATGCTTCCTGCTCTGATGTCCGTGTAGGTAAAAAACAAATAATAAAAATTGAGGATAATCACAGTTTTATAAAAAAAAAAACTAAGTATACGTTCAGACAATTGTTTAAAAATAAAACAAAAGTAAAAAGCAAAACCTGTGTAGTTCTAACAAAAAGACCACCTTTCTTCTGGCTAAAAAAAAGGAAGGGCAGAATGGCAGATATCTCTGCTGATGGAGTGAGTGGGACATAAAATACCGTCTCTTGCTCATTTTTTTTAATTAATTTTTATTTATGATTACTAGGAGAAAACATCTTTGAGCTAATAACTCATTTACAAAGGTTCCACATCATCACAAGGAGACCAACGAAAATCTAAGTTACATAGACAGAGACTGAGTAACTATTATGGCTAGGATAATTCAGTACCTATTCATTAAAGCAGCAGTACAATGTAAAAAAAAAATGTGCTTTTTTTTGTCAGTTTATTTCCTGTGATCTGCTGAGCATTTCCCTAGCGCTCTGTCTCGCCGACATTGTACTATCACCCCGTAATGTGCTCGGTTTTCCTTTGCTTTTGTTTACATTTCTGCCACCGGGCATGTTGAACTAGAACCCCCTCTGCTGTAAACTGCACATGTGTATGACTGGCAGTACTACACAGGGACATCGGGAGTGTTTAGCATTGGGTCCCACTGCTGTAATCAGAAGACCTAATGCGACGTGAAGGGGGAGAGCAGCTGAAAATTAGGCAGCTGCCATATTTATTGTGACGCCACAACAATTGAAATACATTTTAAATATCCAAAAAACTAACTATCATTAGAAAAAAACATTTACAGATATGGACACCTCATATATGGCTGCATGCTTACAACCAAAAAAAATAATTTTGATAGTCATTTCCTGATTATTTTTTATTTATTTTATTTATTTAATTCATATATCGGATTTACAAACCTTTGAGTCAAAGACTCATTTACAAAGGCACCTCATTGCAGGGAGGAGGGACAATATATTTGTGAAGCAAGACAGTGGGGAACAGTACAGGTGAGATACAAACAGCATACATAGCAGGCATTTCAAGTACAGGTGAGATACAAACAGCATACATAGCAGGATTTCAAGTACAGGTGAGATACAAACAGCATACATAGCAGGCATTTCAAGTACAGGTGAGATACAAACAGCATACATAGCAGGCATTTCAAGTACAGGTGAGATACAAACAGCATACATAGCAGGCATTTCAAGTACAGGTGAGATACAAACAGCATACATAGCAGGCATTTCAAAGAGCAAGTAAACATAGGCAAGTTGCAGAAGAGCACACAAAAATAAGTCATTAGGGGTCCCAGTGGGTCACACAAGATACAGTGTGTAGTGTACAGACTGAAAACAGGCTAATGAAAGAAAACTAGTGCATACGTAATACTATAGGGACAGGTTGGTTTTGAAAGGCGTTCTCGGAAAGCCCTATAATAGGCATATACTGCTTAGAGTGCTAGTGAGGTGTTTGCATAGGGTGGTTTTGAAGGGGCCAATTTTGGAGATGTTTGTGATGTGCGTGGGGAGGGAGTTATACCAGGAAGGTGCTCTGTGGTGAAAGGACCTTTGGGCGAGTGAGGTCCTGGCTCTAGGCACCTGGAAGGTGGCTTTGGTAGTATTATGGGTGACGACCGAGTGGAGGGCCCGTAGAAGCGGTGTGGTGACTCCTGAGGGGCATAGCCCAAGTAGAGCCTTTTTAGCCAGTATACAGGTGTGATACTGCAGGCGTTCTTCAAGATTGAGTATGTCTGAGGTGGAGTAGAGCTGGCACATGTGAGTTCTGCTGGGGGCACCGGTCAGGAGCCTGCAGGCTTTGTTGATAGAGGTCTGGACTTTGGTGAGGGCAGTGGGGTCAGCGGCTGCATGGTGGGGAGCCCATAGTCAACCAATGACAGGATGGAGGAAGTGATAGCCAGCCGTAGGGCGAATTCCGGGAGGCAGTCTTTGTGACGGTAGAGGAGTCCAATCCGGGCATTCATGGCACAGGACAAAGCACTGACATGGGCATGGAAGGAGAAAGCCAAGTTGAAGGTGATGCCCAGGTATTTGTATGTTGATACCTGCTCAAAGGGGTGGAGGGTGCTGGGAATGATGCAAAGGGGAGCATTTCTGGAGTTACTTTGTCGGTGTGCAAAGATCATAGATTTTGTCTTCTTGAGGTTCAGAACCAGGCGATGGTCGAGGAACCATTCTTCAGCTTGGCTGAAAGAGAGTTGCAGGGAGCTCTGGAGAGTGAGTGGGTTGGGGTGTGAGGTGACTAGGACTGCATCGTCGGCATACAGAAGCAGTTTGCCTGTGCAAGAGCTGGGAAGGGTGTTTAAAAAGAGACTGAACAATGTAGGGCCCAGAATGGAGCCTTGTGGCACCCCGGAGCATACAGGTAGTGCAGTAGATAGGATTCCATTTAATTTGACCCGTTGGGATCTAACCCAGAGGTAGCTGGAGAACCAGGCCAGAGGGCCAGATGAGAATCCCAGCTGATGGAGGGTGTCAAGCATTAATGGGTGACTCACAGTGTCGAAGGCCTTGGATAGATCAATGAACACTGCCCCAGCAATCTCCCCAGCGTCAAGTGCCAAGTGTATTTGGTGGGAAAACTCCAGTAGGGCTGTGGTGGTGCTGTGACCGGGGCAGAAGCTATGCTGTTCTGGGCACAGTATGTTGTAGTTGGATAGATAATCCATGAGTTGCATGGATACTATTTTCTCCAGAGCCTTGGGGGGGGGGGGTGGAGATAGGTCTGTAGTTGTTTGGTACTGTGCGGTCTCCGTTTTTATGGATAGGGGTGATTTCAGCCTGTTTCCATGCACTCGGGAATTGGCTGAGGCACAGGGATCGATTAAGAAGGTCAGTGAGGGGGGCTAGCATGACATCCATTGTTAGGCGGAGTATCCTGGAGTCAAGGGGGTCACAGCTCGGGCTGTGGGAGGAGAGGGCTTTTAGGAGGATTGGTTTAGCATCATGGGGGAGATAGCCCTGAAGAGAAAAGGGGGATGAGAAATAGCTGGGTGGTTGGTTACCGGGATGGGGTCAAAGAAGTGGGCAGGAAGGACTGCACTCAGGTCAGAAAAAGTTGTGTTAAGGCAGTGAGCAACACGGGATAGGTCTGTATTAATTGTGCCATTAATAACCATCTGTGAGGGAGGAGGGGAGCGAGTCTTTCCGTTTAACTCCTTTATGTTATCCCAGAAGGCTCAGGCAGAGCCCCAGGAAGAGGTCAAGGCAGTTTGATAGTAGTTGGCTTTGGCTTGTCTTATGGCCCAGGTGCACTGGTTGCAAGCTGCATTATAGGCTTGCCTGTCTGCTAACCTGCCGGTCTCAACAGCAATGTGCCATAGGTTATCACGCTGCTTCAGCTGTTGGATCAGGGAGGGAGAAATCCAGGCAACAGTGTGTCTCTTGGAGCGAGTGCTGGTGACAGGGGCAAAGATGTCACAGGCTTTGCAGAAGGCACTGGTGAGGAAGGCTAGAGCAGTATCTATATCCGTTGCAAAGGAGATCGGGGACCAGTGGAGCTGGGCAAGGTGCTGCTTTAGCTTGTTTAGGCCCCCGGAGCGGAAGTGTCAACAGGGGGGTTGCTTTGTACACAGGATTGAGCATGGGGGAGGACCAGAAGCAGAGAATAGGTGAATGGTCACTGAGGGAGTTGGCTAGGACGTTAACAGCCTTTACTTTGTGTGGGCGGTTTGAGAGCACGATGTCTAGTAGGGAGCTGGTCCCACTTGATTGGTTAAATCTGGTGGGCCGAGTCACTAATTGAGATAGGTCAAGGGCTGTGAAGTTGCCTTTAATTTGTGTTGAAGTGGAGCCAAGCCAGTTGATGTTGAGGTCTCCTAGGACGAGCTGTTCAGCCTTGTGTGGCAGGGTAGAGAGATAGTCGGTGAGGGAGCGGATAGCTTGATTTTGTACACGTGGGGGTATGTAGGCGGCTGTGAGGTAAAGAGGGCCATGGCCTGGGTCGGGGTGATTTTTAGGGTGATGGCTTGAGCCCCATGTTCGAGCTTGGGGGCAGGTAGTACGTGACCCAGGAGGGAGTTACTTAGGTAGACTGCGCATCCGCCGCCATGCTTACCCACACGATCTTCTCTAAAGAGGGTAAAGCCAGGGAGGGAGACAGCAGAGTCTGGAGTTGATTGAGAGAGCCAGGTCTCCACTATGGCAAGAATGTTGGGCTTGTGTTGAGCGACCCAACACTGGAGTGCAGCAGTCTTCCTTGGGAGACTGCAGATATTCATGGAGGCAATGCGGAGCCTATGATCTGTAGGGGGCGATGCAGCTGGTCCGGTCCGGGGTTAGGGTGGACATTCCCAGAGAGCAGGAGGAGTAAGATGATGAGCCAGAGAAAAGGACTACGGCAGTAGTGGTAGGGGTGCTTGGGCAGATGCGAGGATCTGGGGGGGGCAGTGCAGGGGATGGGTAGGGAGTTAAGGATGGGTAGGGCTAGGACAGAGGGAGACCACCGACCACTGTGTGGGGGGATGGGCACTGGTGGTGGTGTGGGGGCGTAGGTGGTCCAGTGTGTGTGGTGCGCTTAGTGGTGAGCGGAAGGCAGATGGGAGGGTTAGAGCAGTGGGGGGGATGAGCTTGGGGAGGCTGAGATGCTAGCAGATGTGCATATACAGGGGAGTTAGAGACATTTTTGGCAGGGATGTTGGGGGGGATAGGATAGTGAGGAGCAATGTGAATATACAGAGACCTAAGAGAGACATATTGCTGTATGAGATAAATGAAGGGGAATAGGTGTTGGCAGGCAGGATCCCCTAGTGTTCAGCGGGTATAACCTGCAGGTGGAAAGTGGGTTGATTGGTTCTGCAGCCTCACGTGACACCACCTATATAATACAGAGCCGACCAAGGGTGGTGGTGTGGGCGGTGGAGAGCTGGCACACAGTGCCGGCGGGGTCAAACAACGTGCCTTGAACTGCTGCAGCCTGGTGCTGCTCCTGCAGCCGCGTACCTGAATTCGGTAGTCCGGGGGCGGGGCCGAGTCCTGGTCCGATGCAGTCTGTGGGGAGGGCAGGCAGCGTTTCCTCCAGCCCTCGCGACCCTCCAGGAGTCTTTTGCTAAGGGAGAGAGGGGAGACTAATTATAGCAAAGCTGTAGGAGGCGGGGCAAGGTAAGAACAAATGCAAACAGCTTACTCAATCAATAGCGACTAAATTATAGTGGCTTTTACTGTCTTAAAGTACTTCTTCTACTGCTAAGAAAAGTAAAACTGTATGGGAAAGTGCAGCACAGAAAAAACAAGCACAAAAAATACAATCTGCAGTGCTGCGCCGACTTTCTGAGTTTAAAGGCAGCTTTTTTTTTTCTTTAAAGGCAGTTTGTCCAGCTTTTCAAATGTTTTGGTGCCAAAAACAACGCGCCTTGAACTGCTGCAGTCTGGTGATTATGCTGCACTGCTGCTTTAAGCATATCAGTAATAACAAACATTTTCAATAATTGAGGAGCCATAGGAGAGTGGAGAAAAGAGAGGAGTGGGGGTGGAGGGGCAGCCAGCTAGACCTTGTCAAGGAGGGTGGGGGTGGGAGTTGGAGTACATTTGGGAAGTATAATGAAATTCTGGAAAGGCACTTTTAACAACGGAAGCTGGGGGATGCTACAGAACATCTCATTGGCTGGCGAAGTTGATGAGATTCATAATTGTCGTGATTGTGGTTTTACCATCATTAAAAATATATTGCTTACAGAAAAGAGCAAAGACATGATAGGCCAGCTTTTGTTTAAGTTCATGTGCTGTCTTACTACAACAAACTTACTCTCATTGGTGGTTATGATGCAGTACTTTGTGGAGGTTTTTATGTTGTTGTGGTGGGCCTCACTTCACCCTGGAAACTGCAGCAGTGTGTGCATGTCTCCCCCCCCACCCCTTACACAGATAAACAGACAATGACCTAGTTAAGGGAACTGGGTGTCTGTAAGACTTTAAAGGTCCAAGAAATTATTTTTGTTTTAACTACTGTATGTGTTAAATGGTTAACTAATAGGGCATCTCTCTGGGCTGGCACGTGGTTTAAAGGCCGAAGGAATGTCTTGAGAATTTAAGGCCCTAGACTAATTGAGCAGAACAGAACTGGACTACAAACACACTGATCAAGTGTTAAATGGTACTTAAAACAGCAGTACACGATACAGTGAAAATTTTGACCTATGCCTTTTATTCCATTTCTTATGGTCTCTTATTTCATGTTGTCCTGCTGTACAATAATACCCTTCTTTCCCCATTCTGGATGTCTGCATTTGTATGTTTTACATTTGAAATAATAAAAGTGGAATGCCTTTAGATATTGCTCTGACCAAGTTTTCATAAATATTTTAAGCTGTCTTTCTACACCTCTTATCCCATAAGGCCAGGGCGCAATGTCATTTTTTTAACAGTGGGGGTTCAAAAACACAATGAAAACCTGGACTGAACCATGTTAAAGAACACTTATTATTTCAAATGCAGAATTACAGTAAGTGGCAAAGCAGCCTCAGTGGAGGGAGGGCATCTACAGGACAGGAGATGAGGGCAATCAAAATAGCTCTGGTTTGTACTGTATTGTAATATATTGTATTTCAAGTTCAAGTTTATTGCCAGAAAACTCTATTGAGCGAGCTCATTCACAAGGAGGTCCTGGTGGACACGGGGCAGACTACATAAAGTAAAGTAAACAGGCAGGAGTTACGTAAGCAATAATACCCTCCGGGGGGGGCATTATTGGGAAATACTGGACCTCCCAGGGGGCGTAATGAGGCCTGACACTACAGGCGGAGGGCCTTATAGCCCCTGGAAGGTCCGGTATTTCCCAATAATGCCCACCCTGGAGGGTATTATTGCGCTTAGAAAATGGCCCATCGGAGAATACTACTCTGTGAAGAAATGTTGTAGGTGCCGTATTGGTCCTTTTAAGAGCAGATCCAGAAACAAATGATTTGATACCTTTTATTGGACCAACATGGATGTTACAGAAAAGAACAAAGTGCTCTAGCTTTCGAACCAACCAGGTCCTTCTTCAGAAGCTTTAACTATGGGAACAGCAATGGGAACCAGGATGGCTCCACAGTATGCTAATCTTTTTATGGCGAATTTGGAGGAGGATTTTCTAAGGCATTGTACACATAAACCACTCGCTTATTTCTGTTACATTGATGATTTGTTTATAATTTGGACAGAGGGCACTGACACACTTAAAGATTTTCATCAGGAACTTAATAACCTCCACCCAACTATAAAGCTTTCCCTGGAATATTGTGCCACAAGTGTACATTTTCTGGATACCACTGTCACTATTAAGGATGGAACCCTACATATCTGTCTTTACAGGAAACCAACAGACAGACAGAGATACTTACACAAGAAAAGTAATCACCTGAGCCACACAAAGAAATCTGTCATATATAGTCAAGCACTTCGGTATCACCGCCTCTGTTCAAATGAAGAAGACAGAGACACACATCTGGCGATGTTGAAAAACACCTTTATTGAGCAGGGACACTCATCCAGAGAAATTGACAGAGCAGTGGAACGTGCAACACAGGTCCCAAGAGAACAGCTACTGCAATATAAGGAACAGATGACTACCAACAGAATACCCTTAGTAGTCACATACCATCCTGACCTTGAACTCCTACGTAAGATTATTAAGGATCTCCATCCAATAATTAGTGAGGATGAAACCCTTAATTGTATTTTTCAAGAACTACCACTACTATCTTTTAAACAACCACCAAACTTAGCCAACCTGATTATTAGGAGTCAACTTGAACCGGAACAGAATACCATGACATCATATGGTACATGACCCTGTCATCAACGCGCATGTAAGACATGTAACCTCATTTCCACTTCAGACTGTGTGGTTACATCACAAAACAGACTATTCAGGATACAGGGGAATTATACATGTACATCAAGTAATGTGGTCTATTTTATCCAATGCAAGAAATGTCCTCGCACAGGTTACGTGGGGGAGACAAGCCAACAACTCTGCACTAGAACGAATTCACACAGACATTCTATTAATCACAAGAAGACTGAGAAACCAGTAGCCCAGCACTTCTCCCAGGATGGCCACTCAATCTCAGATATGTCTGTGATGGTCTTAAAAGAACATTTCAACAGTACACAACAGAGACGGGCTTCTGAAATTAGACTTATTTTGCTTCTCAATATGGTGACGGATGGATTGAACATTGATGTTGGTTATATGACACATTATTCCACTTAAACTTACACAGACCTTTACTTTAAAAGATGGACATAATACTTTAGTTCTTCAGCGGGCCTTTGATTTTGTAAGTTTATGGTTATCTACATGTTGACTTCTCACCTTAACACTGTGGTGAGTGCGTTTGAGTGTGTGTGTATATATACTGATGTATGTATGTATGTGTGTGTTTGGCATGTGTTGTGTTTTTATGTGTTGTGGGTATGGTGTGTTTGTGTGTGTTTTGTTTGTGTGTGCGCAGTGTGGTGTGGTGTGTGTGGATTGGGGTTGTTATATTTGTTGTGTGTTGTGGTTGTGTGGGGTGTGCAGGGGTGTGTGGGGTGTGGTGTATGTACACACGTATGTGTGGGGGGAGCGTGGCATGGGGCAACTTATGTGGCTAGAACACTTAGTTTTCACATATAGTGTACATTTACTTCCTTCTACTAGTTGTCAGTGGTTGGATTACACACAGTCACATTTTTAAATCTGCTCATATTAAGATGCATATCTCATTTACTTGGGGGGTTCACAAAAGGTGTAATTCCTTTGGGTTTTCATTTAGATTCCTTAGACTGATTCTGTGCATTTTTGTTATACATGGACTCTGTGTTGAAATCTGCACTTATCAAGCTCATGGTCTCATTTTCTTGGGGGTCCTTGACAAGTATTTTTTATTTAGCACTTACACTTGCAAGTGATACTTTCATGCATCATGTATATATGTGTATGTTAATTTGAGGCTTGTTTTCAACTTGCAGTTATACCTAATTTCAGGATTTTGTCTCTCATTATCTGTTCTTTAATATACCAAGGCAATTGGAATGTAAATTGTAAGCTCATCTTACATGTATTAGACAGAATGCCACCCCAAGGTTTTTTTATTTTTGTTTGTTTTTTATCACTAGAATGCTTTCTTGGCATACTGAGACATTTTAAAATTTATGTGACAAGAACTCTCTGGCTGTAGAGCATTCTTGATAACCTTTGCCCTTCTGAGGCTCCTCAGTTAAAAGAATACTGGTGTTAATTAGCTTCTCTGACATAAACTTCTGTTATGTTTTAAATGTATATGTTAAACCAATGAGAATTACTTCTGGTTTTTCAATATAATCTGGTGTTAATAGTATGCGATATTTAAAATAACTGCCACAAAGCTTCTGAAGAAGGACCTGGTTGGTTCGAAAGCTAGAGCACTTTGTTCTTTTCTGTAACATCCATGTTGGTCCAATAAAAGGTATCAAATCATTTGTTTCTGGATCTACTCTGTGAAGAGGCACTTGGACTGGCTCTTATTTTTAGCTGGGCATATTTGAAAAATAAATGCCCAGCTTGAAGCTTGTCTCAGCCAATCAGGTTTAAGAATTGATTGTTGCCATTTTCTAAAAGGCAATAAATCACATTAATGGTAGATACAATCTTTTCAATTTATTGATACTAGATAAACATATACAAAACATACAAGGGTCCAGACAGGTCATTTGCAATAGAAGTACAGGCAGTACACTTCACATGGCAGTGCTAACATCACTAGTGACTTGCTAGTGCAAGGAAGCTAAATGCAGACAGCATAAAAATCAATGATATAAGGCAATAATGTACATCATAGAAAGAGATGGCTGTAGACAGATGCATACATTAGTACATGGTATCTTTTCTTTTTAAACCAGGAGAGACGCACTAAGCTGAAGCTTGTTTACAGGTGCGACCTGGGAGCACAAGGAAGTTAAGTGACTTACTCAGGGTCACAGAGTATGCAAGTGGGGGCTGTGGGATTCAAACCTAGGTCTCCAGATTTGCAGTTCAGAGTCTTAAACCACTGCGCTATACTGCCACCATGTCCTTTACATCCTGTTCAGGATTTAAAGGACATGGCCAAAGGCACAAAGGATGTGAGGGAGGAAGGAGGCTCAATAAGAGTAGGAATGACTGGAACGTCCAATATGCTGGGTAGGATGAGGTAGGGGGTTAAGAGGGAGGGTAGTACCTGGTTGTTAGGGGACAGGTGAGTATACATGGAAGGTTGGAAGGGGTCAGGGTAGCTTGTGGCTGGGGGACAGGTGGGTGTAAATGGAGGTGTTGTTAGCCCTTGGGGCAGTGGCATGCCACGTTAAAGGCTTTCGTAGTCAAAGCCTTACAACAATTCACAGAGACAAGCTTGGTAAGTCTAAGCACAGACTGTATTTTATTTGTTTGCACTGTGTTAAATGTATACTCATGTTTTACCTTGAGTACTATAGTGTTTATCCATGTCTTACAGTGTTTATTGGCAATAAATGGTAATATGGTATCCCTTATATGGACTCCCTCTGTGCACATGGATCTTTTTCTTAGCACCCAGTGTTGCATACTCATACATACACACACACACACACACACACACACACACACACACACACAAGACTTCTGCCCACAGGGACAAAAAATCAGAGGGAACATTGGGTCACCACCACATTCTGAAATTGCATGTGTCTGTCACATACTGAAATTGTGCATCCCTGCCACATTCTGAAATTACGTCATTGCTACATTCCAAAACTGTGCATCCTTGTCACTTTATGAAAATTCTTTTCCTCACTACATTCCAAAGTAATACTTTTCTGACACATTTTGAAATTGCTTTTCCCAGCCACATTCCGAAACTGGACATCGCCACCACATTCTAAAACTGTGTGTCCCAGCCACATTCTGAAATTTTGTGTCATTGTCACATTCCAAAATTGCCAGTCTTCATCACATTCCGAAAATGTACATCCCTATTCCAAAAACTGCACATACCCATCACATTCTGAAAATAAGTGTCACTGCCACATTCCAAAATTGCATGTCCGAGTCACATTCAAAAACTGTGCATCCTCGCCACATTCCAAAATTGTGTGTACCCATCGTATTCAGAAAATGCATTTCCCTGCCATGCTCCAAAATTATGCATCTCACCACATTCCAAAAATTTGCATCCCTGCTACATTCTGAAATTGCACTGTGACCACCATATTCTGAAACTATGCGTCCCCACTACAATCCCAAATTGCTCGTCTGCACATATTGTGAAACTGAATGTTGCCACAACCATCTGAAATATACATCTCTACCACATGCCAAAACTATGCATCTATGACATGCTATGTAGCTGCGTATCCCTGCCATATTCCACAACTGTGTCTCCACATTTTGAAATTGTGTATCTCTGCCACATTCTAAAACTTTATGATACCGCTGCATTCTGAATTTCAGTGTTCTTGCTACAATTCAAAATTGTGTGTCCCTGCTACTTTCTGAGACTGTGTCATTGCGCATTCCACAATTGCAAGCTGGTGGCATTCTGAAATCTCATCCCTGTAGTATTCTAAAAACTGCACACAACTTTGGCATTTCAAAGTTATGTTTGCTGCTGCAAAATACCCACCCCCAACCCTGTCACATTCTTAAGTACTATGCATCTGGATGTAATGGAAATGCATGCCTTCTACTCACACAGTGTCAGCTTTCCTTTTTCAAATGTCTACTACAACTGCAGAGTTTTGTGTAACGTGAGAAATATTTTGGGGACATTCTGCAAACAAGACTGTATCTCATAGAACTTATCTCGTAATCTTTTTTTTTTTAACTTTGTATTTATTGTAGTTTAGATGACACAAGGATGACATATTTCCATCACATGTACTGTACATATGTTTTGATATCAGACAGCAAAGCAATATTCAGGAATATAGCAAAAGTAATCTAGAATATAATCATTGTATTTAATTTTCCCCCTGCATATTACTGGATTCTGTATTATGGGGGGAACTCCAGTTTCTGTGATTTAAGTTCGAATATTTGGTCCTCCAGAAAGAAAATAAATATTTGACATGTGAAATTATAAAGGCAATCTTCCATATCCCCCTCTGGGGGAAGTCACAACAGAATGGGTTGGCCGGCTCCACCTCAACAAGGGAAAAATGAATACGAATATTTTGCTTAGATCGGAGTCAATGTTGTATCATCAAATCAAGGTACCGGATCCGGACGGTGGTGGGCTATGTACAAGAACAAAGGAGTCCATCTGTTCATCAACACCACACTTTATTTTGTAACTTAGTTGTTAAGCTTTCCATTTTGTATATTTCATACACAATATTCCCCAACTTGTTATATTCGGAGGGTCTGGTTTTAGCCATAATCTGGTTATTACATTTTTGGCTGCTCCCAGTAATAAGTATATCTGGTGGGTATTCTTGACCTGTCAGGGGAGATGCAATAAGAGGGACACTTCAGGGGTGAGTGACCCAGAGTGGGGAAAAGGTCTCCCAACTGTCTCCCTACCTCCCGCCAGAAGGGGATCAGAACCAGGCAAAACCACAAAACATGGGAATGTGTAGCTACTTCCCCTCCACAACCCCTCCAGCATGAGGACTCACCTGCAATTGAATATTTGGCAGTGATTTGTGGGGTATGGAAATATCACACCACTATTTTCCAGGAGAATTCTCTCCAAGTGTAGGAGTTGGTTGTTTTGTGTTGTCGGAGCCATATGCGAAGCCAATCTTCTGGTGTTAAATCTAACATCAATTCTGATTCCCAATTAAGTTTGATAGTGTCCAAGTCATGGAGAGAGTTGTTACACTTTATATAATTTAGATACGAGATGTTGGTGTGTAAAGGCACTCTGTATCTAGATCCCATAGGCATCAGTTAAAAACTACAGTAAGTAAAACCACTAGATGAAAAAAAATGTTCACACAAAGAGCTCCTGCTATATGGAATGTATTAACAAGACAAGTGGTTATGAGTGAAACAGTAGATCAGTTTAAAAAAAACTTGGACCACTATATGGAAAAACCAAAGTACAACTACCTCCACTGATCAGTGGTGGTGGGTTCGATATGGGCCTCAGCCTTAGGAACCTGTAAACAACTATGAAACTATGAAACTATGTAACTGTGTAGTTGGACACTCTCTTTAACTCCTTCTGCTGCTTTGCTATCAACTCCCCTTCCCACTCCCACTGCTGTGAACTCTATCGCTCTCTAACCTTCCTTCCACTGTCTCACAAATGCATCTCTCACTGTGCCAAACTAACCTCCAAATTCTGGTTTGGGGGGCTCCCCTCCTATCTCTCATCCTCTCTCTCCACTCAACCTCCCCCCACCCACTCTCTCAGACCAAATGATGCCCACACCTTGATGGTCCTTCGCCGCTCCACTCTCATCGGTCAGACTGGTTTCGCCCATCATTTGCCTAAAATCTGGAATTCCCTCCCCCCTGAAAAATAACACTCCTCCTCCAACTACTCCCTTACCTCTGCCCTACACAATTACCTTTCCCTCAGCTGTTCCTGCTTTAACCCACCTTAATACCTATCCCCAGTTTCTGCCTTCCTACCATGACCCCACCGGCAGGGTTCTCAACATCCTGAAAGGGGAATCAGGAAATGGCTACCCCTTCTCCTCATATTCAGTTCTTGCCTCACCCCCCTCTCTTCTCCACCTGCCCATCTGGGTCACCAGTCTGCACAACCTAACCCCATCCTTTTTACTCCAAAAGCACTTGAGTACTACCTCGAGCCTGCTCCTGGTAAACTCATGCACTATAAATGGTTCTATCGCATTATTACTGTTTTGTACGTTTATATGTTCTTTTGTATGATTCTGGATATGTATTGTAATTTACCCAATATTCCAGTACTGTTTATTGTACAATACTTTGTGTTCCAACTGTTGCACAATCTTACAATGTTGTATTGTTTGTACTACCCACATACTATTGTAACTGATCATCCTTCACAACCCTATGTAACCCCTCCTCCCAGGTTGCACCGTGAGACAAGCAACTTGTTGTTCAGTGTGCCCTCTTGGTGAAACATTTCAATAAATAAATAACTAGTGTACACAGTTGGGGGGGGGGGTGGTCTGATTTGAGACATCTGTTCCCAATTCTGCCCCCCAAAAATACCAAATTTGGAGGTAGCGGAAAAAATCCCGCCACATCAAAGAGAATTCAGTCTTCAATTGAGCAAAAGACTTAAAAAAAATACCCTTGCCATAGAAATGACATATATGTATTAACCCCAACTTACACCATCTCTAGAAAGCTCCATCAGTCAGGGCTGGAATAAAATTTGGGTTCCAAGCTGGAATACCCATCCTTCTGGCTATAAAATGATTTTCGGGATATCTGAGAAATCTCTCCCATCCCCAAAGCATAGCCTTAATAAAGAGAGAGCATCTCTTTGCACAGGTAGGTGCTCGAGTCTGAAACACCAATACACTGTTTAAGGGAAAATTGAACAGAGCTCTTTCTGATGAGAGCCACGTCGACGTCTGGCTCTGAGGAATCAATCATTTTGCAAAGTGTGTAAGCATAGTTGCTACTGAGTATTTCAAAATATCTGGTAAAGCCAGTCCTCCTCTGTCCTTAGGTAACTGTAGTTTGTTTAAAGAGGTATGTGGTCTACATCCCCCCCAAAGAAAGGTTCTAATAATCCTATCCCACCTTGTTATCTCACTCTGCGATAATGGAAGAGGTATACTCTGCATTAAGTAAAGTAATTTTGGTAATACATTCATTTGTATAGATTGTACTCTATTTAAGTTAGAGATTGGTAAATGAATCCACCATTTAAAATCTTATTTACTTGCAGGAAGAGAGGGTCATAGTTCAATGTCTGAATGCTGGACAGGACAGTAGATAGTTTGATATCTAAATGAGTAATATACAGGCGGTTCCATTTATAATGATATTTATCTAAAAGTGGCTGAGTAGGTAAATGATGCATTACTAGGACCTCTGATTTCTCCTGATTAATTTTATATCCTGTTAACTGCTTTACCATAGGCAGGATCCTACCCAGGGAAGCTAGGGCAATCTCAGGGTGGGTTATGCAGAGTGGGACATCGACAACATAGTATGCTAGTTTATGTTGGGTGCCATTAATTACACACCCTTGTATCAAATCAAATCAAATTTTATTTATAATGTGCTTTTCTAAAAACCAAAGTGCATATACAATACAATATAAAACCACATATACAGTCTAAAATAAGATAAAAAGGCAGCAATAATAAAGCTAAGTATTGTCCCCAAAAGCTAAATCAAACAAGTGATTTTTTAATGAGGACTTAAAGGTCTCGACGGGTTTGTCTCAAAAGCTGCGCTATCGGTTCTATGAATAGGACAAAGAGATATGGGGACATGGGGCATCCCTGATGTGTGCTCCTATAAAGCTGAAAGCAAGTTGAGTAAGAGCCGTTTATTTTAACTACCACCTGAGGACACTGATATATCCCTCCTGTAATATCTAAGAATTCCTGTGGGAAAGTGAACTTCACCAAGGTGGATTGCAAAAAGCTCCAAGAGATCGTGTTGAATGCTTTCTGTGCATCTAGGCTCAGTATCAATAAGGGGGAATGGGCTACCTGTACATGGTTCATAATATAGAGTTTGTTTAATGTTATCCATAGTTTTACATGATTTAATGAACCCCGACTGATCAGGGTTAATTAGAGTGGGCAGGACATCATCCAATCTGTGAGCTATTATACTCATGTATATATATTGTAATCTTGGTTGAGCACCAACATGCGGTGAAAGGAATCACACAAATGTGGGGCCTTCTGGGGTTTTAAAATGGCCGATATGGCAGCCTGGCTCCAAGAGACAGGGAAGGTAGATGAAGTATGGCTTTTCTGTATTGCTTCTAGCAGAGGTAATTTAACTAGGTCCCAGGATCCCTTATAAAATTCAGCTCCATAGCCATCAGAACCGGGGCTTTTTCTGTTTTTAAATTCTGGATTGTAGTATACAGTCCCTGGGTTGTGATAGGAGAAATTATTTTTTCTTTTTGGGAGGTGCTGAGAGTTGGTAGTTTTATTTGGGCAGTATGTGCAGCACTGCGGCCCCCACCCATCTAGTGTGACGGCAGTATGTGCAGTACTGCAGCCCCCACCGATCCGGTGTGACGGCAGTATTTTTTTATTTTTTTTTTTTTAGTTGTTTAGCCCACCGGAATTGTAATCTTATGAAGTGTACTGTATTATATTAATGCCCAGGACCACCTTGAAAATGAGCTTGCTCAATGGTGTTTATGCCTGGTTAAATAAAATGATTGATTGGAGGCAAAAAGGCTGTTATTTGCTGCAGGTCAGAGGTCCTTGGGTCAGAGTACAATTTCTGGTAGTATTCTTTAAACGTTTCTAGAATTTGGCATGTAGAACATTTATACTGTCCGGTAATGGGATCGTTTATTTTTGAAATTGAGATCTGTTGGGTCTGTCTACGCAGTGTACAGGCCAGAATTCTGGAGGAGTGGCTCCCCCCATAGAATTGCTGATGTAACCACATTAAGGCCTGTTCCATGTGAGCTGTTACTAGGCTGTGGATTGCCTGTTGAGTCTTGAACAGTTGGTCTGTCACACCTAAATCCCCTCCCATATGCCTCTCCTGTAGGAGTTTAAGTTTCTCCTGCAGTTCCCGCAATCTAGCTTCTCCCTGCCACTTCTTCCTGGCTGCATAAGAAATGATACATCCTCACAGGACCACTTTAAGTGTGTCCCATAATAATTGTGGGGAGGTTTGGGGGGAGTCATTATCTCTCAAGATTTCAGGGATTTTGTCTTTTAATAAATCTATGAACTCTGGGTCTCGAAGCAAGGAGGGGTTGAAATGCCAAAAAGTATTTTTCCTATCTCAAGTTATTGCCAGTTCAAGGGATATGGGGGCATGATCTGAGAGATGTACTGTATATTCAATATATGCCCCCAATCCCAAACCCCTCTTGCAATCCTAGCACTTTCTGCAACTCAGCACTTTCTATCATCCCTACTATCACACCCCTGAGTACCTTTCACTATACCTCACCCCTGTCAGTCTCTCTCAAATGTATCCTAGTTTAGAAATGTTATTAGCTATTGTTGGTTGTAAACTGTACAGTCTGTCTATGTGCTGTTAGCTATTGTTTGGCTGTAAACTGTACAGTCTGTCTATGTGCTGTTAGCTATTGTTGGTTGTAAACTGTACAGTCTGTCTATGTGCTGTTAGCTGTTGTTGGTTGTAAACTGTACAGTCTCTCTATGTGCTGTTAGCTATTGTTGGTTGTAAACTGTACAGTCTGTCTATGTGCTGTTAGCTATTGTTTGGCTGTAAACTGTACAGTCTGTCTATATGATGTTAAGCTAGAATGTATACTGTTGTATTTACTTATTGCTCCCACTCCCCTTCCCCCAGGACGTACCGTGAGGCGAGCTTTTGTTAGTCAGTGTAACCTTCCTGGTGAAACATTTCAATAAATATAGAAACATAGAGGTTGATGGCAGATAAGGACTGCAAGGCCCATCCAGTCTGCCTATTTCTTTTTCTACCTTTTAAATGTTCCATCGGCCTTTGCTCTGTCAGTGGCCTATCTATTCATACTCATCTGTATTGCTCCCTAATGCCTATCCCATGCCTGTTTGAAGCCCTGCACTGTATTCATAGCCACCACTTCCTGAGGTAGGCCATTCCATGCATCCACCACTCTTTCTGTAAAAAGAATTTCCTCACATTCCCCCTTAATCAACCTCCATCTAATCTCATGCTGTGTCCTCCTGTCCTGCTATTTTTCTTATATTCAAACATGTTAGACTCTTTCACCTTGTTAATGCCCTTAAAGTGTTTGAATGTTTTGATCATATCACCTCTCTCCCTCCTTTGCTCAAGGGTATACATGTTGAGCTCCGTTAATCTGTCCTCATATGTCTTCTGATGCAGTCCCTGCACCATTTTGGTTGCCCTTCTCTAGACTGCCTCAATTTGGTTAATGTCCTTGTGAAGGTGTGGCCTCCAGTACTGCATGCAGTACTCCAGGTGGGGCCTAACCAGTGTCTTGTAAAGAGGGATTATCACCTCCCTCTTATGACTTGTGGTAACCCTACTAATACACCCTAACATCCCCCTAGCCTTACCTACTGCTTTAGAGGTCTGCTTGAATGATGTTAGGTCATTGGTGAGGATGATGCCCATGTCTCTTTCTTCCTTTGTGACTGCCAGCAACTCCCCTCCCAGCCTATAGGTGGCTTCAGGGTTTCTCTTCCCTATGTGCATGATCTTGCACTTCTTTGCATTAAATCCCAGTTGCCACTCTTCTGACCATTTTGCTAGTTTATCCAGATCTCTTCTCATTCTGCCCACCCCATCTGGATCATCTACTCTGTTGCAGATCTTGGTGTCATCTGCAAACAGACCAGCCTTACCCTCTAGTCCATCTGCAATGTCACTAATGAAGGTATTGAAGAGGACTGGCCCCAGGAGTTATCCCTAAGGTACCCCACTTGTGACTTGCATCTCTTCTGACTGTATACCATTTACCACCACTCTCTATTTTCTTCCCGTCAACAAGTTTGCCACCCAGTTGACCAACTTCTGACCCATCCTGAGCCTACCCAGCTTATTTATCAATCTTCTATGTGGAACAGTGTCGAAAGCTTTGCTGAAGTCAAGGTAGGTGACATCAACTGCTCCCCCTTGGTCCACCACTCTGGTTACCCAGTCAGAGAAATCTGTGAGATTAGTTTGACAGGACCTTCCTTTTGTAAACCCATGCTGTCTTTGATCCTGTGCCCCTATGGATTCCAGGTGTTGCACTATCCTTTCCTTAAGGAGTGCCTCCATAATCTTGCCCACTACTGAGGTAAGACTGACTGGTCTGTAGTTCCCTGCCTCCTCCCTGCTACCACTCTTGTGGAGCGGGATCACATGAGCCCTTCTCCAGTCTTCTGGGACCTCTCCTGTGCTCAGAGACTCACTAAACAGTTCTGCTAATGGCTCTGCTAATTCTACCCTTAGCTTCTTAAGTACCCTGGGATGTATGCCATCAGGTCCCATTGCCTTGTCCACCCTGAGCTTAGCGAGCTCTTGTAGGACCCTTTCTTTTGTGAAGGGAGTAGTGCTCACCTCCCTCCCCCCTGTGTCCATAGTGCTGAGCTGTGGGCCCTGCCCTACCTTCTCTTCAGTAAATAAGGAGCAAAAGTATCTATTTAGGATAGATGCTTTTATAGGATCCTCCTCCTCACATGTCCCCTTTTCTCCTTCGAGCTTAGCAATACCACCTCTGGACTTTCTCCTTTCACTAATGTATCTATAGAAAGTCTTGTCACCTTCTTTTACTGTTCGTGCTAGTGTTTCCTCAGTTTGGGACTTTGCCTGCCTTACTGCCTTCTCTGCTTCCCTTAGGGCAGTTTGGTATGCCTCTCTATCTTCATCCCACTGTGTTCCCTTATATTTCCTGAAGGCCAGCCTTTTGGCTTTGACCTTTCTGCTACTGTATTTGAGAACCAAAGTGGTTTCCTTCTTCTTTGCACTTCCTTTCTGTCTAACACAATGGGATTTTGCTTCAAGTATTGCATCCTTAATGCTTGCCCACTTTGCCTGTGCCCCTCACCTGTGTTTCTTTTTGCCAGGGCTAGCTTAACTCTGTTGGCCATCTTATCAAAGTCAGCTCCTCTGAAGTCCCATATTTTTGCCTTGGAATGGGATGATTTAGATGTAGTGGCCAAATTGAACCATACCATGTGATGGTCACTAGCCCCAGGTGACCTTCTACCTGGAGATCTGTGATCCCTTCCCTGTTAGTCAGTACTAGATCTAGGATAGCCCTGTCTCTTGTGGGCTGTTGTACCGTTGTTTGAGGCCCTCCCCCTGCAGGGAATCCACCATGTGTCTAGTTCTGGCAGATGTTCCTGCTGGTATTGACCAATCTGTATCCGGCATGTTGAAGTCTCCTATTATCTGAACCTCCCCTTTAGCTGTCATGTTTTGTATATCTTCTAACAATAATGTGTCTATGTCCTCCTCCTGGTCTGGGGGCCTGTAGACAACCCCAGTTCTTATGGCTGTCCCATTTCCTGTTTCCAGGGTGACCCACAGTTCTTCTGGCTCCTTATGTGTTTCTGAATTTCTGTAACTTTGATATTTTCATTGACATAGAGGGCCACTCCACCCCCCCCCTTTTTGCACCTCGGTCTCTTCTGAACAGGACATAGCCAGGTACTGAAGTCTCCCAAGTGTGGTTACTGGTAAACCACGTCTCACTAATTGCTACTATGTCCAGTTTAGCCTCTGACATTATTGCCTGCAGGTCTGGGATCTTATTTCCCAGGCTGTGAGCATTTGTGTACATGATTTTCCATTGGCCAGATTTTGGTGTGTTAGTTGTTGGGTGAGGTTTGGCATTTCCCCTGTGCGTCGTATGGGGAGAGCGGACCTTTTCTTACCTGGTGATGCAAATGAACTGCAAACATGCTGAATCCTGTTTGACCACTAGCTGAGGGGAGGGTGTTCTTCTCATTTGACGTATGGGGTGCTGCACCCCTCTCCCCCTTTGCTAGTTTAAATATTCTGCAAAGACGTCAAACTTCTGCCCCAATGCACTGACTCCCTCCTTAGTCAGATGCAGTCCATCAAATTTAAAGAACTTTTGCTACCAGAACTGTTGCCAGTTCCCTACAAATCTGTGTCCTTTTTCCTGGCACCAGCCCTTGAGCCACATGGTTAGCTCCCCTATCGCCCCTTCTCTGACCTTCTGTCCATCTGCCCCCCTCTCTCAGACTGGCAGGATCTCAGAGAAGGAGATGTCAGACGAAATGGATGATAGTTTGTCACCCAGCCTGGTCAGTTGTTCCTTGGTCTCCACAACTGACCAGCTGGCAAGATCATTAGTCCCTATGTGTACCAGGATGTCAATGTTTTCTCCTGCTTTGTGAACAATTTTAGCAATGCGGTCAGTGTCTGTCCACGCTGATGTACCTGGGAGACATCTGACCATTACCCCTGGCTGGAGATGGTTATCAATTCCCCGAATCATGGAGTCTCCTATGATCAGAAGTTTTTTGGATTTCCCTTTTGCTTTTTTTGTTTTGGTTCCTGATTTGGACAAGTTTTGTTGTGCTAGCTCCTGTGCTGCAGTGACCTGCTCTGCAGTGTCCTCTGCCCCTTTGTTTGATCTCCGTCTGATGAATAAGCTCTTTATGTTCTCCACTAATACTGAGATAAGGTCTTGAATAATGCCTATTGGCATAAAAATAGTAAGAGAATTTCCTCTGGGAGGGGTGCATCTGCCACCATGTATCTATTTGGCCAAGATCGTTTATCAAGTGACGAAGGTGTCTCTGCCCTGTAGTCTGTGTGGTAGAATGGGTAGCTGAGGTATCTAAGGAAGGATTTAATAGGCAATTTAGATCTCCTCCAATGACTAGAATCCTTTCTGGCATATGAAGATAGAAGCTATTAACTGCTGGACAGAAGACGGGTTGCTATGTGTTGGTATGTAAATGTTGCACACCGTCAGGGTGTGGCCATGGAGCATGCCTGAGGCCAGTGCCAATCTGCCCTCTTTATCTACATACTGATCCATAATTTGGAATTGAGAAGACTTCGGGATGAACACTACAGCACCGCGTTTCCTACCTCCCCTTCCCAAACTCTTTTTTCTCCCCTGGGACCGGGCATCCTTCAGGAGTGCCTGCTCAGCTGTGCTTCTCACTCCCAGCCTGAATCCTTGCATCTCCCAGGCTCTCCCCCAAATGACTGGTTAGGTCCAGCCCCCCAGATCACCCTTCGGGAGAGGGCCTGCCCTCCCTTGGCTGCACTTTCTGTAATTAGAGGTCCCTACCAGTGGTTGGGTGGCCCATGGAGAGTCCTGGGTGCGCTGGACTGGCGATGGGATGTGGGCGTGCTCCTGAGGCCTCTGTCATCTCACCGGCTCCAGAGGTTTTTTTCCCTTATAGGTTACTGTCCCCATGCAGAGCGTTGCCGTCAAGGCATCACTGTGCTGCAGCTCCGCCCTCCCCTATGTGGTGGCGTTGCTACGCCATTGCACCTCGACCATCACCAGAGGCGCTCTAAGAACAATTGCTTCCTTGAACCCTCCCAGAAAGAGAGAGCAGTCCCTTGATACTCAATATCTTCCTCTCAGCCGATTTCTCGATGACCCAGGTCTATTCCCGAACCTGGGTCACCGGCATGGCACAAGGTGTGGCATCCAGTGCCTCAACCCTCAGCAACACCAGGCCGGCTCTTGTTTCCTACCATTTTGATATGTGTATTTGACTATTTGAGAAAATCCAAATTTAAGTAGCTTTTGATGCTCGGCTGATGACAGATGGGTCTCCTGTAATAGCAGTACAGTATGTCAGGCTTGAGTTTTTCAGGGTTTGTATGATTCTGTATAGTTTAATAGGGCTGGACAACCCGTTCACCTTATGTGAAATTATCTTAAAGGGGACACTCATCGTGAAAATACATCCCTCCCACATAGAGTCCCTTCCCCTTTCTCATAAACTTCCTGAAAATAATCCATCATGTAAACTATACAGAAGATGGTTAACAATTGTCTTATATAGTAGTTCAGATTATTGTCGTCATCTCTTGTGTCCAATATATAGTTAATCGTGGGAGGGGAGCAATTAACAGAAATTTGGATCAGAACAAGAAAAACAGTTAAACTAATTAACCTAGACCAACTGGGCCCACTGTTGTCTAAGCTATATAATTCTAAAAGTGTGGGAACTGAATAAATGTGTCTGCGGACTTCCAAAGCCAGATGCATCTCAAGGTGCTCTGACACAGGAGTATAGAAAACTGCCTTATCTAGAGAGAGGCACCCTCAGGGAAACTCTCACCCCAAAACCTGGAGGGGTAGGAGTAACTGAGAAGAAAACAATTAAGAGGGGGGGCATTATAAAGTGGGTTATGGGAAGGAGGTCATGGGACCGGGTAGGAATAAAAGTGCTCCTTTCCCGCTATTCTGACAGTATTTCCTCCCACTCCACAGTCTGCTTTTAATTATTTTTTTTTTTTAAATAAAGGAGGGGCGGAAGATATCTAACTTAATTTAAAATGAAAGTAGTATTCTGTATCTAAGTGAACACTGGCAGAAGAAAAACAAATAAGGCGTATCAAATATCATACTGGTTGCTGCATTTCCAGATAAAAATTAAAAGTCTCAGAGTAGGGTGGGTTCCCCTATATGTCCCAGAATAATCAGAGTTCAAGAAACAAGCATTTGTCAATGCCGACTGTTTGCTTGCTGGCATTGGCAGTGGTAGTGTAGAAGTTACTGAGCTGCGTAATAGGAATGGCAGTGAAGTATTGAACTGAAGCCAACCCACCACCACCCTGCAGAGAGTGACAGGCATTGGGGTGTGCGTTTGGGTCGTCAGGCATAACGGCCACGCCATTTCACCATACCCCACTCTGCAGACACTGACAAGTGTCACGGTGTTCCTTGGGGTCTTTGGCCCTTATGCGCACCCCATTTCATTATGAAATATGGTGAGATGGGTGCGATATAGGAGAATGGGGTGAACTTTGGGGCCGAAGAGTCCAAGGCATACCTCGATGCCTCTCACTGGCTGCAGGGTGTGGAATGGTATGAGCATTACAGGCAAGAATCCCAAGTCACACCCTGATGCCTGTCATTCTCTACAGGGTTAGGCGTTATGGTTGGAAACCCTAATACCTCAGGCATTCGTTGGTATTTTCACTCCAAATTTTCAACATGTTTTTTTGTGACCCCACCTCATGAACAGGGGAATATCAGTTTGTTAGCCGAAAGCTGCTTATGCACAGCGACTACGGCATTTAGCACCACAGGTGCAAAAACATTCCTAACAGGATGTAAAAAATGACAGCTGTACTGTTCATGGGGAGGTGTAAAAAATGGCAATGTTGCAAATCTGCAGTAAAAATATTAAAAAAATGGTGAAGTCACGAGCGTACATAGAAACTGTGCAACGCACACCGGTAATATAATTAGGTTGGGGATTTTTACAGCAGATTGTCAACTCAGGCATTTTGGTGCCTCCGATCATGAACAGTGTCACTGTGATTTTCTTTATCTGTGCCAAACAATGATTTCCACAGTGACCACAAGATCTCTGCGCTGAAAGTGTGAAAACACACTTCAGCCATGTTGTGAAAAATGACAGCTGTACTGTTCATAAGGAAGTGTGGAAAATGCCACTGGTGAAAATCTGGACTGAAAATATTACAAAGTCATGAACTTATGAGGGTGCGTGGAAACTGCACAATGCTCACTCGTAACACAGTCATTTTATGGACTTTTGTCACCAAATTTTCAACATAGCCATTTTAAGACCTCTGCTCATGAACAGTGTAACTGTGATTTTCTTAATCTGTCCTAAACATTGCTTTTGCACACCAACAGCACCATTGTGCGCTACATGTGCGAAAACACAATTTGGGCAACATACGTAAAATGGCAGCTGTACTGTTCATAAGGAAGTGTAATAAAATGGCAATGTTGAAAATCTGGAGTGAAAATATTACATTCGCAAACTTACGAGCATGCATAGGAACTGCGCAATGCACGCTCGTAAAACAGTCATTTTATAGGAATTTTTTCACCAAATTTTCAACATAGCCATTTTAAGACCTCTGCTCATGAATAGTGTCACTGTGATTTTCTTTATGTGTCCCATACATTGATTTTGCACATCGACTGCGCCATTGTGAGCTACATGGGGGAAACGTTTTGGGCAAGATGTGAAAAATGACAGCTGTACTGCTCATAAGGAGGTGTGGTAAAATGGCAATGTTGAAAATCTGGAGTGAAAATATTGAAAATTCAACTTACGTGCATGTGTAGGAACTGTACAACGCACGCTCATAAAACAGTCATTTTTTGGAATTTTTTCACCAAATTTTCAACATAGCCATTTTAAGACCTCTGCTCATGAACAGTGTCACTGTGATTTTCTTAATTTGTCCTGTACATTGATTTCGCACACCGACTGCGCCATTGTGCGCTACATCAGCGGAAACACATTTTGGGTGAGATGTGAAAAATGACAGCTGTATTACTCATAAGAAGGTGTGGTAAAATGGCAATGTTGAAAATCTGGGTAGAAAATATTGAAAATTACAGACTTACGAGCCTGCGTAGGAACTGCATATGCGCTAAGTAAAACAGTTATTTTTAGAATTTTGCACAAATTTTCAACATGGGGTTTTGGACCCTTCTCATGAATAATGTCACTGTCATGGCATTATTTGGGCCCAAAGGGTGATTTCGCACAGTGACTGCAAAATCACCCTTCGGCCCAAATAACGCCATGACAGTGACAGCATTCATGAGAAGGGTCCCAAAACCCCATGTTGAAAATTTGGTGCAAAATTCCAAAAATGCCTGAGATATGCAATAAAGTTGAAAACCCTATCTAGCCCATTATACAGCTTATCGGCATTTCCTCAGTTACCGGTCGGCTTTGAAGAGTGCAGACGTGTTCCCGGTCCACCAAGATCATTGTGCCGAGCTCCAGAGTAAGTATGGGGTGAGGGGTGTGGGGAGGCAGGGCGATGGGTGGGTGTGGGTTGTGGGGGCTGGGAGAAGCGCCATGGGACCGTTTTATTTTGCAGGTAAAAAAAAAAAAAAAAGGCGATGTGGACGTTTGCCACGCTGGGGTGGGCTCAGCGTGGCACAAGGACGACTGGGGGGCTGTGGCGCCGACGGGGATTGGGCACCCCGTCGGCCATATGATCAGTTGCCACGCTGGGTGGGCTCCCAGCATGGCACCCAGTACTGGGGTGAGGACAGTGGAGTCGACGGGATTGGGCACCCCGCTGACTATTCTATGAGTTGCCACGCTGGGGTGGGCACCCAGCGTGGCATGTGGAAGGCTTTGGGGAGCGCAGCACGTCGATAGGATTACAATCTCGGCCGGCTATACGTGGTGTGCTGGGGGGAGGGCAGCACTCAGTATACGTGCGCTTCTGTGTGTGTGTGTGTGTGTGTGTGTGTGTGTGTGTGGGGGAGCTGCACATGAGCAGGCGATATCTTATTGCTGCTCACTGAAGCGTAGCTTCCCCTTTCAACTGTATGCCACTGCATTTCGGAGCTTGTCATAGACAGCTCCAGCATGCATTGGCTTACTGGGGCCGTGCCTGCCAACACACTGACTGAATTGGAGGAGGAGGTGACACACCTCCGAAATCTAGGATGATAGCACTATGTTTCTTGCACATGCGTGCAAGCAAACATAAAAAATGAAAGCCAAAAGAACTCCCTGTATTTTTAGTCAGTCAAACAGAGAGTCCAAATCAGACCATGTCTTTGTAGTAGAAATACTTAAGGGGTAACTCCCAGGAATACTTATTCTACATTGGTAAACTGAACCACGGCAGTCCCAAGAGCTGAATTCCTCCTGGATCTCTAGTAAGGTGATTAGGTTGTGGCTCCCAAGTACACTCAGCTGGACAGCGCCCCCCCCACCCCCAGGAAGGCAAGAGGGGCATAGGGAGAAGCCGGATCATCCTGAAGACAAAACTTATACCAGTCTTTAAAAAATAACCTCTGTATTACACCATCATGTCCAACCACAGCCCCCCCCCCCCCACCAGGGGAAGGCAGGAAGACCATGTGGAAAGTGTTAGTGCCCACAGCCTCCATCCAGTTGTGCACCTAAGCACCCAATCTAGGCACCAAGCTGCGCGATCTGCATGGTGGGCGTGCGCCCTCTCCCCCCTTTGGGGCAGCGACCCACTCAAGTCCAGGAGCCCAGATCAAAACAGGAGCAATAAGTAGCAAAATCTCCCCTATTTAATGGGGTTGTGATGTACTGGGGTTTGCAGTGACTGAGACTCTTAAAAAAAAACAAAAAAAAAAAAATCCCCCTATCTAACTCTGCTCCAGTCCATCAAGAACTTCTATTCCGTGGGCCTGTTCGGGTTAAAAATCCTTTCAAGATATGCCCTATTTAATGGGCGTTCTGCCAGGGGAACTCATGCTCTGACAGCTGAAAACCAGTCGCCCGAGCACTTCCATCCACCAATCGCAGCAGGAGTGTCAAAATGCCCCTCAACCATCCCTATTTAATGGGATATAGGCTGGGTCCAACACTGGATCAAGTCCCCTTACTGGTGCCCATCAGAATCTCTGCCGCTCCAACTGACACAATCCTGGCCTCTATTCCATTAAAACTTGAGTCGCCACCCAGGGATGATGGGGAAGGCACTCATCCACCTACATCTCAAGCCCAGGTCTGATCCAAATTTCTTCTCGATCAGAGTGATCTGTGTTCAACACTAAACTGTCGGCTTATCCCCCATCAGAAGAGTGCCGAGGCGAACCAGAGAACACCGAACCCCAAGAGCCACTCACCATGTTTGTAATCAAGAAGAGCTGTTCATTCAGGTGTCCTGTTGTGCAAACTATGCCAGGAGTCACTTTATGGATTCTAAAGTTGTCTGCTGGCTCTGCTGACCCTAGGTGGCTGCTCCCTGCACAGATCGAGATATCTGGTTTCTCTGTCGGCCGGTCACATCGGGAAGAAGAGAGTAGCCCTTCATCTTGCGGTCTTGAAACGCTTCTGCTGCCGATTTCATAGGTTTTTTTGTCCCAATGGAAAATGTACTACTAATTTACTAGGATATGGTATCCGAAACTTTTGCTGCTCCTGCCTCAGGAAGGGAAAAAGTGGGATGTATGTACATCTCCTCTGCATTGTGGTAGGTGCATAATCGTTGTCAATTAAAATTCTTGAGGGTTCATAATACACTTTCCCCTGGGCCCCAGGCTTTTTTCAACAGGAATTCGTTTGTTTGAAATTTTAAGAAGCGAATAATTATTGATCTAGGTCTGGCGTTAGGCTGGGTAGGCTTGGGGCCCAGAGCTCAATGTACCCGTTTAGTTTCAATGCTAAAGTCTGGGTCGAGTGTAAAAGGTCCATGCAGAGCATGATCTCTACAAAGTCTTGTATATCTGTCCCTTCATAGTTTTCTGGAACCCCATAAATGCGTAGAGTACGGCGGTGATGCCTCTTTTCAGCATCTTCCCGTTGTTCCACTGTAAGATGGCAAGGCTCAGTAACTTGGGCCATCATTGTTTGCACTTGTTTTGTGGTCTGGGCCTGGGAGCCCTGCTCCAGGGTTGAGAATCTTGACGTAGTATCAGCTAAATCTTGCTGGAAGGATTCCTGGGATTGCTTAAA
The DNA here is from genome assembly GCA_016271365.2 of Neoceratodus forsteri. Taxonomy (NCBI): domain Eukaryota; kingdom Metazoa; phylum Chordata; order Ceratodontiformes; family Ceratodontidae; genus Neoceratodus; species Neoceratodus forsteri. The sequence goes on from CM057452.1 coordinate 124,022,256, forward strand.
AGTGAGAAATTCTGACTTAAAATCGTGCAGCTGTAACAGTATTCTGTCTGGTTTTTGCTTAATTTTGGCATTTTTCCCAGATTTACTCTTCAGTGATTTGGCTGAGGTGGAACAGGCCATTTACTATGACCGCACCGAGATATCAAGAGTTGGAGAGCTCCGTTTCAGATTATTCCACTTCTTGCACCAGAAGTTTAAATCTATTGCCTCCTTCGTTTCTGCTGGTAGCCATTCCGAATCAGAAGGTTTTTAAAATAAAAATGTCCCAATGTAGGTGCTATTTATCAACTTTTTGTAGCGGGGTAGCGCAGAGCGAAAAAACTATGCTGCCATCAGGGAGGAAGCTGCACCGGAAGTCTATCCCATAATCTTAAAACATAAGAACATGACGCCAGATGGGGACGGTATGATCCATCCCGTCTGCCCATTATTTGACCTACCCTCCCCCCCAAGCATATTACCTTATTTCAATTTTCTGCTGTCTATCTCAAGATATTTTGAACTCCTTAACTGTTTTGGACTTCTAAATAAAATAAACATTTTTAAAAAAAGTCCTAAAAGGTAGCTTGCACAGAGGACTATAGGCTGTGAGTTCTGGTTATGACAGTATCAGTAGCTTTCCACTGAAACTGGCTTTTCTGAACAAACAGAGAAATTAGGGTTATAAAATAACCTGTAACATTAAACAAAGTAACTTAGAAATCTCACAGTTGGCATGAGGTGGTATGCTGATCCCAACTCTGAATTTATTGATGTTAGAAATTTGTCTGGATTCCCTCTTTAAAATGTTTTAGGCAATTTTAAAACTAACGAGCAGTGCCATACTAGTGCACTGACACCAAAGGACAGCATCATTATTGGGTATGTTGACCAAACCCCTGCTGCTGGCACATAAACAATGCCAGGAGTGCACAATTTCTAAGTATGTTAAAAACAATTCTGTTTTAAAAGTTAGAAGAAATAAATAGTTGGGATACTGTCAACTCTCAGTTTTTGATAAAATGCCCCAACTGGGGATTGGCTGTGTCTCTTGTTCTTCCAATCTACTTTACATCCCTCGCCCCTGCCACCCACCCAGAGATGTACCTTGTTGTTAACGTGTACGTTGTTCAGACTGCTCCTGCCGTCATAGGGAGATTTTCTCCCCAATTTTCACAGGTTCATAGGTCAATAGAGATGCAAGAAAACCAGAGTCATTCATCTGGTTTGTTTGTGGCTTCTCAATGCCATTTTCCATGAATTACTTGTTCACACACATATACTTCTACGATATACTTAAATAAAACCACAGAACTGCTTTCAAAAATATTTATTTATTTATTGAGTAAATCGGATTAACAACCTTTGAGTCAAAGACTCATTTACAAAGACTCCTCGTCAGAGTACAACACATCAATATACATGCAGTATACAATAATACAAAGTGGTAAAATGGAAACACAGGATATGACCAGTACATACAACAAAGAGGGTGAGGTCTATACAATTAGGTAGCTGTACAAGTCCGTCTAAGGAGCTTGTAAATGTCAGTATACAGTACACGTAAATAAGGAGGGTGAGGTCTATACATTAAAGAAGCTATACAGGCCCGGCTAAGAAGCTTGTACATGCCAAGATGCAAGCCTACTTTGTCATTAACACAGTCCATCTTTTGTTGAGAATAAACAGCAGTGGGATACAGAGCACTATGGCCCAAACTTACTCCATGTGGTATGGGTGATACTGATGGTTTATGTGCACCTGCTGACATCTGCATCCCAGCTCTACTACTGAAACAGGAAAGGGCAGGGCTAGCCCGTGCCCTCTAGCCAGGTATTGGAGGTGCTGCGCATCAACCCATGCTTAGTCGGTGTACTGGCAGCAGCAGGTGGGGAGTATGTGGTCTTTGAGGGCAATTTTGAATGGGCCTAGTCTGGCGACAGAGGTAACGGCCGGGGGGGGAGTTCATTGTACCGTAATGGGGCTCTGTAGGAGAAGGACCTTTGGGCTAGTGAGGTTGCAATCCTGGGAACAACCCATATCAATTTATTTGCCGAGCGGGTGTTTGCTGAGGCATGAGCAGAGCAGAAGGAGGCAGAAACTCCAAGGGGGGGTTAAATCTAGCTGAATTTCTTTTGGCGAGGAGACTTGTCTGGTAACTAATTCTTTCATCTAGAGTGAGGATATTAGGGCATACAGGGTGCAGCTGTGGGTACGCCTGTCTACATTGGCGAGGAGTCTGCAAGCTTTGTTGATGGCTAAGTGGATTTTATTTAGAGCCATGTGGTCAGCGTCCGCATATACGGTTAGTCCATAATCTACTAGAGAGACAGAACAGAGGAGGTGACAGCAAGGTTAAGGGTCTCTGGCGGTAGGCAGTCTCTATGCCGATACAGTAGTCCTATGCGAACATTTATGGCTGAACAAAGATTACTGATATGTGGGTGGAAAGAAAGGCTGGGATCAAATGTAAGGCCCAAGTATTTATAGGTATAGACCTGTTCCAGTGGGAGGAGGGCTTTGGAATAGATTTTTAGTTGGGCATTGCAGTTCTTGCTCTGTCGGGCAGAGCATTGACTTAGTCTTTTTTACATCGACCACCAGTCTGTGGTCAGTAAACCTGTTTTCGATGTGGTTGAAGGCAAGTTGCAGGGAGGACTGTAGGACTGTGGGATCTGAGTGGGAAACAAACAGTACCACGTCATCTGTGTAGAGTAGAAGATTACTTGGGCAGGCTTTTGGCAGGGTGTTCAGGAAGATGCTGAATAATAATGGACCAAGGATGTAGCCCTGGGGGACCCCAGAGTGGAAAGGCAGAGTAGACAAGAGAGTGTTGTTTATCTTCACACATTGGGACCTATCTGAGAGGTAACTTGTAAACCACGAGATGGGTCCAGGGGACAGCCTGGTGAGGCGGAGAGTGTTTAGGAGCAAGGTGTGAGAGACAGTATCGAATGCTTTCAACAGGTCTATAAATGCAGTTCCTGCTAGGTGTTTCTTATCTAGGGCATTATGCAATGAGTTAGAGAACTCTGTGAGGGCAGTTGCTGTGCCATGCCCTGCTCTAAAGCTTTGTTGTTCTCTATATAGTATGTTGTGCGCAAGCAGGTAGTCGGTGAGCTGGGTGGCAACGATTTTTTCCAGGGCTTTAGAGAGGGGTGGAAGAATGGAGATGGGCCAGTAATTACTGGGTGAGGTGGGGTCACCACTCTTCAGTATTGGTGTGATGGTGGCAGTCTTTCAGTCGGTTGGAAACTGCCCTAGACATAGAGAGTGGTTAAGCACCAAGTTAATGATTTTCATATCAAAGGAGCCTTTGCAGTAGTTTGAACCCCTGCAGGCTTTTGCAAGGTATGGCCTTGCTTCACTCATTGTAATAACCCTGAGGTGGAAGTGGGGGAGGCCCTGTTAAGCTCAGGAGTCACAGGAGTGGGATCAAAGAAGTTGTTTGGAAGGATTGCACTCAGATCTGAGAATGCAGCATTTAGGCAACTGGCGATGGTAAGTGGGTCTGAGGTATTATCATTGTTGACAGTTAGCTGGGAGGGGATGGCATCTTGGCTTTTCCATTCAGTTCTTTTAGGTTGTCCCAGAACAACCTTGCATTCCCCCAGGAAGAGGCGAGGGTAGTTTATAGTAGTCTGATTTGGTCATCCTTATGGCCCAGGTGCACCTATTGTGAGAGGCCTTGTAGATGAGCCTGTCCGCTGGCACCCCTGAGGCAACTGCTTTATGCCAGAGATTGTCATGGTTCTTTAGTTGCTGAAGTAGGACTGGTGAGACCCAGGGAGCATTACCTTTTTGGATTGGACCTTTGTGTGGGGGGCAAATCTATTACACGCATTGTTGAACTTGTGGGTGAAGTAATCCAGGGCTTCATCTATGGAAGGGGTGTTGCTGATAGGGGACCAGTCACATTGGGCTAGGTGTCATCTTAGTTTAGTGAGGCCTCCAGGTTGAAAGCAGCATCGGGTAAAACTATTAGGTTGTGGTATTTGCCACTGACATGACCTGGTGAAGAGGATAGGGGAGTGATCGCTTAATGAGTCTGGAGGGACAACCAGGTTTGACATTTTGTTTGGACAATTGGTGAGTAGCAGGTCGATCAGGTGCAAGATCCAGTTCTGGGATTCACCCTGGTTGGCTGATTGACCATCTGGGCTAGGTCTAGGGCAGCAAGGGTGTCTTTAATAGGGGAGGCTGAGCTCGACAACCAGTTCACATTAAAATCCCCTAATATAATGTGTTCGGTTTTGGGAGGGAAGCTGGCGATATAGTTGGCCAGAGATTGAAAGGCTGTGACTTGGTTTCTTGGTGGGATATAAGCCATGGTAATAGTTACAGGGGCTCTGGAGGGGTCTGGTGTGAGTTTCATTGTCTGGGCTTGTGCTCCATGATCCAGGGAGGGAGCTGGTAGGTTTTGGCATAACAGGAGTCTCGGATGTAAAATGCACACCCCCCTCCCTGTTTGCCGATTCTGTCGGCTCTAAAAAGGGTGAAGCCTGGGAGTGCGACAAAGGTGTCAGGTGTCGTCTTTGACAGCCAGGTCTCTGTGAGGGCTAGCACAGCCGGTTGATGCTGCAGCATCCAGCATTGTAGAGGCGCCAGCTTCCTGGGCAAACTGCAGATATTCATTGCAGCCATTCTTAGCCCGTGGTGTAAGGCACTAGAGTTGTGCGAGAAGGGACCCGGATTCGGATGCACACTGCCTGAAATTAGGAGCAGTAGAGCAAATATTCTCAGGAGGGCCAGCACTCACTGTTTGCTGGTAATGGCATGAGGCTTCTTGACAGATGTGCCGCTTGAACAAGGAATGAACAGTGAGATGAGAGTAGGGAAGGAGAGGAAGGCAATTTGACATAGTGGGTGGTGGTGGAAGGTGACAGCTGGTAGATGAATGGGGGTGAGGACAGGTGAGCTATGGTGAATGGGAGAGTAGGTGGGAGCCAATGTTGCATTGGGGGGGTGCCAGTAGGATGAGCCACGGGCGAAGGATTAGGCAGACCCTGGTGGAGGAGGATGACTGAGGTAAAGATTAATATGAGCATTCTAGCACAGGAAATAGTGAGCTGGGGACAGTGAGAGATGCCAGAGGTTAGAGAAGCAGAGAGGCAGCTGCCTGTGGTGGCACAGTAATAAAGTTGGTAGGAGAGATAGAAGAAATGGTATGCAAAGGACAAGTGGAGACAATAAATGGAGAAGCAGTGCGAGCTGCCTCAAGTGGCTAAAGGCTACAAACTGCTAATGCAGAAGTGGGCTGATTGGTTCAGCACTCAGCCTCAGCCCTATATAAGGGAGAGCCGACCAAGGGTGGTGGTGGGGAGCTGACGCGGAGCATCAGCAGGGGCTTCTCTGCTCTGCAGTGAAGCAGCAGCTTGTGGCCAAAGCAGCATGGCGTTCTACCAATGAAAAGATCTGTACCTGTGGGGAGAGCTGTGCTGAGCTGCGGATCTGTGCTAAGCTGGAGAGAGGGCTTCAGCAGCCTGTCCCTCGCGACCATCTGCCTGTTGATGGGAGGGGTGGCGCCTATGTTCCATTCCGTTCCCGAAGCAAGATCTGAGGAGAAGAGAGGAGAGAGGCTCGTTTATAGCAGGTAAGGGCCCTTTGTTAGCCCTAAGGGGAGGGGGTGTATAGAAAGGGGAGGGTTAGAGATTCGGAGCAACTTAGGCTGAGAGTTGCAAATAATTACATTTAAAATCCCTGCCTTTATTTTATTCAGCCTTAAAGGTCAGCAGATGGTGTATTTAACTAGTAATAAGTTGCTGGTAGGAGTCTCGGTTCTACAGTTTTTGTGATGCAGTTTCCTTGTCTTAAACCCTGTTAAGGCACCCTGCTGTTTGAGTTTAAATCGGATTGTAGTAGGGAAAATGGAGCCAGGTAAAACAACTTCCAATAAAGCCCTTAGACATGCAGTACAATAAGCACACTTTCAATTAAAGTAAATTAAAGTAACTCAGGTTGCAGGTAACAACCCACAAATGCCTCACAGAATTGTTGAGTGAGAGACTATCTCCACTCATACGCCAACTAAAAATGCAATAGTTACTACAGGAGTCCTCGTTTCAATAATGCAAAAGGGCGCCAAATGCCTCCTCTGCTCTGTAGCGAAGCAGCAGCTTGTGGCCAAAGCAGCATGGCATTCTACCAATGGAGATCCGTACCTGTGGGGAGAGCTGTGCTGAGCTGGGAATGTGTTCCTTTATTATGCTAACTCTAGGCTCGGCTTCCTTTACAGGCATAAAAATATATTCCTCCCTGAAATCAAATGGTAACTCATCAGATGCCACATCCTCAGACTAGTAGACTATGGACTGGTGATCTGTGGAGCTGCCTGTAGCAAAGTGCTTGACAGGCTCCGAGGCTTAATGAACAGGGCCTGCCGCTTTGCCCTTACCCAGAAATGGGACTCTCATACATGTTCCCTATATCGCGACCTAGGGTGGCTCAATCTTGACTCCTGTCTAGATTACACTACACTCGACACAGGCAAAAAAGCCTTGTTTGGATATCCATAGGTGTCCTATCCCTCCTCAGCCCCACAGCCTCCAAATACACAACTAGACACAGCCTGGGGGGTGTAGGAACACAGGAACATAGGAATCGTGTCAGCAGATGGGAACTGCATGATCCATCTAGTCTGACCATGTTTCTGCCCCACTCCCTGTTTAGACTGCACCCTGATGTGTCCACAATGTCTTTGTCCCATGCGAGTTTGAACTCACGTACTGTCTTGGATTCCACCACCTCCTGAGGTAGGTTGTTCCATGGATCTATGATCCTTTCAGTAAATAAGTACTTCCTGAAGTTGCTTCTGAACCTGCCTCCCACCAGACACAAGTTGTGCCCCCTTGTACGTGCATCCCTGTTTTGCTGGAAGAGGTTTCCTGCCATACTTAGAAGTTTTGATCATGTCCCCTCTGTTTCTTCTCTGCTCAAGGGTGTACTGATATAGTTCCCTGAGTCTTGCCTCATGATGCAGTCCATGCACCATCTCTGTAGCCCTTCTCTGTACTGTCTCCAGGTGGTCTATGTCTTTTTTGAGGCAGGGCCTCCAAAACTGATTGCAGTACTCTGCAGTTGACCACATTTGTATCACAACTCCTTGATGCTCCCTAGAAGGAAAACCTCCCTGGATCAATCCTGTTTCTCTTTTGGCTTCCCAAAACTGTGGAACCCCCTCACCCCTCCACTCAAAACTTCAGGCTCACGTGCCATCTTTAAGTCCCATCTATTAACCTCACTCACCCCTCTTAACCTTGTGGCTGTTTTCGCTAATCCTTGTTGCCATGCTCCCCCACTCCTCTTTTAACCTTCCAGTCCTCCTCATCCTCCCATACCTGGGGTTCCTGTACTGAACACTTGTACCCTTTACTGTTATACTCGGCAGCCTCCATTACCACTGCCAGAGAATACTCCCCCCCATAGGTTGAATTTTATCACTACATCACTGGTTACTCTCTCCTGTAAAATGCACAATTCTTCTTCCCTTACTTACCACATCGTATACTCACATGTTGCTCACTCTGTTGTCAATTACTATCATGCTGCGTGGCTCAGGTGTGTTTTACCATGTCAAGTAGTCACTGTACAAATGTACTGACTCATCATTTACTGCTGTAAATGTTTTTTATTTATTTATTGAGATCTTGGATTAACACATTTGACCAGAAAGCTCTTTCATAGAAACATAGAATTTGACGACAGATAAGGACCGCTTGGCCCACCTAGTCTGCCCATTTTCCTACCTAACAGATAAGCTGCAAATCCTAGTTAACCAACAGCTTACTTCCTCCTACCCCCCACTAGGACTGCCTTATGCCTGTCCCATGCATTCTTGAAGTCCCCCACTGTTCTTGACTCCACAACCTCCTCAGGGAGGCTGTTCCATGCATCCACAACCCTCTCAGTGAAAAATACTTCCTCACATTACCTCTGAGCCGTCCCCCTCTATCTTCAAATTGTGCCCCTTGTTCTTGCACATCTCTTTTCTGGAAGATGCTACCCTCTTGGACTTTGTTAATTCCCTTGAGGTACTTGAAAGTTTCTATCATCCCTCTCTCCTCTTTCCTCTAGGGTATACATATTAAGCTCCTTTAGTCTTTCTTCATATGTCTTCTGGTACAGACCCTGCACCATTTTGGTTGCCCTCCTGGATAGCTTCCACTCTGTCTATGTCTTTGGGAGATGGGGTCTCCAGAACTGCACACAGTACTCCAGATGGGGTCTCACCAACTGTCTGTACAGAGGGATAACAACTTCCTGTTTCCTACTATTGATGCCTCTTCCTATGCATCCCAGTATCCCCCCTGCCTTCCTTACTGCCTTCTCACATTGCTTGCCCACCTTTAGGTCATCAGATATAATTACCCCCAGGTCCCTTCATAGGTTCCAAATCAAGTGTGACACAGACAAGAATACAGATATGTTTCACAGGTACAGATACAGCAAGAAACAATTGAAAACTGTCTCCAGGCATAAATTCTAACAATAGTTACACAATCTAAGCACGTACAGGGTGCAGAGTCAAAACAAAGGCTAACGTTTCACTAGGTAACGGTAACATAACATGAGGACACTTGTTTAAAAAGGAGAACTGTACAACTAACTACACAGGCAGGTAATTGGATTGTGCCTGAGTCAAAGAAAGAAGGAAGGTCTCGTACCAGTAGGAAGGGACAGGGGAGGGAGGAGGAAAGTGTGGGGAGGGAGAAGGCAAGCAAAGGTGGGGGGTAGGATGGGGATAGATATGAGGGAAAGGGAAGAATAGCTATGTAGTCAAAGTGAAATAGGGGGGGGAGGGGAGAAAGGAGGGGTGGAGGAGAGTAAGGAGGAAGAGATGGTGTAGGTAGTGGGGTAATGATGAAGATGTATTAAGGTGGTACGGAGGAAAGAGGTATGGAATGATGGAGGGGCAAAAAAGGGAAGAGGAGGTGGAGGGAAGTAGGAGGGAAAATAAATAATTTAGGCAGGGGTAGAAAGCCCATGAAAGTGTTAACTTGACCAGCGGCCCAAGAAATGGACATGAAGTGTAACATTTTACTAATCAATAGAGATCACAGAGATTGCAAATGGTAGGAGCAAGGTAAAGGCAAATTAGTGGTGTAATTGTTATTGTGTCAGTGTTTCTCTTCTAAATGACCTTAGACCCTTTGAAAATAGGCTCTGCCTAAAAGATTTTATACGAATTAATAATTAAATATTAACCACTCTCTGGGTTAAAAAATTATATTATTTTCTCTGTATTAAAGAGATGACCTTCCAACTGGAAACTGCAGTGTCTAGTACTAAAAATATTGCTATTTAATTTTAGCAGTAGTGTTCCTAACAATTATGGGTGTTTAATTGCCTTAAATACAAAAATCATGTCCCTTCTAAGATATCTTCTCTGCAAAGTAAAATGATTTAGCACTTTGTTATGCTGGTCATATGAGAGCTCCTTGACCCTTCTACACATCTTTGTCATCCTTCTTTGTACATCCTCAATTCTTATTATATCCTTTTTAAGGTAAGGTTACCAGTACCAGACAAAGCACTCGGTTTCCTTCCTCCTTTCCTCTGGTGTAAGTGACGCCTTATGGCCTCAGATGTGCAGCGTACCCCTAGAAACACAGAAAAACTCAGAAAATATAGAAAGTGACACAGAGAAGGACCACTAGGCCCACCTAGTCTGCCCATTTTCTCTACCTGCTGCAAAAACCGCAGACCCTGCTTGATCGCCAGCTTTGTTCTCTTTCCTTTCGCTAGGGTTCCCCTATGTCTATCCCATGCATTTCTGAATTCCCCTACCAAATCCAAAATGCATGGGATAGACATAGGAGACTAAGCGAAAAGGAAAAAAAGCAAGGAGATCAAGTAGAGTCTGAGTTTTTGCAGCAGGTAGAGAAAAATGGGCAGACTGGGTGGGAAGAGTAAGCTCTCAAGCCCAACTGCAGGGGTTACTGTTATGCCGGAAAACAACTCCAGCCCTCCTTAGCCAAGACACACTGTCTAGAGTTTGGCCTGCCTCCCAACGCAGTGGTTGGCCTCCGTTCCCCATCTCCAGTTGCCTGTGCAGAAACTCAGTGCACTGCAACTGGCAATCGGGCAGCCTGGCTGTTTCTCTTTAAGGCAAGACACTCAGGTTCCTAATCTTGTCCTGCATATGTTAATGACTTACTTCAATGCCTACAGCTAATGTTATTTATAAAAATGGGAAGAAAAATCTAGACATTTCATTGGCTAAGAGACATCACCTGACCGTGCATTAAATCTCTATAAATGCACAGTTAGATGGTAAATTTCATTTTTCTTCCCAAGAAAACCTACTTCAAGCCATTTTATAAGTGTAATGAGCTCCTCCAAGGTGTGCATTATAGTATTTTAATGCACTTCCTAGGGGTGTAAGGAAACTCTACTTTCAGCCTTGTACTTACTACACCCCTGGCACACATTAAAATCCTATAATGCACACCCTGTTGTGGCTTATTGGCTTATTACCTACACAGTGTGGCTTACTACTTACTTATACAACACCAGTTTGCCAGAGGGTCCCCCTGACAAACCCCTCCGCAGAACGAAGCTCCCGGCAGTGATAGTTGGTCCATGCAATATCTGTGCAGTAAATGTTACTAGCATTTAGGTGAACACTTGTGATTTAGTTTCTTTTGTGCAGTGACTGTGTCATTTTTCTTTGCTTTTCTGAAAGAACACTGGACTGCAACCTTGGGATCTGACATAATTTTGCGTTTCAAATCCCAGATCTTCAATGACAGAAACATCAATCTGAGGAAGAACAGAGGAAGGCTCTAATGCAAAATTGGAAACATTACTGAAAATCAGAGGCAGCTGAGAGGTATGCCCAGCTAGGATGAGGTTTTTACATTGCTATGGTTGTGTTTGGCAATGGTTCAGCTTCTCTAATGACCTGCTCAAAGGTGGAATGGGGGGGGGACACTTGGGACCTGTGTCCCAGGAGTGACATAATAAGTGTGACTCAGTTCCAAGAGCAAAATGGGGAAGGACTGCTCCTTTGTACAGTGTACCCCCATCCCCCCAAGGCATAACAGTGACTCAATAAAAGTGTAAAAATGTAAACATATAATGAGAAAATTCGTTCTTAAACCCCTGGCAGATATGTTTGATCCTACATACACAGAAGTTGATGCCAGATAAAGGGCCTACAGCCCATCTAGTCAGCCCATTTATGCACGTAACTTTGCTCCTTCAAGCTTCTCCCAGAACTGAGTTGCTCCCCCCCCCGACTACCAAGATCCCTCATGCCTATCCCATGCATTCTTAAATCTTGTAATCGATTCAGCCCCCACCACCTCCTCTGGCAGGGCATTCCATTTATCCACCACCCTCTCCATGAAGAAATACTTCCTCATGTTCCCCCTGACTCTCCCTCCCTCCTTCCAGTTTCAATGCATGTCCCCTAGTCCTGGAACCTCTTTTGTGATGCAAAATTATGTTTTCCTACACCTTGTTCCTCCCCATTAGGTATTTATATGTCTCAATCACGTCCCTCCTCTCCTCCAGGGGAGTACATATTCAATTCTTTTAGCCTGTCCTCATGGGTTTTGCAATGTAATCCTTGCACCGTCTTGGTTGCCCTCCTCTGAAATGCCTCTACCCAGTCTATGTGTTTACGTAGGTAAAGCCTCCAGAACTGGACACTGTACTCGAGATGCAGCCTCTTTAATGTCCTGTATATGACCTCCCTTTTCCTACTGGTGATACCCCTGCCTATGCATCCCAGCACCCTGAGTGAAAAAAAAAACAACAAATATATTGCAGGTGATGCTTTTTACGGGACTAACTAAATTGCTTCTGAGACTAGCTTTCAGTTCAGTCACGTTCTGGTATAAGACAAAGAACCTCAGTGCTAAAGCACTGAGACAAGGGTTACCCCAAAGGGCACTGGCCATAAAGCCAAGTTTCACAGAAATACAAAATCACACATACCACTATAATGCAAAGCATCATGGGCTGTATATGCAAACCACCACGACATTTTAGGCTGGTTCAGCTTTAAGCAAGAATGCATGATGCCAAAGGGCCTCCCACACAATCTGCAAAGGGTGCAAACGGAAGACACAGATATGTGTTCCATCCTACCAAGGACTCATCAGTGTGCCTTGTCTGTGTCTACCTCAAAGAACATGTGTTCCCCTGGTGAATTGTTTCCACTTCTAGTATCAAGTCTGCCTAATTCCATTTCTTGGGCAAATGTAACTTCTGAAAGTCTTATCCTCATGGCAACCTGACCTGAAAATTAATGAAACAAAAAAAAAAAATAGGCAAGGAGTTCTGTTCTCACAAATCCAAATGACTGTGTGACAGGGGACAACAATAAACCCACTCAAGCAGAGATTTATAGAATATCAATATTTATTCATGTATCCAAACTGAAGACAATTGCAAATGGTTTGCCAGCTATACGGCTTTCTCAAGCAAGTCAGGATCTTGACTCAGAATTATAGGAACTCCTAGTCGCATTAGTATGTTTTCTTGATTGTATTTTATTTTACTGTTATATGTCACTTTCACTTACATAGATGGTTTATTTTTGTATTTGTCATCTTATTTTTCATTAATCTAAGAGCGTGACTCAGGGTGAGTCCTCCTGAATGGCTCCCTCCTGTGGAAGCCTGTCCACAGAAGGTGAGGGAGCCATACAGGAGGACACACCCCGAGTCGCGCTCCTAGATTAAAGAAAAAAAAAAACACACTCTAACAGAATTACAAGCTCCTATAACTCTTTCTTTAGATCTTGACTTGCCTTGAGAAAGCCGGATAGCCAACAAAACCATTGGCAATTAAGCCTTCAGGTTGGGCAAAATAATAAATATGGGTTATCTCCTAATTCTCTACTTGAGTGGATCTATTGTTTTTACTTTTCACACAACAAATGTAACTTCTGCCACAGTAACTGCCAAAAAACTTTTCTACCAATTTATTTTTATAGTCTCCCTCGTACCTTCCTTCTACCGCAGCTTCCTGTCACCAACAGACCGCAAAAATCACAGGTGGCCAGGTTGCAGCCTCTGATGCCCCACTTTATATGAACCAGGAGAAACCGACATAAAACGCAGGCTCAGCTGCACTTACTGTGCCTGTAACTGGCCTCTCTCCTAGTTTGTTTTTCCCCAGACAGCAGTTCTAACATGTCATCTATTATGTTTTGATCTTGCACTTTTATTTTTAAACACTTGATCATGGCATTCCTGCTGTCATAAATGCCACTCAAACATGGTCTTGCATGTTGCCAGTGAACAGCCATGTCAATTACTTCATTACCGAACAGAAAAACAAGGTCCAGCAGCCTCTGTCACCTGCAGTCATATTCCCAGTGTACCTTGTTATTTGTCACCTGTGGGTCAAGATTTGTATCTTAAAAGTCGCAACTGTATATGACCATCAAATACCAGTTAAGACCCCCACATTGTGTGCTATCTTGAAATTTATGATTCAGACAGAGAGATGTGTACAGAGTTCAAAGAATGGCCTACTGTATACCACTTCACCAGTTTTAAGGCACCATTGACTTGCCGTTTCATTGTACAAAAATAAAAACAAATGATATTCACGTGCTATTATATGGCTGACAGGGATGAGAGACGTGTCCCACGTGTGTGTGTGTGTGTGTATATTCCCCTTACACATGGGGGTTCCTGAAAGCCTTCCCGGAGCTTGTCTAAATGCTCCCTGCCTAACTGGTGTTCGGCACAATGCCGCCTAAATGTGGGTGTTGTGAGTGCTTCCAAAGCCTCCAGTACTGTCTGTTTAAGAGCTGCCTGCTCGCATGCTCCAGCAGGTTGGTATGGGGGGGACTGGTGTTTCCCTGTTCGAATCCCACCTGAGCTGTAGTGAAATCGCTCCCCTTTGGCAGTTGCTATATGCGCAGAGGGAGCCCTTTTGAATGATGTAACTGTTTGGCCATAATTAGTTAGAGTGTTGTTGGAATTACAGTTTGTCTAACCTGCTTCTTCTGCAGCTGAGACTGTGTGCGCTTGGCCCCTCCATTTTGGGGCTGGGCTACTGCACTGGACCAATGGTAATCGGGGGGAACACTAAAATGGAGATCTTTCTGAGCAACCAGGATCAGGACTCATGTGGGAGCTGGCTGACCAATGAGACACAGTAAGTAAACCTGGGAAGTAAAGTCTGAAGAATGGTGCCTTGTTTGCACCAATAGGGGCAGCATTAAGTGACTGGCATCTCCAGCCCACCTATGGGATCAGGTGGTGCCCGAGTGGTGAGTCTTGCCCTAACTGCCGAGGGGCAGAGACGTTGTGGCTGTGAGCGAGGAAGGAGCTCTGGGCTCCTGCGCCGTTGAGTTTTCACGCGGGAAGCGCATGTGTGGAAGGCCAGATTCGGGCAGCTCGGTCGCCGGTGAGTATCAGACTAAATCCACTGTGTAGCAGTCTGAGGAGGCTGTGCAGGACCTACCAGGCTCACCCTGTAGAGGACTGGAGAATCTGCTAAATCGCGCTCGGTCTGTCAGGAAAAAGTAAAGCTGCGTTGACTCCCCAATTAGCTGTGAGTTCGGCCGGGCCCCAGGAGCAGCTGCCTGGTATGGTACCCCTCTGTTGTTTTTCATATAAATGTGTGGAGAAGTATCTGAAGTTCAGGCTCAGCCCTGCGAGTGGTGTGAGAACGCTTTTCCTTCTGGAGTCATGAGTACTAAATCAGGGTGGCTCCCTGTTAAATGTTCCTAGCAAAGGCAAGATCTTCTGGTTACTTTGCCGACTACACAAACTGAGCCTGCTGGCTCCATCTAATCTTCGTAGGAATTAAATGCTCATTTGTGTCAGGGCTCCAACCAGCTGGATCGAGGAACTAGCCTTTAGGGCTTGGGTACCCATAGACAGTAACTTACAGGTTAGGCCTGTGCACAGAGCCTTAGGTAGATACTCATATATGGTTGTGGTAAGCCAATCACCCTGATTCCCCTCAGTCCTTGTTATCTCCCCTTAAATAAATAAGATTGCTCGTTCTGCAAACGTACACTGGCTAGTTTGTGTATCAATGGTGAAATACTGCACAGTGAATATTGTGTAACTGTACCTTACTTTTCAGGGGTCCCTGGAGGTAGCTGAGTGGTTCAAGCCGGGGGGGTAAGTGTATATGGTAAGGACACTGTAACTGACTTGTGTGGGCCACTAGTGGGAAGAAAGAGGGGTTGCAGCAACCCAGAGGGCTGTGACCGAGTCAACCTCGACTGTTCTAACCCCGACCTCTGGGTGGAGGCACCTGCCAATGGATCTGGGCCCCTCACCCTGTTACAGTTAGGGCAGGCAGGGGTAGTAGCCCTTAGGATAGCGCCCCCTTGGGGTTACATACACACACACACACACATACACACACATATATATACACACACACACACGCATGCACGTACGCATGCACACACGTAAATCTGTATTATTTGGGTTACTGGGAATAAATATTATTTTAAAGGGAAACAATGGAAATGACGCAGCTTTCCTCAGACACTGCAGAAACTCTCAATTAGTGCTTCAGACAGTAACAACTTTATTTAATGATTAAGAACAGTTACCCACAACTTCCGCTTCCTGTTGCTGGCAGCAGCCATTTCATGAGAGCAGTGAGCCTTCTGAGCTCACTGTATGCTAATATGCCTGTTTCACCTCAGCTATTGGCTGGCAGGACATATTAGCATAAACTGAGCTCAGAAAGCTCTCTGCTACTCATGAAATGGTAGCTGCCAGTAACAGAAAGTGAAAGTTGAAGGCCACTGGTTAAATCACTAAAAAAATCAGTTAGAGTAATTTATTAAAAAAAATGTTAGTGTCTGAAAGATCTAATCAGACATTTTTGTAGTGCCTGGGTAAAGCTGTACCTTTTCCACTGTTTCCCTTTAAGTCATCCCATGGTATGTTCTAATTATACAATGGGCAGGATTCACACATGTTTTATTTCAAAGTTTTCCTCTGCAACTGCTGCTGCGGACCGGAATCTCCCACAGCTGCGGCGGTTCTGATTCACAGCCGCAGCAGTTGCGGTGGAGTTACGGCTGCTTCCAGCAGCCGTAGCCCATTCCTGCAGCTGCGGCCATCGCCCTGACAACACCACCCGCAGGCAGCCATAGATCATGGAGCCAGTCGTAATCCGGCTCCACCTTTGTGAATACCCGCCGCTGCAGGTAACCTGCGAATCCGCAAGTCTCAACCGACTTACGCCACGGTTTACCCGCAGCTGCGGGTATTCCTCTGAGTTTTGTGAATCCTGCCCGGTATGTATACATTTAATTTACTGCATGAAATTAAATATTTTATAAAACTTTAAAGAGCAACTGACATCTCCAAGAAAACTTTTTTTTTAAAACATAACACTGAGGCAAAATGTTTATATTTCACATTGATTCTGTATTTCTTTTACTTTCTTCTTTGTTACAAAAGGTATTTGCAGACAAGTAGGACCTTTGTGCCTTAGACTTCATCTGTTCCAAATTCTTATTCCTCACCTGAAGTCATAATCCTGCCAGTGATGCCATCATTCCATTTCTGGACACAGCTTATTATATTTTTGGGGTCATGTAACTGTGTGTTCCCTGGACCACTACCTCCACCTGACCACCCCAGCCCTATTAGCCACTCCCTCTACCATCTGACCACTGGGCAGCCACATCGGGAGAGGCCCATGAGCACCAGTGGCAATCATACTGGCGGCCAGGAGATGTGGCTTTTTTCTGGGTTGCTGCCCTGTCCCTGACTCCTGCCCTCCTCCCACTGATGCTGGGTGTTGCCCCACTAGGCCTTGTACACTTGCAACGATGTCCCTGCAGAGGCAGCAAGCTCTCTGGCTCCCAGCAAGGGTCACAGCGGCAGCAGTGGAAACCAGTGCTGTCCCACCTTAGCTGGGAACGCTGCTGCATGGCAGAGCTACCCCTGATCCCTTGGCAGACCGACCAAACTCCCCAAACCACTCCTGAGCCCAGGTCACCATCATGCGAGCGTGATGCACTACCCGCTGGCCCATCAGGCAGCCGTTTTGCAACAGACTATGTTGTCTCTAGCAGAGATTAAGACTTTCGATGCAGAAGAGTTCTAAGGGACAAGGATCTTGTGCTGATGCAAATATCTAAGGTAATAAATAATGAGACTAAGATAAATACAAGAAAATATATCTGCAACAGAGTTGATACACAAGGGGGGGGTAGAAAGGATGAGGAGGGACTTGGCAAGGTTGGAGGAATGGTCAGACATATGGCAACTTAGATTCAATGCAAAGAAGTGCAAAGTAATGCACCTGGGAAACAAAAACCCAGGAGAAGAGTACACAATAGCAGGGGAGGTACTAACAACAACAATAATGGAAAGGGATCTGGGTGTAGTCATATCAGATTACCTAAAGGTGGGTAAGCAATGTGAGAAGTCAGTAAGGAGAGTCGGGGATACTGGGATGCATAGGGAGGGGTATAGCAAGTCGAAAAGAGGAAGTGGTTATCCCTCTGTACAGATAGTTGGTGAGACCCCATCTGGAGTACTGCGTGCAGTTTTGGAGACCTCATCTACACAAGGACATAGACAGGATGGAAGCAGTCCAGAGGAGGGCAACTAAAATGGTGCAGGGTCTACATCAGAAACCATATGAAGAGAGACCGAGAGAGAGCTTAATGTGTATACCCTTGATGAAAGGAGGGACATGGGGGACATGATAGAAACTTTTAAGTACCTCAAGGGAATCAACAAGTCCAGGAGGGTAGCATCTTTCAGAAAAAGAGTTGTGTAAGAAAAAGTGGGCACAATTTAAAGTTAGAGGGGGGATTGCTCAGGGGTAATGTGAGGAAATTATTTTTCACAGAGAGAGTGGTGGATGTACAGAACCGCCTTCCTGGAGAGGTCGTGGGGTCTAAAACAGTGGGGGAATTCAAACATCCATGGGACAGACATAAGGCAATTGCAGTGGGGGGTTGCAGGAAGTAGGCTGTTGGTTAACTAGAATCTGCAGCTTATCCAATAGGTAGGGAAATGGGCAGACTGGGTGGGCCAAGTGGTCCTTATCTGCCGTCAAAGTCTATGTTTCTATGTTTCTATATGAAATATAAGCTACATGGTTTCTAAATATTAGGTTTTTGAGCATTATCCTGGAGATGTTAGTTGTTCTGATGATCAAGCTGTGCTTGACTACAATGAAGTCAGCAACGTCTTGATCGTCAGTGATCAGTGATACCACAAAATTCTAAAAATGGTGGCAACGTAGTACTGTATCAGTATGGGGCATACATAATCATTGATATCTCTGGAATGCTGCCAGCTACAGGTGTGACCAATGCCTTATTTAAAAGAACTCTTTATGGGCTTTCCAACTATGATTTGCACAGTGTATGAATGATACCCTTTAAGTACAGCAGCTGCTTTGAATGTAACACAGTGCCTTTGTGATGTCATCAAGCGCTGTGTGAGCTGCTCTCCCACTGTTTAAGCATTCCATTACAGTATGTTATAAATTGGACTTAAGATTTTGAGGCCTCTGATTGGCTGATAGCCGGGCACTGAAAGTGTCTAGCATATGGCTACAACTAGTCCTGGCAAGCAGGACCCAGTACCCATTCTTAAATCCTTGTGCTACCCCTATGATTCACTTACAGTCAGCCAGCATTTTTATTTTTAAATAAAAACTTAAAACTCCTCCTATTCCTCACATGCTGCCCTCTAGATGTTCTGGCAGCTCAAATGAACAAAACCCACACATCAGCAGCTTGATTCTGTAATCACTATTCACTTTTGTTGAAGTTACCAGTACAGTGTTGTAGCTTGCATCTCTGCTTCTGCCCCCACCCTCTCACCTGCCTGCTCACTCACGCACTCCCTCTCTCACTCAGCTGCCTGACAAAAAAGCTCCGGCACCACCCTCTGTGTAACACCCCCCACACACACACCTCAAAGACAGTTTAAATAATAAAATACTGCATCTTCAGAACTTAACTGTTCAAGTTCCTACTTTAGTTTTCTGCCTTCTAGCCTGCTCCGTTCTCGTAGCACGCATGCTCACTACGTGACAGTTGGTGCTGTGCCTCTCCGTATGCTCACTCACTCCTTGCTGTCTCAGTCCAACAGAAACAAATGAAAACATAAATGAGGCTTTATTAAAAGAAACAAGTAATGGGGATCAAATAACGGAAATATGTGTGTGTGAGCCATGACAACCACCACAAAAAAAAGAAAACAAATACAACTACACTAGGACAAAGGTCCTTAAGTAAAAAAAAAAAATAAATAAATACACCAAACTCATGCAGGTGGAAGAACTATGTTATTTCAAATAAACACACAGATTTAACTTTTTTTGTACTCAATCCAATTATTTTTGATTTTAACATGCATGTACAATCCTCTGGTTTTTTTCTGTCAAAGCTGCTTTACGTTATTCCCTTCAGTGCCCATATCCGTACCTTATATACTGCTCTGCCATTCCCTGCTGTACTTCCACATCCGTTTCCCCCATGTCATTGAAACACTACCGATATGTCCTCACCAGCGCTGCCTGCTACCATAACAGAGAGAAATCCCCAAAAAACACTTTAAAAAAACAGGCCTCTTCTTCATGCCCCTCTCCAAATACCGGATTTTCACAACCTGAACCAATTGGGAATTGTGTTGGCTGGGGAAGGGGAGACTAAAAAAACTACAACTATGGAAAAAAGTAATTAATAAGAAAATAAATAGTTAAATCAAGATGGAAGAACTATTTTATTTAAAATAAAGACAAAGATTTAAGTTTTGTATTACTTAATCCAATGATTTTTTTTTCACATGCATGTATAATTCAGGTGCCCATTTAGTAAGTGCAATAAGTCACTCCAGGGTGTGCGTTAGACAATTTTAACGCACAACTACAGGGCTGGACGCACACGGCCTGCAGCCTCATGCCTTACTACACCCCTAGTCATGTGTTAGAACTGTCTAACGCACACCCCTGAGTGGCTTATTGCTTACTTGATGATCCATCCACTGTACAAAACAGTTTCAAGGTAGGTGGGTCAGACATAATGCAACATGCTTGTTTGGGGATACAATGTTTATTGGTATAGAAATATACACAATAAATACACATGTAAGCCCCCTGCAAAAGCAGGGATTATATTCCCACTTAGGCATCCGTTTCCCCCCGAGCTAGGAAATGGGTTTAGTGCTCTGGGGATATTGCTCTGGATGCCTCAAGGTGGCAGCAGAGAGTACAGTAAGGGTATAAAAAGGGACTGACAGGAAGTAACAGGGCCTTTCCATATGGGGCAGTAGGCCTGGGACTGGAGGGGGGAGGCTGGAAGAGTAGAATCAGGACCAGAATAAGTGGTCAAGTGAGGGAACTCGGCGATCCAGGAGGGCCAGTGGGGAAACCCCCCCAAGTAGAGTGCAGTCAGGATGGTTCTATGCACCGTGGCCGATGAGGAGTGGGGGTATGGAGCTCCGCTGGGGACACAGATAGCCAGGTCCTGCGTCGTGGGGGGCTAGGGCATTAACAGGCTTTAGTAAGGCTAGCCAAAGGGATGTAGGAGCCTTTAGGAAGCCCATTTGTGTTTCTACCCAGGTCGCCAGGGCTGGAAGGGCTGTAGCAGGACCCTTTCAGGAGGGGGAATTGGTGGCAGAGGTTCCCCTCATTTCCGGTGTGGCAGGGTGGCCTGGGGGGGTTCAAGGGAGCCGGGGAGCCTTTCACCCATATGTGGGGCCTGTTTGGAGGGACAGGTCCTGTGGCACCAGTCCATAAAGTCTGGGTGGGTCACAGACCAAGAATTAGTAGACCGTGGAGGGTGGTCCCCATGCTGGAGCTTAATTCAAGCCCAGGAACCGTTGGAAATGATGTGGGCCTGACAGGGACTCCCCGTAGGAGGAAGGTAACAGCAGAACACACCAGAGTGAACTGGGGGCCACGGAGGACTGAGGTGGAGGCAAGTGACAAGCACAGAAGTGACCTCAGCTTGCAGATCAGTGCCAGCCATTTGGAAGGTGGATCAGGACCTGGGTCATCAGGAAAAATCCTGGATGGCCTTGTGGCTCAGGGGTCCAGGTGGGGAGGGCAGCTCACCTTCCCATGCTGGTGAAAAGGGGGGATGACCAGTGCCAGAGTAAAAGGGACCTGGTTAGAGAAAAATAAAAGGAAGGCTTGGCTTACTGGAGCCTTATATTTTATTTATTTAGTTTGTTTATTGGGTAGGTGCACTAGCCATAAAATGACTATTTTCAGGCACGAGCCGGGAGAGCACAACAAAGTATAAGAGACAACATTACATGAGTGCAGGACAATATCAGATATAGCAGATCAGAAACAGTAACAATGGCATAGCTAAAGTGTTCAAAAACATTACAAGAGGTAACAGTGAACTTAATATAAGTATTCAAAAACATTGCAAGAGGCAAGGGTACAAGAGATAGTACTAAACAGTCTAGAACAAGGAACAGCAAGTATAGGAATATGATAAAGCAAAAACAGGTGTGACAAAAGGGTGAAGTCAGTGAAGGAAGGAGACAGGTATGGGTAAACGCTTTTAATCAGTAAGCATAGAAAAATAAGATAGCAGCGTAAGCCTTACTTAAAGGGGGAAATGGACTCATCCAAGGAGTAATGAGAAATGGACTGAAGGGTGAGAGGGTATAGGAGGAAAGGTATTATTTATTTAGTTAGTTTTTGTTGACCCGGGTAAGTGCACTAGACAAATCCTGCCTATTTTCAGGCACGACCCGGGGGAGGGGGATACAGATGAATGCCAACTGACCTTAAACCAGATGAAGCTGTTGGTGGTATTTTTAGTGAAGGTAAGGTGGTAGATAGCAGTACAGGAGGTGAGGAGGGTCACCAAGGGAAAGGGAAAACACTGACACGCAGTATTATCAAGTGGGGTCAAAACAAGTGCATAAGTCGGCGAGAGATAAATGGCAACGCAGTTCTTTTTTGAAACAAAGATGGGACTTCAACTGTCTAAGGACTAGAGGAAGAGAGTTCCATAGTTGAGGGGCAATGAATTGGAAGGCACTAGAACCTTTAGACATGTGACATCTGACAGCTGATTGAAGTCCATGAGAAGATGTTACGGGGAGCCAGCAATGCTGCACGTGAGGAAAGAGTTTGTTCCCAGATAACAGAGTCAGTAAGTGAGGCAAGAGAGTATTGCCTGTAAGCCTAGGGAGAGAGCCATTTAAGGTCACTGTACAGTTGACAATGCTGCTTTAGATGAGGGGACAATAAGGCATACCGGCATATACTATTATAGGTAACGCCCCACTTATTGAGGGTAATTTTGGGAGCTGCAGCAAAAATGGGAGCACATTAAGTGAGGGCAGGGAGCAAGATATCTCTGGCAACAGCGAACTTGGCTATTTTTGTGGATTGGGTTCTATTTTGTAGGTAGGCACTGAACCAATTTGTGGCAGACACTAATAGCCCAGCCCCTGATAGGCAGGATAGTAGGAGGAAGTGGGATACTATATCGAATGCTTTGGCTAGGTCGTTGAAAATAGCGGCAGTAATTTGTCCTTTGTCCATCCCAGAGAGGATGGAGTCCGTGAGTCTTAGTAGGGAGGTGGTGGTAGAGTGTCTTTTTCTAAAACCGGACTGGAATGGAGTGAAGAAGTTAGTTTCTGAGAGAAAGTGGGAGAAATGAGATAGTACTAGGTGTTTCTGGAGTTTGGCGAGAGTGGGGAGAAGGGAGATGAGGCGGTAGTTAGTTGCGGAGTTAGGGTCACCTCCTTATGGAAGGGGTAGGACAGTGGCATGCTTCCACTCAGTGGGAAGTGACTCAGTGGTGAATGAAAGATTTAGTAGGGCCCGCGAGGGGAGTAGCGATGGCAGGGGCAAAAAGGAAGAGGAGTTTGTTCTCGAGACCATCGGGGGATTTACCTTTGGTGGGGTTCAGGGAGCGAAGGGCATCTAGGGTTTCGATGGGGGAGATGTGTCTGAAGGAAAAAGGGTTCTGGCCAGGCGGTAGGGGGGTAGCTGTCTGGGGAGTGGGTGTGGTTACAGTAGGAAGGGAGTCCAGGAGGGTCGTAGCACAAGTAGTGAAGTACAGATTAAACTCGGAGGCTACCTTCAGGGGGTCGGAGAGTAGAGTCCCTTGGGTGAGAAGGAGAGGGGGGGATTTGTTGTTGGGGGGGAGAAAAGGGAGTTGATGACTTTCCAGAATTTAGAAGGCCTCCCAAGATTTGCGTTTAGGGTGTTGTTAAAATATTCGGCCTTAGCTAAGCGGATGGCCTTTTGTGCATTTGTTGCAGAGCATGCGGTAGGTGATATTGTCACCTGGGAGGAGCATGGATTTGTAAATACGCCATGCCTTGTCACGGGCTTGTTGGCAAGCTATCAGCTCGGGTGATATCCAGGGAAGGTGAGACCTCTGGATCCTAGCATGGCGCAGGGGGGCGTGTTTGTCCCAGGCGGTAAGGAAGGTGTTCTGGAAGTGCGAAAGGGCAGCATCCATGTTAGAGCAGCTTAAGATTGGGTCCCAGTTTGAGTAAGCTAGCTCTTCCAGGAGATGGGAGAAGTTTAGGGATTTATATGACCATTGGAATATAAATTTGGGAGGGGATTTAACTTGATGGATTTTGCGGACCAAGTAGGTTAGGTGGTGGTCGTTAATGGAGTCAGGAAGGAGGCCAGAGCTGATGATGCGGTATGGGTGGGAGGTAAGCACCCAGTCAAGAAGGGAGTGGTTTCTGGTCTTATGGTTTGACCTTGTAGGTTCCATAATGGTTTGGGTAAGGTTGAGAGCAGATATCTCGGTTCGGGTTTTGTTAAAAGTGGTGGCTAGCCAGTTGTGGTTAAAGTCACCTATGACATATAGTTCACCCGACTGGGCAAGAGACGTCAGTAGGCTCAGAAGGTTGGTAACTGTTGTGGTTGGAGTGCCAGGGCAGCAATAAATCCCAGCCACAAAGATGGGTAATGAGGAGGGAGTGGACAATTTCACCATAAGCAGCTCATAAGCTTTGGGTTCAGCTTTTGAGAGAGAGAGAGACAGAAAAATGTAGGGCTGAGCTGGTGTAGATAGCCACCCCTCCACCTCTGGTGGGTAGGTCTTGCCAAGTGATGGTGAACCCTGGAACAGTGATGGTTTGGTCTGGGAGGTTTGGGTTTAGCCAGGTCTCAGATAGGATGATTATGTCGGGGCGTGGTGGGTGGCTAGAACCTGGAGCTGATCGAGCTTGGGGGCTAGGCTACGAATGTTTAGATGGAGTAAGTGTAATCCTCGGGGAAGAGAGCCAGAGCAAGTGTCAGTGGTGGCCTTGGCTGAGGGGTTAGGCATGGGGTAGCTGGAACCAGGAGTTGGTGATGGGCCGGGATTAGGGTGTATATCCCCTGCAGCCAGTAGTAGTAAGGCAAGGGTTAGGTGGTGGTGTAGTATGTGGAGGCACCAAGATTTGGCCAAGTGCCATTTGGGGGAGGCAGTAGGGCAGGCGGTGTGGAGAAAGTGGGCACTGCTTTAGTAGAGGGAGACCAGGAGGCAGCCAAAGGAATAGAGTGAGGAGGTGGGGATCGTACAGAAACGGGACCAGATGGTAGCTGGGAGAGATGCTGTGAACTTACAGGGGGCATTTGTAGGATGAGTCAGTTCAGCTAAGGGGGATGCAGGGTAGCAACTTAAAGGGGGAGTTAAAAGGGGTAGGAAAAGTAGGATGGAGAAGATCAGGAATAAGTGAGTTATTGTTTGTGCCATTTTTCCAAAGGTACAGGAGGCACAGGTAGGGAGTGAGGAGAGGTACACTGTACTGTGGGGTAGTGTAGAGAGAGGGAGAAGAGAAGCAGTCACGAGAAGCATTAGTTAGATAGCTTGGGGGGAGAAGAGGGGAGGGGTAGTACTTGTAGGAAAGGGATTGGAGTGGGTAGAAAGGGGTGGGGCAAGTAGCATATTTTACAGGTGGCCTGGGAGGAGGTGGTGGGGGAGGGACAAAATAGCTCTGTAGAAAGAAGAGCATAGACCCAGACTAGCGGCCGCTCTGGCAATCCGGCTGGAGGGCTCCATGGGTCAGGTAGCAGCTTGGCTTGCTCGGCAGAAAAAGCGCTCCAATCAGAAGGAGAAGGCTGATCTCCGGTCCAATCAGGAGCCGCCAAAGCGGTGGGCGCATCAATCGGAGGAGGCGCTAAAAGCTTGGCGGCTGAGGGTGTTTAGCGGTGGTTACCTGGTGATGGATCCAGGAGGCAGGACCAGGAGGGCGGGAGGAAAGTCTCAATTTGTTCGGTGGTAGTGGCGCTGATGCTGCCGGGCTCCGTGGGCACCGCTCGGGGCACGGAAAGATCCTGGGAGGGAAGCAAGGAGAAATTGATCAATAAGTAGTTGTAGGGAACAAAGGAAGGCAGGAGACAGGCTGGAACTTGAAGAGGGGGTTGGGGTGCGAACTAGGGACAAAGGACAGGAATTAGCAATTCAGGAGGTAGAGATTTAGGGAGGCAGAAGTTAGATGGGCGGGGAGGAGGCAGGCTACAAAATAGAGCTTACTGCAGGAGTGAGGGAGGGGAAAAAAAGGCAGAGAATAAGTGGTGCCACGGAGCGTGGAAACAGGGATTTGGAGAATAGGCAGAGGGAAAATGGCAGGCTTGTTTGGAGGGTAGAAAAGAGTACACAGCAGGAGTAGAAAACAACACGGGGAGTGATTAAATAGCTAGCTAGTTAGGCTTGGAATAGCGAGGGATGCAACTGGCTATAATGTCTACACAACAAGACTGTATCACTTCACTTAAGCTGTACGGTGGCAGAGAATATAATTAGATATAACATGAGCAAGGATTACAATTACAGTCCTTTTATGCTAAGTAGTATGGCATCAACACTGATTATTATACAGTCTAAAATAGCTCTGTAGAAAGAAAAGCGTAGACCTAGGCTATCTGGCAATCCGGCTGGAGGGCTCCACGGGTCGGGTAGCAGCTTGGCTGGCTCGGCAAAAAAGGCGCTCCAATCGGAAGGAGAGGGCAGATCTCCGGTCCAAGCAGGGGCTGCCAAAGCGGTGGGTGCACCAATCGGAGGAGACGCTAGAAGCTAGGCAGCTGAGGGTGTTTAGCAGTGGTTATCTTGTGATGGATCCGGGAGGCAGGACCAGGAGGGCGGGAGGGAAGCATTGGTTTGTTCGGTGGTAGTGGTGCTGATGCCGCTGGGCTCCGTGGGTGCCGCTCGGGACGCGGAAAGATCCTTGTGATGGATCGGGGAGGCAGAAGCAGGAGGGCAGGAGGGAAGCGTCGGTTTGTTCGGTGTAGTGGCGCTGATGCCGCCGGGCTCTGTGGGATCCAGGAGGCAGGACCAGGAGGGCGGAAGGGAAGTGTTGGTTTGTTCGGTGGTAGCGACACTGATGCTGCCGGGCTCCGTGGGCACCGCTCGGGGCACGGAAAGATCCTTGTGATGGATCCAGGAGGCAGGACTAGGAGGGCGGGAGGGAAGCGCCGGTTTGTTCGGTGGTGGGTGCGCGCCGGGACTCTGTGGGTGCCGCTCGGGGCCGGAAATATCCTTGTGATGGATCCGGAGGCAGGACCAGGAGGGCGGGAGGGAAGCGTTGGTTTGTTCGGTGGTAGCGGTGCTGATGCTGCCGAGCTTCGTGGGTGCCGCTCGGGGCGCGGAAAGATCCTTGTGATGGATCCGGGAGGCAGGACCAGGAGGGCAGGAGGGAAGTGTCGGTTTGTTCGGTGGTAGCAGCGCTGATGCCACCGGGCTCCGTGGGCGCCGCTCGGGGCCCGGAAAGATCCTTGTGGTGGATCCGGAAGGCAGGACCAGGAGGGCGGGAGGGAAGCTTCGGTTTGTTCGGTGGTAGTGGCGCTGATGCCGGCGGGCTCCATGGGTGCCGCTCGGGGCACGGAAAGATGTGGGGCATATAGTCTCCACTGAGGGAATAGAGACTGACCCAAGTAAAGTTGAGGCCTTGACCACCTGGCCACAGCCCCACAATCTAAAAGAACTGCAAAGATTCCTGGGATTCTGTGGCTACTATTGCCATTTCATCAAGGACTATTCAAGAGTGATCCGTCCTTTACTTAATCTTACTCAAGGTTACCCTCCTACCCACAAAAAATACAAGAGGTCAACTCCCCCTGAGACTGAGAGAGTGTATTTCCATCCTAATGAAGTTTTTGGGGCATGATGGACACCTGATTGTGAAGCTGCTTTTCATGAGATTATATATCAACTTACCCATGCTCCTGTCCTGGCCTAAGCAGATCCAGCAAAACCCTATGTCCTACACACTGATGCTAGTTTGCAAGGTTTGGGGGCTATGTTGTACCAGGAGCACGAGAATGGCCTGAGACCAGTGGCCTTTGCCAGTAGAAGCCTGACCCCATCCGAAAAAAACTATCCTGTATATAAGTTAGAGTTCCTAGCTTTGAAGTGGGCCATTATTGACCAATTCCACAAGTACTTGTATGGGGCTAAGATACTAGTAAAAACTGACAATAATCCTTTGACCTATGTGCAGACTTCAGCTAAGTTGGATGCCACTGGCCATAGGTGGCTTTCTGCATTATCTACATACGACTATTCTGTTGAATACAGAGCAGGCCTGAACCACATAGATGCTGATGCTCTCTCCCGGAGGTCTATCCCCCAGAATGACTGGGTCAGACTGTCAGAACCTGATATTCGAGCACTCTGACAGAAGTTTGACAGGGAGGAACAAACGTCCACGGATGTAGTGGACTGTATGGTGGATTGTTTGGGACCCTCTGAGAATTGCATACCTGCTGCTTATTGCCACTTTTCTGCAATAGACATTGGTGCACTCCCTCAGCTGGACAATGACAGTATTCAGCGGGCTCAATCCCGAGATCCCATGATCAAATCAGTTCTAGAAGCCCTCTACGCAGGGAAAGATGTATCCAAGTTACGCTCCACTGATTTGAGAACTGCATTGTTATACAAGGAAGGTCCTAAGTTGAAACTGATTAATAGACTATTATACAGAGAAACAGTAGACAGATGGGGGCAAATAAACAACAGTTAGTTTTGCCCACTGCCTTTCGAGACTTGGTGCTGAGGTCCCTACACAACCACATGGGGCACCTTGGCATAGACAGAACACTTCACTTGGTGAGATCCAGATTCTATTGGCCTAAGATGGGGGCTGATGTTGAACAACACATTAGAACTTGTAGTCACTGCTTACAGAGGAAAGCTTTGCCCCAGAGGGCTGCCCCCCCTTGTTAACATCATCACCAGCGCCCCCATGGAGCTGGTCTGTATTGATTTTCTGAGTTTGGAGCCAGACCAAAGAAATATTAGTAATGTGCTGCTGGTTACTGACCATTTTACGAGATATGCCCAGGCTTTCCCCACCAAGGACCAGAAGGCATCCACTGTGGCCAAAGTACTTATAGAAAACTTTTTTGTTCACTGTGGGGCACCACAAAAAATCCATTCTGATCAAGGGAGGGACTTTGAGAGTCGTCTGATCAAAGAGATGCTTTCTCTGTGGGGAGTGCAAAAGTCCAGAACTACCCCTTACCACCCCCAAGGGGACCCACAGCCTGAACGTTTCAACTGCACTTTGCTAGATATGCTAGGCACCCTCCACCCAAAGGACAAGCCCACATGGAGCCAACAAATTAGCACCCGGTACATGCCTACAACTGCACCAAAAGTGATGCCATTGGGTTCTCCCCTATTGTCTGATGTTTGGAAGAGAAGCCCGACTACCGGTAGATGTCTGTTTTGGAGTTTCCCCTGATGGGGTTCAAGCTGATAACCATTTACGGTATGTGCAAAAGTTAAAGGCCCAACTAAATCATGCGTACCAACTGGCTCAAACCATGGCTGCCAAAAGAAATATGGCCAACAAGGAAACGTATGATAAAAAAGTGAAAGCACTGGAACTCCAGGAGGGAGATCGGATGTTGCTAAGAAATCTGGGACTGCATGGCAAACACAAGATTGCTGATAGGTGGCACCATCTCCCCCACATTGTGGTAGGCAAACTAAATGATCTGCCTGTGTAAAAAGTAAGGCCGGAGAATAACTCAAAAGATGTGAAAACAATGCATAGAAATCATTTACTGCCCACTGGACAAATCTTGATTGAGTCTGAACCCCCAGAAAATGCCCCCTCTGGACCGGTGACTAGAGCTGCTGCTAAGCAAAAGTCAAGAAAGTCTGCACCTACAGAAGCTGAGTTAAAGTGTTCCCCTCCACAAGCCCCAGTTGAACATGACTGTCAGTCCATGTCAGAGGAAAGTGAGTGTGGCTTTAAATACTACCCTTCTTACGAACTGAGTCAATTGTTTCGGGGCAATCCCCTAGTCAATCCTGGAGATGAAGCTGGGTCTTCTGGACTGTCTAAGCCTCCAGCTTTGTCCCTAGAGCCAATGCTCCCAGAAAGTGAAGTGCAAAGCATCGAGTCAGATGATATGGAATCATTGTGTATGGTTGAACTGTTTGAGCTTTCAGAGGAGGAAAATAATGAACTGGAACAGACTGGTGATATTCCAGAACAAGACAAGTATTTTGAGTGCCCTGACAGTCCACTGCTAGTGTCTGAAAGCTCTCCATGTGAGCCAAGTGTTGTGGACTCAGAGATTGTAACTCTTGGAGCTGAAAGTGCCCCAAGTTCTAGCCTCTCTATCCTAATGGAGACTCCCCTGACAAGTGAGGACAATGCTGAAAATGAGGTTCAGGGTGCAGAGACTGTAACAGTTCCCCCTAGAAGGACTGATCGAGCTGTAAAGCCTGTGGTGCACCTCAGTTATGATTCCCTTGGGAGGTCTGTGGACTTGCCTCTCAATGTTGTCCATAAAGGAGTGTACAAATGTGTCCCCAAGCTCTTTGTGCAAAATGAACATCAGTGCTAACTCCAAGTTACTTGTGTTGCCCTCTAGGTATGGTGCCCCTGCCCCATCCAGCCCCACGGTAGGTGATAGGAAAGGGCCCCCTCTCTTCAGGTTTCATGTACAGGAGGTAATAACCTGAGTTATGGTACAATGTGTGTATAATACTGTGTAAAAAGTGATGTACTGAAAAGTTTAAGAAATGTGTTTCTGATAAGGTGATATGTTGACTGATGATTACATGTATAAGCCTAATGTGATACTGATGTAAATGTATATGGTTATATTGAAACTTATGGGGGTACTTACTTGACGCGGACGCCAAGTTTTTCTAGGCAAGGAAGGGTGTAACCCCCCCTGCAAATGGGGGTTCCCAAAAGTCTTCCAGGAGCTTGCCTGAATGCTCCAAGTCTGGGCAGTGTTCAGCGTTTAAGCTGTTTAAATGTGGTTCCAAGTGAGTGCTATTTGAGCCTCCACGTACTGTCTCTTTAAGAGCTGTCTGCTTGCAGACTTAATTAGTTTGTATGGGGGGACTGTGTATTTATGCTCAAATCTCGCCCGAGCTGCTGTCAATTCACTCTGTTTCTGCTGTCGCTACATGTGCAGAGGGAGCCTTGTTGAAAGATATAACTATTTGCCAGAAATCATTTGGAGTAACTGGGAAAATGTAGTTTGTCTAACCTGTCTTCATTTCAGCACGAACTGTTTCAGTGTAGCTCTTTCATTGGTCCTGAACTGCTGAAATGGACCAATCAATGGGATGGGGTTCCTTAAAATGGAGCCTGTGGACGAATCGGAACTTGGACTCTCAATTCTGAGCCAGCCACAAGGGGGTTGTATGGGCAGTGACTCTGGGAAATGTAGTTTTGACCGTGGCGCCTTTTTTCACCAACAGAGGGAGTCTCATTGTGAGTGACAGCCGAACCAGCCAACATAATGATGTGGAGCTAAAGGAAATGCCCTGCTCTGTAACTGGAAAGATCAGATCAGTTGTGACAGTGAAGAGAGAAGGAGCTCTGTGCCTCTGCGGTGTATAGTTTAGTGCAGGAAGCGCATGTGAGGCCCTGAGGTTCAGTCTGCAGCCGTTGTAACTGCCAGTTCAGACTGAATCCGATTTGTGAGGAGAAAGAAGGAAGTCTGAAAAGTGGAAACCAGGCTCACCCTGTAGAAGACTGGAGAAATTGCTGCATCGCGCTTGGTCTGTCAGGAACTGAAGCTACTGTGTGTGCTCCCAGGTATTTAGCAGTAATTGCGACCGGGATCTAGGAGCAGCCTGCCTGGTATAGTTCTTTCCTTTTACATATGAATGTGCGTAGTGCTTGTGGGGACTCACTATTTCCAATCCCCTGTGCTGTGTGCTGTGTGTTGAAGCTGGAAGCAAACCCCAGCTTGTCTCGGACTAAATCCGTTTGCTATCTACTGCAGTGGGGTCCAGTCACAAGGACCTTGTCTCCATGCCCTGTTGTTCTGGCAACCCAGAAGAACACCCAACATCCGGTTCTCAGCTTGGGTATTGTGAGTACAAATCAGGGTATTCCCCTGCAGCCTGTTTTCAATTACAAGTGTGTCATCTAATTATTGTTTCACTTCTTCATGGACTGAGCCATCCAGCTCCAGATTACAATTGGGTGTTGTACATATCTTTTCTTCTACAGGGCCCTGTCCATCTGCACCTGCCGGGCCAACCCCGGGCAACGGACCTGGCTAGCCCCCCCCCCAACCTGGGTACCCAGAGTGTGACTTTTCAGACCCTGTATGTGTGCACAGTACTGTGATTTAATTCTGCCAATTAACCTGATTGCCCCCTTCCGTGTTACTGTCCCCTAAATAAATCAGATTTGTTGTTGTTATACTATATACTGTCTGTGGTGTTGGTACTTATGGAAACAGTATTGTGTTTTGCTGTGTATGTTGTTTAACCTTATTTTACAGGGGGTCCTCAGAGAAGTGCTGCAGAATCAGTCTCGAGGGTAAGTGGTACTTTATGAGTGAACAGTGTGTATATGTGGGGTATTGGGGCTGTAACTTCTGTGTACTGTGTGAGCCACTAGAGGGAATAAAAGGGGATCTCAGTGTCCCAGAGGGTGTGACCAAGCTAGTCTAACCACTACAAACCCTGACCTCTGGGTGGAGGTACCCCCCATAGAACCTTGGCCCCTCAACCTGTGAGCAGTCAAGCAAGCAGGGGTAGTAACCCTTGGGACAGCGCCACTTGGAGTTTACAAAAGCATTTAAAGGAATTAGGGACTGTAGTTTTAATGTAGATTGGAGTTTGTTCCAGGCACCCGGGGAGATCATAACTCATAACTGCCAGACCATAACGGGTACGAAATGTAGGCACTTCAACTGAAAAATAAGAACGCTTCCTAAGAAAATGAGAGCTGTGTGAGCGATGCAGGGCAGAAGTGATGTAGGGGGTTAGTTTATTTAGGAAGGCTTTATAAAAGGAGGCAGTGTAGTGCAGTGGTTTAAGCCTCTGAGTGGTTTAAAGCTCTGAGCTGCAAACCTGGAGACCTGGGTTTGAATCCCACGGCCCTCACTTGCATACTATGTGACCCTGAGCAAGTCACTTAACTTCCTTGTGGTCCCAGGTCACACCTGGAAACACGATTTCAGCTTAGTGTGTCTCTCCTGGTAAAAAAAAAAAAAAAGAGAAAAACAGGTATGTAAATGGTTAAGTCTTCTGGCAGCCAAGGAGGTCCAGCTTACTTCCTTATACAAGATGCATTGATGAGTTCTGGATGTAGCACTGGTTATAAATCGAATGGCGCTGTGAATTAGGGTGTCCAATCTGCAAAGGTCTGCTATTGCATAATTGTTGTAAATAATATTTGTGTAATCCAAAAGGGGCATGAAGGTGGTCTGTTCATGAATCATTCTAGAGTCCCGGAAGAACAGAGATTTATTTCTGAAAAAGAACCCTGATTTCATTTTTAGTTTTTTGGCCAATGCCTCAATGTGGGAGGCGAAGGATAGATGGGAGTCAAGCAGGAACCCCAGATAGTTCCCTACTACCTTGACCGTGTCACCTAGTAATGTGGTGATTGGGGGTAAGTGGGTAGGGGGGATTATGAGTAGGACTAGTAGAAGAAGAACTAGGTGGATAGAAGAACATTATCTTTATTTTTCTAGCATTCAGTGATAGTTTAGAAAGTATCAGGCTATGCTGAAGTTGACTGAAATCGGTCTGGAGTGCTGAACAGACTTGTGCGAAGGAAGGTTTCGAAATATAAAGAACAGTATCATCCGCAAACAGATAAATAGTGTAGAGTCTTTGTTATTATTGCTTAAGTTGTTTACGTAAATCAGAAAGAGCAGGCTCAAAATAGAACCCTTGGGGACCCCTCTCAATAGTGGGAGTTGTGAGGAAAGGGACCCTTTAATTTTCATCCGTTGATACCTGTCCTCCAGATAGTTGGCTATCTAGCAGAAGTAGATGGTCCACTGCATCAAAGACCTTGCTAAGGTCTAGAAAGACTGCGCCTGTGACCTGACTGTTATCCATGGCCTCGAGCCAGTCACTAGTGACTTTGCATAGTGCCGTTGTGGTGCTATGAAGTGGTCTGAATCCAGACTGAAGGGAGTTCATCAGCTGGTGGTTATCAAGGAATGCTCCGACTTGCATACTAACCAATTTCTCAAGTAACTCTGATAGGGCTGGCAAAATTAATATAGGCCTATAATTGTTCAGGTCACTAAGGTCTCTTGACTTAAAGAGAGGAAGTAAATGGGCTACCTTCCAGTCATAAGGTACTGTACCTTCAACCAGGGAAAGGTTAAATAGATGCGTCATCGGGGCTATTAGATAGTGGAAGCCAATTTTCAAGAAAATTGGGTCTAGATTGTCAGTACCATGTCCAGTGTGAATAGTTGGTCTTCTACCTGTTTGTAAGTAATGGTCGAGAAGGTAAAAGCGGCACAGGTGGTACTGCTGGGGGAAGCCACTGTTTGGAGGATAGATGGTCATAAGGTAGCTGACTGAGAAGAAGCAAAGGCCATTCCTGCCATTGTAAAGTGCTCATTGAGTTTGTTAAGAATTATGGTTTTGTCAGTTATAGGGATACCGTTCGAGATTGTTATTTGGTAGAGCTGGTGAAGATTGACTACCCTCTACTAATTAAAAGGTTTGCCAAATATTTGCCAGATTACCTTTAGCCAATTCTAGTATATTTAGACAGTAGCTCTCCCTAGTGTGCAGCAGGCTCTAAAAGCAGTCCAGTCTGTGGTGGACTTCATACGTCTTGCAGTAGACCATAGTTGATCCCCTTTTTGCATCATCTTTTTAATTTCCCCATTGAACCAGGGGCAAGCCGCTTTTTAACTCTGCTGCCTATCAGTGCTGCATGTTTATTTATAATTGCAGTAAGGGAGGAGTTAAAGAGTGCCAGAGCTTCGTTTATGGTGGGCGCCAAGTAAAACTGTTGCCAGTTAATGTCTCTCAGATCCATTAAGTAGTTGGCTGAATTAAATTTTCTGAAAGATCTCTTGGGTGACAACTTTACTAGTGTTTGTAGATTTGACTAGGTTCCTAATGCACACCACAATGTTGTGGTCATTGAGTTCATTACGCCAAACTGCTTTGTGCAAGATTTTATGGGGTCTGTTTGTAATTACTATGTCTAATAGTAAACCTGACAGTTGGTTTAAACAAGACAGTCTAGTAGTTTCATTTACTATCTGAGCCAGGCCCATCTCATCACATAAGTTTTTGAGGGGGTTTGATTTAGCACTGAGCTAGTCCAGGTTTAGGTCGCCCAAGATGATTCATTAGTGCTATCTTCCAGGAATTGGTGTAGGTAAAGTGGAATATCCACACCCCCAGATGGGGGGCCTACAGCAAGCAACAATACAGTATTTATTGATTCAGCTGCTGAAGCTAATTTTAATGCTAAGCACTTGAATTTGTTTGGCTTTGAGATAGACTGAATGACATTAGCGGATCATTTTCATTTATGCAGATAGCCACCCCACCCCCTCTAGAAGCCCACTCAGCTCGATGAAGGGTGTAGGATGATAGTGCCATGGCCCGATCTGTAATGGTGCTTTTTAACCAGGTTTCCACCAATACTAGAATATCTGGGAGAGTATATGCCACCCATGTTTGCACTTCAGTAAATTTCTCTTGGAGGCTGCAAACATTAATAAGCATAATTTTCATACCTTTTGTTGAAGTGAATTCAACAGGAGACATTAGGGGAGTTTCAGATCCAGGTTACGCTCTACATTGCCTGAGCAAAGGAGGAGCAGAAGGATTATTTGTAGGATCAGGGCCAGATTAAGGCAACCTGAGGATCTAGTCCCAAGAGGAATCTAGGGCACCCTCACCACAACCACGCCCCTTCATCATGACTGTGCCCTGTCACAGTGACCACACCCCTTGGCCACTGCATGTCAGTTACTGAAACTTAAAAAAAAAGTTTCTTATTGTCCCTAAAAAGTGGCATAAAATATAAGTAACCTAAGTAAAATTCTTAAAAATTAATGAAACTAATAATATTAGTATGGAAACATTACAATAATCTGAGTTTTGGTCATTTAGAGAAAATAGTTACTAATTGGCCTGGTAAAAAATAATTTTTGGTTGTAAAATGTCATGATCTGCACTTCTCCAAAGCCCTTCCCCCAAGCACACACATATATGCTCGCAGTCTGGGTATTTTCATGTTGTCCTGTCATGTAATATAAACCAGGATGTGACAGTTTTGTTGTGTAGGGTAGGGACCCATCTCTAAAAGTGGCTATTTCCTGGGTGATGTTAGGAGTTATGCTGGTGGTTAGCTAGAGGAGTCATGAACTTTAAAAATGATATTGCAAAGCAAGTGATTGCTGGAAGAAATCATTCCAGGGATTAAACAGATCAAACATTTCTGTTATTGATAAGTAAGCCAGGATCAATAAATGGCAAGATTTACCGATGGGAATCTGGAAATACGTTCATTTGTTCACCCTGAAAATGAAACTGTATCAAGGACTGAACTTCAGTTTGAGCGAGATGAGGGAATTAAAAAAGTGTACAATTTTTTATTATACCATTGAAACACTTTGTAGATTTCTTGATTTTAGGAGTGACGTTAAATATAAAGCATACACATTAAACTGCACTGTTAATCTTTTATATCTAAGAGTAAGATTTGATTCAAGGAGGGGATTCAAAGTGGGGGTGGGAGACAAAGCAAAGGAAATGGGCCTGTTCACACCTTAAAGGTCAGCCTGCCCGCCCTGGCCCCTGAAGCTATTAGATACACTTAAAGGAGTAGTCCACCCAAAACTTGCAAAAAATATACATTGTGCAGAGTGTTTTGATTTGTATGTTAAGTTGTTGTGTGTCCTTCCCTCTGTCTGCTATTCAAGAGTTTTTCCTAAATTGGCCTGCTAGCTTTAGGGTAGTTTTATGACCCCTGAATATCTCCATCTGAGACAGCTTAATTGTATTCCTTTGTCCTAGAATGCACCTTGTCTCATGTGACAGTGATGTAGCAGAGACCATAAACCCAGCAGAAAGCACTGCTTTACAATCAGTTCACAACAGTAGAGATGACTATATTTTAAAATCTGTAGAATTCAGTTTAGTGACGACCATCATTGGAAAGGTCTTACTGTCATGAAGAACTTTGCTGCTGGTAAGTTTTGTGCAGCTTGTAAAGCTTCCAAGAGATTTAGTTTGTTTGCCATGTGTGTGCTGAATGTTGGGTCTCTGCTACATCACTGTCACATGAGACAAGATGCACTGTGGGAACAAGGAATACAATTAAGCTGTCTCAGATGACGATCCCCAGGGGTCGTAAAACTAGCATAAAGCTAGCAGGCTAATTTAGGAAAAACTCCTAATAGCAGTCAGAGGGAAGGAAACACTAGTACTTCACACACAAATTAAAATGCTCTGCACAACATATATTTTTTGCAAGTTTTGGGTGGACTACTCCTTCAACACCTAACCAGGGAGGTGTAAGTCATGTCACAGTTCTGACCCTGCTTTGCTCAGATTACTCAGTGGCTGAGTCCTTTACAAAAAAAAAATGCAGCTCAGGCAGAAAATAAAAAGATATACAGTAAATATATGATGGGGATTGCTGGGGCCCCCCTTGGCAGGCGGGGCCCTAGGCTTGTGCCTATGTTGCCTATGCCTTGTTCCAGCTCTGTATAGGATCCATCTTTTTATGTAGAGTTTATTAACTTTATGAGTCCACACAAGGTGGGTGGGGAACAGGCGCACAGTGCCGGAACTCAAGAGCTGTCACAGCAGTCCAAGGGCAAAGGTGCACCATACCTGGTCTGCGAGACTGAGGGCAGGTGGGTGGGCACTGTGGCTTGGCCGAACCTCTGTAGCAGGGGTTCAGCAAACAATCCTGAGCCACTGGAGGTGCAGCTGCTCTTCCTGGCCCAATCAAGGGCATGGGGTCGGGAGAGCCTAGAGAGAGGTAAGGAGGATTAGTAACCTTCCCTTTGTTAAACTAAATCGGGGGGGGGTTACAGAAGGCAAGGGAGGAGGGGGTAGAGAGTCAGGGGAGAGCAAAGAAAAAACAGAGCAGTGATGGGAAGGTAGAAAAGAATCTTAGCACTACTATCACAATTCAATAAAATGCATAAATAACACAATTTCATTCTTTCTACGATGTCTGCCTTTATATGAATTCTCTACTAGCAGCATACAGTAGAACAATAGATAAGGGGCCTGCAGGAGGTCAAGCTAACCTGGGCACAGCCCTCCAAGACATTGTAACCCCCCTCTTTCCTTACTAGTGGCTGGAACAATACACAATAATTACTTTCACAATACCCCTGATACGCCACACAAGTACCCATACTGTTTACACTTACCACCAGGGCTTTCCTCTGGCCCGGCCCTGGGGAACCCCTGTAAAACAAGGTTATACACAGCAAATAACAGCAATTCAGTACTCTTGCACAAACTGGAACCACAGTCAGGGTAAATGCAAAAAAGAGTTAGATCTGATTTATTTAAGGAACTTGAACAAGGAAGGGGCGTAATCAGGTTAATTTGCTTAAAGACTGTATCAGTCAAACACTTATGCATGTACTTCAGGGTCCATAAACAGTCACACACTCTGGGTACCCAGATGGAGAATGGTGGGCTAGCTGGGAATGTTGCAGCTGGTTGGGGCCCTGTGATGGAAGAAAACAACATGCACAACACACACTATTTGTAATCCGGAGCCGGAGGGCTCAGTTCGTGAAAAGAAAACAACAAGACAATCAGATGACACACTTTTAGATTAAGCTGTTGTTGCAGGGAGCTACCCTGATTACTCATGATACCGAAGACTGGACACAGGCTGGACAAAAATTGAGACTGCAGGTGGTTGATCTGGAGTGCCAGGAGAAGCAGGGTCTACACGAATTGCTGAGATGTCCTTCCTGTTCAAGTGTGGAGCAGAGGGCTGATCCCCAGGCAGGTCTCTCGTCAGTGGCTTTCTCAGTGCAGTGGGGTAGTCGGGCAGGGCCAGCATGGCATGGCCCAGGCCGAATGGAGATGAATGCAGATTCAGTTCGATTAGACTGGATAACGCTTCCAACAAGCAGAACACAGTACACACAGTGCGGAACCAAATCACAACCCACTTTCAATACACAGCACATTTACATGTAAAGGATTCTATGGCACCAGCAAGCAGAACACAGTTCACGACCCACTTTCAATACACAGCACATTTACATGTAAAGGATTCTACAGTACCAGGCAAACCGCTCTCCGGTCATGATCGCAAAGTCTCTGTACAAACCGGGGATTCAAAATCAGCTGGAAATCCTGACAGGCCGATCACATTCAGCAAAATCTTTGGTCTTCTTCAGGTATAAGCCTGGTAAAAATAAATTGGTGGCTTACTTCGTTCTCACAAACTTACATAGACAGTGTCGGCAGATAGGGGCCTATGGCCCACCCAGTCTGCCCATTTGAGCTTATAAGTTCAGTTTATGTTTTCCTAGAAGTCTGTTGCCCCTTACCCCTGACCTCCAGAATTCCTTTATGTCTATCCCATGCATTCTTAAATCTCATGATTGTTTCAGCCCCCACCACTTCCTCTGGCAGGGTGTTCCACTTGTCCACCACCCGTTCTGTGAAGAAATTCTTCCTCACGTTTCCTCTGAATCGTCCTCCCTCCAACTTCATCCCATGCCCTCTAGTCCTGGAACATCTTTTTCGCTTAAAAATAGTGTATTCCTGCACCCTGTTCCTCCCTGTAAGATACCTGTAAGTCTCTATCATATCCCCTCTCTCCCTCCTCTCCTCCAGGGAGTACATGTTCAGTTACTTCAACCTGTCCTCACAGGACTTGTGATGCAATCCATGCACCATCTTTGTTGCCCTCCTCTGAACCTTCTCTACCCTGTCTATGTCCTTATGTAGGTAAGGTCTCCACAACTGTACACTGTACTCCAGGTGGGGCCTCACTAGTGTCTTGAATAGTGGAATTATGACCTCCCTTTTCCTGCTGGTGATGCCCCTGCCTATGCATCCCAGCAACCTATTTGCTTTACCTGCTGCCTTGTCACACTGTTTCCCTATCTTGAAGTTATCAGAGATGATAACCCCAAGATCCCTTTCCTGCTTGGTGCATGCTATATCCTCACCCCCCAACTGATATATTGTGCCAGGGTTTTTGTGCCCCATATGCATTATCTTGCACTTCTTTGCATTGAATTTCAACTGTCAAATCCCTGACTATTCTTCAAGTTTCTGCAGGTCCCTTCTCATTCTGTCTACACCCTCTGGTGTGTTTACTCTGTTACAGAGCTTTGTGTCATCAGCGAACAGTGAAATTCTACCTTCTAGGTCCTGTGCAATGTCACTGATGAAGATGTTGAATAGGACCGGTCCCAGCACTGATCTCAGGGTACCCCACTGATCACTCTTCCCTCTGTGGAGTGACAGCCATTTACAACCACCCTCTGTGTCCTGTCACCAGCCAGTTACCTACTCACCACACTACTGTCCTGCCCACACCCATATTCCCCAGTTTGTGTAATAGTCTTCTATGTGGCACAGTGTCAAAGGCCTTGCTGAAGTCCAGATAGGCCATGTCCACTGCCCTCCCCTGATCCACCTCCCTAGTCACCCAGTCAAAAAATTCAACGAGGTTGGTCTGACATGACCTCCCCCTTGTGAAACCATGCTGCCTTGGGTCCTGT
This sequence comes from Neoceratodus forsteri, assembly GCA_016271365.2. Classification (NCBI taxonomy): domain Eukaryota; kingdom Metazoa; phylum Chordata; order Ceratodontiformes; family Ceratodontidae; genus Neoceratodus; species Neoceratodus forsteri. Next base: position 124,062,117 of record CM057452.1, read on the forward strand.
AGTCCATTGACAACCAGCTGTTCCACCAATCTCTCCTTCAGTAGTGAACTTGGATTTAGTCCAAAATAATTATCTTCTCTCCCTCTCGGGGCAGCAGGCAGACATGCAGGCCACAACTCAGGCCTTTCCACAGTTCTCCCGCGTGAAACTGCTCAGACTGCTGCTTGACTGTCTCAAGCTGTTGCTTCTTCAGCTCCCAACTTAGATTTGACTCAACTGCCAGCAAGCCTGGGACTTTCCCCAGAATCCAAAAGGTTCGGTTGGCTGATCTGTCTGTCAGTCACAACAAAGGCTCCCCCTTCAGGTGCAAAAAGGCGCCAAAAGCCCAAAACTACAATTCCTACAGATTTTGACTCCAGACAGCTCCTGTAGTCCGGCTTCATTTTTGGTCCCACCAGAACTGATTGGTCCAGTTCGCAGTCCCGGGCCAAATGGTGGGGATAAACAAAACAGTCCTTGCTGCAAAGAACGCAGGTTAGACAAACTACATTATCATTATTATTCTAAATGATTTTCAGCAAATAGTTACATCTTTCAACAGAACTCCCTCTCAGATTACTTATGACTGCAATCCAAGCAGCTCTTAAAGAGACAGTACACAGAGGTTATACAGGCACTCTCTGACAATCACATTTAAACTGTTAAAACGCAGGACACCAGCCTGGCAATGAGCACTTAGGCAAGCTCAAGAAAGACTTTTCGGGAACCCCCATTTGTTTGGGGGGGGTTTACAGTACAATCCTTAAATTTTTTTTGTTTATTTGTGCTGATATGTATAAGTACATTTTGTAACTTGTCGCTGGTGAAAATGGTCAGTTTGCTCATCCAGCTTACAAGTATAAAAAATTAAAATGAAATTCAATGAAATGAAACATCTGTAGAGGGACTGTTTGACATTTTCTGAGCAATATTTTATCATATTTTTGTCTTTTCTATCTTTAAAGCAGCAGTACTACCTAATTAGGAAGTGATCATTTCCAGTTGTTGTAGATCTACAGAAAATATGGTGGCTGCCCCGGCTGCCTATCTTTTACTGCTGCTGTCAACATGGCAGATGGCAGAAATGTAAATAAAAACAAAGCGAAACCAAGCAAATTACAGGGTGAAAGTACAATGCCAGCGGAAAAGATTACCAGGTACCTGCTAAATAGAGCACAGGGAATAAACTGTCACAAAAGCGCATTTTTTTTGCATAGTACTGCTGCTTTAAAGGAAAACTGCACCCTCATATCTTCTAAATGTTATTTATTTCCATGTCAACAGACAACTCTTTTCATGTAGCTTAAAGATGTATGCAACTGCTTCAGTTAGTTTTCACACTTCATACTAGGCCCTGTCACTGTCCTGGGAGGGTCCATTTCATGGTTGTTGAAATCTCATTGTCCCTGAGAGCTGCATTAACATATAAGAATATGATGTCAGATCAGCCATTTATATCACGTATCTCTATGCTGAAATAACAAATACGCTGCAAAAACTCTCTGGAAACTCATAAACCAAACAGAATTTAAAGGGGGAAACCTGCATTACAACTCAGATAGCTTGTAAAACTCATTTGCAGCTTGTTTCTTTTAAAACTACTTAAGCGGACAGGCACATTGGGGAGTTTAAAAGTTGATTACGCATCGTGTTCTCATATGCTAATGCAGCTCTCAGGGACAATGAGATTTCAACAACCACGGAATGGACCCTCTCAGGACAGTGACAGAGCCTAGTATGAAGTGTGAGAACTAACTGAAGCAGTAGCATACATCTTTAACAGTTAACATGAAAAGAGTTGTCTGTTGACAAGGAAACAAATGACTTTTAGAATATGTGAGGGCACAGTTTTCCTTTAAGAGATATGTATTTTTTTTTTATTTTTCCAACCTAATTTCCAAGCACAATAAGACCCACCAGGGCAGTACCGTAGGATGGGTGGGGCAGGTGGGGCTCCCGCCTCGGGCGCAAGCCTCTGAGGGGCGCAGTTTTCAAGTCTAATGCTCACTTTTTAATTCACTTGCGCTGTTGCTTTAAGGTTTTTTTTTAATATATATTTTGGTTTTGTAATTAAAACTGGCTGTCAGCAGGGGTGCATCTGTGGACCAAAGACCAGTAAACCTGAGGGAGGGGGGTCACATGGTTGCGTCGTCTGCTGCAGACAATATAATCATGTGGTGGTGGTACAGAGAAAAAGAAACTGTGGGTAGGCCACTGCCACCCAACCCATTAGTATAAAAGGTACTGGGTGGAGCGCCTCGAGCACGTGGCACTGAGAGACAGTTACATAGAGGCTGGAGAAACAGTAATTTGTTGAGATGAGACAGAAAGAGACTAGCAGCAAAAAACAGCGATAAACTATAGAGTGTAGAGATGAGAGATGAGACCGAGAGATATTGGATTTGTGTAAGCAATGCACCGCTGTCTTTTGTGATGTCTATAATCTAGTAGTCTGACTGGACTGCATTAAGTAAAAGCAGCAGCAAGCATTTTTCATTTCCATCCATGTCCTTCCTGTGTGTGATTCGAAATGATTTTTTTTAAATGATAACTTATGTCATATTGTGTGTCAGTGAGATGAATTATGGTGTATGTGGTGGCAGTGGCACCGGTTGGGGGGTACTAGATTGTAAAAAATGCAAACTCAGGAAATCTGCTTTGAATTTGATTACTGAGCTGGCTCAGCTGACTGGCTGGCTGGAGGGCAGCTGCTGTGTATTATTTCATGATCAAGGACTGCGTTCAATTCTTTTTTGTGACCGTTCATGTGAAAGAAGTTTTAACTTGTACTGTCCACAGTGAATTTTTTTGCTCAGCATGTTGTTAAGCTAAGTTTTATAATCACACTCCCATACAGTGCTTACTTATGAGTTTCTTTTGGGAGGGACTGGGAGTGAAGAACAGAAGTCGTTGCCTTCCTAAATTGGGCTGACTGCCGTGGTGCGGGCCGCGAGGCACCATGCTTTCGCCCACATGTTATACATTTTAATTTTTCTCCTCCTCTTGATCCATCCCTTGCACTCCCATTCTATTGCCATTGCTTTTTTTCATGTCTTCTGTTATCCCCGCCCCACCCACACCAGTCTTGCTGTAGAAAATGAAGCATTGCCTTGCCTTGGATGGAAGCTGTTAGTTGGCCTGCTGGCAGGCCTGGCTCTGGCTGCTCCAGTCACAGGGCAGGCAGCTCCTGCGCTGCTTTCCATATACTCCAGGCAGGTGGGTGTTGGCAGTGGACTGTCTCATCCCAGTCCCAGAGCAGACAGAGCCTCCAGAACTGAGTCAGTTCTTCATTCTGACTCCACTGCCCCGACTCTCCCTCGACCAGGGACCCCTACTACTATCCTAGCACTCGGTACCTGCTAGACTGCTACTGAATGAAGAATCAGCTGCAGCAGGCCAGGCAGCCAGCACTGGGAAGTAGCATTTATAGGTACCGCAGTCAGTTGTATTTAAGATGAGCATAGATATACAATACCCAATACATACAATACAATTAAATCAATCAAGATTTGTTTCTTCTTATTCAGTTAGCCACCTGAGTGTTTTGGGGGGGCTGTAGCTGATGGTGGATTGGGCACCCTCATTGGCACATACGGAGTGGAGGGGAGGGGGCAAGAGCCAAAGGGGATTTGGCACCCCCCTCGGCACACAACAAATGGGGGGGACATTATGCCAATGGGGAGTGGGCTCCCCCGCTGGCAGATTGAACTAGGAACGGGAACTTGAAGCTGACGGGGATTAAGAAAGACCGTGGGGGGGCCGCATGATGCCGAAGGGGACTGGGCACCCCATCAGCACACAATTGAAATGGGGGGTCATTATACTGCTGGGGAGTGGGCTCCCTCGTTGGCACATGAACTGTGGGGTGTCATGTTTAGTGGAATGCTTCACCAGGAAGGGCACATTGGGAGGCGTGTTACTGTGCTGCTACATGACAAGCTTGCCTCTCATTGAAGCAGCACTTTTGTTAGATCTGGTGGCCACTTTACGTATTGCCTGCATGCCTGCTTATTGGGGAATTTGGGATGCACCTACTGATGCATGCCCTGCATTCACCCACAGTGACCGCACCTCCAAATCTGCTACTAGTGCAATATGTTGGCTGGTGCGCACACACAAGCCAACATAAAAAGGCAGAACAAATAAAGGGCACAGGCACAAAATGTGAATACAGTCAGTTGAGGGACAGTCACCAGGTTGTCTTTTCCAGACTTGTACATGCAGTGCATCATTGTTAATGCAATGCAAGAAGAATCATTGCTATCTCTACACAAAAGGTACATGGACATTCTTATGGAGTGTAGTGGGCGTTGAACAAATTACAACCCACAGAGCTTGCGGTCAAACCTGGCAGATCACTTCAAAGATGGTATCACATTTGATACCAAAAGTAGAAAAGCGGGTACAATCATCAGGTCTGCTAAGAAACAAGCTGACAGAAAGGAAGCACAAGCAGCACAACACATAAGAGAAGAGTTGTTGGAACTCCTAAAGGTACAGCCTCATAATTAAACCAAAGCTGAATCTGAAGACTTAATAGAAAAAAATTTAAAACTGCCACCCATTCTTCAGACATTCCTATACTCACAGGTTCATCAGAAGTGGGCAGTGAACAACATGAGAGGGTAGCTCAATCTATTGCAGATGACATAGTGTTTGCAGAGCCAAGGGGAAGAATCAAACCACAGAAAGCACCTCTTGTTGGACATGGGTATTAAATCCATGACAGGCAATAAGAAAGTTTTAGCTATTTTGAATAGTTTGGTCACTGAGTCAACTACCGTGTTGTGGAGGAACTCAAAACTGCAGTAGCAACCAATATAACAGAGATGAATATGGGTACACCAGATGGATTGCTGATACAGCCAGGTTGAGCCACTGCTTTGGCTCAGGGCCGGATTAAGGCATAGGCAACATGGGCACAGGCCTAGGGCCCCTGCCTGCCAAGGGGGGCCCCAGCAAACCCCATCATATATTTACTATACATCTTTTTATTTTCTGCTTGAGCTGCATTTTTTTTTGTAAAGGACTCAGCCACTGAGTAATCTGAGCAAAGCAGGGGCAGAACTGTGACATGACTTACACCTCCCTGGTTAGGTGTTGAAGGAGTAGTCCATCCAAAACTTGCAAAAAATATATGTTGTGCAGAATGTTTTAATTTGTATGTGAAGTATTAGTGTTTCCTTCCCTCTGACTGCTATTAGGAGTTTTTCCTAAATTAGCCTGCTAGCTTTATGCTAGTTTTACGACCCCTGGGGATCTTCATCTGAGACAGCTTAATTGTATTCTTTGTTCCCACAGTACATCTTGTCTCATGTGACAGTGATGTAGCAGAGACCCACCATTCAGCACACACATGCCAAACAAACTAAATCTCTTGGAAGCTTTACAAGCTGCACAAAACCAGCAGAAAGTTCTTCATGACAGTAAGACCTTTACGATAAGGGTAGTCACTAAGCTGAATTCTATAGATTTTAAAATATAGCCATCTCTACTGTTGTGGACTGACTATAAAGCAGTGCTTTCTGCTGGGTGTATAGACTCTGCTACATCACTGTCACATGAGACAAGGTGCATTCTAGGACAAAGAAATACAATTAAGCTGTCTCAGATGGTGATCTCCAGGGGTCGTAAAACTACCCTAAAGCTAGCAGGCCAATTTAGGAAAAACTCTTAATAGCAGACAGAGGGAAGGACACACAACAACTTAACATACAAATCAAAACATTCTGCACAACGTATGTTTTTTGAAAGTTTTGGGTGGACTACTCCTTTAAGTGTTTCTGGTAGCTTCAGGGGCCAGGGCGGGTAGGCTGACCTTTAAGGTGTGAACAGGCCCATTTCCTTTGCTTTGTCTCCCACCCCCACTTAGAATCCTCACCTTGAATCAAATCTTACTCTTAAATATAAAAGATTAACAGTGTAGTTTAATGTGTATGCTTTATATCTAACCTCACTCCTAAAATCAAGAAATCTACAATGTGTTTCAATGGTATAATAAAAAATTGTATGCTTTTTTAATTCCCTCATCTTGCTCAACTTGAAATTCTGTCCTTGATACAGTTTCATTTTCAGGATGAACAAATGAACGTATTTCAGATTCCCATTAGTAAATCTTGCCATTTATTGATCCTGGCTTACTTATCAATAACAGAAATGTTTGATCTGTTTAGTCCCTGGAATGATTTCTTCCAGCAATCACTTGCTTTGCAATATCATCTTTAAAGTTCATGACTCCTCTAGTTAACCACCAGCATAACTCCTAACATCACCCAGGAAATAGCCTCTTTTAGAGATGGGTCCCTACCCTACCCAACGAAACTCACACATCCTGGTTTATATTACCTGACAGGACAAAATGAAAATACCCAGACTGCGAGCATATATGTGTGTGCTTGGGGGAAGGGCTTTGGAGAAGTGCAAATCATGGCATTTCACACCAAAAAATTATTTTTACCAGGCCAATTAGTATCTATTTTCTCTAAATGACCAACACTCAGACTATTGTAATTTTTCCATACTGATATTATTAGTTTCATTAATTTTTAAGCATTTTACTTAGGTTATTTATGTTTTATGCCTCTTTTTAGGGACAGTAAGAAACTTTTTTTTCAAGTTTCAGTAACTGACATGCAATGGCCAAGGGGTGTGGTCACTGTGACAGGGCACAGTCATGGTGAAGGGGCGTAGTTGTAGTGAGGGGACCCCAGATTTCTCTTGTGCCTCCCCAGGTTGCCTTAATCTGGCTCTGCTTTGGCTTTAGACAATTATGATGAGATAACTGAGACACTTGACGGTCATGACACTTTGCATGACACTGTGGGTACAGCAAACCAAAACATACCATCCAGTACTGAGGAGACAGCTGTACCTAAAGAAAGGGCCGAAGAAGCTATGACAAGCACACACATGGATGACCAAGTGCCAGCAAGAAATGAAACACACACAATAGAAACAAAGATCAGAAGTTGATGCCCACCACCAGGCAGGGCCATCGTTAACAACAAAGAGCAAACGACACAGAACAGCAAAGACAAAGGCTGAAGATTCTGATGAAGACTATTTGCCAAGTGTATAGAAGCAGATATTGCAGCCAATGGCACAACAGGAATAAGACACTGTACTCAGGCGCACTAAAACATCTCAGAGGAAAAGAGCTCTAGATGTTGGTGAGAAAGACATTCAACCATATACATCTGGAAAACCAATAATATGATCATTTCAATATAAGGGGACAGACAGCTCAGAACCAAAATACCTCATGCAAGCTAAGAGAAGGGACGTTGCCTGGATGATATCTTGTGCAAGTGTAGATGCTACTCCAATGTGGCATGGATGGAATGCCTTTGTTTCTGTAGATGACCTGCCACAGCAGATCATATCATACATGGACACTATAGGAAAGCCTCCTACAAGACTTGATGTAGTGCAAGACACCATGAATACTGCTATCAAGGTTATGGATGAATGCCAGGAGGACTATATGCCTATTACTTATGACTTGGCCATACGAAAACTTGCACTACAAATTCAGCCCACAAAGTCCCCAGAATATGACAGACTTTTCATATGTTTTGGACCATTCCATATAAAATTAGCATATTTTAAAGGTCTTCGATACCTCCTGAATGGTTCTGGTGGAGATCACATTCTTGTTGAAAGTGGTTCATTGGCTTTGGGATCCCTGAATGGACTTCTTCAAGGAACATTTTTCAATCAGACAAAGAGGCTTCACCCGATGCTATCAGCGGCATTCAGAATTAAACATTTGCAATGCTTTATACAATATAAAGGTTTGTCAGACTTTCCAATCTCAAAGCATCTGCAGCAGCTACTTAATGACCCATCACCTTCCTCAGTGGTGGACCTAGAGAATGCAGCTGGGTTCAAGATATTCATGGAAGCATATGAAATGTTCTCAGATTCCACACACCGTGTTGAGCATGGCGTCAACTGCTCAATTTGGGTTGCAGTACTGCAGTATGGTAGAGTTGTACCAACTCTTCTGCAGTTCCATCAGGACAAATCACTTGCCTCTCTTTGTATATAGCTTCAAGAAGATGATACCTCTTTACTTCGCAACTGGGCACCACGACTATGCCAAGTGAATGACCCTGTACCTCATGAATTTGCTAAACATGGAAGAGACCCACCCTGGACTTAGGAAAAAATTTGAGAATGGCGCATTAACCATTGCAAGATCAAAGAGAGGGTTTAGCAGAAATGCTGTAGGCTTGACCTTGGAACAGACAATTAATGCTGATGCTGCACCAAGACTAACTGGGGTTAATTCTTTGACACAAAACATCAGTGCAAGGAGGAGATGGAACATTCTGCAGTCAGCTCAAAGTAAAATTGTTGGAAGTCTTTTGGAAAAAGTTGGTCTTGTCAGCCATGTAGAAGCCAGCCAAGAGCTGTAGAGTTTTACATTTAAATGAGATTTGAACCCATTCCGGGATGCATTGAGGCAGCCATCTTTATTCAATAGGTAGTGGAAAAGCAGTATCACAAGAGGTAGCAATTAAAGTGTTACAGATTACTGAGCTAGGTACGTGGATGTATCATGTGTTTAGAGACGAATGCATTACCAAAGGCAGTAGGTTCGTGGAACCCATCAAAAGATACAAGTTGAAGTACTCTGCACCTGATGCAATGAAGGTGAAGATTAAGAATAGGGACAAGAAATTCGTAGAGTTGAAAGGAACTCAAGACCTCTTTGTACACTTGCTATATCTATCTGTGACTTCAACAGTTGAACTTATGATGGTGTTTGCCTACCCACTAGCCCCAGTACCCCTCTCCTTAGGAAACGTTCATGGATCAGTGAACACAACAATGAAGTCAGCACTGCTGAAGAAACTTGAGACCAGATTCCAAAGTAGCCACCCCAATGCTGAAAATGCCACTGTGGTTGATGCCATGTTCTTGATCTGAAGTCTTACAAACCTGTCACCAACATTCCACAGTATGGCAAAAACCATCCCGTCTCTTGTTTGACTGTACTTCCGAAAACGAAGTCCACCTTATTAGTGACTGTTACAAGTCACCATCAATCAAAGGTCTTGAACAAGAAAAGAAAGGAAAGCATAGCATCGCTCTACTCTCCTATCTCATAACTGGTTCTGACCAAAGCCAACCAAGAGACTTTGCTAGGTCCCAGTTTTCTTTTTTTTTTTTTCCAACTTTCTGTTTTTCCCCCCTACACCCCACCAGCCAGCTCTGCTTCCTCGGGACCACCTGTGGAGTCGCTCCTGCTTCCCACCTTACCTGATCTGTCCCATTCCCCCCATGGAGCCACGGTTCTTCTCCCTGGGTGGGGATGAGGTGGGGCCAGTACACCCCAAACTTTCTTGTCATGTTGGGTATCGGAATGGCCTGGCAGGCAGGAGCACATCGAGATCTTCTCCGGTGGTCCGTCTCCCCGAAGCTGGAAGGCATTTTCCCCTTGTTCTGTGAGTGTGGTGTGTGCCTGATGTCAAAGCATCACTGCCAGTGTCCATCATGTCCCAACACCCTCTTTCTCTTCTCTGTGCTTACTGAGCCTCCAGCTTCCGCCAGAGGTAGGTCAGTCAAGCACTGAGCAAATCCCCCCCCCCTCAGAGAAGGTGAGCAGTCCTACGGATGCTCGAGCCTTCTCCCACCAGCCGGCCCTCCATCTCCCCATGCTCATTTCTGAACATGGATCGACAGCGTTGCGAGCGGTAGCGCTACCGCTGTACCGACAGGCTGGCTTCCTCCCATTTTCATCTTTATTCAAGACAGCACTCCTAGGTTTTCTAGCTACAGCATGGAATTCTGATGTGTACCGTGACATTCTAGGTGATAAAAAGCTCATGTATGCAGTAGGAGAAACTTGTTACTCACACAAAGTGGAAGCTGGACATATGCTCAGACTAGAGTGCCAGGCCCTAAAAAGCAAACACATAGAAGCAGACACAAGAATCATGCAACACATACACTACATTTGCAGTCAAAATGTGGGTGAAGATGTGCATGCAATGGTCAGGGCAGAGGATATTGATATTTTGGTCATTCTGCTGTATCATGCAAGTCTAAACAAGAATCTCAAACTGCACATGGATGTTGGCCATTCAGGGAATAACACAAGAAGATGCATAGCTGTATCCCGCTTGTCAGCAGAGTTAGTTAGACCTGTATGTGCAGCTCTACCAGGTCTCCATACACAGACAGGGTGTGACTATTCACCAGCGTTCAGGGGAAGGTGCAACCTCTAACAATTATGGAAAAGAATACAGAGTACACACAGGCATTTGGAAAACTGGGATGTCCACACCTGTCTAAAGAAATTGAGGATACAATTGAGAGCTTTGTGTGTACCTTGCAGGGACAGAAAGTAAACAGTGTCAACACAGCCTGCCACAGTATGTTCAATGTCAAGTATCGACTGGGTGACAAAGATGCACCCTTAGAAAAGATCAAAGGAGCAGACGCAAGCTCGCTGCCACCACGCAAATCAACTCTGACACAAAACATCTGCCGTGCAAATTACATTTCATTGTTATGGAATAATACAGACAAACCAGAAATGACACTACTGAAGCCAGAGGACAATGGCTGGACCTATGAGGATGGCAAATACAAGCCAACGTGGTTCACATGCGAAGTTGTACCACCAGCCTTAAGTGAATAATTGAATGAACACGACAACAGTCCAAATGAAAAAGATGACGACAGTGACTGTGATGTCGATATTGATGAGGCAGATTTGCTTAACATGTCAGATAATGAAGACAGTGAACAAGAATACTGATTGTTGTACTTAGGTTCATAAAACATCATAAAAAGTTGATTGTTTCAAGTTAAATATAGAATAAAATAAATAATTAACGTTAATATTAAGCCTGTAATACATATATTGCTGTTTATTACAATGTCTGTAGTATTTCAATAAAAGCATATAGAACTGAAATTAAAGAAGGAACCATTAATTAAAATATACACAATTTTCAACGACAGTTCCTTTTTTCATTGAAGAGGTGCATTTTCCAAGAAAACGTTCAACTCTAAGCGAATAAGAGTGTAAATCTGGATTCTACACATTTTTGTACATAAGAAACAGTCATAAAACCTTTCGGACTTAGACACATAGATAAAAGCTCCTGGACTATGTGGTAATTTATCATTGGGTCCAGTAGGAACTGAGTTCAAGATAAAAAAAAAAAAAAACACAGATTGGTACCACAAGATTGTTTTCACATATTTCTGAACTGACTGCAAAATTAATGAGCAATGTTTCATCTAATCCGAAAAATGTGTTACTAGTGCCTTCCCTTGGCAACTTAACTGCAACTTTGTCACCACCTGGGCCATTCTTTCTTCAGTAAATTTGCTGCCTGCCCCCATGCCCCCACCCCAGGGTGATCACAGGAATGCACTACAGACTCTAGATTGCAAGAAAAGACCTATAGGGGAAATACTCCTTCTAAGTGGCCACAGTATGACTACCTGACTAATGGTTGCCCACATGTAATGCCACACTCTGATGCTGGCTGCTATGGTGTTCATGCTCTCTCGCTGCTACTGCACATGCTTAGTGTCACAACCTAACATTCCAGACGTAATTTTCAGCCACAATTCAAGCGCTTGCTTATGGAAAGGAGTGACTTTAGTAAGATCAGGTGACCGTCTTGTATCTGAAACTGTGTTCAGTGACTGTAGCTTACATTTGCTAAACTCGGCCATGGGTGAGCATGGACGCGCTGACAGGCACTTTGGCGCCATGTTGAGAGGAATGCACATGTGAACGTGGTTCAGTGTTGGCTGACATGCAATAAGAGCCATCCGCTAGAGTTACTGAATTTCATTAAATAATAAAAAAAAGCTTCTTTTCACAGAATCCTGTCTGCATCAATCCTTAAATGCTCATTTAAACTGCTGCAGGCACATTTTAGAATGAGGAGAGAAAGGTCAGGCAAAAGCAGCAGCTGCTGCTTTCGGTTTACACTGCACACTGGTGATGTTTGACATAGAAAACTTGCGGTGTGCAGCTCCTAACTGTTTTAAAAGTTGATCAGCTGTTTGCTGATGTGGCTTCACGCAAATCAAAAGACTGAAGCCCTCTCTAATTGGAGCGGCTTCAGTCCTTTGAAATACACGAGGTTTCCACTCAGCAAGCAGCGAGTGGTGTCACAATTACAGTGTGTGGTCATTGGTCTAGACTGCCGAGTCCCTTCCAATTTCAACCGCAATGGGCTCGGCAGTGATACACCCCTGAAATCCCTTTTCACTCTTCACAATACGTTTGATGCACAGGCGCATCAAACATAAAAATGAATACTGGCCAGGCAATAGTCGGGTTTAATAAATCATGCCAGATAATATCAGCATTCCTGGAACTGGATTACCTTTCTAAATCAAAATCCATAATCCTTTTAATGTCCAGTATCTCCAAGTCCTGAAACAGTATCATATGTTTTTAGCTGTATAGTGAGTCATACCCTGTAAAATATGTTACAGTTTCTTTATCACAGGGACTGCTAAAGCTGTGTCCCATGTCATGGGATTTGCAAAGTAAACTCTCTCTGCTGAAAATATTTTTTGGATTGGTCAAAGCAAGTCATTCAACAGGTGCTGGAGAACTAGTTGTTATTGGGTAAATCTCTGAAACTGATAAGCGTCAAGTTACCAGCGGTGTATTCTTTATACATTATTACTGTAAAACATCAGGGCCGGGATTCACAAAAAAACACAAGGTGCCGTGCCAAAGTTTGTGCTGCACCCTGCGGTTGCATTGGTGGGCAACTAGTCTATTCACAGTTGGATAGTACAGTTGTGGCCGCTCTGAGTGTGGGATGAGAAGAATCACACCAGTGACAATTCATAAGGTGTTCAAAAAAATGTACATCACTGTGTGCTTTTATTTACACACACAAAAAAACCCATAAATGAACAGCAGTTCAGCACAGCAAGGACTTTAACTTCCGCCTGGGTCCTACCCTGTATGCATTGCTCTTAGTCCTTCCACAACCTATGCAGGTTGCCCTCTGTCTGCTTACAATCTCTCAGAGGTCTGCTTTTATACTGTGTAAGTGGTTACCTGATCAAAAGACACTTCCCTAACTCTAATACAAAAATATTCTATGCTAAGAAGAGGTTAATTTTCTTAATACATATCAATCATTTTATTTTCATGACATTATGCTGTTTATATTACCCACAATAAATGTAGATGCATATTTCTCTAAAAGTTCTTAGTTGTTCCCTTGTGACATAGTTAGCCCCTCCCTCCTAAGGGTGATTGACAGGCCTCCTTGTATAAACATCAGAACACAGAAGGCTCCTGGTCCTATAGGGGAGTTTCACACACTGCAGAAGCTTGAGTTGCTTTCTTGAACAGCCAGGGTGAGTACCACTTAGGCCCTGTCCACCCAACACTGAAAATCTGTAATGTTTTGAAAGCGTCATGCACTGAAAATGTTGCAGTGCATCCACACTACCACTGAAAACGTTTTGAAAATGTTACAGGATTTTACTGGTGTAGTGTGGACAGGGCCAAATGGAGTTTTGAAACCGTTTCAGAAACCGTTGTTGAACACACCTAATATCAGTTTTCAACAACGGTTTTGAAAAGGCTTTCTGTAACATTACCAGTGTAAATGCAAACCATTACAGTAACGGTTTGGACACTCTGATGTTGCAGAGGGAATTTTTCTGGTATAGCATGGACAGGGCTTTACAATGTTTTGTAACATGGTAATTAACTGTCAGTGAAACGGAATGCCACAATTCGTTGAAAAGCAAGAGGTGATGAAAATGCAGCGGGGATTACACAGTAATGCCTGTAGCTGCTATTTGTCTCACAGCCACACAACCAAAAGTCACCTAGAATAATGTGGGCGAATGTAGTACAACATAAAAACCACCAACAAATGCGCTGTGCTATCCATAGATGAAGATTTGTTTCCAGCAATTGCGGTGGTCCGTTTCACTGACAGTTAATTCACGATGTTACAAATAAAGATTTGTTCCCACCACCCACCGATGGCCATTGTTGCACGAATGCGGCTAGTGTAAGGCACAGACACGACATGGAGAATTTCATTTGCACAAAAACTGGAGAAATTACCCAGGCACACAGGAAGAAGACAACAGAACAGATGTTAGCCCCCACAAGAGCAATCAGTGAACGGAGCAAGAGTCAGGCAGAAAAGGGACCGGAAATGCCACAGGACGTGCTGCAAAGGAAGACATGCCTTTCAACCCGTGTAGCCTGCAACACTTCACGATTCATGGGGCAGTGAATATCTGGTACTGTGCTGGCAGATCAACTATTCCCTGCTGGCACAATGGAGATAAGTGAAATGTAGAAATAATATAAGAATAGCAGCATTTAATGGCAACATATTTTCTCTAGTTTAGTACAGCACAAATCTTGTAGGAATTAAAGCAAGATCAGTGAGTGAGGATGATTACAGCAGTGCAAATCATAGCTCGGTGACAGCAGGGCAATATGTAAACGAGATAGGAATCCATCTCAGCCAAAGTAGCAGAGATTGAGTAAACCAGACAACGGATATAAAATATAAATTTTTGTACATGTAGTTCAAAAAAGCAACGCTCACAGTAATCATTGTCTCTGCTCTACATCACAAACGTGTTATTGTGTTAAGAAAAAAACACCACTATACGAATAAATATGGTTCTGAGGAAAAAAGTAGTAGACTTTTTTTATTTAAAACCATATTTTGTGAAGCAATCAAATCTGTGTGTGTGTAATATATCACAGGTAATAATATAACACAAGTCATCTGCACATTGCCCATGTTACAAGAGCATTAATCTACTCCAGATTTGGGCTCTACTAGGGAATTAATGCCTGGTTGGTGGTTGGAAAAAACCAACCCCCCCAACCGTAGTAGAGCCCTCCTCTGTCGTGGATTAATGCTTACATGATTTATTTGTGCTTTGCAAAGGGGGTAATGCTGAAACAGTGTTTCAGTATTTGGCTATGAAGGTCATTTTGGTAGTATTGGTTTGTTTTACTTGGGTACAACCACTTTTTTGTACTGCTTCAGTTTATCTAAACAGCTGCAGGTACCATTTAGAAGCAGCTTCAAATGTATGCACTACTAAGCTCCTGTTGTAGGTAGGTATGAGCACTGAAGGGTAAAAGATGTGAGCAGGAGAAAAAAAAAAGTTTGCAGATAGCGCACCATGAAAGTTTCAGAACAGCCAAAGACAGGGAGAATGTTGCTCTGTGTCCCAACCTGGCTACTTCACTAACGAGGAAGGAAGTGATAAGGGCAACTGCCCAAAGCATTAATTTATTCATCTTTTCCAGGCCTGGGGTGCTTTTTACTTCATAAAAAAAACACACACGCATGAAACCACAACTCAATACCAAGGGGCCATATACATTCAGAATACCCCTTCTGGAGACTGCAGAACAAAAGAAAAGCCCTACAAATATTTAACTTATTACTGTTGCCTGCTGCTTCATTTATACAGCACCATTAAGTCATGTTTATTTTCACATGCTGAGCAGGGGACTAAAAAGGCTAGCAACCAACTACCACGAGTTGCTCCAAGGCCCCCCGCCCCAACAACTCTCTAACAGAAGTCCTGCAGTATGTCAAGGCAGGCGTTTGCATTATGCTACCAGCACATTATTTCCAACATCCAGCTGCCCGTACGTGCATGCTACTCAGCACCTTACTGGCAGGGCGGGTGCTGCCTGAGGGACTGAAAGGAAAACAGAAAATCAGAGGAGGAGGAGAGTCGTAGGTAGCCGACCTGCTAAAGAGACAGAAAAGGATAGAAAAGGCACTGTTGCAACAGGCTTTTAGAAAGATATAAAGGAATAGGAAAGGGTCCCTAGGTTGTCCCTTCCCTTGACGTGCCAGAGAAGGCTGGGCACTGCCACAGCAGTGCGCTGACTGTGAATAGGGGCAGGCAGGGAGGGACAGCACTAACCCAGGAAAAGCGCTAGGAACCTCAGCACTACCCCCACAGCCAACGAGGAGAGTGGCCAGCCATCAATAGCGCACATGTGCTAAGTCCCCAGAAACACAGAAACAGAATTTGACAACAGATAACGACCGCTTGGCCCACCCAGTCTGCCCATTTCCCTACCTAATGGATAAGCTGCAGATCCTAGCTAACCAACAGCCTACGTCTTCCTACCCCCAACCCCTAGAATTGCCTTATGCCTGTCCCATGCATTATTGAATTTCACCACTGTTTTTGACTCCACAACCTCCTCAGGAAGGCTGTTCCATGCATCAACAACCCTTTCTGTGAAAAAATACTTCCTCACATAACCTCTGAGCCGTCCCCCCTCTAGCTTCAAATTGTGCCCCCTCGTTCCTGCACACTTCTTTTTCTGAAAGATGCTACCCTCTTGGATTTTGTTGATTCCCTTGATGTACTTGAAAGTTTCTATCATGTCCACCCTCTCCCTCCTCTCCTCGAGGCTATACATATTAAGTTCCTTAAGTCTCTCTTTTTATGTCTTCTGGTGCAGACCCTGCACCATTTTAGTTGCCCTCCTCTGGACTGCCTCCATCCTGTCTATGTCTTTGCGGAGATGGGGTCTCCAGAACTGCATGCAGTACTCCAGATGGGGTCTCACCAGCTGTCTGTACAGAGGGATAACAACTTCCTGTTTTCTACTGGTGATGCCTCTCTCTGTGCATCCCAGTATCCCCCCAGCCCTCCTTACTGCCCTCTCACATTGCTTGCCAACCTTTAGGCCATCTGATATTTACCAAAGTAGCCATGCAAATGAGTCCATTGGGCATGTAAGGTGCTGTTGGCCATTAGCATGCTTATTATGGGCCCATGTGCATGACTTGTGGGTGGCTTAGCGCGGCCTCCCGCACCAGCCCATGCCCCATGCAACCATATTCCCTGCTGGTCTAGTCTCTCCCCCCCCCACCTTCCTCAGATCGCTGGTCCCATAATAACTTAAGAGATTCCCTGGTAGTCTAGTGGTGCCCTCCCTGTTCGCCAACCCCATATGTAGAATCATTTTCCGTAGTGTAGTGGTCCCTCCTCTTTCTCTGATCGTGTCTTTGAATAAATAAATTCCCCTGTTATTCTAGGGTCACTCCTCCCTCCCTGATGGCTGACTCATATGAAAAATAATGTTTCCATAGTATGGTGGTCCCTCCCCATACTTCGCAGAAGACCCTTGCATGGAGCACAAACGTTGTGAATCGCACTGTGGAAATATGCAGCCCCCCCCCCACAACTTTGCCTGGGTGCAAAAGCAGTTTGCATGAGCAAGCTGGGTTTTGTGAATACCAACACTGGTCAAAACCCGGTTTATGCCCAGGCGAGGTTTTGTTAATCTGGCCCCAGATTCTAATACTTCCAAGTGTATTAGAGATATGACTACTGAATAGTATTATAAATTCAAAAAGGGGTGAATGAAGCTAACAAATGTAGAACGGCCAAACCTCCAACTGTGATGGCCTTTAAAATGCATTATTTTCAAATCTCCCTAGAAAATACACTATCACCGTAACACTGATGCTCATAATTTTGAATTGTACTCTGGTTCATTTACTAGTAAAAGATATCTAGACATTACCATCAATCTAAAATACTGCAGAAGCAGCTACAAACATAAGGTAAATGCAGATTTTAAAATATCTGTACTGTGAACAAGAAACCACATAAAGGGAAGTGCAAACAGTTTAAAATAGCAGGCCTTGAGATCTTTGTTTCCTAAATTATATAATCCTCCTGCAGATTAAAGACTTGAACCCTCAAGCTAATGATGCAATTAAATGCATTTAAGAGCTTTGTCAAAAAGTCAGACTGTATCTTGCCAATAAAAACTGCCAGGTACACCGAGTACTATATCTCCATTCTTTGTGAAACCTCCTTCTCCTCCCTGTTCCCAGACTCGACCACAGATGACGGGGGTGCCAGCAGGTCAGGCTCGCTGCACACCACCATGGGACCGGCCCACAGTGGCTTCAGGGCTCGGCTGCTGTTAACCGTCTGACTGATCACTTGGGAGTCATTTCGCCATTGTTCGCTACGCTTCCCCTTCGGACTCCATTCCAGAAACTTCACAGGGTTGCCCCTAGACCCTGCCAGGCCAGCCACAGACAACCGTGGACTTGTAGCCTGCTGGCGTTCAGACTAGTCTCTTCCCGTGTGCTCTGTCTCCATGGCAAACACCTCCATGCACAACGCCACGCCAGTCTGCCTGCTCCACTCTTAAAGGGGCCACATTTTCCTCCATCGCTCTAGCAGCAGCAAACTCCGGGGCCGAACAGAAAGTCTGAAATCATACTGAACCTGCTTGTGCCACAGTGTGAAAATGCTGGATCCCCACATTCCTCAAAACTGCATTGTGCAGTCAGCTCCTGCACCCTGGCTGTGCTGGTGACCCAAGCAGTTAGCATGTGGCACACACCGGCACTGGGTGATATGACCAATCACAGCACTTGTTTGAGTTGCAAGTGAGATACTCATTTCCATAACAGTGTCTCAAGCCTTCAAGGTGAATCAATTGGTGGGGTTAGCAGGTCTACTGGGGCTCACCCCCCCATCATTTTTTGGAGGGAGTGGTTCATTAGATTAAATTGAAGGGGGTTAAGCCCTCTCTGCCTGGCAGTCGAGTAGCCCATCACACCTGCACACATCCCCTGGTGCTCCTGCAGGGGCATGGCACTCACCTATCTACATCCACATGTACAGCAGTGTTTACTCTGTGTGGATTTATGCAGGCATACCTGTATCCTACATGGTGTATCTCATTTACGTCAAATGCTGGTGGCTGTAAACTAAAAAATATTCAATACATTTCTAACTGCAAAAAAAAGACAAAGTGTGTCTCAAGCACTGTGTCCTGGCAATGGGCTTCTCACCAACGCCAGTCCAACCAAAGAGAATGTTAATTTTTTTCCACAAAAAAGGTCATTTTAAAATATGTTTGCATGATCTATAACAACTTTATTGGAACACTAGGAGGGCCTGGAATGGATATACGATTGTTAACTCTTGTGTTCCTAGGGAGCCAGAACTGTTCCCCCTTGGTTTGCACTTCTCTTGCCCAAAGAATGTGTGAGAATGCACTCATATCCAAGAGAGGCCCTCCTAGGGTCCCTATAAATTTATATCACAATTCACTGAAAGTACTATTTTTATTTTCAGTTTTCCTTTTCAGGGTTTATGATACATCTTGGTAGTCTGTACAAAACTCCTTTTATAGAAAGCATTTGCCTGTCCACAACTGACCTCATAGTGCTTTTGTTTATGACATCACATAAGTCACCATAACAACACACTGTGCTGTTAAAGATAATGACTGGGAGGTTATCTGGGTACAGTCAGATGCTTTTTAAAAGACTCAATGAAATATGTGTAACCCCCCTACAAATGGGTGTTCCCAAAAAGTCTTCCTTGAGCTTGCCTAAATGCTCACTGCCAGGCTGGTGTCCTGCGTTTTAGCAGTTTAAATGTGATTACCAGAGTCTGTGTAGCCTCTGTGTACTATCTCTTTAAGAGCTGCCTATTGCAGCATAAGTAATCTGAGATGGAACTCTGTTGAAAGATGTAACTATTTGCTGAAAATCATTTAGAGTGGTAATGATAATGTAGTTTGTCTAACCTGCTTTCTTTGTAGCAAGGACTGTTTTGTTTGTCTCTACTATCTTGGTCCTGGACTGCAAATTGGACCAATCAGTTCTGGTGGGACCTAAAATGTAGCCGGACTACAGGAGCTGTCTGAATTCAAATTCTGTAGGAACTGTAGTTTGGGGGTTTTTGCGCCTTTTTTGCAAATGAAGGGGGAGCTCTTGCTTTGAATGACAGCCAAATCAGCCAACCAAACCTTTTGGATCTTGGGGAAGTCCCAGACTGCTTGCAGTTTTCAGTTAGTTTTGAGCTGGGAATTGAAATGAGAAGAGCTCAAGTGTATTTTGGGCAGCAATCCTGAGTGGACTCGCATGGGAAAACTGTGAAAGGGCTGAGTTTGGCTTGCATGCCTGCCTGCTGCTCCTAAGAGGGAGAGAAGAGAATTATTTTGGACTAAATCCAAGTTTGTGTGACTAAAGTAAGCTACTGAAGTGGGCCAGGCTCAACCTGAAGAAGACCGAAGATTTTGCTGAATGTGATTGGCCTGTAAGGAGTTCCAGCTACCCCTAAGCTCCCAGTGTGTGCAGAGAATTTGCGATTGTGACTGGGGAGTGCTTTGCCTGGTACAGTAGAATTCCTTTACATGTAAATGTGCTATGAGCTGCTAGTGGGTCATGCTTTAGTCTCCCACTGTGTGAAGTATGTTCTGCTTGCTGGAAGTTGTATCCAGCCCAAAACGGATTATATCCGTATTTATCTCCATGCGATCTGGGCCTTGCCAGACTGGCCCAGCCAGACTACCCACTGCACAGAGAAGCCATCAACGAGAGACCTGCATGGGGATCAGTCCCCTGCTCCACGCTTTAACAGGAACGACACCTCTGCAACTCATGTGGGCCCTGCTTCTCCTGGCATTTCAGATCAACCACCTGCAGTCTCGATTTTCGTCCAGCCTGTGTCCAGTCTTGGGTATCGTGAGTAAATACCAGGGTAGCTCTCTGCAACAACAGCTTAATCTGAGTGTGTCATCTGATTGTCTTGTTGTTTCATTTCCTTTATGAACTGAGCCCTCTGGCTCCGGAATATAAATATTGTGCACCGTGCATGTTGTGTTTTCCATCACAGGACCCCAACCAGCTGCAACCCTAGGCATCGATCCTGGCTAGCCCATCTCTTCTCCACCTGGGTACCCAGAGGTGACTGTGTGGGGGGACTCAAAGTGCATGCATAACTGCTTGATTGATATAACCTTTAAGCTAATTAACCTGATGTTGCCCCTTCCTTGTTCAAGTCCCCTGAATAAATCAGATCTAACTTTTTCTGCATGTAATCTGACTGTGGTTCCAGTTTGTGCTCAAAGTACTGTACTGTTGCTATTTGCTGTGCATAACCTTGTTTTACAGGGGGTCCCCAGGGTCGAGCCAGAAGAACCAGCCCTGGTGGTAAGTGCAAACAGTGTGGGTACTTGTGTGATGTACCAGGGGTATTGTGCAAGTGATTATTGTACAGTGTTCAGGCCACTAGTGGGGAAAAAGGGGGGTTACAGTGTCCTGGAGGGCTGTGCCCAGGTTAGCTTGACCACTACCAACCCTGACCTCCGGATGGAGGCACCTGTTTTAGAACTCAGGCCCTTTAACCTGCTACTAGCCAAGCAGGCAGAAGTAGTAGCCCTTGGGATAGTGCCACCTAGGGGTTACATATGTACTACATTATCTTAAACATTTAGTAGACCAACAGGAGAAAGTAAAAAAAAAAATGTAGTAAACACCACCGTTTAACACAATTGATGCAAATCTAACAGTATTATGCTATTGTTTAGTTGAGGGCCACTCTTTAAGCACAGCTTCACCCTCAATTGACATCACTTGGGTATCTGCATACAGAAACAGTCATTTGTTCAATAAAAACACAAAATGAGGGACATAAGATTCAAGACGCAGTAGCACATTGAGAGGCAAAGGAACTGCCACATAAAGGAAGAATCTGATTTGATTTGAGGAACATTAGAAAGCAAAAATTCTTGGTACCAGGAGCAGAGGCCGGCAGGGAGGGAGTGAAGAGCGTCCATTGGATGCTTCCTTCCCGGTGGGTGGGCAGACCTGTGACACCTGATGGTGGATTGGAGATGTACTTGGTTGTGTGCTGCCTCAACACACCAGGGCATCCCTGATAGGTTCAGATTGGGAGGTGGGTGAGTTGAAAATGAGAAAATAGATTGATACAAGTTCAGAAGACACATGCCCATTTATGAACTCGCCACCAGCTAAATTAGCAGTGGAAGGAAAATTTCTTATTACCCATGTATTTGTCAAGGTTTCTCTTAAATTGTTCTATGTGTTCCCTTTTTATAGTGTCACTAGGTAATGTATTCCAGATTGGAGGAATTCTATGAGTAAAAAATCAAGATAATTTATTAGTTGTACATAAGGATGATTTCAGTTTTGAATTATGGGATCTAATGTAATTATTTACCGAGAATTTTTCTAATCCTATTGTGTTTAACAAGTAATCATTATTGTATGCCTTATAAGTATAGATTAAGTCACCTCTTAATATTCTGTACTTCAAAGAATTAAGTTCTAAAGATTTTAATCTAGAACCATAATCAAGTTCAGACATATTAACAATCCTTTTAGTTATTCTTCGTTGAACTCTTTCTGTCATGTTTAGATAGCCACTAGAAGTTGGGGCACAAAATGAAACACAATAGTCCAAATGTGGACGAACCAGGCTTGTGTATAGGGACAAGATTACAGATGATTCCCTGCTTTTGATGTGTCTCAATATACAACCTATAATCTTGTGACATTTTTTAACAGTTTTATTGGTATGGGTGTTAAATTTTAAGTTATCAGTTATAGTTATACCTAAGTCTCTTTCCTCTCTTGTAATAGTTAACTTCTCATTTTTAATTGAATATGGGTGCTTCTTATTATTGTTCCCCATATGCATTACCTTACACTTTGCTGGGTTAAATTTCATTTTATTGTTTACTGCCCATGATGTTAATTTATTTAAATTATCTTGGAGGGTGTTTGCAGATGCAGTAGTGTTCACAATGCAGCCTAATTTACAATCATCTGCATCTTTATTTATCCAAACTTCCTTTGTTGTTTGCATACTTGCTATCAGTATATTAAAAAGTAAAGGCCCAAGAACAGATCCCTGCAGTACTCCACTGGAGACAGGGCTCCAGTTGGATTTGTGCCCTCGTACAACCACCCTTTGATGTCTGTTATATAACCATGCTGATATCCACTTAATTAAGTACATGTCCAAATTTATAATATGAAGTTGTTTGATCAAAAGTTTATGGGAAACAGTGTCAAATGCCTTTTCAAAATCCAAGAATATGATGTCCACTGGAAGGCCCTTATCTAGGGTGTCACTAACAGGTTCGCAAAAACTAATAAGGTTTGTTTGACATGACCTACCAGTAGTAAAGCCATGCTGAGAAATGTCAGTACAACTGAAAATTTTAAGGTGATTGGAGATTTTAGCATGTATTAACCATTCAATTATTTTACTGACAAGTGATGTAAGGCTGATAGGCCTATAATTAGGTATTAACTGTTTATTACCTCCCTTGTGTATAGGGGTTATATTTGCCTCTCTCCAAGACTGAAGAACTTTCCCACTATTTACAGACATGTTAGACAAATAGGTAAAAGGTCCAGCAAGTTCCTTTGATACCTCTTTTAAGAACTTGGGGTGAATACTATCTGGACCTGGAGATGTATTGCATTTAATTTTGTTAATGGCCTCTAAAGTGTCTTGTTCAAAGAAGAATAATTTAATATTTGATGTTTGTAATGTATCTTGATGTGTAAAATCTGTAGGATTAAATATACTTGTAAAATAATGATTAAATTTAATAGCCATTTCTTTTTCATTAGTTATTAATTTGTTGTTTACCTTTAGTGGTCCAGTTCCTGTACACGTTTGTTTTAATGAACCTATATAGTTATAAAACTGTTTTTCATTTTCTTTGATGTCTTTGACTAAATTTATTTCCATTTTTTGTTTTGTTTTTTTGAATTATTTTTTTTTTTTTGCAAGTATCTTAAAGGGGCACTATCAGCTTTCCCCTACATTTCTGACTACTTGAAATCTATAAACTTGTACCACACACTTATTAAAACATGTACAGTAGAATGCCCCCATAGATGTAAAAATAACAAATTGTACCTGTTTTTATTAAATTTAAATCAGAATCCCCTTTCACTCGGGCCGCCGATAACTGACCCGTCACCAGATGCATATACTGGATGTGAACGCGCACCATGAACGCTCGCTGTCCCGAAGTGTGATTTGATACCATGACACTGCCAACAAGATAATCCCTTTGTGCAGTCTACTAATCCAAAACGCTCCTGGTGCTTAAAATCCCAAACCGAGCACTCGAAATATCACAATTTATATCTGCAGACTTCAGCCGAAATCCCGCGCATGCGCTAAGGCGACATATTGTGTGCATGCGTGGGATCTTCACCCGTGTCTCTTTTGCGCATGCGCGGGATTTCGGCTGAAGTCTGCAGATATAAACTGTGATATTTCGAGTGTTCGGTTTGGGTTTTTAAACACCAGGAGCGTTTTGGATTAGTAGACTGCACAAAGGGATTATCTTGTTGGCGTGTCATGGTATCAAATCACACTGGACAGCAGCTATGGTGCGCTCACATCCAGTATATGCTTCCGGTGGCGGGTCAGTTATCAGAGGCCCTAGTGAAAGGGGATTTTGATTTAAATTTAATAAAAACAAGTACAATTTGTTATTTTTACATCTATGGGGGTATTCTACTGTACATGTTTTAATAAGTGTGTGGTACAAGTTTATAGATTTCAAGTAGTCAGAAATATAGGGCAAAGCTGATAGTGCCGCTTTAAACTTACCCCAATCAGAAGCCTTTTTAGTCTTGCTGTATTTATTATAGGCCTGATGTTTCTTTCTTATTATACGCTTTATATCTTTAGACCACCACATGGGAACTCTTCATTAGCTATTATTATCATATTTTGCTCTCTCAGGTACCCGAGTATTTATACAGTAATCTATTTTGGTCTTTATTGTATCCCACACATGTTCGAAGTCAAGATTACCCAAGTCTTTTAACCATTCCCACGAAGACAGGAACTTTTTTATGTTTTTATAATCGGCTTTATGATAATTTTTAAACTTACTTATCCCTTTGTTATAATTTGTTTGATTTAAGATGTCACATACAATCATGTTGTGATCACTGTCACCCAGAGGGGGTATGATAACAGGGGTGGAGAGAAGGTCAACATTGTTTGTAAAAAGAAAGTCAAGTATATTATTATTCCTAGTGGGAGTAGTTGCTAACTGATCCAGTCCAAGTTTAAATGTAATTTCTAGAAACTGCCGTTCAATAGTACTGTGCGTATCAAGTGTTTCCCAGTTTATATTAGGGAAATTAAAATCACCCAGAATTATTAAGTCTTCTTTCACTTCAATATTGTCTAACTGCTTCAAAAAGACTAAGTTATCTTCCTGGTTTAAATTAGGTGATCTGTAACAAAGACCTATAGTTAAGGTTTCGTTGACTAGTTCGATTTTGGCCCAAAGTATCTCAGCTGGAGAATCCTCATACACTATCTCGTGAAAATTGTATTTATTCGATATGTATAAAGCTAACCCCCCTCCTTTAACATTCTGTCTATTTTTTAGAATTTTTTAAGACCACTTATATCAGAATTCCAATCATTGTCAGTCAACCATGTTTCTGTAATACAACAGATGTCAATTTCCTTATTAGCAAGAATACATCTTAGTTCATCTAATTGATTTGTTAAACTATGAGCATTAGTTAGTAGAATTTGTATTCCCTTAACTTTAACTTTATTAATATCAATTTTACTTTGTGTAGTATTTTCCTGACTTGGTGGATTTTTTGGATTATTCAAACCAGATTTTGATATCCTCTTTTTTTTTTCTTTCTTAGTTTTGCTTTTTTATTGTTTTTGCAGTCATAATTATTATTCCACTTATTGCTTACAGAAGTATATTCTGTTGAATGTGTTTTTATGTATAGCAGTTGCACCCCCCCCATTTAATAGTTTACATTTGCATCTATTGAGTTGTTAAACTGGAGGCTGAGAAATTGTGACACTGCTTTATTTAGATGTAGTCCATCTTGACTGTACATGTCATAGTTTCCATTGCATTCTTCCCAATGTGTTATACATTTAAGAGTTTGCTTCAGGCACCATTGTCTGAGCCAACTGTTTGTTTCTTTGAATGTACAGTTTTGTTTGTAAGTTGCTCTAGGAATTGGAAGTATTTCAGAAAATAAAATGTCACAGCCCAAATCTACCAGCTTGTTTGTTAAGTTAAATTCCTGCTTGATTTGTTGAGGATTTTGGTGTAAAACATTATTGGCTCCTGCGTGAATTACAACTAATTTT
This sequence comes from Neoceratodus forsteri, assembly GCA_016271365.2. Classification (NCBI taxonomy): domain Eukaryota; kingdom Metazoa; phylum Chordata; order Ceratodontiformes; family Ceratodontidae; genus Neoceratodus; species Neoceratodus forsteri. The sequence continues at coordinate 124,088,076 of CM057452.1, forward strand.
CTAGGATTTGTTGTGGAAACAATGTCATTAATCATTTTTGTGATATCTGATATTTTGGTACCCATAAAACATGATAGGGTACGATGTGCTTTATCTGTATCGCATATCACACAGTCAAGTCCTTTAATTATAGAATCACCTAACACATATATTTCAGCTTCATTAGTCTGAGAAACCTGGAATTCCATATTTTGCTCAACTTGCTGTGGAATGATAGAAGTAGTGTCAAAAGATATTAAGGGTGGGTCTAAATTAATATTCTGATTCATGCAGGTAGATTGATTTTCATTATAAAATGGGCATGAAAATATTAGCTCACTGATTGGGTAGAAAATCAGTGTCATATGTGTATTACACATATAAAAAAGGGCAGTCAGAAATCAACACTCTGAATTAGAATGTTCAGTACTGAACATGCCAAACATAGAATGTTCACAAAGGCTCAGTTAGCCATCTTGTTATCCCGTTAAGCACCCTGCATACAAACATGTTGAACGAGTCTGTCAATTTCAATATTAGCTTAACTGAAGAGGAGCTAGAGGAAATCTTTAGAAATGAAACTAACATAGAGGAAACCAGCATTCCTTGTCAAAAAGCTGCCGACTATAACAGCGATCCTCCGAGAACCGCAGTGAGTAGCAAGTCACAGCTGTCAGATTCAAAAGCAGTGGCGGGAAAAAGCAGGCACCAGTTTGTAAATGAAAATGCTTTAAACGAAATTGAGGACTCCCCGGAACGAAATAAACACTAAACGTTCCACCACATGGGGGATAAAAGTGTTCGATGATTGGGCTTGTGCAAGGCAAATAAACATGGATTTTAAAACTGCTTCTCCTGAACTTCTCATTGACACATTCCACAAATTTTACGCCGAAGTCCGTAACACTGATGGCAAAGAGTATGCACTGAGCAGTTTTTGCAGTTTAAGGGCAGCATTAAACAGACAATTAAATTGCACAACAGTAGGCAGAAAAATCAATATAATAACAGATCCTACCTTTACATCCAGCAACAATGTGTTTGTTGCAGTAATGAAAAAATACAGGCGGGAACAAAAAGACTGTTCAAAGCATCATCCCCCTATCAGTAATGCCGATTTAACTAAATTAAGGCACTCTGCAGTGCTGTCACCTAATACAGCGCGCCTGGCCTTGTCCGCAAAGTGTGGCTGGACATCCAGTTGTACATGGCCAGGTGCGGCCGTGAAGGATTGCGTCTTTTAAAGCCTGATAGTTTTACATTCCAATACGATGAATCAGGAAATGAATTTGCAACCCTCCGTTTTACTGAGCAAACGAAAAATCATTCTGATCCTACAGAAGCCAACAAAGAGTTGTACTGGCTTCATTTATAGCAACCCTGGATCCCCATCTTGCCCTGTGCAAAGTTTAAAAATACATCTCTAAACTACCTCCAGATGCAAAATCCCTGTACTGCCACCTGTAAAGTGCCACAAGACTTTCTAGACACACAAGAGACATGGTATAGCCAAGAGCCGATGGGATTAAACTTCCTTTCCACTATGATGACTCGTTTAAGCAAAGAAGCTGTCCTTGCAAATCTACACAAATCACTCGATCCGTTGCTACTGCGGTACGTCTTCTATCTGAAGCTGGCTGTGAGGACAGGGAAATTATGTCTGTGACTGGCCACCGAAACGAAGAAAGTCTATGCTCGTACTGGTCTGCCAATTGCTCCGATCGTAGGAAATGGAGCAGCATTCTGGGGCAAAGTACAATAAAAATTCAACCACATGTAAAACGAAACAAAATACTGCTGCCAAAAAATGAAGCCATCAGCCCAAGAAATCCTAATCACTCACCCCTGACAGCAAGTCAGCCAATTTGTCCAACTAGTCTGTGGCAAAACGAAAACATTAACCCAGAGAATACTACTCCCCCCACCAACAGCAACAGGTGGCAAATCATCAACAGGTCCTCAATCGGCTCCGAGGCAAAACAGCCCAGGAAATGCTGCTTACGCGACCATGACACAGATCCAGCAGTCTGCGACTAGCGCTTGTGCTCCAGTACAGGCAACGGAATGCCCTATAAACTTTCCTACAGCCGGTTTCAATTTCAATGCTCCAGTCTATTTCAGTGGCACTGTCAATTTCATTAACTTGAGCAAAGAATAAAAATTCATAACATTTTAACACATTTTCCTCCATCATTAATTGTTAAAAATTGAAAGGTTTTACACAGTTTACAGTTTTAATGGTTTAAAAAAGTAAAGGTTGCAGTTGAAAGGGAACTATTTCCCCTTGCGTATGGACACTAATCAAATAAAGCAATATTTGAATGCAAAAACTGAATTTCCTTGGTTTTTTTTTTATTTCTATTGCAATTTCTCAATTTTATAAGCGCAATAAGACCCTCCGGGGTATGAGTAGAACATATATTACCGCACGGCTGTGGCTGAAGTCACTCGGCCTATAGGCCTCATGACTTACAACGCCCCAGCCGTGCGGTAATATATGTTCTACTCATACCCCATCGTGTCTTATTGCTTACTTATATGGTAGTGTGGGGGGGTCTGTTATTATCACTTCCTTAACAGAAGTAGTCATAGCCATTGACTCTTCTTGGGTGATGTCTAAATTTAGGGGGTCAAACGAGTTAGTGATTTCAAGGTTGAATTGTTTGCTTTCATTCCTCTTTTTTTGTTTTGATGTTTCAAGTGTTGGACTTGGATACCAAGTATCCTCAGGGTCAGTACTTTCTTCTTTTTCCCTTCCCCTTTTTTTAGTTGGAGGGGTATTATTTATAGGCACAAGAACATCAGTACAGGTTTTATTTTTCAGTACAGGTGTAATAATAGAGTTACATTGGTCAGTTTGAAGTCGTACTTGAAAGCGAGATGCCATAGCCTTCTGGTTTGTCTCAATTTTACTTATTCTTTTATTAAACTGCTCCAACAGGATTGACATTTCATGATTATCAAGACATTTAGTACATGTAAATAAAATTATCTAGTGGATAATCAGATACTATCATATACATGTTGTATGTTTTACATAGTATAGCTTTTCACCATTTTTGATTTGTATGAATGTTTCCATGGTATCTATTATACAGTTGTCAAAGTCACCAACAGAGGAAACAAGAAAAGAAGTGTAAAAGAATAATACCAGGTTTGGTAATTATAATTCTTAAGATACCCCAAAAAGACTCAACTTCCTGATTAAGTTTTGGAAACAAAGTTCCAAATTCCAAAAACGAAATCTGTTGATAGTAATATGTACTGTTTACCAGAGATAATAATTTAGCGTTTAATTTTCACCCAAATTGTAATAACTTTTCAAGATACATTCACCACAATAAGCAAGATTTTAAAGATAGATACAGACAAACAATGTTAGTTCTATGCTGTTTCTGACTGAGCTTTCAGCAACTCTAAGCTACTAGGAATGGTAGCACAAACACGAAAAACACAGGCAGAACTCAGATAAAAAGCATATAGATGTTAACTACTTATGGGAATTACCGATTTAATCACCTAGATTGCCTCTCCATCACTGCAAAGACCAGGATAGCCCCGAGCTGCACCCTGCCCTCCCCCTGATGACAATGGAAGTGTGTGCCTTCAGGTACATGACAGTCTCCCCTCCTGGTCGTGACTACAGGAGGGGGGCCCCCCTGACAAAGGGATACATTGGGTAAGTCAGGGGAGGTGTGATAAGGGGCAACAGGCGGCGACCTGGAGGGAGCAAGAGCAGTGGTAAGTGGCTGAGCGCCAGAAGGAGGGTGGTCTAGGGCCGGTGGGAAGTAAAAGCATAATACAAAAAAAGGAATGCAAAAACGAAACAGAAACTGGCAGAATGCATACCTCTGCAGACAGTCATTGTGAAGTGGGACAATATTAAAAAGAGTCTTCAGAAGATACAAGGAAACACAAAAGGATGAGTGCAGAGAACAATATCTGGAGAAGCAGAGGAAATCTGGGAAAATAATTAGGAGGGCTAAAGCACAGACAGAGGAGGGTATAGCCCAGGCTATTAAGAAAGGTGACAAGACTGTCTTCAGATACATTAGCGAGAGGAAAAAGACCAGTAATGGGATTGTTAGGCTGAAGAAGGAAGGAGGAGCAGATTCCTTTCTTCTTCCTGAGCAGACTTGAGGGACCGTAAGGTCTACTCTTCTGGCCTTTTAGTATGTTAGTAAGTTACGTTAGGAGAAAGGATGGAAGATGACCTAGAAAAGGCTGAAATACTGAACTGGTACTTTTGCTCAGTATTCACCATGGAAGGGGAGAGTGAGGACTCATTAAGAGAGGTATTCAGGGGAAGGAGATAGACACCAGCCCATTCATGGTGGAAAAGGTCCTAGAAGAACTCAGGGAAAATAAAAGCAGATAAGGCAATGGGGCCATATGGGATCCACCCCAGAGGACTAAAAACTCACTGAAGTGCTATCAGAACCGCTGGCTGCCCTTTTCAATGCATCACTAGAGACAGGGGAAGTACTGGAGGAGGGCAGATGTGGTCCCTCTCCACAAGAGTGGAAGCAGAGAGGAGGCAGGCAATTACAGGCCTGTAAGCATGACCCGAGCAGTGGGCAAACTAATGGAGTACTTACTTAAGTAGAGGATTGTGAAGTTTCTGGAGGATAGTGGTACACAGGATCCAAGGCAGCATGGATTCTCAGTGGAAAGGTCCTGTCAGATGAATCTTATACATTTTCTTGACTGGGTAACCAGGGTGGTAGATCAGGGAGGGGTGCTGGATGTAGCCTACCTGGATTTCAGCAAGGCCTTCGACACCGTCCCACACAGGAGATTGCTAAATAAATTGGGAAGCCTGGGAGTGGGTCCTACGGTGGTAAAGTGGTTTGGGAACTGGTTAAGGGACAGAACTAAGAAGGTGGTGGTAAATGGCATGACATCTGAGGAGAGGGAGGTGACCAGCGGGGTGCCACAGGGGTCGATGCTGGGGCCAGGCTTATTCAATTTCTTTATTAGCGACATTACAGAGTGTCTGGAGGGAAAGGTGTGCCTCTTCGCAGAGGACACCAAGATGTGCAACAGAGTGGACACACTGGAGGGGGTGGAAAAAATGAGAAAGGACCTAAGCCTATTAGAAGAGTGGTCAGGTGTCTGGCAGTTGAGTTTCAGTGCTACAAATTGCAAGATCATCCACCTGGGTCACAGGAATCCAAGGGAGGAGTACAGGATGGGTGGGGAAATTCTGGCCACCACAGATCAGGAGAGAGACTTGGGGGTTATCACATCTGACAACCTGAAGCTGACTAAGCAGTGTGAAAAGGTGGTGGGGAGAGCAAACAGAATGTTGGGGTGCATAGGGAGAGGCATCATCAGCAGAAAACAGGAAGTTGTTATCCCTCTGTACAGACAGTTGGTGAGACCCCATCTGGAGTACTGGAGACCCCATCTCTGCAAGGACATAGACAGGATGGAGGCTGTCCAGAGGAGGGCAAGTAAAATGGTACATGCTTTGCATCAGAAGCCATATGAAGAGAGACTAAAGGAGCTTAATATGTATACCCCTCGAGGAAAGGAGGGAGAGGGGGACATGATAGAAATTTTCAAGTACTTCAAAGGAATCCACAAGTTCAAGAGGGTAGCATCTTTCAGAAAAAGAGATGTGCAAGAACAAAGGGTCACAATTTGAAGATAGAGGAGGACAGCTCAGAGGTAATGTGAGGAAGTATTTTTTCACAGAGAGGGTTGTGGATGCATGGAACAGCCTTCCTGAGGAAGTCGTGGAGTCAAAAACAGTGGGGGAATTCAAGAATGTAGGGGATAGACATGAGGCAATTCTAGTGGGGGAGGGCAGGAAGAATAGGCTGTTAATTAACTAGGATCTGCAACTTATCCATTAGGTAGGGAAATGGGCAGACTAAGTGAGCCAAGTGTTCCTTATCTGCCATCAAATTCTCTGTTTCTGTGCTTCTATGGGGTACATAGAAAGGGGCATAACAAGCAGGAGGAAAGAGGTGGTGATGCCACTATACAGATCACTGGTGAGGCCTCAGCTGGAGTACTGTGTCCAGTTCTAGAGACCACATCTCCAGAAGGACATTGACAAAATAGAGGCAGCCCAGAGAAAGGCAATGAAGATGGTACATGGACTACACCAGAAGCCCTACAAGAAAAGACTTAAGGACCTTAATATCTATTCACTGGAGGAAAGGAGGGGAGAGGGGAGAAATAATACAGATTTTTTTTTCAATTGTTTAACCAGGAGTAGCACACTAAGCTGAAAGCTTGTTTAGAGGTGCAGCCTGGGAGCACAGGGAAGTTAAGTGACTTGCTCAGGGTCACACAGTATTTTCAAGTACCTTAGGGGAACAAATAGAGTCGAGGTGGATAGCATATTTCAGAGAAAACTCTGCACAAGAACAAGGGGGCATGATATGAGGCTGAAGGGTGGAAGGCTCAGGGGTAATGTTAGGAAGTACACTTTCACTGAAAGGGTGGAACAGCCTTCCAGCAAAAGTGGTGGAGACAAAAACAATACAGAGGTTTAAGAGTGCATAGGATAGACATAAGGGTACCCCAGAGATGTGCAGAGCAGGAGAGCCGCAGATCAGATAGGACCTAGGGCTGCAGCAGTGAGCAAGGAAATGGGCAGACTAGGCGGGCCGTATGGTCCTTATCTGCCGACAGATTCTATGTTTCTATGAGGGCCCTGGTTTGAGACCCAGTAAGACCCCCACCCAAAATCACTCAAAGGTTTTTTCCTGATCTAAGGCCCTGCTAGACTCAGCACACTTTAAGCCTTGGTGAAACAGGAAGCCACACAGTGGTTTCTACAGACTCTGACACAGTGATAAGTCTTCCTTTTCTATTCTCTTATGAATAACAATCTCCTTAATTATTTTGTTTTAGGGGAACTATTGTAACATGGATATATGGTAAAGAGTATATTATACATATTTATTCACCGTATCGATCCCCTTAATGGTTTATATCCCATATCCTCTTACCAGTGACTTCTCAACCTGTTTTTTGTCTTTTTTTTTCTGTCCTCCCTCCCCCACCCCACTTTGAACTTGTCTCACTACTATGTTCCTCAGGGTGAGCCAAACTGATTATCCTCACTTGCACCTACTCTGTAACTATGTCTACCTATATGTACCCATAATTCTGTCTGAGCTGTATGCACTGCTTGTGTCTAAAATAATGTTGTATATTAATCTGCACTTTTTAATTCCATTTGTATTGCCTATGTCCAATTGCTGTATATGAAACCTGCACTTGTATTGTTGTTCTTTACCAAAATTGTATCCACCTATTTGCATGTCCCAGGTCCACCTTGAAAATGAGCTTGTTCAACGGTGTCTGCCTGGTTAAGTAAAGATTTTGACTGAGTGATTGATTATTTCGATGATTCTTGTTAACAGGTTATAAAAATGGTATGCTAAACGTATCACTTTTGTTCTAAAAATGAAAGAAAATACATTTTTATGAATCTTTTTAGTTAAACTGAACTGCCTTTAATATTGAATTGTATATTTATGCATTATTTATTTTATATTCTTGTTTGTAACTTTATGTTGTAAATTTTATTTAAAAATAAAAAATATTAGTAACCAACAAAAAGTAAAGATTTTTTCTAATTTCCATTTTGTCCCTGTGCCTCCACACCTTAATGATAGAGCTTTCTTGGCTGCAACTTTCCTCTTGCTAGGAGAGCAGTCACAATCGCAGCAGCCACCAATGTCGCTGTGACACAGTTGGATAAGACCCTGTCCCATCTGTTCTGCAGAAAGAGTTAAAAGCAAGGATCTGTTTTGCCCTCTCCTATTTCTGCAACTTGTCTCTCTCTACCCTGTCTGTTTGTGCAATCAAATTTTCTTGTGGCAGTTAGGAACTGGCCACTGAGATGGTCCCATCACATCTCCCTGTTATCTCCTACCCTTCACTTGCTGTTTCTATTCTTTCTTTCTCCCCTTTCTTCTCTGATTAAAAAATATATAAGTGAACTTTATGTGACACTGAGATCTCGTGGTTCGCAAATGTATATAATATGGTTGTGATGAGGTTTGTTAGAAAAGTTAGCAATCTGGGACACAGGGTTAACCTAGAGACACCCTTTGGCCTTCACAAGATCATTTACAGAATTGTCAGCAGGAAACCAACCCTGGGACAGAATGTATTAATTGGTGGCACTTGTTAAAGAGCCTCACCAGCCTCGGCCCCTGCACCTGATATATAGCTGCTGTACCTCAGGGGCTGCTTCCAGTGTAAATCTTGTCAAAATAATCTTCGTCTTAAAAAAATTAGAATGCTAGTAAAATTACAAACATGGGGTCATAAGGACTTCCTGGTTTCTGGTACTGCCCATGCTCTGCCCCCATGCTCTGCAGATTTATGATGCGATGCCAGGGACAGCGCAGAGACGAGCTCCATTATACTCTGTGGGCGGCACGTTTTCAGTCTTTTTTTTATATTATAATGGCCATCTAGTCATAAAACGTGGGCATGGGTCAACTAACAAGAGCCTTGTTAGTCAACCCGTGCCCACGTTTTAGGACTAAATGGCCATTAAAATATCAAAAAAAGACTGAAAAGGTTTGGCAAGATTTTCACTGGAAGCAGCCTCATAAGGGGCAGCACCTATATATCAGGGACAGGGGCTGCTTCATGTAACTTGGTAAGTCTCTTTAAGAAGTCTAGATGTACTCTTCAGGCTGGTCACAGGAGGGGCAATGACAAAGTTTGGTACACTGTATGAAAACAGGAGCTACAGCGTAACAAGGACAGGATACAGTATTTAACTGCCAGGAAAAACAACTTGTAAAAAGAGAGCAATGTTTTGTTTGGGGAGTTAGAGCTAGAGATCTTAAAGAGACTCACAGATGAAGGACTGTGTTTTTCTGTTTGCACTGCTTTTAAGAAAAGCTATCCTGTGCAACTTAATTTTTTAATGTTATTGTTATTGATAATAATAAAATGCTACTTGCGAATATTTGTCCCCACTGCAAGTTACCCACCCCCTGCTGTCTCTATAGTGTTAGAAAATTTAGGTTTGAAAACAACAGTTAATTTTAGTGCTCAGGAAAGGTGCTAGATGACCGTACAATGAAGACCAAAGCCCTCTATAGTTTTTTACATGACGGATTCAGCACAAGCTTCCCCAGTCACAAAGAGACCAACCTTACTGGGTGAGAAAGCAGTTTAGACTTAATTCCAGTGCTGTACTAACACACACAGACACACAGACACACACACACACACCACTGTCAAAATACAGTCACATGAGATGGCCAACAAGTGTAGTAGTTATGCCTAGTTGTGATGGTGGCACTGTGATGTGGACACCTGGCCACTGGAACTGGACTGAGAACCACCACAACTCCTTCCGCAATGGCTACCAGCGATCAGGTTATTATAGTGGATTTCAGCAATGGACCTGGACTGGAATCTGAACCAGTGACCTATAGAGATCTCCCCAATTAAATCATCTAATGGTCAAGCTGGCTTCTTCTACTTCCCTAAACTCTGTAACTCTCCCTCCACCACCTGCTCTGCCCTTTTCCTTCATACTCTGAAATCTCTTCTCTGTCATTTTGCTACTCACTCCTGCAGTTGCCTCTGCCCCTGACACTGGGCCATGGACTTGCCCAACACCTTCCACCTTGCATTGTCAGTGGTTCAGCCCCCTACCTTATTTATATGTAGCCACCTGTTAATTCAGGGCTTATTTCTGCCATGCTATGGGAGGACCCATGGGTTGCTGCTTAAGTTTTGGGCCACTGTTTACCCTGGCAGACTGGGGGCAGCCATGACAGTAATCTCTGCCCACCCCAGTTCACTAATCAATAGCCTGCAGTTTTGGTGCCTTTTTTCAGCCAATATGGGTCTCAACAGCAAGACTGACGCAGCATTTGAGCCCACTGGGATGCCCCTGGACTCTGACAATAAAAGGGGCTGTGCTGGGACTTCTGTGTGCTTCTTCAGCAGGCAGGGAGAGTGAGTGGAGAGAGAAAAGAGATGCACGCTGTTGTGTCCTTTCCAGCTAGGCCACAGTCTGCAGACTAGACAGGCAGGAACTCCCTGCAAGTGAGACTCAGTGTGAAGCTAAACTAGTTCAGTAGAGAGTTCAGCATTTTGGCAAGCATCCTGGAGAGTCTAGGAAGAGACTGTGAGAGCAACCATTCTGATAATGGATCTGTTTATTATTTTGGCTATGAGCTGTGGCATATAGCAGGCTAGTTTTCGGTTGTAAGTTGCATCAGGGCACCAGAATAAAGTGTAAGCCCAAAAAAGTACAGTTACGTAAGAACTTACTGGAACAGTAGATCTTAAAGAGAGGCTCTTGCAGTAGGTAATACATATAGGACTGATGCAGGCCGGCGTCAGGACCCGATGGAAAAATTTCTAGCTAGCATTCTCTGGCGGGGGACCGCCCCCATGTCAGGTGACCGACATCATGAGGCGTCAGTGTAAATGGGCAGTCCCCCACACCCGACTTCCAGTTCTTTCCCACCAAAGGCCAAAAGGCAAAACAAGAGAGAAGCAGATATTTCCCCTCCTGGAAAAGGAGCTGATAAAGCTTAGATGGATGGAGGGCAGAAGAGTTTACTGCAAGAGCCTCTCTCGAAGATCTACTATTACTGTAAGTTCTTACATAACTGTACTATCTTACTTTGAGAGGGCTCTTGCAGTAGGTAATTACATATAGGACTGAGTCCCAAGCAGTCTGGAACAAGGAGAAGCAAACGGGAGGAGGAAAGCTACTCAGAAGTAGACCCTCTGGATGTGAAGGCCTTAGGAAAGGAGGCCTTTTAAAACAGCCAGCCCAAAGCCTGCTCTACGGCATGAGGCAATGTCCAGACTGTAATGTTTCATAAATGTATGGACAGAAGTCCAAGTGGCGGCTGCACAAATGTCAGCTGCTGACACATTCTTGAAACAAACCTCAGAGGCCGCGACCCCTCTGGTGGAGTGGCCTCTAACTTGACCTGGCAGGGACTTGTACTTGTCATAACAGAAAGTGATACAATAAGCCAACCATTTTGATAGGCATTGTTTAGAAACAGCATTGCCTTCTCTTTTATGAGCAAAAGAGATGAACAGTTGATCAGTCTTTCTGAGATCCTTTGTCCTGTTGGTGTAGTATCTCAGAATTCGGTGAACATCCAAAGTATGCAGGAGATACTCTCCATGATTAGAGTGCTGCATAAAAAAGGCAGGCAACTCTATGGATTGATTCAGCATCAATTCCGCTACCACCTTAGGGAGAAGCTTAGGGTTGGTACGCAGAGCCACAATGCTCCTTGTGAAAATCAAATATGGGATTTTACACATCAGGCCTGGAGCTCGGAACCATCAAGCAGAAGTAATGGCCACTAGGAAGAGAGACTTCCAAGAAAGGAACTTTAGGTCCGCTGAGGCTGCTGGCTTGAAAGGAGGCAGAGTAAGCTTCTCTAAAATGAAATGCAGATCCCAAGGAGGGGCAGGAACCCGGATGGGGGTCATAAGTGAAGGACCCCTCTAAAAAAGGTCTTAGAGACCTCCAGCTGACCAAATGTTCTGTCTGAAAAGGGGATGTGATAGGCCAAAATGGCCGACATGTGAACCTTTAAGGATGAATGGCTGAGACCCAGATCGAAGAGGTGTCCCAGGTAATCCAGAAGTTGGCCGACAGAGCACGAGAAGGGCTCAACATCAATGGAGGCAGCCCAAATAGAGAACCACTTCCATTTCATGGCATAAGTAGATCTGGTTGAGGGTTTCCTTGCCTCCACCAGAATCTCAGCTACTCGGTGGGGGGGAAGAGACCCCAAATCAGGCTTGAGCTACGTCTGCAGAAGCCACGCGTGCAACTGAAGGGACTTGAGGCCTGGATGGACCAGGGTCCCCTGATCCTGGGTCAGCAAAAGTAGTGACAGAGAAGAGGAGGTTCCTCTGAGTACTGTTGTAGAAGAGAGAACCAAACTTGCCTGGGCCAGAAAGAAGCGATCAAAATCATTCAAGCTCCTTCCGAACCAAGTTTCTATAAGACCCTCGTAATCAGTGGAATCGGGGGAAGGCATAGACGAATCTGCCCTTCCAGTCTAGAGACAGAGCATCTCTCCAAAAAACGCCGCAGCCTGGAGTGAGCAGAAGATGGGAAGTTTTGCGTTTTGAGGGGATGCAAACAGGACTACCTGTTGCGTTTCCCAGCGCAGGAAGATGTTGTCTACAACCTCCTGATCCAGTTCCCATTCATGAGCTTGAGCAGATGACCAGCTGAGCCTGTCTGCCAGTGTGTTCTTGACCCCTGGGACGTGAGATGCTGTGAGGTGAAGGTTGTGCTGTACTGACCAATCCCAGACCTGCATCGCCTCCCTGCAAAGGGGGTAGGAACGAGTTCCTCCCTGTTTGTTGATGTACCAGACCACACACATATTGTCTGTCTGTACAGCTAGGTGACCAGGAGAGAGATACAAATGCAGAGCCTGAAGAACATACAGCACTGCCCTTAGTTCAAGCACATTGATGTGAAGGGACTTCTCGAGCTTGGACCAGGAGCCCTGGGTCCTGTGAGGACAGAGATAGGCTCCCCAACCCTCGCCGGAGGTGTCCATAGTCAGCGTCTGCGAGAGGGGAGAAAGACCAAAGGGAACTCCCCAGCACAGGTTCTCCTGAACCATCCACCACTGCAAGTCCTGAGCCAAGGGAGTGGAGACCAGGACAAGTTGATCTAGGTCATCCACTAGCTGATCCCATTGAGACCGAAACATCCACTGAGAGATTCTCATGTGGAACTGAGTGCGAGGGACTGTCGGAATCACAGCCACCATTAGCCTGAGGAGGCGAAGGACTGACCTGGTGCTGACCCACCTGCAGCTGGACAACAGGCTGATCTGGGCCTGGAGAGCGGCCACCCTGTCCGGTGGCAGGAAGGCCATGCCAGAGGTCGTGTCCAAGATTGCCCCAATAAACTGGAGCCTCTGGGATGGGATCAGATGGGACTTGGCCTGGTTGATGGTAATACCCAGGCAGGCAAAGACCTGCTGGGTAAGGGAAAGGAAGCACAGGAGCTCCTCCCTGGATGGGGCTGCCAGGAGCCAAGCATCCAGGTACGAGAAAACCTGCACCCCCTGGCTAAGCAGGTATGCTGCTACCACCGAAAGGCATTTGGTGAACACCCAAGGCACTGAGGAAAGACCAACTGGGAGGGCCTTGAACTGGTAGTGGTCCCCCTGGAACGTAAAATGCAGGTATTTGTAGTGGGAAGGGCGGATAGGGATATGCAGGTAAGCATTCTGCATACCCAAAGTGCACAGCCACTGTTCTGACCGGAGAAGGGGCAGGAGGCTCTGCAGCGAGAGCATCCTGAACCTCTTGTACTTCACGAACAAGTTCAGGGAGCTGAGATTGAGAATCGGTCTCACATCCCCTGTTTTCTTCAGGACCAGGAAGAAATGGGAATAGTACCTCATTCCCTGAAGAGGAATGGGGATGGATTCTATTGCCTCCTTCAAGAGAAGGAAGGAAATTTCTTCCTGGACCAGAAGAACATGCTCCTGTGAGTACGACGACCTTGGGGGATTTCTAAAGAAACTCTATTGAGTGTCCCTCTGCAATGAGTTGGAGCACCCAGGAATCTGACGTTATCCTCTCCCAACCCGGGAAGTGGAGGGAAAAACCTCCCTCCTACTGGTTCCTCTGGAAATTCCAGAGACAGTGCGAGAGGAAAGGAGTCAGGTGGCATGGGGCAGCGTTGCAGCTGAAGCTCCCACTGCTTTTTTGGATGGTGGGGGCTTGGCAGCCAGAGGGGCCCGATGTTTATTGGCCCGCTTTCCCTGTGGTTTAGCCCTTTGCCAATTCTGCCTGCGAAAGTGATGACGCTGTGCTGGAGGAGGATTGTACATGGAGTCCACAGACTTCAGTGCGGTCCCCTTCTCCTGCAGATTGGTGATAATGTCCTTGACATCACCACCGAACAGTACCGAATCCTGGAAGGGCGGTTCCTGAATAGCAGACTGCACTTCTGGGACCAAACCTGACACATGGAGCCAGGCATGACGCTGCAAGTCCACAGCGAAAGCCGAGCTCCTACCAGCAGTGTCCACTGCATCGTACGTGGCACAAAGCATGTGCCGACTGGTTGAATGAGCAGAACAGACAAGGTCAGCCACTTCCTGTTTAACCTGAGAGTCAGGAAGGGAGTCCAATTTGGATTCAACCTCACTAAGAATTGCCTTCTGGTAATCCCCCATGTGACCGACATAGTTCAGGGCACTAATACCCAGAGTGGAAGAAGCATAGATCTTCTTGCCATACTGATCCAGAAGACGGGATTCTTTGTCGGGTGGAGACGAGCTCAAATGTTTCAGAATAGCTGACCGGCTGTGAGCGGCGCTAATCACAACCGAGTCAGCTCGAGGGTGAGAATCAAGGAAGTCAGTACCCTCGAGAGCTTGGTATAGCCTACTAGACTTCTGAGGAAGAGGGGTTAATGCCGATGGTTGCTTCCAAATGGTGGAAACAAGGTCAGCATGAGGCTCAATCCAGGGTGGCACCAAGGTCAGAGCAGTCTCTGGCAGATCCAGGGGCTCAGCGAGTTTCTTACGTTGTGGGTCCAGCTCCAAGAAGCGCCACTTATGAACTTCCTGGATTTTTTGCAGCAACTCCGAGAAAGAAAGAGCCTCCAGAGAAGACTTCGGAGGAGTTCCAGACCTGGGTTTGGTCAAAGAGAGGGGCTCGTCGTCCAGGTCGGAACAACCATTGGAATCATCTGAGGTATCCAAGGAAGAGGATGAAGAAGAAGATATCCTCTCCCAGCATGGGGGAGGAACGGACCCCTTAGGAAGCCCTCAGGGAAGCATGTCCTGCCCCGCCCTGGAACCAGAAGGCTCACCCCTGGTATCCAGAGGTGGAGAGGGAGTCTGTCATCTGGGTCGTACGGGAGCTGGAACCAGCACCATTGCTGGGAGATGACTTTCCACCTCTCTGGTGAGCTGAGCCTTGGAATTAGCCCACCAGGAGGCCAGAGTCTCCTTCAAGTCCACCGGCAGCTGAGAGGGCAGCGGAGGAGGAGGAGGAGGGGGATATGGGTACTGAGTGTACCCGTAGGGTGCGTATTCGTAACCCGATGGCGGGTAACCTGGCATCGGGTAGTGAGGCACAGAGTACTGCGGTGTCGGGTACTGGGGCATCGGATACTGTGGAGCCGGGTAAGACGCGCCGGGTAAGACTGAGTGGGATACCCGGGAACTGGGGGGTCTGATGGAGCAGACGGTCTGGTCTGAAGCCCAGTGGGCGGGCCTGGAGCAGAAGGCCTGGCGGGCGGAGGGACCGGCGTTGGAGTGGCATCCGGGAGGTGGATGTCACCCGGTGTTGGAGCTGGCGTCTGGGTAACCAACGTCAGGTCATCCGGCCCAGTGGGAGGGAGGCCTGATGGGGGCAAAGCAGGAACCTCGGCATCGCCCGGGGAGGGGGGGGATCCCTGGGTTCAGGCTGAGGAGACCCAGGGTCCCTGGAGGGCAGCGAAGACTGCGGGGAGCCGGGAACGGCGGACATAAGAGGGTCTGATGTTGGCTCAACCACCGCATGGACATCTGGTCGGCCAACGTCCAACTTATCAGTGGAGTCTGGGTGGATGTCGGAGGAACCAGCGTCCGACTTAGCGGACCCATCGCCCGAGGCAGGTTGCGAGGGAGGGGCAGGCAAGGGGCCATGCGCCATCCCAAAGGGTCGAGCAACTTATCGACTGTCTCTGTGCAGGCATCAGAGGAGCTGATGTTCGGCTTACCAGAGCCGCTCGAACCAGTTGGCTGCACACTGATGACTTTACCGGGAGTGGAGGCCTCCAACAGCCCAGAGGTGCCCGAAGGCCCGAACGTGAGCCAGACGGGCGGGCTGAAGCCGCCTTGGAAAGTTCCAAGATGGCCATCAAGGAGCGGTCCCCCTGAGGGGACGTTATCTGGAGTATGGCGACTCCAGTCAGAGTCGCGGTGGAAGAAGAGCCCCTGTCCCGATGCTTCTCCTTGTCCTTCTTCTTATGATGGGCTTCGGGGGAAGTGGACGCCTGTTGGAGCTTTTTCAACTCCTTCTCCATGGAGGACATCTTCTTCTTGAGGATATGGGCTTCCAGGGACTGCTGCCTCTGTCTGTGGGTGGAGGCATTAAATTTAAGGCAATGCTGGCACTTGTCCACCTGATGGTCCGGGCCCAGACAGAAGAGGCACTGGGAATGGCCATCCTTGTGCATTAGTTGGGTGCCGAATGAGTCGCACTTATTTTTGTGCTTGGAGGGTGTAAGGGACTGCATACACCAACGAAAGGCTGACATTTAAGTTGAATAATATCGAAAAAATTATGGTAAATACTACCGGCGACAGAGCTGATGAGCATTGAACTTTACCGTGAGGCGCTGACACGAGCTAACAGAGGAAAAGAACTGGAAGCCAGGCATGGAGGACCACCCCTTTATACTGACGCTGCATGACATCGGTCACCTGATATGGGGGCGGTCCCCGCCAGAGTCTGCTAGCTAGAAATTTTTCCGTCGGGTCCTTACTCCAGCCGGCATCAGTCCTATATGTAATTACCTACTGCAAGAGCCCTCTCGAAGTAAGATCTATATTTCTGTTTGTCTGCACCAGGAACATTTTCCTGCCAGCCTGCATTCTCCTGTTCTCATGCATCCAGGAGTCGAAGCAGACTGCCTAGACAGTCTTTTCCTGCAGAGGACCATTACCTTCAGTACTGAAAGAGGATCGAACCCTGGTTGGGGTGTGGACACCGAATGGCAACAGCTAAGTTCATCACTTTAAAATGCATTCTTGTCAGCCTTTTCCTTACTTTAAAGCAGTCACGCATCAGTAACTTTACTTTCATAGTGGATTACAATTTGATGTTTTACAGTTTATGCATGAATGCAGACCCATGGCCTGTTTGGGGGAGTTGTTTAACTATAAAGCCAGCCAACTAGAGCTCTAACCCACCATCCTGGGCAACAACATCTGGCCTACATCACACTTTACGTACTGTAAGTGGTACCCCAGATTTAACTACAGTGACTGGTTCCAACTGTTTTCCTGTGGGGTGTATGAATGTCTGGGTAAAGTGTAGCCTGGAAGAGCTGTGTATCAGGTTGTACTGTGTTAATTCCATATTTCCCCCACAGGTACTGCAGCTGCTGGTAGTTAAACCTGTGGTCAGCCAACCCGGTGGTGCTGAGGGTTGAGGCGCTGGATGCCACATCTTGTGCTATGCCAGCAACTCGGGTACGGAACGAGCCTGAGTTGTCAGGGGTCAGCAGAGGGGGAGGGCAATAAGTGGGACTGAGATGCTGTGAGACGGCTCTCCTCTCCTGGGGAGGGATGAGGGGTTTCCCTGGCCCTTGGTTGCCACCTGGTAGAGGACGGATGGCAGTTCAGGCAATGGGCAGCCCAGCAATAGCTACGGGGTGGAGCGGAAGGGGCTGAGCCAGTACCCAGCATGCGTGTGCACCTACACACGCACGCACCGCCATGTCTGCCAGAATTCCAGGATCAGGGAGAGAAAACGTAAAGAAATGTAAATGTGAAAAGAAACCTGTGTTCTATGGTACTGTACAACTGGTGTGGCTATTGACTGCCATAGAATAGAGTTGATAAGTATATGGTGGGAACTGCATCACTGAATATACTTTGGGAAGATTGTTCAGAGAAAGGCTGTGGCTGTTCGTGCTTGTCTGTAGGTTAGTTTTTATTTATTTATTTATTTATTTACGGGATTTACCAGGAAAGCACACTAAGCAACATGCTCGATTCCAGATGCGACCTGGGGGCTGAGACCCACATACATAAAATTGGAATTGCTTAAACAGTACAGAGAGAGAAAGTGCATAAACATACATTTAAGGTGAAAAATGCAGACAAGGGTATTTTACAATACAATTGGCATAAACAGTATAATGACGTGGGGGGTAGGGTACTGTACAAGACGTTTTAGATTAACAGCAGAGAGATATTTGTTAACATTCTTAGTTAAAACAGGAGCAGCTGGAGGTGAAATGTGTCCTGAATAACTGGTTTTGTAGTTGGGTGTTAGGTGCGTGCCTGATGGAGGCAGGTAGGGCGTTCCAGGACTGGGGTATGCGGTAGTTAAAAGCAGCCTGGCCTTTGGTTGTGCGCATGAACGGGACATGGAACAGTTTAGGGTCTGATCTTCTAAGGGAGTAAATAGGTGACGACTGTTGGGAGAGGACAGAGGTCAGGTAAGGGGCAAGGGAGTGGGACCAATATTTGGCGGCTAATCTGGCGCAGTTGATTTGTCTGCAGTCATGAAGGGATGGTAGGGCTAATGAGTTGTAAAGGTCGCAGTGGTGTGTTGATTGGGGGCAGCCAAGGATGAGGCAGCAGAAGGAATGGAATAGGGTGTCAAGGCTGGCCAGGGCGGACCCGGGGGCGATGGAGTAAATTATGTCACGGTAGTCAAGGACGGGAAGGATAATTTTTTGCACTATGGCATGTCTTGTCTGTGTGGGGAGTCAGCTTTTGTTGCAGTGCAATGCGCCAAGTTTAGGGAGCAGCCGCTTGTGTAGGGAGGAGATGTGGGCTGAGAAATCTAGGTGCTGATCTAGCCATACTCCTAGGTATCTGATACTTGTGTGATTTTCTAGGGGAGTACCTTCCAGGGTTTTGAAGGGGGTGCTGGGGGTTTGACGGGATAGTCTTTGTGGAGTGCCAAAAGTTAGGGATACAGTTTTTTGGGGGTTTAGAAACAGCTGGTTGAACCTAAACCAGTGCTGGATGGCATTAAAATCCTCTTGTAGTCGGATGGCTACACAGGTTGTTGTAGGGCCAGATGTGTATAGGACAGTGTCGTCTGCGTACATCTGAATGTAGTCGGATGGCTACACAGGTTGTTGTAGGGCCAGATGTGTATAGGACAGTGTCATCTGCGTACATCTGAATGGAGTCGGGTAGCTACACAGGTTGTTGTAGGGACAGATGTGTATAGGACAGTGCCATCTGCGTACATCTGAATGGAGTTGGGTAGCTACACAGGTTGTTGTAGGGCCAGATGTGTATAGGACAGTGTCATCTGCGTACATCTGAATGGAGTCGGGTAGCTACACAGGTTGTTGTAGGGCCAGATGTATAGGACAGTGTCGCCTGCGCACATCTGAATGGAGTCGGAAGCACAGGTTGTTGTAGGCCAGATGTATAGGACAGTGTCGCTCGCGTACATATCTGAATGGAGTTGGGTAGCTACACAGGTTGTTAGGACAGAAGTGTACAGGACAGTGTCATCTGCGTACATCTGAATAGAGTCGGGTAGCTACACAGGTTGTTGTAGGGCCAGATGTGTATAGGACAGTGCCATCTGCGTACATCTGAATGGAGGAGTAGGAGCATGCTGCTGGGAGACCATTTAAAAAGACAGAGAAGAGTAATGGGCCCAGGACTGAGCCTTGGGGTACTCCTGCAGGGACAGGCAGTGGGGGAGAGGTGTGGGAGGATATTTTGACTACTTGTTTCCTGCCTACTAGGTAGTCCTGGAACCAGTTTGTGGCCTGAGTGGAGAGCCCTGCATAAGTGAGTTTGGAGAGGAGTAGGGAGTGGGAGACGGTGTCAAAGGCTTTGGCAAGGTCAATGAAAATAGCTGATGTGATGTGTCCTTTGTCCATGCTCGTGAGGATGTCGTCTGTGACTCGAAGTAGGGAGGTGGTGGTAGAGTGGGATTTTCGGAAGCCCGATTGGAAAGGGGTGAAAAAGGAGGAGGCGGCCAGGTACGGAGAAAGTTGGGACAGGAGCAGCCTTTCCTGTAGTTTAGCCAGGATAGGAAGAAGGGAGATGGGTCTGAAGTTTCCAGTAGAGGAGAGGTCACCTTCTTTGGCAGGGAATAATGGTGGCCAGCTTCCAGGATGTTGGAATCTTGCCCAGGGCAAAGGACAGATTGAAGAGGTCAGCTAGTGGGGCGCTATGGCTGGAGCAGAGGTAAAGCATCTTTCGTCCATTGACATGGGGCATTTCCTTTGTTTTGGTTTAAGCCTATGAGAACGAAAGACATCCACTTGGGATACAGTGTGGAAGGAGAACTGTGTGGTTGTAGAGGCAGTTTAAGGAGTGCAGGTGTGGTGGGGGGGAACCGAAGAGTGGGTGTGGGAGGGAGAAAAAGCAGCTTATCAGCAAAGTAGGCGAAGTGAGTATTAAAGCTTCAGCTACTAGGATTGGGTCGGAGACGAGGGAATCCTGTATTAGTAGTGTCGGGGGTGCAGGGTGGGAGGGAGGGAGCAGAGATTTCAGAGATTTCAAAAATCAGTTGGATGATTTATGTTTTATTGAAGGCCGATAAGAAGTGGCTTTTTTACTGGCGAATGCTGGTAGTACATCGTTAAGCGATCTGTGAAGTATCGAAGGAGCCTGAGTGCCCAGCTTTTGTAGACTTTTCCAGGCAACGGGCTCTAGCATGGCATTTACTAATTGGGCAGTGTCAGTGGCTCAGTAGGTAGCACACTCGCCTCGAGGCCGGGAGATCAAAGGGCTGTGGGTTCAGTTCCCACATCTGGCACTTGGTTAATATCCCAGTATTGACACCGTAGTGCAGCATGAGAGGTGCTGCACTTGAGGTGCCGCTCTTTCAGATGAGACGTTAAACCGAGGTCCCATCTGCCTGGATTGGTGGTAGTTCAGGTGGATGTTAAAGATCCATGGCACTTATCGAAACAGTAGGGGAATTCCCGTGTCCTGGCCAAATTTCCTCATTCACTAAAAATACCACCAACAGCTTAATCTGGTTCAAGGTTAGTTGGCATTCATCTGTATCCCCCTCCCCAGGTCGTGCCTGAAAATAGGCAGGATTTGTCTAGTGCACTTACCCGGTCAACAAAAGCTAAATAAATAAAAATAAAATAAATAAATAAATTATATCGGCTGAGATCCAGGGTAGATGCGCTCCTCGGACTCTTTTTTTTGTGTAATGGGGCATGTTTGTCCCAAACTTTTAGGAAGTTTGTTTTGAAAGCCTCGAGAGCTATGTCAATGGAGGGAGCCACTGAGATGAAAGACCAGTTTATCAGTCTTAGGTCTGACAGGAGGGAGGATAAGTTAAGGAAGTTATATGACCTGGTGATTAGTGTCTTTGGGGGTGGGGCAGGGGGGCTGTGTATCTTTCTGACCATGAAAATCATATGATGGTCACTTATGGAGTCTGGCAGGAGGCCCGCGCTTATTATCCTATGGGGATGAGAGGTGAGAGCCCAGTCCAGCAAGGTGTGGTTTTGTTAGTATACATGTTTTTCTGCTTGGAATACCTGTGCCATTCTTGCACACAACATCGGTGAAAGTCTCCTGGACTGAATTTCTGCAAAACATCATCACCATGTATCAGCTTTTTAATTTTATATCAACTTTCTTGAGCCTTTCCAAGGAAACATATGTCTTGCAACTAGTCTGACAAACGTGGTGATACTGGGCCCTGCAACTGAATCAACCTTTTCATCTGACCACTCCTAAAGCCACTGCACTTGTGGACTTTAAAGAACAAAGGAAACATACAGACAAAAGAATTTCACATCTTGCATATGCCCAGGCCACAGTTTATCACCTTTCAAGAATTTTAACACATTTTGTGGCTGAATCAACATTTTTGTCTGACCTGCTCCCAAAGGTACTGTACTTGTCTCTGAGGACTTCGAAGATCAAAGCAAGCAAACAAACAAAAGGATTTCACACCATGCATATGCCCAGGCCATAGTTTATCAACTTTCAGTAATTTTAACATATTATGTGACCCTGGATCTCAACAGTTCAGTTCCTCTGGATGTAATTAACCATCAGCATTTTCCTTTTAAATCAACTTTACATGTACTTCGTCATTTTCTCCGCTCTCTAATCCTGCTGCTCCTGCTACTATCAAGGAATATTCACCCAAACCCTGGACCCCCTCACTCTAAAATGACGAAGCTTAAAGGTCAATTTAGTATAGTATCATTAAATATTAACAGTCTCCTCGCCAAGTTTGCACAATTCCAGGCATGGGTGCAGGTGATCAACCCAGACATTGTAGCACTCACCGAAACCTGTCTTTCCCCCAAGACACCGGATGCATCTATCTCCCTTGATGGCTACAACTCGTTCCGACATGATAGGATTGGTAAACACAGGGGTGGGAACCCAAATTACCATCTAGCCCATAGTATACATTCGGTGGAGGCACCAAAACCATATTCTCCATGTACACTAGTGAGCTTTGTGCTCATGTGAATCCTATGTATCCAGGGCCCTCAACCTTGGAGCCCAGTAAACAGGCGCAGGGCAGGGAGGTGTGACTCACCCTGCATATATCATCACATGCCTCAGCCACATGTATAAATGTGAATGGACTAAGATTGTAGCTATTACCCTCATCTTTATTTAAAACTGCATTGTTGCACACTGTATGTTGTTCTTGTTCTGCACTCGGATTGTATTATATCTTTCCCTGGTCAGAAGCATTGCCTGTGTATTGTTCTTGTTTTGTACTTATTTACATATTATTGTATTTTCTGAACTTTGCTTTTTTAATTGTATTGCATGCTCCCCCTCCCCCTCCCCCTCCCCCAGGACACATCTGGAAAAAAACTGCTAGCAGCTCAATATGTGTTTCCTCATAAAATGTTTGAAATAAATCAATGTTTCATAACTGGTTGCCTAGCCAAGGAGTCCTCCAATTCCCCCCATGGAATGAAGGGTGTCATACCTAGTTCCGCTGCTCAAACTGCCTGAACAGGTTTTATTTACCCCCACCCTGCCCAGAAGAAGAGATGAGGACTTGCTCAACACTATCAGGAAAGCTGAAGGGACTTAATTTGCATCAGCATCCCAATACAACAAATGCACGCTGACACAGAAGCATACCTCAACAAACTTGGTGATTATTCTGGTGTTTTTTTCTTCCGAAGCCTCAGACATCATCTCACTTCCTTCTTCTTGCTTCATAGCCATGCAGCTCCGCTCACTTGAAAAGGCAAACACACAGATGAGAAAAGAATGGATCCCTTTCCTTAAGGGTCATTAAATTCCTCCCCCCACCCAAAAAAAGAATAGTAATAACAGGCACTTTCCTAAAAGCACATGTATTTTTTTGTTTTAATGCTTTAAGAAATACCAATATTTTGTTTTAATTATTTGGGGAATCTCTGCAGATTCAACACAGTCTTTTCCTGTTTGTGAGTTTCAGAAATATATGCACTGATAATTTAATGCATTTGTTTTCATTCTCATTGCAAGATGCACATGCAGCAGCCTCTGCGGTTGCCTTACTGGAGACTGCTGCACTGAGTGTTGCACAGAAAACAACGTGTGCTGGAGATTTCATCATTTAATATAACCACAACAGGGCAGGAGTATTAAATGAAAGATGCAGCACTGAGCTAAATACCTCACTGTTTTCTAAATACCTCACTGTTTTATAAGTTCAAGCCTGGGCTGCTCTGTCAGTACTGTTTCTGTAAATACTTTTTGTTTATGTTTCGTCTATGTCTGTATTTGCTTACCCTCCACCCCCTGTAACCGAGGTGGAGCCTTTGCAAAAGAGACTGTGACTCAAAGGTTTGTAATTCCAATTGTATTCAATAAATAAATAAAAATAAATAAATAAATATGGGAAGGGTGTAACGGGAACCATCCACTTTTCTTTTTAAGAAGCTCTTCTAAAAATGCATAAGACAAAACAGAATTGCTCATTAAAACCACTTTTATGCAAGAATTTTTACTTTATTTATTTAAAATTAATTAATCAAGACAGGCACAGAGTTAAAGATAAAGATAATTCCCAAGCATGACCCGGGGGAGTGGGTTAAGAATATAACAATAATATAAACAATGTTCATACAGTAAAATTCTAAACTATCAAATGCATGGTGAAACTATATGCAATGTGTACCAAGGAGCAAAATATACACTGTACGGAAAATTAACAGGGGTTGCCTGAGCAGAACAGTAAAACAGATAGAGGGTGTCCAAGGAAGGGGTGGGAGCAAACCCTGGGTAGCGCACACTAAGAGGGGAAAGGGAGGTAGGGAAAGTTACAAGAGCTGCACGTGCAGGATTTGGAAAAGTGAGCCAGCAAAAGCAGTTTATTCCAAGAGTGGCGTGAGGAAGGGTGTTGGACTGTGAGAGGGGAATTATACTATAGGGTAGGAACGCAGATAGAAAACATACTAACACAGAATTTGTCAGCAGAAAAGGACCACTTGGCTCACTCAGTCTGCCCAGATGTTCCTTGCCTAGCCTGTCTCCGCAGACCCTAACTGGTATCCAGCAACCCTTCCTCCTCCCTGCCTGTTTTTCTAAGACACCCCCTATGTTTCTCCCATGCATGTTTTTTTTTAAACTTCTTTATTGCAGATCCATAGATGACTGACACAAGCGTCAGACATATATAAGACCGGATTCATAGGCATGATGCCTAAAACCCAATAAGAACACTGCAGGAGCGATTCCAGTCTATAACTTAAGTCCATAGTCGTCCACTGTTGTGTCCTCCATGTGAATGCTCATCATAAATTTCAGAGTTAAATTTGAACAAATATTACAGGAAAAAACATCATCATAAAAAGACTTAGTTCATAACTATACACATGAAACAAAAACATAACCATGTAATAATGGTAATTCAGTGAAGCTGGTAATAAAACTGACAGATTTATCCCATGCATGCTTGAAGCCCCCCATTGGTTTTGCCTCCACCTCTTCTGCTCACAGTCTGGTCCAGGCATCTATGACCCTTTCAGTTAAGAAATATTTCCTCACATCTCTCTTAAGCCAGCAGGACTAGCTAAGCAGCAAGTGATTTTCAAAAAATGTTTTTTCTGTCTCCTTACTGCACAGACAGTCCTCCTGTTATCAAATATGAGACTGTTTTCTGGATCCGCTACCTATTTTTTTGTGTTGAAGTAAAAGTATGTATTTGTTGTAGAGCTACAGTAAATACGTCGTCCTCCATGTTCACAGCTCCGTGCTCCCCGAGCATCTCCTCGCAGCGTCGGTGCACTTCCTGTTCTGCCATGTGGCTTCCCATTCCTGGTCAGTGGTGCAGCTGAGCAGGGTTTCAAGAGATCAGCAAACAAATATCCACTGCTGTGCTACCAACTGAGTCACGTCATTATTTCATCTGCACTGTGATTCCATGCATATTTCTGTTAGTAAATATTAATCGTTGTCCTTACTACTGAACTGATAACATTCAGCCACTGTCACAGAAGGACTTGTGCAGAAGAGCAGTTGTTAATGTTGCCGACAAGACAATAACACACTTGTCAAAAATAAAGAGAGTGCCAATGAACAAGGCACTATTTGGATAGGTAAGATTCACTGAACAGAGGTTATAAAACAGTGAATGGGGAGGTACCGCTCACAAAAGGCAACAATGACATGTTTCCCCATGATTCACATCACACAGATAACACCCACATGAAGACATCGCTGAAACATTTTTAGATTTTAACCCAGATCTAAACAGGAACCCTTTCAGGATCACACCACAGTTTAATTTTGACACTGACACATGTCAATAGAGAAAAAAACTGCTGTAAGTTACGATATTACAGCATACTGCATCAAGCTGACACGTACACAGCAAGTTCTCTGCATTCTATATTGTGGAAAAAGGCTTATAGCATAAGTGGTGCCATTCATATACTAACATACTAAAATGCCAGCAGAATAGGCCTAATGGTCTTTCATGTCTGCTCGTTTGGTCAGCCCCTACCCTGGGAGCTGACCTTGCTGACCCCCTCTCCCTCTCTGGCTTCTCCCTTCCCAATCCCGGATATTCTCACTGCACTGGTTTTTGCTTCCAGAACCCTTCCCCTGTACCTGTCCCACCCCCTCTTGAACCCCTCCACCATTTCTGGCTCTACCAGCTCCCTGGGCAGCGCATTCCATGGTTCCACCACCCTCTCAGTGAAGTAGCACCTCCTCCTTTCTCCCCTGTATATAATTAAGCAATAATGCCCGACAGGGTGTGTGTCGTGCTGGGATAACGTCACGCCTCAGGTGGTTGGGCACGAGGCTGCAGGCCGAGTGCGTCCAACAACTGAGGCGCATTATCCCAACGTATACACACCCTGGAGGGTATATTGCTATTATACAATGGTTCGTTGTTATACATGTAACCCCTGCAAATGGGGGTTCCCAAAAGACTTCCAGGAGCTTGCTTGAATGCTCCAAGCCCTGAATGGTGTTTGGCATTTGAAGCCATTTATCAGTGAGTGTTTTTAGAGCCTCTGGTACTGTTCTTTAAGAGCTGTCTGCTTGCAGACATAATTAGTTTGTATGGGGGGGACTGTGTGCTTCTCTGAGTACTCACTCGAGCTGCTGCCAATTCACTTCATTTTTGCAGTCAATGGAGTGCAAAGGAACCTATCTGAAAGATGTAACTGTTTGCCAGAAATTATTTAGAGTAATAATGAGATTACAGTTTGTCTAACCTGCTTTCTTTGCAGTCAGAACTGTGGTTCAATAGTTCCCATTCTAGTTTTGAACTGCTGAACTGGACCAATCAGTGTGGGGTAAGCTAGCTCTAAAATGATGCCTGGACGAATCAGAACTTGGACTCATAATCTGAGCCAGCCACAAGAGGGATTGTATGGGCAGTGACTCTGGGAGATGTAGTTTAGACTTCAGTGCCTTTTTGGACCAACAGCAGCAGTCTATTGTGAGTGACAGCCAATCCAGTCAAGAACTGGAGGAACTCAAAGGAAGTGCCCGGTTTTCGTCAGTTGGAGTTCAGTTGAGCTTGGCAGTGAAGAAGGAAGGAGCCCTGTGCTTTTCAGTGTGCAGTTTTAGTCAAAAACGTTAAGGCCCAGGAGTTCCGGTCTGCAGCTTGTGTAACAGCTTGTTAGGACTGAATCTGTCCCCGTGAAAAGAATCAAAGGATCTCTGAAGAGTAGAAACCAGGCTCACCTTGTAGAAGACTGGAGAAATTGCTGAAAATTCCACTCGGTCTGTCAGGAACTGAATCTGCTATGTTCTCCGGTACGTGCAGTAATGCGATCGGGATACAGATGCAGCCTGCCTGGTATAGTGCTTTCTTTTATATGGATGTGTGAAGAGGTTCGAAATTCAAGTGAGCCCTGCTGACATTGAAGGACCCTATCTTATTTGGAGGTCGTGAGTACTAATTCAGGGTCGCTCCCTGTTGAATTGCCACATTAAATCCAAATGGAATTACTGTACTGTTGACTGTTTAATTCTCCTTTTCTCTGTGAAATGGCCCTCACCAGCTGCCACGGTTTGACTAGCCACTAGGCTTGGGTACCCAGGGACAGTAACTGATAGGGATAGGCCTGTGCACAGAGCCATGAGGTAGATTATTAGAGGTGATAAGCTAATTAACCTGATTTCCCCTGTCCTTGTTATATCCCCTAAATAAATCAGAGCTGCTTGTTTCAGCAAAGTTATACTGCCTGAGGTATTTGTCTCATGTTAAAGTACTGTACTGTGACTGTTGCACTGTATCTCATTTCACAGGAGGTCCCAGTGCCGGAACTAGACCTGGGGGTAAGTGTATACTGTGAAGGTAATTCTGATATATTGTGTGGGCCACTACTGGGAAGAAGGGGTTGCAGTGTCCCAGAGGGCTGTGACCAAGTTAGTTTAACTATTGCAAACCTGACCTCTGGGTGGAGGCACCCGCCATTGGATCCAGGCCCCTCAACCTGTTGGGTGGCAAATCAGGCAGGGTAGTAGTAGCCTGGGATAGCGCCATCTAGGGGTTACATCTTGGAGGCTCACCGCTGGGATTGTGTGTCCTCTAGTGGCCATATTCTGACGAACCACTGTTAAGAAAAAATGGGTACCCCGACAGGAGTGGCTGTGCACCGGCTGGTGGGTGGTGTGGGGAGGAGATGGGCCCCCAAAATGCTATGCTTATCCTGGACATCACCCTGGTATCTCTACGGACACTGTGCAGGGAGTACTTTCCAAGGTGGAAGGTTTACAAAACCCTGTGGTGGTGGGTCGGCATGCTAATCTGCTCACCCACACTTTCCTGGCCCTAGTGGAGTTTAAGGATCCCATAGATAGCTCCAAGTGCCACAGACCATTACCCAGAGGGAGCCCTCACTGCTTGGAGAGTGATAACTAAGGACAGTAAAGACCGGGGAATCAGCCCCCACCACTATCTGAAACTTTTGAGGAGAATTTGCTGAATGGTTTGCTGGGAGAGGGAAACTGTGGAGGACTTGAAGAAACTATTCTTGCCACTTGGGGTGTTCTCCCCAACACCCTCTCCTGCTCCAGTGCCCGTAATGGTGGCTGAACCAATGCAGACTCCTATTTCTGCACCTGCCATTAGTCACGACTCTTACCGAAGGTTGAGGATCTTCTCTGGCACCCTCCCACCCCCAAGGGGAGGATGACTGGGAGACCTGGATAGAACTATATTGCCCCCAAGTGCTAGAATGGCAATGCTCGGAAGCGAAAAGCCAGAGGGTTCGTGAGAGCTCCGAGGTCCTGCCTGGCTACCATCTCGTGCTAAACAGGACCCAGTAACCCTGAGGTGACTGCACAGGCCTCTTGAGGCCTTGGAGAATGTGTGGGAGCCCAGATTCTGATGAGGACCTATGGTGGAGAGTAAGAAATGCACAACAGTACCAAGGAGTTGTTGTGTGTATGTCTCTCGGCTGGAAAAATTAGTTGCAAGAATGCCTCAGAAAGGGTAGTTTGCCAGCGATTGAACTGGACCCGAACCAGACTGGACAGAATCTAAGTCTGCCCCTTCTCAGAACTGCTGTTGCTTCAGTTACGCCTGGCAAATCGACTGGAATCCCCACCCTCCTATGATGAGTTAATGAGAGAATTCGAGGAGTTGAGAAAAGGCGACCTCGGGAGGTACCTGCACCAACAGCTGTGGCTACGACCAGTGACTGGGGTGACCCATCAAGTGAAGTTCAGGGCAGAGGTTGACAGTCAATGAGTGCTCTGACAAGGAAAAAGATATGCCACAATGGGGCGAACTGTTGAGAGAGATCCGAATTCAAAAACAGTCCCTTTATGAAGGCCACGCCTTGCCATCACAGGCCCTGACCTATATCCGACTGCATCTGCTATGGGGTAGAGTACCCACCGTGTCTCCTGCTGATAACAGCTCAAACTCAATTCCTTGACCATGGAGTGGAGAAACTGACGAGATGTCTCCAAATGCTTATCACACCGCAGACAGAGATGGCACCCAGGTTTCCAGTTAGTAATACCCCGCCCTGGCTCCCAGTGTGCGCCTCGCCAGCTCAAACTCCAGAAAGTATGTTTTGCTATAATTGTGGAAAGATGGGCACATGAAAGGGAATGCCAGTCCCAAAAGACACTGACAAAGTTGCATATAGGCTACAAGGAGAGCTTGGGAGAAGAAATCCAGTGAGTTAAGAGGAATTGCATGACATGATCCCCAGTGAGGGCACCAAAAATGCTAATTCACGTCCTTTGTGTAAAGCCAGTTGCCCAGCCTCTACTACCGCCTCCAGACTGGTCCAGAATAGTGGGTTCCTCCATGGAGACCACTGTAAGAGTGAATGGAGTGTCTACAAGAGCTGTGATAGAGTGGCTCCCAAGTGGCGATTATGTTCCAGGATTGGTATCAGAAGCATCTGTCAGACGTACCCTTACAACCATTAGAAGGACTGCATGTATGGGGGTTAGGGTGAGGCCTACACCTATTCCGGGTATATCCGAATTTGGCTGTCTTTCCCACCTCCGTGGCTGGAGTGAGCTGAACAATGAGACCCCCTAGCCTTAGTGTGTCCCCCACTGGACTGTGATGGTGTCCCTTTGTTGATTGGAACAAATGCTCATGTTCGGAAGGCTAGCACAGGTGTTATGAAAACAGGGTCAAAGACCAGTAGAGCTTTAAGAGTTCGGCTTTAATTAAGAAGGCCTATGAGGCACAGAGAGATGCTGAAAAAACAGAACCAGAGGAACCGGTCGGGAATTGTATGGAAGAAGGATCCTGAGTCTCTGATCCTGGCGCTAAATGCCCAGTGTACCTTACAGGGAGAGGTCCGTATCAGAAAGGATGTTAAGAATAAAATATTAATGTTGGATGCACCAGGCGATGGAAAATTGCCAGAGGGACTGCTGGTCAAGCCTAGTATTTTGCCTGCTAGAGCCCATGCTTATGCCAGAAGGGTAATGGTCCAAGTTCATAATGTGTCTGAAAGAGACATTCGGTAAACAGAGTTGCATCCTGGCTAATGTGCATTGTGCAGACACTGCAGTGCTACCCAGCAGCAAGAGTTCAAGGAAGAATGACAGAGTAACGCCTGACTTGTTGTTTGATTTTGGCGACTCCCGCTGCCAGCTGAATGGAAAGTGAGGATCAGTGAGAAGCTTGCCCAGAGAGACCAGGTGTTTTCTTTAAGGAATGGGATGTAGGATGCGTGCAAGGAGCTGAGCACAATATCCGTCTGCATGACGAAAGACCATTTACGTTGAGAGGTCTCGACGCCTGGCACCTGCTGACATAGATGATGTGAGGCGCATCTGCAAGATGTTAGTAGCTTGGTGTAATACAAGAATCCAGAAGCCCTTATGCTTCCCCATTGTGGTAGTGAGGAAAAAGAATGGAACAGTAAGGATGTGTGTGGATTATCGCCTTTATAAACGTGGACTATCCCTGATCAGTACACAATGCCCGCATTCAGGATGCTTTGGACTGCCTAAGCGGGACAAGTGGTTCTGTGCTGGATCTCCGCAGTGGGTACTACCAGATCCCGATGGCCCCAGAGGACTGGTGAGAAAGGCGGCTTTATCTGTCCGCTTGGCTTTGTGAATTCATGAGGATGCCTCAGGGATTTCAGGTGCCCCAGCCACTTTTACTTCGATTGATGGAGGCGTGCAGTGGGACATGAACTTACTAGAGTGCCTGGTATACCTAGATGATGTTATTGTGTTTGGCAGCTCACTGGAGGAACATGAGCAGATTATTTAAGGTATTGGACCGACTGGAGGACTTTGGCCTTAAACTGTCCATTGATAAGTGTCAATTTTTCAAACATCAGTAAAGTATGTGGACGACATAGTATCCACCGAGGATAGAGACCGACCCAAGTAAAGTTGAGAGCTCTGACCACCTGGCCACAACCCAAAAATCTAAAGAACTGTAAGATTCCTGGGATTCTGTGGTTATTATGCGCTTCATCAAGGACTATTCAAGGTGATCCGCTTTACTTAACCTTACCAAGGTATCCCCAACCCACAAAAAATACCAAAAGTCAGCGTCCTCAAGACTGAAAGAGTGTATTTTCATCCGAGTGAAGTATTTGGGGCCCGCTGGACTCCTTGATTGTGAGACTGCTTTTCATGAGATCATATATCAACTTACCCATGCTCCAGTGCTGGCCTATGCTGATCCAAGAAAACCTACGTCCTGCACACTGATGCTAGCTTGCAAGGGTTGGGGCTGTGTTGCACCAAGAGCAGAGAATGGCCTGAGACCAGTGGCCTGCGCCAGTAGAAACCCTGACCCCATCCGAAAAGAACTATCCTGTACATAAGTTAGGTTCCTAGCTTTGAAGTAGGCTATTGTTGACCAATTCCATGAGTACTTGTATGGGGCTAAAATACTAGTAAAAACCTGACAATCCTTTGACCTATGTGCAGACCTCAGCTAAGTTGGATGCCACTGGCCATAGGTGGCTTTCTGCAGTATCTACATATGACTATGCCTCGAATACCGAGCAGGTCTGAACCACATAGATGCTGATGCTCTCTCCGGAGGCCTGTTCCCAGAATGATTTGGGTCGATTGGCAGAACCCTTCGGGCACTCTGCGGAAAGTTTGACAGGAGGAACAAATGTCACGGGCGCTCAGTGGACTGCATGGTGGATTGCTTGGGAGCCTCTGAGAATTGCATACCTGCTGCTTATTGCCACTTTTCTGCAATAGACATTGGTGCACTGCCTCAGCTGGACAAATGACAGTATCGCGGGCTCAACTCACGATCCCATGATCAAAGCAGCTTTGAAGCCCTCTATGCAGGAAAAGATGTGTCAAATTACGCCCACTGATTTGAGAACTGCACTGTTATACAAAGAAGGTCCTAAGTTGAAACTGATCAATAAACTGTTATACAGAGAAACAGTAGACAGAGGGGACAAGTAGACCAAACAACAACTAGTGCTGCCCACTGCTTTTGAGACTCAGTACTGAGGTTCCTTGCACAACCACATGGGGCACCTTGGTATAGACAGAACACTTGACTTGGTGAGATCCAGATTCTATTGGCCTAAGATGGGGCTGATGTGGAGCAACACATTCGGAACTTGTAGTCGCTGCTTACAGAGAAAGCTTTCCCCAGAGGGCTGCCCCTGTTAACATCACCACCAGTGTACCCATGGAGCTGGTCTGTATTGATTTCTGAGTTTGAGTCCGATCAAAGAAATATCAGTAATGTGCTGGTGGTCACTGACCATTTCACGAGATATGCCCAAGCTTTCCCCACCAAAGACCAGAAAGCATCCACTGTGGCCAAGTACTTAGAAACTTTGTTGTCACTATGAGTCTCACAAAAGAATCCATTCTGATCAAGGGAGACCTTGAGAGTCGTCTGATCAAAGAGATGCTTTCTCTAGGGAGTGCTAAAGTCCAGAACCACTCCTTACCAACCCCAGGGGACCCACAGCCTGAACGTTTCAACCGCACTTTGCTAGATATGCTAGGCACCCTGCACCACAGGGACAAGCCTAGATGGAAGCCAACAAATTAGCACCCTGGTACATGCTTATAGCTACCAAAAGTGATGCCACTGGTTCTCCCCTACCGCCTGATGTTTGGAAGAAGGCTCGACTACCAGTAGATGTGTGTTTAGGGTTCTCTCCTGATGGGGTTCAAGCTGACAACTATTTACAGTATGTGCAAAGTTAAAGGCCCAGCTAACTCAATCGTACCTAGCTGAATCAAGCATGGCTGCCAAAAAGAAATCTGGCCAACAAGAAAGGTATATGATAAAAGGTAAGCTTTGGGAACTCCAGGAGGGGAGATCGGGTATTGCTAAGAAATCTGGGACTGCATGGCAAGCACAAGATTGCTGACAGATGGCTTTCCATCTCCCTCACATTGTAGTGGGCAAACTAGATGATCTGCCAGTGTACAAAGTAAGGCCTGAGAATAATTCAAAAGATGTAAACAATGCATAGAAATCATTTACTGCCCATTGGACAAATCTTACTGAGTCTGAGCCCTAGAAGATGCCCCTCTGGACCAGTGACCAGAGCTGCTGCTAAGAAAGATCAAGAAAGTCTGCACCTACAGAAGCAAAGGTTACATGTTCCCTCCACAAGTCCCAGTTGAGCATGACTGTCAGTCCATATGAAGAAAGTAAGTGACTTTGAATACTATCCTTCTACGAACTGAGTCAATTGTTTGGGGCAATCCCTAGTCAATACTGGAGACAAAGCTGGGCCTTCTGGACTGTCTAAGCCCCAGCTTCATCCCTGGAGCCATTGCTCCCAGAAAGTGAAGTGCAAAGCATCAGATCAGATGAAATGGAATCATTGTGCATGGTTGAACTGTTTGAGTTTTCAGGGAGAAAATGATAGATTGGGGCAGACTGGTGATACACCAACAAGAAGAGTATTTTGAGTGCCCTGACAGTCCACTGCCAGTGTCCTAAAGCTCCTCCATGCGAGCCAAATGTTGTGGACTCAGAAACTGTAACTCCTGGAGCTGAAAGTGCCCCAAGTTCTAGCCTCTCTACCCCCATGGAGACTCCCTGACAAGTGAGGACAATGCTGAAAATGAGGCTCAGAGTTGAGAGACTGTAACAGTTCCCCCTAGAAAGACTGGTCGAGCTGTAAAGCCTGTGGTGCACCTCAGTTATGATTCACTTGGGAGGCCTGTGGACTTGCCTCTCAATGTTGTCCATAAAGGAGTGTATGTGTCCCCGAGCTCATTGCCCAAACTGAGCATCAGTGCTAACTCCAAGTTACTTGTGTTGCCCTCTAAGTATGGTGCCCTTGCCCCATCCAGCCCCAAGGTAACTGATAGGGAAGGGCCCCCCTCTCTTCAGGTTTCATGTACAAGAGGTAATAACTTGAGTTATGGTACAATGTGTATGTAATACTGTGTAAAGAGTGACGTACTGCAATGTTTCAGAAATGTGTTCTTGGTAAAATGATATATTGACTGATGATTACATGTGCAGCCTAATGCAAATGTATATGGTTGCAGTTGAAACTTATGGTACTTGCTTGACGGACGTCAAGCTTTCCCAGGCTAGGAAGGTGTAACCTCTGCAAATGGGGGTCCCCAAAGACTTCCAGGAGCTTGCTTTGAATGCTCCAAGCCTGAATGGTGTTTGGCATTTAAGCCATTTATCAGTGAGTGTTTTAGAGCTCTGGTACTGTCTCTTTAAGAGCTGTCTGCTTGCAGACATAATTAGTTTGTATGGGGGGACTGTGTGCTTCTCTGAGTACCACCTTCGAGCTGCTGCCAATTCACTTCATTTTTTGCAGTCACTAGGGAGTGCAAAGGAACCTATCTGAAAGATGTAACTGTTTGCCAGAAATTATTTAGAGTAATAATGAAATTACAGTTTGTCTAACCTGCTTTCTTTGCAGTCAGAACTGTGTCTGCTAGTTCCCCATTCTAGTTTTGAACTGCTGAACTGGACCAATCAGTGTGGGGTGTGTAGCTCTAAAATGATGCCTTGGACGAATCAGAACTTGGACTCATAATCTGAGCCAGCCACAAGAGGATTGTATGGGCAGTGACTCTGGGGATGTAGTTTAGACTTCAGTGCCTTTTTGGACCAACAGCAGCAGTCTATTGTGTGTGACAGCCAATCCAGTCAAGAACTGGGAGGAACTCAAAGGAAGTGCCCGTTTGGCCAGTTGGAGTTCAGTTGAGCTTTGGCAGTGAGAAGGAAGGAGCCCTGTGCTTTTCCGTGTGCAGTTTTAGTCAAAAAAAGCGTGTGTAAGGCCCAGAGTTCCGGTCTGCAGCTTGTGTAACAGCTTGTTAGGACTGAATCTGTCCTGTGAAAAGAATCAAAGGATCTCTGAAGAGTAGAAACCAGGCTCACCCTGTAGAAGACTGGAGAAATTGCTGAAAATTCCACTCGGTCTGTCAGGAACTGAATCTGCTGTGTGTTCTCCCGGTATTGTGCAGTAATTGCGATCGGGATACAGATGCAGCCTGCCTGGTATAGTGCTTTCTTTTATATGGATGTGTGAAGAGGTTTGTGTACCTCAAGTGAGCCCTGCTGACATTGAAGGACCCTATCTTATTTGGAGGTCGTGAGTACTAATTCAGGGTCGCTTCCTGTTGAATTGCACATTAAATCCAAATGGAATTACTGTACTGCTGACTGTTTAATTCTCCTTTCTCTGTGTGAAATGGCCCCTACCAGCTGCCACGGTTTGGACTAGCTACTAGGGCTTGGGTACCCAGGGACAGTAACTGATAGGATAGGCCTGTGCACAGAGCCATAGGTAGATTATTAGAGTGATAAGCTAATTAACCCTGATTTCCCCTGTCCTTGTTATATCCCCTAAATAAATCAGAGCTGCTTGTTTCAGCAAAGTTATACTGCCTGAGGTATTTGTCTATGTTAAAGTACTGTACTGTGACTGTTGCACTGTATCTCATTTCACAGGAGGTCCCAGTGCCGGAACTAGACCTGGGGTAAGTGTATACTGTGAAGGTAATTCTGATATATTGTGTGGGCCACTACTGGGAAGAAAGGGGTTGCAGTGTCCCAGAGGGGCTGTGACCAAGTTAGTTTAACTATTGCAAACTCTGACCTCTGGGTGGAGGCACCCGCCATTGGATCCAGGCCCCTCAACCTGTTAGTGGCAAATCAGGCAGGGGTAGTAGCCCCTGGGATAGCGCCATCTAGGGGTTACATACAGAATAAAAAAAAATTTAAAGATGTTTTTGTGTGAAAAAATACTTTTGTTTTTTAAGAGAAGATGAAACAATCAATAAGATGCTCAGCCATAAGATGCTCATCTGCAGGTTCACAGTGAGGCTGAGACTAGACCCGTGATGTTGTACTGATTAACATCACGGGTCCAGCCCAAGACTGACCAATCAGAGTCCAGGATTTTTTCTTGCCATTGTATAATGTACATTAACTTGTTCTACTTCTTGGAATTGACACCCAAGATCCAGGAAGGAAAACCAAGGTACCCTTACCTATCAGTGATACTATGCAGACAGGAGGAAATCAGACAAGACAATAACATAAGCATTGCCTCAAAATTTGTTACCTACAACCATTTGCAACAACTGTTGTTGGCATTTATCGGTGTTCAAATGTATTGGCGGTAATGTGATTCTACCCTGTACTTCATTAAAAAATGGTATTAGCGTGCCGGCCCGGTGGCGCTGAGAGTTGAGGCATTGGATGACACACCTCGCTCCATGCTGGCCACCTGGGTTTGGGAACGAGCCTAGGCCATCGAGGGGCATCAGGGGAGGGAGAGTATTGAGCGTCTTGAGGACAGCTCTCCTCTCCCAGGAGGGAGGGAGGGGGGTCCTCGCTCGCCGCTTGACTGGCCTCTGGTAGAGGCCTGAGGCATGACAAGCATGG
Source organism: Neoceratodus forsteri (assembly GCA_016271365.2). Lineage (NCBI taxonomy): Eukaryota > Metazoa > Chordata > Ceratodontiformes > Ceratodontidae > Neoceratodus > Neoceratodus forsteri. The sequence continues at coordinate 124,124,535 of CM057452.1, forward strand.
AGCTGATGTTTGGGGAGGGGAGTGGCGACATCGGCAGTGCTGCCTTGGTGTCGGGCATGTGCCACTCCCACAACAAACAAGGGAAAACACTTTGTGAGCTCTGAGTAGGCGGAGCACTGAGGCAGACCCCTAATGTCTCCCACCTGCCTGGTCCCAGTGTCCCCTGACAATACTTGATTAGTTTGTGGTGCTCTGCCCCACCTTGTCCCCACCCGGGGTGGGGAAAGAGCTGCAGCTCCATTGGGGGTTCGACCATGGAACCAGGTAGGTGGCTGGAGCATGGGCAATCCTTCATTCATTCTCCTGAAGGTGCAGAGTTCGTGCAGCGTAGATGGGGATAAAAAGAAATTTAAAAAAAAAATGGTATTCGCAAGAACATTCTTTGATAACAATAGGGCTCAGAACACTTACTAATAAATATGCACCAAGAACAGTTAAATAACTGGACGCTGGGAAAAGATAGGGTCACAAAAAAAATGTGCACTACCCGAGACAACTCCACCTCGGAGCTAGCTGAGGCTAACATGCTGAAACATTTACAGTGCCAAGTGCTATATACAGGAGTGCACCTGACCGAGAGGAAGTAGAGAGTGAGGGAATAACAATGCGCTTTATGCGAATGTGTGTCACGCTGTTGAGAAGAAAATCCAAAATGGAGGGCAGGAGAGAAATAAACAAAAGGACACTGCAAAGGAGCATTTTTGCAGTGACTGAATTGCCACACTACAAAACTAGTCACAGGTACATCCTCTAGGGTGCACAGGCAACTGTCATGGGCTTTTTTTTGTAGTACTGCTGCTTTAAACTTCCTCCGTCCAGCTGCATTACATGCCCCCTGGTGCTGGTGCTCTTCTCATTTGAAAGAGACTCCCCTCCTGTACCCTGTGAGGTACTTTTAGGTCTCTACCATGTCACATCTCACTCTCCTCTTTTCCAGGGTATACATGTTGAGATCCCCCCGTCTCTCCTCGTAGGGCTTCTCATGCAACCCCCACAGCATTTTAGTTGCTCTCCTCTAGACTGCCTTCACCCCATGTCCTTTCGGAAGTGCGGCCTTCAAAACTGGACACAGTACTCCAGATGGGGTCTCACTAGCAAGCGATACAAAAACAACACCACCTCCCTTCATTGAACTCAACTGCCATGCTTTAAACTACTCCTTGAGTTTCCCCAGATTGCTACTCAGTCTTTCCGCTCCCTCCTGAGTGTCCACAGTATTGCAGATTTTGGTATCATCTGCAGAAAGGCATACCTTCCCTTCCAGTTTCTCAGCAGTGTCACTTATGAAAACACTGAAGGGGACCCTTCCCAGTACTAAGCCCTGTGGCACCTTCCTGGCCATTCCTCCATCATTCGAGTGAGTGCAGTTTACCACAGCCTCCGTCTCATACTAACATACTAACTATTTGCCAGCAGATTAGGCCTTATGGTCTATTGAGTCTGCTCGAACCTAGATCCTTAGTTGGGTGCCGAGATCCTTAGTTGGATGTCTCCTATCCATTAACCAGTTTCTAATCGAATGCACGACTTTGCATCTCACCCCCAGGCTGCTCAGTTTCTTTATCAGCCTCCTGTGCAGCACACTGTCAAAGGCCTTGCTATAGTTCAGATAGGCCACATCCACTGCCTTCCCTGATCTATTTCCCTGGTCACCCAGTCGAAGAAAACCCATCAGATGAGTTTGGCATGACACCTCCCCCCTCCAGGAATCTATGCTACCTTTGGTCTTGCAGTTCACTGGATTCAAGATACTTAATCAATCTTTCCTTTAGCAGGATTTTCACAGATTTCCCCACCACTAATGTAAGACCGACTGGCTTATAATTGATAGCCTCCTCCCTGCTGGCGTTCTTATCTAGAGGGATCAAGTCAGCTCTTCTCCTGTCCTCTGGAACCACACCAGTAAGTGGGGCAGCTAACACCTCCCCGAGTCCTTTTAGAACACTTGGATATATCCCATCCAGTATCACAGCTTTGCCTACCTTCAGAGCTGCAAGTCCCTTTCAGACTCTTTCTTCTGAAAATGAACTTTTGTGTACTCCCTCCCTCCCCGTAATAATCATGCAGACACCAACGTGGAGTGAGCTGGTAAGTTTACTGTATGAAACACACACTTGAAACAACTGCAGAAAATGCGGGCTTCTGCCCGCCAAGCAAGGGCTTATATATATATATATATATATATATATATATATATATATATATATATTACCGCATGTGCATAGTAAAGCATACGCAAATGTATACTAATTAACTTCCTTACATCTCCCTTCTCAATTGAACTCCCCCAAAGTAAAATATTTAAATTTCTATGTAGCTCAAAGTTTTTGTAAGTCTATATAGTCATGATTCTAGGCGGGCCTTCGAATCTCCCGTCCACTGACACGGCTGATTCTCGGGCTGGAGCTGGTGCCAGTCAATTGGTCTTGACTACACAGGGACAGGGCCAACACCATAACCTCACTTTGAGACTGCCCCAGCGTCACTTGTGGAGGGACCTCCATTGCAGGCACCTTGAGGATCCCATCATCCTCCATACTGTCATCCGTCCTGCTCACTTCCCTCTTCCTCTCCTCGGATGTGTGAGTTCTGTGGGCCACAGTAGTGGCGCGGCTCACGGGGTTAACAAAAGGGCTCTCCTGTTTCTACGATACAATTTCCCATTTGCTTGGACTTCATAGGAACATTGCTCTTCAGTATGTCGTTCCACAACTGTGGGGGTCCATGTATTCTCAGGTGTGCAAGTAAACAGGCTGTAAGGCTGGGCGTGGTTGGGCGTGCAAATAGTTTTTTGTTTTTCTTGAGCACTTCGCAATGTAGCTCGCACCTCAACTTCTGGTACTTTTGGTTTAAGTAGCTCAGATCTGGTACGCATTAAAGTTCTGGTTCTGTGGCCCATAAGCAGCTATGCTAGAGATCCTAGCCCCTCCAGTGGGGTATTTCTCAATTCCAAAAGCACTAAGTAAGGGTCTTGATGGTCCACTTGTGCTTTCTTTAACAGTCTCTTTATTGTTTGAATGAGCCATTCTATCATGCCATTATTACTCTGGGGGTATCTTGGTGAAGATGTTACATGTTTAAACTCACACCTTTGCTGGAAGTCTCCGAATTCAACGCAGGCAAATTGCGTGCTGTTATCTGTTACAAGTATTTCTGGAATACCATGTCTTGCTCATTGTGATTTAATATGTTTAATCATCATTTCGCTTGTTGCATTTTGCAACCTGGACATCTCAATGTATTTGGAGTAGTAATCAACCACTGCTAGATAATTTTCCCTTTCAAATTCAAATAGGTCAGCCCCAACCTTTTGCCATGGTCTGTCTGAAATCTCTTGTGGCTGCATCGGTTCTCTAGATCGTGCTTTCCTGAATTGATGGCAAATGCCACACTTGGTCACCATGTCACTAATCTGACTGTTCATCCCTGGCCAGAATAAAAGATCTCTGGCCCTGCACTTGCATTTTTCAATGCCCAAGTGGCTGCTGGGTAACCTGGTAAACATGTCTGATCTCAGTGACATGGGTACTCTGATCTCAGTGGCATGGGGACTATCAGTCTCTCCCCCTTCAGCAAAAGTCCATTTTCTATTGAGATTTCCTCTCTGAACTGCCAGTACTGCCTTATCTCAGGGTGCACTGATGTTTTCTCCTGGGGCCACCCATGCAAAACGGTGTCTCTCAACTTGACCAGTGCTGAATCATTATCCGTCTCTCGCTGAAACAATTTCACTTTCTCATCAATGATTGGCATATAGTCCACCGTGTGAACCTCGTATTTGTCCAATTCAGTTTCTGGCACAGAATTTTCTCCCACAGCCCTACTCAGGACATCTGCTATATGAAGTTCTTTATCTGCTTTGTACTGTACTCGCAAATCATACCATTGCAGTTTTAGCATCATGCGTTGAATTCCTGGTGGGATTGTGCCAGTGTTTTTTTTTTTAAAAGGCTTTCTAGGGGCTTGCGGTCTGATTCAACATGGACCGGGGGCTGCCATAAATACATTGGTGGAACTTTGAACAACCAAACACAATAGCTAGCATTTCCTTCTCAATTTGTGCATAATTTCTCTCAGCTTTATTAAGTGATCTGGAAGCAAAAGCAACAGGCCTGCCTTCCTGCAGCAGACAGGCACCTAGCCCTTCAGAGGATGCATCAACAAATAATTCAACAGGTTTCCTTAGATCACAGCAGGCCAGCACCGTGGAGTTAGTAACAACTGTTTTCAGTTCCAGAAAGGCCTTCAAGGTGATCTTGCACCGCATCAGCTGCTAGTGCAGCTCGAGGAGCACAGGCGAGACGTGGCTAGATCTAGATGAGCCAGTCAACAGCCTGGCTGCTGTATTCTGCACCAGCTGCAGGCGGCGAATGTCCAACCCCAGTAGCCCTCTGTAAACAGCATTGCAGTAGTCAAGGAGGCAGTTGTGTAGTGACCTAGTGTAGAACCCTTTCCGCTGTCTTCTATGGTGAAGACAGAACAAATGAAATCATTGAGTACCTCCGCTTTATCTTAGTCTGTCTCTGCAATCTTGCCTTCCTTTGTTGCCAACCTGACTATTCCCCCTTATTCTTTCTTTTGGCCCTTACATTTCTGAAGAAGGTTTCGTCTCCCTTCTTGACAGCCTATGCTATTTTCTCCTCTGTCTGCACTTTTGATCTCCTAACTGCCTTTCCTGCCTCACTCAGCTCGTTTTTGTATTCTTCTCGATCTAATTCTTTTCGTTCGTTTATACTTAGAAAAAGCCTTCCTTTTTTCCTTGATTTTGGCTGCAACTTCCATGGTGAACCAGAGTGGATTTTTCCTTTTTTTGGATTTGGTGATCTGCCTAGTGCATGTAGCTGTAGCTGTATTTAAAGCAGTTTTTAAGGCCTCTCAACAGTCTTCAACATCTTCCAAGTTTCTGCCATCTAGCATGGATGTGACTATACGTTTCATTTCAGGAAAGTTAGCTCTCCTGAAATCTAGAACCTTGGTTTTAGTGTGATCGGTATTTTCTACCTTATTCACAGTTAGCTGGATTGTGCTGTGGTCACTGACCCCAGATTGACCCCCTACTTGCACATCTGAGACATTTGTGCTGTTTGTGAGCATCTTATCCAATCAGATTACAGGAACTCCACCTATTTGCATAGATACATAGATGCTGACAGCAGATAAGGGCTTACGGCCCACCCAGTCTGCCCATTAGCGCATGTAACTGAGCTTTAGCACATGTAACTGAGCTTCTTCAAGTTTCCAGAGAACTAGGTTGTCCCCTTTCCCCAACTACCAGGATCCCCTTATGCCTATCCCATTCATTCTTAAATCCTGGAATCATTTCTGCCCTTACTGCCTCCTCTGGCAGGGTGTTCCATGTGTCCATCACCCTCTCTGTGAAGATGCACTTCCTCACTTTAACTCTGAACCTCCCTCCCTCCCACTAGTTTCATCTTTATTCTTTATTCACTACAAATCGGGTTTACAATCTTTGAGTCAGAGACTCATTTACAAAGGCACCTCGTCACAGGGAGGGCAGACATCAAGACAGTTATTACAGTGCAGATTAAAACAGAGGATAACATTACAGGTGCAGTAAAAGGAACATTTAACATAGATACACTCAGGTTACATAATATAGTAGTTTGTATGTTACTTAGGTTACATAATGTTACAAAATTGTGAGTTACAATAATGGATATAGTAGGTCCTCAGAGAAGACAGCAGGTTACATCCCTATTTGGACCTAGTAGGAAAGGAGTGGGTCTGGAGGAGGGAGAGGCTGTCCAGTGGATGCTGTCAAGCCAGAGAGCAAGGAGGGCAGGTACCACAGGTTACAACAGGGGGTTAGTTGCACCTACAGCAGCGGGTATTAAAGATATGGTTCCGAAGGGCTGTTTTGAAGGAGCCAATTTTTGACAAGTTGGAGATGCAGCTAGGGAGGGAGTTGAACCTGGTGGGGGCTTGGTAGAGGAAGGATCTCTGGGCAAGGGAGGTCTTGGTTCTGGGCACCTAGAAGGTGGCCTTAACAGAGCTACAGGTGGTGATGGATGATGATGACTGCTGTAGGGAGAAGGAGACACCCGAGGAGGGGAAAGTCCTAGCAGTGATTTCTTAGTGAGAAGGCAGGTCTGGTAGAGCAGTCGCTCCTCAAAGTTGAGCAGATTGGTGGTAGTATCGAGAAGGCAGGTGTGAGTGCGGCTGGGGGCACCGGTCAGGAGCCTTCAGGCCTTATTGATGGAGAGTTTGATTTTGGAGAGGGCAGTGTTGTCAGCTGCAGCGTAGATGGGCAAGCCATAGTCCACAAGGGACAAGACAGAGCAGGTGATGGCCAGCCTGAAGGCAACTTGAGGCAGGCAGTCCAATCCGAGAGTTTATGGAGGCTGACAGGGCATTAATGTGGGCATGGAAGGAGAGGGCAGTATTAAATGTGATGCCTAGGTACTTGTATGTGGTCACTTGTTCTAGTGGGTGCAGACTGTTGGGGATAATCAAGTGGGGGATATTTTTAGCTTTATTTTGGTGGTGGGAGAAGAGCATTGATTTGGTTTTCTTTAGGTTAATGACCAGTCTGCGGTCGCCAAACCACCTTTCGGCTTGGTTGTATCATGTCCCCTAGTCCTAGAGCATCTTTTTCTAGGAAAAATTGTGTTTTCCTGTACCTTGTTCCTCCCCATAACGTACTTATATGTTTCAATTATATCCTCCCTCTCCCTCCTCTCTTTCAGCCTATCCATGTAGGTTTTGTGATGTAATCGTTGCACCATCTTAGCTGCCTTCCTCTGAACTGTCTCCACCCGGTCTATGTCTTTATGTAGGTAAGACCTCCAGAACTGGACACTGTACTTGAAGTGTGGCCTCACTAATGTCTTGTATAGTGGAATTATGACCTCCCTTTTCCGGCTACTGATATCCCTTGCTATGCATCCCAGCATCCTGTTTACTTTTCCTGCCACCTTGTCGCACTGACTTCCTACCTTGAGATCATCAGAGATGATAACCCTAGGTCCCTTTCCTGCTTGGAGTATTCTATATCCTCCCACCCAGCTGATACGTTGTTCCTGGGTTTTTGTGCCCCATGTGCATTATTTTGCATTTCTTTGCATTAAATCTCAACTGCCACTCCCCTGACCAGTTCTAAAGCCTAGGCAGATCTCTCCTCATTCTCTCCACACCCTCCGGCACGTCCATCCTGTTGCAGAGCTTTGTGTCATCAGTGAACAGGAAAATTCTCCCTTCTAGGTCATCTATAATGTCACCGATAAAAATGTTGAAGAGGACTGGACCCAGTACTGATCCCTGTGGCACCCCACTGGCTACCTTTCCCTCTATGGAGTGACAGCCATTTACCACCACCCTTTGCGTCCTGCTATCCAGCCAGTTCCCTACCCACCGCACCACTGTCCTACCCACTCCCATGTTCCCCAGCTTATTTAACAGCCTTCTATGTAGCACAGTGTCAAATGTCTTGCTAAAGTCTAGGTAGGCTGCATTCACTGCTCCCCCCAATCCATCTCCCTTATCACCCAGTTGAAGAATTCAACAAGGTTAGTCTGGCACGACTTCCCCTCCAGTAAAACCATGTTGTCTTGAGTCCTGTAGACTGCTGGCAACCTGGTGTTCCACTGTTCTTTCCTTCAGTAGTGTTTCCATGATTTTCCCCACTACTGAGGTCAGGCTGACCGGTCTGTAGTTTCCTGCTTCTTTTCTGTTCTCGCTTTTGTTTAGGGGGACATCAGCTGTCCTCCAGTCTTTGGGTACCTCATCTATTTCCAGTGACCGGCAGTACAGGGTTGCCAGAGGTTCAGCCACCACCTCTCTTAGCTCCCTCGGCACCCTGGGGTATACCCCATCTGGCCCCATAACTTCATTGACTCTTATTCCTTCCAGTTTCTTTAGGACCCTTTCCCATGGAAAAGGACTTGCATTCATTTCCGTGCCCTTTCTACTCCCTTCTGGCCCATTACCTTCCCTCTCCTCTGTAAAGACTAAGCAGAAGTATCTGTTCAGTATGTCTGCTTTACAGTTGTCATCCTCCCCTCTTCTCCCGTCCCTTCCCATCCTCCTCTTTCAGCCTCACTATCCCTCCCTTTGCCTTCCTTTTGTCACTGACGTACTTGTAAAAGGTTTTGTCCCCCCAACCACTGATTTCGCTATGCGTTCCTCTGTTTGTGCTTTGACTTCCCTTACTGCCCTCCCTGCCTCCCTTTGTTTCTCCTGGTACCTCACTCTGTTCCCTTCTGCCTTGGGGGGCTTTCACTTGCTCAGCTACCTCCTTGGAATACCATAATGGTCTCCTCTTCCTCTTTCCCATGCTAACCTGTTTTACATATGTCGTAGAGCGCAGGTATATGTGGGCAATCAGGCAACGTTGACACCATAGTAGTATGATATATGCTTCATATATTTATTAATTAACAGAGAAGTTCTTCATATTAGCAGAGGGTATTCTCTTTCAATAATCATCAGTAGTGCTCCCAAACAGGCTAAAGTCAGTCATTATACCGTAAGCTTCCTCATCAAATTGCAATGCATTCCAGGTCTCAGTCACATTTTATCTTCATAGAATCAAGATCTGTACCTTTAAGAATTCAGCACCTTATAATACGTACAGTTTCACTCCTAAGAGCACTTCACGTAGGCATTTTAATTGACCAGAGCATTCCCTGGAGTTCACCTCCAGACCCAAAGTTAATCTAACTAACTGAACCATATGTTCAACCTTTATACCCTGAAGGGGTCAGGTGACCTTAAAACCCCACCTCTACCTAAGATCTTTAACTAGATTTCTTTATACTCTACATATTTATTCTATTGAAAGAAGTTATATCTTTTTAAATTCATATAATAACATACTCTCCCACTCAGAAGTGATTTATATCCTTTCTAAACATTTTCAATTTCATTTCTAGCGGCAGGGAAGCACCACCCTTCCTAATAATATTTAAGAATGAAAAGAATGGCCGGCCAGCTCTTAAGAGCAAGCTACAGCCACAACTGAAGGAATTCCAGACTTCCAAAATGCCTAGAAGACACCGCAAATCCCTCGCTTCACGCTCAACACCGGACCAACCTCACACCACAAGAATTCGCCTCCGGAGGGTAAGAAGTACAATCCCATCTGCTTAAACAAACAAAGGGTTCAGGTTTCTAAAAACTAGAGGGCTAAATACCCTCGTGACTATGCACACCAACGAGAAGAAACAGCCCCTCGAACACTCACATCCACACATTCAATCGGCAGCCTGAAAACCGGCTCCTACAACCGCACAGCCCCAAACAAAACATCCCACAGCAATGCCACAGCAAACCTCACTTAACAACCCGAGGATACTAAATATATACTTTTTACCTGAGGCTCCACCGCAATTCCAGATTCTGCAGTGAATCACAAAAAGCTGAACACTATGCATTTGGGGGGCCTCCTCCCTAAAACCAAAACAGCTAGAAGAAGGAACACCCTCACAAAGGTGCACACACCAACACAACAATCTCTCTAATACTTCACATTGTCGCACAGAACCTCAATGGCATACCCACGTACAGACAATCGCATTCTTCCATATATTTACTAATAAGAACTAACAAAGTAAAACTAAAGGACCAGGAAGTTCTTTTCCTATGTACAAGATCCCTGTAATATGATATCTTTTACGAAGTATAATTCTAAAGACCTTAAGCACAGAAACATTTATAAAGTCCCTTCTATTTTAGTTTCAGCTGCAACACCAACAAAATATCCAGCTTTGATATGTATGCAAACAAAACGCCATCCCTTCCATAAGACTAAACCATCAGCTGAACGCCCTCACCACTGAAATGGGGCTACTTTCAAAAGGCAACCACACTCTCCTTAAAAAGGGAATATCCACAAATTTAGGAGGACATTTACTTCTAGGACACAAAGGGAAAGCCACTGCCCCTAAACACAAAAGCCGGAGCAACATTTTAAGCTGCACGAACGTGTGCACGATCGCACAGTCGCGCCGCTTTACCGATCGTTCAAACAGCGAACCTGAATATCTACTCGCAGGGTCCAAACAATTTGAAATCTTTCATTGACACCTCCCAAGAACCACACTAAGGGGAAATATCTTACAAATAAAAGAAAATAACATTACCAACTCCAAATTTAACTAACTTTCTCTCTTCAAAGGGAGAGCTTTTTAATACACCAATACAAAGAGAAACAAACATCTAGCCCTAACATCTATGCATTTTAAATCTCACAGAGCCACTCTGTGACAACACATAATTGTGTTGCCTTCGTTATTCCTGATTTGAATACTACCGGGATTAGGTACATTTCTTCGACTCTCAATCCACCCCCATACCTTATTTGCTGAATTCTGAATGATCGCCTTGTTTAACTGCATGACACTCAAAACACCGACTCAGTTGCGATTTGTGATTTACGATATGCTATTTGCTGAACTATCTGCCTTGTGAGTAAAGTTTGCTTCTTGCTACTTGTGAATTGTTTCATGAATTCACTAACTTGACTCAAATCACAGTAGCGACTTGCTTCTTGCTATTTGCTACTTGCTACTTGTTTCATGAATCCACTAACTTGACTCAAATCACAGTTGAGAATTGCTTCTTGCTACTTGCTTCTTGCGAATTGTTTCGGCGTTTTGATTGGTGGTAAATAGGAATTCGATGAATTGACAGATTCGATTAGACGGAGTCGGTGATTGATGTGATAGAAACATAGAAACATAGACTTTGACGGCAGATAAGGACCGCTAGGCCCATCTAGTATGCCCATTACCCTACCTACAGGATAGGCCGCAGATCCTGTTAACCAACAGCCTATATCTTCCTGCCCCCCACGAGAGTTGCCTTATGTCTGTCCCATGCACTCTTGAATTCTCCCACAGTTTTAGACCCCACAACTTCCTCAGGAAGGCTGTTCCATGCATCCACTACCTCCTGTGAAATAATACTTCCTCACATTGCCCCTGGAACCGCCCTCCTTCTATCTTTTAAATTGTGTCCCCTTGTTCTTGTAAGTCTCTTTTTCTGAAAGATGCTACCCTCTTGACTTTGTTGATTCCCTTGAGGTACTTGAAAGTTTCTATCATGTCCCCCTCCCTTCTTTCCTCAAGGGTATACATATTAAGCTCCTTAGTCTCTCCTCATCGGCTTCTCTTGCAGACCCTGCACCATTTTAGTTACCCTCTCTGGACTGCCTCTATCCTGTCTATGTCCTTATGGAGATGGGGTCTCCAGAACTGGACACAGTATTCCAGATGGGGTCTCACCAACTGTCTGTACAGAGGATAACAACTTCCTGTTTTCTGCTGCTGATGCCTCCTATACATCCCAGTATACCCCCAGCCCTCCTACTGCCTTCTCACATTGCTTGCTAACCTTAAGGTCATCTGATATGATTACCCCCAGGTCCCTTTCCTGTTTTGTTGTTGTTACTACCTCCCCACCCATTGTGTATTCTTCCCTGGGTTCTTGTTTCCAGGTGCATTATTTTGCACTTTTGCATTTAATCCTAGCTGCCATACGTCTGACCATTCCTCCAACCTTGCCAAGTCCTTTCATCCTTTCCACGCCTCCTTGTATCAACCCTGTTGCAGATCTTGTGTCATCTGCAAAGTGTACTTTTCCTTCCAGTCCGCCTGCAATGTCACTGATGAAGACATTAAAAGGACTGACCCATACTGAACCCCGCGGTACCCCACTGTAACCGCCCTTTCTTCAGAGTGGACTCCATTTACAATTACCTTCTGTGTCCTGTTGTCCAGCCACTGTTTACTTAGTATTACCACCCTGGGACCCACCCAGGCTGGTTAATTTGACTAATAATCTTTGTGTGGACTGTGTCAAATGCCTTGCAAAGTCTAGGTAGGCCATGTCCACAGCCCTCCCTGGTCTACTACTTTGGTCACCCAGTCAAAGAAATCTATTAGATCTGTCTGACATGACCTCCCGCTGTGAACCCATGCTGCCTTGATCCTGTGCTCCACTGACCTCTAGGTACTCAACTATTCTTTCCTTCAGAAGTGACTCCATCACTTTCCCTACCACAGAGGTCAGACTGACAGGTCTGTAGTTTCCTGCCTCTGTCTTGGTCCCACTTTTGTGAAGGGAATCACATCGCCTTCCTCCAGTCCTCGGGTACACACCATCCTCCCATGATTTATTAAAAGAGTAGCCAGTGGTTTCACTAGTTCCTTCCTTAATTCTTTTAGAATTTGGGTGAATTCCATCAGGACCCATTGCTTTGTCCACCTTCAGTTTTAGGAGTTCTTGCAGAACCCTTTCTTCTGTGAAAGGACTGGGATCACCCTCTATCAAGAGTGCTTCTGTTAATTGGATTAGGCACTTCCTCCTCCTCTTTGTGAATACTGAGCAGAAATATTCGTTCAGTATTCTTGCTTTTCACTGTCCCCTCTGCCCACCCACCGTTCATTCTATTCAGCCTCACTATCCTCCCTTTGTCTTTCTCGCTCGCTGATGTACCTATAAAAGGTTTTATCCCCTTCTTAACTGAGGTTGGCTTTCTTTTCCTCAGTTTGGGCCTTTCTATCCTGACTTCCTCCTGCTTCTTCTGCCTTAACTGGTACAGCTCTCGTCCTGCTCCTTCTGTGTTTCCTTATACTCCAGAATGCTGTCTTTTCTTCCTGACTTTCACAGCCACCTCTCTTGAGAACCATAGCGGCTTTTTCTTTGTTTTGATTTGTTTATTTGCTTCACACAAAGGCTTGTTGCCTCTGTGATGGCAGTTTTGATAATTCCCCATTGTTGCTCCACACCTCCTTCTAGCCTGTTTGCTAGTGCTTTTCTGAGGCACTCCCCCATCTTGCCAAAGTCAGCCCTCCTAAAGTCCAGTACCCTCACTTTTGTATGGCTTGACTCTGTAGCTGAGTTTAACGTGAACCACACTGTTTGATGGTCACTTGTCCCCAGATGGCAACCCACTTACTGCCCCCGTTTGAGAGTACGAGGTCTAAGATTGCTCCCTCACGAGTGGGTTCCAAACTAGCTGTCAATACCGCGCACACCTGTAGGGCGTCAAGAATGGCCCTGCTCTTGGATGTGGCTGCAGCAAATGTGTTCCAGCATCTGCATATTCAGGTCTCCCATCAACAGTATCTCCTTTTTCTGCCATTCTAAGAATGCCTTCCATCATATCCTTGTCCATTCCTTCCCCTGACATGGGGGTCTGTACACAACCCTGTGCGGGATTGTGGTGCCCTTTCCAGTCTCCAAGGTGACCCACAGTGCCTCTCTCCTCCCTGTTTATCTTTTGTTCAGTTGCTTTTATCCCTTCCTTTACATAGAGACTACTCCTCCCCTCTTCTCCCCTGCCTGTTCTCTCCTGTAGGTTATGTACCCTGGTATGTTAACATCCCAGTCATGGTTCTCTGTGTACCATGTTTCTGTGACTGCTTCGATATCCAGGCATCCCTCCATTAAGGCCATCAGCTCAGGGGAGCTTGTTGCCCAGACCACGGGCATTGGTACCACACCCTCCATTTCCTGATGGCCCACCCTTGCCCCATCCCTGTCCTTCTTGCCTTTGTCACTTTCTCTATTTACCCCTGCCCTTCTCCTATCGACACCCTCCATGTTGGTGTTTGCCACACTTACTACCGTGATTGTTTGGGGGGCTAGGATTTTCCTGCTCCTTTCCAGTGCCTCCCCCCTTGGCTAGTTTAAAAGCTTGCCAATGAAGCATTTAAACCTATCACCTAGGATCCTGGTTCCCCTCCCGGACAGATGCAGCCCATCATGCCAGTATAGGCTTGCATCACTCCAGGTGGACCCCCAGTCCCCAATGAAGCCAATCCTGGAGCTCCACACCATTTTTCAACCACTGATTGAATCCCATGGCAACAGGAACACCCTAGCCTCTCCTATGCCATAGATGGGTAGCACCTCCCGAGAAGGTTACCGTATGCTACTTGACTAAGGCCCTTCCCCAATCCACAAACTCTTCCCTGCACTCTCTAATCCCTTTCTTAGCCAGGTCATTTGTCCCTAGGTGGACAATGACATCCAGCTCCCTCCCCTGTGCAGCTGCTTCTGCAATCCTGAGGATTCGCTCCCTGTCCCTCCAAGCCATGGCGCCAGGCAGGCACCTTACCTCCCTCTCCCCTTCCTTGCCCAGTTCCACCTTCCTAACAATGGAGTCCCCCACCAGGAGTTGTTTCCTTCCCCTGCAGGGTCCCCTGCCACCCTCCTGTGGGTCTCCTTTGTGGAGGTTCCCAGCATCCTCCTTGGTCTCCACTGTAGGTGCCTCCATAGAGGAACCACACTTTGCCAGAATAGCATAGGAATTGTGGAGAGGTACAACTGGAGGGATGTGCCTCTGTTCCACCACCCTCACCCTCCCTGAGCCCACTGTGGTCCAACCGCTCCTCTTTCTTGGCAACCTCTGAGGCAACGGCAGTGGCACTGGTAGTCCCTGGATGGAAGAGGAGGTCCCACAAATCCTGGCCAACTCAGCCTGGAGATGAGCAACCTCCTCCCTCAGCCCAGAGAGGTGCCTACAGATGGGACAACACCGCATCCTCCAGAACATCTCCCGGAAGACTGCTGCTCCACAGCCACTGCACTGCACCACTCCAATCATGTCTTATTTCTGGCCCCTTAACTGTTTGCAATCCTTACTCTTTCGTCTGTTTGTTTTTTTTCTCTCTCTCCTTACTTTCTGCCTGTGTGCCCTTTAAGCTCCTGATTGTCCTGTTCTGAGACAAGAATATCCTATTTTTCTCAGTAGACCACTTACTTGTTCAGAGGCAGACCTCCAGCAGCTAGAGGGGTCCGGAGAGCTACTCTTGCCCTTCTAGGATGGTGGGTCCTTGGTGGTTCTGTGATCACTCACTTCCTGCCCCTAAACAGGAAGTTCCTGTTGTCAGTCAAATCCTGTGCCTATAAAAATAGAACTAGCTTTGGGTGGAGGGGAGGGAAGGAGGGCAATATAGTCCCAGTAGAGAAGTTCAGTCACACAGCAGTCCTTTCTCCTGGTGTCTTCTGCCAAGCTATGCCACCTATGCCACCAACAACTGGTCATGGAACCCACAAGGCAGATGACTTTAGGAGGGCATATGGTGAGCTGAGAGTTGAACAGTAGTACTGATCCCTACTGCCCACTATTCTGCCACCCCTAATTTCAAGGAGGCAGTATAGCATAGTGAATAAGGGCACTGAGCTGCAAATCTGGAGACCTGGGTTTGAATCCCATCAGCCCCCACTTGCATACTGTGTGACCCTGAGCAAGTCACTTTACTTCCTTGTGCTCCTGGGTCACATCTGGAAACAAGCTCTGGCTTGGTGTGCTTTTCCTGCTTACACAATTTCCTCCTTTCCCTTTTCTCCCTATTCCATCTAGTCCCCCTTCAAAGCTTTTCCCCATTTTTCCAAAATATGCCCTCCTAAAGTCAAGGATTCATGTATTTCTGTGGCTAGGTTCTGCCTCTTCAGTTATGTCAAACCACACTGACCAGTGGTCACTGTTCACCAGGTGCTCCTCTACTGTGATCCCTGTCACACTGTCCCTGTTTGTGAGCATCAGGTCCAGTACTGCCATCTGCCTTGTGGGTTCCATGACCAGTTGCTTAAGGAAGGCTCCCTGTAGGGAGTCCAGAATAAACCTGCTCTTGACTGATACTGCTTCTGGGAGGCCCCAGTCTACGTTTGGAATACTGAAGTCACCAACCAGCACTATCTCCCCCTTGTGCACCATCCTTTGAATAGCCAGCATCATCTCCCTATTCATCTCCTCCCCCTGGGCTGGTGGTCTGTAAATTACCCCTGTGTGGATGGCTGACACTGTTCTTCTTTCTAGCTTAACCCACAGTATCCCCTCCCCCCCTTTGTTTCCCTTGTATCTCAATGGCCTTTATGCCATCTTTCACAAGAAGCACAATTCCTCCCCCCTTCCTGCCTGCACTGTCCCTCCTGAATAGATTGTAGCCTGGTATGGTCATCTCCCAGTCGTGGCGGTCATTACACCAGGTCTCCGTGATGGCCACAATGTCCAGATCTGCCTGTGCCATAGCTGACTCAAGGTCCTCCATATTGTTACTAAGGCTCTGCGCATTGGCATTCACGGCTCTCTAGGATGCAACTTCCCCCTCCTGTTTTGTTGCTATAAGCTTCCCCTTCTTGGGGGCTCTTTTTCCCCAGGCCTCCCTGTCTTCTTTCCTTATGCTGGAATTCTGCCCCTCTGTCTGTCTGTGTCTGCTTGTGCACTGTAGAGCATGTGCCGGGATACTATGCCTCCTGTGCTTCCTGGCCAGTTTAAATTTTTGCTGCTGAAGTATTCAGACTTCTCAGGACTCAGGTCCCCTTCCCAGATGGATGCAAGCCATCACCTTCATACAGGACTGCATCTTCCCAGGTGGGGCCTCAGTCCCCCATGAAGCCAAAACACTCCTTTTCACACCATTATGTAAGGAGGCAGTATGGCACAGTGGTTTAAGGCTCTTAGCTGCAAATCTGAAGACCTGGGTTTTAATCCCACAGCCCCCACTTGCATACTGTGTGACCCTAAGCAAGTCACTTAACTTCCTTGTGCTCCCAGGTTGCACCTGTAAACAAGCTTTCAGCTTAGTGTGTCTCACCTGGTTAAACAATTGGAAAAAAAGAAAAAAAAACAAGAGCTGAATTTGTGGATGCGGAGTGACCTAGCCTCCCCTTGCCGTGAACAGTGTCAGTGGCTCAGCAGGTAGCACACTTGCCTCTGAGGCCGGGAGATCAGAAGGCTGTGGGTTCTATCCCAACACCAAGCACTTGGGTTAAATCCCAATACTGACACTGTAGTGCAGCCTGAGGGGGTGCTGCACTCCTGAGATGCCGTCTTTCAGATGAGACGTTAAACCAAGGTCCCATCTGCCTGTTCTGGTGGTAGTTCAGGTGGACGTTTAAGATCCCATGGTACTTCTCGAAAAGAGTAGGGGAAGTTTCCCCAGTGTACTGGCCAAAATTCCTCCATTCACTAAAAATACTACCAACAGCTTAATCTGGTTCAAGGTCAGTTGGCATTCATCTGTATCCCCCTTCCCCAGGTCATGCCTAAAAATAGGCAGAGTTTGCCTAGTGCACTTACCCGGTCAACAAAAAACTAAATAAATAAACAGGTAGTACCTCTGAAAAGAAAATGCAGCGTGCTATCTGCTTTAGGCCCCTCCCTCAACTTCCTGAAATCCCCCTGGATTCTGGCTATTTCCACCTTGTCCCATGCCAGGTAATTTGTCCCCAGGTGGACAATGACATCCAGTTCCTCCCTCCTTACTATTGCCCATGCGATCCTATGGATCCTCAGGATTTACGAACATACGAAAATTGCCAGCAGAAAATGGCCATAATGGTCTGTCGAGTCTGCTCTAGTTTGCAGCTAGCCCCCCTACTCAGCAGCTGCCCCTCTCCCCTCCCCCCCTTACCCTCCCGTTTGCCAAGTTCCATCCCTACCTGAAGTATTCCACGCTGTTACGTCACCACATCTGCAGGTAGTGTGTTCCACAATACCACCACCCTTTCCATGAAGAAATGCCTCCTCATTTCCCTCCTGAATCCACCCCCTCCAATCTTGTGTCATGTCCCCTAGTGTCCCTCTCCACCCTCCTCCTCAGTATACCCTGTGTCTGTCCTGATTATCCCCTTCATGCATTTGAAGGTCTCAATCATACCCCCCTGTCCTTCCTTTCCTCCAGTGAGTACATGTTCAACTCCCTCAGTCTGTCCTCGTATGGCAACTCCCCCAGACCCTGAATCATTTTTGTTGCTCTACACTGCACCCCCTCTAGCAGCCTAATGTCCTTTTTACAGGTACAGGCGCCAGTACTGTATGCAGTGCTCCAGGTGGGGTCTAACCAATGATCTGTATAAAGGCAGAATCACCTCCTTTCTTCTCAAGGTTATGCCCCTTGCTATGCATCTCAGCATTTTGTTGGCCTTTGCTGCTGCTCTCCTGCATTGTGTGGAACTGTTCATAGCCCCCATGATGAGCACCCCCAGATCTTTCTCCTACTCTGTGACTTCTAGCCTCACACCGCCCAGGTGGTAGCTTCTCCTCAGATTCTTTGTTCCAAAGTGCATCACTTTGCATTTCTTTGCATTGAACCCAAGTTGCCATCTATCTGACCATGCCTCAAGCCTCACCAGTTCCTCCTGTAGCCCCTGCCTCCCCTCCTGATCATCCACCACCATTCCTATCTTGGTGTCATCTGCAAACAGACTGATCTTGCTGCTGATACCCACCGAGATGTCTGTAATAAATATGCCAAACAGCACCAGTCCCAACACCGACCCCTGTGGGACCCCACTTGTCACAGGCTTGGAGGATGAGAACTTCCCTCCTACCACTACCCTCTACTGCCTATCTCTTAGCCAGTTCTCCACCCACCCACCAGTTTTGCTCCCAGCCCTGTGCCCTGTAGTTTACTTCCAAGTCTCCCATGTGGTACAGAATCAAAGGCCTTACTGAAGTCAAGGTACAGGACATCCACCGCATGGCCCCCATCAATCTGCCTAGTCCCCCAATCATAGCAGTCTACTAGGATGGTCTGGCAAGATTTGCCCTTGACAAAGCCATGCTGCCTCCTGTCCTTTACCCCACTGTCCTCCTGTAGTACCACTAGCCTCTCCTTTAGGATGGTCTCTATTAGCTTCCCCACTATGGACATCAGACTTACTGGCCTATAGTTCCCGGGTTCGTCCTTGGATCCCCCATTGTGGAAGGGAACCACAGGAGCCAGTTTACAATCCTGCGGCACACACCCTGAATCTAGAGATGTATTAAATAAGTTTGCCAAGGGGCCAGTCAGGACCTCTGCAAGCTCCTTCAGCACCCCTGGTGGAGCTATGTGCACTGTGTTTTAGTGCTGGGCAAGCCACGTGCAAAGCAGGCTGTAATGAGATGCGAATGTAGCTGTTTAACCATGGATTGCCTAAGTAGGCTCATCTGCATTGAAGTTTTGAATATAGCAAACTTTAGCGCTGGGCAAATGTGTTAGAGCTGTGCAATACTGTAATGTTCCATCACAGGGTTCTGCAGTATTCCACCTGCACTGTTTGCTGTTGCTGTGCTCCACTGCTTTGCTAGCACACACGTTGCCCACATTGTTCAGCCTTACCTTGCTCCACCTCTGTGTGCACTGGGCCACTGTTGCAGTTTGCACTGCTCTTGGTTGCTATATTCAGTGGCCCATTGTTGTGCTGCATTCTCAGCTCTGTTTGCACACCTTCATTTGCATGCTATATTCAACTCATTTAGCCCCGGGGCTATTCCTTTGAATACGGCATGCAAATGGTTCCAGGTTAATTTTGCCTGCCAGGCAGTGCTAATTTTGCACTGGGGCAGAGTTTTGAATAGCTGGCCCTAGGTTGGCTGGGTTGACTATTGCATAGAAACTCATAGTAAGGTTTCAAAACAGCATTACCTACCCCACCCCCATTTACAGGGAGGTAGAATAATCGTTTTGAAGTGCCATCCTGAGAAATCACCTCAGCTGAATGACGAATGTGAATGATCACAACCTTCCAGCACATCAGAAAATTATTCAGTCTGCAAATCTCACCAGTGAAAACAGGACATTTTGCTCACATGCCTTTCCAGTGTGAAAAATGAACTGAAACTAAACCTCACTGCAGTGTGCTATGATTCAGCATTCATCAACCCCGGAGAAAAGGACCAAGACATAAAAGTAGCAAAATAAATTAAAAAAAGAACACACATTTGTCAGCTTTTTTTTTTCTAAAACCTGAAACACACAGTTTTTTAGCAATGTTTTTTGAATGTTGCAGCCTGTTTTACTTGAGAAAAATACTGGATATGAACTCCAGCCTTTGAAGAAACAGGTCCTACAAGCTTGCTGACAGAGAGGACTAGACTCCGAGTTCCGGAGATGACATCATCAGCACCTGTTCACTGAAACTGGCTTTTTGGAACAGGCAGTGAATTTAGGGTTGTACAATGACTTGTAACTTTTAAACAAAGTAACTTAGAGATCTCATTTTTGTCATGAGGCTGATTGGGGATATGCTGATCCAAATTTTAAATTTACTAATGCCAGAAATGTTGACTGTAGTCCCTCTTTAAGATTATTTTGCTATGTTTGTAAAGTGCCCAGAATGA
This sequence comes from Neoceratodus forsteri, assembly GCA_016271365.2. Taxonomy (NCBI): domain Eukaryota; kingdom Metazoa; phylum Chordata; order Ceratodontiformes; family Ceratodontidae; genus Neoceratodus; species Neoceratodus forsteri. The sequence goes on from CM057452.1 coordinate 124,144,612, forward strand.
CACGGGTAGAGCTCCATATAATTAAACTTGCCTTGTTATAGTGGCTCAGCATTAAAGATGATAGTTATCCGGGGCACAGTAAGCACTCCAACCAAGAGGACATACTTCCATAGAGCTCCCGCCCTACAACTTGAACACTGCTTAAAATATCACTTTTAAATTATCTGCTTTGAGCCTATTTAAACAGACCATACCAGGCTACACACTATTCAGGCTAGCACCTTCCTGAGTTCAGGGGACAAAGGGCAGGGGAGTAGGGATGGCGCTGTATGTTAAGGAGGGGACTGAAGCAACTGAAATAGACAGCCTGGAGGAGTCAGCTGAATTGGAAACCCTGTGAGTACTAGCACCAACTGGGAAAGAGAAACAAATCCAGACTGAGGTGGTCTACAGGCCACCGGGCCAGGATAAAGGGGACAGACAGTAAATTGGGAGAGACACTTAAGAGAGTGGCCAGTGTAGAAGGTAGTTGGGGATTTCAGTATGCTGGATGTAGACTGGGAAGTTCCAATCCTGGCTGGTATCTGGAATCATATTCTGGTGGATGCCTGCCGGGAAGCATTCCTAGGGTACCCAGTTCTGCTTGACATCTGTAGTGATATGTATACTTATCTGCTATCCAAGTCTATGTTTCTATGTTTTAGTGGGGGAACCAAAATTGTTTAGAATAAGATTCTGATGTTATACTGCTTGGACTGGTCTCCGTAAAAAGTGCTAGATGAAATGCACTTTTTTGTAGTGGTAATAGTAGTTATAAGTTTTATCCATAAAATATGAACAGGGGTAACTCAGTTGAGTTTGTCTCAGTCCAGTGGGGTCCAAATGCAATAGATTAAAGAATGCTTTCATATTAAATACAACAAAATACATTACAACACAGTGTTCTGGGTACAGATACATCGCAGATGACACAAATATAATAACTGGCCATCATTTTTTTCTGCGGGCCAGACCAGTTATTATTTGACATAATTGAAGGGCGCATGCCCATGGTTACGTCTTAAACATTGCAGCAGACTCCCACTCTGCTTAGAGAGAGTCGCACTCGCTGATGGTGCTGCCGGTGCGTGGCTGCTCTCCTTTGTTTCTGTTGCCTGCCCCCCATCCGTTCTCCTTGCTCGTTGTTCCCTTTGTTGTTTGTTTGCCCGTCCCCGTTCTCCTTGCTCGTTGTTTAGCCGTTGGTGTTGTTTCTTTGCTGCTTCCCCCATGGTTCGTTTGTTTTCCTTCGTCCTGCTCTGGGGATTGTGCTCGCCCATTTACTTCTTCCTTCCTGCTTTTACCCATCTGTCTCTCAGCTCTCATTTCATTCTTTCCTTCATTTCCTGGAGCAGCCGCTACCGCACCAATGCCAAGTTCTGTCCTCTCGGTCTGCATCGCTACCCTTACCTCAGGGATTCGATCTTCCCACTCCTTACTCCACTGTCCTCTACTGCGGCACCAGCAGCTGCTACTTCTCCTACATTGCTTCACCTTACTTGCTCAGGATGCCTGCATTTGCACCTCTTCAGTTGCACTGTGGACCTCTGCTCCTCCTGCACTCCCCTTTGTCTTTCCTTTGTACCAAGTTTAAGGAAGGCATTTTGGACCTGTTCCCACCCGCCTGATCATCGGAGCACACCAGTGCACGCAATGGGCTTGCCTCCTTCAATCGCCTGGTACACATTGTGAAACCCCTAGATGGCGCTATCCCAGGGGCTACTACCCCTGCCTGATTTGCTACTAACAGGTTGAGGGGCCTGGATCCAATGGCGGGTGCCTCCACCCAGAGGTCAGGGTTTGCAATAGTTAAACTAACTTGGTCACAGCCCTCTGGGACACTGCAACCCCCCTTTCTTCCCACTAGTGGCCCACACAATATATCAGAATTACCTTCACAGTATACACTTACCCCCAGGTCTGGTTCCGGCACTGGGACCTCCTGTGAAATGAGATACAGTGCAACAATCACAGTACAGTACTTTAACATAGACAAATACCTCAGGCAGTATAACTTTGCTGAAACAAGCAGTTCTGATTTATTTAGGGAGATATAACAAGGACAGGGGAAATCAGGTTAATTAGCTTATCACTCTAATAATCTACCTATGGCTCTGTGCAGGCCTATCCGTTACTGTCCCTGGGTGCCCAAGCCCTAGTGGCTAGTCCAAACCGTGGCAGCTGGTAGGGGCCCTTTCACACAGAGAAAAGGAGAATTAAACAGTCAGCAGTACAGTAATTCCATTTGGATTTAATGTGGCAATTCAACAGGAGCGACCCTGAATTAGTACTCACGACCTCCAAATAAGATAGGGTCCTTCAATGTCAGCAGGGCTCACTTGAGGGTACACAAACCTCTTCACACATCCATATAAAGAAAGCACTATACCAGGCAGGCTGCATCTGTATCCGATCGCAATTACTGCACAATACCGGAGAACACACAGCAGATTCAGTTCCTGACAGACAGAGTGCAATTTTCAGCAATTCCTCCAGTCTTCTACAGGGTGAGCCTGGTTTCTACTCTTCAGAGATCCTTTGATTTTTTCACAGGGCCAGTTCAGTCCTAACAAGCTGCAGACCGGAACTCTGGGCCTTACACGTTTTTGACTAAAACTGCACACTGAAAAAGCACAGGGCTCCTTCCTTCTTCACTGCAAAGCTCAACTGAACTCCAACCGACAAAACCGGGCACTTCCTTTGAGTTCCTCCCAGTTCTTGACTGGATTGGCTGTCACTCACAATAGACTGCTGCTGTTGGTCCAAAAAGGCACTGAAGTCTAAACTACATCTCCCAGAGTCACTGCCCATACAATCCTCTTGTGGCTGGCTCAGATTATGAGTCAAGTTCTGATTAGTCAAGGCACCATTTTAGAGCTAGCTTACCCCACACTGATTGGTCCAGTTCAGCAGTTCAAAACTAGAATGGGGAACTAGCAGACACAGTTCTGACTGCAAAAAGCAGGTTAGACAAACTGTAATTTCATTATTACTCTAAATAATTTCTGGCAAACAGTTACATCTTTCAGATAGGTTCCCTTTGCACTCCTAGTGACTGCAAAAATGAAGTGAATTGGCAGCAGCTTGAGTGGTACTCAATCAAAGAAACACACAGTCCCCATACAAACTAATTATGTCTGCAAGCAGACAGCTCTTAAAGAGACAGTACCAGAGGTTCTAAAAACACTCACTGATAAATGGCTTAAATGCCAAACACCATTCAGGCTTGGAGCATTCAACAAGCTCCTGGAAGTCTTTTATGAACCCCATTTGCAGGGGTTACACCCTTCTGCCTGGGAAAGCTTGGCGTCCGCGTCAAGCAAGTACCCCTAAGTTTTAACTGCAACCATATACATTTGCATTAGGCTCGCACATGTAATCATCAGTCAATATATCATTTTACCAAGAACACATTTCTGAAACATTGCAGTCACGTCACTCTTTACACAGTATTACACACATTGTACCATAACTCAAGTTATTACTCTTGTACATGAAACCTGAAGAGAGGGGGCCCTTCCCTATCAGTTACCTTGGGGCTGGACGGGGCAAGGACACCATACTTAGAGGGCAACACAAGTAACTTGGAGTTAGCACTGACGCTCAGTTTGGGCAATGAGCTCGGGGACACATACACTCCTTTATGGACAACATTGAGAGGCAAATCCACAGGCCTCCCAAGGGAATCATAACTGAGGTGCACCACAGGCTTTACAGCTCGACCAGTCTTTCTAGGGGGAACTGTTATAGTCTCTGCACTCTGAGCCTCATTTTCAGCATTGTCCTCACTTGTCAGGAGTCTCCATGGGGTAGAGAGGCTAGAACTTGGGCACTTTCAGCTCCAGGAGTTACAGTTTTTGAGTCCACAACATTTGGCTCGCATGGAGAGCTTTCGGACACTGGCAGTGGACTGTCAGGGCACTCAAAATACTCTTCTTGTTCGGGTGTATCACCAGTCTGCCCCAATCTATCATTTTCCTCCCCTGAAAGCTCAAACAGTTCAACCATGCACAATGATTCCATTTCATCTGATCTGATGCTTTGCACTTCACTTTCTGGGAGCATTGGCTCCAGGGATGAAGCTGGGGGCTTAGACAGTCCAGAAGGCCCAGCTTTGTCTCCAGTATTGACTAGGAGATTGTCCCGAAACAATTGACTCAGTTTGTAAGAGATAGTATTCAAAGTCATCTCACTTTCTTCCGATATGGACTGACAGTCATGCTCAACTGGGACTTGTGGAGGGAACACTTTAACTTTGCTTCTGTAGGTGCAGACTTTCTTGATCTTTTCTTAGCAGCAGCTCTAGTCACTGGTCAGAGGGCATCTTCTAGGGGCTCAGACTCAATTAAGATTTGTCCAATGGGCAGTAAATGATTTCTATGCATTGTTTTACATCTTTTGAATTATTCTCAGGCCTTACTTTGTACACTGGCAGATCATCTGAGTTTGCCCACTACAATGTGAGGGAGATGGTGCCATCTGTCAGCAATCTTGTGCTTGCCATGCAGTCCCAGATTTCTTAGCAATACCCGATCTCCCTCCTGGAGTTCCTGTGCTTTCACCTTTTATCATACCTTTCTTTGTTGGCCAGATTTCTTTTTAGCAGCCATGGTTTGAGCCAGTTGAGTACGCATGAGTTAGCTGGGCCTTTAACTTTTGCACATACTGTAAATAGTTGTCAGCTTGAACCCCATCAGGAGACCCCCAAAACACACATCTACTGGTAGTGAGCTTCTCTTCCAAACATCAGGCGGTAGGGGAGAATCCAGTGGCATCACTTTTAGTGCAGTTATAAGCATGTACCAGGGTGCTAATTTGTTGGCTCCATCTAGAAGCTTGTCCTTTGGGTGCAGGGTGCCTAGCATATTCAGTCAAAGTCTTGGTTGAAGCGTTCAGGCTGTGGGTCCCCCTGGGGGTGGTAAGGAGTGGTTCTGGACTTCGCACTCCCCACAGAGAAAGCCTCTTTGATCAGGCGACTCTCAAAGTCTCTCCTTGATCAGAATGGATTCTTTGTGGAGCCCATAGTGAACAAAAGTTTTCTACAAGTACTTTGGCCACAGTGGATGCTTTCTGGTCTTTGGTGGGAAAGCTTGGGCATATCTCGTGAAATGGTCAGTGACCACCAGCACATTACTGATATTTCTTGATCTGACTCCAAACTCAGAAAATCAATACAGACCAGCTCCATGGGTGCACTGGTGGGTGATGTTAACAAGGGGCGAGCCCTCTGGGCAAAGCTTTCCTCTGTAATGCAGCGACTACAAGTTCGAATGTGTTGCTCATCAGCCCCCATCTTAGGCCAATAGAATCTGGATCTCACCAAGTCAAGTGTTCTGTCTATACCAAGGTGCCCCATGTGGTTGTGCAAGGACCTCAGTACTGAGTCTCGAAGGCAGTGGGCAGCACTAGTTGTTGTTTGTCTACTTGTCCCCTCTGTCTACTGTTTCTCTGTATAACAGTTTATTGATCAGTTTCAACTTAGGACCTTCTTTGTATAACAGTGCAGTTCTCAAATCAGTGGAGCGTAATTTGGACACATCTTTTCTGCATAGAGGGCTTCAAAGCTGCTTTGATCATGGGATTGCGGATTGAGCCGCGGGATACTGTCATTGTCCAGCTGAGGCAGTGCACCAATGTCTATTGCAGAAAAGTGGCAATAAGCAGCAGGTATGCAATTCTCAGAGGGTCCCAAGCAATCCACCATGCAGTCCACTCGTCCGTGGATATTGTTCCTCCCTGTCAAACTTCCGGCAAGTGCCGAATGTCAGGTTCTGCCAATCGGACCCAATCATTCTGGGGAACAGGCCTCCGGGAGAGCATCAGCATCTATGTGGTTCAGACCTGCTCGGTATTCGAGAGCATAGTCATATGTAGATAAGTAGAAAGCCACCTATGGCCAGTGGCATCCAACTTAGCTGAGGTCTGCACATAGGTCAAAGGATTATTGTCAGTTTTACTAGTATTTTAGCCCCATACAAGTACTCATGGAATTGGTCAACAATAGCCCACTTCAAAGCTAGAACTCTAACTTATGTACAGGATAGTTCTTTTCGGATGGGGTCAGTTCTACTGGCAAAGGCCACTGGTCTCAGGCCATTCTCGTGCTCTTGGTACAACACAGCCCCCAACCCTTGCAAGCTAGCATCAGTGTGCAGGACGTAAGGTTTTCTTGGATCGGCATAGGCCAGCACTGGAGCATGGGTAAGTTGATATATGATCTCATGAAAGCAGTCTCACAATCAGGAGTCCAGCGGGCCCCAAATACTTCACTCGGATGAAAATACACTCTTTCAGTCTTGAGGACGTGACTTTTGGTATTTTTGTGGGTTGGGGATACCCTTGAGTAAGGTTAAGTAAAGGCGGATTACTCTTGAATAGTCCTTGATGAAGCGCCGATAATAACCACAGAATCCCAGGAATCTTTGCAGTTCTTTTAGATTTTGGCTTGGCCAGGTGGTCAAGGCCTCAACTTTACTTGGTGGGTCTCTATTCCTCGTGGATACTATGTGTCCCATACTTTACTGATGTTTGAAAAATTGACACTTATCAATGGACAGTTTAAGGCCTAAAGTCCTCAGTCGGTCCAATACCTTAAATAATCTGCTCTCATGTTCCTCCAGTGAGCTGCCAAACACAATAACATCATCTAGGTATACCAGGCACTCTAGTAAGTTCATGTCCCCCTGCACGCTCCATCAATCGTTGAAAAGTGGCTGGGGCACCTGAAATCCCTGAGGCATCCTCATGAATTCATAGAAATAGCCCAGCAGATAAAGGCCGTCTTCTCCACGGTCCTCTGGGGCCATGGGGATCTGGTAAGCTTCCCTGCGGAGTCCAGCACAGAAGACCACTTGCTCCCGTTTAGGCAGTCCAAGCATCCTGACTGCGGGGCATTGTGTACTGATCAGGATAGTCCACGTTTAAGGTGCAATAATCCACACACATCCTTACTGTTCCATTCTTTTCCTCACTACCACAATGGGGAAGCATAAGGGCTTCTGGATTCTTGTATTACACCAGCAGCTAACATCTCTTGCAGATGCCGTCTCACATCATCTATGTCAGCAGGTGCCAGGCGTCGAGACCTCTCACGAAATGGTCTTTCGTCATGCAGCGGATATTGTGCTCAGCTCCTTGCGCATCCTACATCCCATTCCTTTAAAGAAACACCTGGTCTCTCTGGGCAAGCTTCTCACTGATCCTCACTTTCCATTCAGCTGGCAGCGAAGTCGCGAAATCAAACAAGTCAGGCGTTACTCTGTCATTCTTCCTTGAACTCTTGCTGCTGGGTAGCACTGCAGTGTCTGCACAATGCATTAGCCAGGATGCAACCTCTGTTTACTCGAATGTCTCTTTCAGACACATTATGAACTTGGACCATTACCCTTCTGGCATAAGCATGGGCTCTAGCGGGCAAAATACTGAAGCTTGACCAGCAGTCCCTCTGGCAATTTTCATGTCGCCTGGTGCATCCAACATTAATATTTTATTCTTAACATCCTTTCTGATACGGACCTCTCCTGTAGGTACACTGGGCATTTAGCGCCAGGATCAGAGACTCAGGATCCTTCTTCCATACAATTCGACCGTTCCTCTGGTTCTGTTTTTCAGCATCTCTCTGTGCCTCATAGGCCTTCTTAATTAAAGCCGGAACTCTTAAAGCTCTACTAGTCTTTGACCCTGTTTTTCATAACACAACTGTGCTAGCCTTCCAACATATGAGCATTTGTTCCAATCAACAAAGGACACCATCATACAGTCCAGTGGGGGACACACAAAATAGGGTCTCTACTTGTTCGGCCACTCCAGCCACGGAGGTGGGGAAAAGACAGCCAAATTGGATATGCCCAGAATAGGGGTAGGCCTTCTCCTTAACCCCATACATGCAGTCCTTCTAATGGTTGTAAAGATGCGTCAGCAAATGCTTCTGATACCAATCCTGGAACATAATTGTCACTTGGGGCCACTGTTATACAGCTCTTGTAGACACTCCATTCACCTTTACAGTGGTCTCCATGGAGGGACCCACTATTCTGGACCAGTCTGGAGAGGCGGTAGTGGGGGCCTGGGCAACTGACCTTGCCACAAAAGGGCGTGAATTAGCATTTTTGGTGCCCTCACTGGGATCATGTCTGCACCTCTTAACCACTGATTTCTTCTCCAAGCTCTCCTTGTAGCCTATATGCAACTTTGTCAGTGTCTTTTGGGCTGCATTCCCTTTTCATGTGCCCATCTTTCCCACAATTATAGCAAAACATACTTTCTGGAGTTTGACTGGCCGGGCGTACACTGGGAGCCAGGGGCGGGGTATTACTAACTGGAAACCTGGAATTTGCCATCTCTGTCTACAGGCGTGATAAGCATTTGGAGACATCTAGTCAGTTTCTCACTTCCTGGTCAAGGAATTGAGTTTGGGCTGTTATCAGCAGGAGATACATGGTGGTACCCCACCCCCATAGCAGATGCAGTCGGATATAGGTCAGGGCCCATACTTGCAGGCGTGGCTTCATAAAGGGACTGTTTTGAATTCCCGGATCTCTCAACAGTTCGCCCATTGTGGCATATCTTTTTCCTTGTCAGAGCACTCATTGACTGTCAACCTCTGCCCTGAACTTCACTTGATGGGTCACCCTCAGTCACTCGGTCGTAGCCACAGCTGTTGGTGCAGGTCCCTCCGAGGTCGCCTTTTCTCAACTCACTCAATTTCTCTCATTAACTCATCATAGGAGGGTGGGGATTCTAGTCGATTTGCCAGGCGTATCTGAAGCAACAGCAGTTCTGAGAAGGGGCAGACAAGATTCTGTCCAGTCTGGTTCGGTCCAGTTCAATCGCTGGCAAACTACCCTTTCTGAGGCATTCTTGCAACAATTTTTCCAGCCGAGAGACATGCACAGACAACAACTCCCTTGGTACTGTTGTGCATTCTTACTCTCCACTAGGTCCTCATCAGAATCTGGGCTCCCATACACATTCTCCAAGGCCTCAAGATAGGCCTGTGCAGTCGCTCAGGGTTACTGGCCGTTTAGCTTGCGGATGGTAGCCGGGGCAGGACCTCGGGCTCCTCACTAACCCTCTTTAAGCTTTTAGCCTTCCGAGCATTGCCATTTCTAGCGCAGGGGGGCAGCATAGTCTATCAGGTCTCTCCCAGTCATCCCTCCCTTGGGGGTGGGAGGGTGCCAGAGAAGATCCTCAATCTTGGTGGAGTCGTGACTAATGGCAGGGTGCAGAAATAGGAGTCTGCATTGGTTCAGCCCATTCACGGGCACTGGAGCAGGAGAGGGTGTTGGGAGGAACACCCCAGGTGGCAGAATAGTTTCTTCAAGTCCTCACAGTTTCCCTCTCCCAGCAACCATTCAGCAAATTTCTCCTCAAAAGTTTCAGATAGTGGTGGGGCTGATTCCCCCGGTCTTTACTGTCCTTAGTTACACTCTCCAAGCAGTGAGGGCTCCTCTGGGGTAATGGTCTGTGGCACTTTGGAGCTATCTATGGGATCCTTAAACTCTACTAGGGCCAGGAAGTGTGGGTGTGAGCAGATTAGCATGCCGACCCACCACCATAGGGTTTGTAAACCTTCCACCTTGGAAAGTACTCCCTGCACAGTGTCCGTGTTGATACCCAGGGGATGTCCAGGATAAGCATAGCATTTTTGAGGTCGATCTCCTCCCAGTACACCACTCCACCAGCCGGTGCACAGCCACTTCTGTCGGGGTACCCATTTTTCTTAACAGTGGTTCGTAATATGGCCACTAGAGGACACACAATCCCAGCGGTGAGCCTCCAAGATGTAACCCTAGATGGCGCTATCCCAGGGGCTACTACCCCTGCCTGATTTGCCACTAACAGGTTGAGGGCCTGGATCCAATGGCGTGCCTCCACCCAGAGGTCAGGGTTTGCAATAGTTAAACTAACTTGGTCACAGCCCTCTGGGACACTGCAACCCCTTTCTTCCCACTAGTGGCCCACACAATATATCAGATTACCTTCACAGTATACACTTACCCCAGGTCTGGTTCCGCACTGGGACCTCCTGTGAAATGAGATACAGTGCAACAATCAGTACAGTACTTTAACATAGACAAATACCTCAGGCAGTATAACTTGCTGAAACAAGCAGTTCTGATTTATTTAGGGAGATATAACAAGGACAGGAAATCAGGTTAATTAGCTATCACTCTAATAATCTACCTATGGCTCTGTGCACAGGCCTATCGTTACTGTCCCTGGGTACCCAAGCCCTAGTGGCTAGTCCAAACCGTGGCAGCTGGTAGGGGCCCTTTCACAGAGAAAAGGAGAATTAAACAGTCAGCAGTACAGTAATTCCATTTGGATTTAATGTGGCAATTCAACTAGGGAGCACCCTGAATTAGTACTCACGACCTCCAAATAAGATAGGGTCCTTCAATGTCAGCAGGGCTCACTTGAGGTCACAAACCTCTTCACACATCCATATAAAAGAAAGCACTATACCAGGCAGGCTGCATCTGTATCCCGATCGCATTACTGCACAATACCCGGAGAACACACAGCAGATTCAGTTCCTGACAGACAGAGTGCAATTTTCAGCAATTCCTCCAGTCTTCTACAGGGTGAGCCTGGTTTCTACTCTTCAGAGATCCTTTGATTTTTCACAGGACTGATTCAGTCCTAACAAGCTGCAGACCGAACTTTGGGCCTTACACACGTTTTTGACTAAACTGCACACTGAAAAAGCACAGGGCTCTTCCTTCTTCACTGCCAAAGCTCAACTGAACTCCAACCGACAAAACCGGCACTTCCTTTGAGTTCCTCCCAGTTCTTGACTGGATGGGCTGTCACTCACAATAGACTGCTGCTGTTGGTCCAAAAGGCACTGAAGTCTAAACTACATCTCCCAGAGTCACTGCCCATACAATCCTCTTGTGGCTGGCTCAGATTATGAGTCAAGTTCTGATTCGTCCAAGGCACCATTTTAGAGCTAGCTTACCCCACACTGATTGGTCAGTTCAGCAGTGCAAAACTAGAATGGGGAACTAGCGGACACAGTTCTGACTGCAAAGAAGCAGGTTAGACAAACTGTAATTTCATTATTACTCTAATAATTTCTGGCAAACAGTTACATCTTTTCAGATAGGTTCCCTTTGCACTCCTAGTGACTGCAAAATGAAGTGAATTGGCAGCAGCTTGAGGGTACTCAATCAAAGAAACACAGTCCCCCATACAAACTAATTATGTCTGCAAGCAGACAGCTCTTAAAGAGACAGTACCAGAGGTTCTAAAAACACTCACTGATAAATGGCTTAAATGCCAAACACCATTCAGGCTTGGAGCATTCAAGCAAGCTCCTGGAAGTCTTTTATGAACCCCCATTTGCAGGGGGTTACACATTGGATTTACCATGCTCATCTTTCCCAGTTCAGCTCCTTCATTTTCATATGTCTGTCGGTCTGAATGGGGCAGCTCAGTTTACCTGCTTCTTTTTGTTACTGTTGTCGGCATACACTGAATATGTACGACCTGTTGGATTTCGAAAACTAGTCCAGCATGCATGTACTCAGTACAGAGTCCATTCTTAATATAGCACCACAGCTCGAACATGGCTTCCGTTACGCCATATTAGAACCAGGTATACGCAGTATCTCCTTCTGTGGCGTAACCCCAATGCGGCCATCATTATTGACTTGCTTGTCCTGCTTTCTCCATGTGCATACTTACTGTTGCAGTGCTTTGTCTTCCAGCATGCTAAAACCCTCATGCTGCCTTGTTATGACTATTTTGCTCGCATTCTGTACTAGCATGTCATTTTCGTCACACTTGAGCTATTTCTGGGCGCCGACCTATTATGTCCGACTTGACGGATTGACCTTCCTCCTCTCCAACGTTATGAGGCCTAATATGCATCATTTCATTGTTCTTAGAGCTGCTTTCGGACTATGTCTTTGGATTACTCATCAGTGTTCCTGGATGCTTCCATGCTGCTTGCTTCCTTTGGATTCCTCACCCTTCCTCGCTTTCCGGCTGTCCTAAGTATGGTCCGCTGTGCATGCTAGCCTTCATGGAGCTTAGCTACCGATATCTACTTACCTTACCAGTTGACCTATGTGTGGTCTAGCCATGCTGGCTATCCTTTCTGGGGTTTATCTGCTGCTGTTTACTTACCTTACCACCTGACCTACGTGATCCAGCTGCGCATGCTAGCTTCGTGAGGCTAGCTGCTGCTCTACTTACCTTAGCGACTGACCTATGAAGGGTACAACTGTGCCTACTGGCTTGCATAGGTCTAGCTGCCACCTTGCTCCCATTACCAGCTGACTCTCGTGGGGTCCAGCTACACCACATTTGCCTACTTCTACAACCTGCTTTGCCCTTCAGGCCAAGTGCACACTACTTCTACTCCACCCGCCTCTCCTGTTCTGAGTCTAAGAATTCACTTATTCTACTATACACTTACCTGCTGCCATGGCAGACAGCCCAGAAGCTCCTTACTATGGATTCACATTTGATGTTTCGACATTCATCATCTATTCTTTGGATGCTTTGCCCTGCTTCCCTGCTTCTACATCTTCATCATGCAGCTTGCTTACTAGATTTACGTACAGGCTCACTTCTTACCTTACTTGCTCATATTACCTGCTTCGCCCTTACAGAGCTTAGAGGTCATCACGACTAATCTGCCATTACAATCTACTGCGCTCCTCCGGAGCTGGCATCCATCTAACCTATGTTTACTTATTTACTGCGATCCCTATCTACCAGGACATGACCCTCTGCATTGCATGCAGTTCGACATTTCCACTGCATTATCTACAACTACTCTGTGTCCTACCTCACCCTGCGGGGCCAGAGGTTCATCCATCACATTTAGTCAGGCCCATGCCCCTACGGGCCCAGAGGTCCTCCGTTCCTATATGTTACTGCACCATAATTGCCTGCTTCTACAACCTGCCTTCGCCCATTGGGCTGGGAGGTTTACCTACTAATCGCCTGCGTCTACTACCTGCTTTTGCCCATCGGGCTGGGAGATTTACCTACTAATCGCCTGCTTCTATGACCTGTCTTCGCTCATCCGGCTGGGAGATTTGCCTACTAGTCGCATGCTTCTACGACCTGCCTTCACCCATCGGGCTGGGAGGTTTACCTACTTCTGCTCTACTTTGCCTCACCCAGCTCGGGGCCTGGAGATTCACACATTCTCTTATACTCCTACCTGCTGCCGTGTCAGCCAGCTGGAAGCTCCTTTACTATGGATTCGCATCTGAACGTTTCTTCGTTCATCATCTATACTTGGATGCTTTGCCCCTCCGCTTCAGCCGTGTGGAATTACTGCTGCTTCACTCTTTCCAGGACACTTAGCTGAGCTTCTCCTGAAGACCTTCACTATCTGGATTTATGCTCTTACCGCTTCTCGGACCCTGTGACAATGCTACTCATCTGACTCAGCCTCTTCTCTTATCTCCATCCAGGACTCCTAAATTTGTCTATTCAGGACTCGTCAGGATATTCTCACAAGTCAGTTCTAGCTAAGATATCATTCTGGCTTGCAACGTAGATGTCAACATTGTTATGCAATTATTTGGATCTCTGATTCCCTGGCTTGTGCCATTCTTTATGCCCATCACCTTCTTAAGTACCTCATCTTGTAATGCTACTTCCCTGCTACTAAATCTGCTCCTGCAGCTTTATTTACTTCATCAACTGAACTGCATACAGGTCCACTTATTTATACTACTTACTCGTACTACCTGCTTCGCCCTTCCTGGGCCTAGAGGTCATCCCGCCTAACTTGCAATTACAATCTGCTGCGCTCCTCGTGGGCTGGAATCACATCTGACTTACTTCTACATATTCACTACATTCTCTACTGACTTAATGCGCCTTTCCCCTCTGGATTGGAGGTTCCTACTGCTCCGCCCTCCCTATTAAGTGGCATGTGCCACTTCTTGTGCTTCTTTGCCATAGCCTTCATTTGCTAACCTTGCCATGCTGAACTTGACTCAACAATTTTCTTTCTGATGTGGATGCTGGTCCTTGATTCCTGGATCTCCTCTGAGAAGTCATCCTCACCTGCTGGAGTGCTTCACCACCTGTGACTCTTCGTGTCACGTTAATTTCAACCATGGATGCCACTCTATTTCACTCAGCCTGCTCATGGACTCTCGAACTTGGGGTTTACTGGATGGATGCTTGCTCTATTCGCATGACATGTCACAATTCCATACTTCTTCAGTTCTCCAGTTCTATGGACTGGGTCCTACTTTTTAGGGGTTTGGATTAGCCTATTAGATTATCTAGGATTACTCTCCTTTAGTATGCCCAGAAGGATGGGCAGGTCAGTAGCCATGGGTCCTTAAAGGCTCCCCCCAAGGGGGGGTTATCCTCTCCTGCGTGTTACTGGTCACACTCTCTGGAGTTGGAGGAGGTGATCATCTACTCATATTATTAGGGGTGTATTACTGCTCAGCTCCTTCATCAGTCAGATACAGAACAATCGTTGATTTCATTTTCTTTTGGGGGGTCTCATAATACTAGACAAAGGTTCCTCCCTACAGGTGGGATACAGAGAAAAGCCAAAACCATCAAATAATAATAAACGGTTCTCAGTTCAAGCATCCAAGCTCATTGCTCATATTATCCGATTCATATGTATTATAACCATTGACTAGATCGTGTTCATGCTGAAGTACCTAAGCACAAATCATTCCATACTACTAGTACCTAGCAACCATTGTTTACTTAACAGTTGGCCTCTGTATCCAACAACCATCTACATCATTCAGCTACAGTATGTAACATAAGCACTGAGCTATGAACCACACATAATAACCAGCCCATTATTACGGCAAATACGCGCTCAGTCTCCAGCGCAAGACACATTCTCTCAGACGCACGTCTTTTATTCATTTTAAAATCTTCCTGCTGAGAGAACTGTCTCACCGCTTGCTAACTTCCATAAAAACCTACATTTAAAAAGGAAAACCTTCACTAAAAAAAAATCTATACTTCAAAAGTTGTCAGTTCACCAGTTCACCATACTACCGAGCGCAGCAGCACTCACTCTGATGACAGTTGTATCTTCAAAACAACATTGCTGCAAAGATGGAGTAAAATGTTTACTTTGCACTTCTAAATATATAAAAAAACAAAACAACTGACCTCAGTTTTAAAACAACAAGTGTTTTGAATTCTGACGAGACACCCCTACATAAAACCAGCAGATCAGGTGCTCTTGAAAAGTAGGCTGTTGGTTAAATAGGATCTGCAGCTTATCCATTAGGTAGGGAAATGAGCAGACTAGGTGGGCCAAGCGGTCCTTATCTGCCATAAAATTCTATGTTTCTATGTTGAAAACCAGAAAACTCAGCAAGAAATCACATTGTCTGCCAGACGCTCTTGTAACTGAACTAACAGAAAAGAAAAAAAAAAGAAGAAAACTAATGGTAGTGCGGTTCAGTATCTGGGCATAGTTAGTGCACCAATCGTTTAATGAGCAGCAGAAGAATCTAGCACACTAAAAATGCAGTGCAACCTTAGACATTTTAACAGTCTGTCATGACAAACAGGTGAACTTTCACTCATTTGCCAATGCCACAGTTAGATGGGGGGGGGGGAATTGATGGCCAACAATTATAAAAAAATAAAAATAAAAGATGGGGTAGTGTGTGATACTCGAATTTAATGCACACCCTCTGTGTGGGATGCTTTTATAAACCCTCCGAGCTTCGCTCTCGGGGTTTATGTAGCATCCCATACTGAGGGTGTGAATTAAATTTGAGTATTACACTCTACCGCATCCTTTATTCTCTGTATAATAGCTGTCTTCCCCTTTTTCCCATAGGGAAACTGTGGTGTAATTTGCCATAATAAAGGAGTGTTTATTACAGCAAACACGTGCATGGTTTCCCTCGCTCTGTGCATGCGCCCGCCTGAGTTCCTCGCTGCCCGTTTCCCTACTCACCAAACCGCGAACAGATACAGAACCATCACTCAGACGCGGTGGTAAGTGTTTTTGGACCATAAATGTATCCAAAAAAAAAAAAAACATAAGCCTGCCGAAGGAAACAAAAATAAAAATACAAAAAATGTGGGACAAACTTGAGGGCAACCACAGACCGATCGCTGAAACTGGACCGCAGCCACACAGCAGCAGCTTTTTATTTTATATAACTGCTGTGGCAAAAAAAGGGAAACCCAGAAATGATATAAAATAAAATATGGGGTGGTGTGTTTAAACTCGAAGTTTACACACCCCCTCGGTGTTAGATGCTTTAATAAACCCCTTGAGAGCTTCGCTCTTGGGGTTTATGTAGCATCTAACACCTCAGGGGTGTGTAAACTTCTTGTACACACACCACCCCATACTTTATTCTATATACTGTACAGTAGTTTATATCCGCGCCCTCTTTATTTAGCGCTGCAGGCTGTACCGTACATATTAGCACCCGAATGAATCCGCGCGAGTGCCTTGTATGAAGTTACAGCAGATTCAAGAATTACTCGTGAATTGCAGGTACTTAAGGGCAGTTACTGTATACCTTACTGATCTCACAAGCCCTAGCACTTCCGACAACTGGTATTCCTCAGAGTGTGGCTAAATCAAGGGCAGTTCAACTTATATAGAGCACCAAGGTAATTAATTAATTTACTCAGGCTAATTGAAATTGTTTAAAATTAGTTAGAGGACCGAAGTCCATAGCAAAGATGCTAACAGTGAAATAGTTTCCAAGTAGTCACAGGAAAAACATCACATGGCACCAGCTCAGTTGCAACAACCAGTCATAACTTGCACCCAGTTTGTTATATGTACGTCAGTTAATGACACACACTTCAATAACATTTGACTGATGGCAATAATACTGGTTGTATTTAGAAAATTATTCACCATGCCATGCACCTTAATGTTAGACTAACCTTGGCTAAAGTGCTGTGGTAAAATAAATTAATTTTCTTCGACATTTGTTATGTCTCCCAATATATTTAGTAAAGTACAATGCATTTAATAAATATATAAATTGTTTCTAATAGAACCACATAACAAAACAACAGCACTTTAGAGAATGCAGTAAGGCAAAGTATGCAGTGCTCATGAAAATACATAAATATAACAAAGCAAAATATGTGATTTAAAAACATGCCATCACTTTCTGTGTTTCTATGAGACCCAGGTAGTCTATTCCTGATTCTTCCTGAGGTCAAACATAGAAACATAGAAATATAGAATTTGACGGCAGATAAGGACCGCTTGGTCCACCTAGTCTGCCCATTTCCCTGTACTCAGAAATAAAATACTTACAAATTAAATCGCACTCCATCAGTTTTCTAATTTTTCGCTCCTGAAATTATTAGCGTTTGGTTTATTTTGGCGCTTTTTCCGTTTCAGCTAAAATAGCGAAAATAAACGGAACGCTAATATTTACTACTGCACAGTATAATACACACGTAAACAATGGCAGTATCCCTTCCCATTAAAAAATATAAATTAGAACCATTTAAAGTCCTAGAAAATAAAATATGTACAAATCTCACTAAGTCCCTTCCCATCATAAATAGTGGGCAAAAACAACAATCTGTAATGTCAAAGGATATAAACCAACTTTAATTAATGGTTGCCATTTTTTATTACTGGATAACCGTTGTTCTATTCTGAGTTGCAACATCCCGGTTGATATTTTCAGTTACAACACTGGAGGTTGTAATCAGTGCCTGCCACTCAAAGAAGGGCTACACAGCTCATTGGCTGCAACTCTCCGTCTAGGCAGGATGATCATCTCTCCCGACATGGCGGCTCCGTTCCTCGCAAACTGAGTTTCCCTCCAAAACTTATCCTTTCTGTTCTACTTCATCCCAGGTTATTTTTTTTATATACTTTTTAACATCTGGTTGATTCTGCTTCAAGCTGTAAAGAAATCTATCTCGTTGATCCTGACATTCTTACCTCTCCAGCGCGGCTCCACAGCTGCATCCCTAATGGATCATGACTGACAAGAGAGAGGGCGAGCAAGCGAGTGTGCATGTGCGTGAATAAGACACAGGCAGGTTGTGTGTGTATGTGTGCCTAACAGAACTGCTGTACAAACTCAAGTGAAGAAAAGACAAAAAAATGATCATTAATTAAACAAAATAATATATGGGTGGATGTGTCTAAAACCAGAATTTTACACACATCCTCAGTGTGGGATGCTTTTACAAACCCTGCGGTATGTAGCATCCCACACCTTGGGTGTGTGTACAATTCTAGTTACACCCACCCACCCATATATTATTCTGTATAATATAGCTGGATAACCTTTAGCATGTCCACATCAAAATCAGCAGTAAGACAATGCAATATGTAAACTATACACCTGTGATATGCACCAGAAAAAAATGCCATATGATGAGAATCCCCTTTTTATTTTAAGGGTATTATTAACTAGGGTCATAATTTGGGCAGCAAGGAAGGGCTTTTCTAGCAGAAGCTGTAAACGAGCTTTGAGGTTTGCCTAGAACCAATGGGCCAGTAAAGGAGGGACCTTGACAGAAAACGGAAGACCTCTCCATGTCTGGGGTGGCACAGGGTTATAATGTCACAAGACATTATGCTGCATGCAAAAATCACACTGCCAAAACAGTGCGTTTTCTTGCATGTGATATAATCTTTTTTTATTTTGCGGGGAGCTCTGCCCCGCACTCCCCCATTACGGGCTCTGTTCCCACGAACCCCTCCATAAGGATTCTCAACTCCGGGGCTAATACAATCGCATAAAGTGCAAAAAATAAAAGCTTCTGGGACTAGGAATCAAACTCAGTCCCAGACACAGCACCTGGGTTCCTTGCTGCAGTGGCTCAGTCCATTGAGCCATGGCAGCTGCTCTGTAGAACATCATCCCAGCAGAGGTCTTATCCTCTGCCTGGGATAATGCAAGTGGTGCAATACCACATACAGCAGTATTCGCTGTATTGCACCATTCGGTGTCTCATACAGCGCTATTTCTGGTTAGCGCTAATGTTGTACACTACTAAGCGTACATTATGACTCAGTAGGGTCAGGGGCATAGCCAGGATTTTGGGGGGGGGTTACATATTTCTGGGGGGCATCTGGGAACATGCTCCCCCAGAAACATTTGGCAATTTAGGAGTTAAATGGTGCAGTTCAGTGAACTTTTTGGAAATAACTGTTTAGTTACAGAAATCCCTGTATTAAGTGGAAAGGGAAAAAAAATGGCAGAAATTTGCCTTAATAATACATTTTCAAAGGTCTACAACAAAGATTAGTGGAGTGGCGTTACTTCACAATTTTCCTAAACTGTTACATCACTAGCCAAATGGCTAAAGGAATTCCCAACCATCTGCCACTGAAAGAACAGCTGCAGATGCAGGGGGTTTACCACATTTCAGAACTTGCTATCTCTGTACAGTTCAGAATCTATTTTACTGCAGTGGCTAACAAAAAGCCCCAGTTCCTTTTCAGGGAATGAATGCAAAGCACTTCATTCAGTAAAATTATCTATAAAGTTACATAAAAAATATTAAATGTACAAAAACTGGGCGAGAGCAAGAGTTTGCCTAAATTGCTAGATGACTTGAAGCTAAGTAGTGCCTTTCATCTGGGCTAAGAAGCTCCTTCTACATGGTCGACACATAAATCCTACATCAGGTCCCCATCTTGCTATTATTACTGTCACGACTTTTAAGAGCAACCTGAATTCTGATTTCTTCCTTGGTTGAAACACAGAAACATAGAATTTGACGGCAGATAAGGACCGCTTGGACCACCCAGTCTCCCCATTTCCTTACCTAGTGGATAAGCTGCAGATCCTAGTTAACCAGCAGCCTACTTCTTCCTACCCCCAACCCTTAGAATTGCCTTATGACTGTCCCATGCATGCTTGAATTCCACCACTGTTTTTGACTCCACAACCTCCTCCGAAGGCCGTTCCATGCATCCACACCTCTCTGTAGAAAAATACTTTCCTTAAATTACCTCTGAGACGCCCCCTATCTTCTAAATTGTGCCCCTTGTTCTTGCACACCTCTTTTGAAAGATGCTACCTCTTTGATTTTGTTGATTCCTTGAGGTACTTGGAAAGTTTCTATCATGTCCCCTCTCTCCCTCCTTTCCTCGAGGCTATACATATTAAGCTCCTTAAGTCTCTCTTCATATGTCTTTTAGTGCAGACCCTGCACCATTTTAGTTACCCTCCTCTGGACAGCTTCCATCTTGTCTATGTCTTTGCAGAAATTTGGGTCTCCAGAGCTGCGCGCAGTACTCCAGATGGGGTCTCACCAGCTGTCTGTACAGAGGGATAATAACTTCCTGTTTTCTACTGGTGATGCCTCTCCCTATGCATCCCAGTATCCCCCCAGCCCTCCTTGCTGCCCTCTCACATTGCTTGCCCACCTTTAGGTCATCTGATATGACTACCCCCAGGTCCCTTTCCATTTTTGTTGTTGTTAGTATCTTACCCCCCATTGTGTACTCTTCCCCTGGGTTTTTGTTTCCCAGGTGCATTACCTTGCACTTCTTAGCATTGAATCTAAGCTGCCATACATTTGACCATTCGTCTAACCTTGCCAAGTCCCTTCTCATCCTTTCCACCCCACCTTGTGCATCAACTCTGTTGCAGATCTTTGTGTCATCTGCAAAGAGACATACTTTTCCTTCCAGTCCCTCTGCAATGTCGCTTATAAAGACATTGAAGAGGACCAGTCCTAATACTGAACCCTGCGGTACCCCACTAGTAACCTCCCTTTCTTCAGAGTGAACTCCATTTACTGTTACTCTGTGTGTCCTATTCTCCAGCCAATTCTTTACCCAGGCTGTCATCTTGGGACCCACTCCCAGGCTGGCTAACTTGTATAGTAATCTTTTATGTGGGACTGTGTCAAATGCCTTGCTAAAGTCTAGGTAGGCCATGTCCACAGCCCCTCCCTGATCTACTACTTTGGTCACCCAGTCAAAGAAATCTATCAGATTTGTCTGGCATGACCTTCCCGCTGTGAATCCATGCTGCCTTGGGTGCTGTGCCCCTCTGGCTTCTAGATACTCGACAATTCTTTCCTTCAGAAGTGATTCCATCATTTTCCCTACCACTGAGGTTAAACTAACAGGTCTGTAGTTTCCTGCTTCTGCCTTGCTCCCACTTTTTGTGAAGGGAATTACATCTGCCCTCCTCCAGTCCTCAGGTACCACCCCATCCTCCATGATTTGTTAAAGAGGGTAGTCAGTGGTGTCACTAGTTCTACCCTTAGTTCTTTTTAGAATTCTGGGATGAATCCCATCAGGCCCCATTGCTTTGTCCACCTTCAATTTTAAGAGTTCTTTCAGAACCCTTTCTTCTGTAAATGGGCTGGTATCAACTTCTGCATCCAGAGTGTTTCTACTGTTTGTTTTAGGTACCTCCCTCTTCCTTTGTAAATACTGAGCAAACATATTTGTTTAGTATCTCTGCCTTTTCACAGTCACCCTCTGCCCACCTCCCTCCCTTTATTAAGCCTCACTATCCCTCCCTTGGTCTTCCTTCGCTCCCTGATGTACCTATAAAAGGTTTTATCGCCCTTCTTAACTGAGTTGGCTATCTTTTCCTCAGTTTGGGCCTTTGCTGTTCTGACTGCCTTCCCAGCTTCCTTTTGCTTTAACTGATACAGTTCTCTGTCCTGCTCCTTCTGTAATTCCTTGTACTTCCTGAATGCTTTCTTTTTCTCTTGAACATTCACTGCCACTTCCTTTGAGAACCATCGTGGTTTCTTACATCGTTTTGTTTTGTTTATTTGCTTCACACAAAGGCTTGTTACCTCTGTGATAGCAGTTTTAATTATTCCCCATTGTTCTTCCACCCCTCCTTCCTGCCCATTTGCTAGTGCATTCCTTAGGCACTCATCCATTTTGGCAAAGTCAGCCCTCCTAAAGTCCAGTACTTCTGCCTTTGTATGGCTTGACTCTATTGCTGTGTTTATGATGAACCATACTGTTTGATGGTCGCTAGTTCCCAGATGGCTACCCACTTCTACATCTGTGATCCTCTCTTCATCTCCATTTGAGAGAACCAGGTCTAAGATTGCTCCCTCTCAAGTGGGCTCCAATACTAGTTGTCTAAGGCATATCCCCTGTAGGGCATCTAGAATAACCCCGCTCTTCGAAGTGGCTACTGCAACTGCACTTCAGTTAACATCTGGCATATTCAGATCACCCATCAGCAATATCTCCCCTCTTTCTGCCATTCTAAGTATACCTTCTATCATTTCCTTGTCCATTTCCTCCCCCTGAGAAGGGGGTCTGTATACAACCCCTGTGCGGATTGTGGTGCCATTGCCTGTCTCCAAATTTACCCACGGTGCTTCTTCTCCTCCCTGTTTACCTTTTTGTTCTGTTGCTTTGATTCCTTCCCTTATGTAAAGAGCTACTCCCCCTCCTCTTTTACCCTCCCTGTCCCTCCTGTAGATAGTGTATCCTGGTATGTTTACGTCCCAGTCATGGTTTTGTGTGTACCATGTTTCTGTGACTGCCATGATATCCAGATGTTCCTCCTCCATCAAGGCCACTAATTCAGGAAGCTTGTTACTCAGACTACGGGCATTGGTACTCATTGCTCTCCATTTTTATGGCTTTACCTTCTTTTGCAGCATCCCCCACTGACCTTTTTACCTCGGTCTTTTTCTCATTTAGTAGCCTGTTTTGTAGGGAGAGGCTGGGATTTTCCTGCAGCTTATCAGTGCCTCCCTCCTTGACTAGTTTAAAAGCTTGCCAATGAAGCATTTAAACCGATTGCTCAAAAGACTTGTTCCCTTCCTGGACAGATGCAGACCATCCTGCCAGTATAGGCTGGTGTCCCTCCAGGTGGAACCCCAGTCCCAATGAAGCCAAACCCCTGTGCTCCACACCATTTTTTCAACCATTCATTAAACTGCATGGTGCTAAGTACCCTCGCCTCACTCATGCCATTGACAGGCAGCACCTCAGAGAAGGATACTGTGTGTGCTACTTGTTTTAGGCCCCTCCCCAATTCTACAAAGTCCTTCTGCACTGCTCTAATCTCATGATGAGCCAAGTCATTTGTCCCTAGGTGGACAATGACGTCCAGCTCAGACTCCTGTGCAGCTGTTCTCGTGATCCTGAGGATGCGCTTCCTGTCCCTCCAAGCCATGGCACCAGGCAGGCACCTTACTTCAGTTTTCCCTGCTCCCCCCAGTTCTATTCCCCTAATAATTGAATCCCCCACCAGGAGCTGCCTCCTTTCCTTGTGGTGTCCTCTGCTACTTCCTGTGGGCCTTCCTTGTGACAGCTGTACTCAGCCTCCTTAGTCTCCTCTGCGGGTGCATCCATAGGGGAGCTATGCTCCCCCAGAATGGGGTATGGATTGTGGAGTGGAACAACTGACTGGGTATGCCTCTGTTCCACCATCCTCACCCTCCCTGAGCCCACTGTGGTCCAACTGCTTTGCTTTCTTTGCAACCTCTGAGGTAGTGGTGGTGGCTCTGGTGCTCCCTGGATGGGGGAGGTTCCCTTCCCACCGTTCAGTGTGGCCTGGGGGAAGGTTCCCTTACTACTGTCCAGTGTGGCCTGAAGACGGGCAACTTCCTCCCTCAGGGCAGAGAGCTGTCTGCAAATATGGCAGCATCTCAGCCTCCAGAAAGACTCCCAGAAGACTGATGCCCCACAGCCATTACATTGCAGTACTCCCCACATGTTTATCTACTTTTTATTTTGTGTGTTTGTGTGTGTGATTGGTTTGTTATATAGAAATAAATATATTATACAATGTGTATGCTAATATTGTCAGTGCAGTGTGTTAGAGAGGATATGACAGTGATATGCACCTTGCACTCTTGAGGAAATGATGTCAGAACCCCAGGTATAAAGGAACTATTTCCAGCGGTGGGTGAGGTGAGGGGTGGGAAGGGGTTGGGCCTAAACTGTGCCCTCACAAAACAATCAGCTAAAAGCTCTGACCCACCACTGCGATGAGTGCCTTCCTGTCAGCAAGATGCCCTACACAACAATTTGACAGAGAAAATACCCTGCTAATCAAACAGAGAAAAATCCAGGCATCCAAGTCAGACACAGGTAAACCTCCCTAGCCCCAAAACAGCCTGGTGGTTTGTGCTCTGAAAGCAGTCAGCCCCAAAATAAGTCAGCTGTGCTTTAAACTCTTCCTGCACTGAAAATCTTAAGAATTGTAACAAACGTAAAAGCTAAATTCACCTCCCGCTGTTGCTTGAAAGACTGTCTTTTCCTGATAATTCTGAGTTCCTTATTTCACCTTTCAGTTAGAAGTAGCCTTCACCTGCAGAATATCTGCTACAAACCAAAGACAATTGTAAGGTTCACCTCCCTCTGTTGTGAGCACAAAGTACAATATAGAATTTGCAAGTGCAATATAGAATTTCTGATACAGCTCACAGCTGAATAAAGAAGTAGTGTCCTTCCAGGTCAAGAAGATGTGCTTTGTGTCTCTAAATATTGCAGCCACCAGTAACTTATAGTAATCTGATCTAGTCTTGATATCTCCAACCAGGGCAATTTGTTGACAATGGTTGTGATGCAACCTTTCCTGTTCCAATCCAACACTTTGTGGTCTGAAAACAATGAGGCGAGCAATTTCCTGCCCTGAGTCTGTCTGTGTTTCAATTCACACTGCCGGTTTTGCTATAACAACTCCTTAACCACAGTAACTTATTTAAAAATAGTTTAACTATCACAAACTCCTATGCACCAGTAAATTATTTAAAAATAGTTTCTGTCCCAAAATCCTAGTAGTCAATCCAGCTACCCCCAAGGGACAACCAACATGCAGTATTCAAACCCTTGTGAAGTTACTTCCAAGATAAGCAGAGTTTGCAAGCTCCTTTTTCAACTCCTCAGCCACCTGTAAATTTAAAAATAGTTTAACTGTCAGAAAATCCTAGTAGACAATCTGGCTACCTCCAAGGGTCAAACCAAATGCAGTATTTAAATACTTCTGAAGTTACTCACAAGATAAATAGAGTTTGCAAGCCCCTTCTTGGTTAAACACTAAATAAATATGTAAATAAAAAGCAATTACCAAGGGTAGTTAGTTTCACCTCCCACAGAATTGAGCAAAAGTGCACACTGTTGCAGATATCGAGTGCAATATAGAATTTCTCACACAGCTCACAGCTGAATAAAGAAGTAGTGTCCTTCCAGGTCAAGAAGATGTGCTTTGTGTCGTGTGTCTTTGGTTGGGGAGGTTTCTAGCTGCTCAAAGCAGCTGTTCTGGTGGGCACCAAAAAATAAATTGGCACGTCCAGGGTAAGGGAAAGAATGCACTGCCCCTTCCCTGCTCAACCTTTCAGTTACTAACTGGCACACACAAACTCAAATCGGTTCAAGCAGTGTGGAGGGGGATCTGCAGTGGGGTACTTGTAAATAAAAATGTATTTTTAAGGCCATCTTGGACTATAAAGAAATCAACTTTGGCATCCGCTGTTCCACCAAATTTAATTAATTTCCCTTCTTGAAGTAATGGGATATGAAACTACTCTGAAAGCAGATCTGTATCATTAAACTGAATATCCGTAAAATGCACTGAATTTCTGCAAAAACTGATCAGAGGAGATCATTCCTCTGGGCAGCCACTACCCACAGTCTGCATTTGGCTTGCATTCATTTTGGGTGTAGTGGTTGAAGTACCCCCCACCCACCCACTGCTTTGTTGTCTGTAAAGTTTAGCTCAGAAGTCAGTGGCCCTCCTGCCCCTCTCATGCCTATTACCTGCTGCCCCACTCGCAGATTCAGTGACAGATATCCTGTATGAAACAGATGTCAGAAAGCAGCTGCTGCATTCAAATTTAAAATAAAACCGCAGTGAAAGTTTCTGCTAAAAAAAAAAGCATCACGTTCCGCCATCCACTACAGAAACTCTGAGCAGTTGCTGCTAGAGGAAGTGCATCTCAAAAAGAAACCACTAAACAAGGCCATCACGATGTGAGGAATTTACCTTATATTTGCAGTATTTGGGCAAGGACATTCTCCTGTTTCATCGGATTGACACTCCCCAAAAAGTACTTTAAAATCCACACGCTGCAAAACCCCTCCAGTCTCCCCAAAGACAGATTGCCAAGTGCTGCTGTGACAACCACCCACCAGAAAAATAATTTATTGCATGAGCCAAAACCACCTAAAGCCTTGCCACCTAGAGGCCCCCTTGAAGACAGTAGTGCACGTCAGCAGGTGTGCCCCAAGCACAGACCACATGTTCCTGTCAGCGACTGCCCTGGCAGCATGGTGGGAGTCCAAGGTCCAGAGTGAGGGGGAGTCGGCGTAAATGCACATGTGCCGACACCAGGACTGCGAATACATATAGAAATATAGAATTTAAGAAGTATGCTCCCTGATAATGGAGTTTTTAAACATTAAGGCAAGCGGGGGGGTTTGAGAACCCAGGACCCCCCGCTATGCCCCATGTTTGTCCTAAAATCAGGTAATAAGAATTCCAACCCATCTGCTGACACTGAGCCCCTCTCTTGTCTTTCTCTTTACCAGGTTTTCCAGGACGTAAACAGGGATCAAACCCTTGTAGGACTTGTACATATAAAGAGGACAGGAAATGATTTCTAATTAGCAGCTGTTTATAATGTTCCTAGTTTCAGAAATGAAATTCATACACCTAAATGATCCTTAGAAAAATTGGCTTTTTATTTGGAGGCATCTGATTGGCTAGTACCCATTCCACAGGGGTACATTAACTTTCAATAGATGCCCACCAAATAAAAACTCCCAACCCAAACCTGCCTGATGCCCAACCAGATATATCCTTGTGCCCAGCCTGCTTCATCATTGGCTGAAGCAGTGGGCACACAATTTTAAACTGCCGCCATTTTCTTTTACTCGCTTAGCGAGACAGAGACTGAGTGAGAGCTCCCCCTCTCAAACACATACACATCTCCCAGTAATTTTAAGAAATTACAGCATTGTACTTCCTAAAAGAAATAAAAGTAACTGGTTTCTATTTTATATACTTGTTCCTTCCGTTTACTTACAGAACGACTGTGGAGCATGACAGCTCCCAAGGACAATTCTTCTCAAGTGAACTACACTCTGATAGTAAAAGTTACTTTACCATGTCTTCTGGCCATCATGCCCGACCCTGCCAAGAGCTACACGATGTCCGATCCCCACTTCTTGTCGGCACCCCCCTCCGGCTGTGCCCGTCCCGTCACTGACCCTTCACCAATTCCCTCAAAACGCCAGCCACAAAAAACTCACTAATGTATCTGCTTTCTGCATGTTTACTTTCTCTTTCTGCCACCTGGTTCGACCTCCTCCCACAAAATCAACGGACCTTCCATGAAGTCCATTTTCGGCTAACGTACATCGCTGCTGCCTACCCACCACCTCAGCTCCTCTCATACGGAAGACACGTGCTCCACTCCTGTTCTGCTCTCCATTTGAAATGCTGCTGCACAACAAAGAAAGAAACGGCACTTACATTTCTTTACATAAAAGGTAAATGTTTTACAGTCTCGATTATTTACTGTAATTACTGGATCTCTCCCACTCCACTCCAGATCTCATCAGTAACCAGAGGAAAAGCTCGAAATATGACAGGAAAGGGAAGCTGAGAGCCCGATCGGCTTCAGGTAACTGATGGTGGACAGAGTGCATCTCCATAAAAAATAATAAACTTCTATTTCAAGAAGGTGGGTGTGCGTGTGTGTGTGTGGGGGGGGTTGACACTCTGCACTGTTAAGGGGGGGTTATAAACAGACTACTATAGGAAGCGTATTTAGGCGGAGGAACTATTTTATAACAAAATTAATCTTAAACAATTTATTAACAATTTTTACTTTTTTTTTAACAGTGCCCATTTTCTAAGTGGAATAATACCCTCCAGGGTGGGTGGTATGGGCTATACTTGACCTTCCAGGGGCTATAGGGCCCTCTGCCTGTGACGTCGGGCCTCATTACACCCCTGGGTGGTCCGGTATAGCCCAATACCACCCACCCTGGAGGGTATTATTGCTTACATATGTAACTGTACCCGAATAAAAAACAATGTGAACAAATGTATTTTGCAACTTTTTTTTTTTTTGACGGCCTTCTGTTACAGTTCCCTTCACGGAACAGAAGATCTGGAGTTTTAAATATGTTGCAGTTTGTGTGCAGAACACTGAGCATGGCTCTGATAAGAAAACAGCTCATACTCAGCATTCTGTACACAAACTGTCACAGTAAACACTCCAAGTTACAGGTTCCATGAAGTGAACTGTACAGAAAGCTGCCCATACTAAGAAGACAATTGAAAACGCAGTTTTTTCACATCAGTGTTTATTCAGTTACAGTTAAAGCAGCAGTGCAACATAATCAGGAAGTGATTTATCAAAATTCTGCTTTTTGTCTGGAAGCATGCCGCCATAGTTCCAGTTTCCATATCTGTAAATAATAATTTCAGTCCTCTTTACTCTTTTAGATATTTGCAATTTATTTGAATTGTGGCACCACAATGAATATGGCGGCTGACTAAATTTCACCTGCGCTCCCCCTTCAGGTCGCATCACATCTTTTGATTACTGCAATAGGACCCTGTGCTGAGCTGTCCTGATGTTCCTGTGTAGTACTGCCAGTCATACACATCTGCAGTTGGCAGCAGAGGGGGTTCCAGTGCAGCATGCCGGGTGGCAGAAATGTAAACAAAACAAAGGAAAACTGAGCTAATTACTCAGTGATAGTATCAGGGAAATGCTCAGCAGAGTACAGGGAATAAACTGTCGAAAAAGCACAGATTCTATTTACATTGCACTGCTGCTTTAAATAGGGATCATTTGGAGACATGAATTTCATTTCTGTAAACAGGAACATTACTAACTGCTGCCAATTAACACACATTTCCAGTTCCCTTTAAGAACTTGTAAGCACCTACTTTTTTATTATTGTATTTCATTTAACTTGTCAGTTTTTTCTTATGGGCAAGATGGCGATTTTATTACTACTGCGCCACAGAAAAGGGGGGGGGTCTCCTTGCGTGATGGCATCCTAGCGCTCGTTTCGTGTCTTTTTCTTGTTAAAGTGCTACTGCAGCTATGAACCTCCGATACTGCCTTAAAACAGACAGCTCTACGATGACAGCTCGACAAGACTTTTGTCGACCTGCATCACAGCGACAGGAATTATATCGACCGCAACTTGCTGTTGACATAATTCCCGAATGTCTCCCAGTCCTTGTTTCTATGGGGGGGGGTTGCCCCTCAAATCCCCCATGCAGGGGGCTCTGCCCCCGTACTTTTTATAATCAACTCCGAGTCAGAGTTGATTTGGGGAGTGGGCACAGGACCAGGAGACAGTGTGCCCCTGTCTCAGGCACACCAACACAGTGACCTGTCAGTGAGCTGTCAATTTCGTTGACAGCGATGTAGGTCGCTGTGTTGGTGTCGCTGTACAGGGTGTACACCAAAATGGACAAGCTGCTAAGGTAAACAACTGAACTCATTACTGAGTTATATGTTGAATAATTTCAGCTTCAGGGACATGTAAACAAGCTACTGTTTATTTTTTTATTTATTTATTTATTTTGTTAACCGTGTAAGCATATGAGCCAAGGCCCTTTTTTATATCAAATCAAACTTTATTTGTAAAAGGTGCCTTTCCAAAACCAAGGCGCCTGTACATAACATAATAACAATCAATAAATAATAACAGGTGACCCGAGACTGTAAAACAGTCACAAGATGTTATACAGAAGGATAACTTTTACATTTACTTAATACAAAAATACAAATACATGACGTATTATACAAAAGATACAATATAATTATTTAAAATAGTAGTGACATTGCAAACTACTCAACAAGTGAGGCTTCAATTTCTGTTTGAATAGATTATGATTACTCAAAGTTCTAAATTCAGTTGGTAAATTGTTCCAATATTTTGGTGCTTGGATAGAAAAGGCTTGAGCACCCATTTTAGTCTTAGTGATTTTCACATTTAGACAAATAAGAGAATCTGATCTCAAATTTCTCGGAACGTATATGCGTACTTATATTATTTATGTGCTGTTACAAATGTATGCAGTGTCCTCACAAATATGAACTGCAGGTAGCTCAGGTCAGAAATCTGCCCTTACCTAAATTAGGACACTGCATACTGCAGGATTTCTCTTTCTGAGGTTTGTTCAGGTAAAGGAAGCTATAATTGGGAGGGACACTTTCTTTACTAAAGTTGTAACCCAATAATGACTATATAGCTGGTAGGAATTTGGTAATTAATCAGAGATGGCTTGATACTGAATAGGTATCAGTTACAATGTCTTTTATCAGGTCTCTGTTAGGAGGACTGCAATCTGCCAGATGTAGACTGTAGCCTCCCAGCTGCAGCTGCAGCTTCAGCCAGAAGCAGGGACATACTGGATTCCCTATAAGGGCATTCCCCAGGCAACTAGCCAGTGAACAGTGTTGCACAGATAGTGCCTCCATGGATCCAAATGTGATTTGTCAAATAGCGGCACTATCTGAGAGGGATCTGACCTGGGATCCGGACGAATTTGGAAGTTGGATCCCAGGTAGGATCCCGCGTTATCGGTCGTCGGATCCCGACATCAGATTCAAGGGATCTGATGCCAGATCCAGGTATAAGACGTCTGATAATGCGGGATACAACCTGGATTGGGGGGGGGTCAGATCCACAGTCGGATAGTGCTATTATCCAACCAGATCCACTGTCCTGCCAAACAGCAGGAATTTGGTGGTATTCTAATTGCTAGGATACTATCCGAGCAACACTATCAGTGAACCCATGTGCGATGGGGCAGTATTACGGACATCAAGGTGGGAAGCAATCTGGGGACCAATGATCACTGTACAGTGTGGGTCAACATAAGAACAGTTGTGGAATCCAACCACACAATGGAAAGAGTCTTGAACTTCAGAAGGGCCGATTTTATAAAGATGAGTGAATGCCTCAAGAATGACCTGGCAGGGGATGAGGACCTGGAGGGGGTGGAGGAACAGTCGGCCAAACTAAAAGAAGGCATAGTGAAGGCAACAAACCTCCATGCCAGGCAGGCAAGTAAAAGCAAAAGGAAGGGGAGACCACTACGGTTCTCAAAGGAGGTGGCAGATAAGGTAAAGACTAAAAGAGTGGCATTGGAAGGTATAAAGAAATTCAGAGAGGGGAAGACAGGGAACTATATCAGTGCAACCCCTAGGTGGCGCTATCCCAAGGGCTACTACCCCTGCCTGCTTAACTACTAACAGGTTGAGGGGCCTAGGTCCAATGGCAGGTGCCTCCACCCAGAGGTCAGGGTCTGCAGTAGTTTAACTTGGTCACAGCCCTCTGGGACACTGTAACCCCCTTCCTTCCCACTAGTGGCCCACACAGTGCATCAGAAATATCTTCACAATATACACTTACCCCCAGGACTGGCTCTGTCGACTGGACTCTGGGGACCCCCTGTAAAACAAGTTGATACAGTACAAAAGCCACAGTACAATACTTTAACATAAACAAATACCTCAGTCAGGGTAACTTTGCTGAAACAAACATCTGATGTATTTAAGGAGCTGTAACAAGGAAGGGGGAATCAGGTTAATTAGGTAAACACATTAATAGTCACAGTATTGTGCACATATTCAAAGTTCCAAATTGTCACTTTCACTGGGTACCCAGGATGGGCGGGGGGCTGGCCAGGATCGGTGCAGCTGGTTGGGGTCCTGTGATGGAAAAACACTTGCACAATACCCAATTGTAATCCGGAGCCGGAGGGCTCAGTTCGTGAAGAAATGAAAAAAGCAACAATTAGATGACACACTTGCAATTTGACAAACAGATGGCAGGGAGCTACCCTGCTTTGTACTCACAACTCAATGCTGGGAACTGGATGGAAGGCAGATTGTCCTGGATTGCCAGGAGGAGCAGACCATGTGGACAAGGTCCTTGTGACTGGACCTCACTGCAGTTTCGAACAAATGGATGTAGTCAGGATTAAGCTGGAGTTTACTTCCAGCTTCATGCACTCTATTCACTGTACAGGGAATTTGAAATGCGATTCCCCACAAGCACTACACACATTTACAGTATATGTAAAAGGAAAGTACTATACCAGGCAGGCTGCTTCTCGATCCCGATCGCAATTACTGCACAATGCCCGGGAGAACATACGGCAGATTCAGTTCCTGACAGACCGAGCGCGATTCAGCAATTTCTCCAGTCTTCTACAGGGTGAGCCTGGTTTCTGCTCTTCAGATCTCCTTGATTCTCTTCACAGGTCGGATTCAGTCTGAACAGGTGCTTGCACAAGCTGCAGACCAAAACTTAGGGCCTTACACGCGATTCCCTCGCTAAAACTGCACACCGAAGAAGCACACAGCTCCCTGTCTCTTCACAGCCCAAACTGATCTGATCTTTCCAGTAGACAGAGCCGGACATTTCTTTTGAGTTCCTCCCAGTTCAGTTTGCTGGTTTGGCTGTCACTCACAGTAAACTCCCCCTGTTGGTGGAAAAAAGGCGCCAAAGTCAAAACTACATTTCCCAGAGTCACTGCCCTTACAATCCCCTTACAGTAGGCTCCAGAGGAGAGTCCAAGTTCTGATTCGCCCAGAGCAGGCTCCATTTTAAAGGATCCCCACCATGATTGGTCCAATTCGGCAGTTCAGAACCAACATGACAGAGCTACTCTGCACTGTCCTTGCTACAAGAAAGGTTAAAACAAACTGCATTTTCATTATTACTCTAACAGGTTACAAGTAAACAATTACATCTTTGAAGAGTGCTCCTTCTGCCCACTTAGCAATGGCAGAAACAGAGCGATTTGGCAGTAGCTCAAGCGGGACTCAAGCAGGGGAACACACAGACCCCCATCCAAATTAATTATGTCTGCAGGCAGACAGCTCTTAAAGAGACAGTACCAGAGGCTCTAAAAGCACTCACAGATAAACGGCTTAAACGCCAAACACCATCCAGGCTTGGAGCATTCAAGCAAGCTCCTGGAAGAATTTTGGGAACCCCCATTTGCAGGGGGGGGTTACATCAGGAAAAACAGAAGACAGAGAAAGCAGTAAGGAGAGCAAAGGTGCAAACGAAAGAAAGAAAGAATAACTCAGGCAGTATCAAACGTGGACAAGATTTTCTTTTAGGTATGTTAGCGAAAAAAGGAAGACAAAGGGTGGGACTGTAAGGTTAAGTGGGGACTGTGTGGAGAGGGATCAAGAAAAGGCAGACATCTTGAATAAATACTTTTGCTCAGTGAAGGGAAAGGGGAGGGACCACGAAAAGGCACCAGTAGCTTTGAGGGGAGAGAAATGGACACTAGTCCTTTTTTCTGTGGAGAGAGTCAGGAAAGCACTAATCTGAAGGTGGACAAAGCTATGGGGCCAGATGGGGTCCATCCAAGGGTGCTGAGGGAGCTCAAAGAGGTCCTAGCTACACCTCTGACAACCTCTATGTAACAAATCACTGGAGAATGGAGTGGTCCCAGAGGACTGAAGAAGGGCAGTAGTAGTCCCACATCACAAAAGTGTAGCAAGGAAGAGGCGAGTAATTATGCCCCTGTCAACCTGACCTCGGTGGTAGGTAAGTTAATGGAAACACTACTAAATTAGAGGACTGTAGAATATCTGGAACCCAACGAGTTACAAGATCCAAGACAGTGTGGATTCACAGGGGGAAGTTCACACCAAACAGACCTGACAGATTTCTTTGACTGGATGATCAAGGAGCTAGATCAAGGAGGAACAATGGACATGACCTAGCTGGATCAGTAAGGTTTTTGAAACCGTTCCATGTAGGAGACTGATAAGCAACTTGGGTAGCCTGGGGGTGGGAAACAAGGTGGTAACCTGGGTAAGAAACTGATTGGGGGATAGGAAACAGATGGCAGCTGTACATGGAGTTTGCTCCGAGGAAAGGAGGGTGACCAGCAGGGTACCTCAGGGGTCAGTGCTGAGACTGGTCCTTTTTAATGACTTTATAAGTGACACAGCACAGAACCGGAAAGGAAAGGTCTGCTTCTTTGTGGATAACACCAAGAGTTGCAACAGAGTGGGCACTTTGGGGGTGGGGAGGGAAAGGATGGGTAGGATCTGAAAAACTGGAGTAGTGGTCAAGGGTATAGTAGCTGGATTTTCATGCAAAAAAAGTGAAAAATAGTGCACTTAGGCCGTAAAAACCCGGAAGCAGAATACAGAATGAGAGGAGTGATACTGACAAGGAAAAAGACCTGACGGTCATTGTATCAGATGACCTAAAGGTGGTCAGGCAGTGTGACAAGGCAGTCAGGAGGGCTAGTGCGATACTAGGGTGCATAGGTAGGGGTATCACTAGCAGAAAGAGGAAGGTGCTGTTGCCCCTATATAGATCGCTGGTGGGACCCCACCTTGCATACTGTGTCCAGTTCTGGAGACCATATTTCAGAAAAGACTTTGACAGAGTGAAGGTGGTCCAGAAGAGGGCTACCAAAAGGGTGCAGGTTCTGCATCAAAAGCCCTATGAGGAGTGGCTGAAGGAGCTCAGTATATATATATACACACTGGAGAGAAGGAAGAGGGGTGATGTGATAGAGACCTTTAAATACCTCACGGGGGTTAACAAGGTACAGGTGGGGGTTATTTTTCAGAGAAAAGGGTGCCCTAGAACAAGGAGACATGCTATGAAGCTGGAGGGAGGTAGATTCAGGAGAGGTGTGAGCAAGTACTTCTTCACAGGAAGGGGTAGTAGATTCCTGGAACAGCCTTCTAGCAGAGGTAGTGGGGGTGAAAACAGTAGGGCGGTTCAAGGGGGAGAAGAGACAGCACTGTAGATCAAGGAGGGTCTGCAGCAAAAATGAAGATAATAAAAACTGGCAAACTTGGCGGGCCCAGTGGTCCTCATCTGCCACCAGTTTCTATGTTTCTATGTAGGCTCAGACTTGCTCCAGTTATCCCCCATTATACAACAGGTATCTACAGTAAGCCTATCAGAACGCAGGAAAACTGTCATTTATTATCCCATAAATTGCTACAATCATATTTTAGAGACACCCACAGTAGGTAATCCCCATTTTACACAGGCCCACAATAAGTTATCCCACATCTCAGGCGTGCCCACAGTAATTTATCCATTTTGTCCACAGAAAAAAGGGGGAAAAAGATGAGTTCCACTTTAACTACCACAGAACTTCCAAAATTGGGAGGCAGTATAGTGCAGTGGTTTAAGGCTCTGAGCTGCAAATCTGGAGATCTGGGTTTGAATCCTACAGCCCCCACTTTCATATTGTGTGACTCTGAGCAAGTCACTTAAAGCAGCAGTACTACGAAATCAGGAAGTGACCAATCAAAATTCTGTTTTTCAGCTGTAAGCATGCGGCCAAAGTTCTAGTTTCCATACCTGTAAATATTTTTTTCCAGTTGTCTTTAGTTTTTTAGATATTTGCAATTTATTTGAAGTGTTGTAGCGCTACAACAAATATGACGGCTGATTAATTTCAGCTGCGCTTTTTCTTCAGGTCGCATCACATCTTTTGAAAACAGCAGAGGGACCCTCTGCTGACCATTTCCGATGTCCCTGCAAGTCATTCATATGTGCAGTTGGCAGCAGAGGGGGTTCCAGTGCAACATGCTGGGTGGCAGACATGTAAACAAAAGCAAATAACAACTGCGCAAATTACTTGGCGATAGTACAACGCCGGCGAGAAAGAGTACCAGGTATATGATTAGCAGGGCACAGGGAATAAACTGTCAAAAAAGCGCAAATTTTTTTTTCGTAGTACTGCTGCTTTAACTTCCCTGTGCTCCCAGGTCGCATCTGTAAACAAGCTTTCAGCTTAGTGTGCCACTCCTGGTTAAACACCTGAGAAAAAAAAATCCTGAATTCAAAATTCCTAGTCATGTAACAGTAATACCATTCAGTTAGCTTGGGTATGCTCAGAATAACCAGCTTCTGTGGCTGATCAAATGCCTCAGTCTTCAGCTTTGGCATTTAGTCGCCTACATCAGCTGGTTATTCCTTTATAATAACTGGTCAGCAATTTTTATCTATGGGTTGATCGAACTGATATTTTCCATAATAACCTGTGAGTTATTATGGCAATTACATGCACTGTCCTTTAAAATGCGCACTCACTCACTGGCTCTCATTCTGTATGTGGGCAGGCTTAACACTTTCGTAAACATTGCGGTTCTTCCTCTCACTTACCAAAGAGCCACCATAACAAGCCTCAACTCTCATTATTTTTATGTTCTGTAACTCTGTCTGGTTGATCCTGGTGTAATCACCTACAAATAGTGGTTCTCGAAAGTCTTCCTTGGGTGTGCCTAAATGCCCACTGCCAGGCTGGTATCCTGTGTCTTAGCGTTTTAAAACTGTTTGTATGAGAATGCCTTACTGCCTCTGTGTTCTGTCTGTTTGAGAGCTGCTAATAACGTGGTGCTTATTTAAAGGAACACTGTCAGCTTCCAATGCTAATTTTATGGTGTCAGCACTTAATACACCTAGAGGAAGCACTGTCAGTATGCAAAGCAGTGGTGGCATTACATTTTAAAATTACATTGAGAATATGCATTATTCTTTCTAATGTGTAACAGGAGTGGTTCAATTAAAATCTGTGCAGCGCGCGCCCACGAGCAGGAATGGCGCCGAGCCATGGGTAATCTCGCTCATGAATGAGTTTGTCATTTAGTGTCCTGTACCAGTAAACTATTGCAGTGCCTACCTTGTATAACACGATCAAAAGGAAGTAATTCTACTAGAAAAATGAGCACTCAAACACATTTAATTTTATTTATGAAAGCTGAAGCTGGGATTCCAGGCATGCACGTTAGAGCTGACACTAGCGTGCATGCCTGGAATCCCGACTTGAGCTTTCAGAAACAAAATTAAATGTGTTAGGGTGCTCATTTTTCTAGGAGAATTACTTCCACTTGATCAGTGTTATACAAGGTAGGCACTGCAATATTTTACTGATACAGGACACTAAATGACAAACTCATTCCTAAACAAGGGTACCCGTGGCCCGGCGCCATTCCTGCTCATGGGCGCGCGCTCCGTGGATTTTAATCAGACTGCTCCAGTTACACATTAGAAAGAATAATGCATATTCTCAATGTAATTTTAAAATGTAATGCTACCACTGCTTTGCATACTGACAGTGCTTCCTCTTGGTGTATTGAGTGCTGACACCATAAAATTAGCATCAGAAGCTGACAGTGTCCCTTTAATCTGGGAGTGGGCTTAGTGTTTCCATGCTTGAGTCCCGCCCAGGCCACCACATTCTCACGCTGTTCTGCCATTGTTATTTGCACGAAGGCAATTTGTTAGAAGCTGTACTTATTTACTGATTATCTATTGGAATAGTAATGATATTGCAGTTTGACTAACCTGCCTTCTTTGCAGCATGGACAGTTCTGTTTATCACCACCATCTTGGTCCAGGACTGCCAGAATGGGCCAATCAGTACCTTTGGGACCCTAAAATGGAGTCTGTCCCTAGGGGTCTTGTGGGAGGAATTGTAGTTTTGAGACTTTGGCACCTAAATGCACCTGGAGGGGGAGCCCTTGCTTTGATAGACTGATGGATCAACCAATCAGAACTTTTTGGACCAAAGGGAAATTCCAAAGCTGACTGCTGCAGTCAGTCAGTCTGAGTTGGGAAGTGAAAGTGTGAACAGCTCGAGATAATCAAGCAGCAGCTGTGCATAGTTTTCACGTGGGAGAGCTGTGGAAGGGGTGAGTTTCAGCCTGCCTGCCTGCTGTCCCTTGTGAGGGAGCTTGTTACAGAATTGGACTACATTCAAAGTGTGGGAGAGGTTGAAGCCACTGAACTGTGACCAGGCTTAGACCTGAAGAAGACCAAAGATTCGCTGAACACGATCGGCCTGTCAGGACCTCCAGTTACCACTGACCTCCGTATGTTGCACAGAGACTCTAATTGTGATCAGACTGCCATCCGCCTGTACAGTGGTGATTACTTTAATATAAATGTGCTGTGTGCTGCTAGTGGGTCGCGATTTGGTTCCTCACTGTGTCCTGCTTGCTGGAGGCTGTATCCAGCCCCCAACTGATTGAATCTGCATTCATCTCCACTTGGCCTGGTCCTCGCCATACTGGCCCAGCCAGATTACTCACGCCACAGAGAAAGCCATCAACGAGAGTCCTGCCTGGGGATCAGCCCCCTGCTCAACGCTTTGAACAGGAATGACGCCTCGGTGATTCGTGTGTGGGCCCTGCTTCTCCTGGCATTCCAGCTCATCAACCTGCAGTCTCAATTTCGTCCTGCCTGTGTCCTGTATTGGGTATTGTGAGTAAACCTCAAGGTAGCTCCCTGCAACAACAGCTAAATCTAAAGTGTTGTCATCTGATTGCTTTGTTGTCTTTTCCTTCATGAACTGAGCCCTCCGGCTCTGGATTACAAATAGTGTGTGTTGTGCATGTTTCTTTCTTCCATCACAGGGCCCTAACCAACTGCGATGCTGACCTACCCCGGGCAACGTTCCTGGCTAGCTCGCCTTATTCCTACCTGGGTACCCAGAGTGTGTGACTGTGTAGGGACTCTGAAGTGCATGCATGACTGTCCAATTGATTCAGCCTTTAAAGCAGCAGTACTACGAAAAAAAAATTTGCGCTTTTTTGACAGTTTATTCCCTGTGCCCTGCTAATCATATACCTGGTACTCTTTCTCGCCGGCGTTGTACTATCGCCAAGTAATTTGCGCAGTTATTATTTACTTTTGTTTACATGTCTGCCACCCAGCATGTTGCACTGGAACCCCCTCTGCTGCCAACTGCACATATGAATGACTTGCAGGGACATCGGAAATGGTCAGCAGAGGGTCCTCTGCTGTTATCAAAGATGTGATGCGACCTGAAGAAAAAGCAGCTGAAATTAATCAGCCGCCATATTTGTTGTAGCGCTACAACACTTCAAATAAATTGCAAATATCTAAAAAACTAAAGACAACTGGAAAAAAATATTTACAGGTATGGAAACTAGAACTTTGGCCGCATGCTTACAGCTGAAAAACAGAATTTTGATTGGTCACTTCCTGATTTCGTAGTACTGCTGCTTTAAGCCAATTAACCTGATTATGCCCCTTCCCTGTTCAAGTCCCCTAACATAGAAACACAGAAACATAGAATTTAACAGCAGATAAGGACCGCTTGGCCCACCCAGTCTGCCCATTTCCCTACCTAATGGATAAGCTGCAAATCCTAGTTAACCAGCAGCCTACTTCTTCCTGCCCCCAACCCCTAGAATTGCCTTATGACTGTCCCCTGCATGCTTGAATTCCACTACTGTTTTTGACTCCACAACCTCCTCCTCCGGAAGGCCGTTCCATGCATCCACAACCCTCTCTGTGAAAAATACTTCCTTAAATTACCTCTGAGCCGCCCCCTCTATCTTCAAATTGTGCCCCTTGATCTTGCACACCTCTTGTTTTGAAAGATGCTACCCTCTTGGACTTTGTTGATTCCCTTGAGGTACTTGAAAGTTTCTATCATGTCCCCTCCCTCCTTTCCTCGAGGCTATACATATTAAGCTCCTTAAGTCTTTCTTCATATGTCTTCCGTGTAGACCCTGCACCATTTTAGTTGCCTCCTCTGGACAGCTTCCATCCTGTCTATGTCTTTGTGGAGATTGGGTCTCCAGAGCTGCACTAGTACTCCAGATGGGGTCTGACCAGCTGTCTGTACAGAGGGATAATAACTTCCTGTTTTCTACTGGTGATGCCTCTCCTATGCATCCCAGTATCCCCCAACCCTCCTTGCTGCCCTCTCACATTGCTTGCCCACCTTTAGGTCACCTGATATGACTACCCTAGGTCCCATTCCATTTTTGTTGTTGTTAGTATCTCACCCCCATTGTGTACTCTTCCCCTTGGTTTCTGTTTCCCAGGTGCATTACCTTGCACTTCTTAGCATTGAATCTAAGCTGCCATACATTTGACCATTCCTCTAACCTTGCCAAGTCCCTTCTCATCCTTTCCACCCCACCTTGTGCATCAACTCTGTTGCAGATCTTTGTGTCATCTGCAAAGAGACATACTTTTCCTTCCAGTCCCTCTGCAATGTCGCTTATAAAGACATTGAAGAGGACCGGTCCTAATACTGAACCTCATGTACCCCACTAGTAACCCCCTTCTTCAGAGTGGACTCCATTTACTATTACTCTCTGTGTCCTATTCTCCAGCCAATTCTTTACCCAGGCTGTCATCTTGGGACCCACTCCCAGGCTGGCTAACTTGTATATTAATCTTTTGTGTAGGACTGTGTCAAATGCCTTGCTAAAGTCTAGGTAGGCC
This sequence comes from Neoceratodus forsteri, assembly GCA_016271365.2. Taxonomy (NCBI): domain Eukaryota; kingdom Metazoa; phylum Chordata; order Ceratodontiformes; family Ceratodontidae; genus Neoceratodus; species Neoceratodus forsteri. The sequence continues at coordinate 124,184,762 of CM057452.1, forward strand.
ATGTCCACAGCCCCTCCCTGATCTACTACTTTGGTCACCCAGTCAAAGAAATCCATCAGATTCGTCTGGCATGACCTTCCCGCTGTGAATCCATGCTGCCTTGGGTCCTGTGCCCCTCTGGCCTCTAGATACTCGACAATTCTTTCCTTCAGAAGTGATTCCATCATTTTCCCTACCACTGAGGTTAAACTAACAGGTCTGTAGTTTCCTGCTTCTGCCTTGCTCCCACTTTTGTGAAGGGGAATCACATCTGCCCTCCTCCAGTCCTCGGGTACCACCCCAACCTCCCATGATTTGTTAAAGAGGGTAGTCAGTGGTGTCACTAGTTCTACCCTTAGTTCTTTTAGAATTCTAGGATGAATCCCATCAGGCCCCATTGCTTTGTCCACCTTCAGTTTTAAGAGTTCTTTTAGAACCCTTTCTTCTGTAAATGGGCTGGTATCAACTTCTGTATCCAGAGTGTTTCTACTGTTTGTTTTAGGTACCTCCCTCTTCCTTTGTAAATACTGAGCAAAAATATTTGTTTAGTATCTCTGCCTTTTCACAGTCATCCTCTGCCCACCCTCCCTCCCTCCCTTTATTAAGCCTCACTATCCCTAAATCAGATCTAACTCTTTTTGCATTTAATATGACTGTGGTTCCAGTTTGTATCAGAAGTACCATAGTGTTGCTATTTGCTGTGCATAACATTATTTTACAGGGGGTCTCCAGGGTTGAGCCAGAGGAACCCGTCCTGGTGGTAAGTGCAAACAGTGTGGGGGATTGTATGCTGAATAGGGATTACTGTGAAAGTGTTTGTTGCATATTGTCTAGACCACTAGAAGGGAAAGAGGGGGGTCACAGTGTCCCGGAGGGCTGTACCCTGGTTAGTCTTGTTACTAACCACCCTGTCCTCCAGGTGGAGGCACCCATTTCAGTACCCAGGCCCCTTAACCTGCAACTAGCCAAGCAGGCAGGGGTAGTAGCCCTTGGGGTAGCGCCACCTAGGGGTTACATCTTGGAGGCACCAATGCTGGGATTAGTGTCCACTAGGTGGCCAAAATCACGAATTTATTGTCAAAAATGAATGGCTATCTCAGTAGAAATGACTGTACACCACTTGGTGTGGTGGTGTACAGGGCAGGAGATTGACCCCCCACAATGCCTTGCTAATACAGGATAAACCTATGAGCATTAGTAAGGACATTGTAGAAGGAGCACTTTACAAAGTTGAATGCTTAAAAAATGCTGTGGTGGAGGGTCAACAGGCTGATTTGACTGCCCAAACTTTCATGGCCGTAGTAGAGTGTAGTGACCCCGTGGACAGCTCCAAAGTGCTGCAGACTATTGCCTCAGAAGGTGTCCCAGCCACCTGGAGGGTAATAACTAAGGACAGTAAAGACCCTGGGGGGGGGATGAGCCCCCACCCTTATCTGAGACTTTCGAAGAGAAGTTGAGCAAGCTGTTACTGGAGGAGGGGAAGACCGTAGAGGACTTCAAGAAGTTATTCCTGCCACCTGGGGGTGTTCTTCTACAATACCCCTGCTAGTTCCCGTACTTGTTCCTTCACCAGCTCATGTGCTCACCTCCATGTCTGCAGTTAGTTCTGACTTATCGCCGGCTGAGGATGTTTTCAGGCACCCTCCCCGCACCCCAGGGGGAGGACAACTGGGAGACTTGGATAGACTATGTTGCCCCTCAAATCCAAGAATGGCAGTGCCCCAAAGCAGAGAAGGGTAGTTGAAAGCCTCAGAGGCCACACCCAGCTTACTATCCACGCTACACAGGCTAGTAATCCAGAAGCAACTGCTCAAGATTATCTGAATGCATTGGAAAATGTGTATGGGAGTCCGATTCGGATGAGAACCTGTGGGGTAGGATCAAAAACACTCAGCAATACCCAGGGGAGCCCTCATCTGTGAATGTGCCTCGACTCAAAGCAGTGCTAAAGGAATGCCTAAAGAAAGGTGGCATGGCCCCAGCTAAGTTAGATCAGAGTAGGCTGGATCAACTTCTCAAGTCAGCCCGTTTCTCTGAATTATTGCTGCTCCAACTATGCTGCGCCACTCGGTTGGATGCGCTTCCTACCTATGACGGACTGATGAAAGAAATTCGGAGGATTGAGAGGAGGCAGCCACATGGGGGGCCCCCTCCCATATCTGCTGCCACCCAGGTGACCAAGGATGCCCATGTGAGTAATGCTCAGGGGCGAAATACAGTGCCAGTTGAACATCTGGAGGCTATCAAGAACACTCCGCCCTGGGGCGAGATACTGCAAGAGGTCCAAGAAATGAGGGCTACCGTTTTCCTACAAGCCCGTTCCAAAGATACAACAGGCTCAAACCCCTCTCAGAGCATGTCTGCTATGGTGGTGGGGGTGCACTCCCAGGCATCTCCTGTTGACAGCAGCTCAAAAATTGATGAATTGACTATGGAAGTGAGGAAATTACTGAGGCATCTCCCCATGCTCACCACACCCCAGACAGAGGTTGAATCAAGATTTTCTGTTGGTAGTACCCCGCCTCAGCTCCCAATGTGATGCCTTGGCCACGCCAGACTCTAGAAAGCATATTCTGTCATAATTGTGGGAAGAAGGGGCATATGAAGAAAGAATGCCGGTCCCCAAAAGACTTGGATAAAGTTGTGTACAGACTTCAAGGGGAGCTCCGGAAAGCAAAGTCACGGCCGAGGGGTGCTGGAAACGACCGCAGTGAAGGCTCAAGAAATCCCAACTCCAATTTCTTTGTGGCTAAATCGTCTGTACCGGCCCCTGCTATTGTCCCCCCAGAATGGTCTGAGGTGGTGGTACCTTCAATGGAAACTACAGTGACGGTGAACAGTGTGTCTGCCCGGGCCGTGCTTGATAGTGGATCTCAAGTAACCACAGTATTTCAAGATTGGTACCAGAAGCATCTGCCTGATGTGTTCCTACAACCATTGGAAGGTTTGTATGTGTAGGGGTTGAGTGAGAAGTCCTATCTGTACTTTGGGTATATCCGGATCTGGCTGTCATTCCCTACCGCCGTGACTGGGGTAGATGAACAAGTTGAGACACTTGCTCTAGTGTGTCTCCCTAACGGACTGTATGAACGGGTTCCCCTGCTAATTGGAACAAATGCCTACATGTTTGGGAGACTAGCACAACTCTGCCATGAGAATCAAGGATGACGGACTGGACGGGTCTTAAGAATTCCAGCATTAATCAAAAGGGCTTATGACTTGCAACAGAAACCCAATGAAGTGGACCAAGATGAGCCAGTGGGGAAAGTGTGGAAAAAAGATCCTGAATCTTTGGTGTTGGCCCCCAATGCCCAGTGTACATTCCATGGAGAAGTCTGGCTAAAGAGAGATGTAAAGAACTAAATATTGACGACAGACACCCCGGTTGAAGGGAAGCTGCCAGAGGGATTGATGGTTAAGCCCAGTGTATTACCTGCATGAGCCCATGCCTATGCACGCCGAGTGATGGTGCAAGTGAGAAACATGTCGGACAGGGAAGTTTGTGTGAACTGGGGATGTACGCTGGTTACAGTACACTGTGCAGACACTGCAGTATTACCCAGTAACAAGTACTCTGGCGAAAAGGAGAAAGTGACCCCAGACTTATTTGACTTCAGTGATTCACCTCTGTCTGCCAAATGGAAGACCCGAATTAGCAGGAAACTTGCTCAGAGAGACCAAGTGTTCTCACTAAAAGAGTGGGGCGTCGGATGTGTCCGTGGTGCCAAGCATAACATACGCCTGCACGATGACCAACCATTTTGAGAGCGGTCCCAACCCCTTGCCCCAGCTGACATAGACAATGTTAGGAGGCACCTACAGGAAATGCACATTGCTGGTATTATTCAAGAATCAAGAAGCCCATATGCATCCCCCATCGTACTGGTGTGTAAAAAGAACAGATCCGTGAGGATGTGTGTGGACTATCGGACCCTCAACCAACGGACTATCCCAGAACAATACACCATGCCATGCATACAGGATGCCCTGGATTGCCTGAACAGGAGTCAGCGGTTCTCAGTACTGTATCTCTGCAGCGGATATTATCAGATTCCGATAGCCCCGGAGGACTGTAAGAAAACAGCCTTCATCTGTCCTTTAGGGTTCTACGAATTTCTGAGGATGCCACAGGGGATTTCGGGTGCTCTGGCCACTTTCCAGAGACTGATAGAACGTGTGGTGGGAGATATGAACTTGCTGGAATGTTTAGTGTACGTGGATTATGTCACTTTTTTCGGATGCATGCTAAAGGAGCATGAGATCAGACTGTTCAAAGTCCTCGATCGTTAGGAAGAATTCAGCCTCAAGTTATCCATAGACATGCGCCAGTTTTTTCAAACATCCATGAAATATATGGGACACATACTGTCTGCGGAAAGGATACAGACAGATCCAAGTAAAGTTGAAACTTTGACCACTTGGCCCCAGCCCAATAACCTAAAAGAGTTATAGCATTTCCTGGGGTTCTGTGGCTACTACCGCAGATTCATCAAAGACTATTCAAAAGTGATTCGACCGCTCCTTAACCTTACCCAAGGCTACCCCCCTACCAACCGCAAATACAAAAAAGGGGCTATCAAAGACCAAGAGAAAATGTATTTTTGAACAGGTGAGCCTTTTGGGACTCGGTGGACACCCGAATGTAAAGTGGCTTTCCCTCAAATGAACTGAGTCAGTTGTTTCGAGGCAATCCTCTGCAGAATCATGGACATGAAGCTGGGCCTTCAGAACTGTCTAACCCTCAGCTTCCTTCCTGGACCCAGTGCCCCCGAAAGTATGTGCAAAGTATCACATCTGAGGTTGCAGACACTCTGTGTCTTGTAGAACTGTTTGACTTGCCCGAAGAAGGGGCTGATGGTCTGAGTCTCTCTGGTGATATGCCAGAACTTGAAGAACAGTATGAAAATGCTGACAGCCCCCCTTCAGTGCCACCAAACCTAACTGTGTCAGAGTCTCCTCAGAATGGGCAACCTGGGCCGCCCTCTTCAGAAGATATTTATGAGCAAAGTGTTGTGGAAACAGAGTCTGCAGAGCCAGGAGCTGACAGTGTTCCCAATCTGGACATTTCAACCAGTGCAGAGGCATCCCTCACTACAGGAGAAGAACCCGATGCCAGTGTTGACCACCCAGAGTCTGTGTCTGTTCCCCCCAGAAAATCTGGATGACCTGATAAGCCAGTGCTATGTTTTAGTTATGATTCCCCTGGGAGGCCTGTGGACTTGCCTCTCTATGTGGTCCATAAAGGTGTTTACATTTCCAAGAGCTCACTGCCCAAACTGAGCTTGACTGCCACCTCCCGATTAATTGCTCTTCCTTCAGAACATGGTGTCCCTGTCCCATCTAGCCCCAAGTTAGCTGACGGGGAAGCACCCCCTTCTACATTGTTTACTGTACTAGAAGTTATAATGTGAAGTCATAGGTAACTGTTCATAGTATGTTAATCATAACAGAATCAGTATATAGTGTATGAAACATGTATAAGAACTGTCAATGAAGATATGGTATAATGAAATGTATAGTAATGTGATAAGTTTACGATTAACTGATGCATCGGATAGTAGTTCCATAATATGCTAATGTCACGTATGTCTTGTACATATTGATTCTTCAATATTGTGCTGGTGTAGTCTTGATGAAGACGCCAAGTTTTTCCAGGCAGGGAAGAGTGTAACCCCCTACAAATGGGGGGTCCCGAAAGTCTTCCTTGGGTGTGCCTAAATGCCCACTGCCAGGCTGGTATCCTGTGTCTTAGCATTTTAAAAGTGTTTGTATGAGAATGCCTTAATGCCTTTGTGCTCAGACTCTTTAAAAGCTGCCAATAACATGGTGCTTATTTAATCTGGGAGGGGGCTGAGTGTTTCTATGCTCGTGTTCCGCCCAGGCTGCCAGATTTGCTCTGTTCTGCCATCACTATTTGAGCAGAGGGAGTTTTGTTAGAAGCTGTACTTATTTACCGATTAACTATTAGAATAGTAATGATATTGTAGTTTGGCTAACCAGTCTTCTTTGCAGCATGGACAGTTCTGTTTATCAGCACCATCTTGGTCCAGGACTGCTAGAATGGGCCAATCAGTACCTCTGGGACCCTAAAATGGAGTCTGTCTCCAGGGATCTTGTGGGAAGAATTTCAGCAGGAATTGTAGTTTTGAGACTTTGGTGCCTAAATGCACCTGGAGGGGGAGCCCTTGCTTTGACAGACTGAAGGATCAACCAACCAGACTTTTTGGACTGAAGGGAAATTCCCAAACTGACTGCTGCAGTCAGTCTGAGTTGGGAAGTGAAAGTGTGAACAGCTCGAGATAATCGAGCAGCAGCTCTGCATAATTTTTGCAAGGGAGAGCTGTGGAAGGGGTGAGTTTCGGCCTGCTTGCCTGCTGTCCCTTGTGAGGGAGCTCATTACAGAATCGGGCTACATCCGAAGTGTGGGAGAGCTTGAAGCCACTGAACTGTGACCAGGCTTAAAACCTGAAGAAGACTGAAGATTTGCTGAACGTGATAGGCCTATCAGGACCTCCAGTTACTGCTGACCTCCCAGTGTTGTGCAGAGACTCTGTAATTGTGACCGGACTGCCATCCACCTGGTACAGTGGTGATTACTTTACTATAAATGTGCTGTGTGCTGTCAGTGGGTCGGAGTTTGGTTCCCCACTGTGTACTGAACTGTGTCCTCCTTGCTGGAGGCTGCATACAGCCCCCAACTGACTGAATCCATATTCATCTCCACTTGGCCTGGTCCTTGCCATACTGACCCAGCCAGATTACTCATACCACAGAGAAAGCCATCAATGAGAGACCTGCCTGAGGATCAGCCCCCTGCGCAACGCTTTGAACAGGAATGATGCCTCGGTGATTCGTGTGGACCCTGCTTCTCCTGGCATTCCAGCTCATCAATCTGCAGTCTCAATTTCGTCCTACCTGTGTCCTATATTGGGTATCGTGAGTAAACCTCAGGGTAGCTCCCTGCAACAACAGCTAAATCTAAAGTGTTGTCATCTGATTGCCTTGTTGTCTGTTCCTTCATGAACTGAGCCCTCCGGCACCAGATTACAAATAGTATGTGTTGTGCATGTTTCTTTCTTCCATCACAGGTCCCCAACCAGCTGCGACGCCGGCCTACCCAAAGCAATGTTCCTGGCTAGCCCAACTTATTCCTACCTGGGTACCCAGAGTGTGTGACTGTGTAGGGACTCTGAAGTGCATGCATGACTGTCTGATTGATTTAGCCTTTAAGCCAATCAACCTGATTATGCCCCTTCCCTGTTCAAATTCCCTAAATAAATCAGATCTAACTCTTTTTGCATTTAACCTGACTGTGGTTCCAGTTTGTATCAGAAGTACCATACTGTTGCTATTTGCTGTGCATAACCTTGTTTTACAGGGGGTCTCCAGGGTCGAGCCAGAGGAACGAGCCCCGGTGGTAAGTACAAACAGTGTGGGGGATTGTATGCTGAACATGGGTTACTGTGAAAGTGTTTGTTGCATATTGTCTAGGCCACTAGAGGGGAAAGAGGGTGGGTCACAGTGTCCCTGGGGGCTGTATCCAGGTTAGCCTTGTTACTAACCACCTGTCCTCTGGGTGGAGACACCCCCGTTTCAGTACCCACTTCCCTTAACCTGCAACTAGCCAAGCAGGAAGGGGTAGTAGCCCTTGGGGTAGCACCATCTAGGGGTTACATCACCTTTTAGATTTACAAAAAAAACGCTATCTGGTTGATTCTTCTCTGCCTCCACTTCAGCAACGGGGTTGCAGCTTGATTGGCAGTGCTAGCATGATCGTGATCATGACAACAAACTGTAAGTTAAAAAAAAAAAACAATAAGCAAAGACACAAGAAGAAAGAACAAAATGCTCAATGTGGAAATGGAGAGAGGGACAGGGGGACAGAGACACTTTCTACACGCGCGTGTGTGTGTGTGTGTGTGTGTGTATGTGAGACACATGGTCGTAGAAATCAAGCTGGAAAAAAATTGCTGACCAAAAATGATAAAAAAAAAAAAGATGGGAAAGTGTGCATATGAGAATTTAATGCACACGCTCGGTGTGGGATGCTTTGATAAACCCCTCGGGCTTTGCCCTCATGATTTATGTAGCATCCCGCACCTCGGGTGCACATTAAATTCTCATATCACACACTTCCCCATCCTTTATTCCATATGTATACACCAGCTAACTGAATGTTATCACTTAAATCTCTTGTAACTGATGATCAGTAACTCAGCTGCACCTATTATTAATTACAGCGGTTTCAGATGAAGTGTTGTACTGCTCAGTGTTTTGTAATGCTTTTGTGTTTGCATAACGTATAAATAAAAAGTTACAAAAAAAAAAAGATGTTAGCTCCCATCAGTTTCTGAAAATCTCCTCCACCGAGGTTAATCTTCAGCTGAGCACACTGTATGCTTCGTGTGGATATATATCTAAGTGATTCTAGAACATAGTTCTAATGGCCAGCAAAACAGTACTACTCATCAGGGCTGCTGCATTAAGATTTTTGGCCTTTAGCTGCACCAGTAGTGCAGTGGTAGTGCTATTGCTTGCTATACCAGTTACCCAGGTTTAGGAATGGACTCGGATCACTCAGGGACTGGCTGGGAAGGGGGAATGAGCATCCCTTGCATGGCTTTCCTCATTCAGGGAGGGGGCTGACATCTCCTGCTGGTCAGCTGACACCTGGAGGAACCAGTGGCAGTGCAGCAGGACAGTATGGGAAGGTATCCCACACTTAGATACCAGGGAAGCTCTGTGGAGGCAGAACACAACATTGCACATGTGTGGGGCCCTATGGGACGAAGAGCACCGGTGACTGGGTCCTATGACAGAGGACCCCCAGAGAGCAGTAATACCCTGAGATTCTGGGGGACAGGGCTGGGGGGAACCAGTCCAGGTGGGGGCAGGTCAACCTGAAAAGAGATTTAAGAAAACAGAATAGGACTTCCAGTTAGGACACCTACTATATGACTGCCTACAGCGCGAGCTCTGACCCGACCGACGAATAATCTTTGGAAATCTTGCTAATAACTCACCATCCTGTCTCTCAAATGCCGTATATTGGATTACTCCACGCCGTCAAAACATAGATGGAAAGAAAATTTGCAGAGTTCGAATACCAAACAACAAAAAATGGGCTTGCAACAGGTTCAGTGGGATGAGGCCTTGTTGGCCTCGGACTCACAGTCAGTAACTACAGAGGAAGGAGACCCAGAAGAACTGGAATGCACCATTACATCAAAACAGCTTTGCCTAACTTTAAAACAAATCAACCAAACTCTTCAGCGCTTAGAGACCAAGGTGTCTGAGCAGTGTAAGGACATCAACGCGCTCACTCAATGAACAGGAGATACTGAAGAGGTACTGAAGGACTATACTGTTACCACGGACATTCACAATAAGGCCCTCCTCAACTTACATCAGCGCACTAACACCCTTGAATGGTGCTTAGAAGAGTTAGAGAACCACAGTTGCCATAATAATGTAAGAATTCATTGTTTACCTGAGGTGATAGAATCTGGCAATATGCTGATCTTCATCGACTCCTTCATACATGAGATTCTGAATTTGCCCCCCCCCCCCGGAAAAACTGAAATATCATAAGGGCCCACAGATCCCTCGTATCTTGACCGAGAGACCCCAAGGTGAAGCCGCATTCAGTGATTCTGGAATTCTTGGACTACCGAACTACGGAAGAAATTTTACAACTGGCCTGGGCCAAGAAGACAGTCTACTTCGGTGAAGTCAGGCTATTTTTCGACCACAATTTCACTCCCCAATTGCTGGCATAAAGAAGGTAGGTGTTAGCAATAGTACGGCTTTTACAACAACAACAAAAAAATAAAGCCTTTGTTGAGTACCCAGCATGTCTGGAAATAATGACTGACTAAGGCCCGCAATGCTTCCAGGACTTGAAAGCTGCTGAAACTTTTCTGAAGCAACTGGGCATTTCTATGTGGGACCAGGATAGGATTCAACAGCAGCAGCAGTTAGCTGGCAGGAACTGGAGTGCAGGGGGAATGAAAAGACAGGGATCTGGTGACAATTCAGCTACTTCCGGTTTGTGGGACTCACTCGGGGCTAAAAAACGTTCGAGAAGGCGTGGAGGAGAAAAGGAACCTATGAATATGCGGAATACACTGGAGAATAGCTTGCTGGTAGCCCAAGAACAAGATGCAACCTGAAATCCAACAAGTAACTTTTTTTCTTGGTATCCACTTAGATAATGAGCACCTCGTTTACTGAACGGCAAACATTGAGAGGAGACTTTTTTGTGGCGACACGAAGAATGAGTTGAAAAGGGGCTAGATAACTCACTTAAGTGAGAGAACTAATAATTTGGGACTTGACAATTTGTGAATTGTTTCTCCCTCTAGCTGATGTTTTAAAATGTTGAGTCTGAGTGTTTCTAGGATGGTAACAGATTGTAACACATCAGAGGTTGATGTCCAGATGCTGGGGTGGGGTGGTGAGGATCCTGGATTGGTGGGGACCCTGGGATGCCAAGGGTGGGCGGGCAGACCCCACGACCCGATGGGGCAGCTTTCTCTCGTTGGGGATGTTGAGAGTGCGGCCTACATAGAAACATAGAAACATAGAAGTTGACGGCAGATAAGGACCGCAAGGCCCATCCAGTCTGCCCATTTCTTTTTCTACCTTATAAATGTGCCATCGGCCTTTGCTCTGTCAGTGGCCTATCTATTCATAGTCATTTGTATTGCTCCCTTATGCCTATCCCATGCCTGTTTGAAGCCCTGCACTGTATTCATAGCCACCACTTCTTGTGGTAAGCCATTCCATGCATCCACCACCCTTTCTGTGAAAAAGAATTTCCTCACATTCCCCCTTAATCGGCCTCCCTCTAATCTCATGCTGTGTCCTCTTGTCCTGCTATTTTTCTTATATTTAAACATGTTAGACTCTTTCACCTTGTTTATGCCCTTAAGGTGTTTGAATGCCTCGATCATATCACCTCTCTCCTCCTTTGCTCAAGGTATACATATTGAGCTCCGTTAATCTGTCCTCATATGTCTTCCTGATGCAGTCCCTGCACCATTTTGGTTGCCTTCTCTGGACTGCCTCAATTTGGTTAATGTCCTTGTGAAGGTGTGGCCTCCAATACTGCACGCTGAGTACTCCAGATGGGGCTAACAGTGTGTCTTGTACAGAGTTTATTACCTCCCTCTACGACTTGTGATACCCTACTAATACACCCTAACACCCCTAGTCCTGCTTTGAGGGTCTGCTTGGATGATTTTAGGTCATCAGTGATGATGATGCCCAAGTCTCTTTCTTCCTTTGTGACTGCTAGCAACTCCCTCCCAGCCTATAGGTGGCTTCAGGGTTTCTCTTCCTATGTGCATGATTTTGCACTTCTTTGCATTAAATCCCAGTTGCCACTCTTCTGACCATTCTGCTAGTTTATCCAGATCTCTTCTCATTCTGCCCACCCCATCTGGATCATCTACTCTGTTGCAGATCTTGGTGTCATCTGCAAACAGACAAGCCTTACCCTCTAGTCCATCTGCAAGGTCACTAATGAAGATGTTGAAAAGGACTGGCCCCAGGACTGATCCCTGAGGTACCCCACTTATGACTTGCATCTCTTCTGACTGTATACCATTTACCACCACTCTCTGTTTTCTGCCCGTCAACCAGTTTGCCACCCAGTTGACCAACTTCTGACCCACCCCGAGCCTACCAAGCTTATTTATCAATCTTCTGTGTGGAACAGTGTCAAAAGCTTTGCTGAAGTCAAGGTAGGCGACATCAACTGCTCCCCCTTGGTCCACCACTCTGGTTACCCAGTCAAAGAAATCTATGAGATTAGTTTGACAGGACCTTCCTTTTGTAAACCCATGCTGTCTTGGATCCTGTGCCCCTATGGATTCCAGGTGTTGCACTATCCTTTCCTTAAGGAGTGCCTCCATAATCTTGCCCACTACTGAGGTAAGACTGACAGTCTGTAGTTCCCGCCTCCTCCTGCTACCACTCTTGTGGAGCGGGATCACATGAGCCCTTCTCCAGTCTTCTGGGACCTCTCCTGTGCTCAGAGACTCAATAAACAATTCTGCTAATGGCTCTGCTAGTTCCTCCTTTAGCTCCTTAAGTACCCTGGGATGTATGCCATCAGGTCCCATTGCTTTATCCACCCTGAGCTTAGCAAGCTCTTGTAGGACCCTTTCTTTTGTGAAGGGAGTAGTGCTCACCTCCCTCCCCCCTGTGTCCATGATGCTGAGCTGTGGGCCCTGCCCTACCTTCTCTTCAGTAAATACTGAGCAAAAGTATCTATTTAGGATAGATGCCTTTACAGGGTCCTCCTCCTCACATGCTCCCTTTTCTCCATTAAGCTTATGCAATACCCCTCTGGACTTTCTCCTTTCACTAATGTATCTATAGAAAGTCTTGTCACCTTCTTTTACTGTTCGTGCTAGTGTTTCCTCAGTTTGGGACTTTGCCTGCCTTACTGCCTTACCTGCTTCCCTTAGGGCAGTTTGGTATGCCTCCCTATCTTCATCCCGCTGTGTTCCCTTATATTTCCTGAAGGCCAGCCTTTTGGCTCTGACCTTTTCTGCTACTGTATTTGAGAACCAAAGTGGTTTCCTTCTTCTTTTGCACTTTATTTTCTGTCTAACACAATGGGATGTTGCCTAGTGGGGCGGAATTACTGTCTGGCCCTTGGGGAGCATCCCGGCTGATGGGAGGCACACTACCCTCACAGCAGTTTCTTTAAGCACTTCGGAAGGTGTGAGGACTTTATAGACCCTAATAGCACCAGTTGGCTGATATGGGGGGCTTTGGTTTCGCTAGAGGGACTGGGCAGATCCTCGGGAGGAGACTATAGTGCCCCATACCTGGAAAAACCATTGGCTCTGTCCGTGTGCTGTGGGGTGGTTGTGCTCCTGGCTGATGTGAATGCTGGAGAAATTACAAGGAAACCATGAGATTGTTTTATTTTTTAGTCTAAATGTGATGCTCCCTGAGAGGTCCTTCTGTCGACCATAGACGGGAAAACTGTGCCGCCCTGGGTTGTGCTCGCCCCATCATGTTCTCCGGGGTAGTGGCTAGTCCTACGGGGTTGGGGGGGGGCTGCCCTGTGCCTCAGGGATGACTCAGATGGAAGAGACCTTAGAGGGGGATTTATGCACTTCCTCCACTCCAACATCAACAACGTTTGTTTTTTTCTGTTCTTGCTGGACATAGTCCATTTAGACAATCATATCAATAAGTTGGTCGGGGTCGACTTGAATGGTTTTGCAAGGTAGAAGAATCATTCTCTGCATGGTAACATAGGATTAAGAGAGTCCAAAAGGTGTCCACCTAAATAAGCGCCTACTGGTTCAGGGTGTCCCACAACACCAGGGGCAGAAGAGAGATACCTACTGGACGCTCCAAAGAGCTGAGTTTTATTTAAAAGTAAAACTCTGGGGGGGGGGCCCTCTGTAGGGGGACAGTCTACATCCCTCCTTCTCAGCCTTCTCTCTTCGGAGGGCAAGGTGCAGACAGAGATCCACCAGTTCAGATCTTCAGCCTTGGAAGTCGCATAGCGATCTATTGTTTATGGTACTGTTGAACAAGTTTATTAAGAGTTCCTGTTTAATAATCGTTAAATACTGAGAGATGTACCAGAGAAGGGGAGAGCAAATGATGGCGGAGGGATCCAGTGTCTGTCTGGGGAAGAGGGAAGTATGCCTCCAGGAAAAGTGTTAACACCTACACCATATTATGATGGCTAACTCAGGCACAGTGGTTTGTTCATACAATGTGAATGGCCTAACCAGTCCAATCAAAAGAAGCAAGGTGTTAAGTCTCTTGAGGAAGACATCTGCTGATTACATACTCCAACAAGAGACACACCTGTCGGAGAGGGAACACGGGAAATTTCTTAAGCTGGGGTTTAAAGACATGGTTGCCTCGTCTTATAAGAAGGGCAAAGGAAGAGAAGTCATGGTATTGATACCAAATAAAACTCAATTTGAAAAACCTGACACAAAAACTGATAAGGAGGGGTGATTTGCACTTATGAAGGGCAGAGTGGGGGGACAGACTGTAACATTAGCATCTGTTTACTTTCCACCGGGATCCATGTTCCAGGAGTATCGCTCCTTTTTGACTATATTACAGGAGCGGGGAGAGGGAGTGATAATATGTGGTGGTGATCTGAACCTAACCTTTAACCCACTACTTGATACGACCTCAAGAATTCCGAGGAAGAGCACATCAGGTGGCTAGGAAGGTTCATAAGTTGCTAGGTGAGATTGGCACGGTAGATGTGTGGCGACAACAGCACGGGAAAGGGAGAGACGATACTTTTTCTCAGCTACCCATAATATGTCCTCCAGGAGAGATTACTTTTTAGTAGCTAGAGATGAAGTGTACAGAGTACAGGATTCATGGGTGGGAGATTTCCTGCTCTCTGACCGTGCCCCCTTGCTTATGAGATTGGATATAGGGGAAATACACAGGAACACTTTCTGGCATCTCAACACATAATTATTAAGGAACAAGGAGACTCAGTGCAAGAGAGCGCAGAGACCTATAAGATCTTTTTAGTAGAACATGCAGGACAACAGACCTCACAGTCCATCTTATGGGATGCAGCCAAGGCTGTCCTATGTGGCAAATTTATACAAATAGCTTCAAGACAAAAAAGGGAGAGGGAGCACAGGTGGGTTGCTTTGACAAGAGCAAATCAGAACTCTAGAGGAAGCGCAGAAGCAAAAGATTAGCAGAGAGCATACAAAACAGCTTAAACAACTGAAGCAGGCACTCGGGGAGATTTTAGATTACCAGTTTGAACAAAAGCTTCTTTTTCTCTGGCAGAAGTATTACTAGAGAGGCCCTAAATCATTAAGACTACTCGTTAGTAGGCTAAGGGCTCAAAGGGCTAGGGCTACAATCACAGCCGTGTGGCATCAGAGTAAGTAGAAGTTGGTCCATGGGGTTAGGGAAGTGGTAGAAGCTTTTCGAGAATTTTATACCCAACTATGACAAAGAGACAGTGCCAAATGAAGACAGGCTTAGAGAGTTTTTGGGAGGGCTGAGGCTGCCATGCCTGTCTAAAGAACAGGGGGTAAACTTGATGGCACCGGTAACAGCAGAGGAGATAAAGAGAGAGATTGGCAGGTTAGGGACTGGCAAGTGCCTGGGTTCGGATGGCCTACCGGCAGAGTTTTATAAAAGTTTTGGGGATCTTGTCCAACCTTTGCTCCTGGAAGTTTTTCAGGAAGTTCTGGGAAGGGAGGGAAGGGCCTCCCCCTCGTGGAACAGGGCGGAGATCTTGGTGATACCCAAGCCACGAAAGGACCCCACCAGATGTGCCTCCCATCATCCGATTTCTTTGTTAAACATGGATTATAAGATCCTGACATCCATTCTAGCCAAATGTATCCAACAATACTTGCCCGCTCTGATACAACTGGACCAAAATGGGTTTATACCAGGTAGACAGGCCCAGGACAACCTACGTAGAACAACTCACCTGATTGACCACATAAATTCTGCAAAAATCTCCTCCCTTCCTATGAGCCTAGATGCTGAAAAGGCCTTTAATAGGGTGGCATGGGCCTTTTTGAGGGGTGTCCTTTCCCAGTTTGGGTTCCCAGGAGAATTTGTCCAGGCCATATTTAAGCTCTGAGTCCCCAAGTGCTTATGTTAGGGCAAATGGTCATGCGTCTGGTGCTCTGGACCTCGGAAGAGGAACCAGACAGGGATGCCCTTTATCCCCACTTTTATTTGCAGTTTGTATAGAGTCCTTGGCTCAGAGCATCAGACAAAATGCAGAAATTAAGGGGATCAGAGTAGGAAATTTTGAACACAAGTTGGCACTTTATGCAGACATTGTTCTTTTATACATATCCGAGCTCGGGACTTCACTATCATCATTGTTTAGCCAAACTGAAGAGTCCTCTGAACTCTCGGTATACAAGTTAAACAAGAGCAAAACAGAGGTTTTATGTTTTTACTATGTCCCAAGTTCGGAGCTCAAACAAAGATACCCTATGAAATGGGGTATGGAAAGTACTGGGTACCTGGGGATTTAGGTGGGGTTGGAATCTACCCAGCTCTGGGGACTTAATTATCCCTCTCTGATTAGACAGTTGAGGATGGATCTGCGGAGGTGGGCTTTGCTCCCTCTCTCCCTCCACGCTAAAACACACAAATGAGAGTGGCTCTGCTCTGGGGAAGCCAGGGATTTGACTCCCATTGGAAAAGAATGGACCTTTTAAAACAAAAGAACCCTCCCCTTCCGGCAGTCCTTTTCGGGGACAGAAGGTTGAAGGGGGTTTCGGCATACTCGGGTACAATGGCTGTCCTAGAGGGGCAGAGAAGGAGCACTTGTAGAGGTCAAACCAAGAACCAACTTTGGCATTTCCAATGGTGGATCTATGACCCTCAGTTCTCCCCAGCACACCTTGACCCATGGTTCAAAAGGCTAGCCCGGCAGGGTTTACATGCTCCCTTTCAACTACTGACAGGTCTGTCTTATCATTTGAGGCCACACAGCAGAAATTTGGGCTACAGCCAGCTGATAACTTCAGGTATCACCAGTTTAGAGATTATTTACATAAACAAACGAGAAAACTAGGTAGGGGGATGCAGAAGGTGGGGGAGATCCCATTTCAGAGAATTTGGTACTCGTGCCATTTCCTTATTATAGAAAGGGTACATATCAGACATGGGATTATCCTCACATTACATTAAATCCAGATGGGAACAAGGCCTGGGGGTGACTGACAGATAAACAGTGGACTATGATGTGGAAGAATACGTGGTGTACTACAGGGCCCCCAGTATGGCAAGAGTTTGGCTGGAAACTAAGGTCCCGAAACTTTTGGGTCCCAGCTCAAGTAGCACACTGCAATACAGGGATACAGCCGGCCTGTTGGAGGAAATGTAGGGAGGGATATGCTTCCAGGCCCATATTTTCTGGCACTGCCCTGTTTTGACCCAATTTTGGGAGGGGGTGAAACAACATCCGATGGGTATCCTCCAAGTGCAGCATATACTAGGCCCAAAACATTTTATTTTAGGGATTATCCCCACTGAAATCTGGGGAAAAGAGTCAAAGTATCTTTGGTCAATGTTACTTACTGCTGCCATAAAAGCCATTACAAGGAGGTGGTGGCAAAAAATGTCTCCTTTTATCGAAGACTGGAGAATGGTGGTCACATCTATACATCAGATGGAAACAATAACATATAACCTTAGGCAACAGACCCACCTTTATCAAAATAAATGGACAAGATGGACAATATATGAGGACACATTGGACCCACCAATAGGGGAATAATGTCTTAGAAGGTCAATAAGAGAGGGCCTCTCTGTAAAAGATGCTCAGGGGAACTGGTCCTTGGATGAGAGACATGCTTAAGCACATGCCTGTGAGCCCATCCTCTGCCCTTACAGATTCATACAGGGGTTATGTTTAAGGACTAGGGCATGCTCTCCACAGTTTAATACTCTGGTACTGTTCTATTTTCTCTTGGTTATTTGTTTTTTTGTTTAATATCCTTAACAGTCAGGCTGAATTATCCCTGACTTAAGTTCTGCAGGATAATGGACCTTACAAAACAGAATGTCTTCCTTCAGCCAACTAAATGTAAAATTCTGTTTACTGTTATATATAGGCTTGTGTTAATAAGCAATGCTTGTAAGCACTGTATGCTGTGTGATTATAGTAACCTAGTAAGGCATAACAAAATAAAGTATATAAAAAAAAAATAGTCATTTAAACCATCCTAATGTATTTACTTCCATGACAGAAAGAAAATAAAATGAGACTGTTATCCTTGGTTGCTTTAAATGCCAATTGGATTCATTTTCTAGGATAGGATATTTATCTAGTGCCTTTCCAGGCCTCAAAGCACTTTACAGTTCTAAATGTAGCTCAAAATATTGAAGCTATCAATCCACTGAGAAAGCCAGTCTGAACAGCCAGGTCTTCAGCTGAGATTTAAAACATGCAACCGAAGAGGCAGAATGGATAGATTTTGGGACAATAATTCAGAGTCTCAGAGCAGCTAACTAATACAGCTGCTTTATAAAAAGCTTGAGTTACATTTGAAATCACAGGTTAAAAACTTCTGCTGTGGTGGAAGTGTGCTGCACTTTTATGTAGGCCGTGTTCAAGAACAGACGCTGGTGCCCACTGCTGGGCAGCCAGAGCTGGGAAGAGTACGAAACAAAAGAGACCATGTTAAGGCTACCACAGTGCATTTATCTGCATGCTGCTCTGTGGCATCTGTCTTTTAACCATGTTTGTATTTTGAAATAAAGAGACTGGAACAGCACTTTTCCATAAGAAATATGGAGTCAAAGTGTCATCTTTTAAAGAGCTGGTGAGTGCCCAATTTTTGTGAAAATACTGCAGTTTTACTGTGTGCACATCCCCAGTGTTTGATTTTGTTTGATACAGGTTTTTGAGTCAAGCGCATGGGTTTCGGTTGCGAATTTTGCCGACTAAAACCTTTAATTTAGATACAGTGCAGCCCACTTACTGTATGTTGGACACCTTCGTGCTTACTGATTTCTTCCGGTATAGCAGGTGTCTGGCTTACCGATACTGTAATTGCTTGCGGCTGCTTGTAATTGCTATAATGTGCTATAATGCTGTGTTAAGTGGTCTGTCGCACAAAACTAGCACATTACAGTACATTAAATGCAGTAATCTGTTTTATGTTGTTTTTGTTATACAGGATTTTTTTTCCTTTTTAAACTTGCCAAGTGTGCTTAGTGCATAGTGATAGCTTTAATTTGCTTTGATTTGTGAGGGAAGGAAGGTACTTGTGGTATGTGTTTGGTTGGGGGGGGTCAGTTTATTTCACAATGTTTTTTTTTTTTTTATTTTAATTTTTGTTTTAGGTAGCCAGTAATGTTTGCTTGAAACGATTTGGTCATTGTGTATCTTGCCCAGTTGTTCTCTGTTGTCTGGATGAGTGACCAGTCGGGGGGGGGGGCAAGTCGTTTCATTGTTCCATGGCTCTACGGAGTGTGATCAGTACTTCATGAATGTCTCAGGCTATTACATTCAGCTCGGTTGGTCTGCCTTCTGTGTCAGCTTCCTCATCCTCATCGGCATCGGCTATTGTAAGTAACAGAGACTGAACCACAGCCATGACGTTGTCCTCTTCGGGCTCGATTTCAATGTTGTCCCCGAGGTGACAGAGTTCCTGAAATTCCTCGTCTATCAATCCTGGTGGTGGCTGTTCCTCTGGCTGCTCTAGCTCTATGCTTGGCACTACATCATTGGGGTGAATGAAACCCCCTTTGGCAAAGCGTCTGATGATTGTCTCCATGGTTGCAGCATCCCAGGCGGTCTTCATAATGCATACCACAACAAGAAGGTTTATCTTTTTTATACAGTCAGTGGCAGACAATTCGGAGCCATCGAGCATCTCCACTATATGGGTCTGCATAGTCCTTACATAGTGCCATTTAAAGGTATAAATTATGCCTTGGTCCAGTGGTTGAACCAAACATGTGGTGTTAGCAGGCAGGAACATCAATTTAATGTTTCTAAGCCCTTCCACCTGCGTATGGCCAGAAAAGTTATCAAGGAGCAAAAGAATCTTTCTTAATCATAGTTTTCAGTCCCATGCTCTGAATCATTCTGTAAAAAGCCTCTCAGTCATACATGCAGATCTGCTTGAGCGATAGATCACAGGAAGGTGTCTTATGCCCCTGACGCAACGTGGCTGGGCTGATTTCCCGATCACTAGTAAATCACATTTATCAGTCTCAGCCATGTTGCAGCAGCAAAGCACACTAAACTGCTCCTTGGCTTTCTTTGTGCTGACTGGCTGCTGATTTTCAAAGTTAAGTGTGCCTGAACCAACGCATCAGAAAAAGAACCCCATTTCACCACAGTTACAGATGTTTTGGGGTTCATAGACTTGCAGCAAACCACACAGCACTTCGGCAAGCCACTGCTCAGCACTAACAGCATCAGCACTCTGTTTCTTGCCATGAGCACGGCGAAAGCCAATGTTGTGCCGCACCTTCCATCTGTGCAGCCAGCCCACAGAAGGCACAAAGGTGGCAATGTGGGTGGCTTTCTCAATGAGAAGAGGTCCACTGATTAAGGCATCCTGACCTCTTGCATTCAAGAGCCGACTCAGAAGAGCATCGTCAATGTCACTGTCCTTTCCATCCTGCTCCCTCTTCCTTTCGGGATTCTAGTTTGTATGCCAAGCAGCAAACACTTTGTCGCAATCTCTGTGCAGATCAGACCATGCTGATTTTGGCATGCCAAAATGGATGAACAACTCTCCTAACCTCGGTTTTGGCATGCTCTGAATTTCGGTCAAGATTTCCACTTTACAAGCTATGGAGAGAGCACAACATTTTGGAGCCATACTTTCACATATGTAAGGAAACAGCAGACTGACGGACTGAGACTCTTTTTACTGACTTTATTGAGAGATTCCTTTGTAATCCTGAGTTAATTAGCACCTAATTAGCCCCTCATCACCTGGTCATTAACCCTGGGTAACACTGTTGGCAGATCTGTAAGCAACTGAGTGATCGCGAGTAACTACTGACTCGCACTGTGTGAAAAGAACTGTTAAATGCACTGTTGGCACTGATAGCCGTACACTATAGAAGGGCTGCTTAAATTAATTTTACAAATATTTAGTGTTGCGGTCAATGGAGATGGGATTTGGCAAACAGAAATCCTCTGATGTAAGCGAGCTTCTGGTTTATCGGTATTCAATGTAAGTGGGCTGCACTGTATCGACACAGTGAGTACTCACAGTTTAAGTGCTGCATACTTAAAAGAGAAAAAATGTCTCCAGAAGCTACTCTGAATTTAAATCCAACACCAATGGCAGACGACCCCTTGGAATATGTTACTAGACTGTTAATGACAGCAGGTGCAGCTAATCCTTTTTTTTTCTTACCATACTATTGTTTATTCTCCTCGGCAGAGTGGCCCTACACGATGTCTGGCCGCCGGCCCTGCACCCCTGGACCGTCGTGCGTGTGGGCCACAATTTAACCCACTCTCCCAGTGGGCGCCATTATCGCCTCGCACCACCGGCACACGCCCTCTCGGTCTCTTCAGGGGCGTAAGGTGCAGCCATCAGCCGCAAAGATCGCCCTCTGCATTTTCCACATTTTCTCCCCAGTGGAGAGCCGGACGTGCAATGGCATCCGCACACGTAGTGCTGATGCCCGCTGCGCTCTCCCCCCTTAATACTGCATGCCACTTGTAGTGCGGCTGGCCTCTGCCAGTCGCCACTACAGGGCGATGCAAGCCCCACTACCCATCCCAGAGAGAGGAGAGCAGTCATCGGATGCTCAATCTTCCCTCTCCTCTGCCAGCCCCCGGCCGCCCGAGTCCATTCCCAAACCCGAGTCGCCGGCATGGCGCAAGGTGTGGCATCCAGCGCCTCAACCCTCAGCGCCACTGGGCCGGCAGCTAATCCTTTTTTGTTGGAGAATGATGTAATTACAGGTACGACACAAGAAACCCGATCATTACATGAAGCTTTTAAATTATTAGAAAAATTAACATATCCAGCCTTACATATTTATTGGAACAGAACTAACCTTGAAGCATACTTGCAGGTAGCCTGAATACCAAGGAGTTTACAAATTTTAAAATGTCTTTCCTATGGCCAAGATAATGCTGAATTTATGAAAAGATGGGAATAAATGTTAACCAAAGCAAGTGTGACATTATTTAGGCTAATTATTGGATTTGGCAATGAAAGAGATGGAATATTGAAAGAGGAAATCGATATCAAAGAAAGAGGAGTCTTGAACTTTAAACATCATGGTGAATTTGAGGTATACAATCAGAAGTCGAAAGAATCAATTGCTACATTAGATAAAGAACTGAAACAATTAAAACAAAACAATATTTTCTAGAGATAAAGAGGACTATGAAAATGACAGGGTATATTCATGGAAAAAGAGCATCGCAGCGGTGTCCTGAAAAGAGATAGGAAGTTTTCCTTCAATTTCAGCACAAATGCTAGTGAGTCAGAGATTAACGACCCAGAAAATCAGCCGCTTTTATACAGTGGCGTGAAAAAGTATTTGCCCCTTCCTGATTTTCTCTATTATTGCATATTGTCACACTGGATGTTTTCAGGTCTTTAGACAAAATATAATATTAGATAAAGGAACCTGGTGAACAAATAACACTTTTTTTTTACTTATTTCATTTATTTAATGAAAAAAGTTAACCAACACCAACTGGCACTGTGTGAAAAAGTAATTGCCCCCTAGTTAAATCAACCCAATTAAAGGGATAATTAGAGTCAGCTGATTGAACACAGCCAGGCTTGATTACAGCCAGCCCTGCTCAATATAAACCTCACTTATTTTGGCCCTTACCATCAGAGTCACGTTGCCAGCACAAAGATTTAACAAGCACATTATGCCATGATCAAAGGAAGTTCCTGAAAAGATCAGAAAAAAAATTGTTGCCCTCTATCAGTCTGGAAAGGGTTACAAAGCTATTTCTAAGGCTCTGGGACTCCATCAAACCACAGTGAGAGCCATAATCTCAAATGGAGAACACTTGGAACAGTAGTGAACCTTCCCAGGGGTAGGCGGCTTGCCAAAAATTACTCCAAGGCGCAGTGTAAAATCATCCAAGAAGTCTCAAAGGATCCTAAAACAACATCCAAAGAACTGCAGGCTACCTTGCCTCAGCTAAGGTCAGTGTTCATGACTCCACAATCAGAAAGAGACTGGGCAAAATGGGCTTCATGTGAGAGTAGCAAGGCGAAACCACTGCTAACAAGAAGAACATAAATGCTCGTCTCTCATTTGCCAAGAAGCACCTGGATGATCCACAAGCCTTTTGGGAAAATGTTCTATGGACAGATGAGTCCAAAGTGGAACTTTTGGACAACATGGATCCCATAATGTCTCGTAAAGCAAACACAGCATTCCACAGTAAGAACACCATACCAACAGTCAAACATGGTGGTGGTAGTGTGATGGTGTGGGGATGCTTGCTGCCCTAAGGACCTGGATGACTTGCCATAATTAAAGGAACCATGAATTCTGCTCTGTACCAGAAAATTCTTAAGGAGAATGTCCAGTCATCCTTCCGTCTCCAGCTGAAGCTGAAGCGAGTTGGTCATGCAGCAAGACAATGATCCAAAACACAAAAGCAAGTCCACATCAGAATGGCTAAAAAGAAGTAAAATTAAAGTTTTGAGTGGCCTAGTCAAAGTCCAGACTTAAACCCAATAGAGATGCTGTGGCAGGACCCGAAACGAGCAGTTCATGTGAAAACCTACCAAATGTTACTGAATTAAAGCAGTTCTACGAGGAAGAGTGGGTTAAAATTCCTCCACAGCGATGTGAAAGACTGATATTGAATTATAGGAAGTGTTTGGTTGCAGTTATTGCAGCTAAATGTGGCATAACCAGTTATTAAGTGTAAGGGGCAATTACTTTTTCACACAGTGCCAGTTGGTGTTGGTTAACTTTTTTTCATTAAATAAGTGAAATTAAAAAAAAAACAAGTGTTATTTGTTCACTCAGGTTCCCTTTATCTAATATTACATTTTCCCTAAAGACCTGAAAACATCCAGTGTGACAAATATGCAATAACAGAGAAAATCAGGAAGGGGGCAAATACTTTTTCACGCCACTGTACCAGGATAAACCCACCAGCCAAACCTCCTTTTCAACCACAGCACAGCATGAGACGGAACAGATTTCAGGGAGATTTTCAGTAGTACACAAGAGGAAGACAAGGAGGGGGAACAAGAGGTCAAGAAGGTTGCAGAGATCATAGAACCAATGGACAGCAACAGCCTCAACAGAATTAGTAGACACACAGGGGCAAACGGAGGTAATGGAAATGAACTCTCTGGAATCTAAGGCAATTAATCTTTCTGATCACATTTTAACTGAAACTAAGGAACAGTTACTTAATAAGGGACTCATGTTTGTGCCAACAGTTCCAATCAATACATTTCAGACACTATTAGATTTAAACATAGTTTATAGAAATGTAAGCTTCCATTCCTTTTTTAGCAATAAAAGGAAAACTGAAATGGGACATCAGAGCCAAGCTGAATCTAATACTGTGGTTAATGGAACACTAGTAAATGACCAGAACAATTTGCATAACAAAAATCCACTTTCTGTCCCCCCCTCCTAACGCAGCAATGACTGTCTTCGAAGATATGGTGGAAAAGGATTTGAATAAATTTATTGAAAATCTTCCAAAATTAAATTATAACAATTAAACTGTCAAAGAAAGAGAAAGCAATTTGTACATTACAAAATTATGACAATCTGATAAGGAAGCAGACAAGGGAGGTTGTGTGGTGTTAATGAATAAAAGTGGCTATGTTAAAGAAATAGAGAGACAGTTTCATAATCAAGAGTTCTACTATAAATTGAGGTAAGATCCTACAATAGACCTGAAATTTTCTTTTTACAGCTGTATGCTTTCTCCTACCTGGTGTCATGGTCGGCTACCCCGTCCACGCATCTCTGGATCCAGCCACCGTCCAGACCCCAGCTTACTTAGGACCCTTGCCGGCAAACTCCCGTGGCTTGCCCCCCGCGGCGGGGTGGTGGGAGCCCCACTTCACTTGCCACCAAGTCTGGATTCAGTTCCAGTGATGTCCCCGAAGCCAGGGCACCCATCGAATGGCCATCAAGCCTCTGCAACCTGGGACACCATCTTTTTTCCATTTTTCCTCCCCTAGAGAGAGTGACGTGTAATGACGCCATTGGGGGGAGCACGTATGCATCTGCACGTGCTCCCTCCGGCTCCTGCTCTCTCTCGCCCCCGACATACAGTGGTGGTGTACCACCCCCCCAGCCTCCACTAGGAGCCAGCAGCATACCAACACTGGAGACCCCCCTCCCCTGGAGAAGGAGAGCAGTCCAACGGAAGCTCAATCCTTCTCCCACCCAGCCAACCCATGGCGACCCAAGTCCATTCCCGAACCCGGGTCGCCAGAGTGGCATGAGGTGTGGCGTCCAGTGCCTCAACCCTTAGCGCCACCGGGCCGGCTTAGACCTTTAATTTTCAATCAACAAAATGATTATGGGAAGTTTACAATCAAGGACATATTAATAAAAAAATTGAATTTCTGATGACAGATCATCTGGTTAGGGCAACTTTCTACATCCTACCAAAAATTCACAGACCACGTGACAATCCCCCTGGTAGTCCCACAGTGAGTGGAATAGGCTGTTTAACAGTACCACTCTGTATGTATGTATTTTTTCATTAATATTTTATCTATTTTTTGTGGTTACACAGACAGTAGTATTTTATTACAGACAGAATTATGAAATAATTCTCTGTTGAACAGAGGTACATTTTACAGATCTCTATTTCATATTAATTATTGGCTAAGAGAGTCTTAAAGTTGTAAGGCATCCTTTTTAATTTCATGTATCATGGGATAACATCCTCCCTATGTACCATTACCCATATTAACCACCTGTTCAAGAACGACTGCAAGCTCTCCATTCTTAAGTTAATAGCTGCTGTCTGTTTTTCCATTTTATAAACTTACAATACTATATCTTCCCATTCGGTCTGCGAGGGGGGTCAATTTGTGTCCATCTGCATGTTATCACTTTTTTGGCCGCAAGCAGTAGAGTCGAAAGAAGCCTATGGGTCAGGTAACTCTTGATCTGTTTCAGGAAATGATGCAAAATAGCCATTTGGGGGTCAGCTCCAAGACCTCTATGAATAATTCTATGAGAGCCCTTTCTATCTCTTTCCAAAATGGTTCAAGCTTGGGACAATTCCAGAACACATGGGTATGTGTGGCACAGGGTTATCCACATTCCCTCCAACATTCTGATCCATGTATCTAATCGTATGTTCCCACTATTTGGGGTGTTCTAAAATATCTCACTGTGCATTTCCAAGCAAACTCTCTCCACACAAAAGATGACATGGTCTGATGAATCCTAGTAAATACTGTATCCCACTCTATATCTATTAACGTGGTTCCCATTTCTTGAGCCCACTCAGAGTGTGTTGTCTGAAGTGTCTGTGTGTGGGTAGCCTAGAGGGTCTTATATATTTAGGATATTATATGGTCCGGCATTGCTCCCCCAATGGTCATTATTATTATCTGTATTAAGAGGTGGGTCATTTTTAAATCCCATTTTAGATATTTTTTTACGACACAGTAATGCCTGATCTGCAGATATCTAAAGTAATCTTGCTGCCTAAGCTGGAATTTATTCTGTAAGTCTGAGAACGTCAGAAACCATCCCTCTCCATAAAACTGGTATACTTGTTTTAGCCCCATTTTATGCCACTGTTGGAATGTGTGGTCCAATCTGGCTGTTGCAAAGCCAGGGTCCACCGCCGGAATTATCAAGATACTGGTGGAGTCTTTTATTAGAGGGATCTGGAGCACTTTCCTGTATGCCCTCAGGATTTGTTGTGTGTATTCAGAGTCTACTCACTGTATTGATAAGTTTGTGTATAGAAGTTCATTTAATTTCCCCTCTATTTCTTGGGTTTCTATATTTTTCCAGTGGCAGTCCTGTCCTCTGTCCAACTAGCAGAGAGCATGTGCTATCATTGCTGCCTGACAATATTTTTCAAGATTTGGGAGGGCTAATCCACCTTTTGATTTGGGAAGATAGAAGAGTTTAAGTGCTTTTCGGGGTCTCTTTTTTGCCAAATAAATTGCAATAATAGTTTATTCTATTTCTGGAATTCTGTTTTCTGTGGCATTATAGGGATATTTTGGAAAAGATATAAGACTCGGAGGATATTCATCCTAATGGAGTCAATTCCCTGAATTAAAGGTATGGGGAGGTGAATCCATGTTTGAATATCTTCTTGTATTGCTTTTACTAGGGGAGTATAGGTTATATTATATAAGTTTGTTAAGTCCTTGGGGATGATAATGCCAAGATAGCTCAGCAAGTTACTTTTCCACTTAAAGGGAAATCTGTTTAATATATCTGGGGGAAGGTTATAAAAGTACTTTAAGACCTCTGTCTTATTCGTATTTAGTTTGTATCCTGACAGGGTTTCAATCTCTTGTAGGTGTTGGAATAGCCTGGGTAATGAGGTATCTGGGTGGGTCAGATAGACAAAGAGGTCGTCTGCGTAATATGCAATTTTGTGTTCCATGCCTGCCATAGTTATTCCTTTTATCTGGGGATCTTCTTATATTATTTTAGCAATGGGTTCTGCGTATATTGCAAATAACAATGGGGATAAGGGGCATCCTTGGCGTGTCCCACGTGTCAACAGAAAGTGGTCTGAGTAGGTGCCATTAACCTTGATGGTAGCTTGGGGGAGCTGTATAATGTGTTAATGTTCCTGAATGTCTGGGGGAAATCAAATTTCTCAAGAGCATATTTTAAGAATTTCCAGGATACCCCGTTGAAGGCCTTCTGGGCATCCATACTTACTATAAGGAAGGGGGAAGAGGTCTTATTAATTTTTTCTAAAATATAGTGTGTACATTTTATATTATCTGTAGTTTTCCTTTTTATTATAAATCCGGTTTGGTCTCTGTGTATAATACTGAGAAGAATACTTTCCAATCTTGTAGCTAAAATACTAGCATAGTATTTATAATCTTTGGCCTATATGAATCACAATTCATAGGGTCTTTGTTAGGTTTTAATATCACTGAAATATTGGCGTATTGCCAGCTTGGGGGAGGTGATGTTTCCCCTTCTTGTAGATCTCTATATAAATTTCTCAGTAAAGGGATAAGATCTGTTTGAAAAGTTTTATAAAATTCTGGCGTAAAGCCGTCTGGGCCCAGGCTTTTACCTGATTTCGCTTTTTTAATAGCTGTGACTATCTGAGAGACAGCTATTGGTTGCAATATCATAATTCTTTATTCCTCTGTAAGTTGAGGGAGTTTTATCTTATTGAAGAACTCCCAATATTTGTCTGCTTCTGGTTCTATGTCTTGTGTATATAGTTGTGTATAGTAATATCAGAAACCTTCCAATATTTCTTTTGTTGTGCTTAGAGCTTTCGTATTCTTAGGGTGTCGAGTCTTAGTGATTAAGGACTGGTGCTGTTTTGCCTAAGTCTAATACCAAGATCCTCAGGCCCCTCTGCCTCAGTAATATCTCTCTTTTACATAGAGCAATGCTTGCTCTGTTTTGTAATTTAATATGTTTTGGAGTTTGTTTTTCACCCTCTCTAGCTGAGGGAGAAGTGATGAGTCTCCCTGTGCATGGGTCTGTTGTAAGAAATTTAATTCCTCCTCTAGATGTTTTTTGTTCTCGTTCTTTCATTTTTTTTCTTGTTATAAGCATAGCTTAGTAGTTTCCCTCATACTGTTACTTTTATTGTATCCCAAAGTATGTCTGAGGTCTTAATTACATCTAAATGCTCAGCTGTTATTAAAAAGTAATGTATCCTTGCATACGAATAATGGGCCCCTGAGTAATGTGTATATTGTCTCTTTGTGGAGTTAAGGTGTCTCTATACATCTACTAGTCCTAATTCTTTACTAAGCTTTCAGCCATGACGCTGACCAGTTGTTGCCCTGGGAGGACGTGGATTCGTACTGTCTCTTCCTGGATCTAAGAGGAGATTTAGATCCCCTCCCAGGACCAGTATCCCCTGTTGGAATTTCAATATTTATCAAACAGACATTGGTGGGTTGAAGCCTCTGTTCCTGGTGGAATGTAGATGCTTCTCAGGGTTTTAAATAACTGATTAGCAGTTTTTTTCTTGGGACAATGTTAACTGTACAGAAAGTATTTATATAGGTTGTCTAGAAGTGTTATGTTTGTTAAACACAGTGAGGCAAGTGCTATGCATTTTCACAATGTTTTAGCACTTTTATGAGCAAAACACTAATCAATTTTTTGAGTTAAATAAAACCCTGCTTCCTATTGTGTAGTGCTGGCCCCACCAATGGACCATTGCAAGAGAGGAGTTTTTAGGGACTAAAACCGCCACTCCTTTTCTCCTGCCTGTTGAGTATGTACAGGCAGTACATAGCGCAGTGGTCTAAGGCTCTGAGCTGCAAATCTGGTGACATCCAGCAGACCAGACCTGGGTTTGAATCCCACAGCTTCCACTTGCATACTGTGTGACCCTGAGCAAGTCACTTAACCTCCTTGTGCTCCTGTAAAAAAGCTTTCAGCTTAGTGTGCTATATCTGGTTAAAAAAAAACAACTAAATAAAAAAAATGTACTGGATATCACTTTATTTATCCCTAGTTTTATCAATTTCTGATGTTCTACCTGGGTCATGTGGGTTTCTTGAAGTAAAATCATCTGTGGGTGATACTTTTTTAAATGGGAAATAACCTTGCTTCTCTTAATTGGATTTGTCAGACCATTAACATTATGGGATACCACTTTAATAGACCTAGATTGCATCTACTCTGTTATTTGGGAGTGGGTGTCTATTCCCCACTTTCCAATGTATATCTTCCAAACTGCTCCTCCAAGTCCACATTATTCATCTTTGGCTATTGTGTTTCTGATCTTTTTGCCCTGTTATTGCTATCTGTGTCCCACTAATAATATAACTACCTAACTTATCAAACAAACATTGCAACATTACAAAAGTTTCACTATTACCTAAATTTAACCTTAGCATGGTATAATCATCGCCCATAACTATATACAATTTGCTATCTACAACTTCCCAAGGTCAGGCTGGGAGCAGCCAACCAGAGCGAATTTTCTAATCGCTCATTGGGGGTATGTCTTTCCCAGCTGGGAGAGTACCCCAAGGGGTGGGGAGTCCCCTTTAAGAAGAGAAAAGAAAAGCAGTATAATCCCAATTAATTACTCTCTATGTATTTTGACATTTTTTAAGACCCTTTATAACCTCTCTACCTTTGTATTTGCAAGATACAAAGGATGTACTAAAAATTATGTGGGATGTTGTGGTAAAGGAGGACTCATACTCGGTCACATTTGATATAGACTCCCTCTGCATGAACATCCCATGTGAGGGGGTATTAGATGCAATTTCTCATTTTACCTGAATCAGAGACACTCTAATACAGGTCCTCTGATAGAATTCCATTTGAAACTGATACAGCATGTATTGAAAAATAATGTTTTTATGTTTAACAGGGAGTTTTATTTACAAATTAAAGGAACTGCAATGGGGATAACTTTTGCTCCATCTTTGTTTAATCCTTATGTGGGGACCTGGGAACAAAAGTACATCTATGATTCTGATCAAAATCCTTTTTTTTCAGAAATTGTGACTTTGACATTGTTATACTGACGACATGGTAGCAGACATTATTCTATTGATGACATGGTAGCAGTGTGGCATGGGGACACTACAGAACTGGAGAAATGTGTTTGTTTTCTATGTCAGACATATCCTAATTTAAAATTCACATATACTGCAGTAAAGAATCTGGATCTAAAGTTGCTCAAGCAATCTGGTGGTACCATTGCCACATATATTTTCAAGAAAAAAAAAGACAAAAACACTTCTCCTTGCCTCCAATTGTCACCCATGCCACACTGTCCAAAATATACATAAAGGGCAATTTTTACATATCAGATGCAATTGTGGCACAGAAGAGAGTTTTACAGGGGGGGCAATGGATTTAGAAAAAAATTTTGAGGAGCAGGGATATAGTTATGAGAGCATACACCAAGCTAGAGAACTTACCAGCATGAAAGATCAACAGGACTTACTATTGGATAACACTGATAGAAAAGGAGATGGTTGTAGTTTTAATTTTGTTACAACTTATTTAGCTCATGTACATTATCACTTGGGAGGATAATAAAAAAAAACATTGCCAGATACTAGCAAGTGATAAGGATCTTACAGAAATTACACACATTTCCCCTAGGATGTTGTATCATAGGGCTCCCACTTTGAAAGATGCTTTAGTTCACAGCCATCACATGTAAAACAAAAAACTCCATCCACTTGGCTTAATAGAATTATTGGGCCATTATCAATGCAAGAGGTGTATTTATTGCAAACACGTTACGGAGGGGAAAACTTTCATCAATCCCCATACAGGGAGAGAATTTGAAATTCAGCAGTTAATTACTTGTGATACAGGTAAGCATTAATCACAGACAGAGGAGGGCTCTACCGGTGATTAATGCCCGCTGGGGGGGCGTTGTTGCACGAGGGTGAAGCCCGGGTTCCATTACCAGCGTGGCTTAATCACCGTAGAGCCCGACGCTGGAGGTGATTAATGCCCTTCTAACACGGACAAGGTCTCGGGCTCCCTACCTCTCTCTCCCTATATGTGTCCTGCATTCCTGCGCACAGTCTAGCTGCTCGCTGTCTCCATCCCCCGTTTCTCTCGCTAACCCCCTGCTGGCACAGCGTCACTTGTGACCCAGTGGCTGTCGTAGCCACTGCAGGAACAACACGGCATTATGAGATAATGATGTTGAGCCTCGAGGAGCAGCACTAAAACAACCACGGCATTATGAGAAAATAATGCAGTGTTGGGCTCGTGAACGTGCTTCCCATAACAGCAACACGGCATTATTGGCTCACAATGCCGTGTTGATCCTGCACCATGTGACGCCCGCCTATCGCGGGGCGCCCTGGCACGGCTCTCCATATTGCCGTGTTACAACTAGAGTTATTTACCTAGCTGAATGCACTCATGGAGCCTATCACATTGGGAAAATGACAAGAACATTTAAATTTAGAGTAGGGGGAACACTGTAGAGTGATTGCCAGGGGTGATTTAACATATGCAACTGCTACTCAGGTTAATTCAATGCCAGACAAGAATAAGCATAAATTCACTTTCAAGGCAATAGGTAAGATATGCCTGAAACCAAGAGGAGGTAATTTTAACAATCTTGTATTACAGCAAGAAGGTTTTTGGATTATTAGCTTGCAAGCTATGAGGATTCTAGGTCTGAATACAGGCTCTGAATTAAAACCATTGTTGAATCAGAGATTTAACAAAGGATAACAATTCTGATTTTTTTTTCTCTTTTCTCTTACTGGATTAGCAGATGTTAATAAACAAGCATCAGGCAACAGTTACAAAATTTTGAATTTTGGATTGAATGGCATCTGCTATTTGTGCACTTGTTTATACATGTCTATGTATGATTAAAAAGTAAATTTTAGTGAGACCATATTAAATCTTGGTATGAGTCTCTGTATTTATAACTCCATACCAGTTTAAAAATAACTACAATTGGTCTGGCCCGGTGGCGCTGAGGGTTGAGGCGCTGGATGCCACACCTCGCAACATACTGGCGACCTGGGTTCGGGAGCGAGCTCGGATCGTCGGGGGTTGGCTGGGAGGAGACAGGCTGGAGCATCCAGGGACAACTCACCTTCTCTGGGGGGAAGGGGGACTTCCATACTGGCAAGCGGCGACCCCTGGAGAAGTCTGGGGGAAGTGACAGCAAGCTGGAGTCTCAGGGGCATGACTGGTTGCAGGCGTAGGCCTGCAGCCAATCAGCCTTGGAGGCTGCTCCTTTGCAGAAGGGGGGAACACTGCGGATGCCAGCAGATGCCTTGATGCTCAGACATGTAGCGTCCCATGAGGAACATGGGAAAGACCCCCACGGAGCCAGGATGAGGGAGCGCCAAGCTGGGTCCTGATGTGCCAGCACCTGCCTGCGACCCAGGACCCTGACAAGATTATAAGATTTGGGGGTTGCCCGATCCCGACCTGGGGGTTTCTGTGGCTTGATGGAGGGACCGGAGGGTGCAGGTAGGTGCTGGCAGGGGCAGGCTTCATGGGTGCTCCAGATGGAATGACTCTGTGGGGCAGTGGGAGGAAAAATAGAAATTAAAAAAAAAATAACTACAATTGGAATGGATCGCTGGGGCAGTAAGAAGGGAGGCAGAGCTAGACGTCCTTGTCCATCTGGGGACAAATGACCTGGCTAGGGATGAGCCAGCTGTAGTGTAGGAAGAGTTTAAGGAATCGGGAGGGTCTTAGGCAGATGGCACGATCAGTGACCTTCTTGGAAGTGCTACCCGTCTATGACAAGAGAGATGACAGGATTCTCCGCACCAGGATCTTCAATACCTGGTTGAGGAACTGGTGCAGAGAGGAAGGTTTTGGGTTCATTGGGGACTGGGGCCCTACTTGGGGGCCTGTACAGCCTGCATGCACCCAAGAGAGACACTGCAGTGCTCAGTAAATAGTTTAAATGTTACACTGACAAGCGTTTAAGCCAGCCAAGGGGGGGGAATAAGAGTGGGCAACAGAAACTGTCCCCCTGCCCCCCCCCAAGTTCCGGAGGCTAACTATGAAATTCTGGAGGGAGTGAACCCCCTTTCCAAATTCTGCCCTTGATTGTGTGATGTGTTTGGAAGACCACTCAAAATCCCACCTCTGCCACCAAATCTGTCACGCACCCCTAGCCCCCAAACCTCGAGCAGCCTGGTAGGATCTCCTGTTTGCAGAGAGGATCCCCCTATTCAGGAACATGTGAGCAGGAGTGAGGGTTTCCGGAAGACTTACCAGCCTTTGTTTTCCCAGTGGTAGGGTGGATTCTGTAGTTTTGAGTTCCCTTGACTCTGCACTGCTGTCTGTATTTTAATCCCACCACGGCCACTAGCTACATCTTGCCTAGGCAGTTTTATATGATAGCCATGCGGTTCTATCATGTCAAGGCACACAGTCTTTTCAAACCCTTTTGTTAAAATGTTAAAATCACACAACCAGACCACAGGTAGAGTTGTAGCAGAAAATCATAAAATATTTACTTAAAGCAAAAGCAATGCAGAAAATTCTACAGTTTTGAAGAACTTTGAAATGCAGACAATAACAAAAGTAAAACTGGAGGGATAACAGAAAACACAAGATACTGATATTCTAAAATATACCTTGCTTTAATGTTGGAGTCCAGACAAGATTTTAAATGTTCTTGTAGAGAGGAGTCCTTAAAGATTAAGTGTTCTTGTGGAGAATAACAGTTCATTAGGCAATACAATTCATAGCAAGTCCTTGATCCAAGTCTCTAGATGTCCTTTTAAAAGGTCCCCAGGTGCTCCTTGGTTTCCAAACTTCTGACTTAAAATCAGAATTTTCTGTTCAGTACATGACAAGTCAAACTTTCCACACACTCAGGTCTGGTTTTAGAGATTTTTCCAGACCTACTCATATACTTCTGGTCTTCAAGTATAAGTCAGCTGGATCAGACAACCAGACTCCAACCTAAACACTATTCAACTAGCCTGAGTTCAAAATGTGTGTCTCAAAAATACATGCTGGTCATTTTCAAGCCACACCCCGTGTGATGGGGTGCAACAGTTTACCTTTCCTTGTAGTTGTCACTGTGGTTCCATGTCAATCCCAGTGACATCCGTTCCATGCATTTGGCTTAAGCCCTGACCCCTAGGTCACTATATTACCTTTCCCTGTCATGGAAAGCCACAGTAGGATATTTTATGCCTTCCTGGGCTATATACCGGTCTCCTTTATCTTGAAAGATAACAGGTCCACACTGGCCTTTATAGAAATAACAGTTATTTTGTAGGTACTTGTTAAAGGGACAGTGTCTTAATTCTAAAATACATTACAGAATATACAACATGAACCCACATAAATGGATCTAGGCCTAACATGCGACACCAGGTACCGCATTAGTTCCCCCTTCCCATCCCTACCACTGATCGCTGTAACATTAGGTAGTTGATGATCCCTGACAGTCCAGTGGTCCCCCCTCCAGGCCAGTAACCCCAATCACTCATCACGTTCAGGTAATATTTCCTTGGTGGTCCAGCGGTACCCCCCCCTTGATCAAATCCCTGTTTGCCGTAGAAATGGCCAGTATAACTGCCTGGTAGTCTAGTGCTTCTCTCCAGAGCCTCTGATCACCCATAAGTGTGAATAATACTCTTGGTAGTTCAGTGTTACCCACCACCCTGTCAGTAACCCAGATCACTAGCAGTTGAATAAAGCGTATCACTGGTGGTCCAGTGGCACCTCCCATTCACAGGACCCCCAGCCGCAGCTTCCCCCGTCGCCGGTGGCACAAATCCACCCACATAACTCTGCAGCTTCCGCCAAATGACAGCTTACATATCAGCTGCAAGCCCATTAGTCCATACTTTGGACC
The DNA here is from genome assembly GCA_016271365.2 of Neoceratodus forsteri. Lineage (NCBI taxonomy): Eukaryota > Metazoa > Chordata > Ceratodontiformes > Ceratodontidae > Neoceratodus > Neoceratodus forsteri. Next base: position 124,219,725 of record CM057452.1, read on the forward strand.
AATGGGCTTGCAGTGCCTCTATAATAGTTATTCACAAATATGTGAATGAATGACTTCATTCACAGATTTGTGAATGGCTATTACAGAGCAGATTGCAAGCCCATTGGTCCGCACTGTGACCAATGGGCTTGCAGCTGATACTGTAAGCTGTGATTTGGCAGGCAGCCATAGAGATATGTGGGTGGGTTTGCTGCCCCGCCGATAACGGTGGGGAGCTGGGTGGGCTGGGAGTCTTGTGGGGGTTGAGGGGTGCCACTGGACCACCAGGGATATGTTTTATTCAACTGTATGGGTGATCGGGGTTACCAGTGGGGTGGGAGCTAACACTAGATCACTAGGGATATATTATTCGCATTTACAGGTGATCGGAGGTACAGGAGGGGAGGGGGGTACCACTAGACTACCAGGGAATGTATTTTGTACATTACAACAGTGATCAGGGCTATGGGATGGGGAGGGGGGGTACCACTAGAGTACCAGGGAATGTATTCTGTAGATTACGACAGTGATTGGGGTTATGGGATGGGGAGTGGGGTACCACTAGACCAGGGAGTTCCACTGGCCGTTTATCCAGTGATCGGGGATATGGGCAGGGAGGAGGGAACCACTGGACCACCAGGAACATTTGTGGGTGCTTGTGAACAGTGTTCTGGGGGGGGTTGCCACCTACGGCTGGCGGCTGCTGTGTTGCACACTGCAATACTGCAGCATGACTGTGGGTGGCTAGCAGTGCAACCTTTTTGTAGGGGCTCAACTTTGTGCCCAGGTATGTGGCACATCTCTGGGTTGTGCTGGCAGATGCACCGCACATCCCAGGGCTGAATACTTGGATGTGCGGCATATGCATGGGCACGCCCCTGGGATGTCGTCGCGATACATTATTCGCACCCTTGGCGCATCGAATTGCGTCATATTTCCCTTTTGAATACTGCCCCGGGACGATTTCTGTTGAGCTGGCACAACTCAGTTGTGCCAGGTAACCTCTTTGAATATCTCGGCCATAGTATAAACATTGCAAGGATTAATACAATAAGTGCTTCATGGTGACGGAATAGTAATATGAATATACACAATAGCAGAGGGTAGAAGCCACTAAAATACAACAGGGTACAGGGTGCGAAAGTGTTTGAAACATCAGATTCAAAGTACAGTCGAATCCACTTACAAGCAATTCAGTTTAATGCAATTTTCAGTTACAAACACAGATTTTCAGTTTCCTGATTTTTTTGTATTGGAGGCACAGTTAAAAATTCTGTTTTAAAGCAATCTGCTTAAGTGCAATTTTCGGCTAACTGCAATTTTTCTTGGATGCAGTCTGCCACTAAATCTGTTAATTGCATTCCAGATTAGTGCACGATGTGTTAATAGGTGCTCTTTATCTGTACTTAAGCATAACATCTTAGCAGCACTTCAGCAGCAGCATCAGAAGTTGTAACAAACAGACTGTGATGGATCGAAAGAGAGTTACGCTGACCCTGGGCCAGAAAATAGAAGTTTTACAGCGTAAAAAGGTCAGAGCAGAGGTGTCGTCTGAATCTGGCATTGATTTGTCGACAGTATGCCATATAGTCAAATCAAGCGAACAATTATATGCTGAGTGGGAGAAGGCAGAAAGCGCAGGAGAGGAGACAAGAGTGAGGAAGTTGAAGCAGCTTTACTCAGGGGTTTTTCAGTCACAAGAACTGCTGATGTCCCTGTTAAAGGAGTAGTACACCCAGAATTTGTAAAAACATATGTTTTGGTGATTGTTTTGATGTGTGTGCGAAGTCCTAGTGAGTCCTTTCCTCTGTCTTCTATCAGGAGTTTTTCCTAAATTAGCCTGCTAGATTTATGGTAGTTTTACGACCCCTAAGGATCTCCATCTCAGCAAAGTTTATTGCTTTTCTTGTACCTACAATGCATCCTGTCTTATGCAACAGTGATGTAGCCAAGCCCATATATTCAGCAACAAAGCAATGCTTTACAATACAACAACAGAGATGACCATATCTAAAAAACTATAGAGTTCAGCTTGGTGACTACCCTCATTGTAGTCATGTGCAGTTAGTGTTAATTACTACTTGAGGCAACATAGTTAGTCAGTATGTGTCTGGGAATGTGCAATGGTCTGGGGCGGGCTAGGATAGTCTATGAAGTGTCCCAGCTACTTGACCTGCGGCCCTTCACCGACCTCCTGGTTTCCACCACTACAGTGCATCGCTGTCGTGAGGTTGGGACTGGGAGGCGCCGCTGTGATCAGTTATGGCAGGGCACCTCAGACATGTCGGAGGACGGCAGGATAGAGTTAGTCAGTTGAAGATGACACCCTGGGGTCAGACGGGTCTTAGAGAGAGGCCAGATGTGTTTTGACTCCTGTCTCCGGGGTTCCCACCAGACCAAGTGGGAAAGCAGCGAGAGAGGCTGCATTGCTTACCAATCCCCTAAAGGCAGTGCTTTGCAATGCCAGATCGATCAGAAACAAGACTGCAATTATAGCGGACTTGATTTCAAGAGTCGATCTGTCTTGAATTAATGAAACCTGGGCGGATGACGATGCTGGCCCAGTTTGAGAGGTCGTCTCCCCCCCCGCTGGGTACTCTGTAGTACACCGCCCCAGAGTGGAGCGCTGGGGTGGGAGAGTAGCCATCTGTTTTAGATCTGAACTAGGCTTCATGGTGCACCCTGTGAGGATACTGGGTTCCTTTGAATGTGTGGCTGTTTGTGGGGGTCCGGGCACAGGTTGCAGGGTTCTGCTGATTTACTGCACCCCCGGGGTGGCAGGAGAATTCCTGCAGAAGGTAGCCGACTTTGTCATCGGTGAAACACTGGAGGCCCCCAGATGTTTAGTTCTGGGGGACTTCAATGTTTGGGTCGATGACGAATCTTCTAGGCTAGGTTGTAACCTCCTCTAGAGTATGGCATCTCTGGGCTTGTTGCAAGAGGTATCTTCCACAAACCACCAGGATGGCCACATGTTGGATGCGGTGTTCTCACTGGGGCTTAAGATTAACAACCTCAAGACTGATTGCGTCTCTAGGTCCGATCATTGCACCATGGAGTTCTCGTTTGGGTCTCCCCCCCTCCCCCCGGAAGCCCTCTCCCTGCAGAGATGGTAAGCTACAGCTCTTTGAGAGGTTTGACACTGGAAGGATTCTTGGCAGTAGTCAATCTATCTAGTGTGGGTAATGCATGTGCGGGGGGACCAAGCAAGGCAGTTGCCTATAACAGAGCGATGTCTGATGCACTCTATTCCCTCGCACCAGTCCCTCGTGTACCTAACAAAAAACTGGCACCACCCTCCCGCTGCCTCCCCAATTCATCAGGTGCCCCAGGGCTCCATCCTGGGGCCTCTCCTCTGTTCCCTTTTGCTAAACTCATTTCCCAAAGCCTGTCCTGGTCACATGTTAATATATGCAGATGATGCAGTAATTTTCAGTTGCCACCCTGAGCCTAACCCGCTCCAACATGACCTTCACCATCTTTTCTCATTATCAGAGGAGTGGTTTGTCAAGCACAAGCTTATTTTAAACTACAAGAAGACTGAAGTCATGGTTTTCTCTCACCCACAAAATAAATCAAGTGATACCTCCCTCACCATCCTCAACAACCATCTCTCTGTCCTTGACCAAGTCCCCAGCTTCAAATATCTAGGTAGCACCCTAGACCCTCGCTCTCCTTTCAGCCTCATATCAACCTAGTCAGCACGGCCGTGAATAACAGAATTGGCTTCCTATACCAGCTCCATCCTTGCCTGCCCCGTGAAGCCCTCCGCTTGGAGGTTACCAGTTCTGTTCTCTCCCTAATCAACTATGGCATAGTCATTTATGACTCAGCATCTGATACCGCACTACATAGACTAAAGGTGTCTCTTAACAAAGCCTGTCATCTGGTGACTGGCTGTGACAGGTTCACCCACACATGCGACCTGTAGCGCCTCTCCAACTGGCTGAATTTTAAGGGCAGACTAAAATATCACACCTGTCTCCTAGCCAAGAAGATCATTGCTGGCCTCGCACCCACCTGGCCTCCTTCACCTCATTAACCCCCACAGCACCCCCCCCCCAGACCACTAGGTACTTCAGCAAGCCTACTTACTCTATACCTTACTGCAAAACTGCTTATTGCCAGATGGCCTTCCTTTGCTGGGCCCCCCTTTGGCTCAACTCTCTTTCATTTGAGATTCCCCCTGTGCCTACCTTGGCCCCTACAAATGTTCACTAAGGGAACACCTCCTCTCTCTTGGCAGGTGTGACTGTACCTGAATTATTTCCTTACTACCTGCTCCTCCTCCCCCCTCCTGACAAGGTCTGTCCTGGACTGCCTACTGTCCCAACTAGGGCTCTGTATCAGTATGGTCTGTCTGACCCTGGGCGGTTAGTGTCCTTACCCCTCTTGACAAAATCTGTCATGGACTGCCTGCCCCAATAAGGCTTTGTACCAGCAAGATCTGCCTGACCCAGTGTGGTCTGAGTTGGCGTGGCTTGCATTGTTTCCCTAGTTGCCTAACTTTGGTTTGTTCTCATATATACACCCTACTGTTATCATTGCCTGACTGTACCTTTGCTTTTTACTATTTACTGTATACTAGATACTGTGCCTTAACATTTTACTGTATACCGTTTTCCTGTTTTTTGTATTCTTTCTCTTATTGCTGACATACTTACATACTAAAATGCCAGCAGAATAGGCCTAACGGTCTTTCATGTCTGCTCATTTGGTCAGCCCCCACCCTGGGAGCCGACCTTACTTCCCCCTCTCTCTCTCCGGCTTCTCCCTTCCCAGTCCCAGATAATCTCGCTGCACTGGATGTTGCTTCCAGAACCCTTCCCCTGTAGCTGTCCCACCCCCTCTTGAATCCTTCCACCATCTCAGTCTCCACCAGCTCCCTGGGAAGCGTATTCCATGGCTCCACCACCCTCTCAGTGAAGTAGCATCTCCTCCTTTCTCTCCTGACTCTTCCCCCCTCCAGTTTCCACCCATGCCCTCTAGTTGCCCTCCCCTCCTTCCTTCAGAGCACCCTGATTGCTCCTCCCCTATTTACTCCCTTCATGTACCTGAAGACCTCTATCATGTCCCCTCAGTCTCTTCTCTCTTCCAACGTGTACATCTTTAGCTCTTTAAGCCTCTCCCCATAGGTCCTATCCCCCAAGCCCCAAATCATTTTGGTTGCCCTCCTCTGGACCCTCTTCAGGAGTTCAATGTCCCTCTTTAAATGTGGCCTCCAAAACTGCATGCAGTACTCGAGGTGCGGCCTCACCAAGCAGTTATACGGTGAGAGTATTACTTCCCTCCTTCTGGAGGTGATCTCCCTAGTGATGCATCCAAGCATCCAGTTGGCATTTTCCGCTGCCCTCCTACAAGTCTCCGAGTTGGTCATCTTGACATCCACCACCACCCCCAGGTCCCTCTCAGCCATCGAGACTTGTAGCATTCCCCCAGGGTGTACACTTGGCCCAGGTTTCTGGCCCCCAGGTGGAGTACCTTGCATTTCCCTGCATTGAACCTCAGCTTCCACTTTCTAGACCATCTTTCCAGAGCCTCCAGGTCCCCCTGTAGGGCTACCCTCCCCTCCTCCCCATCGACCACCACCCCCAGTTTTGAGTCATCCACAAAGAGACTCATCTCACTCCTGATACCCTTCCTTATGTCAGAGACGTAGGTGTTGAGCAGGAGGGGCCCAAGGACTGATCCCTGAGGGACCCCACTAATGACCCTCCTTGGGGATGAGACTATCCCACCAACCACAACCCTCTGGGTCCAGTCCTGGAGCCAACTGCCTATCCATCTGATCATCTGGTTCCCCACCCCTATTTCTCCCAGCTTATCCAACAGGTCCCATGAGGAACAGAGTCAAATGCCTTGCTGAAGTCAAGAAAGAGGACATCCACTGGTCTACCCAGGTCCAAGGCACTCGTCACCCAGTCATAGAATTCCACAAGGTTTGTCTGACACGATTTCCCTGGGATGAATCCATGCTGTCTATCGTCCAGGCACCCCAACTTTTCCAGGTCCCCCCCATGTCTTTCCTTGACAATGCCCTCCATCACCTTGCCCACCACTGACGTCAGGCTGATGGGCCTGTAGTTCCCTGCCACCTCCCTTGATCCCCCCTTGTGGATATGCACTATATGTGTCACCTTGGAGACTTTGCAAAGAAGTCTCTGACTGCAAGGGTTGTAATTCTGATACTTTCAATAAATAAATATATAAATCTTCTCACTTGAGGTCTCCATGGGTTGATGGAGAGCTCATGGCAATGAAGACTATGGGTCAGAGGTTAGAGCGCTGCTGGCAGAAAATCCGGCTGCAGGCACACAAACTGGCCCCGCGTAACCACTATGGTGAGTACCAGGGGGCAATCAACCATAAGAGGGCATAGTTCCTGTCCAGGGAGATTACTACGGGAAAGAATTGACCAACTGTGCTTTTTCAAACTGTAGATAAGCTATTACACCCAGTCTGTCTGCAGCTGAAAAAAAACCTTTCTGATGATTTATGCCAAGAGTTTGCTCGATTCTTCTCTGACAGGGTGTCCGCCATCCAGTGGAGGATTCCACCAGTGAGCCAAAACATGGACAACAGGGATTGCCTTGGGTGTCAAGGGGGCACTTCGCCTGTTTGGGGAGAGTTTAAACTGGAGGAGATGGTCAAGGTCATTGAGGTTGCTTCCAAGCTGAAGCACACATATTGCGAACTGGACCTGGTGCCGACACATTTCTTAATGGGATGTGTCAAATCAATTGGCCCGGTATTCTCCTTGATTGTCCAGTGTTCTTTGTCGGAGGAGGGTTTCTCGGATGGCTTGAAGGAGGCACTGCTGAGACTCCTTCTCAAGAAACCATCTTTAGACCCTAACATCAAGACGAATTACCATCCTATCTCCAACCTTTCTTTTCTAGGAAAGGTTGTTGAGAAGATTGTGGCACAACTGCTTGAGGAGCACCTTATGAGCTTTGATCTATGTGAGCCTCTCCAGTCTGGGTTTCATGTGAGGCACAGCATGGAAACTGCATTAGTTCAGGTGCATAATGATCTCCTCAGAGCAAGAAACTGAGGAGAGGGGACAATTCTCATTCTCCTCGATCTCTCCTCAGCCTTTGACATGGTGGACCATTGTGTGTTGCTCAGCCACCTGAAACAGTATTGTGGACTCACCGACACAGTCATCTGCTGGCTTGAGCCCTACTTCACAAACAGCAGACAATGGGTGGTGATGGGGAATTTCTCCTCCTCCCGCGTCTCCTGTCTTGCAGGGTTCCTTAGGGCTTGGTCTTGTCACCAATGTTGTTCACCGCGTATATGCTGCCCCTGGGTGAGCTCATGAGGAAGTACAGCTTGGGTTTTCATTGCTATGCAGATGATACCCAGCTGTGCCTCTCCTTTGCCCCTGGGGCATCCAACACAGTGGAAGTGCTAAATAAATACCTTGCCAAGGTCAATGACTGGATGGCCTCCAGCTGGTTGTGACTCAACCCCGATAAGATGGAGGTGCTGGTGGTGGAGTCGAACAGGGGACGTGATAGGATGGCCCCTGGTGTGGCAACAGGATTATTCCTGGGGCCTACACCATTGAAGGCTTCCTCTAGGGTGCACGACCTTGGTGTTATTCTCAACAGTGGATTGACATTTGAATCTCAGGTATCATCCGTTGTCCATACCAGTTTCTATCATCTGAGGAATATCCCCAGAAGCAAACCCCTAATCCCGCCAATGGACCTCCTCACCTTAGTGCATTCCTCTGTGATGCATGAGGCTTGATTACTGTAATGCGCTCTACTTTGGGGTCTCTGGGGGTATCCTGCTCTATCTGCAGCTAGTGCAGAACACAGCCACTAGGCTGCTGACTGGGCAGCCCAAGTACAATCATATTACTCTGGTACTGTGTGAACTGCACTGGCTGTCGGTCAGGTGGAGGATCCTTTTTAAGGTGAGTTTACTCATCTTTAAGACCCTACACAGACTTAGCCCTGGCTACCTGACTGATCTTTGCACATGGCACCCAATAAAATGAAGCACCTTTGGAAATTTATGTGAACAGTCTCTATTTTGGGGTGGTGAGTGAGGGACTCCTATTTTCTTGTTTATGCTGTGCATAGCTCAGCATGTATAGTGCACAGCTCCAGGTATCAATTTTGCTTTGATGTACATTCCACTTAAGTGCGTAGTATGCCTTCATGTGCTGTTTGGGTTTTGGCTTACAGTGTTTGATGGAGACAGCGCGATATTAGGTATGAGCAGGCAGTTTGTGTGGTGCGCATGGGAGTACTAACGCTAAGATCTGCTGTGTTTCAGTTGCTGCCTCGGGGTACAAGCTTGGCAATAAAAACTCTTGTGACACATGATTTATTTTTTTTTGTTATGTGAGAAAATGGAGTTTTGTCAGTAACATCATGTAAGGTGAAGGTGTTCGACGTTGTGCTGCAGCAGGTAGCTAAATGTTGGAAATGGAGCATTGTTTCTGACATGATGCATTTAACAGTTTATGAATTGGTGCAAGTTGAAAAAAACGCTACTTGGTGTATGGTAAAATTGAACTTGTGCATTTTGTGAGTCTTTCATGATAAAAGACTCGCAACATGCACAAGTTCTTATTAATTCTTAAAAAAAATTAATACAAAAGGTATTACTATTAGTAGAATTAACAAGGTACAAAAACAACTAATCATTCATCTAACCAATATCAGTATTATGGCACTTAGCTGGTTGGGGAACAGCTTTCTGGACTACTAAAAGTCACCAAAATGCACCATTTGTCCTCAGTTTTTCAAAATTTTCCGGGGGGGGGGCATGCCCCTGGATCCCCCTAGAGAGGTTGAGATTTTGTGCCCCTCCATAATTTGTGACTGCATGACGCCCCTGGTCCCAAACCAGAATTTAACAATGAAGGAGTCCATGGACCTGGCGCCTTGCGGGTAGTGGGGTTAAGGATAGGGAGGAGTAGAGGAGACAGTGGTGAGTGGGTGGGGGGCTGGCAAACCGGCAGAATGAATCGAGTAAAGTGTTGAGTCTGCAAGGGAGGTTGCAGGAGCCATGCCATAAACAACATCAGCATAGTCAAATAGGGGTCAAATGGTTTTGGTGACCAGATCACGGTGGGTTGGTATGGGGAGGCAGTCTTTGTGACAGCAGAGGGCTCTGAGTTCAGATCATAGCTTGGTACACATGGAGTCATTGTGGGTAGTGAAGTCATGGCTGTTGTCCAGACAGACCCCAAGATATTTGAAAGAACGGGTTGTGTTCAAAGGAGAGCCATCCAGGGTAGTGACTGTAGGACAGTTCTGGGAATTGGACAGTCTCTGCCTAGAACAAAGAACATGGATAATTTTAGCTGGTTTGGGCAAAAATCAGTGCTGCACTTTGTCAAAGTCACACTGCAGGGGGGCAGCCACATCAGCGGTGGAGGGACCAGAAATGTCTATCAATCACCTGAGAAAAGCCTGTCTAAATGACCAGGTCATCAATTTGGATTTAAAGCTGTCATCTAAAGACGCAGAATAGACAGATCTCAAGATAGTGTTCCAGACTCTCAAAGCAGCAACAGAAAAAGGTCAGTCCCCAGCAGATTTCAATCTCACAGGTGGAACTATTAAAAGCAGGGCTGAATTTACATCGTCTTGGATCCTATGTACAGCAGTAACAATGGCCCTCGTGCAGCTCCGTTGTCGTCCTACCCACAAGAGTAGGTGCCCCCCCAAAAAATAATGACGATACTTAAATTTACTATAAAAATATAATATGCCGAGGAGGGAGGAAAGAAGGGAAGGGGAAAGGGTCCCAAACCAGAATTTAGAGATGAAGGTAGCACAATGAGCAAGGCACCTGGTATTAAGGGCCATCATGAAAATGAGGAACACAGTGCACAGTGGTGGGTTCTAGTGTGGCAATCATAGGCAAAGCATCAGGAGTAGAAGAGAGGGTCCAGTTTGGCTAAGGTGCACTTAGGAGCAGCACTGTAAACAATGTCATCAAACTGCAGATAGGGAGAACCATCTTCAAAACTATCTCCCTACGGGGGAAGAAATGGGATGTTTGCTTTGTTCCTGTAAAGTGCATGAAGTTTGGGGTGAAGTTTCTTCTGGATGGCATTCACATGAACTGAGAAATCAAGGTGACAATCCAACCAGACCCCAAGGTATTAAAAAGAGGAGACATTCTCAATTGCAACACCATCAAAAGTATTGAAGGAGGGGAGGGAAGAGAGCCTAGCAAGTCTCTGCCTTGTGCCTTAAGTCACTGAGACAGTTTATTTGGCACTGAGAGTCAGCAGATTTGCCTGGAACCAGTGATGGATGTTGCTGAAGTCCAGCTGAAGGCGGGCCATAAGGTCAGAGGCAGAAGAGCCAGAGGCAGAGAGCCATGTAATGTGCATACATGTGAACATACACAGAACAGCAGGCAGAGGGGACTGGCCAAGTGGCGCTGAAGGTTGAGGCACTGCACGCCACACTGGCGACCCATATTCGGTAGTGAATGCAGGTTGCGGGGGAGGGTGGGAATGGATTGAACGTCTAGAGGACTGATCTCCTCACCTGGGGTGGGAGGGTTGCTGCTCCCCACCGAATGACTGCCCCCAGGTGGAGGCCTGAGGAGTAGTGCGGGACAGTGGAGGGACAGGGTGGGCGCTGGCGCAGCAGTATGCACGCCTTTCACATACGCGCATGCCGCAATGGAAGGGGAGGGAGAAACAGGGAAAGTGGAGCTGGCAGGCTCCATGTTGGCCAGCTCACCTCATGCCAGCCACCCCAGATTGTGGATTTCTGTGTACCGGGGAGGCAATGCTTCTCAGAGGGGGCAATCCAGGCTCCGCTAGTAGTGGGGGGCAGAGAATGAGCCCTTTGAGGGAGGTTCGAGCCCCTTCCAGCTCCGTGGCCGGTGGAGAAGAAAAATACAATAATAATATAAAAAAAAAACAGGCAGGGGGACGGTCCCTGCCACTTCTTCTCCCCTCTGGTCACCACCGGAGTCCCCCAGGGCTCCATATTGGGCCCCCTGCCCTTCTCCATCTTTGTCAACACCCTTCCCTCTGATAGCCTAAGCTGTAACTCACTCCTATACGCAGATGACCTTGTCATTTTTCACAGTGATAAATCTCTCTCTTGCATATCCTCCTTCCTTACCCAGAATTACAGTGCTGCCCACAATTGGCTCACATCCAATCTACTACTGGTTAATGCAAAGAAAACCAAGGCAATGCTGTTTGGGTTAAAACTGTTCCTTGCCAGAATCCTCAATGTAAACTCTTCTCTCCGCATCTACTCTCTTGAAGGATCTTCTCTTGAAAACGTCTCCTCCTGCAAATACCCGGGGGTTATGCTGGGTCCCTCCCTCTCCTTTACTGACCACATCAACTATGTAGTCCACAGGGTTAATCAGAAACTGGGCACTGCCTATCGTATTAAACCCTACCTGACTAATGAGGTTTGCCTGGCTATAACCATTGGCAATCTACTCTCTATCTTAGACTACTGTTCCCCCATCTACTCTTGAGTCTCAACTGCCCTCTGGGCTAGACTATCGTCTGCTTACAATAAATAGCGCTTGCCATTTTGCTCTATCAGCCCCTTAGCACACTCACCACTGTGACCTCTAGCGCTCTCTCAGTTGGCTTTGCTTACATGGTTGCTTTGAATTTACCCTTGGCTGCTTAGTGGATACCACCTTAAGGAGTGGTAATACTTCCCCACTCTCTATCCTATTTAAGTTCTGTACCTCACCTAAAAGTCTCCAATCCTCGGTTGTTCCTCCTCTTGAGGTTCCTAGAACGTCTACCAACATGGGTGGTAAAGCCCTATCAGTGGCATCCCCTTCCTGTGGAATGGGTTACCTGCACCCCTCTGATCTTCCAACACCCATCCTACCTTCAAATCCAACCTCAAATCCTGGATCTTATCCAAAGATAGCTGCAACTGCCCGACTAGATTGTGACAACCCCCCAACTTGTCCATCTTTTTCTACTGCTAACTCGTGCTACCTCATTCCCTCCTTACCCCTAAGGTCACTTGCCCTGTTGGTACATCATGTTTGGGGAGCCTGTTTTGTTGCATCTCCTGTATCTTGTACCCCTGCCTGCTCACTTTGTTCTGCTGTATTTTATTTTCTCCATCTCACTGAAATCTGTGGATTATCCTCTATTGTAATTTTTTTCCTATTTGCACTTTACTGTATTTTTGCCATTTTATGCTTTTATTGTAATTATGCCTTGTATTATTTGTAACCTCTGTAAATGTTCTTCGTGCCTCTTGGGCCGGGTCATGCCTGAAAATGGTCCCCTGGATCAGTGCACTTTCTCGGTTAACAAAGACATAAATAAAGTTGTTCAGGAAAATGGAGAACAGAATAGGGCCAAGGACTGTCCCTTGGGGCATACCAGAGTACATAGGGAGTGGAGGGGATTTGGTGTCACAATTATGGACAGTCTGAGACCTGCCCACATGGTAGGAGCAGAACCATTCCAGGGAGCCCCACTGTGCTTGTCCAGAAGGAAAGGATGGGAAACAGTGCCAAAGGCTTCAGTTAGGCTGACAAAAATCAGACTCGTAAAAGGTGCTGCCCCCCCCACCACCACCACCACCAGCCTCAGCTATGTACTGTGCTAACTGTTAAACCTGAGAGGAGATTGATCTGGTATTCTAGTGATCTGCTACTTGAAGTTACAAAGACAAGGACCTGTGCAGGCAAAAGATCCTTTGCCTACTCTGCTCCTTACTTGAACTGCTCTTCACTGGGTAGGTTTAAGAAAGGTCTTAAGACACACCACCTTGAGCGCAGCCTCTGTACTTGTAGTGCATGACTGAAACTTGCCTCCTGAATCTGCTACCTTGTTAACAATGACCAGTCTCTTGTATTGACACTTTGTCTATAACCCTGTAAACCTGTGATCTTTGTTGTTATTGTATCCTATTTGTACTTCTTGCCTGACCTTGTATACTGTTTTGTTACACTTTGTTTCATGTAATTAATTCTGGGTTGCCTCTGAAAAAGAGACTTTTAGTCTAAGTGGGCTTACCCGGTCATCAAAATCAAAGAAAGGGAGGGAGGGAGAAAGATGGCTAAGGTAATCAGACACTGATCCTTGCCAGATGGAACGGAATCAGTAGGCCGCAGGAGGGTGGTGGTGATGGCGTGGGACTTCCAAAAACCAAACTGGTAGGTAGTGAAGTATGAGGAGTCAAGGAAAGGGGAGCACTTTGAGAGAACTGGGTGTTCCTGCAGTTTAGCCAGAGTGGGGAGGAGGGAGACAGGGCAGTAGTTACCAGGGTAGAAGGGTCACCTCCTTTGGGAAAGGGGGTTACAACAGCCTGTTTCCATGTGTCAGGGATAGAGTCAAGGGGAAAGGAGAGGTTAAGGAGGTAGGTGAAAGGGAAAGCGATGGCAGGAGCAGAGACAGACAGGAGTCTGGGGTCAGGATCATCAGGGCTCCCACCTTTCAGTGGCTTTCGAGCCAGGAGGACTTTGAAGGAAGAAACGGGGTGGTGGGGGGAAGAAGAAAGGGAGAAAGAGGCATGGGGGTTGAGGTAGAAGGGTAGAGGGAGGTGGAGGAAAGTAAGGAGCAGGCACAACACATAAAAAAGGAGTTGAAAGATGAGGCGACTGCAGCAGGGTGTGAGACAGGAGTGTTGCATACCTTGAGGACTGGGCTGGAGACTAGGACAGAGGGGAGAAGAGGGCATGAATGAATTTCCAGAACTTAGAGGGGGTGGTCAAGGTTGTTTTGTAGTGTGGATGCAAAGTATTCGGCCTTCACGAGCCCAGTAGTTCTGGTACAGGGATTGCAGATGGCCCTGTAACTAGTACGGTCAGAAGGGGAACCAGTGGACTTGCAGGACCACCAGGCAAGGCTGCAAGCTTAGTGACAGGCCAGCAACTCTGTTAAGATCCCGGGCAGATGAGAACCTCAGAGCCTAGTTTTCCTCAAGGAGGCATGGTGATCCCAGACAGATTTGAACTTGTCTCTGAGGATGACACCAAGATCTGCAACAGGAGGGGTGGGAGGGAGGGTGAGAAGAGACCTGAGAAAACTGGAGGAGTGGTCACGGGTATGGCAGCTGGGTTTCAATGCAAAAAAGTGCAAATAATGCACTTAGGGCACAGAGACCCCAGGGACAGAGCACAAAATAGGTGGAATGGTATTTATGACTACAAAGCAGGAAAACCTGGGAGTAATCATGATTCATATCAGATGACCTAAAGGTGGTCAAACAGTGTGACAACACAGTGGGGAGGGCTAGTGGGATGCTGGGGTACACTGGAAGGTGCATCACCAGTAGAAAGTGGGAGGTGGTATTGCTCTTGTACAGATCACTGGTAAGACCCAGCTTGAATACTGTGTCCAGTTCTCAAGAAAGACATTGAAAAAGTGGAGGCAGGCCAGAGGAGGGCAACTAAAATGATGCAGGGTGTGCATCAAAAGCCATACGAGGAAGAGACTAAAGGGCCTCAATAAGTACACCCTAGAAGGGAGAGGGGGAACATGATAGAGACTTTTATATGCTTCCCAAGATAAATAAGGTACAGGAGGGAAGTATTTTTCAGAAAAGAATGTGCTCTAGAAACAAGAGGACATGCTGTGAAGCTGGAAGGGGGTTGATTCAGAAGAGATGTGAGGAACTGTTTCTTCACAGAAAGACTGGTGGATTCCAGGAACAGCCTTCCAGTTGAGGTGGTAGGGGCCAAACCAGTGCTGAGGTTCAAGAATGTATGAGATAGGCACAAGGGAATCATAGTGCAAAGGAAGGAGGAGGAAGAAAGAGCTGCAGATCAAGTTGTCTATGGTGAGAATGTAGGTAGGGGAAAAAAGGGCAGACTGGGTGGACCAAGAGGCCCTTATCTGCCATCAGACTGTATGTTTCTATGTCAGATTCCATGAGTTAAAGAACTTGAGGGCTGCGTTGATGTTGCTAGCAGCTGAAAGGGGGCAACCAGTCAGTAGCCACCAGATCAGCATGTAGGGAGGACAGGTCAGAAAGATCGGACCCAGACATATTGGGGGGATGTGGGGCAATGTATCTTGCGCACACAGTAAACCATATGGGGGTCACTGAGGGCATCAGGAAGGGTACCTGCATCCACAATATGATGGGTGTGAGAGAACAGGACGCAGTCCAGGAGGGAATGATTGAGGGATATGTGACTGAGCCATGTGGGGTCACAGATCAGTTGGAATAGCTGGAGGGATTTTATGTTTTGGCAAAATGTTTGATGGGACAGGAGAATTGAGATTGAAGTTGCTTAGCATGAGCACCTCACCAGAAGAAGCATTGAGCGGATATGGTGGTAAGGAATTCAGTGACTAAGGATAGGGATATGCCAGCGCAGCAATATATTCCAGCAATGAAAATGAGGACTGAGAAAGGGAAGGGAATAACCTCATAAGCAGAATGAGATATGACTGACAGCACAGGTTCAAACTCAAGAGGAAAGGTAGACAGCTACTCCATCACCCTTCTTCACACGATCCTGCCAAATGACAGAGAAACCTGGGATGGCAACATCTGTATGCGGGGTCTTGGGGGTGAGTCAAGACTCCGAGATTACCAGCACATCAGATTTAAGGTTAATCATACACAGCTGCAGAAGGTCAGATTTGGAGAAGAAACTGTGGAGGTTGACATGAGCCACTCTCAACTGAGGAGATGAGAGGAGGATGACATAGCAGGACTGGGACTGAGCGCAATGTCACCAGCTACTATACGTAGCAAGGACAGAAAAGCTTAAGGGAGACTATGAAATGCTTGTGTGGAGCAGAGGGAGGGGAAGAGGTAGAAGGAAGATGGGAAGGGAGGAGGGACAAAGGCCCCTGAGTGCTTCAAGGTGGATCCAAGGTGAAGGGAGGAAGCTGCACCCAGGAAGTCAGAGGGAGTGGGAAAGGGTGGGATGGCAAGAGGAATGAAGGATGGGAGACTTAGAAGGGGAGGGGAGACAGAAGAGAGGGGGCATAGACAGAGAGAGGGAAGGAGAGACTTGTAAGGAGGGGAGGAGGAGGAGGAGAGAGAGGGTAACAAGCAGCATAATGTAGACTAGAGTAAACAGCAACTGCCTGGAATTTTCACCCCTTGCCTTGTGGTTGTTTTGTAGTGTTGTTCTGTGCTGTATTTAATTGGAGCACATGGGACTGGGTGTCTGATTTTTTTACTTGTGAATATAGGTGACTGAATGTTCGTGTGACTGAGGGTTAGGGTAGGGGTTTAAGTTTTAAGTTTATTTTTGTCATTTTAATTGTTTCTTTTTATAGTTTGTTAGTTGCTGGGTTAGACACTGTGTAAGGCTCAGCTATTCCTCGGACAACCTATAACTGTTGTGTCTGTAAGCCCCCTGCCAATGCAGAGCTTATATTCCCATGTTTTAGACATCCCTTTCCCTCTCCTACCCCCCCACCCCCACCGTTAGGAAATGGGTTTAGTGCTCTGGGGGTTATTGCTCTGGATGCCTCAAGGTGGCAGTACAGGGCAGAAATAGGATAGATATATATATATACTATATAGATATGGGAGCTGACAGGAAGTATCATGGCCTTTTCCAGCCCAGGTAGTAGGCCCGGGGCTGGAGGGAGGAGGCAGGAGAGTAGAACTAGGATAGGTGGGCAAAATGAGGGAGCTCGGTGGTCCAGGAGAGCCAGTGGCGAAACCCCAAAGTAAAGTGTAGTCAGGACAGTTTCATGCACTGTGGGCGACAAGGAGTGGGGGTGTGGAGCTCCGGTGGGGATACAGGCAGCCAGATCCTGTGTCGGGGGAGCTAGAGTGTTAGGGATGCTTTAGCAAGCCCAGCTGATAGATGTAGGAGCCCTTAGGAAGCCCTAAAGGTGTTGTTCCAGGTCACCAGGGCTGGGAGGGCAGTGGCAGGGCCCTCTCTGGAGGGGAACTGGTGGCAGATGTTCCCCTCGTACTCGGTGTGGCAGGGTGGTCTGGATGGTTGAGGGAGCTGGGGAGCCTTTCACCTGTTTAAGGGGCCTGTTTGGAGGGCCAGGTCTTGGGGTGCCGTATGTTAAGATGTAGGTGGGTTGCGGACCCAAAGAAATGGTAGACCTTGAAGGGTGATCCCTGTGCTGGTGCTTAACTCAAGCCCAGAGCCCGTTTGCAAGGGATGTGGACCTGGCAGGGACTCCCCGTAGGAAGGAGGTGGCGACAGCAGAACAACCCCATAAGTAAATTGGGGGGCTATGGAGGACTGAGGCGGAGGCAAGTAAGCAGTGTAGCAAGGGCCTCAGCATGATCATCAGAGCTAGCCATTCAGAAGGAGGGTCAGGGTCTGGGTCGTCAGGAAAAAATCCTGGATGTCCTGTGGTGTAGACCTAAGCCACAGGGTACAGGTGGGGGAGGCAGATCGCTTTCCCACACCGGAGTAAGGGGGGTAATGACCAGTGCCACAGAAGAAAAGGAACCCATAGGAAAAGAAGCAACAGGAAAGTTTGGCTTACCGGATCCTTATATGCCAAGAGATTGCAGGGATCCAAGGTCTTGGGTAGAACACCCGAGAGTGAGAGGGTAGAGAACGAGAGTCCTTCTGGTGTCTACTGATACTGTGGTTCTGCTACTTAATAGGTCCAGCCATTGTGTACAAAGTTGTAGCCCCATGGAGCTGTTTATTTTCTGTGAAGAAATGGTGGCCCCTGTATAGCTGAAATCATTTGCCATGCAGGTGAAAATAAAGTCAGCTGGGGAGAAACAGTGGTTTGTGCTTTATTTGATTGTGGAGGGGGAATTAATGACATCTTTTGTTCCCTCTCCTGTTTGCAGTCAGATTAATTTTTTCTCCATGAGTTGTATTTCAGGGGCAGACTTCAGCCTCTGCGGGCTGCAGGGGCTCCGTTGGGACCTCCAAAAGAGAAGAGGGAGGTCCAGGTCCATTTTGCCAGCCCGGGGAGTGAATCTGTTTCTGAAAATGAGGAGGTAAACCAGAAACCTTGAAGACAGCAGCAGGTAAGGACCATCAGCTTGCCCTAGTCCAGTATTGTAATGTTTTGTATGTTAGTTCTTTGAAATGCTCTTTTCTTCCTGCCTGGACCATCTGCGATGTTTTAAAGTATGCCCCTACATGGGGCAGGAAGGGAGGGGTTACATGTCCTTTTGAGGGAACCCCAACAGTCCTGTCATCAGTAGCTATCAGTCATTGCACAGGGCTGGGGATCCTCTGGAGGTGGAGCAGCAGCTGTGGGGGAGGACTCGAGCTGCCCAATTGGGGGGGGGGCCAGATATGGTTAGTAAGGACTCAGAAGTGCCCAGGGAGGAAGTGGAATACTGACAAGGGTCCTCCCTGTCTTGTTCCCCTCTCTAGTGGATAACAGGTTAGCAGGCCAGCTGACTCTACTCCTCCCCTTTGGGCCATTCTTGCAAGTTCAATGAGGAAAAAGATCACAGTGATGGAGGGTTTCTTCACTGATTCCTCAGCTGATCTTGTTTGTATCTTAGAAACCTGGCTGAGCAACGACTCTGGACCTGTGCTGGAGTCATCAATCCCAGCTGGCTATTCCATGGTGCATTGCCGGAGGCGGGATCACAGGGTGGTGGTGGGGGGGGGGCATCTATTTAAGATTCACCTTGGGACTCACAGCATACACTCCTGGAACCTCCAAGTCTTTTAAGTGTGTGGCTGTTAGGGGTGGAGCAGGTGTAGGCTGTAGGATCATCCTCATATACTGCCCTCCAGGGTATGGGGTGATTTCCTTCAGGAGCTGGCAGATTTCAAGGTTGCCCAAGTGTTGGATGCCACTAGATTATTAGGGCTGGGGAATTTCAAGTCTGGGTCAACAATGAAACCTAGCCTTTTGGTCATCAGCTCCTCCAGTTGATGTCATCACAGGGCCTTATGCAGGCAGATGCCTCCCCTACTCACCAGTATGTTAGAAACCAGACCTGGCCTTCTCATTGAGCTTGACATAGGCACGGTCAAGGCTGATCCGGTCATTTGGTCAGATCACCACATCATTTGGTTCTTTGGCCGGGCCCCTTATTTTAATACCCCTCCTGTAGAAATAGTTCAGTCCCACCTGAAATGTAATTTGGAGCCTCTCAAACTCCAGGTGGTATTGGACGTCTCAGATTTGATGACAGTGTGTGCTCAGGGAGATGAGAAAGCAGTGGAGCACAATAATACAGTTCTCACAACTGCCTTGGGTTCCCTAGTACCTTTCCATGTCTGTCCCTCGACTTCCCACCACTGCTCTCCATGGCACTAGGAGGAGCTGAGGCAGCTGAAGAATAAGGGGTGAAAGCTGCAATGTTCTTGCTGAGATCACACTCCATGAAGGACAGATTGGCTCAGAGTATGCACTATGGTGAATATCAGAGGGCAATCACCTTGAAAAAGATTGAAGTTTCTGTGAAGAATGATTGCCACAAGCAAGAAACCGCCAGCTACGCGGTTCTGTGATGGATGATTGCAACAAACGAGAAACTGCCAGCAATTCTTTTTTGGATTGCAGGCAGATTGCTAAATCCATCATGTCTGCGGTTTGATCGAGTTTTTTCATCATGTAAACAGTTTAGCTGTTTCTTCCTTGACAAGGTGTCCCCTATTCAGACTAGGATAATTTCAAGCAGCCTGTTGTGGGCCAGCGATGTCCAGAGAGGGAGGACAATGACAATCAGCCCTCTTGGGCTGAGTTTCATCCAGCTGTAGAAGAGGAGGTGGTCCAGAAGATCTCAGGTTTGTGCTCAGCTTACCTTACACGGGATTCTGGATCTACTTGGCTGCTCGTTAGCAGCCTTGAATCCCTAGGGGCAGTATGTATATACCAAGATTATTGGGTGTTCTTTGAGGGAGGATGTCTTCCTGTCAGCCTTGAAAAAGGCAGTGTGAAGCCACTCCTTGAAAACACATCTTTGGACCCTGATAGTCTGGAAAATTAGAGGCCTGCCTGGAAGCTTCCCTTTTTGGGGAAGATGCTCAAGAAGGTAGTTGCAGCACAGCTCAGGGCTCACCTGGAATTATTTAACATCTAGAAGCCTCTCTAGTTGGGATTTAGGCTTCGCCACAGTAATGAGACTGCTCTGGTCAGAGTGCTCCATGATCTCCTCATGGCGAGGGACCAGGGACATTGTCCAATCTTGGTCTTTTTGGCTCTCTCATCGGCATTTGACACGATGGACCATGGTGTCCTATTGGATCAGCTGAAGAACTATGTGGGACTCACTGGGACTCTTTCATGCTGGACTGAGTCCTACGTTACCGGGAGACTGCAGCAGGTAGCTCTGGGTGATCCCATATCTGGAGTGTCTGCAGTCATCAGTGGGTTCCACAAGGCTCAATCCTGGCACCTGTGTTGTTCGCCATGTACATGTTGCCACTGGGTAAGACCATCAGGCAGCAAGGGGTTGAGTTTCACTGCTACGCAGATGATACTCAACTCTACCTGTCTTGCACTCCTGATGGGTCTAATGCAGTTTTAGTGCTGGGGCAGTGCCTACAAGAAATCAATCACTGAATGGCCTCCAACTGGTTGTGTTTTAGCTCAGGTAAGACAGGAGATATGTTTATCGATCCAGGCTGGCATGGGTCGCTAGTGACGAATGGTGACCTCCCGTAACCACTGGTGAATGGTCAGACACTTTGAGCTGTGAATGTGGTAAACGATCTGGATTGCAAGCTGACCTAGAACAGCAGGTATTGGTAGTATTCAGGAATGGCTTTTAACGTCTTCGTAATATTGGCCGGATCAAGCCAAATCTAGTGCCAGCTGACTAGGAGATGATGGTCCATGCCTTTGTCACCTCCAGACTGCATTACTGCAATGCTCTTTACTTAGGGTTATCTGCAGGTTTTATGCAATGCTGCAGTGGGTCCAGAAAGATGTAGCCTGGCTGGTGATGGGTGTCACACCTGGACAGCAGGTTCTGATCCCTGTATAATTTTTTGTTTTAAATATAAAAAAAAAATGTATGATGGACTGTGGCAAAAGGAAATGCTGACTGCTGAAACTGACACTTCAAACCCCCCAGGGATAAGTTCAAAGGACAGGACATAGCTAAACTGCAGATATCTGGGGTGCAATTATCTTGTCAATTTGCTTTGATCCCAGGAAATACAATTAGCCATTCATGACATCCTCAGGGAAATCCTTTGATCTGCACTAGATGTCCTGAGAAAAGGGACACTGGCCAGTGTTATGAATAACCTCCCAGGAAACCAGCTCATCTCATAAAAGAGACCTTTGATGTGTAGATACCAAGGCCCAGACGGAATTAAGGAGTCAAATACACTTTTGCTTTGAATACAGTGACTTATATCAAAGAGACTTTTGATGTGTGTGTGAAGCAAAGCACAGACTGGTTCTGACCAGTCAAACATAAGAAGAGGAAATTCATTATGCCATTTCTTATTTTTTTAAATACCTTAGTAGGTCATCTTGGTGTTATAAAATATAGATTTTGTTACACCAAGGTGGAGTTTGGTGACCTCAGCGAGAAGGCCAGCTCCGGACTGTTTTTAACATACTGAGAAAACTTTGACAGTCACGCTTTCATATCTCTGACTGAGAGAAGAGGAACATCAAAGCACTGAAGTAAGAACCTTAGACAAGATTAGGCTGAATGTTATTATTTGTAGGAATCTGCACTTTTACCTGTTTGTTTTAAGGTTGTATGTGTTGGGATATTTTGTTCTGTAATATTTTCTGTTTTCCTATTTTAAAGTAAAGATATATATTTTAAAACGGAAACTGCCTGGAGTGCCTTGAAATTTCTTTTTATAAAAGTGGAACTTTAAAAGGTTATAGTTAACACTGTGCATGAGCTTATTGTTATACCAAACTGGGAAACGGATAGAGTTCTCTAAGGTCTTGCATAGAGTTCTAAGGGTTCATTTTGTAGACCTGGTAGGTGCTTGTAGGCAAAGATATCTGACCCCCCGAAGACAGAATTATCTGAGCCTGATAACTGGGTACGTAAACAAGAGGTTATCAGTTTGAATCCCTCCAGGACTTGAGACTAAGGTGACTCGAACCCACAAAACAGACAAGAGGGTTACCTTGTACTGTTAACTGTCCACAAATCATACGCTCAGAGGTTGGCACTTTGGGAGTAGAGGGCTGACCGGCTGAGCGAATTTGTGATAATGGGAACTTCTCAGAGGGACCACATCATGCCGGTGTTGTGTGGTCTGCACTAGCTGCCAGTTTAGCGGTGTATCACCTTCAAGATATGCTTGTTAATATTCAAGGTCCTACACAGTCTGGGCACAAACTACCTGAAAAATCTCCTGATGTTCTACTCACCCTCCTGCTACACAGATGCAGACTTGCTTCAAGTCCATTGGCCCCACCTTAAGCAATCTGGGGCCAGGGCATTTGGGATCACTGACCCCTTCACTCTGCAACTCCCTGCCAGGGTCTGTTGGATCTGCCTGAACTGTGGGGGCCTTCAGAAATCAGCTAATGACCTATTTATCTGCAAAGACCTACCCCGATTAGTTTAGCAAAAATTCAATTATTTATGTTTATTTCATATTTAACTCTGTTTAGTCTTTTATGTTGTTTTTTATTGTAAGCTGCTCTAAGCCACCTGGAAAGGGTGTCAAACAAATAAAATTTGCCTTGTCCTAATTTAAAGAACAAAAAACATGTCTGATGAGACATGCCAATGAATATTAGTGAAAAATACACAAAAGGGTTTGGCAGCTGAAATTCAACACAAAGAAGTGCAAGATAATGTATATGGGGCACAAAAACCCTGGAACAACATATCATTGACAGTGGGGGGTTGAGGATATAGCATGCACCAAGCAGGAAAGGGACCTTGGGGTTATTATTTCTGATTACCTCAGGGTAGGGAAACAGTGCGACAAGGCAGCAGGTAAAGCAAACAGGATGCTGGGATGCATAGGCAAGGGCATCACCAGCAGGAAAAGGAAGAAACATAGAAACACAGACTTTGACGGCACATAAGGACCACTTGACCCACCTAGTCTGCCCATTTCTCTACCTACAGGATACGCTGCTGATCCTGTTAACCAACAGCCTATTTCTTCCTATCCCCCACAAGAATTGCCTTATTCCACTATACAAGACATCAGTGAGGCCACACCTGGAGTACACTGTACAGTTCTGGGGCCCTTACCTATGTAAGGACATAGACAGGGTAGAGAAGGTTCAGAGGAGGGCAACCAAGATGGTACAGGGATTGCATCACAAGTCCTATGAGAACAGGCTGAAGGACTTGAATATGTACTCCCTGGAGGAGAGGAGGGAGAGAGGGGATATGATAGAGACATACAAGTATCTTACAGGCAGGAACAGGGTGCAGGAATACACTATTTTCCAGTGAAAATGATGTTTCAGGACTAGAGGGCATGATATGAAGTTGGAGGGAGGGTGATTCAGAGGAAACTGAGGAAGAATTTATTCACAGAAAGGGTAGTGGACAAGTGGAACACCCTGCCAGAGAAAGCAGTGGGGGCTGAAACAATCACAGGATTTAAGAATGCATGGGATAGACATAAGCGAATTCTGGAGGTCAGGGATAAGGGGCAACAGACTTCCAGAAAAACGTAAAGGAAACTTACAAACTCCAATGAGCAGACTGGGTGGGCCATAGGCCCTTATCTGCTGACAGTGTCTATGTATCTATGTAAAAAAACTTCTTCCACGCTGCCTGACTGAACCTGCCTCAGTCGTGTAATCAAAGACAAAAACTGTTTTCAGTTTATTATCACCGGCACTCTCTATGGCTGAAAACTCTTGGCTCCGAGCTCTTTACTGTATCAGGAAATACAGCTTTTGGTTAAGACAGAGTTTTCTATAGCTTCAACATAAAAAGCAGGCAGAGGGTTAAAAACAGATTTAAAACAAAAAAGGGGGGCTCTTCAGACATGGTGTGCCTGTAAGCTACACAAAGTGAATGCAGAGCTGTGCTTTGAAGTGTTTTCACAAAATGTTGCCTTAGTGCTCAGATTTAAACTTTAGGGAAGCCAAATGCCAGTAAAACTAAATATAAAAACACTGTTGGTGCCAAGCTAATGCTATCCAAGTAATAGGGATGGGCAATGCAGCTGTCCCTCAGTTTGTAGTCCAATCTGTGTCTCTAGAAATTTGATCCACATGACCCAGGCATGTCAAGAATGCCCACCTCGAATGGGGGGGACTATCTGAATCGGAGTCAGGTAACTGTTAGAATATGAGCAATCTTTAGTGGCAGAAAGAAATGTAGATGATTTACGTAGAATTTGAGTCAGATGATCCAGGAAGGTGGGGGGACACACACCTGAATCAAAACTAGTTTGTCTGTCCCTAACTATTAAGCAGTTAACTAGCAACATTTATTGCCCATGACTATATCCATCTGGCACCTTCTCGGCTTTTTTCCCTTGTTCCTATGGCACTTTCCCATGGGGTACACAACTGTGTCTCTCAGGCTGTCACCAGTAACCTCTCAGCCTAACTGACCATAAACCCCACCACTTCCACCATTTCTCCACTACTCCCCCCTCCCCCATGGCAGAGAGGTCGATGAGGGCCCTCCTCTTTGGCTGAGCTTTCAGGATATGGTGTTGGCCAGTGGGGCTCCATGGCATGGAAACCTGGTTATGAGCAGCCGTTATCAAATGGAGACCAGAACTGTTATCCCCAGTTTTCTCCCCCTTAAAACCTCCCACATCTCCAGGCATAAGCACACCCATGTAGTGGTCTTGCATGCACACACCACATCCCTGCGGGGGGCTCTAGCTCCCTGGCCTCTCTAAGCATGCACTGTGATGCCTCGTGTAACCAACCCTCCCAGGCTGGGGTGTATTACCATCGGCAGTTTCCTTAGCCTGGCTTTCTTTCAACAAGAGGTCACTCAGCTAATTGACTGGAGGCAGAGCTGAATCAGGTTTGTGGTGTAAGCTGCTTTGTCTTCTCAGAAGGAACTGGAAGGGGAGAGGATCAGTTGTGTTCCAGGACAGTAGCTGCTGCTTGTTGTTTTCACAGGGTTCTTGTGGATTTTACTTGGTAGAAGGTTATTTCTTTTCTTTCTTACTTCTAAGGGGCTAGCAGGGTATTGTTTTGGGGGCTGTTGACGTTTGAAAACTGGTTTGGTGGCTGTAAGTTGGCTCATTTGTTGGATGTTTCACTGTGTAACAGGCTGCGCGGGGGGAGGCCTATTTCTTCTGATTTAAAACCTATTTGGTGGGATTTGCTGGGGCCTGGTTCTTGGGCTGCTGGGCTTGGAGGGGAGACACAGGGCTGATACACTCTCTCTCGAGTCGGGTGTCTGCCTAAGACCCACCTGACCCCTCCCCAGAGTTCTGCTAATTTATAGGGGAACACCTGTCCTGCAATTGGAGGAAAAGGCTGCAGGTGCAGCTCATGTAGTTCTAGCCACTGGGGGTTGGATTTAAAGGCTGGGAGAGAGCAGCTTAGGGAGTTGTTCATTTCCCTTATAAGTTTACTGTGTTGTACTGCACCTAGTAACAGGGTTACCAGTGTACTGTGGGACTGTATCTAAGATTAGTGGGTGACCTGATTAGGCAGTAGGGGTGTATCTTGGACTAGGGGGGAACCTGGTGGCTCACCCAAGGAAACCCAATTGAAAGGGGATGGAACCACACATCATTAGGGCGGCATCTTTGGGAGGGTGGGTGGGGTGCACAGGGTGTGGGCAGCCATGATACTGGACTGGGCTTGGAAGTTCGGTGGTTGCCCAATGTGCTACCAGCTGGCACAACTTAGAGGAGGTTGTTGGGATTAGGAGACAGCTGGGGAAGGGGAGGTATGGTTGGGGAAGGGGCAGGGATCTCCCACGGGTTGCACCAAGCACTGGGGTGGGGGCATAGGGAAAAGAGTGCAGGAGAATACTCAGGGACACAGAGACCCTGGCAGAGGGGTCCAAAAGGACACTACCAAGGAAGCAGGCAGTAACTGGGGACCCTCACAAAGGAGGGACAGAGGACAACATTCTCAGGAAGTAGGCAGATGGCGGGGCTGGACAGAAGGAAGCAAGGAGGAGGTGGATCAGACCCTACACTCAATAACGCTTCAATTCTCTTCTTCTGCTCAGGATGAGGGTGTAGCCACGATGAGGGTGGTTAGAGATGGAAAGGGAGTGGGGGCAGGAGGCAGGGGCGGATAGCAGGAAGAACAGGGGGGAACCTGGAATGCAGGAAAATGGGGGGAGCAGTGAATTGGAGCAGGAGGGGGCAGGGGGAAGAGGGAGGAAAGCGCAAGGAGAAGGACCAGTTGGGAGGAAAGGTAAAGGAGAAGGACCAGAAGTACAAGAAGGATTCAGTAAAGGGAACTGAGGGTTTAGGCCAGGGGAGCACGACAAGCAAGGAAGGACTAAATGGAAACAGGAAGGAAGGGAGGATGAGCCAGGCTAGTTTAGCAGATTGGGGAGAAGGACCAGTCATGATAGTAGTGAGGGGAGTTAGCAAGGTACAGAAGGATACTCCAGGAGGAGGAGAGGTATAGGATTGGAGGGGAAGGGGTGGCCAGGGTAAATAAGAGGGGGTGGCATGTGGCACCCAGATAGGGGGAGGAACAAGGAGCCGGCTGGGTGGAGGGGCTGGGAGAAAGGATGAGGGACATGGAAGGGGGAATGGAGTAAAAGGAGCGGTCAGAGTGCTCCTGTTGGGGGATTCTATGATCAGGGGTATCAAATGGGATAGGGAGGGAGAAGCCTAGCCAGTTAGAACAAAATGCTTCCCTGGACTAACGGTGCACAGGGTTAAGCACAAGGTATATCAGCTGGCAAAGGATTGTGGGGGTTCCCCAGACATACTGGTCCACCTGGGTACAAATGACATTGAGGGAAATAGTGAGCTAGAGATACAGGCAAGATTCAGGAGCTTGCCAGGGTCTGTCATGACATAGGATGCACAGTTTCCTTCTCAAAATCCTGCCAGTGCCAAGGGCTAGTGGGAACACAAAGGAAGATTAGGGAGATAAACCAGTGGCTCAGGGAGTGGTGTGAGGCCAGAGGGGATGGGTTGATGGGGGATTGGGGGGAGACCTGGGAGGATAAGGAGCTGTATGCTAGAGATAGACTCCATCTCAATTTGGAGGGGAGGGGAATCTTTAAGTTGAAAATAGAGGGGTTCATTGGTGAAAGGTGGGGTTTAAACTTGTGAAGGGGGGAGGGATGGGAGAAAAGGCTGTCAAGGGGGTGCCGATAAAGGAGGGACTCTGTCTCCACCCCCCTTGGGAGTTGGAGGATTGTGGGAAAAGGCCGACTGGTAAAGTGCAGACCAAGGGAAAACAGAATCCCCATGGGAGCACGAGCAGGGGAAATGTAAGTATAGGGAAAGGGTGGAAGGTAGTCCTGCTAAATGCCAGGAGCTTGGGAAATAAAATGCCTGGGCTTCAGGCGATGCTAACTGAGGGAGCAGTGGATGTGGCAGCGGTCACTGCGACCTGGTCCACTGCAGGACACGACTGGGACCTGAACCTGGAGGGATACACTATGTTCAGGAAGGACAGGGGGGAGGGAAGGGGAGGAGGGGTAGCAATGAGTCAAAAACTGCATTGGCATAGGGGGAGTAGAGGAGGCAGGAGGGGATCGTGGAGGCCATTTGGGTCACCTTGATAACAAGGAGGCAGAGAAATAAAATAGGAGTGGTGTATAGACCCCTGCCCTGGCAGAGGAGCTGGAGGAGAGTTTGGTGGCAGATGTTGGGAGACACTGCAGACTGGGCAGAGGAGGTGGTGGTGTTGGGGACTTAAACATGCCAGGAACAGACTGGGAGACTATGACATCCTCTGTGACCAGGAACAGAGGTTGTTGGATGTCTTTCAGGGCCACGTTCCCTAACTCAGCAGTGGGGAACCCGACCAGGGAGGCACGGGTACTGGATGTGGTCCTGGCAGACAGTGACCAGATTGGGGGCCTGGAGGTAAGGGACCCATTGGCGGGGAGTGACCATGCCACGGTCTGGTTCTGCCTGGACCTAGGAGGGCTAGAAGGCTGCACAAAGACAGAGTTAACTGACTTCAGGGGGACAGATTTTAAGGAAATGGGAAGGATCCTTAAGGAGCATTTGGATGTGATTGGGTCAGAGATGGACGCTGATAGTAGGTGGGAAATAATCAGGAGAGGGGTACAGGATGCTACCAGCACCTGTGCAAGAGTAAGACGAAAATGTGGTAGGGCCCGAAAACACTGCTGGTGGACCAGGGAGGTCCAGGAGGTGGTGCGGGGAAAGAAGGCAACCTATAGGCAATTCAAGTGCTCAAGGAGTGAAAGGGATCGAGGGGAGTATGAGCTGATGGCTAGAAGGGCCACTAGGGTGGTGAGAGTGGCTAAGGCAAGGAAGGAGCAGAACCTGACCACGGAAATTAGGAGAGGGAACAAGGGGTTCTTCAGATACACTGGGGAAAAACGAAGGGTGAAGGGGCAGATTAACAGGATTAAAGCAGGGGAGAGATGGGCACAAGACCCAGGGGAGCAGGCTGAGGTACTAAATGAGTACTTCACCTCAGTTTTCACCAAGGAAAATGGGGGTGCTGCATCATACATGGGAGGAGACAGAGATACTGAGGAGGGGGGCACCCTTACCGATCGGCGGGTCTGGGGAGAGGGGGAGGCATCACTGGCAGGAGGGGGGAGGGCTAAGCAGGAAGAAGAGGTACCGGAAGTGGAAATCACAGCAGAGAGAGTGAGGGAAGCCCTCAGCTCCCTTAAGACAGAGAAAGCACTGGGGCTGGATAAATTACATCCCGGATTTTAAGGAAATGGGAAGGATCCTTAAGGAGCATTTGAATGGGATTGGGTCAGACATGGACGCTGATAGTAGGTGGGAAATCATCAGGAGAGGGGTGCAAGATGCTACCAGCACCTGTGCAAGAGTAAGACGAAAATGCGGTAGGGCCCGAAAACCCTGCTGGTGGACCAGGGAGGTCCAGGAGGTGGTGCAGGAAAGAAGGCAGCCTATAGGCAATTCAAGTGCTCAAGGAGTGAAAGGGATCGGGGGAGTATGGCTGATGGCTAGAAGGGCCACTAGGGTGGTGAGGGCGGCTAAGGCAAGGAAGGAGCAGAACCTGGCCAGGGAAATCAGGAGAGGGAACAAGGGGTTCTTTAGATACACTGGGGAAAAACGAAGGGTGAAGGGGCAGATTAGCAGGATTAAATCAGGCGAGAGATGGGCACAAGACCCAGGGGAGCAGGCTGAGGTACTAAATGAGTACTTCACCTCAGTTTTCACCAAGGAAAATGGGGGTGCTGCATCATACATGGGAGGAGACAGAGATATTGAGGAGGGGGACCCTACCGATCGGGCAGGTCTGGGGAGCGGGGAGGCATCACTGGCAGGAGGGGAGGCTAAGCAGGGAGAAGAGGTACTGGAAGTGGAAATCACAGCAGAGAGTGAGGAAGCCCTCAGCTCCCTTAAGATGGAGAAAGCACGGGCTGGATAAATTACATCCCAGAGTGCTGAAGGAACTTGCAGATGTCCTGGCGAAACCCTGGTGGAGCTTTTCACCATCTCTCTGAGGACAGGGTGGGTGCCCCAGGACTGGAAGGTGGCGCATATAGTGCCTATCCACAAGGGGGGATCAAGGGAGGTGGCAGAGAACTACAGGCCTGTCAGCCTGACATCGGTGGTGGGCAAGGTGATGGAGGGCATTGTCAAGGAGAAGCTGGGGGGGACCTGGAAAAGTCAGGGTGCCTGGACAATAGACAGCATGGATTCGTCTTGGGGAAATCATGTCAGACAAACCTTGTGGAGTTCTATGACTGGGTGACAAGTGCCTTGGACCTTGGCAGACCAGTGGACGTCCTCTTTCTCGACTTCAGCAAGGCATTTGACTCTGTTCCTCACATGGGCCTGTTGGATAAGCTGGGAGAAATGGGGGCGGGGAACCAGATAATCAGATGGATAGGCAATTGGCTCCAGGACCAGACCCAGAGGGTCGTAGTTGGCAGGATAGTCTCATCCCCAAGGAGGGTCATTAGTGGGGTCCCACAGGGATCAGTCCTTGGGCCCCTCCTTTTCAATGCCTACGTCTCTGACATAAGGACAGGAATCAGGAGTGAGATGAGTCTCTTCGGATGACTCAAAACTAGGCGGTGGTGGATGGGGAGGGTGGCCTACAGGGGACCTGGAGGCTCTGGAAAGATGGTCTAGAAAGTGAGCTGAGGTTCAATGCAGGGAAATGCAAGGTACTCCACCTGGGGCCAGAAACCCAGGCCAAGTGTACACCCTGGGGGAATGCTACAAGTCTCGATGGCTGGAGAAGGACCTGGGGTGGTGGTAGATGTCAAGATGAACAACTCGGAGACTTGTAGGAGGGTAGCAGCCAAGGCCAACAGGATGCTAGGATGCATCGCTAGGGATCACCTCCAAAAGGAGGAGTGATACTCCTCTGTATAACTGCTTGGTGAGGCCACACCTTGAGTACTGCGTGCAGTTTTGGAGGCCACACTTAAGAGGACATTACCTCCTGAGAGGGTCCAGAGGAGGGCAAACCAAATGATTTGGGGCTTGGGGGACAGGACCTATGAGGAGAGGCTCAAGAGCTAAATATGTACACACTGGAAGAGAGAAGGGACCGGGGGACATAATAGAGTCTTCAGGTACATGAAGAGAGTAAATAGGGAGGAACAGTCAGGGTGCTTTGAAGGAAGGAGGAGGGCCACTAGAGGGCATGGGTGGAAGCTGGAGGGAAGATTCAGGGGAGAAAGGAGGGTGCTACTTCACTGAGGAGGGTGGTGGAGCCATGGAATCGCTGCCTAGAGGGCTGGTGGAGGCAGAGACAGTGGAGGGGTTCAAGAGGGGCTGGGACAGGTACAGGGAAGGGTTCTGGAAGCAAAATCCAATGCAGCAAGAATATCTGGAACTGGGAAGGGAGAAGCCAGAGGAGGCGAGGGGGGCAGCAAGGTCAGCACCCAGGGTGGAGGCTGACCAAACGAGCAGACACAAAAGACCGTTAGGCCTATTCTGCTGGCATTTTAGTATGTTAGTAAGAGCAAGCTGGGATTGTTTCCAAATATGGGCTGCCTGCACAGCAGGGTATGATCATGATTGGGGCAGCCTACCTGTTTTTTTCAACATAGGTTTTTATGTCATGTTCGCCCCTCAACGGCCCCCTTCTCTCATGGCACATCTAGCTCTGTCACTCCAGAACTTACCTGCTGTGAGATCCCCCAGGGAATCACCCCTGTGGCAAGGCCAAGAGAGGGTGGGCAATCCTGCCCCCCACAAGACACATATCCAAACTAGAGCAGGACCTTGGTAGTGGTGCGAGGCCAGCGGCAGGTCAGTGAACCATCCTATCATGGGTGGAGTTTTCCTCATTTTACTGTCCCCAAGGATACCTATGTGAAATTACACAAACTTGCGTGTGTGTGCCTCTGCATGCACAAGAGGCAGTGTTGCGGGTGGCCCGACCATTGCAGGCTCCCAACTGCACTACCACCTGGTCTCCACCAGGTGGCAACCACCAAGAAGGATGCCTGACCCTCCACCCCCCGGGAGGAGAAAGTCCTCCGGACACTTGTCTCATCTTCCTTCCCCCGGCTGACACTGACATCCCAGGCTACTTTGCAAAACTGGGTTGTTGTGTGACAAACTATATTCTTGGCTTCCTAAATGAACATTTGTCATATCTTCAACTGCAGCACATACACATCAAACTGCTTACACACACACACACACACACACACTTTCTGATAACCCAGGACCAAGGATCTCTGCATGACCCTCCAATTGAGAATCTGAACTATACTGATAATAAGTTGACCTACTATGCAAACCATGGTCTGAGCCCTAGACTGGCAGGAGGAGCTGGAGGAAAGCTCTGCTTGTTCCAACCTGCTCTGTGTAACTTATATTTTGTAAGATACAGACTCACAGAAAGACTGTAAAACACACTGTAAGTGAACCCCTGATATTCAGGAGTGTGGATTCTTCAATCAGTAAAAATGCTACAGTACTGTGAGAACACCCAACGCTGATTTCTGTTATCTTTACCTGACCATATGTGGGACCCCTCAGTGACTAAGACCCCCATTCCAGGTTCTGACCCTCTAAGCTAAACTTCAGTACATGAGTCACACAGCAAACAAGCAACCTAGAAGAAACTCCGAAAACCCCACACACACACCCCACACCCGTACAGTAACTAAATTATTTAATATAATTATTGCAAGCACTCCTTAATACAGACTAACAGCCCATAGATTTAACATATTTACTACTTTGCAATAAAACGAACACATTAAAGAGACTCACAAGTGCAACCCCCCTGCAAATGGGGGTTCCCAAAAGACTTCCAGGAGCTTGCTTGAATGCTCCAAGCCTGAATGGTGTTTGGCGTTTAAGCCATTTATCAGTGAGTGTTTTAGAACCTCTTGTACTGTCTCTTTAAGAGCTGTCTGCTTGCAGACATAATTAGTTTGTATGGGACTGTGTGTTTCTTTGATTGAGTACCACTCAGCTGCTGCCAATTCCCCCATTTTGCAGTCACTAGGAGTGCAAAGGAACCTGTCTGAAAGATGTAACTGATTGCCAGAAATCATTTACAGTAATAATAAAATTACAGTTTGTCTAACCTGCTTTCTTTGCAGTCAGAACTGTCTGCCTAGTTCCCCATTCTGGTTTTGAACTGCTGAACTGGACCAATCAGTGTGGGTAAACTAGCTCTAAAATGATGCCTTGGACGAATCAGAACTTGGGACTCATAATCTGGGCCAGCCAGCAAGAGGATTGTATGGGCAGTGACTTGGGAGATGTAGTTTAGACTTCGTGCCTTTTGGACCAACAGCAGCAGTCTATTGTGGGTGACAGCCAATCCAGTCAAGAACTGAGAGGAACTCAAAGGAAGTGCCAGTTTTGTCTGTTGGGAGTTTCAGTTTGAGATCTGAAAGTGAAGGGAAAGAAACCCTGTGTCCTTCAGTGCACAGTTTCAGTCAAAAAACGTGTGCAAGGCCCAGAGTTCAGTCTACCAACTTGTGTAACTGCTTGTTAGGACTGAATCGTCCTGTGAAAAGAATCAAAGGATCTCTGAAGAGTAGAAACCAGGCTCACCCTGTAGAAGACTGAAGAAATTGTTGAATTACACTCGGTCTGTCAGGAACTGAATCTGCTGTGTGTTCTCCTGGTTTTGTGCAGTAATTGCGATTGGGATACAGATACAGCCTCCTGGTATAGTGCTTTCTTTTTTACCATATAAATGTGTGAGGAGTCTCTTGAGATCAAAAGTAGCCCTGCTGACATTGAAGGACCATATCTTCTTTGGAGGTCGTGAGATACTAATTCGGAGTCGCTCCTGTTGAATTGCCACATTAAATCCAAATGGAATTACTGTACTGCTGACTGTTTAATTTTCCTTTCTCTGTGGAAAGGGCCCTACCAGCTGCCAATGGTTTGGACTAGCCATCAGGGGCCTGGGTACCCAGGGACAGTAACTGGTCAGGGATAGGCCTGTGCACAGAGCCATAGGTAGATAGTAAAGTGATAAGCTAATTAACCTGATTTCCCCTGTCCTTATATCCCCCCCTAAATAAATCTCAGAGCTGTTTGTTTCAACAAGTTATACTGCCTGAGGTATTTGTCTATGTTAAAGTAATCTGTACTGTGATTGTTGCACTGTATCTTATTTTACAGGATGTCCGGTGCCTGAACCAGCCTTGGGGTAAGTGTATACTGTGAAGATAATTCTGCTATATTGTGTGGGCCACTAGTGGGAAGAAAGGGGGCTGTGGTGTCCCAGAGGGCTGTGACCAAGTAAGTTTAACTATTGCAACCCCTGACCTCTGGGTGGAGGCACCATAGTGGATCCAGGCCCCTCAACCTGTTAGTGGCAAATCAGGCAGGGTAGTAGCCCTGGGATAGCCATCTAGGGGTTACATTTTGGAGGCTCACCGCTGGGATTGTGTGTCCTCTAGTGGCCATATTTACAAACCACTGTTAAGGAAAAAAATAAATAAATAAATAAATGGGTACCCGACAGAAGTGGCTGTGCACCGGCTGGTGGAGGGTGTACTGGGGAGGAGATCAACCCCAAAATGCTATGCTTATCCTGGACATCCCCTGGGCATCATACACGGACACTGTGCAGGGAGTACTTCCAAGGTGGAAGGTTTACAAAATCCTGTGGGTGGTGGGTCGGCACGCCTAATCTGCTCACCCACACTTTCCTGGCCCTAGTAGAGTTTAAGGATCCCATAGATAGCTCCAAAGTACCACAGACCATTACCCCAGAGGGAGCCCTCACTGCTTGGAGAGTGATAACTAAGGACAGTAAAGACCCGGGGGGGAATGAGCCCCCACCACTATCTGAAACTTTTGAGGAGAAATTTGCTAAATGGTTGCTGGGAGAAGGGAAAACTGTGGAGGACTTGAAGAAACTATTCTTGCCACCTGGGGGTGTTCCTCCCCCAACACCCTCTCCTGCTCCAGTACCCGTAATGGTGGCTGAACCAATGCAGACTCCTATTTCTGCACCTGCCATTAGTCACGACTCTTACGAAGGTTGAGGATCTTCTCTCGGCACCCTCCCACCCCCAGGGAGGATGGGAGACCTGGATGAACTATGTTGCCCCAGGTGCTAGAATGGCAATGCTCGGAAGCCGCAGCGAAAAGAGGGTTGGTGAGAGCCTCCGAGGTCCTGCCCTGGCTGCCATCCGGTGCTAAGCAGACCCAGTAACCCTGAGCGACCGCACAAGCCTATCTCTTGAGGCCTTGGAGAATGTGTATGGGAGCCCAGATTCTGATGAGGACCTATGGTGGAGAGTAAGAATGCACAACAGTACCAAGAGTTGTTGTCATGTGTATGTCTCGGCTGGAAAAATTGTTGCAAGAATGCCTCAGAAGAGGTAGTTTGCCAGCATTGAACTGGACCGAACCA
Organism: Neoceratodus forsteri; assembly: GCA_016271365.2. Taxonomy (NCBI): domain Eukaryota; kingdom Metazoa; phylum Chordata; order Ceratodontiformes; family Ceratodontidae; genus Neoceratodus; species Neoceratodus forsteri. Next base: position 124,254,454 of record CM057452.1, read on the forward strand.
GACTGGACAGAATCCTTAAGTCTGCCTTCTAGAACTGCTGTTGCTTCAGTTCGCCCTGGCAAATCGACTGGAATCCCACCCTCCTATGATGAGTTAATCGAGAGAAATTGAGGAGTTGAGAAAAAGGCGTACCTCGGGAGGGACCTGCACCAATAGCTGTGGCTATGACCGAGTGACTGAGGGTGGCCATCAAGTGAAGTTCAGGGGCAGAGGTTGGCAGTCAATGAGTGCTCTGATAAGGAAAAAGATATGCCACCACAATGGGGCGAACTGTTGAGAGAGATCCGAGAATTCAAAACAGTCCCTTGCAGAAATGGCACGCAGGGAAATGCAGACCCCGACCTATCCGACTGCATCTGCTATGGGGTGGGGATACCCACCCATGTATCTCCTTGATAACAGCTCCGAACTTCGATTCCCTTGACCATGGAAGTGGAGAAACTGACGAGATGTCTCCAAATGCTTATCACGCCGACAGACAGAGATGGCACAAGGTTTCCAGTTAGTAATACCCGCCCTGGCTCCCAGTGTGGCACCTCGGCCAGCTCAAACTCCAAAAAATGTGTTTGCTATAATTGTGGGAAGGATGGGCACATGAAAATGCAATCCCAAAAGACACTGACAAGTTGCATATAGGCTACAAGGAGGCTTGGAGACAAATCAGTGGTTAAGAGGTGCACTAAATGATCCCAGTGAGGGCACCAAAAATGCTAATTAACGCCCTTTTGTGGCAAGGCTGTCAGTTGCCCAGGCCCCCACTACCGCCTCTCCAGACTGGTCCAGAATAGTGGGTCCCTCCATGGAGACCACTGTAAAGGTAAATGGAGTGTCTACAAGAGCTAGTATTAGACAGTGGCTCCCAAGTGACAATTATGTTTCAGATTGGTATCAGAAGCATTTGTCAGGCGTTACCTTACAACCATTAGAAGGACTGCATGTATGGGGGTTAAGTGAGAAGGCCTACCCCTATTCTGGGTATATCCGAATTTGGCTGTCTTTCCCCACACCGTGGCTGGGTGGCCGAACAAGTGAGACCTAGCCTTAGTGTGTCCCCCACTGGACTGTAGATGGTGTCCCTTTGTTGGATTGGAACAAATGCTCATATATGTTCAGAAGGCTGGCACATTTGTGTTATGAAAACAGGGGTCAAAGACTAGTAGAGCTTTAAGAGTTCGCTTTAATTAATAAAGGCCTATGAGGCACATGAGAGATGCTGAAAATATAGAACCAGAGGAACCGTCGGAATTGTATGGAAGAAGGATCCTGAGTCTCTGATCCTGGCACCAAATGCCCAGTGTACCTTGGGGAGAGGTCCGTATCAGAAAGGATGTTAAGAATAAAATATTAATGTTGGATACAAGGCGATGGAAAATTGCCAGAGGACTGCTAGTAAGCCTAGTATTTTGCCCGCTAGAGCCCATGCTTATGCCAGAAGGGTAATGGTCCAAGTTCATAATGTGTCTGAAAGAGACATTCGAGTAAATAGAGGTTGCATCCTGGCTAATTGCATTGTGCAGACACTGCAGTGCTACCCAGCAGCAAGAGTTCAGGAAGAATGACAGAGTAGCGCCTCGACTTGTTTGATTTCGCAACTCCCGCTGCCAGCTGAATGGAAAGTGAGGATCAGTGAGAAGCTTGCCGAGAGACCAGGTGTTTTCTTTAAAGAGAATGGGAATGAGATCGTGCAGGAGCTGAGCACAATATCCGGCTGCATGGACAAGACCATTTTTAGCGAGAGGTCTCGACGCCTGGCACCTGCTGATATAGATGCATGATGTGAGACGGCATCTGCAAGAGATGTTAGCAGCTGGTGTAATACAAGAATCCAGAAGCCCTTATGCTTCCCCCATTGTGGTAGTGAGGAAAAAGAATGGGACAGTAAGATGTGCGTGGATTATCGCACCTTAAACCGCGGACTATCCCTGATCAGTACACAATGCCCCGCATTCAGGATGCTTTGGACTGCCTAAACGGAGCAAGTGGTTCTCTGTGCTGGATCTCCGCAGTGGGTACTACTAGATCCCGATGGCCCCGAAGAGGACGTGAGAAGACAGCCTTTATCTGTCCGCTAGCTTCTATGAATTCATGAGGATGCCTCAAAGGATTTCAGGTGCCCCAGCCACTTTCAAGCGATTGATGGAGCGTGCAGTGGGGGACATGAACTTACTTAGAGTGCCTGGTATACCTAGATGATGTTATTGTGTTTGGCAGCTCACTGGAGGAACATGAGAGCAGATTATTTAAGGTATTGGATCGACTGGAGGACTTTGGCCTTAAACTGTCCATTGATAAGTGTCAATTCTTTCAAACATCAGTAAAGTATGTGGGACACATAGTATCCACAGGAATAGAGACAGACCAAGTAAAGTTGAGGCCTTGACCACCTGGCCACAGCCCAAAAATCTAAAAAGAACTGCAAAGATTCCTGGGATTCCTGTGGTTATTATCGGGATTTCATCAAGGACTATTCAAGAGTGATCCCCCTTTATCTTAACCTTACTCAAGGGTATCCCCCCAACCCACAAAAAATACCAAAAGTCAGCGCCCCTCAAAGACTGAAAGAGTGTATTTTCTGTCCGAAAGTGAAGTATTTGGGACCCTGGACTCCTGATTGTGAGACTACTTTTCATGAGATCATATATCAACTTACCCATGCTCCAGTGCTGGCCTATGCCGATCCAAGAAAACCTTCACGTCCTGCACACTGATGCTAGCTTGCAAGGGTTGGGGGGCTGTGTTGTACCAAAAGCACGAGAATGGCCTGAGACCAGTGGCCTTTGCCAGTAGAAGCCTGATCTCATCCTAAAAAGAACTATCCTGTACATAAGTTAGAGTTCCTAGCTTCTTTGGAAGTGGGCTATTGTTGACCAATTCCATGAGTACTTGTATGGGGCTAAAATACTAGTAAAAACTGACAATAATCCTTTGACCTAATATTGCAAGACCTCAGCTAAGTTGGATGCCACTGGCCACAGGTGGCTTTCTGCATTATCTACAGCCTATGACCCCATGCTCTCGACCGAGCAGGTGCTGAAGTCCACATAGATGTGGATGCTCTTCTCCCCGGAGGCCTGTTCTCAGAATGATTGGGTCCGATTGGCAGAACCTGACATTCGGCACTCTGCCGGAGTTTGACAGGGAGGAACAAATGTCCACAGGACGCAGTGGACTGCATGGTGGATTGCTTGGGACCCTCTGAGGAATTGCATACCTGCCGCTTATTGCCACTTTTCTGCAATAGACATTGGTGCACTGCCTCAGCTGGACAATGACAGTATTCGGGCGGCTCAATCCGCCGATCCTATGATCAAATCAGCTTTTAGAAGCCCTTATGCAGGAAAAGATGTGTCCAAATTACGTCCACTGATTTGAGAACTGCACTGTTATACAAAGAAGGTCCTAAGTTGAAACTGATCAATAAACTGTTATATAGAAACAGTAGACAGAGGGGACAAGTAGACAAACAACAACTGGTGCTGCCCACTGCCTTTCGAGACTCAGTATTGAGGTCCTTGCACAACCACATGGGGCACCTTGGTATAGACAGAACACTTGACTTGGTGAGATCCAGATTCTATTGGCCTAAGATGGGGGCTGATGTGGAGCAACACATGCAGAACTTGTAAGTAGCTGCCCACAGAGAAAGCTTTGCCCCAGAGGGCTGCCTCTGTGTTAACATAACCACCAGTGCACCCATGGAGCTGGTCTGTATTGATTTTCTGAGTTTGGAGTCAGATCAAAGAAATATCAGTAATGTGCTGGTGGTCACTGACCATTTCACAGATATGCCCAAGCTTTCCCCACCAAAGACCAGAAAGCATCCACTGTGGCCAAAGTACTAGTAGAAAACTTTTTTGTTCACTATGGGGCTCCACAAAGAATCCATTCTGATCAAGGGAGAGACTTTGAGAGTCGTCTGATCAAAGAGATGCTTTCTCTGTGGGGAGTGCGAAAGTCCAGAACCACTCCTTACCACCCCCAGGGGACCCACAGCCTGAGCGTTTCAACCGCACTTTGCTAGATATGCTAGGCACCCTGCACCCAAAGGACAAGCCTAGATGGAGCCAACAAATTAGCACCCTGGTACATGCTTATAACTGCACCAAAAGTGATGCCACTGGGTTCTCCCCTACCGCCTGATGTTTGGAAGAAAGCTCGACTACGGTAGATGTGTGTTTGGGGTCTCTCCTGATGGGGTTCAAGCTGACAACTATTTACAGTATGTGCAAAAGTTAAAGGCCCAGCTAACTCATGCGTACCAACTGGCTCAAACCATGGCTGCCAAAAGAAATCTGGCCAACAAAGAAAGGTATGATAAAAGGTGAAAGCACAGGAACTCCAGGAGGAGATCGGTGTGCTAAGAAATCTGGACTGCATGTGCAAACACAAGATTGCTGACAGATGGCACCATCTCCCTCACATTGTAGTGGGCAAACTAGATGATCTGCCAGTGTACAAAGTAAGGCCTGAGAACAATTCAAAAGATGTAAAAACAATGCATAGAAATCATTTACTACCATTGGACAAATCCTGATTGAGTCTGAGCCCCAGAAGATGCCCCCTCTGGACCAGTGACTAGAGCTGCTGCTAGAAAAGATCAAGGAAGTCTGCACCTACAGAAGCAGAGTTAAGTGTTCCCCTGCACAAGTCCCAGTTGAGCATGACTGTCAGTCCATATCAGAAGAAAGGAGTGACTTTGAATACTATCCTTCTTCGAACTGAGTCAATTGCTCTAGGGCAATCCCTAGTCAATACTGGAGACAAAGCTGGGCCTTCTGGACTGTCTATGCCCTAGTTCTCATCCCTGGAGCCAATGCTCCCAGAAAGTGAAGTGCAAGCATCAGATCAGATGAAATGGAATCATTGTGCATGGTTGAACTGTTTGAGCTTTCAGGGAGGAAAATGATAGATTAGGGCAGACTGGTGATACACCGAACAAGAAGAGTATTTTGAGTGCCCTGACAGTCCACTGCCAGTGTCTAGAAGCTCTCCATGCGAGCCAAATGTTGTGGACTCAGAAACTGTAACTCCTGGAGCTGAAAGTGCCCCAAGTTCTAGCCTCTCTACCCCATGGAGACTCCTGACAAGTGAGAACAATGCTGAAAATGAGGCTCAGAGTGCAGAGACTGTAACAGCTCCCCTAGAAAGACTGGTCGAGCTATAGAAAGCCTGTGGTGCACCTCAGTTATGATTCCCTGGGCCGCCAGTGGACCTGCCTCTCAATGTTGTCCATAAAGGGTGTATGTGTCCCGAAGCTCATTGCCCAAACTGAGCGTTAGTGCTAACTCCAAGTTACTTGTGTTGCCCTCTAAGTATGGTGCCTTGCCCCGTCCAGCCCCAAGGTAACTGATAGGGAAGGTCCCTCTCTTCAGGTTTCATGTACAAGAGGTAATAACTTGAGTTGTATTTAATGTGTGTGTTATACTGTGTAAAGAGTGACGATCTGCAATGTTTCAGAAATGGTTCTTGGTAAAATGATGTATTGACTGATGATTACATGTGTGAGCCTAATGCAAATGTATATGGTTGCAGTTGAAACTTATGGTACTTGCTTGAGCTGACGCCAAGCTTTTCCCAGGCCAGGAAGGGTAACCCCTGCAAATGGGGGTTCCAAAAGACTTCCAGAGCTTGCTTGAATGCTCAAGCCTGAATGGTGTTTGGCGTTTAAGCCATTTATCAGTGAAGTGTTTTAGAACCTCTGGTACTGTCTCTTTAAGAGCTGTCTGCTTGCAGACATAATAAGTTGTATGGGGGACTGTGTTGTTTCTTTGATTGAGTACCACTCAAGCTGCTGCCAATTCCCCATTTTTGCAGTCACTAGGGTGCAAAGGGAACCTGTCTGAAAGATGTAACTGATTGCCAGAAATCATTTACAGTAATAATAAAATTACAGTTTGTCTAACCTGCTTTCTTTTGCAGTCAGAACTGTCTGCCTAGTTCCCCATTCTGGTTTTGAACTGCTGAACTGGACCAATCAGTGTGGGTAAACTAGCTCTAAAATGATGCCCTTGGACGAATCAGAACTTGGGACTCATAATCTGAGAGCCAGCCACAAGAGGATTGTATGGGCAGTGACTCTGGGAGATGTAGTTTAGACTTGGTGCCTTTTGGACCAACAGCAGCAGTCTATTGTGGTGACAGCCAATCCAGTCAAGAACTGAGAGGAACTCAAAGGAAGTGCCAGTTTTGTCTGTTGGGAGTTTCAGTTTGAGATCTGAAAGTGAAGGGGAAAGAAACCCTGCATGCTCCTTCAGTGCACAGTTTCAGTCAAAAAAAGCGTGTGCAAGGCCCAGAGTTCCGGCCTACAACTTGTGTAACTGCTTGTTAGGGACTGAACTGTCCTGGAAAAGAATCAAAGGATCTCTGAAGAGTAGAAACCAGGCTCACCCTGTAGAAGACTGAAGAAATTGTTGAATTACACTCGGGTCTGTCAGGAACTGAATCTGCTGTGTGTTCTCCTGGTTATTAGTGCAGTAATTGCGATTGGGATACAGATGCAGCCTGCCTGGTATAGTGCTTTCTTTTTTTTACCATATAAATGTGTGAGGAGTCTCTTGGAGATCAAAAGTAGCCCTGCTGGACATTGAAGGACCATATCTTCTTTTGGAGGTCGTGATACTAATTGAAGTCGCTCCCTGTTGAATTGCTACATTAAATCCAAATGGAATTACTGTACTGCTGACTGTTTAATTTTCCTTTTCTCTGTGTGAAAGGGCCCTACCAGCTGCCACGGTTTGGACTAGCTTACTAGGGGCCTGCACCTAGGGACAGTAACTGTAGGGATAGGCCTGTGCACAGAGCCATAGGTAGATAGTAAAGATAAGCTAATTAACCTGATTTCCCCTGTCCTTGTTATATCCCCTAAATAAATCAGAGCTGTTTGTTTCAACAAAGTTATACTGCCTGAGGTATTTGTCTATGTTAAAATACTGTACTGTGATTGTTGCACTGTATCTTATTTTACAGGATGTCCGGTGCCTGAACCAGCCTTGGGGGAGTAAGTGTATACTGTGAAGGTAATTCTGCTATATTGTGGGCCACTAGTGGGAAGAAAGGGGGTTGCAGTGTCCCAGAGGGCTGTGACCAAGTAAGTTTAACTATTGCAAACCCTGACCTCTGGGTGGAGGCACCCGCCATTGGATCAGGCCCCTCAACCTGTTGGTGGCAAATCAGGCAGGGTAGTAGCCCTGGGATAGCGCCATCTAGGGTTACACAAGTTTCTAAGTTTATGTGAATTATCTAGCAGCCTTCATGATCAAGATACTCAGGGCAAGGTACACCATCTCTGATGAAAGAATGAGAGTGTGTGTGTGTGTGTGTGTGTGTGTGTGTGTGTGTGTGTGTGTAAAACTACAACATTTAAGGACTTTTACCTGCCTTATAGAGTACCTCACTCTCAACACACCCTCCTGATCAAACATCCCCTGGTTGGTTAGTCACTTGCCTTGAATCCATGGATCCTTGTGGCCTTCCATTTATGACGTTCTGCATGGGCAGAACTTTCAGCTCTCAAGTTTCAGTTTAAACACTTAACTGAACCGTAACTGTTCATTCCAAGGGCAGCCCTGGAGAAGCCGTGATTAGCAGGAACTTGTATCTTAGATGGAAGCATTTGGAAATATGATTGGCAATCTTTGAATTTAGAAATGACAGAACAGCGCATGTTGTGCAGGCAACAGGAGGCCTTCGCAACAAAACTATAAATACTATAACTAGCGGTGTATGGGTTGACCACACCTGGCTCAATTTAGTGTCACTGTCAACAACACTGTCCCAAATAATAGTCCCTAATGCTGAATGATCACTCGCCATCTTTAATCTTTACTCCTTTTGCCTGTCACCCATGTCTGTTCTCACTACAAACCTCCCCTCCTACACTGAACTAGAATTTCATGTGTTACCCCTACACGGTGCTACTACCCCTGCCTTGCAGGCCAAAACAAGGTCGAGGGGCCTGGGTTCCTATTTTTAACATTAAACTGATACGTTCCCAAGATGACAACAATTGCACAGTGCCTCCACCCAGAGTTTACCTTTGAGTGGGTCTAACTTTAACTAATGCAGCCCTCTGGGGAAGCTACAGTACATCCACCCACATTACCTTTATGCCAACCTAAGCGTGACCCAACAGACAAAACCCCACATTTCAACACTTTTCATTTAATGACTTACTACTAATAATATGCTCGCGAGACACAATTATGCATAAACAACAATAACAAGTTTATTTACATGGGGAGGGTTAGGAAGGGTAAACTGGAGTAGAGATTATGTTATTTACAGTAACTGCATCGGTTTGAATCAACATTTTGCATTCTGAGCACATATAGCCACAGTGTCACCTACCAACCTCTGATGTAGTCAGGTCCCTGACTACCTAGCTGCATTAAGTCAGAACATTTTTTATTAATGCCCACACTGGTACCAGTTTCCCACCTAGTGTAAAACCCCGTAATGCCACACAACCTGGGTACCCAGTAATTACAGTTCTAGAATGGTGCAGGCCTGATGGATAGCGCAGCTGTACATTGGCTGGTTAGTTGGGGCCCTTAAGAGAATTAAGGAGATAAAATTTAGGTTGCATCCTTAACCTTTAACTACAGCTAGCAGGATTTACCAGCTTTAACTATTTACAAGTCCCCTTTTCATGGTGGTGCAGGGATGACCCTGCATTACTTACAGTCAGACGTCTTCATAGGCTTAGACAAATTAGGATCAAGTGCTTTCAGCAGGTGGGATCCATCCCAGAAGGCTAAAATGCCAGCAAAGCTGACAGTCGGCCCCCAATACCAACCACAAAGGTCTTGTTGCACTTGTAGGTGGAAAACAACACTTTAACATTCTGTAGGCTGGGCATCTCTTCTGGGCTGAAATCACTCTTTTACATTTAGTACATGTATGCTCTTCCAAGTCCACATCCAGCACATTTATGCATTCAGCACATTTATATAACAACATCTGGAGCTTCAGTTGCAACTGTTGCACAAGGCCGGACAATGCTTGAAATGTTGGCTTTTCACCACCTGACCACATATTGAATCTGGACAGAGCTTGAGGCTTGACTCACTGCCATTTACAACAACTTTAACTAGGCTGAGCTTGTGGCAAGACTCAACTCTTTTCAGACTCTGCTGGTTAGCAAACAGATGCAGTAAACTCTTTCAATGCAAACACCTGCACTTGGCAGCAACCGGTTTCTGTAGCGTTCTAGGCTCAGTAATACAACATGCAGTCCCTTGTGGCCTTTGCTGGCACTTGCAGCTTCCATGGACAAAATACTGGACCTCCCAGGCAAAGTTAGGAAGAGTCCCGGCTCTGAGTACTCCCCTTCCAGTCCTGTAGGCACTTAACAAATCAGACACATTTATATACTTTACTGGACCCTTCTCTGGTCACTAGGCATTGTCCACCCTTTTGGCGCTTTATTTAAAACTTAGAGTACAGACAAACAGCCACTATCAGCACTTTCTAAGATTTGCTACACTTTCAAAGCTTCTCAGTTTTGCTCTTGGCACACCTGACACATTCATATACAAAAACTGACCCTTTCCTGGTCATTAAGCAGATGTCCCCCCTCTGAGTGTTGCTGTGAACACAGGGTGCAGACAGACAGTCACTATTGGTAGGCTTTTGGCTTCTCTGCCCCTTAAAGACTTTCTCAAAGTTGCACATGGCAAAAGCAATTTACTCACTCGGGTATCTTGCAGAAATTGCATTCCTCCTTCTGAGGTTTCAGGCTTTCACTAACGCTCTCACCGTTGATGCAGGTTCAGTTCTCTTACAGCTGACTTCATCAGGTTACTGGCCTACGTTTTCCAACAACACGGAAAATCTCTGGTAAGCCCTGGAGGACATTCTCTGGCAAACCCCCAGGCTAGCAACTTCTGCTTTAGGCAGCCACCTATTTTCTCTCTCTTGGCAGAAGAAAGCGCTCTCCCCTGTGGAAGAGCTTGCACTGGATCACCAGGCCCATTCTGCTTAGATAAGGGCCTGGGCCACCACCCCTGTTGGGGGCCCATGCTGAATCTGCTCACACAGTCAGAAAACACTGCCTTTTATGCAGCTCTTCTGAGGCTCCCGATTGGCTAAAGCTGTGCGCTGCTCCCACTCTAATTGGCTGATCCTGCCTGTCAGTTTAGAAAATGAATATTCATTAACTCCACTAGATGCACTATAGGCTCCCTGTTTTGGTACCTGAAATTGATCGCTGCAGATTCCCCATTACTTAAGCACTTTGCAACATCCCATGAGCTTTGGCAAGAGTTCCAACATTCCCTGCTCTGTAATCCTGGCATTCTGATTGACTGTTGCTGCATAAACATGGCTGCTGAACACACAGTTCCAAATTAAAAGTTCTGGTGCAGCCAGGAAAATTACTTTTATTTAATTACTTGCCCCACAGGTCAATAGTCCCTTTTGGGCCCTATTACGAGCTGCCCAGCTTAAGCATCTCGCTTTAGTTCTGAGCCAGTTGCTGCTGCCGATATTTAGTGCTCCCTTTTTGCAGCAGGCTGCTGTTCATCTGGGTCCTGGACATTAGAACTAGTGCAGCCAGGAAACAATATATTTTATTTTACATTAACCCCCAAGCGTTGTGGCAGCTACTGCTTTTGGTTTACACATATTTACAGATTCTGTCTTCTCAGCAGCTGCGGAAATACTCAACTCCCCAAAGCGGCAGATACCCTCATTAATATTCATGAGGGGCTCTTTAATATTTCGAGCCCCTCGTAAATGCTCCTGCCCAAACTTTGCTTTTTTCCACTCCTGCAGCTTCTCTGCCACTTTATTTAGGTCACAGGTCACCAGTGAGGAGAAGAGTGGCACCGGGACCTGAAGAGCATCTCCCGATCCACCACAAATTGAGAGGTTGGGAGATCAAAGGTGTGACTTGCACATGTGCAGTCGCCGGCCAACTTGGGGAAACGCCAGCGACCCACAGTTTGAAAAAGCCCAAAATGGGCTGAAAAACACTGGGGCTGAATAGTGGGGAGACAACAGGGCACAAATCTGGACCTGGTAAGTGGCAGTGAAGAGGGGACAAGCAGGGAAGTGCAGCAGACATCGGAAGGTGCTCCTAGACGGAAGCGGGAACGGGAGAACAAGCCATAAGCTAAGCCCCCAATTGGGGCTACACATGGAAGGCAAAGCAATTTGTTTTTACATGGAGCCCAAACCCGGGGCCCTGGACACCTCACAATAAATAAAAGATACATTCATCATGAAAAACAAACGTATAAATAATAAATACTAAAATTAAAAAATTATGTACTTTATTTGAGTTCCCAACATTTTGCTACTTCCTTAGAATTGTACCAACTCTTGTGTAAAATTCTGACGATTTTTTGACCTGTATTCTTTATATACAGTACTGCACTTGTATTAGCTTTTTCCTTCTACCTCTTCCCCGGGTCGCACCCGGAAACGAGCCCTGGCTCAGTGTGCCTTTCCCAGTTAACAATTTTTAAATAAATAAATAAATAAAACAATATAAATTAATAAGTTTTAGAGCAATACCAGGCCCCAAACTCAAAGAAAACAAATTAGTTATTAAATGGGATCTAAAAAAGTGTCACAAATGAGCACCTTTCATCTGCTGGGGAAGGGCGTTCCACAAGATCGGGGCCACCATACCAAACACCAGATCCCCCAACAACTTCAGTCTATATCTAGGTACAGACAGACGACTTGCCTCTGATGACCAGAGTGGCAGTGAGGAGTGTAAGGAGTCAGGAGGTATTTCAACTAGCCCGAACCCAGGCTGTGCAGGGCCTTGTAAGTTAATAAGCGCACCCTGAAGCTGATGCACCACTGCACTGGCAACTGGTGCAGAGAATGGAGAACTGGCATAACATGCTCAAATTGAGAGGCTCCAGCAACCAGCTCGGACAGCCCCATTCTGGACTAGCTGCAAGCAATGCATTAATTTCGCAGCTAACCCACAGTATAGTGTATTACAAAAGTCAAGCCTAGATGTAACCACGGCATGCATCAGAGTCACCAGGGTCAGCCAGTTCAAGAAAGGGTTTGATCCGGGAGATGTTCTGAAGATGGCAGAAATCATTGCAGACAACAGCTGACACTTGATATTCAAAAGTCAGCCTGGATTCCATTCAAGAATGCATGGGACAGATATAAGGCAATTCTAGTGGGGGGGGGGTAGGAGGAAGTAGGCTATTGGTTAATTAGGATCTGCAGCTTATCTGTTAGGTAGGGAAACGGGCAGACTAGGTGGGCCAAGCGGTCCTTATCTGCCGTCAAGGTCTATGTTCCTATGATACACCCAGATTCCTCACTCTATCTACAGATCTGAGCATGATGCCATCTAAAGATAGCAAGACAGTATCCAGGCTTGTCACTGCAGAACCATGCCGACCCAGTTCCACTAACAGCACCTCCATCTTTAACAAATTAAGTCTAAGGCAGTTGGCCACCATCCAGTCCTGAATTTCTCTAAGGCACTCACTCAGTTCTGAGACTACAGCATCCTCACTGTGAGTACAAGACACAACATGAAAACCCAATCTATAGCATCCGGTCATCTCCCCCAATGGCAGCATGTGCACGGTGAACAACATGGGAGCTAAAATCGACCCCTGAGACACACCACAGCAGAGCGCAGCACTGCCCAAGAATAAAGAGCCAAGTGTCATCTGCTGCACCCTGCTGGCCAACTGGGTAACTGGACATTGACTGCAGCTTGCAATGCAGCAGACCTAAATCAGTTTAAAGGGACACCGACAAAGCCCAGTTCAAAGGGACACTGTCAAAGCCCTAGGCCTTTCACAGTTTCTAGATCAAAAAACACATTTCATCATTGCTCACCTGCTGTAGAACTTGTCAGTTTAACTATTTATTTTCTGTCTTTTTCGTTTTCCTTAGCAGAAATTGAAAAATGCCTGTTGGATACATTACAACTCTCACACAAGGTGTGACACTCCTTTTACCTTCCCTAAATCCTCTGTCCCGCATGAAGAAGTCGATACTCGACACTGCCCATGGAGACTTTAAAACAGAAATTCATAATCTGACACTCTGCTATCAGCAAACAATTTAGACATTAGTGCACTTATTTCCACAGTGTTGTGAGCTGGCTACGTCATATTTGATGACGCACACTTTACCCATTTGTCACATATCTTGTCACACATTTGGTGATGAAAGGTTGAAAGGTGAGGGGGCTGTTGGTGTAATTATATCAAACTGCTTATCTCTTTGCTTTCCTAAGTCCCTGAACTCTTGCCTAAGGGCTGCAAGGCTTTCAGCGGCAAGTTCAAGGACCCAACCCACCCCACCCCATCACTCTATGCCTAATCTGTCTTCAATTTCTCCCACCTCAAAATCCCTCCCTCCACTGTTCTCACTCACTCCTCTCTTTTGTTCGTTGGCCCTCCCACCAATTAGCTAGAGGTGCCAGCCCTGTGGCGTCATCCCCTTAACTTGCCTAACTCCTCTGTTGTTCTTCCCTCTAGGATAGCCACCCTAGATCAGGCTTGCTCTAAGAAGTGGCCACAGCGAGGATTTACCCCGGCCACCCACTCCAGCCAGAGAAGCAGCGCTCCACCATTAAGGTGTGGCTCTGCCTGGGCTTGAAGCCCACACCTCCTATTGTTCATCTCCTAAGCAGAACGGAACCCCACTGGCGGTTTCCCTTCACCTCTCCCTCTATCATTGGCTGGACTAAAAAAAAACTTTGCATTTTCAGCCCAAAGCACCTTTTCGAGTGCCTACTTACTACTGCAGATCTAATATTGTGTCCCAACCACCTTCCCTGACTCTGCCCTCTATGAAATGCCCTTTCATCCCCTCCCACTCCTCCCCATTGGTTGCATCTTGCCTGATCTTAACTAGTGGCCACCCAGGGGCCACTACAGCCTTCTGCCATACAAATACTCAAGATGATCCACTACTTAATTTTTTGTACTATATACCTCTTAGAGAATGTCAGTAGAACCACCTCAACCCCTTCAGATGGACCTCTAGACTTCCTGGAAAACAGCTCACTATACAAAGGGAACACAGATTTGAATCACGGTCATCTCTACTCACCAAACAACCTCCCCAAACATATGCATCTCCAATGATTCCCCAAATCCCTATGGGTGCACTACTACTGTGCAATACCCTGGTGGCTGCAACACATGGCCACAAACGCTGTAGGGCAAAATATGCTGTTAAAGACTGGACTCACTGGGCTTGAATACTGAGGAAACTGCTACTTCTGCTCCTACTAATATCTGGCAATGTGCACCTAAACCCGGGCCCCCCCCCCAAAGACCAAGCCCCCAATAAAAATGGGGTACATCAAAATAGCATCTCTTAACATACTTGGTCTCCTACCCAAAATGCTGCAATTTCAGGCTTGGATTGAACTGGTCAATCCAGATATCATTGCTCTCAGTGAGACCTGGCTCTCCCCGAAAGTCAGTGATGATGCTATTACCCTAGATGGCTTTACTGTCTACCATCAGCATGGGCTATCCAAACATGGAGGTGGCTGCTTAGTCTACCTCAAAAGCGATCTCAGAGCTCAGCTACTACCTACTAGTCTCCGCACTAAGGAAGCACAAGTAACAAGCCTCAAACTTACCATTGGCAAACAGAACAAAGTGCTTTTACTATCCACTGTCTACATTCCGCCTGATACCTGCACTACTGGAATCCAACAGGTGATCACCAACCTAGGGCAGTACAAGCAAAACTGGGAACGCATAATTGCTGGTGACTTCAATGTCAATTGGCAGGCTAATGATTCATCCACTGTCCATGACCAGTTCTCAGGCCTCTACCTCACACAGCTGATAACTCAACCCACTAAATTTAATTACAAAACAGGGAACAGTATGCTCATAGACTGGCTCCTCACCACCAACCCTGAGCACATCTGTGAAGTCACAGTCTTACCCGATACCCTAAGCGACCACTCCCCAATCACATGCACCTGGTTGAATAAACTATCTAGAAGTGCTCCCCAGGTTATTAGAAACAGATCATTCAGAGCAGGTCAACTGTATGCCTTTAGGCAATACCTTAACCTCATTAACTGGTCACCGCTGGACAGGGTGCAGGACGGCAATAAAGCCCTCAACTACTTCATTACTATGTTTAACAAAGCATATGACGTATTTGCCCCCTACAAATCTAAAACAATTAGAGGGGCACAAAACCCCTGGCTCTCTGGCTCTCTCACTGAGCTTATGCACCAGAGGGACAACCTCTCGAATAGGGCCAAAGCAACGGACAAACAATTAGTCATCATTGCCTACAAAGCAGCAAGGAACAAATGCACCAAACTCATTCGTCTGGATAAGGCCTCCTATTATAATAACCTGCTACAGAGGACCTGGGGTTGTGGTAGAGAGTTTTGGGACGCTGCAAAATCTCTTACAGGTAAAGCTTCTAGAGCTCACCCTGGGTTAATCATCACCTCGACGGGGTCTGTTCAAGAGCCATGTGACATTGCCAATACCTTCAACAAAGTCTTTACTGACCTAAGTATGGTACTACCCAGAGACTATCTGTCCCCTTCCTCTCCACATCCACTGTCTGTCAGGGGCTCATCAACAAGCACCCCCCTTTCTACTTTAGGTTGCTACACAAGCTCAAAACCATTAAATATATAAAACGGGCACTAGGTAAGACTCAGATGGGAAGTGACCACCTTGATATGAAGCTGCTAACTCTGGTACTAAATGAGAGAGTTGTTTCCATCACTAAAGTATTTAATGCCTCTCTAAGGACAGGAGTGTTCCCTGACAAGTGGAAGGAGGCACAGGTCACCCTTGTCTTTAGGAACGGCGATACTACCAACTTAGCAAACTACAGGCCTGTCTCAATCCTCTCACCTCTCTCTAAAGCCCTTGAATGAGTGGTTTTGGACTAGCTCACAGAATATCTAGATAAGTACAACTTACTCAGTTCCCAGCAACACAGGTTTAGGCGAAACCATTCTATAGTCTCCGCACTAATCGACTATACCTCCCAAATCTACAATGCCCTTGAGGATGGTTTGGTGGTGGGGTCTATCTTCATCAACTTCTACTCCAAAACCTCCTCTCTGCAGGTCTATCGAGCAATGTGTTGACTTGGTTTAACAGCTACCTCTCCTGCAGGACTCAATGCATTAAAATCAAAGGCATCCTATCAGAGCCAGGGGAAGTGAGCTTGGGTTTCCCCCAAGGTTCCATTTTACGGCCACTCCTCTTCACTCTTTTTATTAACCCCTTACCTGCTGATTGCCCATTGCACCTCGTGCTCTATGCAGATGATGCAGTAATCTCGGTCAAAGAGAGAAACCAAGTCTCCATCTCTGTCGAATTGCAACTCAGCTTCCACAGACTTGAAAAATGGTTCACTGATAACAAGCTCCTGCTCAACTATAAAAAACTAAGAGTATGCTCTTATCTGTACAGCAGAAAAAGAAGAAGTTCAGGCCACTGCAGATAAGGAGCCTCAAAGGTGACACTCTGGAGCAGGTTAGCTCCTTTAAATATCTTGCGGTTCATCTTGACGACACCCTATCATTTGGAGCACACGTTGACCAGGATGTCAAAACCGTTACTGCAAAACTGGGTGTTCTCTATCGCCACCGGCATTCAATGACTCCGGTAGCCTTTAACCTGGTAACAAGCTGCTCAGTTCTATCTACCATAGACTATGGTCTTGTTATCTACAGAGCTGACTCTGACACTGTCCTTAACAGGGTGAAAACTCTACTTAAGGCTTGTTGCCTAGTTCTTGGGGTGGATCACTGGATGCATACCTGTTCCCTCTATCATGAGATAGGATGGCTCCCTTCTCGACACTGGATTGTCTGCCGGACATGTCTGCTTATGAGGGAAATCCTAGCTAGGACTTACCCCTAGATCTACCTCCAGTCTTTTCGTAACTGCCATCCTAACATTAGGACCTGAAATGTGGAAAAAGGTGAGCTAGTGGTGCCATTTAAGAGGACAATCCTTGCACAGAGAACCCTCTCCTTCCATGGACTGAAGTGGTTCAACGAACTCCCTAAGGACCTGCTTAATAGGAGTAAGATTAGCCCATTCAAATAAGACCTACATACACACCTGATCCATGAGAATGTCTGCAAATATCTTCTTAAACCATAACTGCTCTCCTGCACTAGCAGTTGCAGTGCCTCCAGGCCCTTATCCTAAATCCCCCTTCCAGTTCACCTGTATTACCTACTAATACCCCCCTGCCAACACCGCCCTCTCCCTACCACCTCACCCCTTCTTTCTTCCTATAGCCAACTCCCCTCGATCTACCAGCCCCTACCCCCCTTTACCACCCTTGCACCTTCCCCTCGCCTCGCCACCTAATCCCCCCAAAATCCACAATCCTTTCCCCTCATGCACCCCCTGGACTCCTACGCTTTGTCTTGACAATGCCTTCTCTGGCTGCTCCACTCTACCCCTAGCCAACTCAGCCGTCCCTGGTGGCCCTACAACTGGGCAAGTCTCGCCTATGTAAACCTAGTTTTACAATGCACTTATTCAGCTAAGGCCATACTTTTCATCCTACTTCTGTAATCTTTACAGCACTCTCTACTGATACCTTAATGTAGGGACCTAGGAGCCCAGGACCAGGACTGACCACTACAACTAATGTTTAACCAAGGACTATTGTAGTTTGCATCTTTTATGTACTCATAATCACTGCAACCCTATGTAACCTATGTGTTTGTTCTTGTCTTATGTAACTCTCTGACATGGAACCTTTGTAATCGAGTCCTGGACTCAAAAGTATTAATCCCAATCTGAAATAAATAAATAAAATATAAAAACTGGTTTAGTTTCAGATCCTTCGATGCATGCTTCCTGAACTTTAGAACACCCACACACTGTGCAGCCACTCATTATGCAGTGGTCTCCTACCACTGAATCACGAGTGGCTATGCTGGGTGGAGTGTATTCCCAGAGTTTCAGGATATACTGCAGTGTGACTATAGTTCAAGGGCCATAAACAAAGGGGGTTCTGTATGGAAACGCCAATATGCTGCACGGTTAGTTTTTCACTTTTTATGAAGAAACAGAAAGTAGACACAAATTAGTCAGCAACATCAGTGAATTCTACAAGGGGTGTGCTAGTGGCAAACAATATTTCCCAAATACCAGAAATAAACAGGCTTTCAAAATATTCAGGGGACTCCTGAAAACAGCCCATTGTTCATGGCATTCATTATTTTGGCTGAAAAATACCTTTTTCCCCACCCACCTCCCCCTTTTTTGGCACCCCAGAGACTGAAATAAGACGTGATTTCAAACTGTCAGCTCCTGGCACTACGCCAGAACAGACAGTGTATTTTAAACTACACCACCCCACTCAAGTTCCCCCTTCATGATACCAACATATGTTATTTATTGTAGCCTCCCCCCTCCAAATTCCTTACCTTGATTTCATGAAGGGTGCTCGTGCAATCTCTCCTAGCTAGTCAGTCTGCCCCCTCACCAACTTCGTGCCCACAGCCTGCTCTCTCAGTAAATGGGCTGGCAGTATAGGCTAGAGGTTGGAGTAATGAGCTGTGAATGAGCTTGGTACATCCAGCAGACCTGGGGTTGATTCCCACAACCTCCACTTGTGTACTGTGTGACCCTGACCAAGTCACTTAACTTTCCCAGTGTTCCTGAGTTGCCCCTAAAAACAGGCATTGTATCTAGATGGTCTTAGTCAGTTACCAAAGAATAAAATAAATAACTATGTTGCAGAACAGCCTAATGTCATTGCCGGAGTAGTTGCTGACGCTGTGTGTTCAGTGAAGATAGCAGGCGGGTACATGATCTTGAGTGAGGGGAGGGCAGTAGTGTTATTAGTGATGCTCTCCAATCACTAATGACCCGGCTGCTTTTCCACCCTCACGCTCACGTGCCCACTCACTGGCTCCATTGAACACATAAGCTCAGCAGTTATGATTAGACTCTTCTTCAGCACTTCTGTGGAAATGGTCATGTGATGCTTTCATAAACTTCTCACTTTTGTATTTGGTGGGCACTGCTCTTTTTGCATTCAGTTGCACAGCTTATGGTTGCTACAATTGTTTTGAACCCTAACCACTGTAATTGTACACTGTTATTGTTTGTAACCTGTACCAGCTGCAATTATCTTTTGTCTTTTGTCTCTGCCCTTGTACTTCATACCTTGTAGAACCTTGTTCATTTATTGTATACCTTACACTGCTACCTGAGCGGATGTGCTTTGTACTATTTGTATCTGTTACTGTTGCTGCCATCTTTGTGGCCTGGGTTGTGACTGAAAACGGTCCCCTGGATCAGTGCACCTACCCGGTTACCAAATATGTAAATAAATAAATAAATCCGACTGGCACACAGGGGTTGCACCACATGAGACTATCCCAGAGTGAAGTGTCTAAATAAAATAAATATATTTGTATAGTAATTTAAAAACCTGTGTTTTCCGATGTAAGCAACAATATACAAATACCATGTACAATGCATGACAGGAAACAAAGGGTTATAATAAATGGCAGTCTATCCACATGGAAACTGAGGTGACCAGTGAAGTCCTACAGGGTTCTGTGCCGGAGCCATCATTATTTCAAATGTATTTATTATTCATTCATTTGTTCTACTGGAGAGCCAATTTTCACAAATGACCAGCTGCACAGAACAAATATGAAAAACAAAAAAAATCACAAGTACATGACAATTATAGCTACTTAGAAACAGTCACAGTGCAGATTATCAGTCATAAATTGATGAAGCCTGGAGCTGAAGGATATAAATTATATGAAGGAGAACAGATTGCAGGTGATCTGGAGCTGGACACCAGTACCTGGGTGGTCAACGTTTCTGATGACACCACAACTGGTAGGGTATAGTGAGCTGAATCTCAGCAGGAGGAAGGTGAATGACATGCAGAGAGACCTGGACATGCTTGAGGAAAAGGGCACAAAATGGCAGATGACCTTCCACATCGACTAATGCAAAGTGATGCACTTTGGTAACAGCTGGGACTGTTCTTAATGGAACAGACAAAACTCAGGGGTGGCACTGTCATTACACAGTAGTCAGATATCTGAAAGGGAAAACACCAGCAGACCAACATACAGTTCATTCCGACATACAAGGATGAGACAACAAAGTGATGCTCAATGTCTCTGAAGGGAACTAGCAAGAACTACTCCACAGAATGCGAATTTGAATTGGTCCATCACAAGAGGCTAGTCAAAAAACGAAGAGACCTTGGGGTGGAATAAAGAGTTAACAGCATGGGTAGAAAGAGGGCTATAGGGACACACTCAGAGGATGGTTATAGCGAATTCGCTGAGTCTAAGGAAGTAACTAGTGGGGTGCCACAGGGTTTGGTACTGGGTCCTGTTCTCTTTCACGCTTATATCTGCAACATAGGGGCAGGAATTAAAGAACTGACTATTTTAGATGAAACAATCTGTGAGAGAGTGGATAGTGAGGAAGGTGTCAGAACATTGAGGGAGGACTTTGAGATACTGGAAAAATGGTTCGGTATATGGCAGTTGAAATTCAACAGCAAAAAATGCAAAATAATGCATAGTAGGAGGGAAAAAAAAAAACAATACCATATGGGTAGTGTAGTGGTAGAGTCAGAACAGCTGAGAAAAGCGAGCCGGGTTTGCTTATTTCCGAAGGCTGCAAATCATTTGCCCAGTGCAACAGACCAGTAGGTAAAGCAAACAAAATACTAGGGTGTACAGGCATTTCTGAACCCAAGTCGCTGGGCGGGGGATTATTCTTCAGGTGACAACACTGACTGAAACGGCATTACAGTAAAAGCAGGTTATCCTACTGGAATTATATTTTTAATTCTGTTCTGCAGAGGCCGTGATGTTTTCAAACCCTAAGGCATTTAGAAGTGGAAACATACAAATGCTTCTATGTGCCATACCAAGTTCCTGCAGCTTTGAATACCGAGCACTTCAGAAACTGTTGCATCGCTTACAAAGCCCTCCTGGCTCTATTCTCCTTGGAATGCTGCCACAAACCATTTCTCTGTGTGCTACAGACAAGCATAAACATCACCTCTGCTTGTCAGATAAACTCAAAAAATATTAATCTACCATTGTATATATAAACGTGTGGTTGGGTCATGAAGCTCAAGCAACTGCCTGCATATTGCTGTATAAAAAATAATTGTAATGGTCAAGGTAGCCTTGTGCAATGTTAGTCCAAACAAAAGCAGGAGAGAAACAAAAAGAAAATCTTTTTACTGGGTAAAGATAACACCTTTATTACGCTAACGGAAAGTTTAAGATACTAGTCTTCAAGGCCTAAAGATGTACCACCTCTTCTTATGTAGGCTGATGCATCTTGTATAGGTGTAACCCACCTCCCAAATGGTGGGCTAACCTGAAGCTTTCTCCCGGGACCTAGCAAGCTTCTTCTGCCAAAAGAGAGTCTCAGCTGGTGTTCTGTAACTAAGAGCCTGGCATGTCCAGTGCTGTAAATATCTCCAGTGTAAAGTACTGTCGCCATCCTGGTTACTGCGTGAGTGTGCCAATGAATGCCACCGCGCTGCCACTTTAAGAGGTCCAGTCCTGCCACTGCAGTGCATGGCCTGTGCTAGGTCCGGGAAGACAAAAGCCTGCAACTGGCTGGGCAGTACACCGATAAGATTCACTGTACAGTCGCTTAACAGTATATACGAAGCTCTATTAAATGCTGTGTGTGTTTGTTCCTACATCTGAACGTTTATGTTTGAAATAAACTGTAAATGTGAACTGTTTACTTCTTCGGCAAGGGGAGCCACCATGTGTGGTCCTGGACTTTGCTGTTGGACCAGTCGGAATGTCAGAGGTCCTAGTGGGTCCTTGTTATAGTGCTTTCTGGGAGAAACTGTAAACTTTTCTCTTGGCGCCCAATTTAACCATTTGGAGCTCTGGGACAGTGACTGACAGTTTGGGCAGCCATTCAGAATACAGAGATCCCAGTTTTCAGTCTGAGGTTGGTTCTGAAGGAGAGATCAGCTCGAGCTCTCAAGAAGGAGGGAGCCTGTGTGGCTTAGCTGAGATACACAGGGAAAAGGCCTGCTTGCCTTCCTGTGTAGCCTGCTGGGACTGCCTCAAAGCAGAAAAGGCAATTTCATCAGTAATCCAGGCTGGGAAAGAAAGCGGTTCATTGAACAAATAAATCCTGCCTGAACTGTCTCAAAGCTGGAGAAGTTGTATGTGAGAATTGTTTAAGGGACTCCTGTGCAGACAAAGTGGAGCCTGCAGATGTTGAAATCGTCTCCTGCCACGCTCCAAAAGGGGGAGGCAGGTTCAAGTTATTTTCTGCCTCCTGCAGTAAAGACTTTAAGTACCAGAGTTGATAAACTGAGTGTATAGCATGAACTGCGCCAGAGACTGAGCTGTATAGGTTTGGCCTATGCTGAGGCCTCACAAACTGTTGCTACAGACCACAAGCCATCCTGGCTAAAGACCAGCTTGGGGAGTCGGCCCCTGCAGAGAGAAGAATCGCAGGTTGCGGCCACTTTGATGGGAAAGGCTGTGAAGTGGCGGGGGGAGTCCTGTCAGCCCTGGTTCCCATGTTCATCCATGGCAAGAGAGAGAGTCCAGCCTGACTGCAGCTATCATCTCTAATGGTCCTGGTACCGTGAGTAACATCAGGGTCTTAGCCGTGCAACCTCTAATATAAGGAAATTGTCATCTGATTTGTCCTCAAAGTTTGTGTTGTGGTTTGACTGTATTTGCAGGCCATCGGGCCTGGGGATTACAATTTCTGTTTGAGTTTAAAGCACTGGTGAACGTGGCTTCAGATTCAAGTAAGAGTCAATAACCAACTGGAAGGCAGTATAGCGCAGTGGTTTAAGGCTCTGAGCTGCAAATCTGAACACCTGGGTTTGAATCCCACAGCCTCCACTTGCATACACTGGGTGACTCTATCTGGTGAGAGCGCTACTCGTTGCAGCTGTGAACTAGCTGCGAAGTACCTATCTGGATTGCTGGACTTATTTATTCTGGACTGCATTTTTCATTTGTCTGCCCACTTAACCCTATTGTGCCTGACACGGCGTGAGAGGCTGTGTGATATCTGCACAAACTCGCTGCCAGCTGGAGCTGGAGCTGTGAGAGGGGGGCTGCCAGCTGATTGGTGTGTGGGAGTGGGGAGGCACTGTTTAAACGCAGGTGCCGCTCGGTAGCGCGAGCGCCACTCGGAGCTGAAATTTGCTTGTTCTGGATGAGAGATGGGAATTATACTATGTTATAACAGTTTATGTATGTCAACCAGTTTTATTGTAAAGTAGAGTTTTTTTGTGTATTGCTTGCATGATTTATATGTGCCACTTGGCTTATTTAATTAGATATGTGTAGGGGTTCTGTTAGACGAGTCTTGGGGCCTAGGATTGTTTATTGGAACTCGCAGCTGCATGTGCTGCGTCCTTTTATCCCCCTTCCTGTATCTGATATTACTATCAGACGTTGTAGGAAAGTGGGGATTGTGGGGGATTGTTTTGCGCATGCGCTGTGGGATGACCAGGAGCGGGTTGATCAAAGGATTGAGGTGGTTAAGTCCAGGAGATGCCCTGGAATGAATAGAGCATCTAGGAGAAGCCAGACGTGGTTGGTGCCTATTTCCAGGGGGGCCACCAGGTCAAGTGGCCAGGTGACCTCTAGGGTTGCATCACCCTCAATACCTCTGACAGCAGTGCTATGCAACGCCAGGTCGATCAGAAACAAGACAGCTATTATTGCTGCTCTTGTCTCATTGGTCGACCTGGCGTGCATTACAGAGACCTGGGTGGGAGATGATGCTGGCCCTGTTTTTGAGGCTGCAGTCCCCCCAGGATACACTGTGGTGCACTGCCCCAGAGAAAATCGTAGGGGAGGCGGTGTAGCTATTTGTTTTACATCTAACCTGGACTTCACCGTGCACCCGGTGGGAACCCCGGGTTCATTTGAGTGTGTGGCCGTTCATGGAGGACTTGGCGTTGGCTGCAGGATCCTCCTCATCTATCGCCCTCCTGGTTCCGATGGGGGGGGGGGGTTCCTGCAAGAATTCGCCGAGTTTGCTGCTGGCAAAACATTGGATTCCCCAAGATGTATTTTTCTTGGTGACTTCAATGTCTGGGCCGAGGATAGAAGTCAAAAGTGCACCAATGAGTTACTGCAGAGTATGTCCCTCTTGGGGCTGGTGCAGTCTGTCGGCGTGCCCACTCATCAGGATGGCCACACATTGGACCTGGTGTTCTCACTGGGACTTGAGATCGCTGATCTTGATATTGATCGAGTAGCTTGGTCTGACCATTGCACGGTGAAGTTCACGTTTAGTGCTCCCGTCATAAGTTCTTCCCCCTTCTGAGACATTTCGCTGCCGCCCGTTAAAAGATCTTACCCCTGAGGGTTATTTGGCGGCAGTTGATTTATCAAGGGTGGGCGATGCATGCGTCGGAGCAGTTGACGCCGGGGTAGACGCCTGTAATGAGGTGCTATCTGGCTCCATTGACTCCCTCGCACCTGTCCGTGTACGACCCAGAACTTCATACCTGAGGTCACCTTGGTATGATGGTGATCTCAGGGAAATGAAGAAGCTGGGTCGGAGATTAGAACGTCACTGGAGGAAATCCCATCTGGGGGCTGACAAACTGGTCCTGTGTGCGCATTATCGCGCATATCAGGAGGCAATCAACCAAAAGAAGGCAATATTTTTGTCCCGGGAGATTGCTGCTGGGAGAAGCGCCGACCAGCCTCACTCTTCCGAACTGTTGATAGACTTCTTCATCCATTCTGTCTTCAGCCCGGAAGAGTTTCCTCGAATGAGGATTGTGAGGAATTTGCTCGGTTTTTCTCGGACAGGGTGTCTGTGATCCGGCGGGAGGTTTCCTCAGCCAGTGATATCATTGCTGTCAGTAGTCGTCAGTTGTGTTCTAAGAGCACTCTCTCTAGGTGGGGGGAGTTTAGGCCAGTGGAGGTTCGTGAGGTCATTGAGATAGCGGCCAACCTGAAGTATACCTTTTGTGAACTGGATCCCGTGCCAACGCGCTTCTTGATGAGATGCAGTGACACTGTTGGCCCGGTGTTTGCCCTGATTGTCCGGTGCTCCTTGAGTCAGGGTGTCTTTCCGGATGCCTTGAAGGAGGCTCTGGTGAGACCCCTTTTAAAAAAAGCTTCTCTGGACCCGGAGATTAGGGCAAATTACCGTCCTATCTCCAATCTTCCATTTCTGGGAAAGGTTGTTGAGAAGGTGGTATCACTTCAGTTGGGGGAACATCTCATGACCCACGAGTTGTATGATCCCTTCCAGTCAGCTTTTCGGGCCAGACATAGCACTGAAACTGCATTAGTTCGGGTGCAAAATGACCTCCTCAGGGCTAGAGATCAGGGGGACAAGACAATTCTTGTTCTCCTCGATCTCTCCTCAGCATTTGATACTGTGGACCATTGTGTGTTGCTTTTCCGCCTGAGGGAGTTATGCGGACTCACTGGTATTGTCATCAAATGGTTTGAGTCATTTCTTACTGACAGGAGGCAGCGGGTTGTGATGGGTAACTTCTCATCCGTACCCTGCCTCCTTTCGTGTGGAGTCCCTCAGGGTTCGGTATTGGCCCCAATGTTGTTCGCAGTATACATGCTGCCCCTGTGGGAGATCATTAGGAGGTATGGTTTGAGTTTTCATTGCTATGCTGATGATACTCAACTATACTTATCCTTTGCCCCTGGAACATCAAATGCAGTGGATGTGATGAATATCTGTCTGGCTAAGATAAATGACTGGATGTCTTCCAGCTGGCTGCGACTGAACCCTAACAAAACTGAGGTACTGGTAGTGGAGTCAAACAGAGCTTGTGATGGGATGGCCTCTGATTCTGCGACTGGCATTGTGCTAGGAGCTGTGTCAGTGATGGCCTCCCCATGGGTGCGAAACCTTGGTGTGATCTTTGACAGGAACCTGTCCATGGAGGCTCAAATATCCTCTGTGGTTTGTTCCTGTTTTTTCCATCTTAGAAATATTGCCAGGATTAAGCCCCTTGTTCCGGCTCTGGACCTCCCTACTTTGGTACATGCCTTAGTCACTTCTAGGCTTGACTACTGTAATGCCCTCTATCTCGGGGTCTCTGGAACTTCTCTTCGCAGACTGCAGCTAGTGCAAAACGCTGCTGCCCGGCTTTTGACCGGACAAAGTAAGTTTTGTCATATTACTCCGGTATTGCGCGAATTGCACTGGCTGCCTGTCAGGTGGAGAGTATTGTTCAAGGTGGGTTTCTCACCTATAAGACCCTACATGGACAGGGCCCTGGTTACCTTTCTGATCTCCTGGTACCATCCACCTCTGTCCGGGATCTCCGCTCCTCTAGTGGTGGCCTCCTCAAAGTTCCGAGAGCAAGGTTGAAATCAGCAGGGGATCGATCATTTGGAGTTGCTGCTCCTGCTTTCTGGAACTCGTTGCCGCTCGAAGTGAGAGAGGCCCCCACTATAGAGGTCTTTAAGAGTCGTCTGAAGACCTTTTTATTTATGCAGGCGTTTGGAGATTAAGTTTTATGTGTATGATATTTTAATGTAATGTATACGGTATGACATACTGTACAGTTTTTGTGTGGCACCCAGAGCCTTTGGGATTGGGCGTCTTTTTTAAATAAAATTGACTTTGACTTTGACACTTAACTTCCCTATGCTCCCAGGTTGCACCTGTAAACAAGCTTTCAGCTTAGTGTGCCACTCCTAGTTAAACAATTGAGAAAAAAAAATTGTTTATCTAAGGGCCCCAACCAACTGCAATGCTGGCCACCCCGTGGCAGCGCTCAGGCCTGAAAAAACTTAGCACCTGGGTACCTAGATTTAAGTAACTGGTGTAAGTCAGGGGGCATTATTTGCAATTATCAAATCAGCCATCTCAGTTGATTATTTTCTTTGCAGCAACCACTGATTCATCTGCCCATCCACAGTTAACATCCCTCAATAAATCAATTTATTGTTTAAATGGTAATCTGCTTCTTGAGCATATTATTATTGAATGGTGGGGAAAGCCGGCCTGATGGCGCTAAGGGTTGAGGCACTGGATGCCACACCTCACTCCACGCTGGCAACCCGGGTTCGGGAGCGGACTCAGGTCGCCGGGGGTCAGCTGGGGAGGAGGGGATTGAGCATCCGGAGGACTGCTCTCCTCTCCTGGGGAGGGAGAGTAGTGCACTCCGCAGTTCTGGTGGCTCCCAGTGGAGACTGAGAGCATTATAGCTAGCAGGGCCACATACATGGGGTAGTAGGGTGCCCACAGACATCCTGCGTATGGGTATGGGAACGCGCCCATCGCACAGTGGATGTCAGTGCATGTCCACATCCCCAGGACACGGAAAAAGTGGAAAACTCTGGTACCCAGGTAGACAAAGGCGGGACCATGTGGACGGCACCCATGCTCACCGCCGGATCCTTCCGGCCGGCCTCCGGCTCTCACCCTCACTCCAGCCACCATCTAGTTTCTAGACAGAGCACCAGAGGCGTTGGCGGTCCCACCTCGGGGGACTCAGAGCCAGGGTACTGGTACGTTGTGGTGAGGAAAGAGAGTGCCCCAGGATGGATGCTGGCTCGGAGGACTTCAGGCAGAGTGGGAGTATGCTGAGCCCAGTGATCCACACTGGAGAGAGAGAGATGTAAGGGACCAGTGAGAAGGGGCATAAATAAAACTAAAGGAAAAAAAAATTGTTGGGGGGGAATCGGGGACAGTATAAAAGGGCATTGCTGTTATTTTCAATATTGTCACGTTTCCTTTTCCAGGTGCACAGGACAGTCCAGGAGTCTCAACTCTGTCGGTAAGAGAGGTAACCATGAGCATATTATTAGCGCTTACCCATAACTGTAAGTGTATGCTAAGTAAAGTGTTTGGTATAACTCTGGTTGGGGGTGTGGGTAAGTACAACTTTCCAGAGGGTTGTGCTACCGTAACATCTAACCCACTTGAAATTTAATCTGGTTGGAGGCACCATGTCAACAGCATTTTTATTAGAACCCAGGCCCCTCAGCCTGCAGTTAGGGAACCAGGCAGGGGTAGTAGCTTGGTGGGAGGCGGCGCTCGGGTTATGCAGGGGTTTAATTCTTTTAAAAATGCAAGTAAACTGCAGAAACTTTAGCACATTTATGTTTCTGCAGTTTTGTACTTGCGTTTTTAAAACCTCTGTATAAGGTGCTTCAGCCTACATTGTGTAATACACCTGAAGAAGACGCAGAACTTTATGCCTCAAAAGCTTGTATCTAACTTTTTGTTAGCCTAATAAAGGGATTATCTTTACCCAGCAAAAACACTCTTTTTGTTTCTCTCCTACTTTTGGATGTAGTTCTGTTACCAGTATTCCTTCCAGATTCACATTACTGTGATGTTTACTGAAGTCCTCCTTGGAAAGCAAATGGTCAGAGCTCTTTCAGACCCTGTCCTGTCCTTGAGTTCTCACCACTCCATACTCCAGATCGGAAACAGTTGAAGAGAAGGAGCCAAATTCAAACTATCATATTTGGGGGTGGCTGTGTGGCTGCGTGACTGTGAAACAAATATCAGTCTTTGTTTTTTCAATAATGCTTATCTCCTGTCGCACTGCCCCACTCCTTCCCCCAGGCATCGGTCTGCCCAGTGCAGTCACCCAACCATCCACAGAATTTGCCCTACCTTGGGATCCCCCATGAATTCCCTCTGTCAGGGCTGGCCAGACCCTTCTGGAGCACAATCCATTGCTACAGAGGAGGAATCTGGTCCCTGGGTGTGGGGCCTGTGGCAGACCAACCCATCGTCTTACTCGCAACTGTTTTTTTTCCTCCATTTTTCTCCCTGGTTGCCAAGTGTGTTGTCAGATAGCCACAAGTGCATGTGGAGGCACACACTTGCTTCGCACCTGCCAGCAGCCCTCCCCTCAAATCGTTCCGCTGCCCTGCCAACCACCCTTCGCTAGGTGGCAGCTGAAGTGAGGAGCAGTCAGACCCCACCTCCCTGGGAGAGAAGAGCAATTCCCTGGGATGCTCAATCCTCTACCCTCCCCACCACCATGTAACCCATGTCCTCTCCCAAACCTGGGTCGCCAATGTGGGAAGCAACAGCCCTACTGCTGAGCCAACAGGTTGGCGGCTAAATATCAGTATTTTTAAGTCAGCAATGGTCACCTAAATATCTGTATTCCTTTCATGTAGTCACACTTGTAACCCTCCATCACTTTCCGAGGCTCAACCTGGAGCTCCAGGAGGTCCCCTGTTTCATTGCAATTGCACACCACCACAGAATTGTTGCTTACTGAGACCTTGACATGAGAATTTAACTGTTCTTACAGTGCTGCACCAACATGAGATTTCTGACCAGGCATGCCACATGCAACAAAGGACCAATTCATTCTTGAACAGTGCTGTGGGCACCAACATGCCACCTGAGCTATCTCCATGGGAAGGAATGTAAACCAACAGCATGAGCCCTGCCATGTTTTCCCAGCATACTGTGCAGCTGTGGCCATGGGTAGGCAATAACCAATCAGCAGCAAAGGAACTTGCTTTGCCAAAAGTGAAACTCATTGGTGATTCAAGGGAAATAAGAGCAATGGAAAACCCAGGAATGAAGTAGCCAATCAGGCTTGGTGTTTTTTTTTTTTGCATCGTTAATGCCCGCTCCCGGGTACTGAGTCAATGAGGGGTGGAGGTTGCATCTGGAAGAGCTTGGCCTGCCCCTGAGAGTTGTAGATCAGTACTGGAGGTGAGAGGAGTGACAGCTCAGGCTGGAGTTCAGTGTGAATGCAGGCCAAAGAGCCTGATCTGGCTAGAGGGCAAATGCCTAGGGTGGGCAGATGCCTAGGGTTTCCAGACTCTTGCACAGAGGGAAGTTCCACTGTGTCTGAGAATGTATGCTTTTGTGACAGACAACTGTCTGAATATCCAGAGAGTTCCAGCAGGAGCGTAAAAGAGAGTGCTTCTGAGATGAGGTGTGTGATTGCATTCAGCATCTTGCTTTTGCCAGTCAACACCCTGCTGACTGACTTTCTCTTCTTACCAGCCAGCAGGGTGTTAATGCCAAAGACCCTTACATAGTAGGGGAAGAAAAGGACTGGAATTTCCACTCTAAAGTGACAACAACTAATGACGCTCCATGGGGTAAAATGTCACTGCAGCTGCAAGGCATCTGCATGGCTTGCTCCTGCATGCATCCTCTTATCCGGGCCTCTTATGCAGTGACTGCTGTCTGAATTCAGACTGTGTTCCTAACTCATGTGTGTCAGCTTGCCCGTCTGCTGGTTGTGAATGCACGGTCTTACAGAGTGAGAGAAGCGATCCTGTTCTAATAACCCTGTGAGTTTTGACATCCTAAAACTGTGACTACTGAGTACCTCATTAGAGCTCTGGCTCTGCAACATCTGCTTTTTTGCTTTTTTGGTTGTTGTTAATAGTTTAGATTTGTAGGCTCTGCAGTGTAAGCCATTAAGATAGTTCAGGCTTGTAGGGTTAACAGAAGCCCTGAATTGTGCAAAGGACTGTCGGAGGGGGCATAGTTCAGACAGAACACCTGCATCAGAAATGAACCCAGATTAGAGTTTTATTTAAAGTGTTTGACTGCAGTCTCCAACATGCGACTGCCTTAAATCCATCATATCTGCATCGATACCTTCACTGTTCATCATGGCTCACTGGGACTAGGGGTAATTAATAATGGAATACCAAGTAGCCCAGTGACTTGTGTGGGACTGTCTGGTGGAAGGCTAAGCGGAACTACAGGGAACTGCCTATTTATGTTGACTGCTTTTAGTACTTGCTTATCTGGAGCCATCCTTTCCCAGAACTTTGTTCTGGCCATTCTCCTGAAACCTACTCCCTGGCTGAACTGCATCCTTTTACTTCAGTTGCCTTATTTTCTAGTGTGTCATTTCTGTCATTGCAATATTGTCCTCGCATATTACCTGTGGATTTGATTGTGTGGTGGATCTGCTGGGTATCAGTTCATATTTTTGCTGTGGGGTAACATCCTGTCTGCTAATTTAGCAGGACAAGGGGTCCCCTCAGTGGAAGCACTGCCATTTTGAAGTTTATAGACTCAAGCCATAAACCACCACAACCCAGGTTCCACTGTCCGGAGGACTATAGATTGCATGTATCTTACTTCATGGTCAAGTCAAGTGCTTGGCGGGTAGGGATGACACACACTGGCACAGAGTACAATCACTGCCTGGGTAGCAGCAGGCAGAGTAAAGTCCTGTATTCATGGAAAAAGAGATCTTTTTAAGGAAGAAAGACACAAAATCAGCATCTACAGATTTGTTCCCAGCTTTGCCCAGTTAGCTACTCCCCTCACTGAACTCACGAGAAAACAGTACCAGCGTAATGTCAAATGGTCCCCAGAGTGTGATGAAGCTGTTTGGGCCATCAAGGCTGCATTATGTTCAGCCTGTTTTAAGAAGTCCACACTTTGAGAAACAATTTCTGTTACAGACAGATCCATCAGAGGTAGGCCTAGGTGCAGTCCTGAGTCAGAATACAGATGGAAAGGAACATCCCATTCTGAATATTAGTACAAAATTATGCGACAGAGAAAAAGTACTCCACTGTTGAAAAATAATGTCTTGCTACAAAATGGGCAACTGATTTGATAGGTACTGACTCTGTACGTACAACACAGCACAATCCTCTCTGTTGGCTTAATCAAAGGAAGGATAAAAATCCCTGAATCAGAAGGTGGTAACTGGCACTACAGCCATTTAAACTGAAAGTGATGCATAAATCTAGAAAAGAGAATGTCAGTGCTGATTTTGTGTCAAGATATGGTTCAGGAATTGAGAATTCAGAAGGTTGAAAAAAAATGTGTGTGCTTAACTGAAATGTTTGCTGTAATAGGCGTCATGTAAAATGATACTGCATATGCAAAGAAATGTGAATGTTATAAGCCAATGCTAAAATAAGATTTTGGAAACCCGGTTTAAAAAAAAAAAAGGTTCCCTCTTAAAGGGGGAAAGGGGGGTATGTGACAGGGTTAGGTAAGACCCTGCACCATTTGTTATGCAGAGAGAGTTAAAAGCAAGGATCTATTCTGCCCTCTCCTGTTCTGTCACTTGTCTACTTCTTGCCTGTCTGATTGCACAATCAAATTTTCCTTGTGGCACCTAGGAACGGGCCACTCTGACGGTCCCACAATTTCCTCCAGTTTTCTCCCTTCCTTCACCTGCTGTTTCTATTCTTTCTTTCTCCCCTTGCTTCTCTGTGGTTAAAAAATATATGTGAATCTGTCTGTAAAACTGGGATCCCTTACTTTGCATATGTATAGAATTATATTATTGAGATGTTTGCAGAAAGCTATTTGGGTTTACCTGGAACACAGGGGGTTATCCTTGAGATGCATTTTGAGCTCCACAAGCTTGTCTGCAGAACTATCATCAGGAAATCAGCCCTAGAACAGGATGTCTTAATTCACTTCACTTGTTAAGACCAATGTACTCTTCAAGCTGGTCACAGGAAGGTCAATGAAAAAATGTGTTGCATTTTGTGAAAACCAGGAGATGAAACTTACAGGAACAGGATGCAGAGGTTAAAATGCCAGGCAGACATCTCGTATAAAGATAGCAATTTTTTGTTTGGGGTGGGAAAAAGACTGAGATTTTAGAGCGAGGGACTCAGAGGAAGGATTTTTGTTTATACTGCCTTCGTGAAGACCTATCTTATAAATCTTTTATTTTTGTTGATAATAATAAAATGCTACTTGCAAATTTTATAACTTCTCCTATTTTGCCTATGCTTTCTGGCCTATGCCACTATGACAGGGGAAAGCACTAGTTATGTTTTCAATATCTCCATACTGATACTGTGACATTGCACACCAGAAACTAATTCATGAATTAAATCATTTCTTAAATATACTTTTAATAAATTTAATTGCAGGCTATAAGACAAGTTTCTGCTTATCTGGACTTCAGCAAGGCCTTTGACACTGTACCACACAGACGGCTGTTAAATAAACTGGGGAATATGAGAGTGGGCAGGACAGTAGTGCGGTGGGTGGGTAAGTGGCTGGGTGGTAGGACACAAAGGCTGGTCGTAAATGGCTGTCACTCCACAGGGGGGAAGAGTGACCACAGGGATCAGTGCTGGGATCGGTTCTATTCAACGTCTTCATCAGTGACATTGTGCAGGACCTAGAAGGCAGAATTTCCCTGTTCGCTGATGACACAAAGCTCTGTAACAGAGTGGACATGCCAGAGGGTAGAAACAAAATGAGGAGGGCTCTGCACTTGAAAAATGGTCAAGAGTTTGGCAGTTGAAATTCAATGCAAAGAAGTGCAAGATAATGCAGGTGGGACAAAGAAAACCTGGAACATCATATCAGCTGGGAGGGTGAGGATATAGTGTAACCCCCCCTATAAATGAGGGTTCCTAAAAAAGCGCCCTAGGAGCTGCTGAAGTGTTCCCCCGGTGGTTGGCGTTCAGCGTTTAAGCCGTTTTAAATGGCAATGTTGTGAGTGCTTTTAGAGCCTTTGCGTAGTGTCCCTTTAAGGGCTGCCTGCTTGTTGTGATAATTAGTTTGAATGGGGGTTTGAGTGTTTCTATGCTCGAGACCCACCTGGGATGCTGGAAATAGCTCCATTCTGCCATCACTAAGTATGCAGAGGGAGGTCTGCTGAAGGATGTAACCATTTGTTGAAAGTAACTTAGAGTAATAATGATAATGTAGTTGTTCTAACCTGCATTCTTTGCAGCAAAGACTGTTGTGATCATCTCCTCCATTTTGGTCCCGAGCTGCTGAATTGGACCAATCAGTACATCGGAACTCTAGACAGAGCCAGCTGACCAATGGGAACTTAGCTAGTAATCCTGGGAAGTAAAGTCTGACCAAGGGCGCTTTTTTGCGTCAATCGGGACAGGTCTTATAGCCTGGTGTCTGCAGCCCACCTATGGGAACGGGTGGCGCGTGAGTGAGAAGGTTGCCCCCACTGCCTGAAGGGCAGAGACATTGTGACAGTGGAGCTGAAGGGAGCTCTGAGCTTCTGCGCCGTTGAGTGATCGTGCGAAAGCACGTGAGAGGCCCAGGTGGCCATTTTCAATAGTTAGACAGCTTCGGACTAAATACGCCGGCGTGCGGTCAGAGGAGGCTGTGATTAAACACAGCTACCTACCAGGCTTCACCTGAAGAGGACTGGAGAATCTGCTGAATCACGCTTAGTCAGGATGTTTGAAGTTGCTGCCAACGCCCGCAATTGCTGTGAGTTCGTTCGGGTCCTGGAAGCAGCTGCCTGGTATGGTACCCCTCTGTTGTTTTCCATATAAATGTGTGAGGAGGCCTTTGAAGCTCAGGCTCAGCCATGCAAGTGGTGAAGGAGTGGTTATCTGCTGGAGTTGTGAGTACTGGATCAGGGTAGCTCCCTGTTAATCTTACAAACAAGTGGCAAAGATAAAAAAAAAAAATAATTTTGTTATACTGCTGACTGCACTAATTGAGCTTTCTGCTCATTCTGATCTGCTCAGGAAAGTAAATGCTCTTTTGTGTCAGGGCCCCAACCAGCTGCACCGAGGGACTAGCCATTAGGGCTTGGGTACCCATGGACAGTAATTAATAGGTTTAGGCCTGTGCACAGAGCCCTAGGTAGTTAAATATATTTTATAGTGATAAGCCAATCACCCTGATTTCCCCCGGTCCTTGTTATCTCCCCTTAAATAAATTAGATTGTTTGTTTTGCAACTGTACCCTGGCTGGATTGTGTCTTACTGAGGATATACTGTACAGTGAATATGTGATAACTGTGCCTTACTTTCCAGGAGGTCTCCGGAGTGAGCTGAGAGGTTCGAGCCGGGGGGGTAAGTGTACAGGGGGAGAGCATTGTAATTAATCCATGTGAGCCACTAGTGGGAAGAAAGGGGGGTTGCAGTAACCCAGAGGCTGTGACCGAGTCAATCTTGACTGTCTTAACCCCGACCTCTGGGTGGAGGAACCCGTTAACGGATCTGGGCCCCTTACCCTGTCGCAGCTGAGGCAGGCAGGGTTGGTAGCCCTTAGGATAGTGACCCCTGGGGGTTACAAATTGGAGGCACCGCTGGGATTAGCATCCCCTAGTGGCCAAGTGAGTGAAGTGCATAAAAACTGGAAAAACTGGAAGGGGATATTCTGGCAAAAATTAAGCTAGATCCTATTAAGACATTGGTACACAAACTGATGGGGTGGGGCGAAGCCGCAGAGCTGGACTCCCAGAGAATTGTGTTACTGTTAGATGTGCCCCTGGGAACCCCAACAGCTGATATTATTTCTACAGCAGAGCGTGTTAAATGTTTGGGCAAAGTGGAGGTAAAGGGGCGTATGGCTGACTTGCTCGACCAGATGTTGCAGGTGCTACTTTTGTGCAGTGTGGCCATCGACCCCGACAGGGTACTTCCAGTGATTTACCCGGAGGGTGCCCCATAGGGGTGGAGGCTTGTTCATATTCGGAGTGGGTCAGTCACTCCTGGGGGGGTCTCCCCAGACTAATAGTTTTAAAGATAAACAGCTTAAATTGCTGGCTGTGGAGGGGAGGACTACCCAGGAATTGCTGCAAGCATTGGATCTGTCTAGTGACGCTACCCCCCATGTCTCCCCAGGTACCTCCCCCTGGCCCCCAAGAGTTCTATTTTGGTGCCACTGCCCTTAGTGGTCCCTCCTAGACAGCTCGATTCTTACCATAGGCTGAAACTTTTTTCTGGCACAGTGCCAGTGCCTACAGGGGAAGATGACTTGGAAGCGTGGATGGAC
Source organism: Neoceratodus forsteri (assembly GCA_016271365.2). Classification (NCBI taxonomy): domain Eukaryota; kingdom Metazoa; phylum Chordata; order Ceratodontiformes; family Ceratodontidae; genus Neoceratodus; species Neoceratodus forsteri. Next base: position 124,290,105 of record CM057452.1, read on the forward strand.
TACGCCACCCCTTTAGTTCAGGAGTGACAATGCTCTGAGGGGGAGAAAAGGAAACAATTGATGGAGAGTCTGCAGGGCCCTGCTTTAGAAGCCATTAGGTTCTTGCGGGCTACCAACCCGGAGGCCACCGCAGCAGAGTACCTTTCTGCTTTGGAGGGGATGTTTGGGAGTACAGAGACTGGGGAAGACTTATTGTGGAAATTCAGGTCTGCCAAGCAGTGGAGAAATGAGAAGCTGTCCGCCTTTGTTACTAGGGTGGAGCGGGCTTTGCAGAAGGCCTATAGAAAAGGGGGGATCACAGCCACGGCCTTGAACCAGGTCAGGTTGGAACATGTTTTGAAGTCTGCTAGATTTTTTAGTGTAATATTGTTAAAGCTTAAGTTGCATGATCGACAGGCTGCCCCGCCTGAATACTGTCAATTGATGAGGGAAATTAGAGAAGTGGAGACTGATGAGGAGGGGTGGGAGCCCTATGCAGGGACTGTGAACTCGAGCCGGACCTCTGAGTCTAGTGCCCCTGAAAAGACCTATTTTTCCAGAAAGCCTGATGAGTCCCCAAATTTTCCAGGTGATGTGGGGGTGCGAGCTATTTCCTCTGATCCCCAAGTAGAAAGTGAGTTGAGGGCTGAGGTCAGAAATTTACAAGATCTGGTGAGGGACTTGAAGTGATTCACCATTTACCCTGTTAGGTCTGGGGAGCCTGAGTTATCCAAAAACCAGTGCCCTGGCCCAGGGGAACCCTCTCATCCCCCGCAGGGCCCACAACAGACAAGGGGCCCCCTCCCAATAGAGACCCCCAGGACCCCCGGTTCTGTTACCATTGTGGGGAGGATGGACATTTTCAGCCTGAGTGTCAGATGCAGGAGAATTTAAGGAAAGTCAACAGCAGACTGATCACTTGGCATCGCAGGACCCACGTCTGACCCCCCAGGAAAAGCTTTGTGACCCGGGCCAATGCCCAAGCAACTGTCAATGCTGCGCCCCCCGAATGGTCTGATGTGGTCGGGCCCTCGATGGAGGCCCCAGTGCGAGTAAATGGGATTCCCACCCGAGCTGTATTAGACAGTGGCTCTCAGGTAACCATCATGTTTCAGGACTGGTATCAAACACACCTACCTGGGGTGCCCCTACAACCCTTGGATGGTCTACATGTGTGGGGATTGAGTGACAAGGCTTATCCATACTTGGGGTATGTCCAGATCTGGTTGTCATTCCCTGCTTCTTTGGCTGGAGTGGACAAACAGGTGGAAACCTTAGCTTTAGTCTGCCCCCCCCACTGGACTGTATGATGCAGTACCCCTGTTGATTGGAGCAAACGCTCATATGTTTGGACGACTAGCCCAGTTGTGTTCAGAACCAGGCAAGCCCTAAGAATACCCGCTGTGATCCAAAATGCCGTTGAAACTCAGAAGAAGGTTAGCCAGGAGGAACCCGAAGGCCCAGTGGGTGTAGTGTGGAGAAAGAATCCGGCACCAGTGACACTTGCCCCGAATGCTCAATGTGTTCTGCACGGGGAAGTCTGACTGAAAACCGATATTAAGAATAAGTTGTTGATGTTGGATGCACCTGGGGAGGGAAGATTACCTGAGGGACTGTTGGTCAAACCCAGTATCTTGCCGGCTAGAGCTCATGCTTACGTTGAGGGTGATGGTTCAAGTGCATAATGTGTCCGACAAAGAGATTCGAATAAGAAGAGGGTGCACCTTGGCAAGTGTACATTGTGCAGATACTGCAGTGCTGCCCAATAGCAAGGGTGCCAGGAAAGATGACAGAGTTACTCCTGACTTGTTTGATTTTGGTGACTCCCCGTTGCCTGCTGAATGGAAAATGAGGATCAGTGAGAAGTTTGCCAAAAGAAACCAAATTTTTTCCCTGAAAGAATGGGATGTGGGATGTGTGCAAGGGGCTGAGCACCACATCCGGCTGCATGATGAAAGGCCTTTCCAAGAGAGATCCCAGTGCCTGGCCCCGGCTGACATAGACAATGTGAGGCGGCATCTGCAAGAGATGCTTGCTGCTGGTGTGATACAAGAGTCCAGGAGCCCCTATGCCTCCCCCATTGTAGTAGTGAGAAAAAAAGAATGGGGCTGTTCGGATGTATGTAGACTACCACACCTTAAATTGGCGGACCACCCCAGACCAGTATACCATGCCATGCATACAGGACGCATTGGATTGTTTAAATGGCAGTAAGTGGTTCTCTGTGTTGGACCTCCGCAGCAGGTACTACCAGATCCCAATGGCCCCAGAGGACCGAGAGAAGACCGCATTTATTTTCCCCCTAGGTTTCCATGAGTTTATTCGGATGCCTCAAGGGATTTCAGGTACACCAGCCACCTTTCAGTGCCTGATGGAACGTGCTGTGGGAGACATGAATTTGCTCGAGTGTTTGGTTTACTTGGATGATGTCATAGTGTTTGGCCGCTCGTTGGAAGAACATGAGCAACGACTGTTCAAGTTCCTGGGTCGGCTGGAGGATTTTGGCCTCAAGTTGTCTATAGACAAGTGTCAATTCTTCCAAACGTCTGTGAAATATGTGGGCCACATAGTATCCACTGAAGGCATAGAGACTGGCCCTAGCAAAGTGGAGGCCTTGACCACTTGGCCTCAGCCCTGGAATTTGAAAGAGCTGCAACAGTTCCTGGGGTTTTGTGGATATTATAGGCGGTTTGTCAAAGATTATTCTCGAGTGATTCACCCCATCCTCAACCTCACTCAGGGGTACCCTCCCATGCACAAAAAGTATAAGAAAGTTGTGTGCTCTGAGATGGAGAAAAAGTATTTTCGGCCGAATGATGTGTTTGGGGACCGCTGGACTGCTGAGTGTGAGGAAGCTTTCCATGACATCATATATCAACTTACCCATGCCCCAGTGCTAGCCTATGCTGACCTGGCCAAGCCATACGTTCTCCATACTGATGCCAGTCTACAAGGATTGGGAGCTGTGTTATATCAGGAGCACTCTAACGGTCTGAGGCCTGTAGCTTTTGCCAGCCGAAGCCTGACTCCTTCAGAGAAAAATTATCCAGTGCACAAACTAGAGTTCCTGGCTCTGAAGTGGACCATTGTTGATCAGTTTCATGACTATTTGTATGGTGCCAAGATATTGGTAAAGACTGATAACAATCCTCTGACCTATGTACAGACCTCCCAAGTTGGATGCCACTGGCCATAGGTGGCTCTCTGCCTTGGCCACCTACGACTATGCTATTGAGTACAGAGCAGGCCTAAACCATATAGATGCGGATGCTCTCTCTCAGAGACCTATGCCACAAACTGATTGGGTCAGGTTGTCAGAGCCTGACATAAGAGCCTTCTGCCAGAAATTTGACAAGGAGGAACAGGTGTCCCCTGATGCTGTGGACTGTATGGTGGATTGCTTGGAGCCATCCGAAAACTGCATACCTGCTGCCTACTGTCATTTTTCTGCATTAGACACTAGTTCACTGCCCCAGTTTAACAATGATAGTCTCCAAAGGGCTCAATCCCGAGACTCTATGATAAAAACGGTTGTGGAGGCTTTGCAGGCCAGAAGGGACGTGTCCAAGTTGAGTTCCACTGACTTGAGAACTGCCTTGTTATACAAAGAAGGGCCCAAATTAAAGCTGATTAACCAACTACTATACAGAGAGACTGTGGATAAGGAGGGCCGGGTAGACAAACAACAACTGGTGCTGCCCTCAGCTTTTAGAGATCTGGTCCTGAGGTCCTTACATGATCACATGGGGCATCTTGGCATAGACCGAACTCTTGATCTAGTACGGACCCGATTCTACTGGCCAAAAATGAGTACGGATGTACAGCATTATATCAAGACCTGTGGCCGTTGTTTGCAAAGAAAAGCCCTACCTCAGAGAGCTGCCCCCATGGTCAATATCACCACTAGTGCCCCTATGGAACTGGTCTGCATTGATTTCCTGAGTTTGGAACCAGATCTGAAAAATATCAGTAACATATTGGTAGTCACTGATCATTTTACCGGGTATGCACAAGTCTTTCCTACTAAGGATCAGAAAGCAACCACGGTGGCTAAAGTACTCGTGGAGAATTTCATTGTCCACTATGGGGCCCCCCAGAGGATCCACTCCGACCAGGGGAGGGACTTTGACAGCCGGCTAATCAAAGAGATATTATCTCGGTGGAGAGTTCGAAAATCAAGAACCACAGGGGGAGAGCACTGTAATTAATCCGTGTGAGCCACTAGTGGGAAGAAAGGGGGGGTTGCAGTAACCCAGAGGGCTGTGACCGAGTCAATCTTGACTGTCTTAACCCCGACCTCTGGGTGGAGGCACCAGTCAACGGATCTGGGCCCCTTACCCTGTCGCAGCTGAGGCAGGCAGGGGTGGTAGCCCTTAGGATAGTGCCCCCTGGGGGTTACAATAGCATGCACCAAGCAGGAAAGGGATCTTGGGGTTATCATCTCTGATGACCTCAAGGCAGGGAAACAGTGTGACAAGGCAGCAAGTAAAGCAAATAGGATGCTGGGATGCATAAGCAGGGGCATCACCAGCAGGAAAAGGGAGGTCATAATTCCACTATACAAGACACTAGTGAGGCCCACCTGGAATACAGTGTACAGTTCTGGAGATCTTACCTTCATAAGGACATAGACAGGGTAGAGAAGGTTCAGAGGATGGTAACAAAGATGGTACAGGGATTGCATCACAAGTCCTATGAGAACAGGTTGAAGGACTTGAATATGTACTCCCTGGAGGAGGGGAGAGAGAGGGGATATGATAGAGACATACAAGTACCTCACAGGGAGGAACAGGGTGCAGGAATACACTATTTTCCAGCGAAAAAGATGTTCCAGGACTAGGGGGCATGGAATGAAGTTGGAGGGAAGGCGATTCATAGGAAATATAAGGAAGAAATTCTTCACAGAAAGGGTGGTGGACAAGAGGAGCACCCTGTCAGAGGAAGTGATGGGGGACGAAACAATCACGGGATTTAAGAATGCATGGGATGGACATAAGGGAATTCTGGAGGTCAGGGGTAAGGGGCAACAGACTTCTAGGAAAACGTAAAGGGAACTTACAAGCTCAAATGGGCAGACTGGGTGAGCCATAGGCCCTTATCTGCTGACAGTATCTGTGTATCTGCATATATAATTAAACATGGGCGTGTCCACCATATTGCAGAAAGAGCATGGCATTTCAACCCCACATACTCCTTTTAGCCACTCTAAGATGGCAGAGCACTAGTGCTCCACAGCATGGGGTAAGGAACTGGAGATGTTTTTATAACGGCCCCTCTAGACTTCTATATATTTGATCTCTATGTGAAACCTTACTGTGCACTGATAGGGAACAGATCTGTTTAAAGCTGTCAGTACATCACAAGTGAAGAAACTATCAGCAGAGCAGCACACACGAGTGTATGTGTTCCCTTATCATTTTTCATTTCATTTTTATTAAATGGGTTAGACCATTGAGTAAAACTCATTTAAAATGGTGACCCTTATCTAAACTTGACCCACCAGTGTTGACCTGGATGTGAAACTAAAGTCTCCTGTCTATAAAAGGTTGGAGGCTGATCTTTTTATTTTGTAAGGGTTGGTTAGTTTCTTTTTTGCTATTGCATTGGTGTGTGGGTGAAGGCTTCAGATAACATAAAATGGTTTCAAATCCTTAAACCTCTCAGAACAAAAGCAAAATAGCTACACAAATACAAGCATTCCAATCAGATTTGCTACAAGAGTAGTTTGTGATTGTATTCTTTTGTACTCACTGGGCTCCTCTTCACATAAGTTTCTCCCATTCTGTTTCTATGGCAAAACTCTTTTGTAAATAGGGATGATTGTCAGTAAAATTGGCACTGACCTGAAATGAGAGTTATTGGGTTGTTGAAAGTCCTGCAGATACAGCAGTGGGAGGAGGACATACAATACTGGCTGAACTGAAACAAGATATGCTGGGTTCTGACTTGCTTGTAGTGTGTTCACTTTATGGACAATTTGCACAAAACTGCTACATCTGTATGTAACCCCCCTACAAATGTGGATTCCTAGAAGCTTCCCCGGAGCTAGGGTAGGTGCTCCATGCCTGGTTGGTGTTCGGTGTTAAAGCCGCTTAAATGTTGTTACCACTGAGTGCTTTTAAAGCCTCCGTGTGCTGTCTCTTTAAGGGCTGCCTGTTGCAGTCGTAATTAACTGAAAAAAGGGGGTCTGTGTGGTTGTATGCCCGAGTCCCGCCTGGGACGCTGAAAAATAGCTCCCTTCTGCCATCGCTAGTGGTGCAGAGGGAGCTCTGCTGGAGGATGTGATTGTTTGCTTGAAATAACGTAAAATAATAAGGATAATGTAGTTGTTCTAACCTGCCTTCCTTTGCAGTAATGACTGTTTCGATTGTCTCCTCCATTTTGGTCCAGAACTGCTGAATTGGACCAATCAGTACCTCGGGACTCTGGAGAGCTGTCCGACCAATGGAGAAACTGCTTGTACTTTGGGAAAGGTATTATGGGCTATGGCGCTTTTTCTCACCACTGAGGGCAGGAGAAAATGACTGGCATGTTCCACCAGCCAATGGAAGTGGGTAGCGCCCCATCTGCAAGGAGTGCTGGATGCTGCCCAGGGGAGATGCAGTGTGGCTCAGGAGAAGAGAGGAGCACTGTGCTTCTGCGCTGGAGTAGTGTTCACGCGGGAAGCGCGTGAAGGCCTGAGGTGGACGTTTTTCCTGTTCAAGTCTGCGGAAGAAAAAAAATCCGCCGGCATGTGGTCAGAGGAGGCTGGTACCAGCCCAGCTGCCTACCAGGCTCAACCTGAAAGGACTGGAGAAAATTGCTGAATTATGCTCGGTCCACCCATGAGGTTGAAGTTGCCGTTCATTGCCCGAGTCTACTGCAAGTGTGTGTGGGGTCTAGAAGCAGCTGCCTGGTATGGTACCCCTCTGCTAATTGCCATATAAATGTGTGAGGAGGCTGGTGAAATTCAGGCTCAGCCCTGCTGGTGGTGACAGAATCGGTATCTGCTGGAGCCGTGAGTACTAAATCAGGGTAGCTCCCTGCTAAGTTTGCAGACAGTGGTCTTAAGTGGTTTGTTACACTGCTGACTGCCCTAGTGGAACGTTCTTCTTATTTTGACTTTCCCAGGATTGCAAATGCTATCTGTGTCAGGGCCCCAACCAGCTGCCACGTTGGACTAGCCATTAGGGCTTGGGTACCCAGGGACAGTAAATATTAGGTTCAGGCCTGTGCACAGTGTCCTAGGTAGATAATTATAGAGTAAGCCAATTGCCTTGATTCCCCCGCCCGTGTTATTGGCCCCCTTTTAATAAATAAGATTGATGTGTTGCAACTACACCCTGGTTAGTCTGTGTATCTCTGGTGAACTACTGCCTAGTGATTGTGACATAACTGTACCTTACTTTACAGGGGATCCCAGAGCGAGCTGAGAGATATCGCCCGGGGGGGTAAGTGCATGTGGGAGAAGTATTGTTGGAACCCTGTGTGAGCCACTAGTGGGTCGAAAGGGGGGTTGCAGTAACCCAGAGGGCTGTGACCGAGGTAAACTCGCTAATCTTAACCCCTACCTCTGGGTGGAGGCACCCGTCAACGGATCTGGGCCCCTCACCCTGTCTTCGTGGAGACAGGCAGGGGCAGTAGCCTTAAGGGTAGTGCACCCTGGGGGTTACATGTATAACATTACTTAATGCGCTCACCTGTGTACCGTAACTACTTGAAATCAATTTACAGTTTTGTGCCAGCTTCCCCTGTATCGTGTTACTGTTACTTCTTCATGACCCAGGTCACGCCTGAAAACTGTCCCTTGGATCAGTGCACACAGAAACATAGAAATTGTCAGCAGATTAAGGACTGCTAGGCCCATCCAGTCTGCCCGTAGGCCCTATACCTTGTATGTGGCCAATGGCCCTATGTGATAAATGGCTTTTTGTCACTCCCTTCCCTCTCAAGCTTCCCTTGTGCCTGTCCCATTCATGCTTAAATCCCTCCACTGTGCTTGCCTCCACTACCTCCTGTGGCAGACTACTCCAAGTGTTGACTGCCCTTTCCGTGTAGAAAAGCTTCCTCACATTACCTCCTAATCTATCCCCTTCCAATTTCATATTGTGCCCCCTTGTTCTACTATTTTTCTACATTAGAAAAGGTCCCCACCTGCACCTTTTTTATGCCCTTGAGGTACTTGAAAGTTTCAATCGTGTCCCCCCACTGTCTCCTCTCCTCCAGTGAGTACATATTGAGGTCCCTTAGTCTCTCCTCATATGTTTTGTGGTGCAAGCCCTGCACCATCTTTGTTGCCCTTCTCTGGATAGTCTCCACCTTATCCATGTCTTTGCAAAGGTATGGCCTCCAGAACTGCACGCAGTACTCCAAGTGAGGCCTTACCAATGTTTTATACAATGGCATCACCACCTCCTGCCTCCTGCTAGTGATACCCCGGCCTATGCACCCCAGAATGCCAGTGGCCCTCCCTGCTGCCTCTTATTTATTTATTTATGACATTTTGATAACCGGGTTAGCCCACTGAGACCAGCAGTCCCTTATTCAGAGGCGACCCTGTGTTCTGCTTTGATACCTTAAGGTCATCAGAGAGGATAACACCTAGGTCCCTTTCCTCTTTGGTGACAGTCAGCTCCTCCCCCCCCAGACTGTAGCTCTCCCCAGGGTTCCCTCTATCCAGGTGCATTATTTTGCAGTTCTCTGCATTGAAACTCAGTTGCCACAAAGCTCTACGAATGTAGTAGTCGGGAAAGAACTAAACCTCCTGCACAGTTTACATTTTAGAGGTCCCAATATTGATGACTCTTACAGGTGTGCACTATTTTTTTTTCATAGTCTATTTATCCCATGGCTCCTGTCACCCGGCTTCCCCCAAGACTTACCTTAGTCGCTGCTCTCTGCCACAGGACTTGTGGCTGTGCCTGGCCTCGAGATGTTGCAAAATAAAATTTCACCAGCATAACTGCTGCAAAATCGGCAATTTTGCCACGCAAAATATTTTGCAAAACTCCGCCATTCCACAAAATCTTTTACCAGGTGCGAAGTTGCGAAATTTCGCCTGCAAAACGTGACGCTTAACCACAAAATTCAGAATTTCACCAGATTTCACCCACATTTTGCCAAATTTTGCCCGAATTTCACCATTTTGCAGGCAAAATTTCACATTTTGTGGTGAAATTTAGAATTTCACCCACAGAATTTCACATTTCACATCTGCAAAATATTTCACGAAATGAGTGAATTTCACAAAATATTTTGCTGAATGAAATTTTCTAATTTCGCACATCTCTAGCCCGACCACTGGTGCAGGACCTGTGGGGGTCAGTCATTCATCCTGCAGCCTGGAGTGTTTTTTTTCCTCCATTTTCTCTCCTGGACCCATATACATATGGTGGGCATGATATTTGAGCTATGCTTCCATGGAGACTGCCCCGGCGCCCTGTACATGGGTTTCCTTCCCTGCATGGTGGTGTGCATATCCTGGGTGGCAGGTAAGGAGCGCACCACTCTAACCCACCCCTTCCCAAGGAAGGAGAGATACATAGATACATAGACAGTGTTGGCAGATAAGGGCCCACGGCCCACCCAGTCTACCAATTTTAGCTTGTAAGTTCACTTTATGTTTTCCTAGAAGTCCGTTGCCCTCACCTCTGACCTCCAGAATTCCTTTATGTCTATCCCATGCATTCTTAAATTCCGTGATTGTTTAAGCCCCCACCACTTCCTCTGGCAGGGTGTTCCACTTGTCCACCACCCGTTCCGTGAAGAAATTCTTCCTCATGTTTCCTCTGAATCGTCCTCTCTCCAACTTCATCCCATGCCCTCTGTCCTGGAACATCTTTTTTGCTTAAAAATAGTGTATTCCTGCACCCTGTTTCTCCCTGTAAGATACTTGTATGTCTCTATCACATCCCCTCTCTTCCTCCTCTCCTCCAGGGAGTACATATTCAAGTCCTTCAACCTGTCTTCAAAGGACTTGTGATGCAATCCATGTACCACCTATGCTGCCCTCCTCTGAACCTTCTCTACCCTGTCTATGTCCTTATGTAGGTAAGGTCTCCAGAACTGTACACTGTACTCCAGGTGGGGCCTCACTAGTGTCCTGTATAGTGGAATTATGACCTCCCTTTTCCTGCTGGTGATGCCCCTGCCTATGCATCCCAGCATCCTATTTGTTTTACCTGCTGCCTTGTCACACTGTTTCCCTACCATGAGGTCATCAGAGATGATAACCCCAAGATCCCTTTCCTGCTTGGTGCATGCTATATCCTCACCCCCCAATTGATATATTGTGCCAGGGTTTTTGCGTCTTGAACTTCTTTGCATTGAATTTCAACTGCTAAACCCCTGACCATTCTTCAAGTTTCTGCAGGTCCCTCCTCATTCTATCTACCCCCTCTGGTGTGTCCACTCTGTTATAGAGCTTTGTGGCATCAGCGAACAGGGGAATTCTGCCTTCTAGGTTCTGCGCAATGTCACTGATGAAGATGTTGAATAGGACCGGTCCAAGCACTGATCCCTGTGGTACCCCATCTGTCACTCTTCCCTCTGTGGAGTGACAGCCATTTACCACCACCCTCTGTGTCCTGCCGCCCAGCCAGTTACCTACCCACCGCACTACTGTCCTGCCCACACCCATATTCCCCAGTTTGTGTAATAGCCTTCTATGTGGCGCAGTGTCAAAGGCTTTGCTGAAGTCCGGATAGGCCATGTCCACTGCCCTCCCCTGATCCACCTCCCTAGTCACCCAGTTGACACATTCAATGAGGCTGGTCTGACATGACCTCCCCCTGGTGGAGCCATGCTGCCTTGGGTCCTGTAGTCCACTGACAACCAGATGTTCCACCAATCTCTCCTTCAGTAGTGCTTCCAAGATCTTCCCCACTACCAAGGTGAGGCTGACTGGTCTGTAGTTCCCCACTTCCTCTTTGTTCCCATTTTTGTACAAGGGGACTACATCTGCTGTCTTCCAGTCTTTGGGTACCTCCCCTGTTTCCAATGATCGGCTAAACAGGATTGCCAGAGGTTCAGCCATCACCTCTCTTAGTTCTTTAAGGACCCTGGGGTGCATCCCATCTCGCCCCATTACTTTATCAACTCTTATTCCTTCCAGTTCCTTCAGGACCCTTTCTCATGTAAAGGGACGTGTGTCCATTTCTGCATCATTCCCACCCCTTGTACTCCCTTCAGACCCATTACCCTCCTCTTCCTCAGTAGAGACTGAGCAGAAATACCTGTTCAATATGTCAGCTTTACTGTTGTCATCCTCCACGCAGCCTCCATCCTCCCCCTTCAGTCTCACTATCCCTCCCTTTGCCTTTCTTTTTTCACTTATGTTCCTGTAAAAGGTTTTGTTCCCTCTACCCACTGATTTTGCAATGCGCTCTTCTGTCTGAGCTTTGGCTTCTCTTACTGACCTCCCTGCCTCCCTTTGCTTCTCCTGGTACTTCTCCCTATCCCTCTTCTGCCTGTGTATCTTTTTGTATTGCCTGAATGCAATCTTTTTGGCTTTCACTTTCTCCACGACCTCCTTGGAAAACCATAATGGCCTCCTCTTCCTTTTCCCCTTGCTAACCTGCTTAATGCATAATTTTATTGCTATTGTAATCCCCATTTTAAATACTGCCCACTGATCCTCAACCCCGATTTCCATCCCATTCCACTTAATGCCTCTTTCAAGCATCTCCCTATTTTCCCAAAGTCTGCCCCCCTATAATCCAGGATACATGTTTTTGTGTGGTTTGGTTCTGCTCCTTCTGTGATTTCAAACCACAATGACTGGTGGTCACTGTTCCCCAGGTGCTCCTCCACTGTTACCCCCATCACACGGTCCCTGTTTGTGAGCACGATGTCCAGTATTGCCTTCCGCTGAGTTGGTTCCATGACCAGTTGCTTGTGGAAGGCAACTTGAAGGAAGTCCAGGATAAATCTGCTCCTGGTTGATGCTGCTGCTGGGATGCTCCAGTCCACTTCTGGAATAATGAGGTCTCCAACCAGCACTACCTCACCCTTGTCTGCCATCCTTTGGATGGCTAGCATCAGCTCCCTATCCGTTTCTTCCTCCTGGGCTGGTGGTCTATACACCACACCTGTGTGGATGGCTGGCCCCATTTTCCTTTCCAGCTTAACCCATAGTATCTCTCCCCCATTTTGTTCCTCCTGGATCTCCGTGGCCTTTATGTCATCTTTCACATAAAGTGCCACTCCTCCTCCCTTCCTACCTGCCCTGTCTCTTCTGAATATGTTGTAGCCAGGTATGGCCATCTCTCAGTCATGGTTATTGTTACACCAGGTTTCTGTGATGGCCACAATGTCCAGGTCCGACTGTACCATGACAGCCTCCAGATTCTCCATCTTGTTGCTAATACTCCTGGCATTTGTACACATGGCTCTCCACGATTTGAACTCCCTAGACTGTTTAGCTGTTTTATTCCAGCCCCTTCCCTGGTTGTCCTTTATCCCTGGTTCTCCCTGCTGTCTGCCCTTCTGTTGAATTTTGCCCCTTTTCTGCCTATCCACCTCTTGGATGCTCATCTCCATCTTTTGCACTGTCTTGGTACGCTCCATCTTTCTTCACCCCGCCGGTGCTCCCGAGCAACCCGGTTCTGTTCCTGACCCTGGGTCACCGGTGTGGCAGGAGGTAAGGCGCCCAGCACCTCAACCCTCCATGCCACTGCTCTGGCTATGTACACCAACTAATAATGTATTTATAGGGCTTAAAACCCCTAATGAACTGCATCATGAGTCTAAAACAAGACACAGAAATCATCCTGTTAGGTGACTTTAATGTCAACTGGTTCTCGTCAGGTGCCAGAAGGCATAGGGACGAGTTAACAGGCCTGAACTTTACCTAGTTAATAACAACTCCAACCAGGATAAACTATAAGACTGGGACTAACACACTCCTGGACTGGGTCCTAACGAATCATCCAACACATATCTCCCATTCTGAAGTATTGCTTGACACCATCAGTGATCACTCTCCTACCAAGTGTTATTGGTCTAACAAATTTATCAAGCCCCCTGCCAGAACAATCACAAGTAGAGTGCTCTTCCATGGCCACTTGCAGCCACTAAAGTCTCTCCTCCGACACCAAGACTGGTCTTACATTGAAACCGCACCTGATATTGACTCAGCTCTGCAATACTTCATTGAACGTTTCAATGAAACCTGTGACATCCACGCCCCTTTTAGAACATGAAGGATCAGGGGACTTAATAATCTCAGGATCTCTTTTAGCCTTCTGGCTCAAATGAAAGATCATGACCACCTCTGGCATAGGGCCAGGACTTCTGGCAGTCAACCTGATATACTGGCCTATAAGAAGGACAGAAATGCATGTACTAAGGCTATCTGTGAGCACAAAGCGCATTACTATAAGGACATCCTTGCCAAGACCTGGGCTGACGGGAAAAAATTTTGGGAAAACCTCTCAGAAATCACTGGGAAAGCATCCAAACAGGATCCAGCTATGTTAAATGTTGATGGGTCTATCACCCATGACCCCGTGTCAATTGTCAACACATTTAATTCATCCTTCACAGCCCTTAACCAAACTCTGCCCACAAATTTCTTTGAACCACCCAGCACAGCTCCTACATCCACCAAATCAGAAAAGGCCTCTACCCACCCATGTTTCTACTTCAAACCTATCTTGGAAAACGAGACCAAGACATACCTACGTAAAGTTCTAGGAGGAACTAGGACAAGCAATGATTCCCTCGACCTAAACCTTCTTACCCTAACTCTAGACGAAGTCCTATCTCCTCTCACCAAGCTTCTCAATTGCTCCCTCATACTTTCACAATTCCCCCAGATCTGGAAATCTGCTCTGGTTACCCCAGTCTTTAAGAGTGGGGACAGATTACTACCTGGGAATTATAGGCCAATATCTATTCTTCCCCCATTGTCCAAAGCACTTGAAAGGATTTTTGCTGACCAGTTTGTGGAGTACCTGGAAAAATACAACCTACAATGTGTCCAATAACATGGTTTTCGGAAAGGGCACAGCACATCTATGGCCCTACTGGAATTCACAGGTTTCATTCACCATACTATTGATCAGGGTCAACTTGTTGGTGTGACCTTTATTGACCTGTCTAAAGCATTTGACATGGTCAATCACGATTTGCTGACATATCAACTTTCTGGGCTTGGTATATCTTCAGAAGCCTGAAAGTGGTTCGCCAGCTATCTAGCAAACCGCACACAACCGGTGAGAATAGGGTCAGCCCTTTCTGCTAAACTGCCTGTCTGCTCTGGGGTTCCTCAAGGATCGATGCTGGGACCCCTTCTATTCTAAGTTCTGTTGTGTCTATTATTGACTATGGTTTGGTCATTTATGGTTCTGCCACAGACACAACCCTACGTCAGCTCACCACAGCTCTGAATAAGGCATGCCGTCTACTAACTGGTGCAGTGTATCATACTCACACTTGTGACCTTTACGGACAAGCAAACTGGCTTCAACTCCAGGCTCGCACTGAATATCAAGCCTGTCTTCTGGCTAAGAAGGCAGATCTTGATCTCCTACCACCAGGTTCCCTTCAGCTTTTTAGTCCCTTCCAGGGCACTTGGAGCATATGAAGTTCAGTTAGCCAAACTTTTACTGTCCCTCGCTGTCGAACCTCACTCCGACAGTGAACCATTGCAGTTAAGAGCTGCTAATTTATTTAATTTCCTTCCTCCTGAGATTGCGACGACTGCAACCATGGGACCATTTAAGCGGAATCTGCATGAATTCCTAGTTTCCAGAGCATCTTGTGACTGCTATACCTAATCTCTGCTGCCAGCTACATGCACTGGGACCTCCCTCTTTTACCATTTGCCCCTGTATAGCCCTATCCTGTTGCTGTGCTATTCCACTCACAGCACTTCCTCCCTTTATCCCTTTCCCATTCCTGCCCTCTTTTCATCCCACCTCATCCCCCCTTTCTCTATCCCTCCACTCCCACTTCCCCCCTCTCTCCTCTGTTTCCCTCACCTTGTTCTCTCCCTCTACCCCACCCCACGGGTCTTTCCTGCTTAAGCTTCATTGTGTTATCTCCCTTCTTGCTCTTATTTTGCTTCTTCCACCCCCCAGTTCACCCCCCTGCACTTTCTCTCCGTGTAAGCCCTTTCACCCCTCTTCAGACAAGGCCACTGGCTGCACTTGACACAATATTTATCTTGCTATATTGTTCTTTTGTTTTTGTAATTATTTTCCTCATATTGTACTACTTACTGAAACCATTGTAATTTGCTATTCTTGTGACTTGACGTGGAACCTCTGTAAAAGAGCCCTTGGCTCAAAGGTCTTTACGATTTGTTAAATAAATAAATAAAATAAATAAATATATAGTTATTCATTTCAAAGATTTTATCAGGAAAGACCTAGTGGGCTGGCTGCAGCTCATTTTCAGATGCGTCCTGGGGGGAGGGGTGAAGAGATGAAGGAAGCAACAGTGCAAAAAAAATACACAAAAACCTGTACAGCTATAATGTGACAGCATACACAAATACAAATAAACTTAACACAGTAAATGACCACTAGGATACAAGGAACACAGGCTTAGAGGGGGACCTGTTCAGCACGTCATCCAATAGACAATAAAAGAATCCACCCCCAAGCAGCTGAGGGCTCCACTAGAGTTAACAGGTGCAGAATGCCCCCACCGCAGCTGAGGGCCTGAATGCTGAGTTAACTGAAGTGCAAAACGGTGAGAGAAAAATATATATAAGATCCAAAAATGGAGCCCAGGATAATCTCCTGTCCCCAATGTCAACAGTCAAAAGGATATGTCTTCCCCTGGGATCCATAGTAGATTTAATGACTCTTCCCAGGAAATATGGGTGCAGCCATATACCAGTAGCCCTGGCTCTGGAATTAAAAGAAGCCATGTATAATCACCTCCACACACACAATACTTCCCCAGTCTCTTCACCTTCTCAGTGGTCACAGCAGCCTCTTGTGTGAAAAAGACAACTGGTTTTTGCTTTTTGACAAAATAAATAACGTTTCCTTTTTTACTACATTTCAAGGCCCTTGGCATTCTGCACAAGTACATACAAGTCATCCGTCATAACCCACAACCGATACCCATCTGGACCACAGTGCTGATGGAAAACTGTAAAAAAATGCTGTGTGTCTGTATGCTACGCTTGAAATCTTTGAGACTCAATGTGTGGTGAAACAGATCCATCCCTGCAAATCTGCCACTTTCAGTACCCCACTAAACTATCTCCTGTTGGCAATTCCCCCCTTCCCGATGCCATTCAACAGGCAGCCCACATAACCTAGACATAAACAGGAGTTAAAAAAACTGGTCATAAGCTAGACCTCCACAATCCAAAATGGCTTGCCAGAAGAATGAACAAAAAACAAGTGTTTATTTCTGGACAGTCAAGTCAAGTGCAAAACTAACAGCACCTTCTTTGACATGGTACTCAATCCAGAGGACATACTTCTCCCCCTAAAAATGTGTGTGTGGGGGGTTACTGGCTTAAAAAAATACAACACAAAAAGTTGCACAGAATGGAAACTAAAACAGTGTAACAGCTGCACCCAGCACACAATGCCCCCTGTAAATGGAAGCAACATGTTCTGATTACATCCAGCTGTTGTGCATAGAACTACGCGACAGAGGGTGGGGGTCCTACAGATCAACAACAACCACCAAGCTTAGAGCTAAAAAACAAACAAAAAAAAAACAGGTTTTGAAAAACCAAACAGCCCACAAACTTAACTGGTGTCAGGCTGGGCTCCTCTTATGCAACTCCCTACCACCCTTGCTTATCAATGTGGAACTCCCAGCCCAAGCAATCTCACAGAAAGAGTTAACATGATTATTTTCAAAAGTAGTGAAAGAATGACTGGTGTAGTGTTTAAGTGAAATCACATGTGTGACTTTTTTAACTTTACACCAGCACTCACCTCCCCAAATTGCACTGCTTCACAACAGAACCAGCCAACATATTCTTTGAACTTCAACAACAAATAAAGAGTTGTGAAAAGTGCTCCCAAAAAGTGCAGAGTGTTGGAAGCAAACCAACTCAAAAGTACTTAAAGAGGTATGGGGGAAGCTCTCTGTAGTGGTAGTGCATAGAAACACACAAAGAAAACAAAGTAAGTAGATACTAGCGAAAAAGAGAGAGAGAGAAAGGAAAGAAAGATGAAAATAATTTACTAAGGGTGGTAACAACAGCTAACAAGTTTTGTTTGCTTGCCTTATGTTTGACAGCACCATTAGTAGAATACATTCAGTCTTCATGAGGACCATATTTGGACTCAGGAGTGTCAATCCAACAGGCTAGAGGAGTAGGGAGTCCCGTACTATGTCTAAAAGCAGGAACTGTACACTGATGTTTGTAGTAATGCTGGCGTTGATTTGTGCTATCAGAAAAATAATGTGAAAGCCACAAGTACACACAAAAACAAACTAAAAAAGCACTGCATGCCTTAATCAGACCTGGTTCAGTGAGAGACTGAGTGCCTTTCGGGGGGGGGGGGGGATTTCAAGTCTCATTTTACTGAAATATGCACCGCTGCCTTAGAAACATAGAAGTTGACGGCAGATAAGGACCGCAAGGCCCATCCAGTCTGCCCATTTCTTTTTGTACCTTATGAATGTGCCATTGGCCTTTGCTCTGTCAATGGCCTGTCTATTCATACTCATCTGTATTGCTCCCTTATGCCTATCCCATGCCTGTTTGAAGCCTTGCACTGTATTCATATCCACCACTTCCTAAGGCAGGCTGTTTCATGCATCCACCATCCTTTCTGTGAAAAAGAACTTCCTCATATTCCCCCTTAATTGGTCTCCCTCTAATCACATGCTGTGTCCTCTTGTCCTGCTACTTTTCTTGTACTGAAACATGTTAAGACTCTTTCATCTTGTTAATGCCCTTAAAGGGGCACTGTCAGCTTTGCCCTTCGTATTTTAAAAAATGCAAGCAGTGTGCCTCTTAACATATATCTGTCACACACGTGTTCTAGAACTCCTCTAAGTATACCGAATTGCAGACTTCTTAGTAGTTTTCCATAATTTAGACTAAATAATTGGACGCTTGGTCAGACAGCCACTCACCGTCCGGAGTACAAGGAGGTCTGGAACGCGCATCTGCCCCGTTCGCTGTCCTGAAATGTGTTTTTTCCAGATGCATACCCTAACAGTACACTGAGCCAGTCCCTCGTGTTTTAATAAAGCGTTGTTAGTATGACCGCTTAAAAAACGAGCACTGCAAGGTGTTTAATTTCAATTTTAATATTACAACCTGAATCCTGCGCATGCGTACAAACATCTCGCTCCAGTGCATGCGCAAGATCTTTGATCATGTATCTCAAGTGCATGCGCGGGATTCTGGTTGTAATAGTAAAATCGGAATTATACACCTCACAGTGCTCGCTTTTTTAAGCGGTCGTATAACAGCGCTTTATTAAAACTACAGTGTCTCAGTGTACTGTTAGGGATGCATCTGGAAAACACATTTCGGGAGAGCGAGCAGGGCAGAGACATATTCCAGACCTCCATGTACTTCCGGACAAGGTAAATGACGATCGGACCGAGTCAATTATTTAGTCTAAATTTCGGAAAACTACTAAAAAGTCTGCAATTCGGTATACTTAGAGGAGTTCTAGAACACATGTGTGACAGATATATGTTAAGAGGCATACTGCTTGCATTTTTTTAAAATATGAAGGGCAAAGCTGACAGTGCCCCTTTAAGGTGTCTGAATGTTTCGATCATATCACCTCTCTCTCCCTCCTTTGCTCTAGGGTATACATATTGAGCTCTGTTAATCTGTCCTCGTGTGTTTTCTGATGCAGTCCCTGCACCATTTTGGTTGCCCTTCTCTGGACTGCCTCAGTTTGGTTAATGTCCTTGTGAAGGTGTGGCCTCCAGTACTGCACGCAGTACTCAGATGGGGCCTAACCAGTGTCTTGTAAAGAGGATTATTACCTCCCTCTACCAACTGTGATACCCTACTAATACACCCCAACATCCCCTAGCCTTACCTACTGCTTTAGTGGTCTGCTTGGATGATTTCAGGTCATCAGTGATAATGATGCCCAAGTCTCTTTCTTCCCTTGTGACTGCTAGCAACTCCCCTCCCAGCCTATAGGTGGTTTCAGGGTTTCTCTTCCCTATGTGCATGATTTTGCACTTCTTTGCATTAAACTCCAGTTGCCACTCTTCTGACCATTTTGCTAGTAAGTCCAGATGGGTGTGTTAAGTGCAGATACTTATGATGTTACAATTATACTGTCTTGTAATCTATTAGGGTAACGTTACACTGCTGCTGTTTTTTATGACTCAGTGTAAAAATTTTAAATGCATGAGACTGTCTCTTGCTTAGCAAAAAATTGCATCTGATTCTGAAGTTGTCTGGAAGGGTAAAAGCATCACGTTCTGGGAGGTTTCTCTCTAGTTTTTCAGACACCCATTCCTCAAAATGAAATGAAATGCATCATGGTTTACTTGCAGCTAACCATGTTTACAAATGTTGTGGACAAGCTGCCAGCAGATAACTTGAAAATGAAAAAGGGGGGAAGGAAGATGGGTGCACTGTGGCACAAAGAAGGGGATTCTCTTGAAGATCTTATGTTACGATAAGTAACTGTTCTGCCTTCATATAGGATGTAGTGAACTGCAATATACAGCACCTTTGTATGAGTTAGTCTGCAACTGTAAATAGATTATTTTGCTGTTATATCTTGTATCTTTGCCTCTGTATTTGAGTACCCTTACCCTGTAGCTTACCTTCCTGTGTTGACCTCATGTCATGACGTGGAACCTTTGAAAAAGAACATTTTGCTCAAAGGTCATCTCGGAAAGATCAAATAAATAAATAAAATACTTCCTCCATTGGGCACACCTTTGGAATGATTCCCATCCAATCAACAAGGTACACAGAGAAGATGGCAGAGCCTGACATGCAGTAAGGACAGAAGGCATTGCAAAACAGCAAGACCGAACACAGCATTTCTTCGGCAGATGATGTCTAGACTGTAGTGCGCAATGAAAGTATGCCCAATGCTCCATGGGGCAGTAGCATACATGTCAGCTGCAGAAACATATTGAAAGCAGGCACCAGAAATGGCAATACCACGAACAGTGGCCATTTACAGCAGCAGGAAGTTGCTTACTATACTTCTGATAACAGAATTTAGTACAGTGAGTCAGCCGTGTGGACAGGTACTGTTTAATCATGGGGACACTCTCTTTTCCAGGGGCGAATGAGACAAATAGCTGGGAGGGCTTTCTGTAGTCTTTAGTGTGATCGAGATAGACATATAATTACTGGTGACCCCCTTTAATACATGGACTAGAGTCGTGTTTCAAACACCGTAATAACCCATAGAACAGGTTATTACAGCATTTGGTGTAACTCATTTAACGTGCACCACCTGGGGGGGGGGCTTGGGGGATACTGGGATGCATAGGGAGAGGCATCACCAGTAGAAAACAAGAAGTTATTATCCCTCTGTACAGACAGCTGGTGAGACCACATCTGGAGTACTGCGTGCAGTTCTGGAGACCCAGTCTCCGCAAAGACATAGACAGGATGGAAGCTGTCCAGAGGAGGGCAACTAAAATGGTGCAGGGTCTGCACCGGAAGACATATGAAGAGAGACTTAAGGAGCTTAATATGTATAGCCTCGAGGAAAGGAGGGAGAGGGGGGACATGATAGAAACTTTCAAGTACCTCAAGGGAATCAACAAAGTCCAAGAGGGTAGCATCTTTCAAAAAAAGAGGTGTGCAAGAACAAGGGGGCACAATTTGAAGATAGAAGAGGGGCGGCTCAGAGGTAATTTAAGGAAGTATTTTTTCACAGAGAGGGTTGTGGATGTATGGAACAGCCTTCAGAGGGAGGTTGGAGTCAAAAACAGTGGTGGAAATTCAAGCATGCATGGGACAGTCATAAGGCAATTCTAGGGGTGGGGTAGGAAGAAGTAGGCTGCTGGTTAACTAGGATCTGCAGCTTATCCATCAGGTAGGGAAATGGGCAGACTGGGTGGGCCAAGCAGTCCTTATCTGCGTCAAATTCTATGTTTCTATGTTGCCTTGGCCCTAACTCTTGTGTGAATGCGGGCCGGTCATCTAAAAAACGCAGCTCTGTTTTTCCATTAAGGAGCACTCGTACTGATACTTTGCCATTAAGTGCCCTAGCAGGTACCTTTTTTAATATATTTCCATATTTATCAAGTTAATCCTGCCTCTCCTAATTTGAAATTTTATCTGGTAAAAAAAGGAAGAAACACGGCGTGTGCGCGCAAGTGCCTGTCTATATGTAGAACTGCTCCAGTGGCTTTGGCATTAACTCCCTTGGACCAGTAAATTATAAAAAAATAATGCCAGTGCAAGGTGTGTGTTAGTAGGATTTGTTACACACCCTTGGTGTGTGATAATCTCATAAATCCCGAGAGCGTTTATGGATTATCACACACCATGGGTGTGTATAAAATCCTCATAACATACCTGCACAGGCATTATTCTCTACATAATGTTCTATGAACAGTACATCAAGTTTACGGAGTAATGCCTTGCCTCTGTTAGCATGCTCTGGATAATACACAAGTAGGTTTATTGTCCAATTCAAAGTGAAATCTGTGACCATGTTTGGCAGAAAGCATGGGCTGTTTCACAAGGACACCCTCCCTGTTCTTGTGAAAAATCAAGTAATGAGGCTCATGCCTGAAGCGTGGGAATTCTGCGAGCTGAAGTTACGGTGACCAAAAACAGCATCTTCCATGAGAGGGACACATCTCACAAGTCCCAGCAGGCTCAAGTGGAGCCAGAGTCAACTTTTTAAGTATGAAATTGAGGTCCCAGAGCTGAAGCAGTTTACAAATCAGGGTGCGCATACACAAAATAGCCCTTCAACTCTAAAACTCAATTTATTAATTGCTGGGGATATCATATTTTATACTGTGCTTTGGTACTTTATGTACTGTTAAATTGTTTACATTTCTGCTTTCTGTATGGTGCCTATAGCCTTGGGTAGGGGCCTCGCAAATTTGCCTTGCCTTGCTTTCAGGAGCATACAGAACACTTCTAGCTGTGCCACTGTGCACCCATCAATAGGGGCATGGAAGGTAGGAAAAGGGCAGTCCAGTGTACCTTACAGGATGAGTACTGGAGACTGGAGTCGGATAGAGACAGCAGGTAGGCCTTATCTCCAGAACACTGATCTGGAGATCTGAATCAAGTTTGGTCCATGACCCCTGGGTCTGAAAGGGACCCAGATGAGCACTCCGGCCCAGCCCTGAGGCAGCCATTGTGAGGATCTGCACTGGAGTCAAGGAGAAGAATGGCCCACACTACAACAGGTGCTGGTGGTCCCTCCACCATACCAGAGCAATACAGAGAGGGGATGTGAAGAGGACCATCTGTTACAGCTCATCCGTCAGATGACCCCGCTGCACATGAAGAATCCATTGGCAAGGGACAGATTCAACAAAAGTTGCCACCAGGGCTGCCCTGCCTCTGAGGCAGCACTTTACTGTTTTTTTTTAATTAAATTTTGTTTTTTCAATTATTTAACTAGGAGTAGCACACTAAGCTGAAAGCTTGTTTACAGGTGCGACCTGGGAGCACAGGGAAGTTGAGTGACTTGCTCAGGGTCACACAGTATGCAAGTGGGGGCTGTGGGATTCAAACCCAGGTCTCCAGATTTACAGCTCAGAGCCTTAAACCACAGCACTATACTGCCTCCAAAACTGTTGCACTTATTCTTTTTTACATTTCAGTCCCTTTCCCTATATATTTACTATTCTAACTCCATGCCTCCATGGATCACCACTCCAGTGAAATTCTGGCAAAAGAAAAACTAAGGGGATCTTGCCAGGATTCAAACTCAGCATCTCCTGTTTATCAGGTTGTAGACCTTTCCACTATGCCCCCAAGCTGGCACAGCAATAAAGTGAAACTCTTTAGATCTAGAGGTTAAAGCCCTGCCTGAGAGGCAGGCCTATCTATAATGCCTGCCTCTAAGGCAGCGCTGCCCTGGAGACAACTTTTACTGAAAAAATATTTATTTGTATTTATTTTATTTTTATTTTAGTCTTTGGTAACCGGGTAAGGCCTACTAGACACAGGTGCCTGTCTTCAGGGGCGACCTGGGAGCACTGGGTGGTGAAGTGACTTGCTCAGAGTCACACAGTATGCAAGTGGAGGTTGTGAGAATCAAACTCAGGTCGGGTCTGCTGGATCGATCAAGCTCATTCACACCTCATTCCTCTAACCTCTAGGCTATACTGCCAACCCAGTATATGACCCTTGCAATCCACTGTGGTATGCATATAAGGAGGCTGGCAAAGGGAACTGTCACTATAGTATAGTCATAATTCCCAGGAGATGTAACACCATCCGAGTGAACATGTAATGACTTCTGCGTACCAGCTGGGCCTGGGCAACAAGGGCCTCCACCCTGTCTGCAGCCAGGAGTGCAATAGCCACCACTGTGTCCAGCAACGCACCAATATATCTGAGGCACAGACAAGGAACTATTACAGACTTTGGTACATTGACCGTAACATCCAGTTCCTTGAATAACTTTCATTCTGGACAATGTGTACAGAACCACTTCCTTGGATGGGACCTTCAGCAGCCAGTCATCCAGATAAGGGATAACACAAAGCTTTTCCCTTCGAAGGGCTGCTGCCACAACCGTACAGCATTTGTTAATACCTGCAGTGCCAAGAATAAGCCAAAGGGCAAAACTCGGAACTGATAATAGCTGCACTCCAGTATAAAGCCGAGGTACTGCCTGTGGCATTTTCGAATCTTGACATGAAGGTAAGCGTCCTTCATGTCCATGGCACACAGCCAACCACCCCCCCTTTTTTCCAATAGGGGTGATAACAGCTTGAAGAGACACCATTCTAAACTTTTTGTATATGATGAACTGGTTTAGCCTTTGATACCATCCCTCACAGAAGACTCATAAACTAAACAGCCTGGGGTGGGTTATAAGATAGCAACATGGGTTGAAACTGGCTAACTGGCAGGACCCACAAGGTACTGGTAAACGATGTGCATTCATAGAAACATAGAATCATAGAAGTTGATGGCAGATAAGGACCGCAAGGCCCATCCAGTCTGCCCATTTCTTTTTCTACCTTATAAATGTGCCATTGGCCTTTGCTCTGTCAGTGGTCTATCTATTCATACTCATTTGTATTGCTCCCTTATGCCTATCCCATGCCTGTTTGAAGCCCTGCACTGTATTCATAGCCACCACTTCCTGAGGTAGGCCATTCCATGCATCCACCACCCTTTCTGCGAAAAAGAATTTCCTCACATTCCCCCTTAATCGGTCCCCTCTAATCTCATGCTGTGTCCTCTTGTCCTGCTATTTTTCTTATATTTAAACATGTTAGACTCTTTCACCTTGTTAATGCCCTTAAGGTGTTTGAATGCCTCGATCATATCACCTCTCTCCCTCCTTTGCTCAAGGGTATACATATTGAGCTCTGTTAATCTGTCCTCATATGTCTTCTGATGCAGTCCCTGCACCATTTTGGTTGCCCTTCTCTGGACTGCCTCAATTTGGTTAATGTCCTTGTGAAGGTGTGGCCTCCAGTACTGCACACAGTACTCCAGATGGGGCCTAACCAGTGTCTTGTAAAGAGGGATTATTACCTCCCTCTTACGACTTGTGATACCCCTACTAATACACCCTAACATCCCCCTAGCCTTACCTACTGCTTTAGAGGTCTGCTTGGATGATTTCAGGTCATCAGTGATGATGATGCCCAAGTCTCTTTCTTCCTTTGTGACTGCTAGCAACTCCCCTCCAAGTCTATAGGTGGCTTCAGGGTTTCTCTTCCCTATGTGCATGATCTTGCACTTCTTTGCATTAAACTCAGTTACCACTCTTCTGACCATTTTGCTAGTTTATCCAGATCTCTTCTCATTCTGCCCACCCATCTGGATCATCTACTCTGTTGCAGATCTTGGTGTCATCTGCAAACAGACAAGCCTTACCCTCTAGTCCATCTGCAAGGTCACTAATGAAGATGTTGAAGAGGACTGGCCCCAGGACTGATCCCGAGGTACCCCACTTGTGACTTGTATCTCTTCTGACTGTATACCATTTACCACCACTCTCTGTTTTCTGCCCGTCAACCAGTTTGCCACCCAGTTGACCAACTTCTGACCCCGAGCCTACCCAGCTTATTTATCAATCTTCTATGTGGAACAGTGTCAAAGCTTTGCTGAAGTCAGGTAGGTGACATTAACTGCTCCCTTGGTCCACCACTCTGGTTACCCAGTCAAAGAAATCTATTAGATTAGTTTGACAGGACCTTCTTTGTAAACCCATGCTGTCTTGGATCCTGTGCCCTCTTGGATTCCAGGTGTTGCACTATCCTTTCCTTAAGGAGTGCCTCCATAATCTTGCCCACTACTGAGGTAAGACTGACTGGTCTGTAGTTCCCTGCCTCCTCCCTGCTACCACTCTTGTGGAGCGGGATCACATGAGCCCTTCTCCAGTCTTCTGGGACCTCTCCTGTGCTCAGAGACTCACTAACAGTTCTGCTAATGGCTCTGCTAGTTCCACCTTTAGCTCCTTAAGTACCCTGGGATGTATGCCATCAGGTCCCATTGCCTTATCCACCCTGAGCTTAGCAAGCTCTTGTAGGACCCTTTCTTTTGTGAAGGGAGTAGTGCTCACCTCCCTCCCCCCTGTGTCCATGGTGCTGAGCTGTGGGCCTTGCCCTACCTTCTCTTCAGTAAATACTGAGCAAAAGTATCTATTTAGGATAGATGATTTACATGGTCCTCCTCCTCACATGCTCCCTTTTCTCCATTAAGCTTAGCAATACCCCCTCTGGACTTTCTCCTTTCACTAATGTATGTATAGAAAGTCTTGTCACCTTCTTTTACTGTTCGTGCTAGTGTTTCCTCAGTTTGAGACTTTGCCTGCCTTACTGCCTTCCCTGCTTCCCTTAGGACAGTTTGGTATGCCTCCCTATCTTCATCCCGCTGTGTTCCCTTATATTTCCTGAAGGCCAGCCTTTTGGCTCTGACCTTTTCTGCTACTGTATTTGAGAACCAAAGTGGTTTCCTTCTTCTTTTGCACTTCCTTTCTGTCTAACACAATGGGATGTTGCTTCAAGTATTGCATCCTTAATGCTTGCCCACTTTGCCTGTACCCCCTCACCTGTGTTTCTTTTTGCCAGGGCTAGCTTAACTCTGTTGGCCATCTTATCAAAGTCAGCTCCTCTGAAGTCCCATATTTTTGCCTTGGAATGGGATGATTTAGATGTAGTAACCAAATTGAACCATACCATGTGATGGTCACTGGCCCCCAGGTGACCTTCTACCTGGAGATCTGTGATCCCTTCCCTGTTAGTCAGTATTAGATCTAGGATAGCCCTGTCTCTTGTGGGTTGTTGTACCAGTTGTTTGAGGCCCTCCCCCTGCAGGGAATCCACTATGTGTCTAGTTCTGGCAGATGTTCCTGCTGGTATTGACCAATCTGTATCTGGCATGTTGAAGTCTCCCATTATCAGAACCTCCCTTTAGCTGTCATGTTTTGTATATCTTCTAACAGCAATGTGTCTATGTCCTCCCCTGGTCTGGGGGCCTGTAGACAACCCAGTTCTTATGGCTGTCCCATTTCCTGTTTCCAGGGTGACCCACAGTTCTTCTGGCTCCTTATGTGTATTCTGAATTTCTGTAGCTTTGATATTTTCATTGACATACAGGGCCACTCCTCCTCCCCCTTTTTGCACCTCGGTCTCTTCTGAACAATACATAGTCAGGTACTGAAGTCTCCCAAGTGTGGTTACTGGTAAACCACGTCTCACTAATTGCTACTATGTCCAGTTTAGCCTCTGACATTATTGCCTGCAGGTCTGGGATCTTATTTCCCAGGCTGTGAGCATTGTGTACATGATTTTCCATTGGCCAGATTTGGTGTGTTAGTTGTTGGGTGAGGTTTGGCATTACCTCTGTCGTCGTATGGGAGACAAACCTTTTTCTTACCTGGTGATGCAAATGAACTGCAAACATGCTGAATCCCTGTTTGACCACTAGCTGAGGGGGGAGGGGTGTTCTTCCCATTCGACGTATGGGGTGCTGCACCCCTCTCCCCATTTGCTAGTTTAAATATTCTGCAAAGACATCAAACTTCTGCCCCAATGCACTGACTCCCTCCTTAGTCAGATGCAGTCCATCAAATTTAAAGAACTTTCGCTCCCAGAAATGTTGGGCATAAGAGTAGTTACGAGTGGCGTGCCACAGGGCTTGGTGCTGGGACCAATCCCCTTCAATGTCTTCATCGGTGACATTATGGAGGGTCTGGAGGGGAAGGCATGCTTACTCGCAGAAGATTCCAAGATATGCAATAGAGTGGGTGAGTCAGGAAGGGCGGATGAGATGAGGAGGGACCTTAAAAGGTTAGGGGAATGGTCTAAAGGTTTGGCAGCCTGAGTTCAATGTGAAAAAGTGCAAGGTGGGCATATGAACTGGGAAAGGTACAACTGGCAGTCACAAAGCAAGAGAGGGACCTGAGAGTTGTTACTGTGGAAGACCTAAAGGGGGCTAGGCAATGCAAAGCCGCAGTGGGGAAGGCTAGCTGGATGCTTGGCTGCATAGGAGGGGTATTACCAGTAGAAAGAGGGAGGTCCTGTTGCCCCTTTACAAGACAGTGGTAAGGCCTCATCCTTGAGTACATCATTCAGTTTTAGCGACCTCATCTAAAGAGGGACACAAACACAGTGACAGTGGTGCTAAGGAGGGCTACAGAAATGATGAAAGGTCTCCAGGAGATGTCCTATGAGGTGAGGCTGAGGGAACTGAGTATGTATTTCCTGGAGGAAAGGAGGGAGCAGGGTGACATGATTGAGACCTTCAAATATCTCAAGGGCATTAATAGGGTACAAGAGGAGAGTGTTTTTCCAAAGAAAAGTTGCCAAAGGATGAGGAGTCATGGCTGGAAGCTAGAGGGGGGACGATGGTTCAAGGGTAACATAAGGAAGTATTTCTTCACAGAGAGGGTGGTGGACGCCTGGAATAATCTACTGGAGGAGGTGGTAGGGGAAGACACAATCACTAGCTTTAAAAATGTGTCGGACAGACACAAGGGGATTCTGGTACATAGGGGAGGAGTTTCTAGCATAGGGGTTAGACTGGGGATCTCTTGTTAGGTGGGGCTTAATTAGGCAGACTAGGTGGGCCTTGAGGTCCTTCTGTGCCAACATCTTGTATGTATATATGAACTGCTTTAGGTCTCTCAGGTTCAGTACAGGACGCAGATCTCTTGCCCAACTAGGAAGTATCTGGAATAGAACCCTTTGTTCCTATCTTTGGGAGGAATGAGTTTGTTTTCTTGTGGAGGTGAACAAGAGGGTAGCACAGTAACTCCAGAGAATGCCTCTTGTCCACTATTTCCACATCTGTTGTGATTGCCCTCCATTTTGGTAGATGAAGAGAGATCCTTATACCACTGGTATCCCTGGAGGCAATAGCACGGGGGGAAGGGGAGAGTCAGAAGGTACTGGGGGCAGCAGGACCGCTTTGACAGACACCCTTGGATGCCTTGGTACAGGCACCAGGGGGTGGGAGACCTGAAAAGGAACATCTCCATGACCACAGGATTGCTGACTGTAGCCATTACCACCACTGGCCTCCGAAATGAGCTTCTACCATGCACCCTGGCAGGTTGAGGGTTCAGGGACTTAACTGACCATAAAGTTATCTTGGATGATTGAAGCTCTCGGAGTGCATTTTTTTCCTTTTATGCCCACCTTCTCTATGGCCCCTCCTGTATTCTTAAGACCTGCCAGCCATCTCCTGATCCCCTAGCCTCTTTGAGCCATGATCACCTGCCTCCATGGAGCCTTGGATGTGCCTCTCAGGTGGGGTTGTGGTGGAGGGAGATGTACCCTTGAACTTCTGTGTATATTCAGGTAGTGTCATGCACTGGGGAGATGACAACCTGAGATATACCACAGCCATCATCGCGGGGGAGGGCATTTTCCATGTTCTCCCATCCCCTGGGAACGTCACAGATGAGGACATCAAGGTGCACCCACACAAGCTGTGCATGTATCCACACACTTACATCAACAATGGCCCCACCCTCCACTCAGTCCTCCAGCCACACTATCACCTGTGGTCACCCAGGTGGCAGTATCGCAGCAATGGACAGAACCTTCCCTTGCTGGAGGAGAAGAGCATTCTGTGGAATGCTTAGTCCTTCTCCCCTCCAGCAGCCCCTGATGCCCCGAGCTTGTTCCCAAAGTCAGGTTGCTAGTGTCATGAATATTAGCCAAGAGTGTATTTTCAATATTGGTCCCAAAGAGCCTGGAGTCCCTGAAAAGAGCCTTCAGCACAGCCTGTCTGTAGCAAAGCTAGCTACTCTGAGCCAGAAGTATCTCCAAAGGCATTTGCCAGAGGCAGCCACCCTGGCAGAAGCATCAAAGGCATTATATGCACAGTGTAAAAGAAGCTTTCCAGTATCTGTACCAGACTGTGGTTACCCAGCTTTTTTTATTACTATTTAGCCTCACATGGCAATAAGTACTGGTGTTGGAACTACCCAGTCGATCCCATGTTCACTGCAGGGTATGTCCCACAATAGTTGGTTATAGAGAGGGCACTTACCTTGGGATGTGGAATAGAGCTCAGACCCTTCTATATATTACACAGTGAAGGTCCCTACTATTCTATAACATACCCCCAATAATGTGGTACATCCAAGCTCATAGCCAAATGTGTAGGAGTATGCTAATTTCATTACAGTTGGACACCTCTCAACCCTTGTATTCTAATCCCAACTTTCAAAGTGGAGGTCGTTCACTCCAGCCAGATACTTGGGCAGGGGCACTTATCCCTACAATTCGATATTTGCTTGATGGGCATTCATTAATATCTTTTCACCCTTTTTGGATCCAATTTCAGGTTCCCGAAGCATTCATGTTTAAGTACTTACAAATCCAACATGATGTTCTGCAATTATTGGGGTCCCCTCCCTGAAATAACCATGGGGGAGTGTACAGTACCATAGGAAGGGTGGGGCCGGTGGTGCTCCCGACACGGGCACAAGCCTCCGAGGGGCGCATTTTTCCACTGAAGCTCATGTTCTAATTCACTTGTGCTGCCACTTTAAATTTTTTTTTTTTTAATTTTGGTTCTGTAATTACAAATGACTGTCAGCAGGGGTGCATCTGCGGAGTGCAGACCGAGGACCAGCAAGTGGTGGTGGTGGTGGTGGGGTCACATGGTTGCACAGTCTACTGCAGAAAATAATAATCATGTTGTGCTGAGAAAGAGGAACTGTGAGTGGGCTAGCGTGCCACCCATTAGTATAAAAGGTACGGGTGGAGCATTTGGCACTGAGTGAGAGGCGGTTTGTGTTGGAGACAGGGAGAGTGTGGAGCAAGCTGTTGAGCGTACTAGCCTAGAGTAGTAGACAGTCACAGAGACTAAAAAAGTGAGAGAGTCAGAAAGGAGAGATGAGTCACGAGAGACAGAGAAGACAAAATAGATCCTTGTCTTATATTTTTTTTCATCACTTGTGTAATGTAAGCATAAGCAGAATGCACACCACACTAAGTACTCTGTCTCTTGTTGTCTATGTAGACAAGACTGGTAATTATCACTCGTCAGTGACATAGTGTCTGTAGTAAAAAGTGACGGCACTGCAGACAAGCACAAGAGCAGACCTGGCGAAGAGATGAATAATTCCAAATTCATTTCTGAATCCAAATTGTGAGATGATGAGATGGGATCTATGTAGTGAGAGTGCCGTGGTGGGGGGGATTGATAGTCTCACTCAGGAAGTCAGGAGACAAAGATCTGCTTTCCTTGCCGTTGAATTATTGTGCCTGGGTGGCCCTGTCTTGGAGTCGGCTCTGCTGGCGGGTGGGCAGGTGGGCAGCGTCTGTGTAGTTCACTGGAACTTCATGCACTGGACTGGGGACTGGGATGGGAGTGAAGATTTTGAAGCAGTTGCTTCAGCCTTGGCCTGACTGCCATGGCGTGGACCACGGCACACCATCCCTTCTGTCCACCACGTTGTTACATTTTCTTTTCTTTCCTCTTGACCCGCGTCCCTCCTGCACTCCCATTCCATTGCCTATTTTTTTCTCATGTCCTCTCCTTCTGATTCTCCCTAGCAGAGTCCTTGTTCCATTCTCACCCCGCCACCCACACCTGTCTTGCTTAGAAAATGAGGCCTCTAGTGCCTTGCCTAGTTGTCTTGGATGCCATGTGAGGGGATCTGTACAGTTTAGATCATAACATATTAACAGTTACATGTATCTGGATTGGCTTGGGCTGTGGAGGGGAACTGATGGGAATCAGGGGAATCAGGGGATTTGGAGTGGGGCTCCTTCTGGCTGCAGGGATGCTGACTGGAGCAGTTGGGCTGGCTCAGCTGCACTGGGGGGGATGCTGTGCAGGGGTTATTTACTGAGCAGAGGAGAGGGGCTGCAGTGCTAAGGCATACTGAAAACTGGTATAGGCTAGACAGAATGTTTTTTCCCTAATGACACTTCTCATTGCACCATGGGGCCCCTACATGGTCTCTCACCAGGGCTAACTAAATGGGCACTTTGGGGGGTCCTCAAGCTCAAGCACCATATCATATTTTTTTTTTTTTTTTTACAGGGCCCCGCCTAAACACTACAACTTGGGGACACTACTACATAATGTATCCCATCCCCATCCCACAGCAGGTGCCCCCGCCAGACAAGCTACCCCCTGCAACTGCCCCCCCCCACAGGTCAGGAGAGGGTCAGGAAGCAGAAGATCCACAGCAGAGGACTGCTGCTACAGTGCTGTCCAGGGTCCCACAGTAAAACTTCTGGCAGAAAAGGAAAGCTCACCGACTCACTAGGTCTGCTTGGCTTGCATCCATGAACATGACAGTTTTATTAATAATTTATAACACTGCGTAAACCGAGCGTGTCTCCTAAATCATGGATGTCAGTTGACCGCTTCTGGATCTTGACATCTGACAGTTTCTGCTGTGCTTATAAATTACATATAAAAATACCTGCCATGTTCGTGGTTGCCAACAGAGTATATGAGTCTGAGCTGGGGAAAGAGAGAGGGAAGGAGTGGACCAGAGGAGCAGCGCATTTTTTTGTATGCCAGAAGTTATACTGTGGGACCCTGGACAGCACCATAGCAGCAGTTCTATGATGTGAATCTTACGCTCCTTGGCCCGCTCCCAACTGGGGGGGGAAGGTAGAGGCAGATACAGGGAGTGCTTTTCTATGGGGGGTTCCTGCAGTGGGGGGATTGGATACAGTCAGAATATTGTTTGGTTGGGGGGATGCCACTGCAGAAAGAGTGGTCCTCTGGAGGGATGCTAGACTTGGGGCTGCATACCTCGCAACCTCTTGCCTCATGAATCAGAGACAAGACTTAAAATATCAGGGACAAAGACCCAAAATGGTGGGCACGTTATAAATGACACTAGTCACTCAGAAAGCTGATAGAAAAAGGGGATTTGTGTTCATCTGCATTTTTCTGAAGAAGAATAAGTCTGTAACTTTAATGTTTTCCATTATTTTGTGATTTTAACCCTCCCCCACACCCACTGTTCTCTACCATAAAAACAAACTTTATGATGGACAAATGCAAATTTTGTTGCAAAATCAAGGACAGTTTAGAGGTATGTGTGGTTAGTCTAGTTGCAGGGATTGTTCGGGTGCATGGGTGCTTGTCTTGGTGTAGGGTGGTGGTTCAGCTATAGGGAAGGTAGGCAGCTAAGGTGAGTGTGGTGTGGTGTTGTGGAAGTGTTCAAGCCACTGTAGGATGGTAGGGGGGCGGAGTCTGGTTATGGTCTAGAAGGGTGGTCAAGCAGCACTGAGTGCTGGAGATAGTCTAGCAGAAGGAAGGATGATCGGGGGGGGTGGAGGCTTTTCCTTATGTTAGGTGGTGGTGATTCCACTACAGGGGTAGTGGAGCCTGCCATCAGGGCCGAGTGAGTGGGCTCATGGGGATACATCCCCCTATGTGAGTATGGGTGGTTGCAGGTGGGGCATCTCAAAGGTACATGTGTCCAACACTTGAGGACTGCATCTCTGCCACTGAGGTGCCTGTATATGCCCCCATGAGCCACTCTCGATGGAACTGTTGGTCAGACAGTTGTCCACAACAATTGCAGCTGCACTGCACACTCTGATGACAGCCAGCCAGCATCTTCAACTCCCACACCTCAGATTCTATGGGACCAAAGTTTTCCCTGAAATCAGGGGTAGGGAACGTATAACAAAAGTATGTTTTTCCTTCAAGAAAAGCCCCAAAAACTCACTACAGAGCATGTAAACAACCTAGAGCTTCTGGGGGCCTTGTGGCCCCCAGACCACCAGCTGTCTTCTGGGGGAGGTGCTAAATTAGTTTCTTGCCCAGGGCACCAAAATTCCTTCCTACGGCTCTGGGAGTGTAAACTGTACAATTCGCAGAAGCAGTCCAATCCCCACAAGCTAAAGCAGTTTTAAACAATTTAGCCTTCACAGGACTATCAGGAAAAACCTGAACAGTGGACATAGCAGAGTTTCACAGATCATTCTGACATTTAATCCTGTAAAATTGTAATTTGTAATTCTCGGGCCTAGTGATGCTGAGGAGTATGTTCTTTTGCCCATAACATCTTGCCTTCAGGATTCTTTGTCAGGAGGCAAAGTACTTGTGTCTAGAGGCCCTACAACGGTCATAAGCAGTCAAGATAACCACTAAATCAGCTTCTGGCTGGAAAGCATAATAAGACTTGACAGACAGAGCAGGGTACTGTTTATCAACCTTTCTAGGCGCTGCAGGCAATGTATTAGGCCTATGCCAGGCATCAGAGGTAGCATCCTCTAATGCAGAATATACTGGGGGCACTACAATAAGTTGTGCAGCTGTAATCTCCAACAACACCATTACATTTCTTTTACTGGAGTCATCTTCTTCACCCTTAAAGCCCATGACATCTTGGGTTTGTCTGAGCACAAACTGGAATGAGGGATCTTCAGGAAGAGACCTGGGGTGATAAACTGGAGTCCTCACTACAGGAGGACAGGGTGTAACTGGAAGGTAAGCCCCCTACTTAGGGATCATCAATCCTCTCCTCATCCTCCAAATCCTCCTCCATATTAATGGGGTTAATATTCTATTCCACCTCGTCTTCTGCAATGAAAACTGGAAATGCCATAAAGGTTGAGCATGCGATGGAAGAATTAGCGGTGTGCTTTTAGATCCTGGTGACGAGGGTACAGAGGGGAGGACCAGTTGACGAGACATTAGTCATCATCTTGGGACCTAACGGTAACAGGCAATGTATCAGTTCAGAGAACGATGCCAGCGCAACCTGGGAGTTGACAGCATCCATTAAAGGGTCCGGAACTACCTGCACCAATGGTATAGAACCTGATGATGGAGGCTGCATACTGTCTGTACTAGGTACTGATGCACCAGAGATAAGCCCTGACCTTTCGTGTCTCAACTGATGGTCAAAGGGGCTGTAGTTGTTGCCACAGAGGTGGACGATGATGAGAACTTACCCCCCTTTAAGAGAGACCTCAACCTCACCAGTGAGGCTAGATTTGTATCTCTATGCTTGGGGTGAAAGCTCAAGGACCACAGCTTTGAGGATGACCTGTCATCCTCAAAGGATGACCCCCCCCCCCTTAGCTAGTTCCACTTTTATAGGCACAGGATGTGACTGACAACAGGAACTTCCTGTTTGGGAGCAGGAAGGGAGTTATTACAGAGGCACAAAAGACTCACCATCCTAGAAGGAAAGGAGTGGCTCTCCCTCCCCCCCAGCTGCTGAAGGTCTGACTCTGAGCACATAAGAAGGAGACTACTAATACAGGAACATCCTGTCTCAGAACAGGAAGGGTAGGAGCGAAAGGTACGGAGGCAATAGGAAAGTAGGGAGAAAGAAAAAAAAAATAAACAGAGAGAGGAAAGAGTAAGCATAAAAAACAACAGTTGAGGGGCCACAAATAAGACATGATGGGAGTGGTGCAGTGCAGTGGTTGTGGAGCGGCAGTCTTCCGGGAGACATTCTGGAGGATGCAGTGTTGTCCCATCTACAGGCACCTCTTTGGGCTGAGGGAGGAGGTTGCTCGTTTCCAGGCTAAGCTGGCCAGGATTCAGGGGACATCCTCTCCCACCCAGGGACCAACAGGGCCACCGACATTGCCTCAGAGGTTGCCAAAAAAGAGGAGTGGTTGGACCACAGTGGGCTCAGGGAGGGTGAGGATGGTGGAATGGAGGTGCATCCCTCCAGTTGTACCTCTCCACAATTTGTACGCCGTTCTGGCAGAGTGTGGTTCCTCTGTGGAGGCACCCACAGTGGGGACCAAGGAGGATGCTGGGAACCTCCACAAAGGAGACCCACAGGAGGGTGGCATGGGACCCCACAGGGGAAGGAAACAACTCCTGGTGGGGGACTCAATTGTTGGGGGGGTAGAACTGGGGGAGGAAGTGGAGAGGGAGGTAAGGGGCCCGCCTGGCACCATGGCTTGGAGGGACAGGGAGCGAATCCTCAGGATCGCGGGAGCAGCTGCATCGGGGAGGGAGCTGGATGTCATTGTCCACCTAGGGACAAATGATCTGGCTGGGAAAGGGATCAGAGCAGTGCAGGATAAGTTTGTGAAGTTGGGGATGGGCCTTAGACAAGTAGCACGCACGGTAACCTTCTCGGTGGTGCTGCCTCTCTATGGCATGGGTGAGGCTAGGGTGCTGCACACCATGGAATTCAATCAATGGTTGAAAAACTGGTGCAGAGCTCAGGATTTTGGCTTCATTGGGGACTGGGAGTCCACCTGGCAGGATACAGGCCTATACTGGCGTGATGTTCTGCATCTGTCCAGGAAGGGAACCAGGATCCTAGGTGATAGGTTTAAAGGCTTCATTGGCAAGCATTTAAACTAGCCAAGGGGGGAAGGGGCACTGAAAAGAAGAAGAGAAATCCAAGCCCCCCCCCAAAAAAAAAATCAGGGTAGTTAGTGAGGTAAACAACAAGATAGAGAAGTTGATAGGGAGAAGAGCAGGGGTAAATGGAGAAAAAGGCAAAGGCAGCAAGGACAGGTATGGGACTAAAAGGGGTAAGGCCATCAAATAATGGAGGGCAATGAATGCCAACGCCTGTAGTCTGGGTAACAAGCTCCCTGAACTGGTGGCCTTAATGGAAGAGGATCTGGATATTGTGGCAGTCACAGAAACATGGTACACAGAGAACCATGACTAGGATGTCAACATACCAAGGTACACAATCTATAGGAGAGACAAAGAGGGTAGAAGAGGAGGAGGAGTAGCTCTCTACATAAGGGAAGGGATCAAAGCAACTGAACTAAAGGGTAAACAGTGAGGAGAGGAGGCACTGTGGGTCACCCTGGAGACCGGAAATGGCACCACAATCCGCATTGGGGGGTTGTATACAGACCCCCATCTCGGGGGAGGAAATGGACAAGGAAATGATAGAAGGCATCCTTAGGATGGCAGAAAAAGGGGAGATACTGTTGATGGGGAACCTGAATATGCCAGATGTTAACTGGAACACCTTTGCTGCAGCCACATCCAAAAGCAGGGTCATTCCCTACGCCCTACAGGGGGCATGCCTCAGACAACTAGTGTTGTAACCCACTCGTAAGGGAGCAATCTTAGGCCTGGTACTCTCAAATGGAGATGCAGAGAGGCTCTCAGATCTAGAAGTGGGTAGCCATCTGGGAACAATTGACCACCAAACAGTGTGGTTCACGATAAACACAGCTGCAGAGTCAAGCCATGGTACTGGACTTTAGGAGGGCTGACTTTGTCAAAGGGAGTGTGCCTCAGAAAAGCACCAGCAAACAGGCAAGAAGGAGGGGTGGAGGAACAATGGGGAAACATCAAAACTGCCATCATAGAGGCAACAAGCCTTTGTGTGAAAGAAACAAACAAATCAAAATGAAAGAAAAAAACACTATGGTTCTCAAAAGAGGTGGCGGGGAAAGTTAGGGAGAAAAAGATAGCATTCAGGAAATATAAGGACACACAGAAGGAGCAGGACAGAGAACTGTACCAGTTAAAGCAGAAGGAAGCGGGGAAGGCAGTCAGAATAGCAAAGGTGCAAACAGAGGAAAAGATGGCCAACTTGGTTAAGAAGAGGGATAAAAACTTTTATAGGTGCATTAGGGAGTGAAGAAAAGACCAAGGGAGGGATAGTGAGGCTTAATAAAGGAAAGGGTGGGCAGAGAGTGACAGTGAAAAAGCAGGGATACCGAACAAATATTTCCACTCAGTATTCACAAAAGAAGAGGAGGGGGGTACCTAATCCAATCAATAGAAGCAATTTGGATAGGGGGGTCGATACCAGTCCTTTCACAGAAGAAAGGATTCTGAAAGAACTCCTAAAACTGAAGGTGGACAAAGCAATGGGGCCTGATGGGATTCACCCCAAAATTCTAAAAGAACTAAGGGGAGAACTAGTGACACCACTGACTACCCTCTTAAACAAATCATGGGAGGATGGGGTGGTACCTAAGGACTGGAGGAGGGCAGATGTGATTCCCCTTCACAAAAGTGGAAGCAGGGCAGAAGCAGGAAACTACAGACCTGTTAGTTTAACCTCAGTGATAGGGAAAATGATGGAATCACTTCTGAAGGAAAGAATTGTCGAGTACCTAGAGGCCAGCAGGGCACAGGACCCAAGGCAGCATGGATTCACAGCAGGAAGGTCATGTCAGACGACTCTATTAGATTTCTTTGACTGGGTGACCAATGTAGTAGACCAGGGAGGGTCTGTGGACATGGCCTACCTAACCTTTAGCAAGGCATTTGACACAGTCCCACACAAAAGATTAATAAACAAATTAGTCAGCCTGGGAGTAGGTCCCAGGGTGGTAGCCTGGGTTAAAATTTGGCTGGACAACAGGACACAAAAGATAATAGTAAACAGAAGAAAGGGGGGTTACTAGCAGGGTACCGCAGGGTTCAGTACTGGGTTCGGTCCTTTTTAATGCCTTTGTAAGTGACATTGCATAGGGACTAGAAGGAAAAGTATGCCTCTTTGCAGACGACACAAAGATCTGCGACAGGGTTAATACACAAGGGGGAGTGGAAAGGATTAGAAGGGACTTGGCAAGGTTGGAGGAATGGTCAAAAGTATGGCAGCTTAGATTCAATGCAAAGAAGTGCAAAGTAATGCATCTGGGAAACAAAAACCCAGGGGAAAGAGTACATGGGGGGGGGGTTATTAACAACAACAAAAGAGGAAAGGGACCTGAGGATAGTCATATGAGATGACCTAAAGTTAAGCAAGCAATGTAAGAAGGCAGTAAGGAGGGCTGGGGGGATACCGGGATGTACAGGGAGAGGCAGGCATCACCAGCAGAAAACAAGTTTTTAGCCCTCTGTACAGACAATTGGTGAGAACCCATCTGGAGTACTGTGTGCAGTTCTGGAGACCCCGTCTCCGCAAGGACACAGACAGGTTGGAGGCAGTCCAGAGGAGGGCAATTAAAATGGTGCAGGGTCTGTAACAGAAGCCACATGAAGAAAGACTAAAGGAGCTTAATATGTATATCCTCAAGGAAAGGAGGGAGAGGGAGGACATGATAGAAGCTTTCAACTACCTCAAGGGAATCAACAAAGTGCAAGAGTGCAGCGTCTTTCAGAAAAAGAGATATGCAAGAACAAGGAGACACAATTTGAAGACGGGGGGGGGATGGCGCAGGGGCAATGTGAGGAAGTATTTTTCACAGAGAGGGCGGTGGACACATGGAATGGCCTTCCTGAGGTCGTGGGGTCAAAAACCATGGGAGAATTCAAGAATGCATGGGACAGACATAAGGCAATTCTGGTGGGGGGGTAGGAAGAAGTAGGCTGTTGGTAAACTAGTATCTGCAGCTTATCCTGTAGGTAGGGAACTGGGCAGACTAGGTGGGCCAAACAGTCCTTATCTGCCGTCAAAGTCTATGTTTCTATGTTTACCATTCTCCAAAGTCCTTGCTGGTCATGGTGGCAACAGGGTTGCGGAATGTCTGGGAGTTTACTTTCTGGCAATGGGTGGGCATGAGGGAGAAGAGGCTAGGAGCCTGTGGCCTTGGCTTGAGCTTCCATGGCCTTTATGGCAATTAAGGGTGCAGAGTCTTCTTTGGGCATCTCCTTTTGGCCTATTTGAATCCTTAGCAGATCTTACAGGCCCTTATGTTGTGAGAAAGGCCCATACAGCAAACACAGTGTGAGCATTGTATTTGTAGATCTTACAACTACAGGTACAAAACTTAAAATTCTTTCTACGCCAGCATATAGAAACAACAATGGCAACGTAAGTTAAATTAGAAAATAACAGAAGAAAGGAAACAACAGCATTGTTTTCCAGCCAGTCCGATGAACGGTCAACAGTGGAAGCATTGTGTTTGGTGGCCGAAAATAAGTACCTTAAACACATCAGGGTCTTGGTAATAAGAAAAACACATCACACAGAAATCTAGGTCTTCTCTGTTTACTTCTTTTCAACACAGATACGGGGAACACTTATCTCAACACACACACAGGAAGAGTCACAGGACGTATATTTCTTAAAGCTGTACTGTCTCTAACAGTTCTTAAAGCTGCACTGCATATAACAGGAACATACATACGAACGTACAAAGAAGCCAGCAGGAGAAGGACGTTTGGCCTATCAAGTCTGCTCGTATTGCAGGGTCCACAGCTTGAGCTAATGTCCCTGCCCTCCGCCACCTACGTTTTATAGGCGCTGACGCTGCATGTCATTGTGTGGTGCCCCAAGCTAGCAAAAGTTCCCAAGTGGTCTTGCTGCCAGCAGCTTACAGTTCCAAAGGTGTAGCCCAATGGAGATCAACTGGTAATATCAACGAATTTTAGAGAAGGTAAGCAATCATAAATAGTGGGTTTTCATCTACAAATATTATCATGTAGTAAAGTCCAACAGCGTGTCCCTCTAAATGTAAAATTTTAGACACTTTCATCAAATTCTGCTCTGTCATGTCAGTAACATGATGCTGGGGATCTTTAAACTGTAATTCAACATCTAACACTGACTTAATGCCATTTTGTTGGTCAGTAGTTGACAAACGCAACCAGTCTAGGAAACTGTCTGCCTTTGTGTTTTTCTAGACAGGGTGTCAAAATTCAACTCTTGGTAATTTTGAAAGACAAAACATGACAAAGAATTTAAAGTTCTTGCACGTTACTGTTCTGGATAATTACTTAAGAGGAAGAATGTAAAGGAGTATTGGTGGAAATGTAACCCCCCTGCAAATGGGGGTTCCCAAAGGTCTTCCAGGAGCTGGCTGAGTGCTCCCAGCCTGAATGGTGTTCGGCGTTTAAGCCATTTGTCTGTGAGTGCTTTTAGAGCCTCTGGTACTGTCTCTTTAAGAGCTGTCTGCTTGCAGACATAATTGGTTCGAATGGGGGACTGTGTGTTTCCCTGCTCGGGTCCCGCTCGAGCTGCTGACAAATCACTCCGTTTCTGACATCGCTAAGTGGGCAGAGTGAGCACTTTTCAAAGATGTAACTGCCACATATCATTTAGAGTATTAGTGGAAATGTAATTTGTCTAACCTGCCTTTCTTGCAGCTGGGACTGTGTGTGTTTTGCCCCTCCATTTTGGATCTGGACTACTGAATAGATCCAATTGGTGCAAGGGGTGGCCTCTAAAATGGAGTTTATGTTGACCAACCAGAATCAGGACTCTCTTGGGTGCTGGCTTGCCATAAGACATATAGCTAGTAATTCTGGGAAGTGGAGTTCTGGACCTTGGTGCCTATTTGCACCAACAGGGGGAGTTTTGAGTGACTGACAACCGAGTCCACCACTTGGACCGGGTGGTGCCCAAATGGAATATCCTGCTTTGTGTCTGGAGAAGCAGATCCGTTGTGACCATGATGAGAGAAGGAGCTCCGAGCTTTTGTGCTACACAGTTTTTGGGCGGGAAGCGCGTGGGAGGCCTAAACTCGGGTGGTGCATTGCCGTTTTGACTCGGACTAAATCTGCGGCTACTGAGGGGAAAAGAGGCTGAACGAGTGGGAACCAGGCTCACCCTGTAGAGGACTGGAGAAACTGCTTAATCGCGCTCGGTCTGTCAGGAAAGTGAAGCTGCAGTGTGAACTCCCGGGTTAGCAGTAAGTGCGATCGGAACCTGAGAGCAGCTGCCTGGTATAGTAATTTCCTTTACATATAAATGTGTGGAGTGCTTGTGAAGGACAGCTAAACGGGTCCTCTTGTCCCGTGTGGTGTAGACTAAAATCCAACTGCATGTATGCGGACTGAATCCGTTGCTGATTGAAGCTGTGTGCCTGGCTTGTAGAAGTTCATCTCCCTGCTGTGGGAAGGAGCCTGGCAATCCAGGACCCCATCTGTGCCAGTTTTGGTGTTGACTTTGCGAGTACAAATCAGTGTAGCTCCCTGCCATCTGTTATCCAATTGCAAGTGTTTCAACTGATTTCTTTTCCTTCCTTTCTTCATGAACTGGGCCATCTGGCTCTGGATTACAATTGGGTATTGTGCAAGTGTTTTTTTCCCATCACAGGGCCCCAACAAGCTGCACCGACCCTGGCTAGCCCCCCACCATCCTGGGTACCCAGTAAGAGTGACATTTGGGACTCTGAATATGCCCACAGTACTGTGATTATTAATGTGTCTAACCTAATTAACCTGATTTCCCCTGTCCTTGTTACAGCCCCTTAAATAAATCAGATCTGTTTGTTTCAGCAAAGTTACACTGACTGAGGTATTCGTTTATGTTAAAGTATTGTACTGTAGCTATCGTATTGCATCATCTTGTTTTACATGGGGTCCCCAAAGTCAAGCTGACTGAACCAGTT
Source organism: Neoceratodus forsteri (assembly GCA_016271365.2). NCBI lineage: Eukaryota > Metazoa > Chordata > Ceratodontiformes > Ceratodontidae > Neoceratodus > Neoceratodus forsteri. The sequence goes on from CM057452.1 coordinate 124,331,829, forward strand.
CTGGGGGTAAGTGTAAATAGTGAAGATACTCATGGTGTATTGTGTGGGCCACTAGTAGGAATAAAAGGGGGTCTCAGTGTCCCAGAGGGCTGTGACCAAGTTAGTCGAACTGCTGCAAACCCTGACCTCTGGGTGGAGGCACCCGCCATAGAACCTAGGCCCCTCAACCTGTTAGCAGTTAGGCAGGCAGGGGTAGTAGCCCTTGCAATAGTGACACCTGGGGGTTACAGAAAGACCCAAGGGATTTGGAAAAACAGTGTTAAGTGGCCCAGCAGAAGAGCAAAAAGGGTCAGGGGAAAGAGAGCTGGAAATATAACACACATGAGGGGCAGCTGGCCTTGGCACGGGAGAGAAATGCCTGGTTGATTCATGTACTTCAAATTTCTATGAAATCCTGAACAACTGTTTTAAAGACTGCAAGGTCATCATTGCAACAGTAAAACATTTTAACAGTCTGAACAGCCAATGACCTTGCCAAGGGTTGCAAGGAATTGCCACTTTGACACTATTAGATTCTTGTGTCATTTTGCCAAGGACAGAATACCTAGGTAATGGATCTCTGTGTTCTCTGACGCGTGTGTGTATCAGTTAATCTAATGAATGATTAAAGTAATGGACAACCGTTTATTAAGTAAATAGTAGTAATAAAATAGTTTCTTCTGTAGTTCCAGAAAAGGATAGCCCAGTAGAGCCAAAGCTCATTTACAATGGGGTCCCAAGGTGCAAAGAGCGGTTTCACATCTTAAAATGCTGATTACAAACATACAAATAGTACACATTGAATACAATAATAAATGACATCACACAGCTTAATCACGGCACGTTTTTGGTAGCTCAGCAACATTTACAATCCATGTTTTTATAGAACTAACATACTAAAATGCCAGCAGAATAGGCCTAACGGTCTTTCGTGTCTGCTCGTTTGGTCAGCCCCCACCCTGAGAGCTGACCTTGCTACCCCCCTCGCCCTCTCTGGCTTCTCCCTTCCCAGTCCCGGATATTCTCACTGCACTGGATTTTGCTTCAAGAACCCTTCCCCTGTACCTGTCCCACCCCTTGAATCTCTCCACTGTCTCTGCCTCCACCAGCCCCTGGGCAGCGCATTCCATGGCTCCACCACCTTCTCAGTGAAGTAGCACCTCCTCCTTTCTCCCTGAATCCCCCACCCAGCTTCCACCCATGCCCTCTAGTTGACCCCCCTCCTTCGGAGCACCCTGACTGCTCCTCCCCTATTTACCCCTCATCATGTTCCCCCGGTCCCTTCTCTCTTTCAGTGTGTACATATTTAGCTCTTCAGCCTCTCCCCATAGGTCCTGTCCCCCAAGCCCCAAATCATTTTGGTTGCCCTCCTCTGGACCCTCTCCAGGAGTTCAATGTCCCTTTTTAAGTGTGGCCTCCAAAACTGCTTGCAGTACTCGAGGTGTGGCCTCATCAAACAGTTATACAGTGGGAGTATCATTTCCCTCCTTCTGGAGGTGATCCCCCTAGCAATGCATCCCAGCATCCTGTTGGCCTTGGCTGCTGCCCTCCTACAAGTCTCCGAGCTGTTCATCTTGACATCCACCACCACCCCCAGGTCCCTCTCAGCCATTGAGACTTGTAGCACCCCGGTGTACACTTGGCCTGGGTTTCTGGCTCCCAGGTGCAGTACCTTGCATTTCCCTACATTGAACCTCAGTTTTCACTTTCTAGACCACCTTTCCAGAGCCTCCAGGTCCCCCTCTAGGGCCACCCTTCCCTCCTCCCCATCCACCACCGCCCCCAGTTTTGAGTCATCTGCAAAGAGACTTATCTCACTCCTGATACCCTTCCTTATGTCAGAGATATAGGCATTGAACAGGAGGGGCCCAAGTTCCGATCCCTGAGGGAGCCCACTAATGACCCTCCTTGGGGATGAGACTATCCCACCAACCACGACCCTCTGGGTCTGGTCCTGGAGCCAATTGCCTATCCATCTGATCATCTGGTTCCCCACCCCCATTTCTCCCAGCTTATCCACAGGCCCTCGTGAGGAACAGAGTCAAACGCCTTGCTGAAGTCAAGAAAAAGGACATCCACTGGTCTACCCAGGTCCAAGGCACTCGTCACCCAGTCATAGAACTCCACAAGGTTTGTCTGACACGATTTCCCTGGGACAAATCCATGTTGCCTATCGTCCAGGCACCCCAACTTTTCCAGGTCCCCCCTAGTCTCTCCTTGACAATGCCCTCCATCACCTTGCCCACCACTGATGTCAGGCTGATGGCCCTGTAGTTCCCTGCCACCTCCCTTGATCCCCCCTTGTGGATAGGTACTATGTGCGCCACCTTCCAGTCCTGGGGCACCCACCCTGTCCTCAGAGAGATGCTGAAGAGCTCAGCCAGGACATCCGCCAGGACATCCAGAACTCCAGGATATAGTTCCTCTTTGGAATCTTACATGGCCTGGTAAATTATTCCATAATTTGGGACCCAAACAAAGGAAGTTAAAATTACCCTTTACAGTTTTCATGGCTGGTACCGTGAATTCAATAGCCCCTGCAGTGTGTAAGCCTTTTTTCATATTTCTTACCCTTACCAAATCTAATAATTAGATTCATAGATTCATAGGCGTTTGTCGGCAGAAAATGACCTACTAAATAGGCATTTTATTTGAGGTAACACTTATAAATCAGATGGATCATGTGAAGATTTCGACACTCTGGTAATTCTATTTCGACGCTCTGGTAATTAAGAGTCAGTCAGAAAGGCACACTGAGCTGAAGCACCTCATTTCCAGGTGTGTCCTGGGGAGAGAGGGAGGGAGGGGTTAAATACAAGAAACTAGAATAAAAAGATAGAATATAATATATGCATTATTTACATATCAGCATGTACAAATACTAACCTTACGTTCCGTTAATGAGAATACAAGTGGCAGACAATCATCAGTAGCCAAAAGCAGATTGTTACAGGTAGGTGAATGAAAAATGTAAAGGGGGTGGCGACAGAGGAAAACAGAGATAGAGGGATACAGGACATTAGTTGGTACAAGCACAGACATGGGCACTGTCTTCAGGAAGTAGAAGGAGTGGAGGGGAAGGGGGAAGCTAGGCCAGAAACCAAGAAATCTGTCTGAAAAAGTAACTTGTCCAGCAGTGGTGTCAGTGAGGGGGAGGGAGAAGGAGCGGGAATCGGAATTTCTAAGGGAGTAAGAGGACAGGGGACCAGGTAAAGATTAAAGGGACACTGTCAGCGGCACATTCTTCCGCATGCGTGGGATCTTTAACCTGGTCACTACTGTGCATGTGCGGGATTTGGGCATCAGTTTTCCAAACTATTTTGCGCAAGAACGAGCCCTCGGTTTGGGGTTTCACATACCAAGACAGAAGAAGAATAACTAGCGCTAACAGAGTTTATGTTTTTTACAGTGGGCATGTGAAATTATGCACGATGAGACAGTGCTATAGGTAGACGTGCGTTCTCGGCGCACTCTCGCCATGAACTGCTTCCGGTGCACAGAGAATTTCAGTCGGGACGACAGGATTATGTATAACACAACTTTTGCCAAAACTGGTAAGTGGACCCATGTGTGCATAGCAACCCAGTGATAGTAAATGAGCAAAAAACAAGGGGTAAAGCTGACAGTGCCCCCATTAAGTTACAGTAGCAGGGCAAGGAGCCAAACCAATATAGTAACATGGAAATATAGAATTTGTTGGCAGATAAGGACCACTCAGCCCACCCAGTTTGCACACTTTGTCCCTGTCTATATAGTCTCCATAGACCCTAACTGATCTCTGGATACCCCCCACTTTCCTACTAAGATTCCTTTGTGCCTGTGCCATGCATGCTTGAAGCCCTTCACCGTTTTTACTCCCACCACCTCTGCTGTAAGACTATTCCAGGCATCAGCCACTCTTTCAGTGAAGAAGCACTTCGCATTCCTTCCAAATTCCTCCCTTTCCAGCTTTACTGCATGCCCTCTTGTCCTGGTGCACCTGCTCTTGTGAAAAATACTCCTCTCCTGCAGCTTTTCCACCCCTGTGAGGTACTTACAGGCCTCTATCATGTCGCCCCGCTCCCTCCTCTTTTCCAGGGTGTACATGTTAAGATCCCACAGTCTCTCCTCAAAGAGCTTATGATGCAACTCCTGCACCATTTTAGTTGCCCTCCTCTGGACAGCCTCTACCTTGTCTATGTCCTTCCTGAGATGTGGTCTCCAGAATTTGACACAGCACTACAGGTGGAGTCTCACAAATGATTGATACAGTGGCAACACCACTTTTCCTTCTGCTGGTGATTCCCCTCACTATGCAACCCTGCATCCCGCTGACCCTGCCAACTGCCTTTTTGCACTGACCTGCCACCTTGAGGTCATCAGATATGATGACTCCAAGGTGAGATCATCAGATATGATGACTCCAAGGTCTCCTTCTTGCTTTGTGACCATCAATATACCTCTCCCCCATTTCATACACTGCCCCTGGATTCCTGTGCCCTAGGTATACTACTTTGCTCTTTTTTGCATTGAAAACCAACTGCCATACCCTCGACCACACCTCGAGTTCTCTCAGGTCCCTACTCATTCTCTCCACCCCCTCTGGAGTATCTTCCTTATTGCAGATCTTGGTGTCTTCTGCAGAAGCATGCCTTCCCTTCCTGCCCTTCTGCAATGTCACTTATGAAGACACTGAAGATGACTGGTTCCAGCACTGAGCCCTGATGTATCCCGCTGGTCATTCTCTTCTCATTAGAATGAGTGCTCTTCACAACTACCTTCTGTTGCCTTTCCATCAACAAGTTCCATACCCAGTTTACTGCCTTGGTTCCCACCCTCAAGCTACCCAGTTTCCTTACAAGCCTCCTATGTGGTACGGTGTGGAAGGCCTTGCTAATGTCTAAGTAGGCCACATCCAACACCCCACTCCAATGTACTTTCCTGGCCACCCAGTGGAAGAAATCAAGCAGGTTCTGTGACAGGGCTGTATAAGACCCTGTCCCATTTGTTATACAGTGAGAGTTAAAAGCAAGGATCCAGTTTTCTGTCCCCTCCTATTCTATCACTTGTCTATCTCTTGCCTTCGTGATTGCAATCAAATTTTCCTTGTGGAACTTCGAAACTGGCCACTCCAGTGCTCCCACAATTCCCCCATTATCTCCCTTCCTTTACCTGCTGTTTCTAGTCTTTCTTTCTCTCCTTTGTTCTCTGCGGTTAAAACCTATGTGTGAATCTTTATGTGCAGCTGAGATTCTTTGGCTTACAAATGTATATCATTATACTGTTTAAATGAATGCAGAAAGGTTTTTGGATTTATCTGAAATATGGTGATTAACCTTGAGGTGCCTTTTGACCTTCTACAAGCTTGTTTGCAGAGCCATCAGCAGGAAATCAGCTCTGGCCAGAATGTCTTAACTGACTGCACCGGTTGAGAAGACTGAAAGTACTGGTCACAGGAAAGAAACTGACAAAAGTTTGGTACATTGTGTGAAAATAGGAGACATAGCTTAACAAGAACAAGAAGCAGAATTTAACTGCCAGGTTAAAATGTCTTATAAAAAAAAGACAGCAATGTTTGTTTAGAGAGTGAGAGAGAGAGAGAGACCGAGACTAAGATTTAGATTTAGAGATAATCTCAGATGAAGGACTTTGTTTTGCTTGAACTGCCTGTATAACAGCTAGCTTGTACAATGTTATGTCTTTATCTTATTGTTACTGATAATAATAAAAATGTTGTTTGCAAATTTTATGACCGCTGTGAATTTTATGACTTCTTCTGGTTTGTCTGTGCTTCCTGGCCTATGCCTTGACAACAATTGGTATCAGACAAAGTGGGACTTACACAGTGCATACTCTATGCCCGGGGTTTTGTGCTTGGGTGCCAGACCTGGTACCAGGGAAGCATAGAAAAAAGGTATGTATCCTGCAACAGCAAGGTCAGGAGTGATTACCAGAAGAATGGCAGCCAAGCTAGAAACAAACAACAGCCCAAACTGAAACTGTACAGCCAGAACTAGTGATGAAAAATGAAGAACAGGCAGGGACAGAACCTGAAAACATATCTGCCTTCTTCGAATGGTGGGCTGTACAACAAAAAGAGGCAGAGAAACAGTGAAAAGGAGAGATGTGGTGACAGGAGCAGCAGGGGAAAGAAGAGATGCAGTGACAGGAGCAGCACAGAAAAGAAGAGATGCAGTGACAGGAGCAGCACAGAAAAGAAGATGCAGCGATGACCGGATGCCTTGCAAGCTATCAAAGTTGGTGGATTTGGTACAGGTCCAGCAGATCAATAAAACACAAACAACTTAAGACATTAAACTTACAAATCTGTGTCTCTCGGATGTATCTAAGCATACCTGACAATTTTTGAAAGGGTTGCCAGAGCCTGCCAATGGCCAGAACAGCAATGGACAATCAGGCTGGTACCTTATCTAGCAGGTAAAGCCTAGCTTGCCTAAAGCAGTATGGACACTGCACAGTCAGAAAACTATGACCTAGTGAAAAAGAAACCCTAAAAGGATATGACATCTCAGGAGAGACCTACAGGCAGAGATTCCAGTCCCTGAAGTACCTCTCAATCCTCAAGAAGCCTTTACCCGACTCGGAGAACTTCTCATTCAATGACTCTAATCAGAGGGCAAAACAATTCCACAGATCATCAACATATTTAACATAGAAACACAGAAACATAGACTTTGACAGCAGATAAGGACCGCTAGGCCCATCTAGTCTGCCCATTTCCCTACCTACAGGATAGGCCGCAGATCCTAGTTAACCAACAGCCTATTTCTTCCTACCCCCCACAAGAATTGCCTTATGTCTGTCCCATGCATTCTTGAATTCTCCCCAGTATTAGACCCCACAACCTCCTCAGGAAGACTGTTCCATGCATCCACTACCCTCTCTGTGAAATATTACTTCCTCACATTGCCCCTGAACCGCCCTCCTTCTATCTTTAAATTGTGTCCCCTTGTTCTTGCAAGTCTCTTTTTCTGAAAGATGCTACCCACTTGGACTTTGTTGATTCCCTTGAGGTACTTAAAAGTTTCTATCATGTCCCCCCCTCTCCCTTCTTTCCTCAAGGGTATACATATTAAGCTCCTTTAGTCTCTCCTCATATGCCTTCTCTTGCAGACCCTGCACCATTTTAGTTGCCCTCCTGGACTGCCTATATCCTGTCTATGTCCTTGCGGATGGGGTCTCCAGAACTGGACACAGTACTCCAGATGGGGTCTCACCAACTGTCTGTACAGAAGGATAACAACCTCCTGTTTTCTGCTGATGATGCCTCTCCTATACATCCCAGTATACCCCAGCCCTCCCTACTGCCTTCACATTGCTTGCTAACCTTAAGGTCATCTGATATGATTACCCCCAGGTCCCTTTCCTTTTTTGTTGTTGTTGCTACCTCCCCACCCATTGTGTATTCTTCCCCTGGATTCTTGTTTCCCAGGTGCATTATTTTGCACTTCTTTGCATGGAATCCTAGCTGCCATACTTCTGACCATTCCTCCAACCTTGCCAAGTCCCTTTTCATCCTTTCCATGCCTCCCTGTGTATCAACTCTGTTGCAGATCTTTGTGTCATCTGCAAAAAGGCATACTTTTCCTTCCAGTCCCTCTGCAATGTCACTGATGAAGACATTAAAAAGGACTGGACCCAATACTGAACCCTGCGGTACCCCACTAGTAATCCCCTTTCTTCAGAGTGGACTCCATTTACAATTACCTTCTGTGTCCTGTTGCCCAGCCAATGTTTTACCCAGGCTATCACCCTGGGTCCCACTCCCAGGCTGGTTAATTTGACTATTAATCTTTTGTGGGACTGTGTCAAATGCCTTGCTAAAGTCTAGGTAGGCCATGTCCACAGCCCCTCCCTCGTCTACTACTTTGGTCACCCAGTCAAAGAAATCTATTAGATTTGTCTGACATGACCTTCCCCTGCCAGAATCCATGCTGCCTTGGGTCCTGTGCTCACTGGCCTCTAGGTACTCGACTATTCTTTCCTTCAGAAGTGACTCCATCACTTTCTACCACAGAGGTCAGACTGACAGGTCTGTAGTTTCCTGCCTCTGTTTTGGACCCACTTTGTGAAGGGAATCACATCCGCCTTCCTCCAATCTCGGGTACCACACCATCCTCCCATGATTTATTAAAAAGAGTAGCCAGTGGTTTCACTAGTTCCTCCTTAATTTTTTAGAATTCTAGGGTGAATTCCATCAGGACCCATTGCTTTGTCCACCTTCAGTTTTAGGAGTTCTTGCAGAACCCTTTCTTCTGTGAAAGGACTGGGATCGACTTCTATCAAGAGTGCTTCTGTTAATTGGATTAGGCACTTCCTCCTCCTCTTTTGTGAATACTGAGCAGAAATATTTGTTCAGTATTCCTGCTTTTCACTGTCCCCTCTGCCCACCCACTTGCTCATTCTATTCGCCTCACTATCCCTCCCTTTGTCTTTCTCACGCGCTGATGTACCTATAAAAGGTTTTATCCCTTCTTAACTGAGTTGGCTATCTTTTCCTCAGTTTGGGCCTTTGCTATTCTGACTTCCCTCCCTGCTTCCTTCTGCCTTAACTGGTACAGCTCTCTGTCCTGCTCCTTCTGTGTTTCCTTATACTCCGGAATGCTATCTTTTCTTCCTGACTTTCACAGCCACCTCTTTGGAGAACCATAGTGGCTTTTTTTTCATTTTGATTTGTTTATTTGTTTCACACAAAGGCTTGTTGCCTCTGTGATGGCAGTTTGATAATTCCCCATTGTTGCTCCACACCTCCTTCTAGCCTGTTTGCTAGTGCTTTTCTGAGGCACTCTCCCATCTTGCCAAAGTCAGCCCTCCTAAAGTCCAGTACCCTCACTTTTGTATGGCTTGACTCTGTAGCTGAGTTTAACGTGAACCACACTGTTTGATGGTCACTTGTCCCCAGATGGCAACCCACTTCTAGATCTGAGATCCTCTCACTGCCCACCGTTTGAGAGTATGAGGTCTAAGATTGCTCCCTCACGAGTGGGTTCCAAAACCAGCTGTCCAATGCCTGCCACCTGTAAGGCATCAAGAATGGCCCTGCTCTTGGATGTGGCTGCAGCAAATGTGCTCCAGTTAACATCTGGCATATTCAGGTCTCCCATCAACAGTATCTCCCCTTTCTCTGCCATTCTAAGAATGCCTTCTATCATATCCTTGTCCATTCCTTCCCCTGACATGGGGGTCTCACACAACCCCTGTGCGGATTGTGGTGCCCTTTCCAGTCTCCACAGACCCACAGTGCCTCCTCTCCTCCCTGTTTACTCTTTTGTTCAGTTGCTTTTATCCCTTCCTTTACATAGAGAGCTACTCCTCCCCCTCTTCTCCCCTGCCTGTCTCTCCTGTAGGTTATGTACCCTGGTATGTTAACATCCCAGTCATGGTTCTCTGTGTACCATGCTCAGTGGAGCAATTCCTCAATGTCCATCCCACAGACATGCAGCTCTGGGTAAAATTAAAACTGACCAGAAAGTGGAGAAATAACTGTTTCTTTAGCTGAGGACTATCAGATGGCCAGACAGACATCACAGCAGTGAAGTAACAACCAAGGAACTGCAAGACCCTCTTTTTCCTGACTTAACTCCAGATCAGATAAAAACTCTGCTGGGGGTAGCAAATCTGCACCCAAAAACTTTAAGCCAGGCCTAATTGCAAGAAATTGCCATTAAAATAAGGAGGGCAACACTGGAGCAAATTTGGCCAGAGCAAATTGGGGCATGTGTTTAACAGATGTCAAGGATGGGGGAATCAGACTGTGAAGGGACTTATAGATTTGGGAAACTGACAAACCCTGCTGCATGCTGAAGTTCTGAGAGAAGACTGTGCAAAAGGACCAGGTACTGGGGTCCTCTGCATCCACTGGGATAATCAATACTATCCCACCACCCAAGTGACTCTGAGTATTAATGGGGTGTCGCACCAACTGAAAGTGGGGGTAGTACCTTAAAGCTACCTGTATCTCTCTGATTATTGGAAATTACTTTCCAGGATTTGTGAAATTAATTACAGAGGGAGTAAATCCTGCTGTTTCAGCAGCTGTGATAACAAGAGCACAGGCAAAGAAAATCTCAGATGTTAGGGACTCTTTTCCTTTTGGTGATTTTGATTTGGACTTGTTTGAGCACAGCTCCAAGATTTGGAAGTCCAGTGTAGAAAGAAGATGCCTGAAAAAACAGTGGCAACAAAAGACTGATGGACACCTCGGTAGTGGGGAAGTTCATGGAAGCACTACTGAAGGAGAGATTGGTGGAACATCTGGTTGTCAATGGACTACAGGACCCAAGGCAGCATGGTTTCACCAGGGGGAGGTCATGTCAGACCAACCTCATTGAATTTTTTGACTGGGTGACTAGGGAGGTGGATCAGGGGAGGGCAGTGGACATGGCCTATCTGGACTTCAGCAATGCCTTTGACACTGTGCCACATAGAAGACTATTACACAAACTGGGGAATATGGTGTGGGCAGGACAGTAGTGTGGTGGGTAGGTAACTGGCTGGGTGGCAGGACACAGAGGGTGGTGGTAAATGACTGTCACTCCACAGAGGGAAGAGTGACCAGTGGGGCACCACAGGGATCAGTGCTGGGACCGTCCTATTCAACATCTTCATCAGTGACATTGCGCAGGGACCTAGAAGGCAGAATTTCACTGTTCGCTGATGACACAAAGCTCTGTAACAGAGTAGACACACCAGAGGGTGTAGACAGAATGAGAAGCGACCTGCAGAAACTTGAAGAATGGTCAGGGTTTGGCAGTTGAAATTCAATGCAAAGAAGTGCAAGATAATGCATATGGGCACAAAACCCTGGCACAATATATCAGTTGGGGGTGAGGATATAGCATGCACCGAGCAGGAAAGGGATCTTGGGGTTGTCATCTCTGATGACCTCAAGGTAGGGAAACAGTGTGACAAGGCAGCAGGTAAAGCAAATAGGATGCTGGGATGTATAGGCAGGGCATTACCAGCAGGAAAAGGGAGGTCATAATTCGCTATACAAGACACTAGTGAGGCCTCACCTGGAGTACAGTGTACAGTTCTGGAGACCATACCTACGTAAGGACATAGACAGGTTAGAGAAGGTTCAGAGGAGGGCAACAAAGATGGTGCATGGATTGCATCACAAGTCCTATGAAGACAGGTTGAAGGAACTGAACATGTACTCCTGGAGGAGAGGAGGAGAGAGGGATATGATAGAGACATACAAGTATCTTACAGGGAGGAACAGGGTGCAGGAAAACACTATTTTTAAGCGAAAAGATGTTCCAGGACTAGAGGGCATGGGATGAAGTTGGAGGGAGGACGATTCAGAGGAAACATGAGAAAGAATTTCTTCACAGAACAGGTGGTGGACAAGTGGAACACCCTGCCAGAGGAAGTGGTGGGGGCTGAAACAATCATGGGATTTAAGAATGCATGGGATAGACATAAAGGAATTCTGGAGGTCAGGGGTAAGGTGCAACAGACTTCTAGGAAAACAAACTGAACTTACAAGCTCAAATGGGCAGACTGGGTGGGCCATAGGCCCTTATCTGCCGACACTGTCTATGTATCTATGACATAAGGGGTTGATATATGAAAACTTTGAAACTAAACTGATGCTTGATTGTGATGTTGTTTCCCAGCAAATGAATGATGTTTCTCTCCAAGGTTATTTTAAGCAGCTGGGGATGAAACAAAAACAGGGTGAACCAATGTTTAAAAAATGTAATGGGAAGCCAGCCCACTGGTGCTGAGGGTTGAGGCACTGGATGCCACACCTTGCGTGGCGCCGGCGATCCAGGTTCGGGAATGAGCCCAGGTTGTCAGGAGTTGGCAGGGGGTGGGAGGACATGAGGCAGCTCTCCTCTCCCAGGGAGAGATGAGGTGTTTCCCTGGCCCTTGGCTGCCACCTGGTGGAGGACAGCAGCAGTTGGGCCATGGGGGAGCTCAACAATTGCCAAGGGTGGGGCGGAAGGGACTGAGCTGGTGCCCGGAGTCTGTGTGCGCCTCCATGAACATGCACTGCTATGATTGCCAGGGTCCCGGGCACTACAGGGAGAAAACTCTAAAAATGTATATAGAAAAAAAATAAATGTAATGGGCTATTTTACAGAGTTTGGGGTAATCCTCAGCTGCAGAAACAGATAGAACTGGTCATATCAAGGAAGTACAGAACCGAGTTGTTACAGATAGCACATGACAGTCCTATGACTCATCACTCAGGGAGGGATTGCACCCTTGCCAGATTGCTGTACAGATTTTACTGGCCTGGGATTCATGAGGATGTTGCTGCCTACTGCAGTTCTTGTGCTGAATGTCAGAAAGCTGCCTCAGTGACTAAAAAAGACAAGTTGCCCCTGGTGCTCCTACCCTTGATAAATGTGCCTTTTAAGTGAGTTGCAATGGATGTGGTTGACCCCTTAGGCAAAGGTAAAAAAATGTAATCAATCAATTTTGGTAGTATGTGACTACACTACTCGATACCCATAGGCAGTTCCAATGTGTACTGTCACAGGTTCATCTGACATGACCCCCCCTTCCCCCAAATCCATGCTACCTTGGGTCTTGCATCACTGGATTCAAGACTTTCTTTAAATACTGTTTATATTAACATCCCCACCACTGATGATAGACTGACTGGCCTCTAATTGCCAGCCTCCTCCTTGCTGTCGCTTTTATGAAGCGGGACTACATCTGCCCTCCTCCAGTCCTCTGCAACAACTCCTGTTTCTAGTGAGTTGTTGACCAGGCCTGTCAGAATATTCTGACACACTATAATATTATAACATGGAATATTCTGTGGGATAGACAGTAACCCCCAGAGGAGGAAAAGAAAAGAGAGATGAATATCAGAGGCAGTGGTGGGTATGGGCATGGCAGTCAACAGAGAATGGACACAAGGACTGGAGAAAAGGGTCTAGTCTGGCTAGGGTGGATTTAGAGGTGTACAATAAACCACAATCCCATAGTCCACCAAAAGAATAATTTTCACAACAATCTTATGACAGGGAGGCGGATACAGGCTTTGTTCAAGTAAGGTCTGCAGAAAAAAAAAGGGCAGACTCTTGACTCTGTCGCACCAGTCAGTGTTCGACCCCTCACTTCACGCCCCACGATCCCATGGTTGCTGGGACTCTCAGGGAGTTGAAGGCAAGGGGCCAAAGGTTGGAGTGTTGCTCACAGAGATTCAAGTCTGGTGGGGATAAGCTTGTTTTGATGTCTCTTTATTGAGATTATCAAACAGCAATTTCCCGTAAGAAGGCAGAGTTCCTGTCCAGGGAAATTGCTGCAGCAATTAACAGACCAGCTCAGCTGTTCTGGACTGTCAACAGGCTGTGTAACCCAGCCAGTCTTCAGCTGGTTAGAGCCTTTTCACAGTCTAAATGTGATGAGTTTGCTCTGTTTTTTGCTGATAAGAGTTCCTCTATCAGACATGGGATCCTGTCAGCACCCATCATGGAGGATTGCAGTGATGAGCCAATGTTTGTCATGGGCATTCCATCTGTCTGGTTTGACTTGATTTATTGAATTTTGTTGACCCGGTAAGCCCACTGGGCCTAGAAGTCCCTTTTTCAGGGGCAACCGTGGGGAGAGGGGATACAAATGGTAATCAATTGAAATTGAACCAGATTAAGCTGTTGGTGGTATTTTTAGTGAATGGGAGAAATTTGGCCAGGACACCGGAGAAATTCCCCTACTCTTTTTTGATAAGTGCCATGGGATCTTCTAGCATCCACCTGAACTACCACCAATCCAGGCAGATGTGACCTCGGTTTTACGTCTCATCCAAAAGACGACACCTCAGAAGTGCAGAACCCCCCTCATGCTGCACTACAGTGTCAGTATTGGGATATTAACCCAGGTGCCAGATGTGGGAACTGAACCTACAGCCCTCTGATCTCCCGGCCTCAGAGGCAAGTGTGCTACCTACTGAGCCACTGACACTTTGACCAAGTGACGATCGAGGATGCCGTTAGGGTCATTCATGAACTGAGACCCACCTACTGTAGTCTGGACCCAGGACCGATGTGCCGTCTTGTAGGGTGCGTTGAGTCGATCGGCCCGGTCTTTGCCAGGATAGTCCAGTGTTCATTAGCTAGGGGGGGTCTTTCCTGAGACCCTTAAGGAGGCAGTGATGAGGTCCCTCTTGAAAAAACCTTCGCTGGACCCAGACTGCCTGGCGAACTACAGACCTGTCTGTAACCTACCCTTCTTAGGGAAGGTTATTGAGAAGGTGGTGGCTTTACAGCTGGAGGCCCATTTTATTAACTCACAACATCTATGACCCTCTCCAGTTGGGCTTTGGGAAAAGGCACAGTATTGAGACTGCTCTGTTTTGGGTGCTAAATGAGCTCCTGGTGGTGAGGGATAGAGGACAGTGGTCCATTCTTGTCCTCCTTGATCTCTCAGCTGCTTTTCACACTGTGGCCCATGGGGTGATTTTGGATCACCTACTGGTTCATTGTGACTCTCTAGTGTAGTCCTCAACTGGTTCCATTCTTTCCTCACCAGCAGGATGCAGAGGGTGGTCTTGGGGGCTTTTTCCTGTCTACCATTGTCCCTGCCATGTGGGTCCCGCAGGGTTCCATTTTGTCCCCCATGTTATTCGCAGTGTATATGCTACCACAAGGGGACATTAAAGACTGGATTTTCATTACTGTGCTGTTGGTACCCAGCTGCACCTGTCTTTTGTGGCCGAACAACAGGATGAGGTCTCAGTTTTCAATCGATGCCTTGCTGAGGTCCAAGACTGGATGAGTGCCAATTGGCTGAGGTTAAACCTGGATAAGACGGAAGTGCCAGTGGTGGAATCTGGTTACTCGAGGGTTGGTGTGCAGGCTGATCGAGTCACCGGGCTTAGGCTTGGAGACTCCCAGCTTCTCACCTCTGCTAAAGTGAAAAATCTTAGAGTTGTGCTGTATAGTGGCCTAACACTTGAATCTCAGGTGTCACCCATGGTCTAGAGTGGTGTTTACCGCCTTAGAAACATCGCCAGGATTAAACACTTGATCCCCTCGGGTGACCTGCCATCATTGGTCCATGCCTTCGTGACATCATGGCTTGATTAATACAATGCCCTTTACCTAGGGTATCAGGGTGGATCTTCACCATCTACAACTGGTGCAGAATGTGACAGCCAGGCTGCTGACTAGCCTTCTGAGGTCATGTCACATTACTCCTGTGCTGCGCTTTCTGCACTGGCTCCCTATTAGGTGGTGGTCTACCATCAAGGTCAGGTTACTGACCTACAGTATAAAGCTCTGCAGGGTCTGGGGCCTGGTTAACTGCAAGACCTCCCACAGCCCTATCACACTTCCCATCCCCTCCGGTCAACCGAGGAAGGTTTCCTAGTGATTCCCAAGGTCCATTTAAAATCATCTGGTGCCCGGGCTTTTTTAGTTGCTGCACCTACCCTATGGAATTCACTGCCTAGGTCACTTACAGAGGCCCCCTAGGTTAGTGCCTTTGCCTTCAAGCGGGACTTGAAGACCTTTTAATTTAGTAAGGCTTCCCCTCCTTTTAATTTACTATGCTTTATTTATATCTTGTGTTTATTTAATTTTAAGTCTGCCTATATTATTTATGTATTTGTAAAGTGCCTAGAGTCACAATGAGATAGAGCAGTCTATCAGATCAATAAACTAAACTAAACTAGATTGGGTGGGCTCAGTGGACCTTATCTGCTGCCATATTCTATGTTTCAACAAAGACAACTAGTGATATCTTTGAACTAAGTTTCAGGATATCAATATATCACCGGTTAGGTATCAAGAGATCACCTTTTCGATACATCACAACTGATCTTTTGATAACTGACCAATAGCAACAGGACATACTGTACCACATGACCTCATAACAGTGCTACTTTGACAACCACTACTTTACACATTCTTCAAAAATGTTCCGTTCATAGAAACAAGCATAAAAACAGTGAATGAAACATAAAATCTCTTGTTTAATCTTTATTTATGAAAGTTTCAGATCCTGTTGTATACATCAAATATGAGATGAGCTAATGTATGATATCAGAAGTATCTTCTTTCATTGTACTTCACCTCTTGTGACCTCTCTGTTGGCATTGCCATTCGTGAGGGCAGAGGACAAGTACAACGCAAGAAGGTATTTCTGATATCTTACATTAGCATACACACACACACACACACACACTTCTCTGTACCTGATAAAAAACCGTAAAGGTCCTGAAAGTTTATGTAAAAATTCTCATCAGTCTAATAATCAGGAAAATGGGCAGACAAGTTGGACTATAAGTCTTTTTCTGCCGAAACCTTTCTGTGTTTCTATTCAGGACCTGGAATTCTGCAAGACAGTTTGTATACATTCAGAATTTTCTTAACAGAATAGCCAAATTCCAAACCCCATCAACAGTGAGCATACAACTATACAAAAAAGTGCACTGAAGGTAATATGACGCACCTCATACATGTGGTCATGCATAACGTAGATAATTCTGGTTTCACCAATGCTCCAATACCTCATACCAAAGTGAGCACCCCCCAGCTTACAAGTGCTGTCGTTCTTTCTAGTTGGGAAACTGTGCCTCCCCCAACCCTGTGTGAACAAGATATCCTAAATCGGCATCGAATAATACGAAAAATGCTGTGCTCTCCAATGCAATACAAGTGTGCTATAAATTGATAAGACCTGGAGGCTTAGAACCCTGGATGACATTTAGATCCCGGGTACTGCTAGGGAACCACTGGCAGACTGCACAGACCTTCGGTCTTTTTCTGCCAGCATTGTCTTTGTTTCTATTTAAACAGCAGAAGTAACCCATCTGCACAACTTTAATAATGCCAGACCATACTAGTCCCTAGTTCCGCATGATTTACCCTCCTCTCTCGTGCTCATGAGACTTCATCTTGTGCAGTGAAATCAGTAACCCACACAGACACCTGCAATCACAGCTGCATGCTTCATTTAAGAGCAAGGACCGCTCTACCCACTCATATGCTAGCCAAATGTTATGTCAACAGCAGCCTGGAATGGCTACTACCAATTATTTATTTATTTCATATATTTATACAGGACGCAATCAATAGAAGATTTCTCCACTTGCAGGGTTTGCATAACTGATTTATTTATTTATTCACGGTTTGACCAGGAGGTAGGCTGGATCACATGGGCTCACTTTCGCCTGCACCTGGCAACATAATAACTGCAATTATAATTACCGAATATAAATAACACTCCAATGATCTCAACAACAGTTTAGTAACTGACACTACTAAATTCCCAAAGAGAGCAGCTGTTTTTCTGAGCCTTCAGACACTAGAAAGGTTGTATGGGGTAGCTAAAAGCATTTAAAATTGGCTAACACTACAGAATTTTAGTAAATCACTGTGAGCCATCCCTAAAGAGGAATGGTTTCTGAAAACAACATTAGAAAAGCAACATAATAAATGTAGGTTGTAAACAAGGGCTGTAAATAATCAGGCAAGGCACGAAGGAAATATTACGCTACTTCCCCCTACTTGGGGATAGCTCCAAAGATTTCTAGTGCATGAAGGAATCATTAAAGCACTCTGCAGTGGACTGGCAAGAAAAACAACACAGTTTTCCTTTGCTGAGAAATCTCAGTCTAGGGTTGACTCAGTTCTACTAGAACAAACCAAGAATCTTGTGACGTGGACAGAGATGGGTCTTGCAGTACCAGTAATGCTGAGAATAAAATATAGCATCACAGAATGAGTTCAATCAATCTATCAATCAATACTTTATTTATAAAGCACCTTTTGAAATCTAGGCACTGTACAGCCATAAGCCACAGTATATAAAAATAAACAGCATAAGTTATTTAAAATCAGTCTGGATAAGCCTGAGAAAATAAATACGTTTTTAACATAGTTTTAAAGTTTGTGAATACAATGGGTAGTCAGGCATTTTATGTGGAGGAGACTTATCAAGCCAGCCCAGTTCAGGAGTAAAAACAAGTTCATATTCAGTCCAGATTTTATTGGGGCACCATGGAGTCCCAACGGGCTGATTCTGGTATACAGTTGTAACCCCCCTGCAAATGGGGGTTCCCAAAAGACTTCCAGGAGCTTGCTTGAATGCTCCAAGCCTGAATGGTGTTTGGCATTTAAGCCATTTATCAGTGAGTGTTTTTAGAGCCTCTGGTACTGTCTCTTTAAGAGCTGTCTGCTTGCAGACATAATTAGTTTGTATGGGGGGACTGTGTGCTTCTCTGAGTACCACTCGAGCTGCTGCCAATTCACTTCATTTTGCAGTCACTAGAGTGCAAAGGAACCTATCTGAAAGATGTAACTGTTTGCCAGAAATTATTTAGAGTAATAATGAAATTACAGTTTGTCTAACCTGCTTTCTTTGCAGTCAGAACTGTGTCTGCTAGTTCCCATTCTAGTTTTGAACTGCTGAACTGGACCAATCAGTGTGGGGTAAGCTAGCTCTAAAATGGTGCCTTGGACGAATCAGAACTTGGACTCATAATCTGAGCCAGCCACAAGAGGATTGTATGGGCAGTGACTCTGGGAGATGTAGTTTAGACTTCAGTGCCTTTTGGACCAACAGCAGCAGTCTATTGTGAGTGACAGCCAATCCAGTCAAGAACTGGGAGGAACTCAAAGGAAGTGCCCGGTTTTGTCGGTTGGAGTTTCAGTTGAGCTTTGGCAGTGAAGAAGGAAGGAGCCCTGTGCTTTTTCAGTGTGCAGTTTTAGTCAAAAAACGTGTGTAAGGCCCAGAGTTCCGGTCTGCAGCTTGTTAGGACTGAATCCGTCCTGTGAAAAGAATCAAAGGATCTCTGAAGAGTAGAAACCACGCTCACCCTGTAGAAGACTGGAGGAATTGCTGAAAATTACACTCGATCTGTCAGGAACTGAATCTGCTGTGTGTTCTCCCGGGTATTGTGCAGTAATTGCGATCGGGATACAGATGCAGCCTGCCTGGTATAGTGCTTTCTTTTATATGGATGTGTGAAGAGGTTTGTGCACCTCAAGTGAGCCCTGCTGACATTGAAGGACCCTATCTTATTTGGAGGTCGTGAGTACTAATTCAGAGTCGCTCCCTGTTGAATTGCCACATTAAATCCAAATGGAATTACTGTACTGCTGACTGTTTAATTCTCCTTTTCTCTGTGTGAAAGGGCCCCTACCAACTGCCACGGTTTGGACTA
This sequence comes from Neoceratodus forsteri, assembly GCA_016271365.2. Lineage (NCBI taxonomy): Eukaryota > Metazoa > Chordata > Ceratodontiformes > Ceratodontidae > Neoceratodus > Neoceratodus forsteri. Next base: position 124,350,937 of record CM057452.1, read on the forward strand.
GCCACTAGGGCTTGGGTACCCAGGGACAGTAACTGATAGGGATAGGCCTGTACAGAGCCATAGGTAGATTATTAGAGTGATAAGCTAATTAACCTGATTTCCCTGTCCTTGTTATATCCCCTCAAATAAATCAGAGCTGCTTGTTTCAGCAAAGTTATACTGCCTGGAGGTATTTGTCTATGTTAAAGTACTGTACTGTGATTGTTGCACTGTATCTCATTTCACAGGAGGTCCCAGTGCGGAACCAGACCTGGGGGTAAGTGTATACTGTGAAGGTAATTCTGATATATTGTGGGCCACTAGTGGGAAGAAAGGGGTTGCAGTGTCCCAGAGGGCTGTGACCAAGTTAGTTTAACTATTGCAAACCCTGACCTCTGGGTGGAGGCACCCGCCATTGGATCCAGGCCCTCAACCTGTTAGTGGCAAATCAGGCAGGGTAGTAGCCCTGGGATAGCGCCATCTAGGGTTACATCTTGGAGGCTCACCGCTGGATTGTGTGTCCTCTAGTGGCCATATTTACGAACCACTGTTAAGAAAAAATGGGTACCCGACAGAAGTGGCTGTGCACCGCTGGTGGAGTGGTGTACTGGGAGGAGATCGACCCCCAAATGCTATGCTTATCCTGGACATCCCCTGGGTATCAATACGGACACTGTGCAGGGAGTACTTTCCAGGTGGAAGGTTTACAAAACCCTGTGGTGGTGGGTCGGCATGCTAATCTGCTCACCCACACTTTCCTGGCCCTAGTAGAGTTTAAGGATCCCATAGATAGCTCCAAAGTGCCACAGACCATTACCCCAGAGGGAGCCCTCACTGCTTGGAGAGTGATAACTAAGGACAGTAAAGACCCGGGGGGGAATCAGCCCCCACCACTATCTGAAACTTTTGAGGAGAAATTTGCTGAATGGTTGCTGGGAGAGGGGAAAACTGTGGAGGACTTGAAGAAACTATTCTTGCCACCTGGGGGTGTTCCTCCCCCAACACCCTCTCCTGCTCCAGTGCCCGTAATGGTGGCTGAACCAATGCAGACTCCTATTTCTGCACCTGCCATTAGTCACGACTCTACCGAAAGTTGAGGATCTCTCTGGCACCCTCCCACCCCACACGGGAGGATGACTGGGAGACCTGGATAGACTATGTTGCCCCCAAGTGCTAGAATGGCAATGCTCGGAAGGGGCGAAAGAGGGTTAGTGAGAGCCTCGAGGTCCTGCCCTGGCTACCATCCGTGCTAAACGGGCCAGTAACCCTGAAGCGACTGCACAGGCCTATCTTGAGGCCTTGCAGAATGTGTATGGGAGCCCAGATTCTGATGAGGACCCATGGTGGAGTAAGAAATGCACAACAGTACCAAGGGAGTTGTTGTCTGTGTATGTCTCTCGGCTGGAAAATTGTTGCAAGAATGCCTCAGAAAGGGTAGTTTGCCAGCGATTGAACTGGACCGAACCAGACTGGACAGAATCCTTAAGTCTGCCCCCTTCTCAGAACTGCTGTTGCTTCAGTTACGCCTGGCAAATCGACTGGAATCCCCACCCTCCTATGATGAGTTAATGAGAGAAATTCGAGGAGTTGAGAAAAGGCAACCTCGGGAGGTACCTGCACCAACAGCTGTGGCTACGACCCGAGTGACTGAGGGTGACCCATCAAGTGAAGTTCAGGGGCAGAGGTTGACAGTCAATGAGTGCTCTGACAAGGAAAAAGATATGCCACAATGGGGCGAACTGTTGAGAGAGATCCGAATTCAAAACAGTCCTTTATGAAGGCCACGCCTGCAAATACGGGCCCTGACCTATATCCGACTGCATCTGCTATGGGGTGGGGTACCCACCCATGTATCTCCTGCTGATAACAGCTCCAAACTCAATTCCTTGACCATGGCAGTGGAGAAACTGATGAGATGTCTCCAAATGCTTATCACGCCGCAGACAGAGATGGCACCCAGGTTTCCAGTTAGTAATACCCCGCCCTGGCTCCCAGTGTGCGCCGGCCAGCTCAAACTCCAGAAAGTATGTTTTGCTATAATTGTGGGAAAGATGGGCACATGAAAAGGGAATGCCAGTCCCCAAAAGACACTGACAAAGTTGTATATAGGCTACAAGGAGAGCTTCGAGAAGAAATCAGTGGTTAAGAGGTGCACAACATGATCCCAGTGAGGGCACCAAAATGCTAATTCACGTCCTTTGTGGCAAGGTCAGTTGCCCAGGCCCCCACTACCGCCTCTCCAGACTGGTCCAGAATAGTGGGTCCTCCATGGAGACCACTGTAAAGGTGAATGGAGTGTCTACAAGAGCTGTATTAGACAGTGGCTCCCAAGTGACAATTATGTTCCAGGATTGGTATCAGAAGCATTTGTCAGATGTACCCTTACAACCATTAGAAGGACTGCATGTATGGGGGTTAAGTGAGAAGGCCTACCCCTATTCCGGGTATATCCGAATTTGGCTGTCTTTCCCCACCTCCGTGGCTGGAGTGGCCGAACAAGTAGAGACCCTAGCCTTAGTGTGTCCCCCCACTGGACTGTATGATGGTGTCCCTTTGTTGGTTGGAACAAATGCTCATATGTTCGGAAGGCTGGCACAGTTGTGTTATGAAAAACAGGGGTCAAAGACTAGTAGAGCTTTAAGAGTTCCGGCTTTAATTAAGAAGGCCTATGAGGCACAGAGAGATGCTGAAAAAACAGAACCAGAGGAACCGGTCGGAATTGTATGGAAGAAGGATCCTGAGTCTCTGATCCTGGCGCCAAATGCCCAGTGTACCTTACAGGAGAGGTCCGTATCAGAAAGGATGTTAAGAATAAAATATTAATGTTGGATGCACCAGGCGATGGAAAATTGCCAGAGGACTGCTGGTCAAGCCTTAGTATTTTGCCCGCTAGAGCCCATGCTTATGCCAGAAGGGTAATGGTCCAAGTTCATAATTGTCTGAAAGAGACATTCGAGTAAACAGAGGTTGCATCCTGGCTAATGTGCATTGTGCAGACACTGCAGTGCTACCCAGCAGCAAGAGTTCAAGGAAGAATGACAGAGTAACGCCTGACTTGTTTGATTTCGGCGACTCCCCGCTGCCAGCTGAATGGAAAGTGAGGATCAGTGAGAAGCTTGCCCAGAGAGACCAGGTATTTTCTTTAAAGGAATGGGATGTAGGATGCGTGCAAGGAGCTGAGCACAATATCCGGCTGCATGACGAAAGACCATTTCGTGAGAGGTCTCGACGCCTGGCACCTGCTGACATAGATGATGTGAGACGGCATCTGCAAGAGATGTTAGCTGCTGGTGTAATACAAGAATCCAGAAGCCCTTATGCTTCCCCCATTGTGGTAGTGAGGAAAAAGAATGGAACAGTAAGGATGTGTGTGGATTATCGCACCTTAAACCGGCGGACTATCCCGATCAGTACACAATGCCCCGCATTCAGGATGCTTTGGACTGCCTAAGGGAGCAAGTGGTTCTCTGTGCTGGATCTCTTGAGTGGGTACTACCAGATCCCGATGGCCCAGAGGACCGTGAGAAGACGGCCTTTATCTGTCCGCTTGGCTTCTATGAATTCATGAGGATGCCTCAAGGTATTTCAGGTGCCCCAGCCACTTTTCAACGATTGATGGAGCGTGCAGTGGGGACATGAACTTACTAGAGTGCCTGGTATACCTAGATGATGTTATTGTGTTTGGCAGCTCACTGGAGGAACATGAGAGCAGATTATTTAAGGTATTGGACCGACTGGAGGACTTTGGCCTTAAACTGTCCATTGATAAGTGTCAATTCTTTCAAACATCAGTAAAGTATGTGGACACGTAGTATCCACCGAGGAATAGAGACCGACCAAGTAAAGTTGAGGCCTTGACCACCTGGCCACAGCCCAAAATCTAAAAGAACTGCAAAGATTCCTGGATTCTGTGGTTATTATCGGCGCTCATCAAGGACTATTCAAGAGTGATCCGCCTTTACTTAACCTTACTCAAGGGTATCCCCCAACCCACAAAAAATACCAAAAGTCAGCGTCCCTCAAGACTGAAAGAGTGTATTTTCATCCGAGTGAAGTATTTGGGGCCCGCTGGACTCCTGATTGTGAGACTGCTTTTCATGAGATCATATATCAACTTACCCATGCTCCAGTGCTGGCCTATGCCGATCCAAGAAAACCTTACGTCCTGCACACTGATGCTAGCTTGCAAGGGTTGGGGGCTGTGTTGTACCAAGAGCACGAGAATGGCCTGAGACCAGTGGCCTTTGCCAGTAGAAGCCTGACCCCATCCGAAAATAACTATCCTGTACATAAGTTAGAGTTCCTAGCTCTGAAGTGGGCTATTGTTGACCAATCTCGTGAGTACTTGTATGGGGCTAAAATACTAGTAAAACTGACAATAATCCTTTGACCTATGTGCAGACCTCAGCTAAGTTGGATGCCACTGGCCATAGGTGGCTTTCTGCATTATCTACATATGACTATGTCTTGAATACCGAGCAGGTCTGAACCACATAGATGCTGATGCTCTCCCGGAGGCCTGTTCCCCAGAATGATTGGGTCCGATTGGCAGAACCTGACATTCGGGCACTCTGCCGGAAGTTTGACAGGGAGGAACAAATGTCCACGGACGCAGTGGACTGCATGGTGGATTGCTTGGGACCTCTGAGAATTGCATACCTGCGTTTATTGCCACTTTTCTGCAATAGACATTGGTGCACTGCCTCAGCTGGACAATGACAGTATTCGGTGGGCTCAATCCCGCGATCCCATGATCAAAGCAGCTTTAGAAGCCCTCTATGCAGGAAAAGATGTGTCCAAATTACACTCCACTGATTTGAGAACTGCACTGTTATACAAAGAAGGTCCTAAGATGAAACTGATCAATAAACTGTTATACAGAGAAACAGTAGACAGAGGGGGACAAGTAGACAAACAACAACTAGTGCTGCCCACTGCCTTTCGAGACTCAGTACTGAGGTCCTTGCACAACCACATGGGGCACCTTGGTATAGACAGAACACTTGACTTGGTGAGATCCAGATTCTATTGGCCTAAGATGGGGCTGATGTGGAGCAACACATTCGAACTTGTAGTCGCGCTGCTACAGAGGAAAGCTTTGCCCCAGAGGGCTGCCCCTTGTTAACATCACCACCAGTGCACCCATGGAGCTGGTCTGTATTGATTTTCTGAGTTTGGAGTCAGATCAAAGAAATATCAGTAATGTGCTGGTGGTCACTGACCATTTCACGAGATATGCCCAAGCTTTCCCCACCAAAGACCAGAAAGCATCCACTGTAGCCAAAGTACTTGTAGAAAACTTTTTGTTCACTATGGGGCTCCACAAAGAATCCATTCTGATCAAGGGAGAGACTTTGAGAGTCGTCTGATCAAAGAGATGCTTTCTGTGGGGAGTGCGAAGTCCAGAACCATCCTCACCACCCCTAGGGGACCCACAGCTGAACGTTTCAACCGCACTTTGCTAGATATGCTAGGCACCCTGCACCCAAAGGACAAGCCTAGATGGAGCCAACAAATTAGCACCCTGGTACATGCTTATAACTGCACCAAAAGTGATGCCACTGGATTCTCCCCTACCGCCTGATGTTTGGAAGAGAAGCTCGACTACCAGTAGATGTGTGTTTTGGGGTCTCCTGATGGGGTTCAAGCTGACAACTATTTACAGTATGTGCAAAAGTTAAAGGCCCAGCTAACTCATGCGTACTAACTGGCTCAAACCATGGCTGCCAAAAGAAATCTGGCCAACAAAGAAAGGTATGATAAAAGGTGAAAGCACAGGAACTCCAGGAGGGAGATCGGGTATTGCTAAGAAATCTGGGACTGCATGGCAAGCACAAGATTGCTGACAGATGGCACCATCTCCCTCACATTGTAGTGGGCAAACTAGATGATCTGCCAGTGTACAAAGTAAGGCCTGAGAATAATTCAAAAGATGTAAAACAATGCATAGAAATCATTTACTGCCCATTGGACAAATCTTAATTGAGTCTGAGCCCTAGAAGATGCCCCTCTGGACCAGTGACTAGAGCTGCTGCTAAGAAAAGATCAAGAAAGTCTGCACCTACAGAAGCAAAGTTAAAGTGTTCCCCTCCACAAGTCCCAGTTGAGCATGACTGTCAGTCCATATCGGAAGAAAGTGAGAGTGACTTTGAATACTATCCTTCTTACGAACTGAGTCAATTGTTTCGGGGCAATCCCCTAGTCAATACTGGAGATGAAGCTGGGCCTTCTGGACTGTCTAAGCCCCCAGCTTCATCCCTGGAGCCAATGCTCCCAGAAAGTGAAGTGCAAAGCATCAGATCAGATGAAATGGAATCATTGTGCATGGTTGAACTGTTTGAGCTTTAGGAGGAAATGATAGATTGGGGCAGACTGGTGATACACCCGAACAAGAAGAGTATTTTGAGTGCCCTGACAGTCCACTGCCAGTGTCCGAAAGCTCTCCATGCGAGCCAAATGTTGTGGACTCAGAAACTGTAACTCCTGGAGCTGAAAGTGCCCCAAGTTCTAGCCTCTCTACCCCAGGAGACTCCCTGACAAGTGAGGACAATGCTGAAAATGAGGCTCAGAGTGCAGAGACTGTAACAGTTCCCCTAGAAAGACTGGTCGAGCTGTAAAGCCTGTGGTGCACCTCAGTTATGATTCCCTTGGAGGCCTGTGGATTTGCCTCTCAATGTTGTCCATAAAGGAGTGTATGTGTCCCCAGCTCATTGCCCAAACTGAGCATCAGTGCTAACTCCAAGTTACTTGTGTTGCCCTTCTAGCATGGTGCCCTTGCCCATCCAGCCCCAAGGTAACTGATAGGAAGGGCCCCTCTTCAGGTTTCATGTACAAGAGGTAATAACTTGAGTTATGGTACAATGTGTATGTAATACTGTGTAAAGAGGACGTATGCAATGTTTCAGAAATGTGTTCTTGGTAAAATGATATATTGACTGATGATTACATGTGCGAGCCTAATGCAAATGTATATGGTTGCAGTTGAAACTTATGGTACTTGCTTGACGCGACGCCAAGCTTTCCCAGGCTGGAAGGGTGTAACCCCGCAAATGGGGTTCCCAAAAGACTTCCAGGAGCTTGCTTGAATGCTCCAAGCCTGAATGGTGTTTGGCATTTAAGCCATTTATCAGTGAGTGTTTTAGAGCCTCTGGTACTGTCTCTTTAAGAGCTGTCTGCTTGCAGACATAATTAGTTTGTATGGGGGGACTGTGTGCTTCTCTGAGTACCACTCGAGCTGCTGCCAATTCACTTCATTTTTGCAGTCACTAGAGTGCAAAGGGAACCTATCTGAAAGATGTAACTGTTTGCCAGAAATTATTTAGAGTAATAATGAAATTACAGTTTGTCTAACCTGCTTTCTTTGCAGTCAGAACTGTGTCTGCTAGTTCCCCATTCTAGTTTTGAACTGCTGAACTGGACCAATCAGTGTGGGGTAAGCTAGCTCTAAAATGGTGCCTTGGACGAATCAGAACTTGGACTCATAATCTGAGCCAGCCACAAGAGGATTGTATGGGCAGTGACTCTGGGAGATGTAGTTTAGACTTCAGTGCCTTTTGGACCAACAGCAGCAGTCTATTGTGAGTGACAGCCAATCCAGTCAAGAACTGGGAGGAACTCAAAGGAAGTGCCCGGTTTTGTCGGTTGGAGTTTCAGTTGAGCTTTGGCAGTGAAGAAGGAAGGAGCCCTGTGCTTTTCAGTGTGCAGTTTTAGTCAAAAACGTGGTAAGGCCCAGAGTTCCGGTCTGCAGCTTGTTAGGACTGAATCCGTCCTGTGAAAAGAATCAAAGGATCTCTGAAGAGTAGAAACCACGCTCACCCTGTAGAAGACTGGAGGAATTGCTGAAAATTACACTCGATCTGTCAGGAACTGAATCTGCTGTGTGTTCTCCGGTATTGTGCAGTAATTGCGATCGGGATACAGATGCAGCCTGCCTGGTATAGTGCTTTCTTTTATATGGATGTGTGAAGAGGTTTGTGCACCTCAAGTGAGCCCCTGCTGACATTGAAGGACCCTATCTTATTTGGAGGTCGTGAGTACTAATTCAGGGTCGCCTCCTGTTGAATTGCCACATTAAATCCAAATGGAATTACTGTACTGCTGACTGTTTAATTCTCCTTTTCTCTGTGTGAAAGGGCCCCTACCAGCTGCCACGGTTTGGACTAGCCACTAGGGCTTGGGTACCCAGGGACAGTAACTGATAGGGATAGGCTGTGCACAGAGCCATAGGTAGATTATTAGAGTGATAAGCTAATTAACCTGATTTCCCTGTCCTTGTTATATCCCCCAAATAAATCAGAGCTGCTTGTTTCAGCAAAGTTATACTGCCTGAGGTATTTGTCTATGTTAAAGTACTGTACTGTGATTGTTGCACTGTATCTCATTTCACAGGAGGTCCCAGTGCGGAACCAGACCTGGGGGTAAGTGTATACTGTGAAGGTAATTCTGATATATTGTGTGGGCCACTAGTGGGAAGAAAGGGGGGTTGCAGTGTCCCAGAGGGCTGTGACCAAGTTAGTTTAACTATTGCAAACCCTGACCTCTGGGTGAGGCACCCGCCATTGGATCCAGGCCCCTCAACCTGTTAGTGGCAAATCAGGCAGGGGTAGTAGCCCCTGGGATAGCGCCATCTAGGGGTTACACAGTAATCAAAACAGGAAATGAATGCCCCGTCTAACACAGAATTTTATTCTAATTTTGTTACATTTAAGTATTAGTAAAAAACACAAAAACCACAAAAGGGAAAGATTCTGTATTGCTTACCTACCAGCAGCACAAGATGGGCTTGTTATTGTGATAGCACACCAAAAGAGTCTGATGTTATTAAAGGATTTAAAAAAAAGTATAAAATACCTTGGCCAGCATGACAGTGGAGTGGCTGGACTGGGGAGCTGCGTGCCATGTAAGCAGGCTGTGTTTGCACAAAACTCTGGGGTCACCACAGTTGTCTGCAGTGCCAGAAGGCAACGGAAGCAGCATCTCACCCGGTGGCACCGAGGGCTGAGGAGCTGGACACCTTACCTCGTGCTACACTGGTGACCCGGGTTCAGGAACAGACTTGGGTCACAGGGTGCCGCACGGGGGTTGAGCAGGACTGAGCAAGCCAGAAGGCAGCTGTCCTCTCCTGGGTGGTTGTCGCCTCTGCAGCCCACTGCCACCGGGTGAGGTCCAGTGGTTAGCATAGGCGGAGGACACGGCGAGGACATCTTGAGACGCTGCATGCACATGTCTGCTACATGCGCGCACGCATCCAAGGTAGGGGGCAGTGATTGGGGAGAAAAAGACAAAATACCACAAAATCTGTATGGAAAAAAAAAAAGACTCTCACCATTGTCAGGGAAGGAGGGCATCCAACCTTACTTACTGATAACCCCTGCTGCTTAAGGTTGGCAGAGTATGGGGAGAGACATCTAAGGGGAGAGGTGGGTATCCAATAGCCTGGCTGCATCTTGCAAGGCACGACTGCTTCACTTTCAGTGTTGGGTGGGGGGAAAATTGGAAAACACTGGTGCCTCATGGGTTGAATGAGTTACTGCCCCCATGCTCATGAAGGGCTTTCGCATATGGCCCAATCCACTTTGTTTAGCTGGTTTTGCACTCCTTTATCAGTGAAACGTTATTAGTTTCCAAAAATAAGAACCAAATTTGTGAATACAGTACAACTGCAGTATAGATTCCAATGCACCAATGTTCCTAATCGGGCTACATTTTCACCACTTGGACTGTACAATCTACTGTGATTCCTGATATGTACATACATCACACTATATTCTAAGTACAGCTTATAACATGCAAGAAGATACGTTCCATGTTGACTTTATAGCTTGTTTTTTTATAAGCAAAATTTATTGAGTTTTTAATGCATATACAGAGTGCACAAAGAGATAAACAGAGAAACACATACTGGGCAGACTGTGACTATTCCATTGTCATATCAATACAGTAGTGGTGGCAGAGAAACACAGAAACATGGACACATAGAAAGGTGATGACAGAAGGAGACCAAAGGTCCATCTAGTCTGCCCATTTGTTTGCATGGACCTTTGTTGGGCCATGCCTGCTAGCACTGAACTCTTACACAAGATGAGTCCCTACCCTCAACCCTGTGTTGCATGTATGTCTTATCCCAACCAAGTTTGAAGGAGGAAATTGTTTTGGCCTCCACCACCTCGGTGGGTAAACTATTCCAAGGTGTCACTACCCTCTTGGAGAAAAAGCACTTCCTGGCATCACATCTGAGCCTCCCCCCTTTGAGTTTCCAATTGCGCCCTCTAGTATTAGAGTTGTGGGACCTAGTAAACAGTTCTGAGTACAGCACTTTGTTGATGCCTTTCAGGTACTTAAATGTCTCGATCATGTCCACCCTCTCTCATCTGGCCTCCAGCAAGAATAACATCAGCTCTTTCAGGCGTTCCTCATATGGCAGGTCATGTAGTCCTGTTATCATCTTTGTTGCCCTTCTCTGGACTGTCTCCAGTCTGTTGATGTCCTCTAGGTGTGGGCTTCAAAACTGGATGCAGTACCCCAGCTGAGGTCTCACCAGGGATCTGTAAAGAGACAGTATAACATTTCTGCTCCTGCTGTCAAAGCTTCTGCTGCTTCACCCCAACATGTTGTTGGCCTGGCTACATGCAGAGTCACACTGATTGGTTGCCTTAAGGGACGCATGAATTAACACTCCTAGGTCCCTTTCCTCTGATGAGGTATTAAGTTGCACCCCGTTCAACCAATATTCCATTCTAAGGTTGCTTTTGCCCAAATGCATCGCTTTACATTTCTTTGCATTAAAGTCGAGTTGCCATTAGTTGGACCATGCCTCAAGTTTTCCTAGGTCAGCTTAAAGTTTGCTGATGTATTCTGTGGTATCCACCCCCCCCCAAACTTAGTGTCATAGCAAACAGCACTAATCTGCCATTTATGTCCTTACCTATGTCGCTAATTAAGATGTTGAAAAGCACAGGGCCAAGGACAGAAGGTGAAGGGGGGGGGCAGGATTCACATTATCTTTCATCACAACTGTAATACATCTTAACAAAACGTATCTTCAATGTGTTGGTATTTTACAATAAACAGTTTTGGCAAGAAACTGGTGTCTTTGTCCAGTTTGTACATAACCCACCACTGCCAAATTTCTTCAAAAACATGTTGCTTATCCAAAAGCCTGTAGGTTTCTATTCCACGTGTTAAATGGAATCTATCATAGCCTCTCATTAAGTCACTATAGGCTGCAAGTTTTCAGCCATAGCTGGGTAAAAACCTTTTGTTTGCCCAGCAAGCAGCATTTGTAGCAACTTCAGCTGTCTGCGATAGACGCACCAGCACCAGGGAGACAAATAGCTCGTCCATTATTACTCCAACCATCTGCCAATAACTGCTTAGAACTGGGCAGCTCCAAAATAGGTGGAAAAGGTCTTCTGCTCTCCACATTCCCTCCAACACCCACCACTCCCTGGCCCCAGGAACTTCATTTAGATTGCTGAAGTTCTTAAGTAGCGCATCTGAAATTTCCACAAGAATGCCCTGAGACAGGGTGCCATAGTCAATTTGTATGCTGGGATGGTATTTATTTATTTATGACTTTGTTTACTGGGTAAGTGCACTGACCCAATGGACCGTGTTCAGGCACGACCCAGGCCAGTGTGGCAACAAGTGATGTACAAATACACTGAACAAGAGGTACATTCAGTAAACAGGCAACAGAAGTAGCAAAGTAATAATAGCACAGGTAAACAAATTAATCCAACAGCAGGGACCAAAAATTCGAGGTACATACAGGAAACAGGCAGTTGAAATAACAAATAGAATAATAGATAGATAAGTGTGTATTACAAGGCAGTAATACCATTGAGAGGTTTTGGGGACATGGAACCTAGACAGCGAAGCTCGAGAGGTCCTAAAGTCCCCAAAATCTCGAGATGGTATTACTGCCTCATATAACACTTCTCTTTCTGTTATTTTTTGTAATATATGGATCCATTGATAATACTACAGTTGGAGATGACCTTTGAACTGTAGTATTTTCAGCACAAACGACAGTATTATCACTTTTCAGGATAGTGTTATTGAGAGTAGTGATGTATTACTGGGAAATTTTTGTATAACTTAGTATAGTATTATTGAGGCTTATCCATATATTACAAAGTAATAATAGTGCAGGTAAACAAATTAGTCCAACAGTAGGGACCAAAAATATGAGTATCATTCGTAAGTAGCAACAGACAATCCAGCAAACGGGAATAACATTGAATCCCACCACCACCTCTACTAACAATTAGTGCACCCGATCCTAGCGAGATTGAGAGAAGGTGCAGGTCAGATGCAGATCAGGACATAGTGTGTAGGACAGAGCGGGGGGGAAGGGGTGACAGAGGTTACCTGGGTAGACAGATGCAGGTGTCATGGGATAGGAGTCAAGATTTGAGGTTGTGCTTGAAGGAGTGGTGCATGCTAGAGGATCTGAGGGTAGCTGGAAGCCCATTCCAGAATGCAGAGGCAGCTACGGATAAGACGTTCCTGCCCATCTTCATCGAGGTTCTGGGGGTATCAAGGGAGAATAGTTGAGGACTGAAGGCACCTCAGCATGGGTCAATGCTTGCAGATGGTGGTGGTGGTGGGGAAGTAGAGCGGCATCTAATGATAGTCAAACAAGCATCCCAGGGTAAAGTCGAATCGACCAGGCAAGGAGAGCCAGCCTAGAGAGCAGTAGAGGTCACAGTGGTGAATGTTATAGGGGGCAGATAACACAAAGCGGCATATACTGTTGTAGGCAGATGACAGTCTGGATCAGAGGGCGGTAGAGGCCCGTGAGTAAACTGGGGAACAGCAGTCCAAGATTGGGAGGAGGTTACCTCTGGCAATGGCCAAGCGGGCCTCACATGTTAGGTAGGGCTTGATGCAGTAGGCAGCACCGAGCTTCTGACTGATCCTACGGACAACGAGGTTAATATGGTTGGTGAAGGAGATAGAGCGGTCCAGAGTAACCCCTAAGTATTTGAAGTTAGGGATGATTTCAAGGTCTAAGCCATCAGGGGAGTGTATAAGAGAGGAACTGGACTTAAGAGCCCTGGAAAGGAATGGTCTAGACCCAAAACGCATGGCTTGGTCTTCTTGTTCTTGACCAGCATCAAGTTGTTGGTAAACTAGTTATGGGCAGCACAGTGGTTCTGGGTAAGAGCAGTGGATAAATGAGGAAGGGAGCTGTCACTGTGAAAAATGACAAGGTCGTTGGCATAAAGGAGAGATTTGCAGGAGAGACTGTCAGAGGGGAGGGAGGGAGTTTACGAATACTGAGAAGAGCAGGAGACCAAAGATAGAGACCTGTGGTACCCCAGTAGAGACAGACAGGGTAGGAGAGGTGGCAGAGCCTATGCACACAGACTGTGAGCGGTCAGAGAGGTAGCTCTGGAACCAAGTGGTAGTCTCAGTGGAACAGCTGGCCGATCACAGTTTAGATAGAAGGTATACTTTAACCACTGTTCCATGGTCCATGAAACTTGGAGATCCTTATTCCAGTTGACCAGTACTGAGGCAATGGATTCCGCTGAGTAAGCCATCAGGGCCCTGTAGAGTAATTCCACCAGGTGGGAGCCTACCCCTCCACTCTGGTGCCGCATAAGTAGTGCCAGCAAATCTGGTAATTTCTCTGATAACTTTCGCTCTCTCCCCCCCCCCCATGTTCCAGATATATGTACAGACTGTAAATACCTAAAGTGGTCAGTCGAGGACAAACTGTATTTTTCCTGTAAGGCCTAAAATGTAAGCATTCCCATTGTGTCCACTAACTGATATAAGTAGGTCAAGCCTCCTTGGGACTACCACCGCAAGGAAGGGGTCTATGGAGTTCAGTGAACAGGTAGCATCTCTATTGAAGCCCCCCCAGCCAGTAAGTACCTGCTTGATATGGAGCCCCCCTCCAGCTAATATGCTATGCATGAAGGGTGATTGCAATGAAAGTGTCGAATCACGTGAAGGGCAGATTACCTAGAGGGTTGGCAAAAAATAATTTTATCAATGGCATGGAGGCCATTTAACATGAACTTCACATCTTTCCAGTGGGCCCTAAAGCCCTCCAAAGACTACTGACAATCCACGTGCAGATGCGCAGTGGTGGCACAGCTCTTTAGGTTGGGTAAATTTATGCCCCCTTTGCCCTGTGGGAGGTGCAACAGGCAGAACCGAATTCTGGGCCCACCCCAAAAAAAAGAATTACGAGATGAGTTTATTACATGAACGAAAGTAAAATAGTTGGGGCATTGGGGGGGGGTGAGTGAGCAGGAAATAGAAAAGTAGGCGGAACACTTTGTTGAATCTTCTTGTCCCTGTGATAGAAACTGAGACTGAACAGTTCTCACCTCTGCAGGGCGACAGTAATGGCTACTGTGAGAGGTTCTAGATTTAAAAGTTCTAAGTGTTCCATATTTTTTGGCATAGTTATGTCCAGGTATTTTAAGGAACCTCTGTTCCATCTGATGTTTAGTCTAGACTTCACCTTGGGGCTGGGCTTGCAGTGAAAGGTTAACACTTCACTCTTAGTGTGGATCAAACAGTACCCCGCAAGGTGGTCAAATTCCTCCAAGATATCCCAGGCCTTCGTCAGCAGAACATCATCTGTGAAGAAGGTGATTCTGTACTCCCACCCTCCAACTGGTATGCCCTGAACCTCCTGAGTCATGGGCAATTTAACTGTGAAGGGCTCAATATAGAGGGCAAATAAAAGAAGGGACATGGAGCATCACTGTTGGGTTCCTCTCTACAAGGTGACTGGGGTGGAAAAGGGAGCCGTTCACCTGGATGAAGGCCTGGGATTCCCCATAAAGGTCCTAGATCACAGGGATAAAGGAGTGAGGGAAGCCAAACTGCTTCATGGTATGTCACAGTAAAGGCCAGGAAATCCTGTTGAAGGTCTTCTCCATGCCGAGGTTGGCCAGGACCAGGACAACGGGGTGCTGGGTGGTATGTTCCAATAATAGCAGTGGTCGGACATTGTTTTTAGTTGAGGCAGGCTTGAGCAGAACTGAGGGATTCTAACTGGTGAGTTTGTGACTATGTGTTTGTAATTGAATTTTAGGTCTTTTCTTAACTGCCATTTCTGTGTGCTTGTCCGTTTAGTTTTTGGCAGGATTGAGGAATTCTAGCTGATAAGTTTGTGACTATGTGTTTGTAATTGGCTGTGTCTGAACTTTAAGAGCAGGCATCATATTACAAGGATTAGTGTAGTTTGAATGTGAGGTCTTAACTGCCATTTCAGTTTGATTCTTCATTTAGCTGGGGAAGGACTGAGGGGATTCTAGCTGGTGAGTTTGTGACTGTGTGTTTGTAATTGGCTATGTCTGGACCACGGTGTGTTTGTAATTGGCTGTGTCTGGACCACAGTGAGTAAAGTGAGGAGCCACTGCCAGAGGACTCCTTGGCTGATTGTGTTTGGACACAACCTGTGGTGTAGTCCCACCCACCCCAGGGCTCGCTCTACATTTATAGGGTGGGTCCCATAGGGCCTTGCAACATCCTGCATTCATACAGGAAGTAGCAAAGAGAAAAAGCATAACAAAATACAAAAGAAAAAAAAAATATTTGGGAGATAAATAGCTGTCTTAAGCAGGTAGTTGATTGAGGAGAGAAACAGACATGATGGGAGTGGTGCAGTGCAGTAGTTGTGCAGCAGCTGTCTTCAGTCACAAGCTCCCTCCCCGCCACCTCACTTCCCGCCTTACCCCAGCCAACTCCCTAAACTACCCTCTTTGCCACAGGGACCCACGCATTTTCCACCTGCCCCACCTTCACACTCTTACCAGCCAAACTGCCTTTTCGTACCATCTCCCCCTTCTCTGGAATAACCTTCCCTCTGACCTTCACCTGGCCCCTTCTCATTCTGCCTTTTCACAACTCCTCAGGCTCCTACCCACCCGCACTGTCCTAAATGCTCCAATGGACCCAGCATGTAACAGAGGCCCCTCACAGTCTCTACCTACTTACCCTAGCCACCAACACTAATCTTGCCTCATTCCGTTCAGTTACTCTGCACGTTGATTAGGTGCATATTATTGACAATGTATTGTACTCTTTGAAAATGTTTGTACATACTGTTAGTATTCTTCACCATGTGTTACTGTTTTTCTCTTCCCTGTACACTCTGTACCCAGGTCGCACCTGGAAACGAGCCTCGGGTCAGTGTGCCTTTCCCGGTCATCAATTTTAAATAAATAAAATAAAAAATTGTGGAGGCTGTGATGTTGCCCTATCTGTGGGCACCTTTCTGGGCTGAGGGAGGAGGTTGCCTGTCTTTGAACAGAGTTGGTCAAGCTGAAGGTAGCATCCACTCCCACCCAGAGACCACGGGTCCACAACCTGTATCTCAAAGGATGCCAGGGAAGAGGAATGATTGGACTATAGTGGGCTCAGGGAGGGTAAGGGAGGGGAGTCGAAAGCACATGCCCCAACCGGTCCTGCTTAGTAACTCCTACACTGTTTTGCAGGAATGGGAAAACCCCACTCAGGAACCCAAGGCTGGGACCAGGGAGGATGGGGAGGGTCCTCCAGGATGGAGCCCCAGGGAAGGCAGGCAGGGGACCCCAGAGAAAGGGGAAGCTTCTCCTAGTGGGGAACTCTATCATCTGCAGAGTGGAGTTAGGGACACCAAGTAGGGGAGAGTGGGAGGTCAGGAGCCTCCCAGGAAGCACTGCGTGGAGGGATGGGAAACGGATCCATAGGATCACTACGGCAATAGCTAGGAGGGAGCAGCTGGATGTCATTGTCCACCTGGGAATGAATGAACTGGCCAGGAGAAAGGTGGAGTTAGCCAGAGTCCAGGAGGATTTCAGGAAGCTGGGGGGAAACCTGGAACAGACAGCACGCTTTGTCTCATTCTTGGAGCTGCTAACTGTCCAGGGCACAGGGGAAGCTAGGGCACTCCACATCCATACCTTCAACTCCTGGTTGAAGGATTGGTGTGGTGGGAGGGAGGGTTTTGGCTTCATATGGGACTAAAGCCTGACCTGGGCAGATGCGAGCTTATATAAGGAGAACGGCCTGCATCTGTCCGAGAAGAGGACCTTGGTCCTTTGTGAGATATTTAAATGCTTCAGCTGTGAGCATTTAAACTTGCCAAGGGGGGCAGAGCCAGGAAGGTCAGGAGGCTTAGGAACACCCCCCATGGGAACATGCAGGATCATAAGTTGACTCCAGGAACAGCTAAAGCAGGCAGGAAGGGGCAGGCAGGTGAAGAATGTATAACGAGTGATACGGAGGGGGGGCAAGAGCACATAGGAAAGGAAACCGGGGTTGGGGAAAGATGCTGGAGAGGGAGAACAAGAGCAGAGGGAGGGCAGACTGTAAAACATGGAAGGTCGTGCTAACGAATGCCTGTAGCCTAGGAAATAAGGTTCCAGACCTAGAGGCCTTGTTGGCAGATGCAGACCTTGACATAGCAACAATAACAGAGACACGGTACTCTGCTAATCTTGGCTGAGAAGTCAGTGTACCAGGCTATACACTGTTCAGGAGGGACAGGAAGGGTAAAAAGGGTGGGGGGTGTGGTCCTGTACATCAGAGATGGTATAAAGGCTACAGAAGTTCAGGGAAGACAGGGGGAGGCTGCGGTAATGTGGGTCACCCTGGAGCCAGGGAATGGAACAGCAATATGCACGGGGTGATCTACAGACCTCCGGCACAGAGGGAGGAAGTGGACATGAAACTAGTGGAGAACATACACGACATGGCAGCTAAAGGCGAATTCCTGCTACTAGGGGATTTCAATATGCCAGATGTGGATTGGGCCACCCAGGTGGCTGCTTCAGCCAGAAGCATAGCCATCCTGGAATCCCTGCAGAGGGTTGGACTCAGGCAAGGCCCCCTGTTTGCTGTGGTTCTGTGGCAAGCAGTGATTGCCACAGAAATTATCACCTGCTGCAGAATTTGGGACCGGCTGCAGAAATTGCCCCAGTAAGATAGACAGTGACTGACACCACTCCTTTCGAGCAATTCCTCTGCCTGCTTGTACAGTAGAAGTCACATTAAACTGTTCCATCAATGAGTTGGTTTAGCATTGTTTTTTGAGTTGGCAATGCATTGCCAACTCATATTGAATTATTTTCCAATGCTTAATCAGCTGAACAGCAATGTTTGCAGAATGTTTTTGCAACTCAGTTGGAATGCATCTGCGGTCCAGCCACACTGCAATGCAAAGCTGCATTTTAACTCTTAAGAAACAGTTTGTGTAAGGCATTGTGCTGGATCCAGCAACACTTATGCAACTCAGTCAGAAATGCTACAGCAACTCATTGGAGGAACAGTTTAATGTGACTTGTACTGTAGTTTTATCAGAACTAAAATTCACCCCTAACCCTCAAACCATTCCCCACTCAGCCCTGAGAGCCCCCCTAGAGTCACCCTATTTTCTTTATGTCGGCACCCCATTTTTGGTCCAAGGCTGCATGATAATCCTTTGCCTTTTCCTATCACTGCTAGTGGACCAGAATGCTGTTTTCTTATCCCAGTAGTGCTTTGTAGGGCCCACACAAAGCCATAATGGGGCATGAATCTAGCATTTGGGTCCAGCAGCAACAGGAAGATGCAGAGGATTATCCTACACTGTTGGACCAAAAAAGGGTGCCAATATAAAAAAACAGAGCAACTCAGTGAGGCTCTGGGTGGAATGCCTCTTGAGACTTAGATATGCAGGGCTGGTAATTCTTGTTTCATGAGAGTTGCAGAGTAATGTGTAAGAGGAGACTTTACAATACTTTAGAGGCCGGGAGAGGCAGAGGATCACTGTACAGTGTTGGGCTGGATAATGACATACATTAAAATCTACAAGACCACTCAATGGCATTCTCAAGGCTTGTTAGGAAAGTGGTGGGGTTGAGATGGACAGTGGTGGGGTTTACCTGTTCTAAAACCATGAGACGGTAAAGTGCTCGGGGGTGCAATTTGCTATCCTTATTAGGTTTAGAGCACAAGTGGTTGCTGTGGATGGGGCTGTGAGGTTGCCAACCTGATGGATCAACTCTGGTGCCTAGGGAAGAAAAATGTAAATGATAAAAAATGCAAGCAAAGGGACAGCTAAAAAACTGTTGGGGCAGGAAAAGAGAATGCTGGATTGACTGAAGAAATTAAAAAGATGAAACCAAAAGTGTATTTGTCAATGTTATGTACTTATCTGTCCTGCACTCAATTACCCCTTAATTAGCGTCTTACTGTATGCAGTGTCCTGCTTAATTTGATTACCTATGAATATATCTCTGTAGGATTTCTGCTGGTTGTACACACTGTTAAATGATTATATGTAACTAACCCCGGATTGCCCCTGAAAAAGGGATCTCCGGGTCTCAGTGGGCCTACCCGGCCAACAAAACTGAATAAATAAATAAATAAGGTAAGAAAAGTGAAAAACTAAAGATTATTTATGTAAAGTGTGGAAACTAACCAAGGGAAGAGAAAAACAAATTGAGAAACTAGAGAAAGTCACAATGACACTGCAGGTGAAACATTTTTTTAATTTTTTAACATTTATGTGTTACTCCAGGACAATATGCAAGGGTGGGCAAGACAGATTTCAAGCTTACTGCACCACAATCAGTCAGTCTTTATCAGGTGGAACATCATTAAGTAATATTCATTTGCAAGATGGACCTGGGAACGAATACACGACATAACAAGGCAATCATAATAGAAAATACAGGAAGTAATGCAATAGTAAGAAAAAAGCCACTGTGGGACAAGTAGATTTATTCAGAGCATCAGTGCTGCTTCTAAGATTTTTTAAAGCACAAATAGTGTGACCATTCAATACAGTAGTCATTTTTTTTCTATTCTTTGGTAATCAGGTAAGGTTACAAAGGAATAAATCCAGAGCAGCCCACCCCCACATTGAATAAATCAAATTGTGGCTCTGTTTAACTGGCAGCCTTATCTCTTCTACTTCCCTAGTCTGACAGCCAGCCCCCACTGTGTTAACATTCTGTGATAAAATTGTTTGGAGAGCATTGTAAAAAGAGATTCCAGCCATATTGGTCCTTGGAAAACAGGAGATGATGGAAGGTTTGATACCTTTTATTGGATCAACAAGTGTCTTGTACAAAGATGGAATTATACACAAGCTTTCGGGGCCTCACAGGTCCCTTCTTCAGGTGAATAGCAAACTGAGCAACATAAGCAGTATTTATATCCACTGTGGAGCAATTAAAAATCAGGAAGTGAAATAGGAAGGTGATAAAGGGAACTAGAGATGAAAGTCTAAGATGCAAAGTAAAAAAACAAGCATTTGTCAATGCCGAATGTTTGCTTGCTGGCATTGGCATTGGTAGTGTAGGAGTTACAGAGCTGCATAATGGGAATGGCAGTGAAGTATTGAACTGAAGCGCCCACCACCACCCTGCAGATACTGACAGGCACTGGGGTGTGCCTTTGGGTCGTCAGGCATAACGGCCACACCATTTCACCACACCCTACCCTGCAGACACCGACAAGTGTCACGGTGTGCCTTGGGGTCTTTGGCCCTTATGTTCACCCATTCCATCAGGAAATACAGTGAGATGGGTGCTGAATAGGAGAATGGGGTGAACTTTGGGGTCAAAAAGTCCAAGGCACACCTCGATGCTTCTCACTGGCTGCAGGGTGTGGGTGGGGATGGAATGGTATGAGCATTACAGGCGACAATCCCAAGTCACACCTCCGATGCCTGTCAGTCTCTACAGGGTGGGGCATTATGGTTAGAAACCCCAACGCCTCAGGCGTTCGTTGGTATTTTCACTCCAAATTTTCGACATGTTTTTTTTGTGACCCCCACCTCATGAACAGTGGCAATATCAGTTTGTTAGCCGAAAGATGATTTTGCACAGTGACTACGCCATTTGGCACCACAGGTGCGAAAACACATTCCAGTGGGATGTAAAAAATGACATGTACTGTTCATGGGGAGGTGTAAAAAATGGCAATGTTGAAAATCTGCAGTGAAAATATTAAAAAAACTGGTGAAGTCACGAGCATGCGTAGAAACTGTGCAACACACACCCGTAATGTAATTAGTTTGGGGATTTTTTACAGCAGATTGTCAACACAGGCATTTTGGGACCTCTGCTCATGAACAGTGTCACTGTGATTTTTTAATCTGTCCCCAACAGTAATTTCCCACAGCGACCACGCATTTCTGCACTGGAAGTGTGAAAACACATTTCGGCTATGGTGTGAAAAATGGCAGCTGTACTGTTCATAAGGAAGTGTGGAAAAATGCCAGTGTTGAAAATCTGGAATGAAAATATTACAAATTCATGAACTTATGAGGGTACATGGAAACTGTGCAATGCTCGCTCGTAACACAGTCATTTTATGGACGTTTGTCACCAAATTTTTAACATAGCCATTTTAAGACTTCTGCTCATGAACAGTGTCACTGTGATTTTCTTAATCTGTCCCGAACATCAATTTCGCACACCAGCAAACACATTTTGGGTGAGATGTGAAAAATGACAGTGTACAGTTCATAAGGAGGTATGGTAAAATGGTAATGTTGAAAATCTGGAGTGAAAATATTAAAAATTCACGAACTTACGAGCATGCATAGGAACTGCACAACGCACGCTCGTAAATCAGTCATTTTTGGGAATGTTTTTACCAAATTTTCAACATAGGGTTTCTGGGGACCTACCTCATGAACTGTGACACTGTCATTTCATAAATCGGTCCCAAAAGGTGGTTCCATGCAGTGACCGCGAAATCACCTTTTGGAGCCCATTAATGCAATGACAGTGCCAGAATTCATGAGGAGGGGTCCCAAAAACCCCATGTTGAAAATTTGGTGACAAAATTCCAAAACATGCCTGAGACATGCATCAAAGGTGGAAGACAGAAGGGACTGGGGGGACATGATAGAGGTCTTCAGGTACATGAAAAGGGTAAATAGGGGAGGAACAGTCAGGGTGCTTCGAAGGAAGGAGGAAGGGGCCACTAGAGGGCATGGATGGAAGCTGGAGGGGGGAAGATTCAGGGGAGATAGGAGGAGGTGCTACTTCACTGAGAGGGTGGTGGAGCATGGAATGCACTGCCTAGGGGCTGGTGGAGGCAGAGACAGTGGAGGGGTTCAAGAGGGGTGGGACAGGTACAGGGAAGGGTTCTGGAAGCAAAATCCAATGCAGCAAGAATATCCGGAACTGGGAAGGAGAAGCCAGAGAAGGCGAGGGGGACAGCAAGGTCAGCACCCAGGTTGGGGTTGACCAAATGAGCAGACACGAAAGACCGTTAGGCCTATTCTGCTGGCATTTTAGTATGTTAGTAAAGTTGAAAACCCTATTTATTCCATTATACAGCTTACCGGCATTTCTTCAGTTCAAGGGTCGGCTTTGAAGAGTGCAGACGGTTCCTCGGGTCCAGCGAGGATCTGCCCCACGGCCTCTGAGGGAAGTATGGGGTGAGGTGGGGGTGTGAGGTGGATGCACAGCGGTGGGCTGGGTTGGGGGCAAGACAATCAACGGGGAACTTTTTCTTTCAGGTGTTTTCTTTTTTAGGAAGGCGGCCTTGGGACTTGTGCCATGCTGGGGTGGGCTCCCAGCATGGCAGCTGAATATTTTTTTTTGGGTGGGATCAGTGGAGCCGGCGGGGGATTGAGCACTCCTGTTGGCCATACAGATGTGTGCCATGCTGGGGTGAGCTCCCAGCGTGGCGTGGCAACTGGAAGTCTGTTTCTTTTGGGTGGGGTTTAATTGAGCCGATGGGGGACTGGGCACCCCGTCACCATTCTCACTTATGCCATGCTGGGGTGGGCTCCCAAGGTGGCACCCAGAACTCTTGAAGGGGGGGGAGAGCGGAGCCGACGGGGGACTGGGCACCCCAATCAGCTATACTGTGTGTGGCGGAGGGGAGAGCTATTCAGAGACACTCGGAGGGTTGGGGAATATTATTACAATACTGATCAGGTGTGCCAACAGACGACAACTGCGTCTACTTTTTCAGTCTCTTTGGGGTTCTGTTTTCCTGCTTTTGTCAATGCCACTCCTACCCTGAACTCTGACTCAACATTCCAAGGATGGCAATTACATCTTTTTTTGGAAACATTCCAAAGATGTCATTTTAGTCACTTGCCTCCTCCCGGAAAAACAGTCCTAGGAAAAGTTCACTTCAAACTGAATTTATGTTCCAGGAAGAGAAAGCAGAGACGTATACAAGCAGGATTGCCGGCAATATGCTAATCAACACTATCTTATTGCTGCTCACTGAAGTTGTCTCTCCCTTTCAACTGTATGCCACTGTATTTTCAACTGCTGTCATAGACAGCTGCAGCATTCATTGATGAACTGTGGCCACGCCTGCAAACACTCTGACTGAATTTGAAGACAGGGTGCCACACCTACAAAAACTCGAATGATGGCACTATGTTTCTTGCACATGCATGCAAGCAAACATAAAAATGAGAAGAAATGGGTAGGGGGACTAAGTAGGAACACGTCAGTAGGAGAAAAGGAAGCTAAAGGGAAGACAAAGGCACACAGATAGCATCTGAGATCAGAGGCTGGCTGTAAGGGTAGAATACACAGGAGGTGCCTAAGAGATGCAAGGAAGACAAGAAATTAGGAGAAACAAAAGAACAAAGGCCTAGATAAATAGATTGTAAGGTAGTAAAAACAGGTGTGAAAACTATAGGGAGTGGGTGGGACTGAGCTAAAGAGTAGCAGAGACAGGGAGGATGTGAGGTACAGATTAAAAAAGCAGGTTAGGCAGAACTCAGAAAAAATAATAAGAGAAATACAGAACCAAAGTGTGATAAATAATGACATGATTTAGTTCACAATAAAAAAGAATTACAGTTTACAATAGCATGTCATGAAACAAATGTCCTGATTCAGTCCAGATCCAGAAACAAATGATTTGATACCTTTTATTGGACCAACATGGATGTTACAGAAAAAAACAAAGTGCTTTAGCTTTTGAACCAACCAGGTCCTTCTTCAGAAGCTTTGTGGCAGTTTTTTCAAATATCCCATACTATTAACACCAGATTATATAGAAAAAGCATCTGTAACATCCATGTTGGTCCAATAAAAGGTATCAAATCATTTGTTTCTGGATCTGTTTTTAAAAGGACCAATACGGCACCTACAACATTTTTTCTGATTCAGTCCAGAAATGTTAGATTTAAATTGTTTAATATATTTCAATTCCCATGTCCTTCTGTCCTGTGTGTTTCTGAAGTTGCATCAGTATCAAGACAGATAAATCTAAGCGAGAGTGATCTGTTTGTGAAAAATGGTTTCCTACGGGTGTGCTGCTAAACTGGTTTACTATTGCGTGATGGTAGTGACTCATCCTGGTTTGCAGTGGTTTACTAGTTTCCCCAATATAGCATCCATTTGTGCACTTCTTGCATTGAATTAGGTAAACCACATTGCTAGACTGACGTGTAGGATCCATTAATTTGTATGATGTTGTTCTGGCTTGTCTTGATTGTGGCCTGTGTGCATATGTGGGTGCAGTTCTTACATCTTGCCATGTTGCATGGTGTTGTCCATACCTCTCAACTGTCCCAAATTACGTGGAACAGTTCCTCAATTCACTTCATAAAAACTCCCTGTTCCACATTGTGAGGACTTGTTCTACATTCAATGTCAAAATTTTAAAGCAAAAATCCATTGTAAATGATGCAAAAATATATTATTCAATTAATAACAGACTTTCTGAATATAAATGCAACATGTTAACAGTGTTCTGAACATCTTAGGTAAAGATTTGATTAAGTTTCTGCATTTTGCCCATTTGTTCCACATTTTGACAGGCAATGTTCCACATTTGAGGGATAAAAGGTTGAGAAGTATGGTGTTGTTCCTCTTGTTTTCTGGTTATTTTGATCTGCTGGGAGTTTGTTATGAATTATTATGTTCGAGAGGCTGGAGGGCTGCTTATAGGCAATGACAGGTGGTTCAGGGAAGATGTCCTTCAGTGTTTCATCTTCTCTCAGCATGGGCTGTAGCTCTTTGATCATTTCTTGAAGGAGTTTTAACACGGGGCTGTACGTGACCACTAGGGGTGTATGGTCAATTTTATGTCTTTGCCTGTATTCCAGCAGATAGTCTCGTGGTACTGGTACGGCCCCTTTGGAGAGCATTGCAAATACCATCTTTCCTGGGTGGACAGTGGTGCTGAGATGGGTGGAGGTGAGCTATACTGGATTTTAAAAACTGGGATCAGGCAAGGCTTTTGGGGGCAGGATCATGTTAGGAGATGAGAAAATATCTTACTGCCATTAGGTCTAGGGTGGGGGGAGGTTACAAAGAGCATTACTATCCTTATGGGGAAGGGGGAGGAAAGAGAGCATTACTGCGACTTGGTCTGGGGAAGAGAGGAGAGGACAGATTATTGCTGCCACTGTGTAGATTGGGGGAGGAGACAGCATTACTGCCATTAGGTAGGTGGGAGGTGAGGGAGGAGAAAGCTTTTCTTTTACAAGGTTTGAGAGAGGGATGCAGAGAGCAGAGGGCATGGCAGCAGTTTGGCCTGGTCTGGAGTAGAGGTGAGAGCACTGCTGCCATTTTTTCCTCTGGGGGAAGAAGAACTTTGCCTGACTTAGAACACACAGACAATGAGACGACAGAGGCAGAAGAAAAACAAAATGGGAAAATACGAAAAGTTAGCTGAGCCACCCTACTAGGCTAGCAGTCGTGTATCAAGGTTCCATGAGGGCAGCTCATGATTAGGTGCAATCTTGAGATTACCTGCTCTAGGACAGCCCATGGTCAGAGGGCCTTGCAGATGCCAGGGCTTTCAGGCTAGGGAAATGAGGTGCACATGACAGAAAATAAAAAAATGAAGCCAGTGTAAGAAAGATGACAACAAAGCTAAAGATTATTAATTCAAAATGTGACAACTAAACAAGGAAAGAGTGAAACAAACAGAGAAAAATACAGAAATAGTCATGCTGACACTGCTGATGTTTAATATTTAATATTTTTAATATATGGCAGTTTTCAGGGTGGCAGTACAAGGAAGTCTCTGCGTGCACCAATAGCCTGCCACCCCCAACTACGGCTGTGTATGGGGCCCAGATAGGTATTCACAGAGCAGGGTAGTCCTGGGTGCTCCACGGCTAGTGTACTTCAAGCTGTCCCTTGGAGAACAACTATTCAGCTATTTGCTTTGTTGCCAGTACATTGAGGTGGTTCCTGCCAGTTGCCATTAACAGGGGGCCATTTCAGCTTTCAACGGGGGAACAACTGGTCAGAGGGGCTGTGGGGTGGAGCCAGGGCTGAAAAACAAAAGCAACAATGGCCTGCACGCGGGGCACGCCCCCCTGCCCCTTAAATTGCGCCCCTGGCCATTAATGCTGCATGACATAGCAGTAAACCCTCAATAGATTTAGATAAATATGGACAGCCAGGACAGCTTCCAAAAAGCAAAAGAATAAAACATAAGGGAAATTATGTAGCTTACATTTATGTGGTGGAAGTTGGAGATCCTCCTTACAGGCCATCCTTACTGGGGTCCCCCAAAACTGTAAAGCTGGCTCTGTATTATTTATACATAAATGTGCCTCAGAACGTTAAACCTTGCTGCAGAATTTGACCTAACAGTGCCGCAAAAGTTCAGAGTCCCTGCCACAGAATTTATGTCAGTTTGCCACAGAGAACGGGGCCTTGGACTCAGGCAGCTGGTGCATGAACCAATCAGGGACAAGTCAATTCTGGACCTGGTACTGACCAATGGGAACACAGTCGAAGAAATACAGGTGTAAGGGCAGCTGTGGTCCAGTGACCACCACATGATGTGGTTCAGCATGGAGACATGGACTCAATTAAGCAACACAAAGGCAAGAGTATTAGATTTCAGGAGGGCAGATTTCACTGAAATGGGTAGATGTATACAAGGAGAAGGGAGAGGTGACAGAGGGGGTGGAAGAACAACGGGAGAAACTGAAAGGAGCCATAGTGGATACAACAAACCAACGCATTAAAATAGTGGGCAAAAGGGAAAAGAAGGAAACCACTATGGTTCTCCAAAGAGGTGGGGGACAAAGTCAGGGCTAAAAGGCTGAGTTTCAGGAAATATAAGGGGAGCCAAAGGAAGAAAGACAGGGAGGTGTACCTTGAATGTCTAAGGGAAGCAGGGAAGGCTGTTAGGAGGGCAAAGGTGCAGACCGAAGAGGGCTTAGCACAGTTTGTAAACAAAGGGGATAAAGCATTTTATAGGTACATCAGTGAAAGAAGAAACCTGGGGGGTTGTGAGGCTCAAAGGGAGAAGGAGAGTGTAAGTAGGGGGATCTCAACAAGGCAGAAATACTGAACAAATACTTCTGCTCAGTATTCACTAAGGAGGGGGAGGGTCAAGGTCCACAGTTGGATTGCAGAGGCAATGGGGGGGGGGAGTGGACACCAGTCCATTCACAGTGGAGAGAGTTCTGGAAGAACTCACAAAGCTGAAGGTGAATAAGGCCATGGGGCCGGACGGCATTCACCTGAGGATATTAAAGAAGCTGTGAAGGGAACTAGAAGCGCCTGTGGCAACCCTGTTCACAGAGTCACTCAGCACAGGTGTCTTTTCAGAGGACTGGAGGTGGGCACATGTAGTCCCACTACACAAAAGTGGCAGTAGGGAGGAAGTGGGGAACTACAGGCCAGTCAGCCTCCCCTCAGTGGTGGGAAAGATCATGGAGACACTGCTGGAAGAAAGGATAGTGGCACATATGGAATCCAGCGGTGCTCAGGATCTGAGGCAACACAGATTCACAGCAGGAAGATCATGTCAAACAAATCTAACAGATTTTTTTGATTGGGTGACTAGGGAAATAAATCAGGGAGGGGTGGTAGATGTCGCCTACCTAGATTTCAGCAAAGCCTTCGACACCGTCCCACATAGAAGGCTGATTAACAAAATGGGTAGTCTGGGCTTGGGAGACAAAGTGGTGAACTGGGTTAGGAACTGGTTAACAGACAGGAGACAGAGGGTGGTGGTAAATGGGGTACATTCTGGGAGGGGGGTGACCAGTGGGGTACCACTGGGATCAGTACTAGGACCAGTCCTGTTCAATGTCTTCATTAGTGACATTGCAGAGGGGATGGAAGGAAAGGTCTGCCTGTTTGCAGATTACACCAATATCTGTAACAGGGTGGATACTCCAGAAGGGGTGCAGAAAATGAAGAGGGACCTGGAGAAGCTTGAAAGACGGTTGGAGATGTGGCAACTGAGGTTCAATGCAAAAAAGTGCAAAATAATGCACCTGGGTAGAGGGAACCCTGGAGAGAGATACAGGTTGGGGGGCGACTGTCACCAAAGAGGAAAGGGACTTAGGGGTTATCATCTCTGATGAACTTAAGGTATCAAGGCAGTGCACAAAGGTGGCAGGGAGGGCCAGTGGCATGCTGGGGTGCATAGGCAGGGGTATCACTAGCAGGAGGCAGGAGGTGGTGATACCACTGTTTAAATCATTGGTAAGGCCTCACCCGGAGTACTGCATGCAGTTCTGGAGGCCACGCCTCCGCAAGAACATAATAATAATAGCTTTATTTATATAAAGCGCAGTTCATAAAAATATCAACGCGCTTTTACAGATAACAACCAACGTAAAATTTTAAACCAATTAAAACTTCCAGATCCATGAAATTTAAAAATCAGAGTACACCAGAGAGAATAAATAAGTCTTAAGAGCAGATTTAAAGCTCTCCACAGTCAGGCATCCCCTTATCCGGGGTTGTGGATGCATGGAACGGCCTTCTGGAGGAGGTTGTGGAGTCAAAAACAGTGGTGGAATTCAAGTACGCATGGGACAGTCATAAGGCCATTCTAGGGGGTGGGGGTAGGAAGAAGTCGGCTGCTGGTTAACTAGGATCTGCAGCTTATCCAGTAGGTAGGGAAATGGGCAGACTGGGTGGGCCAAGCGGTCCTTATCTGCCGTCAAATTCTATGTTTCTATGTTTCTATGTAGGTAGAGCATTCCACAGGGTGGGAGCCACAAAAGCAAATGTGTGGGCTCTAGAGTTCTTCAGGCAGACCTTGGGAATCTCTAGCAATCCCTCCACAGCAGAGCGGAGCAGTCGGAGGGGGCGGTAGAGACAAAGGAGCTCTTGCAGGTAACTCAGTCCCTGACCATGTATGGCCTTGTAGGTTAGTAAACTGACCTTAAAGGTGCTCCGCCACTGAACTGGCAGCCAGTTCAGCTCGCACAGCACAAGTGTGACATGTTCAAATCTAGAAAGCCCAGTCAACAACCTGGCTGCAGTGTTCTGCACCAGCTGTAAGTGGCGGATATCAACCCCTGGAAGCCCTAGGTACAGGGCACTGAAGTAATCAAGGTGGGAGGTAATAAAGGTGTGGACCAATGTCGGAAGATCACCGGGTGGAACTAGGTACTTAATCCAGGCGATATTCCTCAGTTGATAAATGAGGTCTTGACGACGGATGACACCTGAGACTTCAGAGTCAATCCCTCATCGAAAATAACACCCAGATTCCACACCTGTTCAGAGGTCATCAGCTGACGCCCCCGAGAATAAGCCCAGAGGCCCACTCAGCCAAAGACTCCTCCACCTGGCAACCTGGGTCCACCACCAAAACCTCAGTCTTGTCCGGATTCGGCCTCAGCCAGTTGGCACTCATCCAGCTCTGGATTTTGGTGAGGCAGTTGTTAATGTAACCCCCCTGTTACCGTTAAACGGATTTCACACTGTCTCACTCTGTTCTCAGTCTCAGCTGAGACTGAGGGATGACATCATTTTAGAACTGTCGCAGCTGCATAAGCCACACTGGAATGTTGCAGTTGGAGGTTAGAACAGAACACTGGAGAATTTGAAGTCAGTCTGTGTGCAGTCTTAGAGAGAGACTGTAGTGCAGCAGAGTGTGTGCAGGCTCTCAGAGCTTTAAGCTCTGTTTAAGAGCTACTTTTGTTCAAGGTGTGTGTTTCCACCTGAAGAGGAACACAGGAACTGGTAATTGAAGTGGTGGAGACCGCTTTCAATGGTTCAAGAGCCCCATCCCTGAGGGTATGGAGGGGAAGGTGTTTGCCTGTTTTACAGGGGCAACCTCCCTGGGTCCGGCTAAGGGAAAGAAGCTGCCTGTTCAACTTGTGCTGAGGCACCAGAAGCTCTGAGAGGAAGATTCCTTATGGAGGAAACACCTATGGTGTGCCTGCAACCAAAGGGTGAGTTTGCTCTGAAAAAGGGCCAAGTGTTTTCACCTGAACAGAAGGAAACTAAAGGGACTGTTACTGTGGGGTCAGGAAAAGACAGCAAAGTACAGTTGGAAAGTGGGGATTGGACTGCTTAATCTGTGGGAGGTCTAGAGTAATGGACAATGCCACTTAATTCAAGTATGTTCAAGTCCAGCACAAAGAGTCAAAGGAAATTGGGGATTGGACTGCTTAACATGTGGGGGGGTCTAGAGTAATGGACAATGCCACTTAATTTAAATATGTTCAAGTCCAGAACAAATGGGAAGCAAGACAAGTAGATAGAATGTGAAATACATTTAGCAAGAATCTACATTGTAAAGCTTTACAGGATGAGGTGTTTACTGTCCAGAGAAATGGCCGAGTATGAATTGTGGGAGCGAGAGGTGGGAGATCCCCCATCACTGGTAACCAAATTCACCTCTAAGGATTTGCTCTGAGACACCTTTTACTTTCTCTCAGGTACTTGACCAGTGCCTGAGGAAAGTAACCAGACGTGGGATTGAAAGGAAGGTTCCCTGATGGAGCAGAGGTGCTCTTAGGTGGTTTAGGGAGCCACCAGAAAATGTTTCCATGAAGTATGGAAGGTGTCCAAGTGGCTGGCAAGGGAGCCGAACCAGGGAAAACTCAGAACAGTGTACAAGTTCGGGCTGTGTAACCCAAAGCAGCGTTCAAGTCCGGGCTGTGTGCCCAGTGGGTTCAGAGCCTGAGGGCTAAAGTGTTGAGGAGGTTTTCTGGTCTCTTTTAATCTGCATTACCAGGAGTGTAGCCCCGTGGGGGTCCATCTATGCTTTGTTTATTCTGTTTGGATGTGAATAAAAAGCCACACTTTTGAATCCCACTTCTGGTATTGGACATTACAGTTATTGCTTCCTGTGTTCAGAGTTACTTGGGTGCCCCTGTGCAGAGTAGCCAAACCTAGCCTTTGTGCCGAGTGACCTATTCCTCCCCAAACCCAGCCCACCTGGTATTGCTGTCAGATGACAACGGCAGACTGGGTAGGAGTTACAAAAATGGAGGCACCACTGAGGATTTTGGTTTGGAATTTAGTGAGGAATGCAAGAAAGGTGCTTGGGCAGAGGGCTAGCGTTTTGGCTATCTGGCAGTGGGTAGCCCAAAAAGCTGAAGCAAGATTAACTAATGTGCCATTGTGTGCTGTTGTCCATGTGCTGCTGTTAAAATGCCAACTGTTTACCAAGGAGCAGTAAAGCCTGAGAGTGTATGCCCTTGTCCTGCATCAAAATTACAGCATTTTGCCAGCTTTTAAAACTGTTGTGACAAAGAAAAGTGTGGAAAACTAGGGGTAGCAAAAGGAAAATTGTGCCCTGGACGTTGGAAATGCTTTCTTGTGAACTGAGAGACTTGTTGTGCTAAATGGCCATGAAAAATGATTGAAATGGGCTCCCGCCGTGGAGTCAGTCGAGAAAAAAAAAAGTGTGGTTTTGCAGTTTAAATCTGCCTGCTCGACGATCGCCGTGAGGAAAAGAGCACTTGAGAGGAAAGAGGCTCATTTGCATGGCGTTGAGTGATCGGTGACACTGCAATCAGTCCCGCCCCCAAGCCAGCTCTAGAGCGACTGCCCAGCATTTGAGAGGGAGTGTGCGTACTGGCTTACAGGAGGAGCGTCGCGGTGACTGAAAGCGCTGTAAAAAGTGTAAAAAAATGTTTTTTATGTTTAAATTCGGGTTCAATCCGCATCTCGATCGACTGGACTGTGAGTGTGGTGTTCAGAGGGACAATCAGCAGGACTGCCAACCCACTTCTTTCCAGAGGCCTCCAAGACTGGCTGCAGGCCGTCTTTCATCGCAGCAAACAGCTACTGATAACAGTGAGTACCACCAGAAAAAATTGCTCAAACTAAGTGATTTTGCCAAAAGCCAGCTGAATCTGAGTGTAGCAGTGTAATTGCTTTCCAACAAGGACTGTGTTAAGTTTTGCCAGCAAAAGCAAGCCTTTTAAGCCATCAACTGTGAGCGTAATTATGGGTTCAGAGTCAGTGTAAGTTTCAAAGCCATGAGAGAGACTGTGAGTTGTATCAAGATATGCAACAAGAGTTACAGGTAATCCTGTGCTTGAAATACTGAGGTTTTAAGGGACTGTAAGCTAGAGCAATGTCTTCAGCAAGTGAAAGGTCCATGGTAAATCATATAAATGTGCTAGGAAAAAGAACAGTGCAAGTTTGTGCAGTTTGAGCAAAGTTATCAGTAGAGTGTATAAATCGGATGCGCAGTGGCTTGACCCAATTTCAGAATGTTGATGCGTAGGAGTGCTGCCGCCACCATTACAGGGTGGGGTAGTAATGTAAACACAGCAGCAGAGAAGCCATTTTGAAAGAGAAAGAAAGTTTTCAGTGAACTGGGACTTGAAATAACAGTGAGCGTTTTTTTTTTTTCTTCTGCAGTTATGGCTTCAGGACCAGCCCGCTACCCGGATCATGCCCGGGCCGTGATAGCAATAGAAGTTAACAAGTTAAGGGACACTGAGAGATGTTACTACGGGGGATGACTGCCTCTCATGTGGCAATTCCTGGATATCCAGTGTGAGTATGTGTGATGTGCTTAAATGCTGGAAGGGACGTCTTCATGGCACCTCACTGTTCTGGGTGCCTAGAGAAATATGGTTTGTTTAAAGCGCCCAAGATTCGCTTGGCTCCCACATGGACAAAAGTTCAAGAATCTGCAGTTGGCAGCACACAGCACCAGGCGGAACCTGTTGGAGAAGGCCCCTCAGAGTGTGGCACAAAGCAAGAGGGTGCAGATTTACAGACAGAACAATGTGCTGATGTTTCAGATTCTGAGTCAGAGAGAGACATATCAGGAAGAGCATCAGTAGACTCTTGGAGAGCGGGACCTAGCCCAAGTCTCATAGGTGAAGACGAGATGAGGGAGGCCTTTGAATGGGAGGTTTCGACCTCCACGCCCAGCAAGGAGTGGATAGTCTCAGGAGTGAGGACGACTGCTCACTCCTGGGCACAGATTCTCAGTGAGGAAGAAGAAGAGGGGGAACCTATGTGGCCTTGCGAAAAAGAAACTGGTACACAGCCTCAAGCTCTTGCCTCAGAGGAATGCATGGAAGAGAGTGGTGATGCCACTACCCTGGCTGTGCAAGAAGAAGCCAGGGATCCATTTTTTGTCTCGTTGAGAATGTGTAGCTGGCAGAACCAGGACTGGCTGCCCCCAAGCCAGGCCAGAGGTCTCAGGTTGACCAAAGCTAGTAAACAGGAAAGACTGGTTCGTAGGAAGGTGAATGAAATCTATGGGATGTCCTTTCCTACCTTTCCTCGGAGAGTCTGGGAGGAGACTGAACAAAACAGGAAGTCCTGGATTTTGGCAGAAGCAATGAAATGTGTGCATCCTGGTGCAAACAAGCATGTCAGAAACAGAATGTTTCACGAAAAATACAGCCAGTAGAAAAGAGGCAGGACACTGTTAATGGACACTGTTCGAATTGTGGATGGAGAGAGACGTGAAACCTTTCACAGTGTGAAGTATGTGTGCCCAGATGGGGTAATAATTCAAGCACCTGACCCGTTGTGCTATTGGCCACAATGCAAAGACCTCCCTGCGAATGTGCCCATGTCTACCAAATGGAAAGCAGAGCAGTGGTAGCCAGTGCTGCCACTCCAGCCATTGCAGTGCCTATGTTGTTCCACCAGTATGGACGTACAGGACTCAGGTGCCCCACAATTATCAGTTCTACAGTGTACTGACTTTCCATAATCCATCGACTGGCCCAACAGATGACTTCAGATCCAGAGAGGACACCAGCCCAGCTGTATCCTGATTCATCGCCTGGTAATCGGATGACGTCAGACCACCTGTTTTTCCTTTTTGTTCCTGTTCCAAGGTTCCATCTCCAGAGATTACATCAGCCCAGCAGTTTCCAGATGTGCCCTCCTGTCATTCCCGGAAGATGTCCGCCCAGCTGTATCGGAAGAATGCTGCCAGGGAGAGTCTTCGGCTGAGGACCAGGTTGGTGCCGTTGTCATTCTACAATGGACTGGTAAGTCCAGACTTTTCTATTCTTATGACATTGCAGTACACACCCTACACTAGCAGACTCCAGATGTTTGAACTGTCCTCAAAGACTCTCCCCTTCGGGACTTTGGCCTGCTAGAACTGTGCTTCACCGGGCTCCGACCCAGGAGAGACTCTTTAATGGACTTGCCTTCAGGCACTGTGGTTACTAGATGGGACTTTTAGGGCACTCCATCCCACAAATGGTATTGTAAATAATGTCATTGTTTTCTACTGTTTTCTAATGTTTATACTGTTTTTTCTACTTTCCTAAAAAAATCTTTGTGGGGTTCTCCAGTGTTTAGATGGTAGGGGTTTAGATAGACTGTGTATGCAGATTAGGAGTGTGTTGTCTTTCTTTTTCTTGCAGGTGTTCCTGAAGAAGATAGAAGAGAAGACAAGAAGAGGAGGAGGGACTCATCAGAGTCCCTCACTAGTACTTTAGTGTGTAGTGTTTAAAGTACTGTTATTGTTGTTGTTACTGTGTGTAACTTTTTCCTTCCACAGGTATGGTTGTGGGGGAATGTGGGAGTAATGCATGGTATGGTATTAGCTCCTGGTGTATGGTTGCATGGTGTCCAGGGTCGGGGAGGTTCCCTGTTTGTTTTGTTTTGGGAAATTTGAGTTAGAGGCAAACAGGTATTCCCTAGAGGGCTAGGGGGGATAGACAGGCTGTGGTCCTGAACGACCGTAGGGGCCACAGTGCTGATCTATTAGGGCTATGCTCTGGACAGTTCTACCATAGCCACTAGGTGCCCATAGTTAGCGGGTAGAGTAGAAGCTGATATGTCAGCCAAAGGCCTCTAGGCCCTTAGTGTTGCCTGCCTGTGCTAGCACATGGTAGGGGAGAAGGTAGCGCTACCTCCCTGTAGTCAACACATGGGGTGAGATGGCCTAAGCTGGATGACTAATGACTGCGGACAGTCATTTTCCGGGCCCAGGGTAAGTGTAACCCCCCCGTTACCTGGGGTTACTAGAATCCCAGTAACACCTAGTGGTAGGCAGGGAAGGCAGCTTGTGAAACCCCAATTAAATGGATTTCACACTGTCTCACTCTGTTCTCAGTCTCAGCTGAGACTGAGGGATGACATCATTTTAGAACTGTCGCAGCTGCATAAGCCACACTGGAATGTTACAGTTGGAGGTTAGAGTAGAATGCTGGGGAATTTGAAGCCAGTCTGTGTGCAGTCTTAGAGAGAGACTGTAATGCAATAGAGTGTGTGCAGGCTCTCAGAACTTTAAGCTCTGTTTAAGAGCTACTTTTGTTCAAGGTGTGTGTTTCCACCTGAAGAGGAACACAGGAACTGGTAATTGAAGTGGTGGAGACCGCTTTCAATGGTTCAAGAGCCCCATCCCTGAGGGTATGGGGGGAAGGTGTTTGCCTGTTTTCCAGGGGCAACCCCCCTGGGTCCAGCTAAGGGAAAGAAGCTGCCTGTTCAACTTGTACTGAGGCACCAGAAGCTCTGAGAGGAAGATTCCTTGTGGAGGAAACACCTGTGGGGCACCTGCAACCAAAGGGTGAGTTCACTCTGAAAAAGGGCCAAGTGTTTTCACCTGAACAGAAGGAAACTAAAGGGACTGTTACAGTGGGGGTCAGGAAAAGACAGCCACGTACAATTGGAAAGTGGGGATTCGACTACTTAATCTGTGGGAGGTCTAGAGTAATGGACAATGCCACTTAATTCAAGTATGTTCAAGTCCAGCACAAATGGGAAGCAAGACAAGTAGACGAAATGTGAAATACAGTTAGCAAGAATCTACATTGCAAAGCTTTACAGGATGAGGTGTTTACTGTCCAGAGAAATGGCCAGGTATGAATTGTGGGAGCGAGAGGTGGGAGACCCCCCATCAGTAGTAACCAAATTCACCTCTACGGATTTGCTTTGAGACACCTTTTACTTTCTCTCAGGTACTTGGCCAGTGCCTGAGGAAAGTAGCCAGACGTGGGACTGAAAGGAAGATTCCCTGATGGAGCCGAGGTGCTCTTAGGTGGTTTAGGGAGCCACCAGAAAATGTTTCCATGAAGTATGGAAGGTGTCCAAGTGGCTGGCAAGGGAGCCGAACCAGGGAAAACCAAGAACAGTGTACAAGTTCGGGCTGTGTAACCCAAAGCAGCGTGCAAGTCTGGGCTGAGTGCCCAGTGGGTTCAGAGCCTGAGGGCTAAAGTGTTGAGGATGTCTTCTGGTCTCTTTTAATCTGCATTACCAGGAGTGTAGCCCCGTGGGGGTCCATCTATGCTTTGTTTATTCTGTTTGGATGTGAATAAAAAGCCAACTTTAGAATCCCACTTCTGGGACTGGACATTACAGTTATTGCTTCCTGTGTTTGGAGTTACTTGGGTGCCCTGTGCAAAGTAGCTAAACCTAGCCTTTGTGCCGAGTGACCTATTCCTCCCCGAACCCAGCGCACCTGGTATTGCTGTCAGATGGCAACAGCAGACCGGGTAGGGGTTACATTAAACACCGAGGTCGCATCGTCCTGGTCGGGCGC
The DNA here is from genome assembly GCA_016271365.2 of Neoceratodus forsteri. Classification (NCBI taxonomy): domain Eukaryota; kingdom Metazoa; phylum Chordata; order Ceratodontiformes; family Ceratodontidae; genus Neoceratodus; species Neoceratodus forsteri. The sequence goes on from CM057452.1 coordinate 124,387,555, forward strand.
AAAGGACTCAAACCATACCACCTCGCAATGTCTCCTAATGGCAGCATGTACACCACGAATAACATAGGCAAAATCACAGAGCCCTGGGGAACCCCACATAGTAGAGAGAAAACGTCAGAGGAATAAATTCCCGATGTAACTCTCTGAGATCTCCCAGTGAGGAATGAGTGGAACCACCTGAGGACCGTACCCGACAGTCCACAGATCACCCGCATGAGCTCCAGCAAAATGCCATGATCCATGGTGTCAAATGCTGCAGCGAGATCAAGAAGGACTAAGATGGAGCGAGTCCTTTGATCTCTTGCTATCCGGAGACCATTGAGCACCCTAACCAGGGCGGTCTCAGTGCAATACCTCTTCCTAAATCTTGACTGTAGAGGATCGTAGATATCATGGATGGTAAGGTGATCGTCCAACTGCAGCGCGACTACCTTCTCAATAATCTTGCCCACAAAGGTTACATTAGAGACCAGCCTGTAGCTGGCGAGGCAGTCGGGGTCTAGAGAAGATTTCTTAAGGAGAGGTGTAACCACCGCCTCCTTCAGGGAGTCAGAAAACTCACCCATCTCAAGCGACCTCCAGACTATTTCAGCCAAGACCGGGCCGATGACCTCAACGCACCCCACAAGGAGGCGAGTTGTGCCCGGGTCCAAACTACAGAAAGTTGGCCACATACTCTGGACGATCCCTATGACATCCACGATCACCTGTTGGACAAAGGCTGACCAGCAAAACCGTGGTTCTGCAACCTCCAACCAGTCACCACCCCGTCCACTGAAGCTAGTTAAGCGGATCTCTAACCTGATGTTGTCAACCTTAGCAATAAAGAAGCGAGCAAACTCGTCACACTTATCCTGTGACAATGCTCTCCGAACTTGCAGGCAGGCTGGATTGCACAGTCCATCTACTGTTCGGAAGAGCTGAGCAGGTTGATCCCTTGCATCAGCAATCTCTCCGGACAGGAATACTGTCTTCTTACATGAGATTGCTGATTGATAGTCCGAATAATGGGCCATCAGTCTAAGCCTGTCAGCATCAAGGCCAGATTTCTGCCAACGATGCTCCAACCTTCGCCCCTCTCTCCTCATCTCCTTCAAGGTCCCATCAAACCAAGGGGACCATGTACGAAGGTTGAGGGGGCCAACAAGAACAGGAGCAATGGAATCCAGAGCAGCCACCACCACCGTGTTATAAGCCTGTGGTAGGTCATCTGGACCCATGCTAGCATTCAGAAATCCTGATAGATCCAGTACCATCATCAGACCATCTGGGGTAACTCCCCTTAAAGGGTGGTACCAGACCATCTCCACTGGGGCAGGCCAATAAGGCAGGGCCTGGAAACTGAACCTGATAGTGTAATGGTCAGACCATCCAACTGACTCCACCACCAAATTGAAGATCTCCATACCCAGGAGAAAGACCAGGTCCAATGAATGCCCAGAATTGTGGGCTGCAGAGGCAATCGCCTGTGAGACGCCCAACGAGGTCATAAGTTGGGGGAAGTCTTGACCAAACTGTCAGAGTTCATCATTAATCCAGGTATTGAAGTCACCCAGCACCATCAATCTGGGCGACTCCAACACCATCTCGACAATGAAGTCTACGACTTCCTGCAAAAATTGCTTCCCATCTCTGGGTGGACGGTAGACGAGAAGAACTCTGCACCCCCCACCTGCACCGAAGTGCATTCAAAGGATCTGGTCTCCCCCATTGGAACATCTCTCAGGCCCAATTCCGTTTTAAAACAAGTGGCCACTCGCACGCCCCTGCAAGCCAACCTCGGGTGGTGTCTCACCGAGAAACCAGCTGGAACAGATGACTCAAGAACTGGGCTACCATTTCCGTCCAGCCAGGTCTCAGTGATGCAAGCTAGATCCAATGACCCAACAAGATCGGCAATTAATGCCATCTTGTTTTTAATGGACCTAGCATTGCATAACACTGCCTGGGTTGGATGAGATTCCGAAGATGATCGAGTTAGCTGCCCACTAAAAGTGGAGCCCTTGGGTATGGAGACCAGACAGGGTGGACCCCATCTCCTTGATGCCACAGCCCCAATCCGGCTGCCCAACTCCCCCCCTTCCCACCATCCGAAACCCCCTCCCTACCTCCTCCTTGCTACCCCCAGTACCCAACAGCAGTTGTAAACACTGACCTGCAGAGGGGGGCAATTAAAGGGACGGAGGTCCCGGAGTGCAGAGGAGTAGTGCCTGACTGGGAGAGCCGTCCGCCAACACATAATATCTGGTCATTCTAACTACCCCTCAGTTAGTCACCCCGCTACGCCAAAGTAAATTAAACCAAACTAAAGACCTCTTAAAAAATTGGTATAGATCCACAAAATAAGTTAATCAACACACATAAACTGTCATAATCCCCTTAATAAATACAGATATGTCATGAACACAAACACAGTTCACAAATCAAACTAAATAAATTAATATCAAAACATAAAATTAGTTTTTAAGACTGAAGTTGGATCACAATGCAAATAAATGAACCAGCAACACAGTTCTCCAGAAGAATTTGCAGATGAAGAGGAAGGCTCTCACCACCTCCTAATCACTGAAATGAGTCCAGCAGGAAAGACCCTCTCACAGCCATGTCCCAAACTTAAAATCAGATGTATTCTCCAAAAAGAGGCGCTCTAACTGCCTCCCCAAACAGTTAAATAGTTATCAAAGCCTAGATGGTTGGCTACCAATGCATATGTATAAAAGCCCAAATCCACAGAATCCACAGCAATTCCCGGGGTCCCTTGGCAGAAGTGGAGGTGATGATAGTAGAATCCTCCCTGTTCAGATGGAGCCAAAACCCAACCAACCCAGGACAGGTCGCAGAGAAAGCACCCACTCGACCACACTTGGATCGCCAGGGTGAACCCAGCCTCTGCCAGGCAGCCCCCGTGGCCCCTAGAAGCTCCACGAGCACCGGCCCTCCGGTTGGTGCTCCCGACCCCCACAGGGAAAAATGGCTACCCCACATACCCACCTCCAGGTCAGCTGGACTGGCTGAACCTCTCCTCCTCCTTAGTGACTCTGCAGCACAATAACAGGGCAGGCTGTTCCACAGCACGATAACAGGGCAGGTAGTTCAGTTAGTCACCGAGCACCAAATCTGGTTCTGTAGCGCAGGTGTTTCGAAGCCAGCTTCAACATAAAAACATAGAATTTGATGGCAGATAAGGACTGCTTGAGCCACCCAGTCTGCCCATTTCCCTACCTAATGGATAAGCTGCAGATCCTAGTTAACCAACAGCCTACTTCTTCTTAACCCCACCCCCTAGAATTGCCTTATGACTGTCCCATGCATTCTTGAATTCCACCACTGTTTTTGACTCCACAACCTCCTCCAGAAGGTCCTTCCATGCATCTACAACTCTCTCTGTGAAAAAATACTTCCTTACATTACCTCTCAGCCGCCCCCCCCTCTATCTTCAAATTGTGCCCCCTTGTTCTTATACACCTCTTTTTCTGAAAGATACTACCCGCTTGGACTTTGTTGATTCCCTTGAGGTACTTGAAAGTTTCTATCATGTCCTTACTCTCCCTCCTTTCCTCGAGGCTATACATATTAAGCTAATTAAGCCTCTCTTCATATGTCTTCTGGTGCAGCCCCTGCACCATTTTAGTTGCCCTCCTCTGGACTGCCTCCATCCTGTTTATGTCTTTGTGGAGATGGGGTCTCCAGAACTGCATGTAGTACTCCAGATGGGGTCTCACCAGCTGTCTGTACAGAGGGATAACAACTTCCTGTTTTCGACTAGTGATGTCTCTCCTTATGCATCCCAGTATCCCCCAGCCCTCCTTACTGTCCTCTCACCTTGCTTGCCCACCTTTAGGTCATCTGATATGACTACCCCCAGGTCCCTTTCCATTTTTGTTGTTGTTAGTATCTCACCCTCCCATTATGTACATACAGCATGAACCTTCCTTGGCTCAACACAGATCTCTCAGTCGAAGCAGCTAGTAGAAATAGTTAGTACTGACACCAGCAGGGTTTGAGCAACTTCGGGGCATATGTTTGGCAGGTTTTTAGCAGTTTCAGCGAATGGGGACAGCCGACAGCGAATCTCCGCTGACTTCCACCTGTTGCAGGTGACCAGAGAGAAATTACACCCGACACGTCAAGAGGCACCAACAGCTCCCGTAAGCCGCTCCACCAGCTGCCGTATCCCCAAATCCTGGAGAAGCCAAACAAGCAGAACAAGATCGGTAAAAAATAAATACACCACACAACAAACAAAAAAAATTAAAATCTTTAGTGTAGGGGAGGCTAAATAAGGCTAAAACTGCAGAAGTCTGCAGAACTATGTTCATGCCTAGTCCAGCATGGCCGCCATCTTTCATCATATTCATCATACATAGATAAGATGGAGACTATCCAGAGAAGGGCAACAAAGATAATGCAAGGCTTGCACCACAAAACATATGAGAAGAGATTGAAGGACCTCAATATGTACTCACTGGAGGAGAGGAGACGGTGGGGACGTGACTGAAACTTTTAAGTACCTTAAAGGGATAAACAAGGTGCAGGTGGGGGACATTTCCAGTGTAGAAAAAGTACTAGAACAAGGGGGCGCACTATGAAATTGGAAGGGGGTAGATTAAGAGGTAATGTGAGGAAGTTTTTCTACACAGAAAGGGTAGCTGATGCTTGGAGCTGTCTGCCACAGGAGGTAGTGGGGGCAAGCACAGTGGAGGGGTTTTAAGAGCAAGCTCATAGTAGCTGCATGCCCCAGCCTGGTTGATGACTGACCTGTTCAGCTGTCGTTTCCTGAAGTTTGGCACAAAAATCCATTGTTGTTTAAAAGATATTTTACTCATAAATTCTTATTTCGGCATGCCAGCAAAAAAAACACTGACTTCCTGGTCCTAATATCCGCCCCCAAGTCATTACACATGGCCCTGTTTGTGATGTTACAAAATGAAGACTGCATGAGCATGCCCCATTGCCTTCTATGGGGGCCAATATTGCCACCTATTTTTATACCCTCTACAGTTGGGATTTTATTAAATCAAAGCGATTGACTAATAGGGTCCCTATTAGTCAATTGATTGCTTCGATTTAATAAAATCCCAACTGCAAAGGGTATAAAAATAAGTGGAAATATCGGCCCCATAGAAGGCAATGGGGCACGCTCACATAGCCTTTGTTTTGTGATATCATAAAACAGGGCTGCGTGGGCCGACGTGGGGGCATGGTATTAGGTCCAGGAAGTCAGTGCTTTTTTTGCTGGCATGCCGAAATACGAATTTACGAGTAAAATATCTTTTAGACTACAATGGATTTTTACGCCAAACTTCTGGAGATAACTACTGAACAGGTCAGTCATCAACCAGGCTGGGGGAGAGCAGCAACACAGATAGTAGGAAGCTGCTCTTCAAGCATGCCTGGAACAGGCACAAGGGAAGCTTGAGAGGGGAGGGATTGATGAAAATCCATTGATCACATAGGGTCAGTGGCCACATACAATGCAGGCAGACTGAATGGGCCTAGCGGTCCTTATCTACCAACAATTTCTATGTTTCTATGGGCTTGGCGCCTAACAAAGCCCACCTGGTTCCCCATCCAGCAATACCGGGAGGTGGCCATCTAACTGACCCGCCCACACAGACATGAACAGTCTGTAGTCATAATTTAAAATAGATATAGGGTGGTATGATTAGGGTTGGTGCAGATCCTTTCCCGGTTTCAAAATCGCTGACAAGGTTGCATAGTTCCATGATAGTGGAGGAGGAGGACCACCCTCCTGTAGTGCCCCAGAGAGTTGCAGCAAAGCAGGCAAAATCAACCCCCGGATAGTACAGTTTTTATAAACCTTGGAGGGGAACCCATTCAGCCCTGGGCACTTCTCATTCGAGGAGTTTGCTATGGCTAGGAGGATCTCTTCCCAAGTAGTTCACTAAGATTTACTAAGGTAGAAATGAGGAGCAAAAGGCAAAGGCAATTCTGGTGGGAGGAGGAGGAGGAAGTAGGCTATTGGTTTTGGTGGGGAGGGTAGGAGGAAGTACGCTATTGGTTCTGGTGGGGGGTAGGAGGAAGTAGGCTATTGGTTAACTAGGATCTGCAGCTTATCCAATAGGTAGGGAAATGGGCAGACTGGGTGGGCCAAGCGGTCCTCATCTGCCGTCAAAGTCTATGTTTCTATGTAAAGCCCACGTTAGCTCCCATCAGTTTAACAACTGCTGGTGGCTGGCCGCATCGGTGTTCGATTGGAGGGAGGAAGAGACTGCTTTTTTTGGCCGTAGTCAGCGGTGAGCTGCAGGATTGGCCGCATCAGTGGTTGGGCAGCGGGAGGAAGAGTCTGATCTTGGCCACTGTCAGCGGCTGAGGGTCCAGAGGCGCTGAGGAGGTGGAAGTGCTGGCAGAAAAGAAATGTGGGGAGCTGCATCACTGCGGCTGTTTTTTGGCCTATCAGGACCTTAGGTTGCGGATCTATCGGGACCTTGGCAGAATCTTTTGGTCCATCAGCAAGTAAGGCGCCACGCAGCCTGGATTTAAAAAAACATGCTGGGCTGTGAGCATCAGCTGGTGGCTGGCCGGATCGGCGGTCGATCGGAGGGAGGAAGCGACTGCTCTTTTTGGCCGCAGTCGGCAGCGAGCTGCAGGACTGGCCACATCAGCGGTTGGGCAGTGGGAGGAACAGTCTGATCCAGTGGGAGGAACAGTCTGATCTTGGCCGCAGTCCACGGCTGAGGGTCTGGTGGCACTGAGGAGGTGGAAACGCTGGCAGAAGAGAAGCGTGGGGAGTTGTATCACTGAGGCTGTTTTTTGGCCTATCAGGACCTTGGGCTACAGACCTCTCGGGACCTTGGCAGAATCATTTGGCCAATCAGGAAGTAAGGCGCCATGCAGCCTGGCTTTAAAAAGCTGTGCCAGGGTGCGAGCATCAGCAGGTGGCTAGCTGCATTGACGGTTGATTGGAGGGAGGAAAAGGTTGCTTTTTTTTGGCCACAGTTGGTGGCAAGCTGCAGGACTGGCTGCAATGGCGGTCGGACAGCGAGAGGAAGAGTCTGATCTTGGCTGCAGTCAGTGGCTGAGGGTCCAGCAGTGCTGAGGAGGTGGAAGCGCTGGCAGAAAAGAAACATGGGGAGCTGTATTACTGGGGCTGTTTTCAGCCTATCAGGACCTTGGGCTGTGGACCTATCGGGACCGTGGCAGAACCTTTTGGCCTATCAGGAAGTAAGGTGCACGCAGTCTGGCTTTAAAAAGCTGTGCAGGGCTGTGAGCATCAGCTGGTGACTGGCCACATTGGCGGTTGATCAGAGGGAGGAAGAGACTGCTTTTTTTGGCCGCAGTCATTGGCGAGTTGCAGGATTGGCCACACTGGCGGTTGGGCAGCGGGAGCAAGAGTCTGATCTGGGCTGCAGTCAGTGGCTGAGGGTCCAGCGGCACTGAGGAGGTGGAAGGGCTGGCAGAAAAGAAGCATGGGGAGCTGTATCACTGGGGCTGTTTTTCTTCCCACCCACCCTCGCCGACCCCGGCCTCTATTAAATGCTGGAGTTAGGTGCAGCAAGAAGATTTGAGGAGGAGTTGGCAGAAGGAGAGAGGAGTGGCCAATGGACTTAGAGATCAGCTGGAGGAATGGGGATCTGCATGTTGGAGGATATCGGGGACTGCCCGACACTTCTGCAGGATTTTTTTTGATCTCAGAGCTGATCAAAGGATAATTTCATGAAGGAGCTGTAATTGTGGTGTAACCCCCCTGCAAATGGGGGTTCCCAAAAGACTTCCAGGAGCTTGCTTGAATGCTCCAAGCCTGAATGGTGTTTGGCGTCTAAGCCACTTATCAGTGAGTGTTTTTAGAGCCTCTGGTACTGTCTCTTTAAGAGCTGTCTGCTTGCAGACATAATTAGTTTATATGGGGGGGGACTGTGTGTTTCTCTGTTTGAGTACCACTCGAACTGCTGCCAATTCACTCCATTTTTGCAGTCACTAGGAGTACAAAGGGAACCTATCTGAAAGATGTAACTGTTTGCCAGAAATCATTTAAAGTAATAATGAAAATACAGTTTGTCTAACCTGCTTTCTTTGCAGTCAGAACTGTGTCTGCCTAGTTCCCCATTCTGGTTTTGAACTGCTGAACTGGACCAATCAGTGTGGGGTAAGCTAGCTCTAAAATGGTGCCTTGGACGAATCAGAACTTGGACTCATAATCTGAGCCAGCCACAAGAGGATTGTATGGGCAGTGACTCTGGGAGATGTAGTTTAGACTTCGGTGCCTTTTTGGACCAACAGCAGCAGTCTATTGTGAGTGACAGCCAATCCAGTCAAGAACTGGGAGGAACTCAAAGGAAGAGCCCGGTTTTGTCTGTTGGGAGTTTCAGTTTAGCTTTGGCAGTGAAGGGGAAAGAAACCCAGTGCTCCTTGAGTGCACAGTTTCAGTCAAAAAAAACATGTGTAAGGCCCAGAGTTCCGGTCTGCAGCTTGTGTAACTGCTTGTTAGGACTGAATCCGTCCTGTGAAAAGAATCAAAGGATATCTGAAGAGTAGAATCTAGGCTCACCCTGTAGAAGACTGGAGGAATTGCTGAAAATTGCACTCGGTCTGTCAGGAACTGAATCTGCTGTGTGTTCTCCCGGGTATTGTGCAGTAATTGCGATCGGGATAGAGAAGCAGCCTGCCTGGTATAGTACTTTCTTTGCCATATAAATGTGTGAGGAGACCGTGGAGCTCAAGAGTAGCCCTGCTGACATTGAAGGACCCTATCTTGTTTGGAGGTCGTGAGTACTAATTCAGGTCACTCCTGTTGAATTGCACAATAAATCCAAATGGAATCACTGTACTGCTGACTGTTTAAGCTAATTTTTCTTTTCACTGTGTGAAAGGGCCCCTACCAGCTGCCACGGTTTGGACTAGCCACTGGGGCTTGGGTGCCCAAGGACAGTAACTGGTAGGGATAGGCCTGTGCACAGAGCCATGGAGTAGATAGTAAAGTGATAAGCTAATTAACCTGATTTCCCTGTCCTTGTTATATCCTAAATAAATCAGAGCTGCTTGTTTCAGCAAAGTTATACTGCCTGAGTATTTGTCTATGTTAAAGTACTGTACTGTGATTGTTGCACTGTATCTTATTTCACAGGAGGTCCCAGTGCGGAACCAGACCTGGGGTAAGTGTATACTGTGAAGGTAATTCTGATATATGTGTGGGCCACTAGTGGGAAGAAAGGGGTTGCAGTGGCCCAGAGGGCTGTGACCAAGTAAGTTTAACTATTGCAAACCCTGACCTCTGGATGGAGGCACCTGCCATTGGATCCAGGCCCCTCAACCTGTTAGTGGCAAATCAGGCAGGGGTAGTAGCCCCTGGGATAGGCCATCTAGGGGTTACATCTTGGAGGCTCACCGCTGGGATTGTGTGTCCCTAGTGGCCATATTTACGAACCACTGTTAAGAAAAAATGGGCACTCGACAGAAGTGGCTGTGCACCGCTGGTGGAGTGTGTACTGGGAGGAGATCGACCCCAAAATGCTATGCTTATACTGACATCCCCTTGGGTATCAATACGGACATTGTATAGGGAGTACTTTCCAAGGTGGAAGGGTTACAAAACCCTGTGGTGGTGGGTCGGCATGCTAATCTGCTCACCCACACTTTTCTGGCCCTAGTAGAGTTTAGGATCCCATAGATAGCTCCAAAGTGCCACAGACCATTACCCCAGAGGGAGCCCTCACTGCTTGGAGAGTGATAACTAAGACAGTAAAGACCTGGGGAATGAGCCCCACCACTATCTGAAACTTTTGAGGAGAAATTTACAAATGGTTGCTGGGAGAAGGAAAACTGTGGAGGACTTGAAGAAACTATTCTTGCCTACCTGGGGGTGTTCCCTCCCCAACACCCTCTCCCGCCTCCAGTGCCCGTAATGGTGGCTGGAACCAATGCAGACTCCTATTTCTGCACCTGCCATTAGTCACGACTCTTACCAAGGTTGAGGATCTTCTCTGGCACCCTCCCACCCCCAAGGGAGGATGACTGGGAGACCTGGATAGACTATGTTGCCCCCAAGTGCTAGAATGGCAATGCTCGAGTTTAAAAGCTAAAGAGGGTTAGTGAGAGCCTCGAGGTCCTGCCCTGGCTACCATCCGCTACAACGGGCCAGTAACCCTGAAGCGACTGCACAGGCCTATCTTGAGGCCTTGGAGAATGTGTATGGGAGCCCAGATTCTGATGAGGACCTATGGTGGAGAGTAAGAAATGCACAACAGTACCAAGGGAGTTGTTGTCTGTGTATGTCTCGGCTGGAAAAATTGTTGCAAGAATGCCTCAGAAAGGGTAGTTTGCCAGCGATTGAACTAGACCGAACCAGACTGGACAGAACTTTAAGTCTGCCCCTTCTCAGAACTGCTGTTGCTTCAGTTACGCCTGGCAAATCGACTGGAATCCCCACCCTCCTATGATGAGTTAATGAGAGAAATTTGAGGAGTTGAGAAAAGGCAACCTCGGGAGGGACCTGCACCAATAGCTGTGGCTATGACCCGAGTGACTGAGGGTGACCCATCAAGTGAAGTTCAGGGGCAGAGGTTGACAGTCAATGAGTGCTCTGACAAGGAAAAAGATATGTCACAATGGGGCGAACTGTTGAGAGAGATCTGGGAATTCAAAAACAGTCCCTTGATGAAGGCCACGCCTGCAAGTACGGGCCCTGACCTATATCCGACTGCATCTGCTATGGGGGTTGGGGTACCCACCCATGTATCTCCTGCTGATAACAGCTCTGAACTCGATTCCTTGACTATGGAAGTGGAGAAACTGACGAGATGTCTCCAAATTCTTATCACGCCGCAGACAGAGATGGCACCAAGGTTTCCAGTTAGTAATACCCCGCCCTGGCTCCCAGTGGCGCCCGGCCAGCTCAAACTCCAGAAAGTATGTTTTGCTATAATTGTGGGAAAGATGGGCACATGAAAAGGGAATGCCGGTCCCCAAAGACACTGACAAAGTTGCATATAGGCTACAAGGAGAGCTTCGGAGAACAAATCAGTGGTTAAGAGGTGCACGAAATGATCCCAGTGAGGGTCCCAAAAATGCTAACTCACGTCCTTTTGTGGCAAGGTCAGTTGCCCAGGCCCCCACTATCGCCTCTCCAGACTGGTCCAGAATAGTGGGTCCCTACATGGAGACCACTGTAAAGGTGAATGGAGTGTCTACAACAGCTGTATTAGACAGTGGCTCCCAAGTGACAATTATGTTCCAGGATTGGTATCAGAAGCATTTGTCAGACGTACCCTTACAACCATTAGAAGGACTGCATGTATGGGGGTTAAGTGAGAAGGCCTACCCCTATTTCGGGTATATCCGAATTTGGCTGTCTTTCCCCACCTCCGTGGCTGGAGTGGTGAACAAGTAGAGACCCTAGCCTTAGTGTGTCCCCCACTGGACTGTATGATGGTGTCCCTTGTTGATTGGAACAAATGCTCATATGTTCGGAAGGCTGGCACAGTTGTGTTATGAAAACAGGGGTCAAAGACTAGTAGAGCTTTAAGAGTTCCGCTTTAATTAAGAAGGCCTATGAGGCACAGAGAGATGCTGAAAAATAGAACCAGAGGAACCGGTCGGAATGTATGGAAGAAGGATCCTGAGTCTCTGATCCTGGCGCCAAATGCCCAGTGTACCTTTACAGGAGAGGTCCGTATCAGAAAGGATGTTAAGAATAAAATATTAATGTTGGATGCACCAGGCGATGGAAAATTGCCAGAGGGACTGCTGGTCAAGCCTAGTATTTTGCCCGCTAGAGCCCATGCTTATGCCAGAAGGGTAATGGTCCAAGTTCATAATGTGTCTGAAAGAGACATTCGAGTAAATAGAGGTTGCATCCTGGCTAATGTGCATTGTGCAGACACTGCAGTGCTGCCCAGCAGCAAGAGTTCAAGGAAGAATGACAGAGTAACGCCTGACTTGTTTGATTTCATGACTCGCTGCCAGCTGAATGGAAAGTGAGGATCAGTGAGAAGCTTGCCCAGAGAGACCAGGTGTTTTCTTTAAAGGAATGGGATGTAGGATGCGTGCAAGGAGCTGAGCACAATATCCGCTGCATGACGAAAGACCATTTCATGAGAGGTCTCACGCCTGGCACCTGCTGACATAGATGATGTGAGCGGCATCTGCAAGAGATGTTAGCTGCTGGTGTAATACAAGAATCCAGAAGCCCTTATGCTTCCCCATTGTGGTAGTGAGGAAAAAGAATGGAACAGCACGGATGTGTGGATTATCGCACCAAACCGCGGACTATCCCTGATCAGTACACAATGCCCCGCATTCAGGATGCTTTGACTGCCTAAACGGGAGCAAGTGGTTCTCTGTGTTGGATCTCCCAGTGGGTACTACTAGATCCCGATGGCCCCAGAGGACCGCGAGAAGACAGCCTTTATCTGTCCGCTATTTCTATGAATTCATGAGGATGCCCTCAAGGGATTTCAGGTGCCCCAGCCACTTTTCAACGATTGGACGGAGCGTGCAGTGGGGACATGAACTTACTAGAGTGCCTAGTATACCTAGATGATGTTATTGTGTTTGGCAGCTCACTGGAGGAACATGAGAGCAGATTATTTAAGGTATTGGACCGACTGGAGGACTTTGGCCTTAAACTGTCCATTGATAAGTGTCAATTCTTTCAAACATCAGTAAAGTATGTGGGGCACATAGTATCCACCGAGGAATAGAGACCGACCCAAGTAAAGTTGAGGCCTTGATCACCTGGCCACAGCCCAAAATCTAAAAGAACTGCAAAGATTCCTGGGATTCTGTGGTTATTATCGGCATTTCATCAAGGACTATTCAAGAGTGATCCGCCTTTACTTAACCTTACTCAAGGGTATCCCCAACCCACAAAAATACCAAAAGTCAGCGCCCTCAAGTCTGAAAGAGTGTATTTTCGTCCGAGTGAAGTATTTGGGGCTCCTGGACTCCTGATTGTGAGACTGCTTTTCATGAGATCATAATCGACTTACCCATGCTCCAGTGCTGACCTATGCCGATCCAAGAAAACCTTACGTCCTGCACACTGATGCTAGCTTGCAAGGGTTGGGGCTGTGTTGTACCAAGAGCACGAGAATGGCCTGAGACCAGTGGCCTTTGCCAGTAGAAGCCTGACCCCATCCGAAAAGAACTATCCTGTACATAAGTTAGAGTTCCTAGCTTTGAAGTGGGCTATTGTTGACCAATTCCATGAGCACTTGTATGGGGCTAAAATACTAGTAAAACTGACAATAATCCTTGGACCTATGTGCAGACCTCAGCTAAGTTGATGCCACTGGCACAGGTGGCTTTCTGCATTATCTACATATGACTATACTCGAATACCGAGCAGGTCTGAACCACACAGATGCTGATGCTCTCCCGAGGCCTGTTCCCAGAATGATTGGGTCCGATTGCAGAACCTGACACTCGGCACTCTGCCGAAGTTTGACAGGGAGGAACAAATGTCCACGGACGAGTGGACTGCATGGTGGATTGCTTGGGACCCTCTGAGAATTGCATACCTGCTGCTTATTGCCACTTTTCTGCAATAGACATTGGTGCACTGCCTCAGCTGGACAATGACAGTATTCGGCGGCTCAATCCCGCGATCCTATGATCAAATCAGCTTTAGAAGCCCCTATGCAGGAAAAGATGTGTCCAAATTATACTCCACTGATTTGAGAACTGCACTGTTATACAAAGAAGGTCCTAAGTTGAAACTGATCAATAAACTGTTATACAGAGAAACAGTAGACAGAGGGGACAAGTAGACAAACAACAACTGGTGCTGCCCACTGCCTTCGAGACTCAGTATTGAGGTCCTTGCACAACCACATGGGGCACCTTGGTATAGACAGAACACTTGACTTGGTGAGATCCAGATTCTATTGGCCTAAGATGGGGGCTGATGTGGAGCAACACATTCGAATCTTGTAGTCGCTAAGTTACAGAGGAAAGCTTTGCCCCAGAGGGCTGCCCCTTGTTAACATAACCACCAGTGCACCCATGGAGCTGGTCTGTATTGATTTTCTGAGTTTGGAGTCAGATCAAAGAAATATCAGTAATGTGCTGAGTGGTCACTGACCATTTCACGAGATATGCCCAAGCTTTCCCACCAAAGACCAGAAAGCATCCACTGTAGCCAAAGTACTTGTAGAAAACGTTTTGTTCACTATGGGGCTCCACAAAGAATCCATTCTGATCAAGGGAGAGACTTTGAGAGTCGTCTGATCAAAGAGATGCTTTCTCTGTGGGGAGTGCGAAAGTCCAGAACCACTCCTTACCACCCCTGGGGACCCACAGCCTGAACGTTTCAACCGCACTTTGCTAGATATGCTAGGCACCCTGCACCCAAAGGACAAGACTAGATGGAGCCAACAAATTAGCACCCTGGTACATGCTTATAACTGCACCAAAAGTGATGCCACTGGGTTCTCCCCCTACCGCCTGATGTTTGGAAGAGAAGCTCGACTACCGGTAGATGTGTGTTTTGGGGTCTCTCCTGATGGGGTTCAATCTGACAACTGTTTACAGTATGTGCAAAAGTTAAAGGCCCAGCTAACTCATGCGTACCAACTGGCTCAAACCATGGCTGCCAAAAGAAATCTGGCCAACAAAGAAAGGTATGATAAAAAGGTGAAAGCACAGGAACTCCAGGAGGGAGATTGGGTATTGCTAAGAAATCTGGGACTGCATGGCAAGCACAAGATTGCTGACAGATGGCAATTCTCCCTCACATTGTAGTGGGCAAACTAGATGATCTGCCAGTGTACAAAGTAAGGCCTGAGAATAATTCAAAAGATGTAAAAACAATGCATAGAAATCATTTACTGCCCATTGGACAAATCTTAATTGAGTCTGAGCCCTAAAAGATGCCCTCTGGACCAGTGACTAGAGCTGCTGCTAAGAAAAGATCAAGAAAGTCTGCACCTACAGAAGCAAAGTTAAAGTGTTCCCCTCCACAAGTCCCAGTTGAGCATGACTGTCAGTCCATATTGGAAGAAAGTGAGAGTGACTTTGAATACTATCCTTCTTACGAACTGAGTCAATTGTTTCGGGGCAATCCCCTAGTCAATACTGGAGATGAAGCTGGGCCTTCTGGACTGTCCAAGCCCCCAGCTTCGTCCCTGGAGCCAATGCTCCCAGAAAGTGAAGTGCAAAGCATCAGATCAGATGAAATGGAATCATTGTGCATGGTTGAACTGTTTGAGCTTTCAGGGAGGAAAATGATAGATTGGGGCAGACTGGTGATACCTGAACAAGAAGAGTATTTTGAGTGCCCTGACAGTCCACTGCCAGTGTCCGAAAGCTCTCCATGCGAGCCAAATGTTGTGGACTCAGAAACTGTAACTCCTGGAGCTGAAAGTGCCCCAAGTTCTAGCCTCTCTACCCCCATGGAGACTCCCCTGACAAGTGAGGACAATGCTGAAAATGAGGCTCAGAGTGCAGATACTGTAACAGTTCCCCCTAGAAAGACTGGTCGAGCTGCAAAGCCTGTGGTGCACCTCAGTTATGATTCGCTTGGGAGGCCTGTGGATTTGCCTCTCAATGTTGTCCATAAAGGAGTGTATGTGTCCCCGAGCTCATTGCCCAAACTGAGCGTCAGTGCTAACTCCAAGTTACTTGTGTTGCCCTCTAAGTATGGTGCCCTTGCCCCGTCCAGCCCCAAGGTAACTGATAGGGAAGGGCCCCCTCTCTTCAGGTTTCATGTACAAGAGGTAATAACTTGAGTTATGGTACAATGTGTATGTAATACTGTGTAAAGAGTGACGTACTGCAATGTTTCAGAAATGTGTTCTTGGTAAAATGATATATTGACTGATGATTACATGTGTGAGCCTAATGCAAATGTATATGGTTGCAGTTAAAACTATTGGGGGTACTTGCTTGACGCGGACGTCAAGCTTTCCCAGGCCAGGAAGGGTGTAACCCCTGCAAATGGGGTTCCCAAAGACTTCCAGGAGCTTGCTTGAATGCTCCAAGCCTGAATGGTGTTTGCGCTTAAGCCACTTATCAGTGAGTGTTTTTAGAGCCTCTGGTACTGTCTTTAAGAGCTGTCTGCTTGCAGACATAATTAGTTTATATGGGGGACTGTGTGTTTCTCTGTTTGAGTACCACTCAAACTGCTGCCAGTTCACTCCATTTTTGCAGTCACTAGGAGTACAAAGGGAACCTATCTGAAAGATGTAACTGTTTGCCAGAAATCATTTAAAGTAATAATGAAAATACAGTTTGTCTAACCTGCTTTCTTTGCAGTCAGAACTGTGTCTGCCTAGTTCCCCATTCTGGTTTTGAACTGCTGAACTGGACCAATCAGTGTGGGGTAAGCTAGCTCTAAAATGGTGCCTTGGACGAATCAGAACTTGGACTCATAATCTGAGCCAGCCACAAGAGGATTGTATGGGCAGTGACTCTGGGAGATGTAGTTTAGACTTCGGTGCCTTTTTGGACCAACAGCAGCAGTCTATTGTGAGTGACAGCCAATCTAGTCAAGAACTGGGAGGAACTCAAAGGGAGTGCCCGGTTTTGTCTGTTGGGAGTTTCAGTTTAGCTTTGGCAGTGAAGGGGAAAGAAACCCTGTGCTCCTTGAGTGCACAGTTTCAGTCAAAAAAAACATGTGTAAGGCCCAGAGTTCCGGTCTGCAGCTTGTGTAACTGCTTGTTAGGACTGAATCTGTCCTGTGAAAAGAATCAAAGGATATCTGAAGAGTAGAATCCAGGCTCACCCTGTAGAAGACTGGAGGAATTGCTGAAAATTGCACCTGGTCTGTCAGGAACTGAATCTGCTGTGTGTTCTCCCGGTATTGTGCAGTAATTGCGATCGGATAGAGAAGCAGCCTGCCTGGTATAGTACTTTCTTTGCCATATAAATGTGTGAGGAGACTCGTGGAGCTCAAGAGTAGCCCTGCTGACATTGAAGGACCCTATCTTGTTTGGAGGTCGTGAGTACTAATTCAGGGTCACTCCTGTTGAATTGCCACAAATCCAAATGGAATCACTGTACTGCTGACTGTTTAAGCTAATTTTCTTTCACTGTGTGAAAGGGCCCCTACCAGCTGCCACGGTTTGGACTAGCCACTAGGGCTTAGGTACCTAGGACAGTAACTGGTAGGGATAGGCCTGTGCACAGAGCCACAGGTAGATAGTAAAGTGATAGCTAATTAACCTGATTTCCTGTCCTTGTTATATCCCCCTAAATAAATCAGAGCTGCTTGTTTCAGCAAAGTTATACTGCCTGAGGTATTTGTCTATGTTAAAGTACTGAACTGTGATTGTTGCACTGTATCTTATTTCACAGGAGGTCCCAGTGCTGGAACCAGACCTGGGGTAAGTGTATACTGTGAAGGTAATTTGATATATTGTGGGCCACAGTGGGAAGAAAGGGGTTGCAGTGGCCCAGAGGGCTGTGACCAAGTAAGTTTAACTATTGCAAACCCTGACCTCTGGGTGGAGGCACCCGCCATTGGATCCAGGCCCCTCAACCTGTTAGTGGCAAATCAGGCAGGGGTAGTAGCCCCTGGGATAGCGCCATCTAGGGGTTACAGTGGGATTGACTGAGTCTCTGCAGGGGAAGATACACAAAGAACTGAACAAACGGAGACTCGTAATTATGGACTAGCGTTATTGAATAGTCAAAGTGAACTGGCAAGGGGAGGAGCTACCTTGGATTGACTTTACAAAGGGGAGTGGTTCTTGGCCATTCGATGGGGAGGAATCTTGTGGAGGTGTTTTAACTAGCACTTTAAATCATGTTTGAATGTGGTTTGAAGCTGCGATACTCCGAGTTGCTGAGTGGGAGAATTGTTACCTATATACTGTAGTTAAGGGCTGCATGTACACTTTGAACTGCTGAGTGGTAGAACTGTTACCTAAATAATTAAGTGCTGCATATAGGCTTTGAATTGTGAGCAAGGAACAGAGAGATTGTGGGAGGGAATTATACTGGAAACTGAATTCTTATTGGGCCAGCAACACAGGATGGGGACAAGGATGAGGCAGGGACCACACATCACTAGAGTCAGCATCTTTGGTAGGGTGGTGAGCTGTACTGGGTGTGGGTCCGCCATGGTTCTGGACTGGGCTTGGAGGATGGGGGATGTATGGTTTGTAGCCAGTTGGCTAAATTAAGGTAGGAGCTATGGTGGTTAAGGAGGAGCTTTGGGGGGTGGGAGGACAGAGGTTGTCCTGGCAGGGGGAGATGATGGGGCTAGAGGGGAGTAATGGAGCTGGCCTGATAGGTCCAGCAGCTGCACCCAGGAACATGAACAAGAGCAGGAAAATGGGTGGGGAATACGAGGCCATCTGGGCAGAGGAGGTGGGGATGGGGCGAGGGGAGAAATGTGGCAGGCCAACTGGATCCAGTAGCTGCCCCTGGGATCAGAGACACTTGCAGAATAGATGGTGGAGGGATGGAATGCAAGGACAAAAGAGGGTCCCGTGGGGGGCAAATTGCAAATAGGGTCAGTTGCTAGCAGATGGTTGGGGAAGAGGACCGGGGAAATGGACAGGAGCAAGTTGGGGGGGTACAGTCAGGGGGAAGCAAGGAAACAGGCATAGAACTTAAAAACAGATTTGTGCCTCTACTATTCAGGAAGGATGGGGAGGAGGATGAAACCAGATTAGATGTGGATAAGGGGGAGAAGGGAGGGCTGATAATGGGGGGATGGCCAGAAAAGCATGGAGGGCAGGGATGAAGGGGCAGCAGGACATCCTCCACGGATAGGGGAAAATAGGGAGTTGGCAAAGGAGGTCAAGGGGGCTGAGGGTGGAGGACACCTCAGATCGAAGCAGACCAGATGGGGGCCTCGGGGGTCGGAGAGAGCAAGGAGGAGAACCCTAAGGAGGAGTCACCCCCGGTTGGGGCCGGGCAGGCCCCACAGTGAAAAAGGGACATGGAAACAGCCACAACACAGGAGGTATCATCGCGGATCCAGGTTAAGGTGCTTGGCACTGACAGCAGGCAAGGGAGGCTAGAAGATGAGGGAGATGCAAGGGACACAGGGTCTAACGCTGGGGGTTCAGGAGGCCGCCACTGGGGGGGGGTCAAGTTGCGAGGACTAAGAAGAGTGAGTCAATTGTTAGAAAGGAGGCTCCAGGGACTGTGAAAGCACGTTGCAAGAGGGGGGAGGATGCAGGGGAGCAGGCAGGGACTGGCTCCAGTGTAGGCAAGGTGGAGGATAAGGTCATGATTGTTGGGGACTCCATGGTTAGGGGTATCAGCTGGGGAGGGAAAGGCAGAAAGCGTATCAAGGTTTGGGTCAGTTGCTTGCCAGGAATGACAACTGCGGAGGTCATTCACTACATCCCTTCCTGGGGGAAGCAACAGGATACGAGAACCCACCTGCTGTTCCATTTGGGAACAAATGACCTTGCTGGACATAGTCTGATGGAAGTACAAGCAAGGTCTGAGGTCCTGTCGTGGTTCTGTAATAACCTGTGCTTTCATTCAGTTGTGTTCTCAGAGGTGCTTCCAGTCCCAAGAGCTAGCATGGCTAGGAAACAGAGGAAGGAAGCAGAGGATAGTGGAGTTCAACAGCTGGCTCTCTAAATGGTGTGCTCAGAAGGGTTATGGGGTTGGTGGGCCATTGAGGAACCATCTGGCAAGATGACAGCCTCTTTGCCCCAGATAGGCTACACCTAAATAGAGAAGGTAAGGAGATGCTTAAGTGAAAATTGGAGGAGTTTTTTAGTGCACACTTTAATTTAAACTGAACTGGGGGTGCTTACACTAAACAGTGCATGCAGCAAGGGGGACAGCTGTCCCCCCCCCACAGAAAACAAACCAGCTGGTTGAGGCTGGAAATGATTTCACACGTAAGATGAGGATCATCAAGACGGGTGGGGGTTAGGGAAACTGCATACTGGAAGGCCATGTGTACAAACACCAGGAGCCTGGGTAACAAGCTCCCAAACTTGGCAGTAGTCATGGCAGAGGAGGATTTAGACTTAGTGGGAATTATGGAGTCTTGGTTTCATGACAGACAGGACTGGGACATGAACATTCTGGGATATACTCGCTATACAGGAAGGACAGGGTTGACAGGAGAGGGAAGGTTGTGGCACTACTTTCTGGTGAGGGGATCCCAGCTCGGAAACGCAGGGTAGGTGGGGGGACAGAGAGGCACTATGGGTCTCGTTGACCACAAAGAAGGGTGAGGTGGTGTGCACTGGGGTGGTATACAGGCCCCCAGGGTAGGTGATGGTGTGCACTGGAGTGGTATACAGGCCACCAGGGTAACCAGAAGGGGTGGACAACCAGATGGTTGAGGAGATGCTTAGGACAGCAGCTAAGGGTGAGGTGCTGCTGATGGGAGATCTCAACCTGCCGGATGTGGAATGGGAATCAATGACTGCAGCCTCATCCAGAAGCAGAGCGATTATAGACTCTCTCCAGATTGCCCATCTAAGGCAGCTGGTCAAAGAGCCAACCAGGGAAGGAGTGGTGTTAGATCTAGTGCTTACAAATGGAGACAGGGCAGGGGAGGTATCGGTGGGGGATAACCTAGGCACTAGTGACCACGGCACTGTGTGGTTCACAGTATGCACATTGGCCTCACGCTACCAGACCAAGGTGAAGGTTTTTGTTTTCAGACATGCAAATTTTGACAAGATGAGGGATTATGCTCGACAGGCAATTAAAGGGATGGGGGAGTTTAAGGGGGTAGAAAACATACAGGTCATGATAAAGGGAGCCTTTGTGGAGGCCACTGACCACTGCACAAAGATGGTAAGCAAAAATAGGAAGAAAAGAAGGCCACTGTGGTTCAGTAGAGAAGTGGGGGCCAGTATCAGGGCTAAGAGGCAAGCCTTCAGACTATATAAAACAATGCAGAGTGAACAAAATCAAATCAAATTTATTTATATTGTGCTTTTCAATAATCAAAGCGCACATACATAATAGAAATAATCAGCAATAAAAACATAAATATAAATTCTAAAAACAACAAAAAGCAGAATAATCTATCCAGTAAAAGCTTGTTCAAACAAATATGTTTTTAATGCTGCCTTAAAGGACTCTGTGGACAAGCACTCTCGAATCCGACAAGGTAGAGAATTCCACAGGGTCGGGGCCATAAAAGCAAAACCTCTGGCCCCAGATGACTGAAGATGGACCCTGGGAATCTCTAGCAATCCCTCTTTGGTGGAGTGGAGAGGGCGGTAAGGTCAAAGGAAATCTTGCAAGTAGCCCAGCCCCTGACCATGTAGGGTCTTATAGGTCAGCAAGGCGACCTTGAAGGTGATTTTCCACCGCACTGGCAGCCAGTGCAACGAGACCGGGTGGAATACCAGGAAAAGCAAAGGGAGGTGGGGAAGGTGGTCAGATGGGCAAAAGCAAGGATGGAAGAAACTATTGCCAAGCTGGTCAAAAAGGGGGATAAGACCGTCTTCAGGTATATTAGTGAACAGAGAAAAGGGGAAAATGAGATACCCAGTCTGTTAGCAGAGTCAGATAAGAGGGTGGAGGGGGACCGGGAGAAGGCTGAAATGTTGAACAGTTACTTCAGTGCAGTATTCATAAGGGAAGAGGTATGGGTGAGAGGCAACACCAGGCCAGCCAATATGGAGGGGGCAGGGGTGGATGTGAGTCCCTTCTGGGAAGATGATATCTTGAGAGAACTCAAGGGCCTGAAGGTGGATAAGGCCATGGGACCGGATGGGGTTCAGTGTTGAGGAAGCTGAGGGTAATGTTCAATGAGTCCAGTCTGTTCAATGAGTCCTTACGCTCGGGAGAATCCCGAAGGACTGGAAGTGCATGGATGTACTGCCCCTGCATAAGGGAGGGGGAGGCAAGACATGAGCAATTACAGGCCAATAAGTTTAATTTCTGTGGTCAGCAAGCTCATGGAAAAACTGCTCAAGGACAGAATCACCAGCTACCTTGAGGCAAACGGCCTTCTTGACCCAAGGCAGCATGGCTTTTCCAAGGGCAGATCTTGCCAAACAAATCTGGTCAGGTTTTTTGACTGGGTCACTAGGGTAGTGGATCTGGGTGGGTCAGTGGACATAGCTTACCTGGATTTCAGGAAGGCTTTTGATACATCACTGCACATAAGGCTATTGTACAAAATGGAGTGCCTGGGGCTGGGGGGGGTTACAAGGTGGGTGCAAAACTGGTTGGAGGGCAGACTACAGAGGGTGTTAGTCAATGGGGTTCCCTCGGGAGTGTCAGGGGTCACTAGTGGTGTTCCCCAGGGGTCAGTGCTGGGACCTCTGCTGTTAAACATCTTTATAAGAGACATAGCGGACACGGCAAAATGCGAAATCATGCACCTGGGCAGAAAAACTAGGAGAGCGGAATACAGATTGGGGGACAAGCTGCTGGCACTGACCACAGAGGAGAGGGACCTGGGCAACATCATCATCTCACAGGACTTGAAGGTGACTGGGCAGTGCGGCACGGCAGTGGCAAAGGCCAGCAGTTTGTTGGGTTGTATTGGGAGGAGGATCACCAGCAGGAGGACAGAGGTCCTAATACTCTTGTACACCCAGCTGGTCAGGCCTCATCTGGAATATGGGGTCCAGTTCTGGAGGCCTTACCAAAAAAAGGATGTGGAAAGGGTGGAGTGGGTACAATAGAGAGCAACCAAGATGGTGAAGGGGCTTGACCACTTGCCGTATGAGGAGAGACTGGGTGCCCTCGACAAATACTCCCTGGAACAGAGGAGGGAGCGAGGGGACATGATAGAGACTTTTAAGTACTTAAAAGAGATCAACAAAGTGCCTACAGAAAGCCTATTCCAACTGAAGGGGTGTCCCAGGAAAAGGGGTCGTGATCTCCAACTCGAGGGGGGTAAGTTGAGGAGTAACATCATGAAATACTTCTTTACCGAGAGGGTGGTGGACACCTGGAATGGGCTGTCTAAAGAAGTGGTGGGCAATAATACAGTGGGGGTTCAAGAGGGCTTGGGACAGCCATAGAGGGTTGCTGAAGAGAATGGGAGGGAAATCAGAGCAAGGCTAGAGGATGCCAGGAAAATGGGCAGACTAGGTGGGCCTGGTGGGCCTTTTCTGCCATCACTTTCCCATGTTCCTTGTTACTATGAAGTTGGTTGTCCAGAAAATAACCTTTGATCTAGTCGATTTTTAAAGATAGACTGACTGACTCACTATGACGTACAAAGGAAGAGAGTTCCAAGACTGAACAACTCTCATAGAGAAGAACTTTCCCCACCTTACAGTACTGAACCTATGCCAAGCAAGCTGTAAAGGATGCCCTCGGGTTTCAACAAAATATAGCTTGAAGTCAAGGCCAATATCAATCATTAACTGCTGATCTTCGAGGACATCCCAAACAAACAGCAGATCACCGCGAAGCCTTCTAGTTTGTAACGGCATTAATTTTAGAAAATTAAGTCTCTCATCATAACTCATGTTACCTAATCCCTTCATGTACTTAATCATTCTACGCTGGACTTTCTCAATACTTAACCTTTCATTACTAAGATATGGACTCCATAATTGAGAGATGAAATCTAAATGTGGGCAAACATAAGCTCTGTACAAGGGCCACGACACAGAAGGATGTTGTTATGACTGAAAGCCCACCATGTCTTATTTGATTTATTAATAAGTTCTGTGATCTGCTTTTTTTCCAGCAATGGTAACCCCGAGATCTCTTTCCCTTTCTGATTTGAGTAATTCACCACCAAGATAATAATTGTGTCTATGAGTATGCTGGCCATAGTGCATTATACTGCATTTTTTAATATTAAAGTTACATACTAACATACTAAAATGCCAGCAGAATAGGCCTAACGGTCTTTCGTGTCTGCTCGTTTGGTCAGCCCCCACCCTGGGTGCTGACCTTGCTGTCCCCCTCGCCTTCTCTGGCTTCTCCCTTCCCAGTTCTGGATATTCTTGCTGCATTGGATTTTGCTTCCAGAACCCTTCCCTGTACCTGTCCCACCCCTCTTGAACCCCTCCACTGTCTCTGCCTCCACCAGCCCCTAGGCAGTGCATTCCATGGCTCCACCACCCTCTCAGTGAAGTAGCACCTCCTCCTTTCTCCCTGAATCTTCCCCTCCAGCTTCCACCCATGCCCTCTAGTGGCCCCTTCCTCCTTCCTTGAAGCACCCTGACTGTTCCTCCCTATTTACCTCTTCATGTACCAGAAGACCTCTATCATGTCCCCCGGTCCCTCTCTCTTCCAATGTGTACATATTTAGCTCTTCGAGCCTCTCCTCATAGGTCCTGTCCCCAAGCCCCAAATCATTTTGGTTGCCCTCCTCTGGACCCTCTCCAGGAGGTTAATGTCCCTCTTTAATTGTGGCCTCCAAACTGCACGCAGTATTCAAGGTGACCTCACCAAGCAGTTATACAGAGGTATCACTTCCCTCCTTCTGGAGGTGATCCCCTAGCGATGCATCCCAGCATCCTGTTGGCCTTGCTGCTGCCCTCCTACAAGTCTCAGAGTTGTTCATCTTGACATCCACCACCACCCCAGGTCCCTCTCAGCCATCGAGACTTGTAGCATTTCCCCAGGTGACACTTGGCCTGGGTTTCTGCCCCCAGGTGGAGTACCTTGCATTTCCCGCATTGAACCCTCAGCTTCCACTTCTAGACCATCTTCCAGAGCCTCCAGGTCCCCTGTGAGCCACCCTCCCCTCCTCTCCATCCACCACGCCCCCAGTTTGAGTCATCTGCAAAGAGACTCATCTCACTCCTGATTCCTGTCCTTATATCAGATACGAGGCGCTGGAATAGAAGGGGCCTAAGGACTGATTCCCTGTGGACCCCACCACGACCCTCCTTGGGGATGAGACTATCCCACCAACTATGACCTCTGGGTCCGGTCCTGGAGCCAATTGCCTATCCATCTGATCATCTGGTTCCCCACCCCCATTTCTCCCAGCTTATCAACAGGCCCACATGAGGAACAGAGTCAAATGCCTTGCTGAAGTCTAGAAACAGGACATCCACTGGTCTACCCAGGTCCAAGGCACTTGTCACCCAGTCATAGAACTCCACCAGGTTTGTCTGACACATTTCCCGGGATGAATCCATGCTGTCTATCGTCCAGGCACCCTGACTTATCCAGGTCCCCCCTAGCCTCTCCTTGACAATGCCCTCCATCACCTTGCCCACCACCGATGTCAGGCTGACAGGCCTGTAGTTCCCTGCCACCTCCCTTGATCCCCCCTTGTGGATAGGCACTATATGCGCCACCTTCCAGTCTTGGGGCACCCACCCTGTCCTCAGAGAGATGGTGAAAAGCTCTGCCAGGGGTTTCGCCAGGACATCTGCAAGTTCCTTCAGCACTCTGGGATGTAATTTATCCGGTCCCGGTGCTTTCTCCGTCTTAAGGGAGCTGAGGGCTTCCCTCACTCTCTCTGCTGTGATTTCCACTTCCGGTACCTCTTCTCCCTGCTTAGCCCTCCCCCACCTGCCAGTGATGCCTCCCCCTCTCCCCAGACCTGCCGATCGGTAAGGGTCCCCCTCCTCAGTATCTCTGTCTCCTCCCATGTATGATGCAGCACCCCTATTTTCCCTGGTGAAAACTGAGGTGAAGTACTCATTTAGTACCTCAGCCTGCTCCCCCGGGTCTTGTGCCCATCTCTCCCCTGATTTAATCCTGCTAATCTGCCCCTTCACCCTTCGTTTTTCCCCAATGTATCTAAAGAACCCCTTGTTCCCTGTCCTAATTTCCCTGGCCAGGTTCTGCTCCTTCCTTGCCTTAGCCGCCCTCACCACTCTAGTGGCCCTTCTAGCCATCAGCTCGTGCTCCTCAGATCCCTTTCACTCCTGAGTACTTGAATTGCTTATAGGCTGCTTTCTTTCCCCACCACCTCCTGGACCTCCTGGTCCACCAACAGGGTTTTTGGGCCCTACCGCATTTTCGTCTTACTCTTGCACAGGTGCTGGTAGCATCCTGCACCCCTCTCCTGATGATATCCCACCTACTATTAGCATCCATGTCTGACCCAATCCCATCCAAATGCTCCTTAAGGATCCTTCCCATTTCCTTAAAATCCGCCCCCCTGAAGTCGGTTACTTCCGTCTTTGTGCAGCCTTCTACCCCTCCTAGGTCCAGGCAGAACCAGACCGTGGCATGGTCACTCCCCGCCAATGGGTCCCTTACCTCCAGGCCCCCAATCTGGTCACTGTCTGCCAGGACCACATCCAGTACCCGTGCCTCCCTGGTCGGTTCCCTCACCTGCTGAGTTAGGCAGCGTCTTGAAAGAATCCAACAACCTCTGTTCCTGGACACAGAGGATGTCATAGTCTCCCAGTCTTTTCCTGGCATGTTTAAGTCCCCAACACTACCACGTTCCTCTGCCCAGTCTGCAGTGTCTCCTAACATCTGCCACCAGACTGTCCTCCAGCTCCTCCGCCAGGGCAGGGGGTCTATACACCACTCCTATTTTTACTCTCTTGCCCTTGTGTTATCAGGTGACCCAAATCGCCTCCACGGTTCCCTCCGCCTTCTACTCCCCATGCCAATGCAGTTTTGACTATCATTGCTACCCTCCTCCCCTTCCCTCCCCTGTCCTTCCTGAACATAGTGTAACCCTCCAGGTTCAGGTCCCAGTCATGTCTTGCAGTGGCCCAAGTCTCAGTGACCTGCCACATCCACTGCTCCTCAGTTAGCATCGCTGGAACTCAGGCATTTTATTGCCCAAGCTCCTGGCATTTAGCAGGTCTACCTTCCACCCTTTCCCTATAGTTCCATTTCCCTGCTCGTGTTCCCATAGATTCTGTTTTCCTGAGTCTGCACTTTGCCAGTTGGCCTTTTCCTGCAATCCTCCTGGTCTCCAGGGGTGGAGACAGAGTCCCTCCTTTATCGGCACCCCTTGACAGCTCTTTTCTCCCATCCCACCCCCTTCACAAGTTTAAACCCCACTTTTCACCAATGAACCCTCTATTTTCAACATAAGGATTCCCCTCCTCCAAATTGAGATGTAGTCTGTCTCTCTAGCATAGCTCCTTATCCTCCCAGGTCTCCCCAATCCCCATCAACCCATACCCTCTGGCCTCACACCACTCCCTGAGCCACTGGTTTTATCTCCTAATTTTCCTTTTGTGTTTCCCATAGCCTTTGGCACTGGCAGGATTTCTGAGAGGAAACTGTGCATTCTATGTCATGACAGACCCTGGCGAGCTCCCTGAATCTTTGCCTGTATCTCTAGCTCGCTATTTCCTCAATGTCATTTGTACCCAGGTGGACCAGTATGTCTGGGGAACCCCACAACCTTGGCCCGATATACCTGTGGTGCTAGCCCTGTGCACCGTTAGTCCAGGGAAGCATCTTGTTCTAACTGTCGGGCTTCTCCCTCCCTATCCCATTTGATACCCTGATCATAGAATCCCAGCAGGAGCACCTGACCATTCCTTTTCCTCCATCCCCCTTCCATGTCCTCATCCTCTTTCTACAGGCCCTCCACCCAGCTGGCTCTTTGTTCCTCCCTATCTGGGTGCACATGCCACCCCTCCTTATTTACCCTGGCCACCCCCTCCCCTCCAATCCTATGCCTCCTCCTCCTGAGTATCCTTCTGTACCTTGCTAATTCCCACCTCACTGCTCGCAACTGGTCCTTCTCCCCCATCTGCTAAACTAACCTGGCTCATCCTCCCTTCCTTCCTGTCTCCATATAGTTCCTCCTTGCTCATCGTGCTCCCCTGGCCTAAACCCTCAGCTCCCTTTACTGAATCCTCCTTGTACTTCTGGTCCTTCTCCTTTACCTTTCCTCCCAACTGGTCCTTCTCCTTGCAGCTTCCTCCCTCTTCCCCCTGCCCCTCCTGCTCTGATTCCTGCTCCCCCCATTCTCCTGCATTCCAGGTCCCCCCCTGTTCTTCCTGCTATCTGGCCCCTGCCTCCTGCCTCCCACTCCCACTCCCTTTCCGTCTCTAACCACCCCTGTCGTGGCTACATCACCCCCCTCATCCTTGAGCAGAAGAAGAGAATTGAAGCGGTTACTGAGTGTAAGGTCTGATCCACCTCCCCGCCTTGCTTCCTTCTGTCCAGCCCTGGCCATCTGCCTACTTCCCTGAGAATGTTGTCCCTCCGTCCCCCCTTTGTGAGGGTCCCCAGTTACCTGCCTGCTTCCTTGGTAGTGTCCTTTTGGACCCCCTCTCCAGGGTCCCTATGTGACCCTGAGTATTCTCCTGCACTCTTTCCTATGCCCCCACCCCCAGTGCTTGGTGCAACCCTGTGGGAGATTCCCAGCCCCTTCCCCAACCATACCACCCCCTTCCCCAGCTTTCTCCTAATCCCCGCAACCTCCTCCCTAAGTTGTGCTAGCTGGTAGCACACTGGGCAACCACCGAACTTCCAAGCCCAGTCCAGTATCATGGCTGCTCCACACCCTGTGCACCCCATCACCCTCCCAAAGATGCCGGCCCTAATGATGTGTGGTTCCATCCCCTTCCAAATAGGTTTCCCTGGGTGAGCCACCAGGTTCCCCCCTAGTCCAAGATACCCCTACTGCCTAATCAGGTCACCCACTAATCTTAGAGACAGTCCCACTGTACACCAGTAACCCTGTTACTAGGTGCAGTACAACACATTAAACTTAAAAGGAAATGAAACAACTCCCTAAGCTCCTCTCTCCCAGCCTTTAAATCCAACCCCAGTGGCTAGAACTACATGAGCTGCACCTGCAGCCTTTTCCTCCAATTGCAGGGCAGGTGTTCCCTATGAATTTGCAGACTTCTGGGAGGGAGGGTGGGGAGGGCGGGTCCTGGGCAGACACCTGACTCGAGAGAGAGTGTATCAGCCCTGTGTCTCCCCTCCAAGCCCAACAGCCAAAGAACCAGGCCCGAGCAAATCCCACCAAAATAGGTTTTAAATCAGAAGAAATAGGCCTCTACCAGCGTAGCCTGTTACACAGTGAAACATCCACAAAATGAGCCCCACTTACAGCCACCAAATCAGTTTACAAACATCCAGCAGCCCCCAAAACAATACCCTGCTAGCCCCTTAGAAGTAAGAAAGAAAAGAACTAACCTACCAAGTAAAATCCGTAAGAACCCTGTGAAAACAACAGCAGCAGCTACTGTCCTGGAACACAACTGATCCTGTCCCCTGTTCATATCCCATTTTTTAACCCACAAGGAAAATTCATTTGTAACCCCTAGATGGCGCTATCCCAAGGGCTACTACCCCTGCCTGATTTGCCATTAACAGGTTGAAGGGCCTGGATCCGATGGCAGGTGCCTCCACCCAGAGGTCAGGGTTTGCAATAGTTAAACTAACTTGGTCACAGCCCTCTGGGACACTGCGACCCCCTTTCTTCCCACTAGTGGCCCACACAATATATCAGAATTATCTGCACAGTATACACTTACCCCCAGGACTGGTTCGGGCAGTGTGACTCCTGGGACTCCCTGTAAAATAAGATGATACAGTGCCAAAACCACAGTACAATACTTTAACATGGCGGAATACCTCCAGGCAGTGTAACTTTGCTGAAACAAACAGATCTGATTTATTTAGGGGGATATGACAAGGACAGGGGGAAATCAGGTTAATTAGTTTAAACACATTAATAATCACAATACTGTGCACATATTTCAGAATCCCAAATGTCCCTAATGTCACTCTTACTGGGTACCCAGGCAATAAGAGGCTAGCCTATTTGATGCAGCTGGTTGGGGCCCTGAAGATGGAAAATGCATGCACAATACCCAAACTGTAATCCGGAGCCGGTAGGCTCAGTTCGTGGAGAAAGAAAGGAAAAGTAATCAGATGGAACACTTGCAATTAGATGATGGCAGGGAGCTACCCTGCTTTGTACTCACAAATTCAATGCTGAAACTGAATGGAAGGCAGATTGTCCTGGATTGCCAGGCGGAGCAGATCATGTGGACAAGGTCCTTGTGACTGGACCCCAAGGCAGTTCAGAGCAAATGTATGTAGTCTGAATTAAGCTGGGGTTTACTTGCAGCTTCATGCACTCAATTCACTGTACAGGGGATTTGAAACGTGAGTCCTCACTAGCACTACACACATTTATATGGAAAAAGAAAGTACTATACCAGGCAGGCTGCTTCTCTATCCCAATCGCAATTGCTGCACGGTACCCGGGAGAACACACAGCAGATTCAGTTCCTGACAGACCGAGCGTGATTCAGCAATTTCTCCAGTCTTCTACAGGGTGAGCCTGGTTTCTACTTTTCAGATCTCCTTGATTCTCTTCACAGGTCAGATTCAGTCCAAACAAGCACTTGCACAAACTACAGACCGAAACTTGGGGCCTTACACGCATTTCCCGACTAAAACTGCGCACCGAAGGAGCACAGGGCTCCTTCCCTCTTCACTGCCAGAGCTAAACTGAAACTTCAGTAGACAAAACCAGGCACTTCCTTTGAGTTCCTCCCAGTTCTTGGCTGGATTGGCTGTCACTCACAATAGCCTCCCCCTGTTGGTGCAAAAAGGCGGCGAAGTCCAAACTACATTTCCCAGAATCACTGCCCATACAATCCTCTTGTGGCTGGCTCAGATTACGAGCCCAAGTTCTGATTCGTCCACAGGCACCATTTTAGAGCTACCTTAACCCATACTGATTGGTCCAGTTCAGCAGTTCAAAACTAGAATGGGGATCTAGGCAAACACAGTTCTGATTGCAAAGAAAAGCAGGTTAGACAAACTGTATTTTCATTATTACTCTAAATGATTTCTGGCAAACAGTTACATCTTTCAGATAGGTTCCCTTTGCACTCCTAGTGACTGCAAAAACGGAGTGAATTGGCAGCAGCTCGAGTGGGACTCAAGCAGAGAAACACACAGTCCCCCTCATACAAACTAATTATGTCTGCAAGCAGACAGCTCTTAAAGAGACAGTACCAGAGGCTCTAAAAACACTCACAGATAAATGGCTTAAATGCCAAACACCATTCAGGCTTGGAGCATTCAAGCAAGCTCCTGGAAGTCTTTTGGGAACCCCCATTTGCAGGGGGGGGTTACACATTTAAATCATCCTGGATTCTGGAAACATCGGCGATCGTATCACATAGAATCACAGAATCCTGCTGGCAGAAAAAGACCATTCGGCCCATCCAGTCTGCCTGAAAGAGATATCCCCCCCCCGCCTTTTTTACCTCCCACCCCCTGCCCTCCCTCGCCTCCCCAGCCAAGTCCCATGTAGGTATCCCATGCTCTCTTTAATGTTTTCACCATATCTACTTCCACAACCCATTCTGGCAACCTGTTTCATGGTCCTACAACCCTTTGTGAGAAGTAACAGCCCCTTATGTCCCCCAAAATCTGTCCCCTTCCAGCTTGAATGAATGACCTCTGGTGGCTTTGTTTTCGCTTAGTCTTAAATTGCTACCCCCCTTTACCTTATTTATTCTCTTCATGTATTTGAAGGTCTCAACCATGTCTCCCCTTTCCCTTCTTATCTCCAGTGAATACAGACTTAGCTCCTCCAGCCTCTCCCCATATGGCCTACCTTGCATCCCCTGGAGCATTCTGGTCGCCCTTCTTTGGACTCTTTCCAGCCTAGCCTTGTCACCCTGCAAATGGGGCTTCCAGAACTGAACTCCGTAGTCCAGCTGTGGTCTGACCAGTGTTTGTATAGTGGCATGATCACCTCCCTCCCTCCTCCTACTTGTGAAGCCCCTCCCAATGTATGCCAAGACTCTTGTTGCTTTACCAGCCGCTTGTTTGCACTGGTACCTAACCTTTACAGTGTCAGTAATCCAAATTCACAGGTCCTTTTCTTGCTCCGTGGCCTGCAATGTCTCCCCCCCCCCCAAGGCAGTGATTAGCCCCAGGATTATTCCTTCCTACGTGCATTACTTTTCACTTCTTTGCATTGAATTGCAGTTGCCACTTTTCCGCCCACTCCTCCAGCCTGGCTAGCTCCTGCCTCATTTTCTCCACTCCCCCGGAGTGTCCACTCTGTTGTAGACTTTCGTGTCATCCCTCTGCCAAGTCTTCCACATACACATTGAACAATATGGAACCCAACAGCGATCCTTGACGTATCTCGCTCGTCAACCCTAGCTCTCTGGAGTGCCCCCCATTGACCACCATTCTCTGCGTCCTCCCTCCTAACCAATCGTCCACACACTTTGTGAGTTTAGCCCCCACTCCCAAACTACCTAACTTGCTCACCAACCTTCTATGGGGAACGGAGTCAAATGCCTTCCTGAAATCCAGGTAGGCCACATCCACTGCTCCCCCTGGTCATACACTTCCGTTACACCCTTGAAGAATTCAATCAGGCTGGTCTGACATGACCTACCACCTGTGAATCCATGTTGGTTTTCATCCATTAGCCCTTCTTCCTCTAGGTGTTGTACCAGTCTCTCCTTTATGAGAGCTTCCATTAGCTTGCCTACCACAGAGGTGAGACTGATTGGGCGGCAGTGGTTAGACTCATCCTTTCTCCCTCCCTTGTATAGCGGTACCTCCTCCATCTGCTTCCAATCTCCTGGGACCCTCCCTGATTCAAGGGATAGATTAAACAGTTTGATGAGAGGCCCTACCAGCATCTCCCTTAACTCCCTAAGTACCCTTGGATGTACCTGATCTGGTCCCATAGCCTTGTCAGTTTTTATTTTTCCCAGCTCCTCCAACACCCTCGCCTCCATGAAAGTACTTGTGTCTACCTCCTTGCCCGTCCTCCCCCTTCTTGTTAATGCAGGCCCTCTTCCTTCCTTCTCTGCTGTGAAAACTGATGTGAAGTATTTGTTCAGTAGGATTGCCTTCTCCACATCCTATTCTACCATTACCCCCCTACCCCTGAAGTCTTGGAATCCCTTGCATGCTTTTCCTCCTGTCACTCACATACTTAAAACATTTTTTGTCCCCCCTTTTCACCTCTCTAGCTATTTTCTCCTCCGTACATGCTTTTGCCTTTCTAATGGTCTTTCCCACGGCTCTGAATTTTTCCTTGTAGACCGCCATTTCCTCTAAACCTTGTGACAGTTTGTAAGCTTTGAATGTTTTTCTTTTGTCCCTGATGGCCTCCCTAACCCCCCGTGTGAACCACAGGGGTTTCCTCCCCCTTTTGCTTTTGCTAATTTTGCAGATGCATTGTTCCGTAGTCTTCAGGATTCCACCCTTTATTGCCCCCAGAGCTGCTCTACCTCCCCTAGATTTTGAGTCCCGTCTAGTTCCCTTTGTAAGATGTCCTTCATCCTCCCAAAATTTGCTTTCCTGAAGTCAAGTACCTTGGTGGCTGACCTGCCGGATTCTGACCCTGTCTGGATGGAGAACCTGACCATCTGCTGGTCACTGTCTCCCAAGATTTCCCGTCCACTCCCACCCCCCCCATGCTGTCTCCGTTGGTCAAGAGAACATCTAGCGTAGCCTCCCCCAAGTGGTTTCATTTACTAGCTGGTGTTGGAACGCATCCTGCAAGGATTATAACAAGTCACTGCTTTTATCTGATGTGGTCGATGGTATTCACCAGTCCTAACTTAACATGGTAAAATGCATATTGAAAGCGGCCAGCTTTAGAAAGTAACAGATATTGCCACTTACCCCCACATACAGCAGTAAGAGCAATACTAAACAGAACTAGTGCGGGGATGCCAATGAGCTGCAAGGAGTGTGGACGTGTTTGCCTGCAGCTCCCACCTGTGAGACTAATAATCTGTCTAGAATCTACAGCATCTGACTTTCAGTTCTTCTTATTTCATCTATAACAGCTGTAGAAGAGACAATGAATGAATATCTTACTAATAATTCTGGAAAAGAGCCACGTTCTACTTCCAAAAGCTCAAAGAAACAGACCACCATGGTGCAAGCCGATGCACTGGGCCCGAGTTCACTATCTGCTGCAAAGATGGCCTCCCTAGGTCGTGAAGTCACTGAGCAGGTGTTGGCAGCCCTAGAACACGCGGCTCGCAAAAATGGAGCAGAAGCTTGACTCCCGACTTCAAGCAATAGTCAAACAAACAGCCGCTCAAGCTACAAGGATTACCGAGGCAGAGAAGCAAATTTATCATATGGAGGATACCATGGGCCCTCTCCTGGGAGGCTCTCGACCCTGGAAAAAGAACCTGAGGCGTTCAGATAACTCTTCGATTACCAAGAAAATTACCACCAGCACCTTAACCTCTGCCTGTAGAGACTGCTGGAGAGTAAAGAAGGACAACATGTGCTGAGCTTCTGTTCAGAAACCCTCCCAGCCTTGTTGGGTTTGCAACAGAAGGGTATCAAGTATAAGCTTGAACGTGCTCATCAGACGGTGATACCGAGGCCACCAGAGGGTCATCCACCTTGGCAAATCAATCATTTTTCGCTTCCATAATTACTAAGACAGGGAAACAGTATTGAGTACCTACTGCAAGCTTAAAGAACTCAAATATGAGGGGGCATGTCTGTTTATTTCACAGGATTAATCCAATCGTCTGTTAAAGAAACAGAGGGCATTTATTCCGATCATTAACCAGTTGCCAGAACTCCAGATTGAAAACTTTATGGTGTATCCCACTGTTCTAAAAATTAAACATGCAAGTGCTACTTACACCTTCTGAGAGGCGGAGAGGCAGCAACGTTTATTAAAGATTTAAAACTCAGACTAGGATGAAGCGGACATGTACTGTGGTTGTGCCTTTCTGGGTCTTGTGGCCTGCATTTCCACTGTGACCCACTCCACTGTTTTCTTACTTTGGACTGTGTGTGGACTTGGTGGGCAGCTGCCCGCTCCACATCTTCCCCGCATGTTTCATTATGGCCCCCTCTGCCTTCACCTGATAGACAGCTATGGACTGAGAAACTGACTTCTGGTTTTCAACTGCAGACCATAGATTTGAGGCGCTGAGTTTTCAGCCACTTTGGACGGGGTAGCCACTACTGTTGATGGCTCCTGGAAGGTGATCAGGGAAGTGGCTATGGTGACTCCCTCGGCGTCTCTACCTTACAAGCTGCACCTTGATGGTTAGCCTTCCGTGTGTAGACTGGAGAGATCCATTGCTTCTATGTAAATGGCTGGCACTCCCAACATCAAGGTAAGCTGGGCGGGGGGTTGCGAGCATAGCGTGTGTGGTTTGGATATTGCGCCACCTCTGCCCTGGCCATTGATTAGATGCTCTGCAGAATGAAGGCTGGGAGTGCCTAATTTGCTTGCTTTATAGTATGCAGTATGAATGGACTTTATCAGACTGTTCAGTTCGGCCTGCATATATACTGTATACTAGCCTGAAAATGGGTTGGGGTTATGGGGGTGGGAGATGGGGGAGATGTTGAGATTCGGGGGTAAGGGGATGCTCTGAGGCTTGCACACAGTAGTTATTATGTCACAGATTACAGTAGTTGGCACGAAAGTTGGAGCAGGGGTCTGTTTCTGTTTTGGGACCGCAGCATCTTTATAGTGTACAAGTTTGTATTGATATGTTTGATTGTTTATGGTTCCAGTTGTGCTGGGGCTGAGGGGTGGATGAGGGGGCTCCATCCCTTTTGGAACTGCGAAGATTGTTTACTGGGAATAGACAGTAATGTAGATGTTCTTTTGACTTTAATGACTCAGATATACTGGGTGGTTGATGCCCCCTGAACATCTGGGCAGACATGGTGATTTGCCCTCTTTTATGGATGGACATCCCAGGGTGTATATAGAACTGCCTTTATGGTATCAGGGATGACACCCTCTGGTTGGAGTGTAGGGGCTTCGCAGGAAATGCGAGGACTCTGACTACCTTTGCAATATAACTAGCCAGGAAGGGGGCACATGCTCTTAAAGCACGTTGATGGGGTGCCTAGAGGAACTCTGAATCTAATGTTGTGGGTTTGTTATTAGGGTATCCTTATGAAACTGTATTCAGGGGTGGGGCTGGGGTGCTTGTCCACTTTGAAAAGGGGTTCGCTATTGTTTGTGTGGATGGCAAGTAAAAACAGTTTTTCTTTAGTCTGTTGGGTGGATGGGGAAGGAGGTGGAGGAGTTGGGGAAATGTTCTATTGTTCTCTCGTGGGTGGTGGTGGGGTGGAAGGAGGATGGGGAAAATGTCTTACTGTTGAAGGTTGCATCTTTTTTTTTTTTTTTTACTTCTTCTGGGTCTAGCAGTCACATGTCTATGGATGGAGCGTGGCAGTCCAGCTTCCTCCTGGGAAAAGAGGAAAAGGCAGGGTTTGTGTCTGCTGATTGGAGATGTGATCAGTGTTCCCATTCATGCATAACTGTACGTGATTCCACGTACAAATTATGAAATTCCAGCACATTTTTGTGTGAAGGGGGTACACTGCACCCCCATAATTCTGTTTGTAATATATGTACCCCACAAAAAAAATTGTAGAAATGGTACAGTGAACTCTTGTAATTTAGTTTGTGCCCCCACAGTGAACCCCCAGATCTGCAGGCTTAATGGGAACACTGGGTGTGATACTTCTTGCGATGGACACCTCTAAGGGCATCGTGGTGGTTTCGTGGAATGTCTGAGGGTTCTCCTCCCCAGTTAAATGCACCGGCATACTAGCTGAATAAAAAAGGCATAACATGCAGGTGGCTCTGCTCCAAGTGATGCACCTAACAGCGTCAGAGCATCAGAAACTGATTCGGAGTTGGGTCGGAGTTTGCCACGCTATTCCATATACCTCTCGCAAGCATGGAGTGGCAGTATTAATACACCAGCATCTCCTTTTTCAAATTAAACAAGTGGTGAGCTGGCCCGATGGCGCGAAGGGTTGAGGCACATCCCCTCCCCTTGTAATGTCACCTCCCCTCTTACTAATCAGGATTACAAATTACCCATCACCAATAATGACAATTGGGTCTTTGTATCCAAACATTCTAAGAAAAAGAGAGGTGGGCAGGTCTTTAATAGTGCACCCATCTCACTTTTTAACAGATATGAGCATCTGTCTGATTTAGAAACTCAATCAGAGCATCAGTCTGTTTAGAAACTCAACTAGAGCCCACTGTTGTCACTAGTCCTATATTAGGAAAGCAAAAACTATGTACATCCAGCCATGTTCCATCTAATAATAAATCTCTGAACAGTCCTACTCATTTATCATCTGTAACTATAAATCAGAAAAAAATAATGCAAACCCAAATTAAAATTGTACCAAAAGATCCTATTTTGCAAGATCTCAATGCTCACCATCAGTCCAAGTTTATCTGGTCATGCATTAACCTGCCCTTCATCTACTAATAGCTCCCCAAAACAGGTATTAGTATTAGGGGATTCTGTAATTAAACATATAGACAGAGCTATATGCAATTCAGATAAATCAAATCGTACATGCTCTAGTTTTAGAGGTGCAAGTGTGGCGGACATTACTAAAATGGTACCAGATATTCTTAAACAAGCAGGAACAAATCCCTTAGTTGTAATTCATGCTGGGTACAAATGATATAAACAGTTCTGATTTAATACATCTACAGCAGGACTTTGTGGCACTAAACAATTTACTAGTTGAAGCGGGATGTACAGTATGTTTTTCAGAAATATTACCAGTACCTAGAGCCACACCTACTATTATACAAAAAATTAAATCTATAAACGAGTGGCTTAGGAAATGGTGTTTCTCACAAAATATTCTATGCATTACACACTGGGAAAACTTTCATGATAGAAACTCCCTATTTTGTTGGGATGGATTGCACCTTAGTCGAAGGGGTAGCTCCTTACTGGGTAAGAGCTTTACAACCACTATAAATCAGAATTTAAACTAAAATGGATGGGGGAAAATGGGACGTTGCCCAAGTCTCTAAAGCACAACTTAGCAACCTCACCTGACAATATATG
The DNA here is from genome assembly GCA_016271365.2 of Neoceratodus forsteri. Lineage (NCBI taxonomy): Eukaryota > Metazoa > Chordata > Ceratodontiformes > Ceratodontidae > Neoceratodus > Neoceratodus forsteri. The sequence continues at coordinate 124,425,150 of CM057452.1, forward strand.
TACATTTCTTAGTTTAAATGCAAGGCCATTTAATTTACTTAAGTTGGGGGAACTGGAAGCAAAATGTAACATACTGAATTTGGAAGTCATTGCAGTGACTGAAACCTGGTGGGACTCTGCATCCATATGCTCTAGAAATATTCCTAACTATAAACTTTACTATAAAAACCGCCTAGATAAGCATGGTGGTGGAGTATGTATTTATGTTAGGAATGACATCCCTTCTTATGAACTTCATCTTCCTTCTTCTGCTGAGAATCTCTGGGTTAATATTCAATTAAAAAATCAGTCACATATTACCATAGGAAACTGTTACAGCCCTCCTTCAGCAAATATGGAATATACCTCTAATCTCCTTCAAGAAATTCCCACATTGGCAGATAAAGGAGATGTTATCATTCTGGGGGACTTCAATATGCCATCGATTGACTGGAGTACTCTTGTTGGACATACCAATATTGAAAAGTATTTAATAAATATTATAATGGAAGCAGGCCTTGAGCAAATTGTTAAGGAATCTACAAGGGGTCAAAATACTTTAGACCTTCTTCTTACTAATATTGAACAAAAAATAAATAATTTTCAAACTGGTGACCCCCTTGGAAATAGTGATCACTTTTCTCTTCTGTTTGAAATTTCCTTTGAATTTGCACCCCCTAGAGGGCCCCAGTTTATGAAAGATTATAATAGAGCTAAATTCCGAGCTATTAATAAAGAAATTGCAAACATCAATTGGGAAACCTTGCTCTCTAAATTACCAACTGAGGAGGCTTGGAATTCATTTAAACATATAATAAGTAAATTAGAAAATCAGTATATACCAATTAAAATAATTTATAATAATAAAGGGAAGATCCCAGTATGGTTTAATAAAGCTATTAAATCTCAGATTAGACTTAAAACTAAATTGTTTAGTAAACTGAAAACTAGCCTACAATCTAATAAAAACATATTATTAACTAAATACAGAACAGCAATTAAACATTGAAAAAAATGATAAAAACAGCTAAAGTTAATTTGGAATTTAAATTAGCCCATACAAAAGACTGTCATAAGTCACTTTATTCTTACCTAAATAATAAAAAAGGAAATTCCAGGGAAACTGGCCCAATATTTAATATGGGAACCAGATGCGAATCAGATATTGATACTGCAAATCTTTTTAATAAATACTTTTGTTCAGTTTTTTCTCCACCTGACATAAATGTTTACAGAGCATCTCATTCTCTATCTCATTCAATTACTCAAATAATTTATATGTCTGACATTCAAAAGGCAATTGGTAAATTGAAACCAACAACAAGCCCAGGCCCTGATAACATTCACCCAAAATTTCTTAAAGCAACTTTCCAATTTATCTCTCTCCCTTTGTTAATCATCTTTAATAAATCGCTACAGGAAAGTTGAATACCTAATGATTGGCGTACAGCAACTGTTACATCAATATTTAAGAAGGAAAATCAAGGAAATGTTGAAAATTATCGTCCCATTAGTTTAACCTCTGTTGTAGGGAAACTTATGGAGAGGATTATCAAAAGAAAGTTAGAGGATGAGGTTATAACCAGAGGTACAGCAGATTTAACCCAACATGGCTTTATGCCAGGTCACTCGTGTACCACAAATTTAATTGCTTTTTACTACATAATTAGTAGACATCTTGATAACGGGATTTCTACAGATGTAATACAACTTGATTTCAGTAAAGCATTCGATATGGTACCACATACTAAACTCTTACAGAAATTAAAAACATTTGGCATTTCAATGTACCTTGTTGACTGGATAACTGATTGGCTTACATGTAGAACCCAAAAAGTTAAATTTAACAACATTTTATCTGACTGGGGCTTGGTAATGAGCGGGGTTCCTCAGGGCTCAGTATTGGGACCTACACTGTTCAATTTATTCATTAGCGATATGCAAGCTGGACCAAATAATTATCTTTCAAAGTTTGCTGACGACACCAAATTGGGGGGTAAGGTTAATGACCTTAATAATTTGGAAACATTAGTTGCCGACCTAGGGAAAATAGAACAGTGGGCAATTGAGAATGGAATGTTTTTCAGTCATGAAAAATGTGTGGTTCTTCATTTTGGAAGAAATAACCCAATGCATGATTATTATCTTAATAATATTAAACTTAAAACATCAAGTTGTGAAAAAGATTTGGGGATACTGATAAATGACAAACTTACATCTAGGGAACACTGTTTAAAAGCAGCTAAAATGACCAATGGTCTTTTAAAACAAATTAAATGTACCTTCATTACCCATACTGAACAATGCATTATCCCTCTGTAAAGGACTTTTATAAGACCTTGTGTTGATTACAGCTCCCAGTTCTGGAACCCCTATCTTAAGGGAGACATATCTTGTCTGGAACATACTCAGAGAAGAGCGACTAAAATTGTTCCAACACTTAAACATCTTGATTATACTACAAGATTGAAACATACTGGTTTATATTCGTTAGAAATTAGGAGAAAAAGAGGTGATTTATTAATGATTTATAAAATATGTCAATCACCCACTCTTATGACCCAATGTGGACTTGATTATTCAACCAGAAGGACAGTCCCTAGATTACATAAAAAATAGCTAGAAATACAACCTTTTAATACTAACAAAAGGGAAATTTTTTCACCATACGAGCAGCAAAGCTGTGGAATACTTTGCCCAAAGAATTAATCACCAAATCTAGTTTTGATGCATTTAAATATAATTTGGATCTATGGATGAGGGAGAATTTATGTTGAGTTCTAATGACCCACAGATTGTGGGGGACAATCTCGATGGGCCACGGCCTTCTTTTGTCCCAAAAACCAAGTAATACCAAGTAACCAAGTAATTTGGAAGGGTGGGGTAGGGGCAGAGGACTGTTAAGTCAGTGGCAATGGGGACTCAATGATCTGGATCTCATAGACAGTAGGAGATCCACCAACCCAAGAGAGAGGGAGTTTACCTTTTTTTCTCTTCCCCATAAGTCATGGCCACCAATAGATTCTATCTACATTCCTCACAGCTGGTATTCCAGACTGCTGTCTGTCAAACATAGCCCTATACAGATATCGGACCATGCTATGGTGATAGTATCCCTGGGAGTGGCAGAGGAATGGGAGGGTCTGCTGCCTTGGAAGTTCCTGAGTTATATTTTAGGTAATAAGGAATTCCAAGAGTACCTCAAAGATCAATGTAAAATATACCAGGAAAGCAACCATGGTATGGCTTCTTCTTGTGGGATCTTTTGGGACTCCAGAAAAGCCTTTCTTAGAGGCTCTATTATTAGTTTTGTAGCCAAATATAAAAGGGCTCAGAGGGACAGGAGGGTGGAAATGGAGCGTGGCCTCAAAGACTTGGAGTGAAGGGTAACGTTGGGGGAAACAGGGGACATTTTTAAATGCTTGACAGCAGCACGGGAAGCACTGAATGGATTTTTGCTGAGTGAGGCCCGTAACTCCTACCTATTTGCTAAAAATAAATGTTTTGCATGGGGTAATAAACCAGGCTCCCTTTGGTCAATTTAGTTAAGGGAAGGAAGGGACAGTCACACATCACTGGGATTAAAAAAACCCAGGGGGACTTGGCTAAGGATAAAAAGTCCATTAGGGAATTGTTCTGCCACTTCTACCAGAATTTATATCACACAGAATGTAGGGTGCAATCAGATAAGGTTAGCTCGTTTCTTGATGGGTGTTACACTCCCTTGGCTATCAGAGCAGCAGCAGGAGGAACAACTCGGGGCAGAGATTACCAGAAAAGAGATACGCCTCATAATTGGAGGCTTGAGAAATGGCAAAGCCAGCGGACCTGATGGATTCTCTGTGGAATTCTATAAAGCTATGTCAGGCCAGTTGGTAGACTCATTGTATGAGGTGTTTCAGGAGGCTAAGGGGGAGGGGGTACTTCCTGTCTCATGTTGTGAGGTAGTGATCTCAGTCCTACCAAAACTTGGGAGGGATCCCACAGACTGTGCCTCTTACCGCCCAATTTCATTATTGAACTGTGACCTTAAGATCATGGCAGATAAGGTTTTGGTGACTCGACTGGACCGTGTTCTCTCAGGGCTAGTCCACCCGGACCAGACCAGTTTTGTTCAGGGACGCTTCTCCTACCATAATGTGCATAAATTACTGAATGTGGTGTGGGGAGCTTCTCAGGATCCTGGAGGTCACTTCCTGGGGTCACTTCAGTGCTCTCCATGGACGCCAAGAAGGCGTTTGACCGTACAGACTGGGATTATATGTTTGAAGTGCTGGACCAGTTTGGTCTAGGGGACAGCTTCGTGGGACTGGTTCGGTCAATGTATAGGTCTCCCATGGCATCCATGTTGGTGAATGGATCCCTCTTAGATAAATTCTCCCAGTTCAGGGGGACAAGGCGGGGTGCCCCCTCTCCCCACTACTGTTTGCGCGGACTATAGAGCCATTGGCAGCCAGCATCTGCGTATAAATTAAGTTTTGGGGAATTCTGATCGGCTGTATAAAGTGGCATTATACATGGATGACATGTTACTATATGTTACAAGCCCGTAGGAATCCATGCCACCGCTGCTTGCCACGATCATGCAATCTGCTGAGTTCTCGAGTAATAAAATCAACCTGGAGAAATCTGAGATGTTGATGTTGGGCAACAGTGTTGTGAAGGGTATAATGTGGCGGCTAAAAGAGGTATCAGTGTCATTTAAGTATTTGGGAATTTATGTGGACAAGGATCTGGGAACCATGTACCGCCTTAATTATATCACCTCATCAAAACCATTGAAAAAGAGTTGCATAGATGGCCTCAGTAATGGTACTTTATTGTTTGACATGAAGTCATTACAATTAAAATCACATAACACAAATTGAAAAATATTTGTAAATACATTTACATAAAATATATAAATTTCCATACAGCCAATAAACACATATCATAGATATTAAACACACAGCCTCAAAATTCACAGACAACCTTTAAACACTGTAGGAATTGAACATTAGTGTCATAAATGGTCATATTAAAAAGGTTTTACATGGGAATTCTGATTCAGAGATTTGAAATTGCATTCAGATTTTGTCTACGGGGCTCTTGAAAACTAGCCTTGTTTTGCCTTTTAATCCGTGCAACATTTATAAAAATGATGGCGGGCCCTGCCCATCTCATGGCTACGGCATATCAATCTTATAAAAATGAATCCTCTGCCCAGAAGTTTGTATGTTATGTAAATACTCCATTTAGGCCTCACCAGATCTGATATTAAGCGGTTTTAGAGGGTTTTTCAGATTTTATTTGGCAGGGCAAGCGTCCCGTACCAGTCTCCAGTAATTAAAGGCAGATGTCAATGGGGTTAAATGTTCCAGATCTTAGAAACTACTATTTGGCCATACAGTATCATTACGTACGATTGGGCCTACAGATCAGAGAAGGCAGCATGGCTTGACTTAGAAGAGGGGGACAGCCCGGGGGGACTGTCTGCCTACCTGACCAAGCAGGGGCACAAGGCCTATGCTGGGTTGGACTGGCCTAACCCTATGGTTCTGTTGAGCTGAAGACAGCTGTGTCACCTGACCGGTGTTTTGGAGGAGGAAACCCTGCTTCTCCCAGTGAATGCGAACCCTATTTTTGCTCTCAGTTCAGGGGATACAGGGTTTCGGGAATGGGAGATGAGGGGAGTTAAGTGCGTGAGGCATTTACATACCAGAGAGGGTGTATACTCATTTGGGGAGTTGCAGCGGGGTACTGGCATCCCAGGTAAATACCTTTTACGCTTTCTCCAGATCAGGGCATATATTAGGGGTTTGGCCAGGGGCCAGACTGTCACTACACCTCTGACCCAGATAGAACATCTTATAGTGGGCACTCAGAAAGACCCAAAAGGCTTAATAAGGAAAGCCGTTCATCATGGGGAAACCATCATTCCCTGATTTAACCCATAAAACTAAGCTCTTGTGGGAGTGGGACCTGGGTGTACCTATACAGAAAGGTATTTGGCTGACTATATTGAGCCTACACAGGGCATTCTTATATGTAATAAATATAAAAAATTGTTTTATAAATTTGTGCATAGACTCTACTGTCTGCTGGTTTGTGGGAGGTGAGGGATAGATTTAGGTTCCTATTTCCACTATTTTTGGTCCTGTCCAGTCTTGCAAACTTTTTGTTCAATTTCAAGTTCAAGTTTATTGCAGTAAAACTCCGTTGAGCAAGCTCATTCACAAGGAGGTCCTTTGACACAGACAGGTAGTTACAGATTGCATAATCAAAAAAAAACAGTACAAATTCAAGTACAGAATTATGGGCACAGAATTTTGGGCGCACATAGCGTAAGGAAATAGGCACTTTGATGGGGTGGCAGATTCCACTGGATCCCCTTCTGCTCCTCTTTGGTGTGGAAGAGCTAGGTCCAGAGGACTAGGAAATTCTGCCAAGGTGGGCTTGGGTGCTATTGACAGTAGCGCATCATTGTATGCTACACACCTGGAACTCAGGAAGTATGCCCACAGTGCAGCAATGGCGCAGCCTGGCCACACAGGCGCTTTCTTTCGAGCACCTGTCTTACATGGTTGTGGGTAAAGGAGAAACGTTTTTTTCTCGCACGGGACTCTTTTTTTTTTTTTTGTCTTCATTATCCCCAGTGGAGGCTCAATACTTAAGGGAGGGGTTACATCCAGATTCCGGTATGGATGATGGCAGATGGGGTTACCTGGTTTGTCTCTGGTTAGGTGTTCCCTTATAGAGAGGCTGTCACTCCCCAGGAAGAGACCGGAATGCTGTGAAATACAATGGTTTTAGCTTGGACGTTTAGTATATGCCTTACTTGAATGTCACTTTTTTTTCTGATCATGTTGGCTAGCAGGTGATGAACTGGGCCCATGCATGTACATAGTTGAGATTAATTGTTTTTATTTTATTTTGTGCATGTGATGTTATTCATTTTGTTATCTCTGTTATATATTTGAGGGAAAATTTCAATTAAAAAGAATATGCAAAAAATAATAATAAAAAAAAAAAAAACAGAACTAGTGCATTCGTGACCTTCTCCTTGCAGGGAACTAATTGTATGCCGGGGATGCCAGAGAGATGACTAATCCTGCAAAGACACCATAGCACCATTTTGACCCTCAAATACCAACCCAATACTGTAATTTCTATAGACACAGCCCCAGTCACACAATAATCTCCCACCACAGCAGGCATGCAAGCAATAAATCTCTACCCCGCAGAAGAAGAAAAAGTGGAAGACAACGCTAATAAAACAATAATGTCAAGCAGCAGAAAGTGCATCATACATCCAACACCTGAGACAAGTACAGAGCACTATGGTAGCCATTCATGCTACGGTCATCCTTACAGGCCAAGCACTCCTTCCTGATCTTCTCTGCCAGCCTCCTGGGATCAGTGAGGTTCACATACAGATAGGTCTTATTGCTATGTGTACCTTGAACCCAGCTGGTAGGAGCAAATAGTGAATTACTCCTAGCTCATGCAATAGGGCACAGACCTCTAACTCACGCAAAACAGCTTAATCTGGTTCAAGGTCAGTTGGCATTCATCTGTATCCCCCTTCCCCGTGTCGTGCCTGAAAATAGGCAGGATTTGTCTAGTGCACTTACTCAGTCAACAAAAACTAAATAAAAAATAAAATAAAATTGGGCACAGACTCTATCAAAACCCTTATACCTCTGTCTTGTGCTATAGCGGAGGTCAGGGAAGAACTGGACTGTAGACTTTGCAAACTGGACTTCTTCATGCTGCTCAGTCACTAGCAGGATACTGCCCTGGTCATCCAGCCCCCGTCACCATCAATATTTTTTGGTCCATCTCTACTTCTGACCCTGGTTTTCTAGGAGTTATGATCAGCATCTGATGTAAGGGACAGTATATAGGGATGACACCCTCACAGCCACTCAGTCAGAAACCTCCGACCAAGCAGGTGTTGTTATATGACAATGTTAGCATTCATTCACACAGCAAGTGAGAAGGCAGAGTAAGTAGCATGACTTTTCTTCCTTCTTTAAACATAAAATGCTACACCTCTTCCTTTTTTTCTGCTCTCGGTCTTCCATGAACACCGAGTATCCTGGGATGGCCATGTCCCAGTCATGTTGCCTTGGGACCATCTTTTGTGACTGCTCCCAGGTCCAGTTGTGCCACCACCAATACAGCTTCCAAGTCACAGATATTGTTACCCAGGCTCCTGGGGTTTGCACACATACCCTTCCAGCCCACCTGCTCCCCCTCCCCTTTCTTTCTGGATTCCTCACCCTAGCAAAGAAGCCTTCCCTCCGACTTTTTGATCAGCCAGTTTCTAACTCCCTCCTTTTACAAAAGGCATGTATGGAGTTATGTCAGCGTTAGCCCTAGTGCTCCTTTCTAACTGTAGCACACCAGAGTTCCCCTATTTGTTATATACTTATTCAGTTGTGCTTTGAATTCTTTTTCAGGTTTACTTATTACAATTTCTGTAGGTAATGCATTCCAAGGGTTGACCATGCCTGGTTTAAAAAGCACCCTCTCTTTGTGGATCTGGATTTTCATCTATATACAGTGGATACCTGCTAGTTTATGTAATTGTTTGAAGTCTATGTTTAATTCTGCGAAAAGATATGAATCTTGCTTTATATCATGTAACATCCCTAAGTCTGTGTTGTTTTAGCGTCATTGAGTTGAGGGGTGTGATACTCTTTCTTGGTCTGTTAGGTGTTAGGCTCTGTGCTGCCCCCAACCATGTTCTTGCTGGCCTTTACTCCCTACCCATGCCATGTTGTAAGCCTTTGTACCAACAAGTCCTTGGGGGGAGGCAATCTTTCCCCTCTTGGCTGAATTGGTTGCTTCCTCTCTCCCAACCCCTGCCTCAGCTAGTTTAAAAACTCATCTATGAGCTTTTTAAACCTTCCACTACGGGGTGTTTTTATATTTTATTTCGAGGAACAAATGTGCTGCAGATTTCTAGAAGGCCTAATATTGCCAACTTCCTCCATTTTATATTTTTGTGTTCTCTTTAATGCCATCTGAAGAACTGTGAAGAGCCGTGGTGTTTTAACGGAGAGACACGGTGATATTTTAGAGAAGCTTCTTGGAGTCTCCATTTACTTGATCTCGGTGCCTGGATCGAGTTCTTGTATGTGGACTGAGTTTTTGCCACTATTACTGTTTCATTTGTCCAGGGCATGGACCGGTTGGTTTTATGGCTTTTAGCCGAATTTAAGCAAGTTACTGTCTGGAATTGTTACCCTGTTACCCTGTACGTGGATTTGAACCAGCGGCTATGTTCTTTGGAATATCCCCGGATTTATTTATGTGTGGCCAGTGGATCGTGGGGAGCAGTGATCTGGTGGAGTCGTTTGGAAGAGCGTTTAAGATAAGTGGATATGAAGTCTTAAGTGACATTTTTGATAGACTGAACGCTGTTTTCTGAGATTGACATTCCTGGGCTTTAATAGTTGGGCTTGCAGAGTTCCTGGTCAGTGTCATACACAGAGGTGGGGATTGGGGTAGGCTGGAGGGCTTGTTCTTTACTCCCCTTCCTCTAGACTCCTGGGGTAGCCAGCTGGGGGACTGACTCCTCTCAGAGTTGAAGTAGTGGGCCACTGACCTTCTGGGCTGGTTGGAACCTGCGGCCTGCTAGTGGCCTTTCTGCGATTCGAATTGGAGTTGGATTTTGAAGTCCTGTGATTTTGAAGACTGACTTATATTGCTTGCTGCTCCTGCTAATGTTTGGGCGGGTTATTCGATATTTGTATCCTGTTTATATAATATTTGGCAATATTTATAGCGTGATAGGATCCCTTTTGACTGCAATTATATTTTTTCCTTTTTCTTTTATTTGCTTAGTGGAAATAATATGAGCAGTGAGAGTGCTTTATAACATCTTTGATCCCACCTGTTTCCGGTATTGTGAGAGATTCCCGGAAGGTGGCTTCTAAATTATTTCCTTCGTTTATTATTTTTTATTATTATTATTATGATGTAATTATTATTATTTGTTTATTTTTTGTGAGAGTGTTTAATTTGTTTTTAAGTACCAGATAGTGAGAGGACCTGGGATAATTTAAAATTGTTTTTGGTTAATTTTTGGTTGACCCCCAGGCTGTGAGAGGACCTGTGGGTTAAATCAATAAACTAGGTTTTGTGTTAGGGAGTTGGTTTAGTTTCATTTTTTATTTTAGTCGGTTTTATAATTTGTAGTTGTATAATTTTAGTTGTAGGAAGTTTGCAGGTAGTTTAGGATCGGTGCTGTTTTTGTAATTTTATTATATTTACTGTTTTATAAATTGAGCAGCTAGATGTGCCTGCTTGCCCCTCCTGTCTTATGCTATTCGGCCTCCGCTCTCCATGTCCTCAGCCCCTTCTCTTCACCCCGCCCCCGCCTGCTTATATTTATCACCGTTGTCGGGCGCTGGGGATTGCTCGAAGGGGAAGTCAGGGGTGGGTGGGGGGTTGTGGACAGCAGAGTGAGCGGGGCCTTCCTATAGGGGTGGTCAGGCCTAGAAGACGCCCTGGGGCGAAATGGCAGCTAGAACGTGGTGACTCTGTTCGGGTTCCCATACCCAAGGGCACATCCAGTTTGGGAGGGCAAGTGGTTGGGACAACTCACCAACCTCGTCCAACTCGGGCGTTGTTATGCAATGCCAGATCTCTCTGCAACAAGACTGGTCTTATTGCAGATTTTGTTGCAAGGACAGATCTGGCTTGCATTACCAAGACCTGGTTGGATGGGAATGCAGCCCCTTTTTTAGAGGCTACTGTTCCCACCGGGTACTCGGTTATACATTGCCCTAGACTGGATCGCAGTGGGAGGGGGTGGCGGTCTGTTTCAAGACCGAATTGGGCCTAACTGGTGTACCAGTTGAGGAGGCCAGGTCATATGAGTGTATTGTGGTAGCTGGTGTAGGGTGCAGGATTGCCCTCATTTATCGTCCACCAGGTGATGAGAAGCTTTTTCTGCAGGAAGTAGCAGATTTTGCCGCCGACATGGCCTTGGAGTTGCCCAAACTGATGGTTCTGGGAGACTTCAGTGCTTGGGTCAATGACGAATCTTCGCTTTTTGGTCATCATTTCCTCCAGGAGATGACATCTCTGGGCTTTACACAGGTTGTTTCCTCAGCTACACACAAGGGAGGTCACTCTCTTGACCTGGTTTTCTTCCTGGGGATCGAGGCTTCTGATTTGGTGGTGGAACCAGTCGGTTGGTCCGATCACTACTCAGTTGGGTTCAATTTTGAGGCCTGCCTGGGTAGGTCAGCCCCTGTGGAGTTGGTCAGGTACCGCCCATTGCGGGACGTGGTCCCTGAAGATCTGATGGCGGTTATTGACCTCTCGCCGTTGGATGAGTCTTGCACTGATCCTGAGCAGCTGGTAGTGGCCTATAATAGGGCCATATCGGTAGCACTCAATCAGATTGCGCCAGTCCGTGTTCGCCCCCTTCCGTGTTGTTCTGCTGCCACATGGTTTGATGGTGCTCTGAGAGGGTTGCGGAGGATGGGGCGTAGGTTGGAGCGTCATTGGAGGAAGAGCGCCAATGATGCCAACCACCTTATTTTGCTAGAGCATTATAAACTCTACCAAACAGCAATTTCCCATAAGGTGGCAGAATTCCTGTCCAGGGAAATTTCTGTCGCACAGAATCGACCGGCTCAGCTTTTCAGAACTGTTGACAGACTGTGCAACCCAGCCTGCCAGCAGATCCATCGAGTTTTTACTCAAATTGATTGTGAGGAGGTCGCTCGATTCTTTGCGAATAAGGTTGAAGACATCAGGAGGGAGTGCCTCCAACCTCATTCTAAGGATGTTGCAGTTGATCGGTGCCCTGTCACAGAGCCCGGAGTTTCCTGGAGTGCCTCTGACCTGCCGGATCTCATAGACACTATGAGGATTGTCCATGAGATGCGTCCCATATGTTGTAGTTTAGACCCTGGCCCTACCTCCCTGATTTTGGGTTGTAACGGGATCATCGGCCCAGTCTTAGCTCGGATTATCCGGTGTTCTTTAGATATGGGAGTGTTTCCTAGCTCTCTGAAGGAGGGGGTGGTGACTCCCCTTCTGAAGAAGGCATCTTTAGACCCAGATGACCTAGCAAACTACAGGCCAATCTCTAACCTCCCTTTTGTGGGGAAGGTTATTGAGAAAGTTGTGGTGGCTCAATTGGATAACCACTTGACCATCCATAGTTTATACGAACCTCTCCAGTCTGGTTTTCGCAAGAGGCTTAGTACCGAGACTGCTCTGGTTCGGGTGCTCAATGATCTCCTGATGGTAAGAGATTGGAGACACCGTTCTATCTTGGTTCTCCTTGATCTATCATCAGCTTTTGATACTGTGGATCATGGGGTTCTGCTTGAACGCCTCAGATCCATTTTTGGGCTGTCAAATACAGTCCTCAGATGGTTTTCATTGTTCCTCGAAGGGAGAACGCAGAGAGTGGTCTCGGGTTTGTTTTCATCCGGGGCCTTCTCTCTGCCATGCAGAGTGCCTCAGGGCTCGGTGCTTCCCCCATGTTATTCGCAGTATATATGCTACCCCTCAGAGATATTGTAAGACGGTATGAGCTAAGGTTTCACTGCTATGCTGATGATACCCAGCTCTACCTGTCTTTTGCACCTGACCAGGTTAGTGCTATCTCGGTACTGAACAACTGCCTCACAGACATCCAAGACCGTATGAATTCCAGCGGTTTAAAGTTGAACCCAGGAAAGACTGAGGTTATGGTTGTGGACCCGGGTCTCAGGGTAGAGGGATTGAGGACTGGTCTCCCCTCTGGATTAATCCTGGGGGTGGACCAGATCCTCACCTCTGAACGGGTGCGTAACCTGGGAGTGTAGCTTGACGCTGGTCTGACCCTCCGTCATCAGGTGTCTGCAGTCATCAAGCTGGCCTTTTTCCATCTTAGGAACATTGCCAGGATTAGACATCTTGTTCCACCCAGTGACCTGCCGGTCTTGGTCCATGCCTTTGTGACATCACGCCTTGATTAGTGTAACTCCCTTTACCTAGGACTTCCTGGGGTTGATATCCCCCACTTGTAGCTAGTGCAGAACGCAGCATCATGTTTGTTGACTGGGGCTTCTAGAAGTTCTCATATTACCCCCGTGCTGCGCGCTCTGCACTGGCTGCCAATACAGTGGCAGATCACCTTTAAAGTGGGTCTTTTGACCTACAAAGTCCTACACGGTCTGGGTCCTGACTACTTGAAAGAGATCCTGGTGCCTTACACCCCTCTGTGACAGTTCCGTTCGGCTGATGAGGGGTTGCTGGAGATTCCGAGGGTAAATTTGAAGTCATCTGGTGCCCGTGCATTTGGATTTGCTGCACCTACCCTCTGGAATTCTCTGCCCCATCAGCTCCGGGAGTGTAGGATGGTGGGGAGTTTTAAGCAGGCACTAAAGACCTTTTTATGGGAAAAGGCGTTTCCTTCTTTGTTCTGATTTTATAGTATTGTATTGGAATATATGTTTATATTTGATTTTATTGAATGTATTTGAATATGCTTTTATGTTTGTTTTTGCTGTACAGCGCCTTGAAACTTTGAAAGGCGCTCAATTAAATAAATTTTATTATTATTATTATTATTTTTATTTCTAGGTTATTGTTGCATTATCAAAGTGGTAATTAAGTTTGATCAATTAAATTAATTTAGTTGACAAGAATGTAGTTGTACACTTGAAAATATTAAAATTATTTTTTGACATCTTATATTCGGAAAAGGGTCATGTCCACTGTAAAATATTGAGGTTTCTCTCTGTAGGAATAGTATAGCTTTTTTTTTTCATCTTATGTTTATGTGCCTCTCTCCTCTGGACCCCCGTTTTGGCCACCCTCTCCCCAGCCCCCAGCCCCCAGGACTTACCTTCCACCATCTCGTTCCTGCAGCGGATGCCTGGTCACAATGGTACAGCTTTTATTTTATAAATGACCCCCGGCTTGCAGCGTGTAGCTGAATGCAATACCATGTATAATTCCAAACCATGAATATATTCCCAAAAGCCTTTAGAGAGGTTTAGACTTCCAGTGTATTTGTTTTCCCATTGGATGGCTCCTTATTTAGTGTATACAAATGTCTGACATGACACTGGCATGCAGTACTGTTTTATATATAAACAATAAAATACAAGTTAAAAAAATGACCAAATCTTGGCCCACTTTGACATTGGCATCCTATGTTTGGGAGCAATCCCAGAGTGCCAGTGACCAGCCACCCATGGTCGAACAGTTCTGCAAGTAACAGCATATCTTCAATTGAGGGAGAGATGCACCACACTCCACCACAACAGTGACTCCTATGGCGGGCCAAGCAGGTAAACGTTCTCAGAACAGGGGATGCTGCATCTGGCAAGGCTTGTTCCAGGCATGGCGCACATGCAGTGTGGGTGGTGAGTGGTCATGGGAGAAAAAACAGGGAAAACAGGCCTCAAATGTTGGCTGCCAGTACTCTCGAGAGCTATGCTGCACAAAAGAGATGTACAATGGTGACAGATCAAGGGGGTTAAAATATATATGAATTAAAAACATGTGCACCATGACTGACCATGTCTCTTTAAACAAGTCAGTTCTGTGTTGGGCATCAAATTAATCCTCAGTTTCGGTTTAAAAAGAAAGGCTAACATTGTGCTGTTAGGGCCTGGGATTTCAAGTGTCTCTCTAAATGTTCTAAACACATTCTGTACATCTCACATAATTCATTTAGTTAAAATACTTCACAATAATTAACCAGAATACTGTATTACAGAAGTACAGGTTTTTATTTCAGGATGAAAACAGACACATTTTCACATTTGTGTCCATGCTGGACCATCCTCAAGGGAAGACACCAGGACAGAAAGGGTTAACGCCTTCTGAAAGCAAGCTAACACTTAGGTAGACACAGCTTCTGTCTGTGTTTTCTGCTTCAGCAATCAACTGTACATGCACGGTTCATGGTGTAATGAATTTATTATTGCCCTAAAAGGTAGTTTTCCCTTAATGATTTCATATTATTATTTTCTATTTTTGATTCTGCTGCCCCTCCCCCAACAGCCCTGTAGGACTGAACCATCATGATGTTTTCTGCATCCCTGTCTAGAAAAGGAATTTCTGTCACTCAAATTGAGACTCTCTGAAGTGCTACAATAATGGTGTGTTGGGGGTTGAGCTTCTTTCATTAGGGACTTCTTATGGGTGCATGCCTCGAGCCCTCCTTGGGCTGTATCCCCTCCCCCCCCAACACTCATTATAACACAAAAGGGGACAGGACATTTGTATGAGTTTTTGGTTGCCTGTATTGTTCCCATTTTCAGAATGATAGACATACCCTCAAATGATCCATTATCTAACTGCACCTGAATAAAATGATGTGAAAACTGGGTTTTTTTTATATGTTTTTCCTTTTATGGACAACATTATGTATAGTTCTGTTCATGGAAGCATGAATTTGGAGCTTGGACTATGTCCCTGTATGGATTCACAACTCAGACACATAAAACCAGCAGTTCTAGAAATAGCAATACTGTGTACAATTGCAGTGTGAGCACACTTCTCATCCCATCCTCGTCTGCAACCATACGTGCCCCAAAATACATACCATTATGGGTAATTCAAATGCTCTGCTCTAATAGGTCAGGAACTGGTGATCAGAGCTCTGAATCCATGCAGAGACATTGTCAAAATTCCAAATTCCTGGTTCCATAGGGGAAAACTGCACAGAATGTTTATTTATTATTTATTTTATTTTGTAACCCCCAGGGGGCACTATCCTAAGGGCTACTACCCCTGCCTGCCCTAACTGTAGCAGGGTGAGGGGCCCAGATTCGTTGGTGGGTGCCTCCACCCAGAGGTCGGGGTTAGAACAGTCGAGGTTGACTTGGTCACAGCCCTCTGGGTTGCTGCAACCCCCCTTTCTTCCCACTAGTGGCCCCACGCAGTTCAATTTCAGTGTCCTTACCATATACACTTACCCACTGGCTCGAACCGGTCAGCTCACTCCGGGGACCCCCTGGAAAGTAAGGTACAATTACACCACATTCACTGTGCAGTATTTCACCATTAATACACTGACTAGCCAGTGTACTTTTGCAAAACAAGCAATCTGATTTATTTGAGGGGAGATAACAAGGACCAGGGGGAATCAGGTTGATTAGCTTACCACTACAGTATATGAAAATCTACCAATGGCTCTGTGCACAGGCCTAACCTATTAATGTCTATGGGTATCCAAGCCCTAATGGCTAGTTCCTTGATGCAGCTGGTTGGGGCCCTGACACAAGCGAGCATTTAATTCCTGAGCAGATCGGATGGAGCCAGAAAGCTCAATTAGTGCAGTCAGCAATACAACAAAATGATTTTGCCTTTGTTCGTAAGCTTTAACAGGGAGCTACCCTGATTCAGTACTCACAACTCCAGCAGAGAACCACTCTTTCACCACTTGCAGGGCTGAGCCTGAGCTTCAAAGGCCTCCTCACACATTTATATGGAAAACAACAGAGGGGTACCATACCAGGCAGCTGCTTCTAGGACCCAACTGAACTCACAGCTATGCAGGCAACTCACTGCAGCTTCACTGTCCTGACAGACCGAGCGCGATTCAGCAGATTCTCCAGTCCTCAACAGGGTGAGCCTGGTAGGTAGCTGCGCTCCTGCACAGCCTCCTCTGACCGCTGCCCCGTGGATTTAGTCCGAATATAATGGTGACTGAGCTGCCCGAAATTGGCCTTCACCACACACAGGTGCTTCCCGAGCGAAGACTTAACGGCGCAGAAGCCCAGGGCTCCTTCCTCGCTCACAGCCACAGCATCTCTGCCCTTTGGCAGTTGGGGCAAGTCTCTCTATTCGGGCGCCACCCGATCCCATTGGAGGGCTGCAGATGCCAGTCACTTATTACTGCCCTCATTGGTGCAAAACGGCGCCATGGCCCAGAATGCCACTTCCCAGAATTACAAGCTGTATCTCCATTTGTCAGCCGGCTCCATCTAGAGTCCTGGTTGGCTGCTTTTTTACTCCAGATTAGGTACCACCTCGCTCCTATTGGACCCCTCGAACTGTCCTGGTCCAAGATGGAGGGGCACAGCACACAGAGTCCCATCTGCAACAAAGGCAGGTTAAGCAAAACTGCATTTTCACTATCACTCTAAATGATTTCAGGCAAATAGTTACACTTATCGAGGGGGCTCCACCGGCGCTTTCAGCGACCACAAAGAGGGGCAATTACAGTACAGCTCAAGCGGGACTCGAGCAGGGAAACACACAGTCCCCCTTATAAACAATGATTTCGTCTGCAAGCAGACGGCTCTTAAAGAGACAGTACGTGGAGGCTCTACAAGCACTCACCGAGCCATTTCAAACGGCTAAAGCGCCGAACGCCAACCACCAGGGGGAACACTTAGGCAGCTCCTAGGAGGCTTTTAGGAACCCCCATTTATAGGGGGGGTTACAATTTAGAAACTGGTGACCGGGAAAGGAACGCTGATCCAAGGCTCGTTTCCAGGTTCAATCTGTGGGGTGGGGTACGCTGGATTCCAGAACACACTACACATAATTTAGGCAAATGCAAAATACTAGTATAAATACAGTGCAAACAATTACAAGTTTATTTATTTATTTGAATTTTGGTAACTGGTAAGCCCACTGAGACCATGTAGTCCCTTTTACAGGGACAACCGGGGAGGGTACATAGGAAGAGTATACAAATCTGCATACATAGGTACATACATGTACTGTATGTATGTATGTATATATATATATATATATATATATATATATATATTATATATATATATATATTTATATTTATATTTATAACATGGGTTGCATGAAGGAGAGCATCAGGTGACCGTGGATTAAAGTCCTTTTTAATCCACACTTGGGTGACCTGCACGACCCTAAAAGCAAGTGATGTGATTATCCCCCCAAAATCATATCCCTACTCCACAGATACAGTATAGTGGTGACACGGAAAATGTTGCTGATAACTGCAATATTGTGAGCAGAAATGGAAAGATTTTCAGCAATTCTATACATATTTACATGTGGTCATTAACAATGATGTGTCTACAATGTGTTGGTTTTTTTTGTGTTTTTTTTACTTACCTTGTATTTTGCCAACTGCTGCTAAAAAGAATCCAATTGAATCCTTGTATTATGAAGTCAGAAACTCTCTACTGGCAAGGCTATTTACATACCCATAATGCAGTGCTTGCAACTCATGGAAGTAATGTATTCTCTTGCATGGTGAAAAGCAAGTAAAACAGATGTTGTAACATGTAGTATTGATTAGAATAGGAAAGGAAACATAGAAACATAGAATTTGACGGCAGATAAGGACCGCTTGGCCCACCTAGTCTGCCCATTTTTCTACCTAACAGATAAGCTGCAGATCCTAGTTAACCAACAGCTTACTTCCTCCTACCCCCCCACTAGGACTGCCTTATGCCTGTCCCATGCATTCTTGAAGTCCCCCACTGTTCTTGACTCCACGACCTCCTCAGGGAGGCTGTTCCATGCATCCACAACCCTCTCAGTGAAAAAATACTTCCTCACATTACCTCTGAGCCGTCCTCCCTCAATCTTCAAATTGTGCCCCCTTGTTCTTGCACATCTCTTTTTCTGGAAGCTGCTACCCTCTTGGACTTTTTTTATTCCCTTGAGGTACTTGAAAGTTTCTATCATATCCCCTCTCTCCCTTCTTTCCTCAGGGGTATATATATTAAGCTCCTTTAGTCTTTCTTCATATGTCTTCTGGTGCAGACCCTGCACCATTTTGGTTGCCCTCCTCTGGACAGCCTCCACGCTGTCTATGTCTTTGCAGAGATGGGGTCTCCAGAACTGCACACAGTACTCCAGATGGGGTCTCACCAACTGTCTGTACAGAGGGATAACAACTTCCTGTTTTCTACTATTGATGCCTCTTCCTATGCATCCCAGTATCCCCCCAGCCTTCCTTACTGCCTTCTCACATTGCTTGCCCACCTTTAGGTCATCTGATATAACTACCCCCAGGTCCCTTTCTATTTTTACCATTGTCAGTATCTCACTCCCCATTGTGTACGCGTCCCCTGGGTTTTTGTTTCCCATGTGCATTACCTTGCACTTCTTTGCAGCGAATCTGAGCTGCCATACATTTGACCATTCCTTCAACCTTACCAAGTCCCTTCTCATCCTTTCCACTCCATCTTGTGTATCGACCCTGTTGCAGATCTTTGTGTCATCTGCAAAGAGACATACTTTTCCTTCCAGTTCCTCTGCAATGTCACTTATAAAGACATTAAAAAGGACCGGTCCCAGTACTGAACCCTGTGGTACCCCGCTAGTAACCCTCCTTTCTTCACTGTGTACTCCATTTACTACTACCCTTTACGTCCTGTTGTCTAGCCAATTTTTTATCCAGGCTACCACCTTGGGACCCACTCCAAGGCTGGCTATCTTGTGTATTAATCTTTTGTGTGGGACTGTATCAAATGCCTTGCTAAATTCTAGGTAGGCCATGTCCACAGCCCCTCCCTGGTTTACTACTTTGGTCACCCAGTCAAAGAAATCTATTAGATTCGTCTGACACGACCTTCCCATCGTGAATCCATGCTGCCTTGGGTCCTGTGCCCCACTGGCCTCTAGGTACTCAACAATTCTTTCCTTCAGAAGTGATTCCATCATTTTCCCTACCACTGAGGTCAAACTAACTGGTCTGTAGTTTCCTGCCTCTGTCCTGCTCCCACTTTTGTGAAGAGGAATCACATCTGCCCTCCTCCAGTCCTCGGGTACCACCCCATCCTCCCATGATTTGTTAAAGAGAGTAGTCAGCTGTGTCACTAGTTCTACCCTTAGTTCTTTTAGAATTCTTGGGTGAATCCCATCAGGCCCCATTGCTTTGTCCACCTTCAATTTTATTAGTTCTTTCAGAACCCTTTCTTCTGTAAATGGACTGGTATCAACCCCGTCTTCAGAGTGTTTCTCTTGTTTGGTTTAGGTAACTCCCCCTCCTCTTCCTTGGTGAATACTGAGCAGAAATATTCGTTCAGTATCCCTGCTTTTTCACTGTCACCCTCCACATTCCCTCCCCTTTATTAAGCTTCAGTATCCCTCCTTTGGTCTTTCTTCGCTCCCTAATGTACCTATAAAAGGTCTTATCCCCCTTCTTAACAGAATTGGCTATCCTTACCTCGGTTTGGACCTTTGCTATTCTGACTGCCTTCCCAGCCTCTTTCTGCTTTAACTGATAAAATTCTCTGTCCTGCTCCTTCTGTGTTTCCTTATATTTCCTGAATGCTGTCCTTTTCTCCTTAACCTTCCCTGCCACCTCTTTTGAGAACCATAGCGTTTTTTTCCTTCGTTGTGTTTTATTGATTTGCTTTACACAAAGGCTTGTTGCCTCTGTGATGGCTGTTTTGATCACTCCCCATTGTTCCTCCACCCCTCCTTCTTGCCTGTTTGCTAGTGCTTTTCTGAGGCACTCTCTCAATTTCCCAAAGTCAGCCCTCCTAAAGTCCAGTACTCTTGCTATTGTATGGCTGTGTTTATCCTGAACCACACTGTTTGGTGGTCACTTGTTCCCAGGTGGCTACCCACTTCTAAATCTGAGATTCTTTCTCCATCCCCATTTGAGAATACCAGGTCTAAGATTGCTCCCTTCCGAGTGGGTTCCAATACTAGCTGTCTGAGGCACGCCCCCTGCAGGGCATCAAGAATGACTCTGCTCTTGGATGTGCCTGCAGCAAAGGTGCTCCAGTTAACATCTGGCATATTCAGGTCCCCCATCAACAATATCTCCCTTTTTCTGCCATTCTAAGAAAGCCTTCTATCATTTCCTTGTCCATTCTCTCCCCCTGAGATGGGGGTCTGTATACCACCCCCATGCGGATTGTGGTGCCATTTCCTGTCTCCAGGGTGACCCAAAGTGCCTCATCTGCTCCCTGTTTACTCTTTAGTTCTGTTGCTTTGATCCCTTCCTTTACATAGAGAGCTACTCCTCCTCCTCCTCTTTTACCCTCCCTGTCCCTCCTGTAGATTGTGTATCCTGGTATGTTGACATCCCAGTCATGGTTCTCTGTGTACCATGTTTCTGTGACTGCCACGATATCCAGACAACCCTCTTCCATCAAGGCCACTAGTTCAGGGAGCTTGTTACACAGACTATGGGCATTGGTACTCATCACCCTCCACTTTTTGATAGCCTTACCCCTTTTAGCCCCATTTCTGTCCTTACTGTCTTTGCATTTTTTTACATTTAAATCTGTTCTGCTCCCTAATAACTTCTGTACCTCGGTGTTTACCTCACTAATCACTATGTTTTGTGGGGGGAGGCTCGGATTTCCCTGCTCCTTTTCAGTGCCTCCCCCCTTGGCTAGTTTAAATGCTTGCCAATGAAGCATTTAAACCTCTCACCTAGGATCCTGGTTCCCCCTGGACAGATGCAGACCATCGCACCAGTATAGGTCTGCATCCCTCCAGGTGGCTCCCCAGTCCCCAATGAAGCCAAAACCCTGAGCTCCACACCAGTTTTTCAACCACTCATTGAATTCCCTGGTGAGAAGTGCCATAGCATCTCCCTTGCCATAGACAGGCAGCACCTCCGAGAAGGTTACCGTTTGCGCTACTTGTCTAAGGCCCCTTCATGTGTTAGGAGCTGTGTTACTTTGCTCATCCTGTGTTTTAAACACTAAGAAGAAGTATTATAGTATTTATGTCATTACAATATAAACAACAGTCCACTTGTACACTCTAGGAAGCATATGACTATGCAAAGGAAAGTGTTGTGTAGGTATTCTGTTGGTTAAGAATAGAACAAATTTCCACACAACAGTACAAACCACAATAAACTTCTCAGTACTCAGTTGTATTTTCCGCATGTTGTGTTTCATTTAGTTTAGAGGCTCATTAGCAGTAATGTGTCTACAATGCTTTTTTTTTTTTTTTTCTTTACAGAAACATTAAGTACTTCTATACATATCAGCTTTACGTTTACAAATGTACTTTTTTCCTGTCAGGATCAACTGTTCAGAAGTGTATTTCTCAGAGAATGACAGAGCTACTGCATAATATGTTTTATTTACATACCCAAAATGCAGTGTTTGCAACTCATGGAAGTAATTTATTCTCAAACATGGTAAAAAAAACAACTAAAACATGCTGTACCATGTTTTTATTGATTACTTTAGGAAAGGAGCTGTATTACTTTGTGCTCCTGTGTTTTGAACACACAAAAAAGTATTAAAGTATGCAAGTCATTACAATATAAACAACACTCTACTCATATACTCCAGGAAGCAAATTAATGTGTTAGAAAGTGTCATACATGTTATTCTGTAATTGATTGAAAATAGAACACTTTTCCACAGAGTTGTGCAGTTCACAGCAAACTTGCCAGTACACACTTGTATTTTCTACATCTAGTGTTTCACTTAGTTTATACGTGATCATTAGTATTACTGTGTCTACAATGCTTTTGTACTGTACAAACAGGTCTAACTGAACCATAAAATGTTTACCTTCAGTCTACATGTGAAACTATTTTTTTCAGATAGAAGGATACACAATAAAATTGTCTTTTCCAGCCTTAAAAATCACCCTTTCTGAGCATTATTTGTGTCCTTCATGCTATAAGCACAATAACCCACTCCAGGGTGTGGGGTTATAGGCATTTAATCCATGCCTGGGGCACTGTGATGACATGCCTCCTGTGGCTTCGTGCCTCACAATGCACCCCAGGCGTGGATTAAATGCCTATAACCCCACACCCTGTCGTGGGTTATTGCTAACACACACACACATATATATATATATATCCCCCAGGTGGCGCTATCCCAAGGGCTACTACCCCTGCCTGCATAAGTGCTAACAGGTTGAGGGGCCTAGGTCCAATGGCGGGTGCCTCCACCCAGAGGTTGGGGTTAAGACAGTCTGGTATGACTTGGTCACAGCCCTCTGGGACACTGCAACCCCCCTTTCTTCCCACTAGTGGCCCACACAATATAGCAGCAGTACCTTCACAGTATATACTTACCCCCAGGACCGGTTCGATCAGCTTGACTCTGGGGACCCTCTGTAAAGTAATATGCAATAATACAATAGCCACTGTACAGTATTTCAACACAAACACGCATCTCAAGCAGTGTAACTTTGCTAAACAACCAAATCTGATTTATTTAGGGGATAGTAACAAGGACAGGGGGAAATCAGGTTAATTAATTCAGTCACACTAATGTTCAGAGCATTGTGCACAGAGTTGAAATCCCTAGGAGTCACTGCCACTGGGTACCCAGGATGGAGGGAGGCTAGCCAGGATCGATGCAGCTGGTTGGGGCCCGGAAGATGAAAATACTTGCACAATACCCAATTTGTAATCCGAAGGGAACAAGTCTTTTGAGCAATCAGTTTAAATGCTTCATTGGCAAGCTTTTAAACTAGTCAAGGGGGAGGCACTAATAAGCAGCAGGAAAGTCCCAGCCTCTCCCTACAAAACAGGGTACTAAATGAGAAAGACCGAGGTAGAAAGGTCAGTGGGGGATGCTACCACAGAAGGTAAAGCCATCAAAAAATGGAGAGCAATGAGCACCAATGCCCATAGTCTGGGTAACAAGCTTCCTGAATCAGTGGCCTAGATGGAGGAGGAACATCTGAATATCGTGGCAGTCACAGAAACATGGTACACACACAAAACCATGACTGGGACGTAAACATACCAGGATACATTGGGCCAGATATTCAAACTGCACCATTCTGTGGCGCAAGCCCTTGAGCTGCTCAAAAAAGTTGCGCTGGGGTGTGGCCAGGGCGATATTCAATGGAGTTGCGCTATTGAGCAACTTCTTTGAATATCGCCCCCTGGCCACAGCCACTGTGCATGGCGCAGTGGAACTTGCACCACTGCAAGTGGTCAGAGTGGAGCATTCAGATGCGGTGGAGCAAGTTCCATTGCGCCATGCGCAAACCTGCGATATTCAAAAGGTGACATGCAAATGGGGCCATCATTTATGCAAGGTGCACGGGAGGCCATTTGCGTCTAATTACAGCCCCATTTGCATGCCATTAGCATGCAGGTGCGCCGATCCCCGACGACTTGCGCCTGGCGAACTGCCAGGCAGGCCGTCGGGGACCGACGCCCCCTACAGCCGATCTGGCAGAACAGTATTCCACCCCCAGCAGCCCAATCGGGCATAATCAACTCCCCAACTAGCCCGATCGCGGGCATAAATTAATTCTTCCCCACTCCGACTAGCCCGATCAAGGGCATAAAGTAATTCTTCCCCACCCCTGACTAGCCTGATCGGGGCATTAAGTAATTCTTCCCCCACCCCGACTAGCCCGATCGCAGGCATGAAGTAATTCTTCCCCCACCCCGACTAGCCGATGCGGGCATAAGTAATTCTTCCTCTCCACCTCGATTAGCTCGATCATATAAGTACTCTTCCTTATTTCGATTCGCTCGATCGAGAGCGATCGTTAACTTCTTAAAGATCATCTCTCGGTGGCCAGTGACAGGAAGCTGATCGCTGGCAGCAGTCAAAACCCATCCCTCAAAGTCCGGGTCATCTCTGGTGATCTAGTGGTCCCACCCCACCCACTCATGGAGCCCACCACCCTCACCTCGCCAGCCGGTGGGCGGCAGCACCACTTCGCCTGCCGCCTCGGCCACTTGTCGATTGACAGTTTCGAGCATGCCCGAGCCTGAGTCAGAGCCAATGGCGCATCCCATATCAGAGCAGCAGTAAAGTTCAGATATGTGAATGAATTCATTCATTCACATATCTGGATTGCCTTAGAGCCGGTAGTGGGCTGCACGCCCATTGGCTCTTGCTCTTAACCAATGGGCATGCAGCCCCACCGAGCTGTCAGTCGGCGGGCGCGGGCGGCAGGTGGAGGGTGCTGCCGCCCGCCGCTGACGGGGAGCGTAGGCTCGGTGGGTGGGGTGGGGCCACCAGATCACCAGAGATATTGGACTTTGGGGGTGGGTTTGACCTTATGCCCGCGAATCGGTTCAGGTCCACTGGACCACCAGGGATATTGGTCTTTGGGGTTGACGCATGCCCGCGATCGGCTAGTCGGGGTGGGGGAAGAATTACTTTATGCCCGTGATCGCTGCCGCGGGGACTACTGCTGCCCGCAATCAGGACACGGGGGTTACTATTGTGCCCGCGATCGACTGCAGGGGGGCACAGGAACAGTGAGGGCCACCCACAGGTGGCAGCTGTGTTGCGCCTGCAATGCGGCAGCTCACCTGTGGGTGGCCCTCGACTTATCCTATTTTTTGTTGCCTAAAGTTGTGCAGCAGGCACAGGTTAGCCTGCATAACTTCCGCATGGCCCGGCTGAATATCGGGCTGTGCAGTTTATGCATGGTTCCTCCCCCTTCGGTTGCACATGCCTTCATTAGTATTGCACTGTTGCTCAGCATGATTTGGGGGGCGCAACTGCCTCCTGCTGAATATCGCAGAATGGCGCATTTCGGACTTGTGCAGGCGCAACCCTATTGTGCATGGCTCAGCTCTTTTGAATATCTGGGCCACTATCTACAGGAGGGGCAGGGAGGGTAAAAGAGGAGGAGGAGGAGTAGCTCTTTACATAAGGGAAGGAATCAAAGCAACAGAACAAAAGGATAAAGAGGGAGGAGGATAAGAAGCACTGTGGGTCAATTTGGAGACAGGCAATGGCACCACAATCCGCACAGGGGTTGTATACAGACCCCCCCCCAAGGGGAGGAAATGGACAAGGAAATGATAGAAAGTATACTTAGAATGGCAGAAAAAGGGGAGATATTGCTGATGGGTGATCTGAATGTGCCAGATGTTAACTGGAGTGCAGTTGCAGCAGCCACTTCTAAGAGTGGTGTTATTCTAGATGCCCTACAAGGGGCATGCCTTAGACAACTAGTATTAAAACCCACTCGAGAGGGAGCAATCTTAGACCTGGTTCTCTCAAATGGAGATGGAGAGAGGATCACAGATGTAGAAGTGGGTAGCCATCTGGGAACTAGCAACCATCGAACAGTATGGTTCACAATAAACAGAGCAATAGAGTCAAGCCATACAAAGGCACAAGTAGTGGACATTAGGAGGGCTGACTTTGCCAAAATGGGTGAGTGCCTAAGGAATGCACTAGCAAATGGGCAGGAAGGAGGAATGGAAGAACAATGGGGAATAATAAAAACTGCCATCACAGAGGTAACAAGTCTTTGTGAGAAGCAAATAAACAAAACAAAACGATGTAAAAAAACACTATGGTTCTCAAAGGAAGTGGCAGTGAAGGTTCAAGAGAAAAAGAAAGCATTCAGGAAGTACAAGGAATCACAGAAGGAGCAGGACAGAGAACTGTATCAGTTAAAGCAAAAGGAAGCTGGGAAGGCAGTCAGAACAGCAAAGGCCCAAACTGAGGAAAAGATAGCCAACTCAGTTAAGAAGGGGGATAAAACCTTTATAGGTACATCAGGGAGCGAAGGAAGACCAAGGGAGGGATAGTGAGGCTTAATAAAGGGAGGAGGGTGGGCAGAGGGTGACTGTGAAAAAGCAGATACTAAACAAATATTTTTGCTCAGTATTTACAAATGAAGAGGGGGAGGTACCTAAAACAAACAATAGAAACACTCTGGATACAGAAGCTGATACCAGCCCATTTACAGAAGAAAGGGTTCTGAAAGAACTCTTAAAACTGAAGGTGGACAAAGCAATGGGGCCTGATGGGATTCATCCCAGAATTCTAAAAGAACTAAGGGTAGAACTAGTGACACCACTGACTACCCTCTTTAACAAATCATGGGAGGATGGGGTGGTACCTGAGGACTGGAGGAGGGCAGATGTGATTCCCCTTCACAAAAGTGGGAGCAGGGCAGAAGCAGGAAACTACAGACCTGTTAGTTTAACCTCAGTGATACGGAAAATGATGGAATCACTTCTGAAGGAAAGAATTGTTGAGTATCTAGAGGCCAGAGGGGCACAGGACCGAAGGCAGCAGGGATTCACAATGGGAAGGTCATGCCAGACAAATCTAATAGATTTATTTGACTGGGTGACCAAAGTAGTAGATCAGGGAGGGGCTGTGGACATGACCTACCTAGATTTTAGCAAGGCATTTGACACAGTCCCACACAAAAGATTAATATACAAGTTAGCCAGCCTGGGAGTGGGTCCCAAGATGACAGCCTGGGTAAAGAATTGGCTGGAAAATAGGACACAGAGAGTAATAGTAAATGGAGTCCACTCTGAAGAAAGGGGGGTTACTAGTGGGGTACCACAGGGTTCAGTATTAGGACCGGTCCTCTTCAATGTCTTTATAAGCGACATTGCAGAGGGACTGAAGGAAAAGTATGTCTCTTTGCAGACGACACAAAGATCTGCAACAGAGTTGATGCACAAGGTGGAGTGGAAAGGATGAGAAGGACTTGGCAAGGTTAGAGGAATGGTCAAATGTATGGCAGCTTAGATTCAATGCTAAGAAGTGCAAGGTAATGTACCTGGGAAACAAAACCCAGGGGAAGAGTACACAATGGGGGGTGAGATACTAACAACAACAAAAATGGAAAGGGACCAGGGGGTAGTTATATCAGATGACCTGAAGGTGGGCAAGTAATGTGAGAGGGCAACAAGGAGGGCTGGGGGGTCACTGGGATGCACAGGGAGAAGCATCACCAGTAGAAAACAGGAAATTGTTATCCCCCTGTACAGACAGCTGGTGAGATCCCACCTGGAGTACTGCGTGCAGTTCTGGAGACCCAATCTCCACAAAGACATAGACAGGATGGAAGCTGTCCAGAGGTGGGCAACTAAAATGGTGCAGGGTCTGCACCGGAAGACATATGAAAAGAGACTTAAGGAGGTTAATATGTATAGCCTTGAGGAAAGGAGGGAGAGGGGGGACATGATAGAAACTTTCAAGTACCTCAAGGGAATCAACAAAGTCCAAGAGGGTAACATCTTTCAAAAAAAGAGGTGTGCAAGAACAAGGGGGCACAATTTGAAGATAGAGGTGGGCAGCTCAGAGGTAATGTAAGGAAGTATTTTTTCACAGAGAGGGTTGTGGATGCATGGAACGGCCTTCCGGAGGAGGTTGTGGAGTCAAAAACAGTGGTGGAATTCAAGCATGCATGGGACAGTCATAAGGCAATTCTAGGGGGTTGGGGTAGGAAGAAGTAATCTGCTGGTTAACTAGGATCTGCAGCTTATCCATTAGGTAGGTAAATGGGCAGACTGGGTGGGCCAAGCGGTCCTTATCTACCATCAAATTCTATGTTTCTATGGAGTCGGTAGGCTCAGTTTGTGTATCAAGGAAGAAAAATCAGTTGAAACCCTTGCAATTCAATTATTCAACTGGCAGGGAGCTACCCTGATTTTTACTCATGACCTGTGCTGGACACCTTCCACACAGCGAGGAACATGGGCCTATGAGCAGGACACACCCCACACATTTATATGAAAAGAGAAGGTTACCATACCAGGCAGCTGCTTTCATATCCCAATCGCACTTACTGCCAACCCGGGAATTCACAATGCAGCTTCACTCTCCTGACAGACCAAGCGCGATGAAGCAGATTCTCCAGTCCTCTACAGGGTAAGCCTGGTTGCTGGCTACACAGCCTCTCCTGTTCCTCACACACAGCGGATTCAGGCCGAATAACCACGGCAAACGAGCCGCCCGACTTTTGGCCTCCACACGCGCTTCCTGCATGAAACTCTGCAGCGCAGAAGCCCAGAGCTCCTTCCTCAGTCACGGCCACAACGGATCTGCTTTCTCAGCTATTGGGCAGGGAATTACCATCGGGTACCAACTGACCCAATTGGAGGGCTTCAGATGCCAGTCACTTACAACTTCCCCTATTGGTGTGAAAAGGCGCCACAATCCAGAACTTTACTTCCCAGAATTACTGGCCATATCCCCCATTGGCAGTTGGCTCCCGAGAGAGTCCTAATCCTGGTTGGTTGCTCAATACTCCATTTTAAGCGCCCTTCCCTTCTGATTGGATCCAGTTTACAGTTCTGATCCAAAATGGAGGGGCAAAGCACGCAAAGTCCCAGCTGCAAGAAAGGCAGGTTAGACAAATTACATTCTCATTAATACTCTAAAAGGTATGGGGTAAACAGTTACATTTCTGGAAAGTGTTCACTCTGCCCCTTTAGCGATGGCAGAAATGGAGCGATTTATCAGCGGCTCGAGCAGGACTCGAGCAGGGGAACACACAGTCCCCCCCATGCAAACTAATTATGTCTGCGATACCTGGTTAAACAACTAAATAAAAAAAAATAAATAAAAAAAAGGAGACAGTACTAGGGGCTCTAAAAGCACTCACTGATAAATGGCTTGAACGCTGAACAACATTCATGCTAGGAGCACTCAGCCAGCTCCTGGAAGACCTCTGGGAACCCCCATTTGCAGGGGGTCACACATTTTATATATATATGCATACACACACACACACACACACACACACACACACACACACACACAGTGGTATTTAGCCATAGTACAGAGAGGTACAGTGCAAATTACATAGTTGTAGGAAAAATGTAGCAGTATAATAAGAATGTAGCAATGTAGTGCAATAAATTATGACTAATACAAGAATTGAGTCACAGTTCTGTGTATTATCCACAGTATATGGTTGTGCTTAGACAAGATCAAGGAAGAAGACAAGAAAGTATACAGTTCAAATTACAGGAGGCGTAAAATAGGGTCTGAACTGCAAGGTGGCAACTGTGGAGTATGCAGCAACACTAGGCAGAGCACCGAAGAACTATTCCAAGCTATCTTATCTAGGCTGGGAGATAGTCGGTCGTAAGTGTCAGTATTCTTGTTCACCTTGATAGTGAGGCAAGACAGAGTTGAGCAAGGTGGTGCCAGTGCAGCAGCAACTGGGAACTGAACATAGGGGTGGTGGCATCGCACGCAACAGGCATAAAGTGGTGTATCAGTTGGGGCAGTTACAGGTTCCAGAGTGGGAGAAGTAGGTTTGCAGTGCTAGTTTGAACTGAGGGAGGGTAGAGCAGGAGAGGACAGAAGGGGGAAGGGAGTTCCAAGACATCGGGGCTGCAAAGGCAAAGAATCTTCTACCCGAGGTTAGATGTGTCTTTGGTACGGTTAAGAGTGGAAGGGAGGTAGAGCAGAGGGACCAACTAAACTGCTTACGTGCAATAATGTCAGATAGGCTTGGGCTGAATAGGGATGTGTGAGTTTTTAGGTCAGGCACAGCGTCGCGTACTGAATTCTGTGCTCATGTTGTAGCCAGCCCAAGGATGCTAGTACAGTGCAGTGGTGTTGCCGCAGTGGTGCTCCGATGGCAAAACATCGTATCTTGTGATCTAGCGGTTTCAGCTGGTTCGAAAGGGAGGCTTTGAGAGATAAGAATAGTGGAGCCTCATAGTAGAGTAGTAGAAAGAGTGAGGCTGTGGCAATTTATTGGCAAGATGCAGTAGACAGCAGGGTACAAAGACATTAAAGCAAACCAATCTTTCAGTGAATGGTTTTGGTGACTTTGTTGATATGAGCCTCGACGGAGAGGTATGGCTCTAGCATGATGCCCAGGTATTTAAAGGATTCCACCAATTCAAGGGATTCCCCCTTGCTTGGGAGGATGGAGAGCTGAGGATTAGGAGCAGTTTTAGAGGTGCGAGGAAGGAAAAGCATGGTCTTGTTTTTTTGGTGTTTAGGAGTAGGTTGTTGTCAAAGAATCATTCCTCTAGTTGGCAGAAGTTGGATTTGAGCTGCTGATTTAGCCATTGAGTGTCAGATGAGGATCAGTATAAAATAGCATCATCTGCATAAAGGTGGACTGATGCCCCTCAGCAGAAGCCAGGCAACTCATTAATGAATAGGGAGAAGAGTAAAGGGCAAAGGATGGAACCCTGGGGAATGCCATGGGTAAGCTGTCTGAAGGGGGATTGACAGTTAGCCCATTTGATATTTTGATGGTGGCAGGATAGATAGTCTTGGAGCCAGGAGGTGGACGTTAGGTCTAGCCCCAAAGACTCGAGCTTGTGTATCAGCAGTGTATGGTTCACCAAGTCAAATGCCTTGCTGAGGGCTACGAAGATGGCCTCTGTGGCTAGACCACTGTCAATGGCATGATGGATGTCAGAGGTGACTTTAATAAGTGCCGTGATAGTGCTATGGTTTTTACAGAAGCCGTGCTGGCAGTTCAAGGTAGTCTTGGAGTTGGTTATAAATTATTCTTTCTTATTGCTTGGCCAGATGGCAGAGGATTGAGATTGGCTTGTAATTTTCAACAGGGTGACTGGAACCCTTTTATGTATTGGGATGACTAGTGTCATTTTCCATTTAGAGGGTACTGTTCCTTCAAGGAAGGATCTGTTAATCAGATTTCTGACTGGACTGGCAAGTGCTGGGGCACCCCATTTTAGGAACTGTGGCTCTAGTGAGTCGTGGCCTGGTGACCCACATTCCTTAGGGTTTTGTAGCAACCTGAGAACTTCCTTTCGGGTTGCTAATTTGATGTGGAATTGTGGTATCTTGGCCCTAGGAGGATGTGTGGTTGGACAGGGGTTGCTGCCTTGACTTGTGTTAAAAGGGGATACGTACTTGGTTAGGTCTTGAAGAAATTGTTTAGACCGTCTGCAATTGAGGAGGAATCAGACAGTACAGAGTCCTTGGTGGACAGCGTGTCAGGGTACGTTGAGGTTTTGCCTTTGAGGAGGAAGTTTATTTGGGTCCAGAACTCTTTGGTGGTCACTAAGTGTGTCTGTTTGCACAGTGCGGTAATAGGCCCTTTTAGACTTGGTTGTTTTAGATTTGCAGGCGTTTCTGAGTTGTCTATAAGACTGCCAATCTGAGATGAGCCCGGACTGTTTGTAGGTCTTCCATGCTGAGTCATGTTTGGACATCAGGTTTCTTAACTCCTTTGACAGCCGTGGAGCTTCGGCCCCTCTTGATTTGCGTCGGGTGAGTGGGGCATGGAAGCATATAATTGCAGTGACAATATCAATGAGGTATACCAGGGCAAGGTCAACAGAAGGCAGGATTTGTATGAGGTCCCAGTTTACATTATTGAGGGTGTTAATGAAGGATGCGTGGTCGAAGGATGTCAAGTTACAAGATGCAACAATTTTGGGAGGAGGGTTGGGGGAGTTATTTCTCCAGATACAGTAGACTGGAGGGTGATCATTAATGCCATCAGGTAAGACTCCTGAGGCAATTATCCTGTGTTCACAGTTAGATGGTATCCAGTCGATGAATGAGTGGTTACCAGTTCTATTGTTCCTTCTGGTGGGTTCAGTTACATGTTGCGTTAGATTTGCATACATGTTAGTTCTCTCTAATACAAGTTAGTGCAAGCGGAAAACAGTATGGAGCCAAAAAATTAACAACAATGAAAACACAATATGCAGTGATAACTTGTGTGATGAACAAAGCACAAAATAATATTGTGTCCAAAAAAAAGAAAAGAAATAGAATTATACATGGGGCACTATCAATTATGAGACTATAATTCTATTGAGAGGTTCTGGTGACATCATAACCAAAAGAGAAAAGCCTGAATTGTTTTATGATGTCACCAAAACCTCAGGATGGAATTATAGCCTTATACTGATAGTTGCCCATTTTTATTTTTTGTAATATATGGATTCAATTAGAGAAGTATTTTTTGTGAGAGACACTGGCATTTTTCTGCAATTTTGTGGAGGCAGCTTTTATCGTATGCAACAGTTACAGTAAAAGCTGAGTCACGCTGTACATATACAATTTTATTAATGTTGAATTTCACAATAGGCTCAATGTGACACCTTGATCTATGGTATTATCAGATTCATATGTCATATTGATGATATTACAGGTCTGGATGTCACCATTTCCCTATGGGGAAAAAAATGACCCTTCAATAATTACAATACAAAACACAGTTCTACATCAGCTTTTATTCAGGCACAGTCAACGATGGAGGATTGGGGGGGAGGAATATGTAAGTAATAACACACGACAGGGTGCGGGCTCTCTCTAATAAATGCATGCCCATTTATTTACTTATTTATTTAAGAATTGGTTACCGGGAAAGGCACATAGACCCAAGGCTGGTTTCTAGGCACAACCCAGGGGAAAGGAAGCAATCAAGCAAATACAACAGAACTGATGTAAACCATACAAATAAAATACAAGCAGATGTAGAGCAATGTGGCAAAAGTGCAAAGTGACAAAAGCGGGTGACAGCAAAAGACACTTGAAATACAAGCTAACAACTGCAATGAGATTAGAAGTAAAACTGACCACTTTGAAGGGAGATAAACTGGGGAGGGGAAGAGAACAAAGTCAGGTAGGAAGCAGAGGGGCAAAAGGGGGAGGGCAGGAGTTTTGGCTGGTGTTTAAGGGAAGTTGCAGAGGATGAGAAATGGATGGAAGAGATGGGAGGAGGCTCAAGAGGGAGGGAAGACGATAGAAGAAGGCTGACTACCCTGCTGAGGAATGAGGGTGGGGAGGGAGAAACTGCAAGGATCCCTGGAACAAAAGGAGTAAGAGGCAGATGGAGCGGGAGAGATGAGTGTGGATAGGTAGATGGGCAGTACCTCAAACCAGTATTTAGACATGAAAGACACACAGTGGTGCAGGCGATAGGAGGGGAAAGGGAGAAGCAGAGTGTGCAATGATGGGTGTGAGGGGGTGAGTCTGTGGCAAAATGACAGAAGGCGTTACAGAGGGTGTCCAGTCTGGCAAGGGAAGAGGAAAGAGCGGTACTGTAAACCACAATCTGCATAGTCAAAGACTAACAGCACCATTTTGATAACCATCTCCTGGCAGATATGCTGGGACAGGCAGTCTTTATTACACAGGGCACCAAACTCGGGAGAGAGCATGTCGTGGATGGCACCAATGTGGGCAGAGAAATCAAGCCTGCTGAGAAGCCGCACTGAGATACTTAAAGGAATGAAACACTTCAAAAGGAGAACCATCCAGAGTGGTGAAGGAAGGAAGGAAAGGAAGCAAGCCTGCCAGTTGCTGGATAGATTCAAAGGTCATGGACACTGTTTTCTTGGTGCTGACTTGGAGTTGGATGGCCTGAAACCAGCACAGGACATTGTGGAAATCTAGCTGGAGCGAGATTTCCACAGCCTCCTGATGGGTCTGAGGTGTAGAGAACTGTGCCATCTGCACACATATGAATATGTGAGTTGACACAGGCAGAGGGGAGGTCATTTAGAAAAAGTCAGAAAAGAATGGGGGGGCCAGGATGGAGCCCTGAGGGACCCCAGTCTGGACTGGGAGTGGTGGGAACAGGAAAGCACTGACCAGTATCGACTGCTGATGGCCAGAGAGGTAGGAATGGAACCATTCAACTAAGGAGGCAGAGAGGCCAGCAGAACTCTGCTTGTCAAGGAGGGGTGGGTGGGTCAGTGAATCAAAGGCTTTGGCCAGACTGATGAAAATGGCCACTGTGATGTGCCCCTAATCCATCCCCCAGAGGATGGAGTCAGTAAACACATATGAGGAAGGAGACAGTGGAATGGTGCTTCTGAAAACTAGACTGGAATTGGGAGAAGCTGGAAGAGTGAAGGAAGACAGCCAGGAGTAGACCAATTTCTCTTGCAACTTTGCAAGGGAAGAAAGGAGGGAGATGAGACAGACACTGCTTGGGATGTAAGGCTCGCCCCCTTTGTGGAGGGGGAGAACTTTGGCCAACTTTCAAGCCTGAGGGACAGCGCATATGGTGAAGGAGCAGTTGAGAAGGTGAGTGAGGGGAGGGTGATGGCAGGAGCTGAGAAACAGAGGAGTTTGGGATCCAGGCTATCAGGGCTAGATTTGGATTGGTTGAGTGAAGACAGGGCAACTTGGGCAATCAAGGTTTCCTGAGCAAAGACAAAAAGAAAATGAAACCCCCAAGGAGGGGTTACATAGAGAGGAGTGGAGAGACCAAGGGAGGGGAGATGAGCTAGGAGAGGGTGACATGGGGGAGAGCAAAAGTGGTGAAAAACTTACTGAAGTGAGCAGCAACAGAGAAAGGGTCAGCGACTGTCTGCCGTTTACCATGAGGCCTTGGGAAGCAGACTGGGTTGGAGGATCAAAGAGGGCGTGGATCACCTTCCAAACTTTGGCAGGGTAGCTGTGACTGTTTTGGAGGTTTGCCTTGAAGTAGAGGGATCTGGCAGTACAACTGGCCTTTGAGTAACAGTTTCTAAGCACTCTGTAGGAGTGGAGGTTGGACAGTGAGCGAAAGATTTTGAACTGGTCCCAGGCTTGATCGCGGGTCTTGCACAAATCTGTGAGTTCAAGGGTGGTGGGAAGACTTAACGCTGGACTTCCTGATGGGGGCATGTTTGTCTCACATAGAAGTAAGAATCATTCTATTAGGCTGCCCTATTTTCCCTCTCTATTATGTGTCCGATACCCTTTCTTCCCTCTGCCCTTCTCTATGTCCCTCCTTCCTCTCCTCACTTGTACTCTAGACTATAAGCTACAACCTGTATACGCTGCACTTTAAATGCCTATATTTGCACTTGCTTTACAGGTCTGATTCATCCAAGTACTGATTTTGTATATTGTAACTGCCTGTACCGATGTCTAGTTTTGTATGAAGTGTTGTCTACTGTAAGCAAAAGTGTCCTCTGTGTCCAGAACCATCTTGAAAATGAGCTTGCTCAATAATGTAACTGCCTGGTTAAATAAAGTTTGATTGATTGATTGAGTGGAAGAGGGAGAGGAAAATATCTAAGTCAGGGGCAGTGAGATTGGGGGACCAATCTGTTGCATACAGGTTGCTCAGTATAGCATCCTTGTTTAGTGACTATAGGAACCTAGACCAGGTGTACTTGGGGGAGATGGAGGGCGCCAGACTTTCCTGGCACAGTAAGTCATACAGTGATCACTAAACGCATCTGACAATATACTTGCTGCAACGATGCGGAATGGGTATGAGGAGAGAAGCCAGTCCACAAGGGTATGGTTTAAAGAATGTAGATTGAGTCGAGTGGGTTCAGTAATGAGTTGTGAGAGAATTAGGGACTCAGTCCTGAGAAAGAGGGCAATTTGGAGGCAGGGGAAAGCCAACTGATATTAAAGTCCCCAAGGAGGGATTAGTTTCCCAGAAGAAGAGTGAAGTGATGACAGACAGTGAGTCAACTAGGGAAGAGTGAATGATTTTAGGATATGCATAAACCAACCCAATAAATATGGGTAGGGTGGTGGGGGAGAAGAGTTTGGCAAGAAAGTACTTGGAGGAGGGTAAAGCAAAGGTGCATAATGAGGTAAGAGCTGCAGGCAGAGTGCCTTAGTACCCCTAGAAGTGCTTCTATCAGCGATAACCCACACCCCATCCTGGCAAGTAGTACAAGACGATAGAAAAAGGGAAAATGGGGCAGCAATATGGGATTCCATGATACAGGGTGAGGCCAGGGGAGCATACTGAAGAGGGCCAATTGCCTAGTGGAGTCCCCGGCAGGCAGTTTCCCAGTGGCCCATGGTAGCTCCTGCACAATTTCTAGTTTGCCACTGTCAGTCCCCTGCAAACCCAAGCCAGGACTGGTTAAATGTTTTTTTTTTCTTTTTTTATTTGTCTCCCTTGCTGCCTGCTTGCACAGACCCCCAGTAGGTAACTCAAGGTCTTAGCAGCCACACGCTGAGACTGCTGGCTTTGCCCAGCATGTGAGCAAAATTCAAATCGGGAGCCCCTGTGGCTTGAACTCAGGTTTCAAGTGTTGGAACTTCAGTCCTTTAAGAGAGAGAAATGAGCAGACCGTTGGGGAGATCCTGACAAGCTGAAGAAAGAGCAGCACACAGAAAGTGATGGGAACCCAAGGTCAGCTTACCTGGTCAGTGGTAGCCGGGCCTGTCGCCTCTGCGGGTGTGTCTCCCCTCCAGTCAGTCTCCAGTGAGTAGAATGTGGTCCAAGTTGGCGGTCCTGGTATAGCAGCAATTGAGAGAGCAGTTGGTCGGCTGCAATGTTCGCTCAGTTTGGCCCCATTTGCAATTTTGTTTTCTTTAAAAGTCTAGTTTGGTCCATCACCGGCAGCTACAGTGGACCACAGCAGTGAGAGGAGACAAATGCAAGGAAGCAGCACCACAGCAAGGCCATGGTGGTGAGAGGAGGAGTGTCAGGCAGAGCAGCTGAATCCCACCTCCAGAACCACCCACAATGCTTCCATCCATCCATCATCCACCAGTTACCTTCCATCCCAGCTGCTTCACCCCTGGGATGGGGTAGTGACCCCATGGCAGCACCAGTGGGCAGGTGCTGACCACCAGAACTGTTGTAAAAAAAAAAAAAATTGTTGTTTAAAGTGCTGAATGCCGCAGTGGCTAAGGCAGTGAGGGTCAGGCAAGGCCCTAGGTAAAAGAGACTATCCAAGGAGCAGAACGGAGGGTCAGAGGCCCTTTGTTTAACAAAACAGACCACCCAAAGGGCAGAGCAGTCAGCGGAGCAGTGTGCAGGGAGGCCCCAAGCCAGTATCCAGAACTAGATTTTATTTTATTTCATTAAATGAAATTACACTGAGCAGCACTAAGCCAGGTGGCCAAGGCCACGAAAGTGGGTGGGCCATACCTCTCAACCTTTCTTCACCAAAATGTGTGACAAGATGTGTGACAAATTACCAAAATGTGTGACATATCATCAAACATGGCACTGCAAGCTCAGAACACTATGGCTATCAGTGCACTAGTATTCATAATGTTTGCTGATAACTGAACATAATAGAGTATTATGAATGTCTGCTTTAAAGCCTCAGTGGGAAATGTGGAATATCACCTTCCCCATGTGGGACAAAGAATTTCTGAGGGGAAAATGAGTGACGTACCTCATAATGTGTGACAGTTGAGAGATATGGGGTGGGCAGTCCCCATCTCCGGACCATCCGCAAAGGCAGCAGCCAGTCAGCTCCACAGGAGTGGAATGGGGCCCAGCCTAAGGCCCCAGTAAAGGCACGACCCATAGGGCTGAATTTCTATAGCTCCATAGGAGCAAGTGAAAATAGTGGACACGTTAAAGCACCTATAGAGCGGAATCTCTAGAACCCGTAGCAACCAGAATAGTGGGGTTGGAGTACTGCAGCCTAGACTGAGAATCGAATGTGTAAATGACTAATGAATGTTCAGTTTGAGAACTGCATTTAAAGTGACAGTGTGCCTTATCTAAAAGACTGTCTAAACCTGTGTTGCTCTGTTTACAAAACTAACTGCCTGAATGATGTGGTTTTCTGTTGTCCTGAAATAACTGTCTTAAATCTGTGATGCCAGTAGTGACTGCCTAAAAGCATGGTACCTTTCTGAAAGACTGTCTTAAATTTCTGTGTACCTGACTCTGAGAAAGTTTGAGTCACCTCATTGCCTGACAACTATGTTTCCGCTGTGAAGTGTCCAGACACTCACTGTAACTACATATGGACCATCTAGGTGTCACCCCAACTAAATGCTTTTTGCTGACATGATGCATCATTGTATTAACCTCGGTTACTGCTTTTTTGATGTTACTTCTGATTTTGTTTAGTAGATTATTCTCCTATTCCCTCTGTTTTGCTTCCTTTTATTTTTTTCTTCATTTCTGCATCTAAGTTCACAAATTGGAACTGGTCGCTATTTATGTGACATTCCGTAGGACTGTAACCCTTGCATCTCAGTATGTTCTGTTTTTCCTTCGATGATGCAAAGCTTTGTGAACTTATTCACTCAGTTTTGTTTCCACTCTGAATTTTAGGAGAGTCATTAACTTGTCAGCTCTGCTTTAGCATCACTGCAACTTCAAGTGCGGGCAGTTTACACTCCATACATATTGGATCAATGTGCTCACGTTATAAATGTGTTTTCTTTTTGGACTTTGAAAAGTTTTGTAAACTTGTTCCACTCGGTTTTTGTTTACATTCGTAATTTCGGGTGAGCGTCATTAATTTGAGAGCTCCCTGCAAACATTATTTTAAGACAACAGAATGAGCACCAACACTCCAGAGCCAGGTGTTATAACTCCAATGAAGGAGGTGCACAATATTTCTTTCAAAAACTTGGTGTTGTTTTATTCATGGGCAGGTCCCATAAGTAAGTCAAGGACAATGTCCGTCTTAACCAGACTGCCATGGCAGAAAGAAAAATTGTTTAACCACAAAGTGATGTAATGTAATGTATTAATGCTATGATTTAATATACATATAACAGAAGATTACAAGGATGGTATCAATGTTGAACTTTAATTTTTGGATTATTATACGAAACTGCCAAATTTTGTGTTTAAGATTTGAAACTTTCCTTATGATATTATGATATACAGTAAGTACAGTGGAATCAGAGAAACACCTGAGTAATCACTTGATTCTTGAAGGAGAACAGATAAAGTAAAAATTTACACTAATTATAATTATTTCCTTGGTACAGTGTTCCATCACGTTGTGGTTAAATATTTTTTGTTTTTGTATTTGGATTTTTAATTTTGCTCCTAATACTAGGCATCAGATGTATGTCTCCTGTTAATGTTTAAGAAACAATGTAAGGATCAAGCAACACAATTAAGTGATGTAATGATGGTTTCACTGATGCATTATGGTATTTAAGGGGCAGTCCTGAACCAAACCCCTGCCCTCTGACGAAGCCCTTACGTAGCAAAGTGCCAGGGCACTTCGGTTAAGATGGACGTTGTCCTTGACTTACTTATGGGACCTGCCCATGAATAAAACTACAGCAAGTTTTTGAAAGAAATATTGTGGACCTCCTTCACTGGAGTTATCTTATAACTCCTGGCTCTGGAGTGGTGCTGCTTATTCTGTTGTCTTGCATAGTTAAGGGCGGGAGCCCTGTACCAGTACTCTGCCTTGACTGTAGAGCGCAGCACAAATCCTACTCTGCTAAACATTATTTTAATTTGGGAGTATGAACAGTTTACTGTTTGACATTATAGTACTGCAAGTATTGCACGTGTTTATGAGTTTAATTTTCACACTGAGACACACTGTACACACATTAGCTCCATTTAGTTTATTTTACTCCCCCCAACCCTTTTCTTGTTCCTGGTTTCTTTGTTAATGCATAATTTGTCAGTACATTTTTTTTTCCATCTGTTTATGCCCCCATCTATCCGACCTGTCCACCAATCCTTCGGGTGGCCAAGTCCACACCCTCTGTCATTCCCCCAATCTGCTGTCCATCCTCCCAGCTGCCGGCCTGTCCCGGCATATCCCTTCGAAGGGGCCCCCCTGCACAGGGAGAGGCAACTGGGATGGGAGATCAAGGTGCCCCTAGGCACCCCCCTCGCATCTTGGGTGGGCAGTATGGGCAGAATCGGAGGCTTCCAGGCTTTGCAGCCAGGGGAAGGGACAGCCATCATCTGGCAGTACGGGTGGCCATTTTCTGTTTTTCTAGTTTCCCCGCCACCTGGGGAGACAAGCCGCAGCATCCTTGCAACTTGCACATGCGGCGTGTGGTCACCCATGCCACAAAGTGCAAGGCCATATCTGGCCACAAGGAGCTGCCAAAGGGCGATGCCTCCACAACCCACCCTCATGGGAGGAGACCATCCAAAGGACAGTCTTGAGCCTTCCCTGTCGGCCTCCGCTGCTGATGTCCCGGGCTCAGGTGTGAACCTGGGTCACCAGCGTGCCAGGCGATCCCCTATTGCCTGGCGCCATGGAGCCGGACTGTCAGTACATTTTTAATGGCTTTATTTCTTTATCATAATGATTATGCATAATGAAATTCATAGCAAAATGTGGAATTATAAACTTTCAAAAATAATAATGTAAATGACTTAAGAATGATTGATATCTATATTTTTTCAGGAAGCTATTTGTTCAACTGTGACTGTACAAATTATTTCGGCTATTACTTTTTTCCTTAATTTTTTTTTTGGCTGCCTTTTTTTTTTTGACATTCTATTTATTTATTTTATTTATTGGATTTTGTTGACGCGGTAAGCCCACTGGGCCTAGAAGTCCCTTTTTCAGGGGCGATTGGGGAGAGGGGGATACAGATGGTAAGAAACTGAAATTGAACCAGATTAAGCTGTTGGTGGTATTTTTTTAGTGAATGGGAGACATTTGGCCAGGACACCAGGGAAATTCCCCTACTCTTTTTCAATAAGTGCCATGGGATCTTTAGCATCCACTTGAACTGCCACCAATCCAGGCAGATGGGATCTTGGTTTAACGTCTCATCCGAAAGACGGCACCTCAGAAGTGCAGCACCCCACTCATGCTGCACTACAGTGTCAGTATTGGGATAATAACCCAAGTGCCAGATGTGGGAACTGAACTCGCAGCCCTCTGATCTCCCAGCCTCAGAGGTGAGTATGCTACCTACTGAGCCACTGACACAATTCTATATTCATTACACTGGCTCTTGGTTTCAGGTTTATTGTCATTCACTAATTTTTGCATTGGGTGCCTTGTTTTTTTTTTTTTTTTGTTTTTTTTTACTGGATATTGCCACTTCTGGAGTCAGTGTTATTTTAATAATTAATTGGTCCTTTATAGCTGATGTGCTGTTGACAGCTTGATTAATTACTGATATGTTGGTAACTGGAATTACTATAAATCGATCAGCTGTCATAGTCTTAGCCACACCCCCTGATGAAGCTTCTCGTCCAAGAGGCGAAACGCTGGGCTTTGTGCCGTGCTCTACAAAATAAAGGTCGGATTAGCAATGTACATTTTGTAAGCTTTTATATTTTTAGTCTTCCAGGAGAGTGCCACCAGTTTGTGTCTCTGGTTCACTTGGTTATAAAAGTTTGACACCCCTCCCTTTGTGAGTGCATGGCTTTGTGCTCTGATGCCGACCCAACTAAAGAGCGTCACTACACATCTGCCTCAGACACTCATCACTTCCTTGGACTAGAACATGAGGCAGTCGACCCAGCTGGTGTTAGGGGTTAATCAGAACAGGCCCTTTCAGCTACTCTGCCCAACTACGTCCCTACCCTGTTAAAAAGTGAAGGAAGTTAGGAGCTGCATCAGCTCACTAGCTAGGGACACTGACGTATAGTGGGGTGGGATTTTCTTGTTGCAGGATTGACTATAGCGACCAGCCCCAGGAGCAATGGAAGCAGCCAAATCCAGGAGCAAGATAAGATCAAGATCCCTGGATTATAAATTTGTGTTCTTAATACAACCCTGCATGGCAGTCTGTCACAACCTCTTCACCAACGTCTAGAGGGTCCTGTGAAGGACTCCAGTTGTTCTGCCTTGATCGGTGGTCTGTCACGACCCATTCACCAATGCAAATTTCCTGAAGTGCATTTGGCCTGGTGGTCTGCCATGACCTTTCCCTGGCAGCTATGTCTCCAAATCAGGGGATGAGGAGTAACCTCTACTGATCCCCACTTTGCAGAGTAAAGTTTTTCTGGTCTCTCCTGGAGGCACATTTCTTCAGTTACTTCTGGTGCACTTTCCCTGGAAATGTCCCTCTTGTGTACACCCTATTGTTTGTTGAGTTTACCTGCAGGTCATCATCCTTTCAGCTTCCCAAAATGTTAACAAGGCTCCCATTCTGAGTTACCCCCGGCTAGGCTCTTTTGAGTTTTAGAATTCTTGAAATTGTTCTACAGCATAGCATTTCTTTAGAATCTACAGCACTGCCTTAAAGTATAGCAAATACTTGCTATACCATTGCTACAGACAGTGACAATAAAACAGCGAAGACCAGTACAGCGACAGAATCCGATGTTTGCTGTACTGGTCCACTGTGTTACCGACACTGCTGTCTCCAGGGAGTTCGCCCCTCCCCGAAACAACTCTGACTCAGAGTTGGTAATTCTTAGTGTGGGGGGTGCGGGGGGGGGACTTTAACACTTGTGTTCCTGGATGGCACAATGCCTCGCTGTAATGGCATTTGACAGGATTCTTGTTGATGTGGCATGGTGGAACCCAAATACTTACAGTCTATTGCCTTGATTTGGAGTATACTCATTACCTAAAGTCTACAGCATTGCCTCAGAGTACAGCTTTCCACAGTATCACAGTTTCACTGGTGGCTCCATTGTCTTTGTTATTTGATATGACACTTGCACTCCCTTCCCTTCAATAAAAGTCTTTTTTTAATTGCAACTGAAGACGTGCCATCCTCTTCCTGCAAGTCAGACAACCATCAAGTCTGACAGAAGGTAACAGAACCAATAGTGACAATATGGGCTCATTCAAAATAAAACTTGATAAATCTATGGGCACTAAAAAACAATGTTCCACCAATGAGGTGGTGAGTTTGATAAAGGGTCATCGACCTAATAAAACTCAAATACACACCTATGAACCTATGAATAAGAACCAGTAATCCAGACTGAAGGGGCACAAGATGCATGCTCATTTGAACATTTTTTTAAATTAGAAAAAAAAACTATAAAACATTAAAATGTTGTTCTTTTTCACTAAATAGGCCCTCCACTTCAGTGGCGCCAGTATGGGTACCAAGTTGCCACTACAGTCGCTGTGTCAAGGTTATGAAGTGAGAGAGACTGCAGCAAGACCCACATTCTCTTGTGGTCTTGCCGGCAGCGCACTACCATCTGCAGTAGTGATTTTCTTCAAAGTACCGCAGGTCTCCAAGATCCATCTCTCCAAGTGAGCTGC
The DNA here is from genome assembly GCA_016271365.2 of Neoceratodus forsteri. Lineage (NCBI taxonomy): Eukaryota > Metazoa > Chordata > Ceratodontiformes > Ceratodontidae > Neoceratodus > Neoceratodus forsteri. The sequence goes on from CM057452.1 coordinate 124,468,549, forward strand.
TGCAGGTCGGGAGGGAGAACAAGAGATAGCAATATAACAGAGAAAGTGATGGGGTATTACACATTCTGACCTTACAATTGAACTTTTTTTTGCAGAAATTTCTGCCTTGCCTAATTTTTTGCCATTGGTCTGATGGACTTGTACGTTTTTCTCCAGGCATTTAGCAGAGAAAACATGGTGGCTGAATGAGGTTTTAAAAACTCAGTTGCTGCTCCAGGATATGAAACACACACAGGATACAGGTACTGCTGGGGACTTTTTGTTTTGTAATCTGTGGTTTAGTGCAAATAAAAGACATGGTTAGAATCCAGTCTCAGCTAATCAGGATTCACTACTGCCCCTACCTATTTTATAAGAATATATATTCTGAATAGGAACATGAAAGCAGGTGTTCCAGTTCCCCTTAAGCAGAGAAAGAAAATAAGTTTTGCAGCCACTAGCCATCAGGGCTAATGAAAGCTAGTATTGCAGCACTAGCCATCTGGGCTAGTAGACGACAGCAAGTTCTTTTTTGGTTTTTCCAGGTCTCCCTCAGTCCTCCATACCAAGGTCAGCCCTTGCCCCGCCTGTCACCCCCCCATGCCATGACAGCAAGTTCTGCAGCCACTAGCCATCAAGGTTAGTGGGTGAAGGCAAGTTTCACAGCCACCACTCATCAGGACTAGTGGACGAAAGCAAGTTTTGCACTGGCACTGCCGACATTCCCCACTGCAAACATTCTCCTGGCCCAGCTGGTGTACTTATTCTTCCAATACAAGCCTGCAGCACTGCTGTAGTCAGAGAAACAGATTACTGGTCTGATACATGTCTACCAGTATCTGACCAGTAGTAGTGTGAATTTTGTTATGGTGAGTGTAGCGAGACCCTTGTCAATAGCTTTGGTCCCCCTTCCTCCCCATGTAATAATCTTTTTCTGGCCTGTATAGTGCTATATGAAAATAAAATTACACGGTGGACTACAGGCAAAAGTCAGAATTTCACAATATACTTTGGTAACTGAAACAACTAGGAAAATGAGGCCTGACAAAGAGGTAGCAGACCCTGAAGCGTGGGAGAGCATTAATTTAATTCACCATGTATTGGACTCTAATGTTATATTTTGTAAGTATGCAATTATTCAAGAAACAACATCTCTCTGAATTTGATGTCTGGAGTGCTGGTTATTTTATTATTTGTGCACTCTTATTTTTCCAGCACCATGTTTCTGTGAGCGCTGCCTTCCATGCTTGATGTGAACTGAGAGCACAGTACCCTAAACTGTTGTGTAAACTCAGGTAGCAAGAAGTGCTGCCCCACCTGTGCATAGTAAAGCACTGTTTGCTACATCAGTACTTTGGCAACTTTCACAAAATTCCAACTTTAAAACCAAGGAATTAATTATGTATTGTGGAGCTATGCATTAAACTGTGGATTGGAATGCCACAGAACTGTCATCCACTGGCGTATCAGGTGTATGATTCCGCAGTGCAGTCAGAAAATACTGTGAAATGATGTGACAATTCACAGAACACAACTGGAGGATTCAGATTTTGTCAGTTGGAATTTTGGAAATTTTTACTCAGTTTGGGCAATCGGAATTCACAGTTTCTGCCCAGCACAACTGAGAATACATTTTGCCAGAAACATTTTATTGTGTTGTAACCTACCTGCTATCAAGATAAAAATGCTTGTCACAAACAAAACAAGCATTTATCAATGCCGAATGTCGTCTTGCTGGCATTGGCACTGGTAGTGCAGGAGTTAGAGAGATGCATAACAGGAATGGCAGTGAAGTATGGAATCAACACCAACCCCACCCAGCAGAGACTGACAGGCATTGAGGTGTACCTTTGGGTCGTCCACCATAATGCTCATGCTGTTTCACCTCACCTCACCCTACCCTACAGACTCCAACAACTGTCACGTTGTGCCTTGGGGTCATTGGGCCTTACACTCACCCCATTCCATAATGAAATACATTGAGATGGGTGCAGTGCAGGAGAATGGGATGAAGTTTGGGGCCGAAGAATCCAAGGCACACCTTGATGCCTGTCAATGGCTGCAGGGTGGGGGTTGAATGGCATGAGCATTACAGCAGACAGTCCAAAGTCACACCCCTGATGCCTGTCAGTCTCTACAGGGTGGGACGTTACAGTTAGAAACCCTAACGTCCCAGGTGTTTGTTGGTATTTGCACTACAAATTTTCAACATGGGGTTTTTGTGACCCTACCTCATGAAAGCATTTGGGACCTCCACTCATGAACAGTGTCACTGTGATTTTCTTAATCTGTCCTGAACATTAATTTCCCACAGGGACTGCGCCATTGTGCGCCAGATGTGCGAAAACACATTTCGGGTAGGATGTGAAGAACAAGCTCTACTGTTCATAAGGAGGTGTGGAAAATGGCAATGTTGAAAATCTGGACTGAAAATATTAAAAATTCTCGAACTTACGAGTGTATGTGGAAACTGCGTAATGCACGCTCGTAAGAGACATTTTTGGGAATTTTTTCACCAAATTTGCAACATATGCTTTTTGGGAGCCCACCTTATGAACCGTGTTGTTTTGTTAATCGGTCCCGAAAGGTGATTCCGTACAGTGATGGCAAAATCACCTTTCGGGACCCAATAACGAAATGACAATGACTGAGTTCATGAAGTGGGGTGCCAAGAACCCTATATTGAAAATGTGGAGCCAAAAGTTGCAAAAATGGCTAAGATATCCACCTAAGGTGAAAGAAACTCCATTGATGCCATTATACAGCTTACCGTGATTTTATTCAGTTTGCGGTCAGCTTTGAAGAGTGCAGACGTGTTCCTGCACCACCAAAGATCTTCACGCTGGGCTTCGGAGGTAAGTATGGGGTGAGGGGGTGCACGGAGGTGGCATGTGCAGATGGTGGGTGTGGGTTGGGGGAAGGTAGCGCTCCCGATGCAGCAATGGACTGTTTTCTTTTTTTTTTAGGAAGGACATCATGGGAAGGTTTTCTTTATTTAGAGGTGTAAAACCAACTGTTGGGCACACTGAGGTGGGCTCCCAGTGTGCCACTTGTGTGTTTTGGGGACAGAGGACTGAAGCCGATGGAGATTGGGCCCCCTGTCTGCAAAGAAAGCGTGTCTGGGTGGGGGGCATGATGCCGAGGGGGATTGGGCACCCTCCTCAGCACACAAAACAAGGGGGAACATTATGCCAACAGGGCCTGGACTCCCCCATCTGCAAACAATCCGGGGAGGGGGCATGCCAACAGGGGGATTGGGCACCCCCGACTTTGGCTTTCTATGGACTGGGAGAGGCAGACGGTGGGAGCCGCCACCATGTTTCTTGAAATGTTTCAGCAGGCAAGGCATGCCCTGCAATGACGGGTCACTCCCTCACTGCAGCGGTGAAAATTCTTTCAAGTTGGTGGCATGCTTCTGAACTGATGTCATAAAACAGTGTGCTTATTCATTGCTGCCACAGAGAGCAGCCTGAAAAACGCAGCGACACCACTGGCCACAACACGGCCACACCTCCACAACCTGCTACTCCACCAAGCTGCCACATGGTGCTTGCGTGACACATGCAAGACAACATAATAATGTACCATAATTATGTACTAAACCAATCACAGAGCAATTGAAACAATGCTTGACATCAGAGTGAAGGTATTCCACTTACTTTCTTTCTTTCATCTGAAGATTTTGCATTCTGGAGTCCTGCCACCCTCACCTGCAGCACTCTCATTTAAACTCTCCCCCCACCCATTCTCTCCTGAGACAGAGCCAAAGGGGTGGGCAGGTCCTCCCCTCTAGAGATTCTTGGTGGAGAGGAGTACACTGTGCTACGATGGGCCTGATTTAACTAAGGCATCATTGTGCCGGACAGGACATTTTTCCTTGAGTTTTCACAACCCCCCTCCCCCCCCCCGGACATCTGTGTTGGGGATCCGGTGCATACGTGTGCACACAGCTGCATGATACCACATGGAGCTGGCAGGCATCCTGATCTCCCCAGCTGCTTCGCTGCCACTTCCATCTATGGTTGCCCAGATGGCAGTACTAGTGCAGGTACTGGCATCAGACACCTACCCACAAGGTGAGCATTCTCTGGGATGCTTAACCTTCCTCCCCTGGCCGATCCTTTGATTCTGCAGGCTTGTTCTTGAACTCAAGTCACTGGCATCACAATCTTTAGCTTTGTTGCTGTGCCGATACCCTGGAAACTAGTATGTAGCACTGTAAACGAAGCAGTGATATTAAAATAAACAGCACTGCAATCACGTGTAATGAAGGTCCCTGGAATTCTGCGATTCTGCTGTCGTGGAGCTTTCCGCAGAATTTGCATCATGCCACAGAATATACATAGTGCTGCTGAATTCACTGTTTTTGGTGAATTTTCATTCAAATATATCGTTTTCCCATAGTGCCCAGTTCACTTCCCCATCTCGTTTACCCTGAATCACCTCCTCTGTGCTCTCTATGTGATGTTATTGATGACATCACATCACATTTTAGCCAATGACTGCAGTTTCCCACAAAAATGAATCAAGTCATGCCACAGAAATCAAAAACTGCTGCCGCAGAAGCCTAGGCACCTTGCCATAGAAATCAGGACAAAGTGCCGCAGCGCACTAGGAGCCCTGCTAATAATAAATGCATGATCTACTTTTAAATAAAATGTTTCATAGCATTAATAGCAACTTGGAGAAATCTGATGCTAGGAGGGGAAAGTTTTTTAAAAATTCTTTCTGATGTAAAATTATCGGGCTCAATTTTCAAATGCCCCCATTTGCTGCAAGCCTGACTGCACGCAGATGTGGTGCATGGGACTTGCGACAGTCAGCCAGCCAGCAAGCAGGATTTTTGATCCCATGCAACAATTGCCACAAGTTAGACCAATGTTTTCTGGTCTAGTTTGCGGCAATCTCGGGGACCCTTTTTAAGGGGCTTGTGCCAAAGGGTTGGCATAAGCTGTCGTAAATCAGGTGAAATGTTGCAACTGCTCCCGACCTACCAAAATCTGAGGTGGATGGCAGTACTATTCTGTTGGTGAATAGCTGCCATCCACCACATGTGGCAATAAATATACCTTATGGTCAGTTTTTGAGAACTAAATGAAATTGCTCTGTTCCAGAGGATTTTGAGAAAGGTGCAGTGGCTTTAACTGAAAGACTTACAGAGGGGGTATGGCAACGTTTGTATTCAGCGAGCTTATGAAAGGGCAAAGTTCACAGACAGAGAAATTCTTTTAGCTGATCAATCTGTAGAAATGAATGTAGAAGACAGGTTCAACTATGTGACAGAATATTCAGCACAATCATTAGAATTTAAAAACATTGTTAAGAAACATTGGCATGTGCTGGGAGTAGAACCAGGTCTGAAAGAACTAGCTCAGAAACCAGTAAGAACGTGTTAGAAGAGAGCACCCATACTTAGAGATGTTCTTACACACAGTCATTTTAAAACCAACCAGCCAGAAACGTGGCTGAACAAGTCTAAGGGGAATTTTAAATGTAGAAAATGTGTGTATTGTGATTTCATCAGACGGAAAGAATTTCTGTAGTTGCAATAATGATAAGATTTTTGAAATCAGACAGTGCATACCATGCAGCACTGAGGGGGTCATTTACCTAGCAACTTGTGAATGGCTGGCTTTCTATGTGGGTAAAACCACTAGAAGCCTTAAAGGGAGGGTTGGGGAGCATATTTGAGCCATCCAAAGAAATGATGCGACTTATGCCACAGTAGCTCACATTGCTGGAGCCAAGGACAGTGCGCCCCATTCTTTTACGCTTATGGCTATTGACAAAGTATGTCATAACCCTAGAGGTGGGGATTATGACAATCTAGTTTTGCGTAGAGAGAATTTTTGGATTTTTAACCCTGAGGGCTACTACAAGCCAAGGATTAAATGCCCGATTAGAAATCCATCCTTACCTTAAACAAAATATTAAAATCCTTGAAATACCACTGCATGCCCCTTTCTGGCTTGCCTTGAAATATAATTGTCTTTTTGACCCTCATTCTGACCCCCCCCTTTTTTTTTCAGATTATATTAGGCCTTCTGTTGCCTGCCTGGTTGCTATCTACTATGAGTTAATTATATCGTTTATAAGAGTATAACATCTTTTAAAATGGTTAAACATATATAATACTTAGATATTTAGGTAATACAGATATCAATTCAGTTATTAGATATTTAGTAAGTGTTCTTATTTATCTGTTGTTAGTCTCTCTTGTTATGTGTCTCTTCTGTTTTTTATTATACCTTGGTTTTTAACTGGTTTCTAGGGCACCTAGATTGTTATGCACTTTAATAATCACCAATGATGATGTGACGATTTTTATATTTGATTCACCTGGTTGTTGCTTCTATTTAAGAGTGGTGTTTTTGCTTGTCCTTAGCCTTTGAAGAAGGATTGCAGACAGTCAGAAACATGTCAGGCCGGACTGTGCGTCTTGGTGCAATAAAAAATGGATTTGAAATAAAATTTCTCTGCATCCCGCCTATGAGTTAGTGTGTGCCAGAACCTTTTTCTTTTTATTCCATGGTTGGTTCTTGAGCACCGCGTCCCAGTGCACGTTCATTTTGGAATATAATAATGAATGCATGATCTACTTTTAAATAAAATGTTTCATACCATTAATAATAACTTGGAGAAATCTGATGCTAGGCAGGAAAAGTTTTTAAAATTTCTTTCTGATGTAAAATTATCGGGCTCAATTTTCAAACGCCCCCGGTTGCTGCAAGCCCCGACTGCACAAAGATATAGTGCATGGGGCTTGCAGCAATCAGCCAGCCAGCAAGCAGGATTTTTGATCCCATGCAATAATTGCCACAAGTTAGACCAACGTTTTCTGGTCCAGTCTGCGGCAATCTCGAGGACTCTTTTTAAGGGGTTTGTGCCAAAGAGTTGGCACAAGCTGTCGTAAATCAGGTGAAATGTTGCAACTGCGCCTGACCTACCAAAATCTGGTGCAGTTGTGGCAAAAGTGATTAGCTCATCTGTGCCAAAGAAAGGGTCAGTCACAGGGCTTGCTGAAAGTCCTGCATCACCCCGAAAATTGCACCCATTCAACTAAACGGAAGTATTGTCTCAGTTAAACAGCAACCAGATTGTGGTTTCATTATTAACTGAAAGGAGCTAATCTGAAAAGTTTAGTTGCTTTGTTTATTCCTTCCTTGGCTGAGGGGGGGTGTTACCTATGGTTCCCCCCCCATCTGTCTGGATCCACAGCCTGCGTACCACTCCCAGTACCTGAGCTCAACCCTCTCCTACATTCCTCTCGCTGGCTGCTTTACGACGGGTACTTTCCCCACCACCGCAGAAAGCTGAAGGTCCAGATCCAGGAGGAGCTGTCTTGAATTGGAGTGGTGCGGCACCAATGAACCAGATGTCATCAAGCACGCCGGAGGATTTTTTTTGTACATTGCTTGGTTCCTCACCCCTCGGCATGGACGTGCAAGGCATCAATGATGCTGCCGTGCACACTTTTGCACACTGCACGTCCGTGCCATTCCCACAGCGAACTGCCTGCCTGCACCGACCCCCAGTCACCACCAGGAGCCAGCACAGTCGCTGTAATCCCACCCTCCCTCCCCCAGGAGGAGAGCAGTCCGGATGCTCAATCCCCCGACCCTCTGACACCCAAGGTCACTCCCAACTCCAGGTCGTCGGTGTGGCGTCCAGCGCCTCAACCCTCAGCACCACAGAGCTGGCTAATCTGAAAGGTTTACATTTGAAAATGTGTTACTACAAACCTGATGTGCAATAAACAGACCCAGAATATGCTATTTATCTTCATCTGTGAGGGAGAAAGGACCTTTATTCACGCATGATGAAGATGGCACTTTCTGAGCCAGGGCATTGTGCATTCTCTATATCTGATGAGACAGGCCAAAATTCCTCATCTGGAGTACATAAAATGTGTAGATCTGGTCCCCATATCTGAGAAGGATATCAAAACAATGGATAAAGTACAGAGGCGCGCCAGCAAGATGGTTGCTGGCTTGATGAGCATGGGCTATGAAGACTGACTGGGCAGAACTGGAACGGTTTCCCAAGGAAAGGAGAAAAATCATGGAAGGCACAATTACAGCATTTGGTATCTAAATGAGATATCACCCTTAGACCAAGTGCAGCTCATTCAGGGTGCACAAGGATGGCAGGACAAGGGGCCATTCAGTATCACAGAAGGAAGAGAAATTCAAGGAGACATCAGAAAGAACTACTTCACAGAAAGAGTGGTAGACACCTAGAATAGACTGCCACAACATTCAGCATCAGCTGCTAATGTAACAACCTGCAAGCACAGAGTAGACAAGTACTTTAAAGAAAATGGGGTTACAGGGCATCCCCACTGAGTTGGTGGGGGAAGGGAACTCAGTAGACTATTGGTGATCTCCCTGACCCCCCAAATAAGTATGGTCACTTTCTCTCCAGGACTCCACAGCTGCAGAATTGCAGAGAAACTACACTAGGGTGCAGAATTTAGCCCCCAACCCCACCCATGAAAAAATCTTTCTATTAGTAATTTCTCTCCTATTCTGCTGACCGGGCCCCATTCTAGACCTGTTCCCACAGCTTCATCACCTGGCTTCTCTGAGGTTCACCTGGTACTAGTCATCCTCTGCCGGAGGACCTTGGAGAGCCCAGTCACTGTTGTGGGGCCTGCCGGGGACTGAGTCTTCATTCTACCACAGTTGGGGGTTCTCCTCCAGTATTTTCTTCCTGGGCTTGTGAAGCATGCAGTGACGCACTGTGCAAGCTCTGCTTCCACATGGACACCTGCAGTGTCAAGCGGGTGGGACATTTTATCTTGCAGCCCACTATGCTGTCACCCAGATCCTCTAGGTGACAGCTACCCAGCGGTACACACTCCACCCCACCCCACCCCAAAGGGAGGAGAGCTGTCCTTGGGATGCTCAATCCTCCCTTCTTTGCCGGTTCCCCAAGTGACCCACATCTGTTCCCGAACCCAGGTTACCAGAGTGGCAGGAGGTCAAGCGCCCAGCACCTCAGCCCTCCACACCACTGGTCCGGCTACCCATGAAGAATTCTGCACCTTTGACAGTTTTAATAGAATTGTCCAGTCACATTACTGCTGTTTCAAGGTTGAATTTTATCTGTTTAGCTTTTGTTTACCGGGTAGGCCCACTAGGCAATACTATGCCTACTTTTTCAGGTGCGACAGTAGAACACATAGCGCACATCTGTTTAGCGAGGTAGGGAAAGAGAAGGTCAATTCTGTGCCAAATGGGGCCATAGTGCAAACCATAATTATGTCACAGTGATTACAGGGCGATAGAAAGGTCCTCAGGGGGACAAGGAAAGCTCTATTCATGACAATTTAAATCCAGCATCTGGACAAACGCCCCTGGTCTTAAAATCGTACATATCAATGTCTGCAGCCTTCCATCTAAATTCACTGACCTTGAGGTTTGGATTGAGCTACACAAGCCCCATATTCTGGGACTCACTGAAACATGGCTAAAGCCACACCACACCGAAAACACCTTCAAAATACCTGGCTACTCTACCTACGCCTTGACAGGCCAGGCAGGAAAAAAGGTGGCGGTGTGGCCCTGCTCCTAAGGGAACCCCTCTCAACTAGCATTGTCCTACGCTCCGACCCTTCCTCACCTAGTGAATGGCTACTCTCCGAACTGACCCTGGGATCCTGCAAGAAACTCTATATTGGCTGCTGCTATAACCCCGCGAACGGAACCATTGGACTCACCAGCCTCCTCCAAGGCCTGAGCTCTCTAACTCCCCATAGGGAATCTATCCTTCTCAGCGACTTTAATTTAAACTGGCTGAGCTGCCACCAGCCTGACTATGTATCCCTGTTAAAGCAGCACAACCTGGTGCAGGTGATCACTCTCCCCACCAGACTTAATCCACGCTCAGCAACCCAGACTCTACTAGACTGGATCCTCATAAACAGGGAGAACCGAGCATTACACGCTGGCACCATGGCTGACTCTATAAGTGATCATTCACCGAACTACTGTATCTCCTCTGGTCTTCCAAACTAAAGCGCGCCCCCACCCAAATACCTATCTCTAAGAAATTTCAGCTGCTCAGTCTCTACAAATCTCCTCGAGGAGGCCCAGTCCTTGGACTGGTCCACGCTTTTTTCCCTTTCCAATGTAGCCATGGCAGTTTCCACATTTACCCAGACTCTACTAACACTCCAGGACCGCCTTTTCCCTGTCACTACCAGACGGGTCAGAGGCGGGTGCTCACGCTGGGTCTCTAAAAACCTCCTAACCCTTATGAAGGCCAGACACCGCGCCTGGTCCACTTTCAAAGCAACCCCCTCTCCTGCCCTCTGGGATGCTTACAGGCACATGAGGAACAAAAATAAACAACAGGCCAACTTTTTGAGGTAGACCCACTTCCGCAACCTGCAACAGGCCAACCTTGGAGACCCTAGAAAATTCTGGGACTCAATCAGCTCCCTCCTAAACCCCCACCCCAGCTACACTGCACCACATCTCATCTCCCAGGATGGACTGCTGACCGACCCTCACGATGTGGCCAGTGTCTTCAACTGTAAGTTCACCAACTTATCCATGTACCTAAATAAGCTGCCAACTACCCAACCTCAAAGCCCGGCCCTAATATCTGACACACTGCCATCCTCCTCCAGCTCTGCCACTCACCTGCAAATACCCACATTCCATTTTAAAGCTCTCTCCAGTCATAATACAGTGAAGCTACTCAAACATCTACCTAACCATGGCTCCTCCAGATCTGATGGCCTATCTCCAGTCTTTCTTAAGCTGATCTCTTTGGCGATTGCCAAGCCACTCACCTTCATCTTTAACCTTGCCCTTTCCACCTCCTCCATACCTGACCCATGGAAGATAGCTAAGGTTATCGCCATTCTTAAATCTGGTATTAATTCTCTTACCCTGCTCTTTCTGTTGCAGCTTCCCCGCTGGCCGTGAGAGCCATTCTCGGCTGCCCTCCCTGAAGCTGCGTTGCCCGCCACTCTCATTAAAGCCAGGTATGGAGATTCTTGAACCGTGCAGTGCAAGTACCACTTTAGGTGCCATTTTCAAACTTGGACTGCTCCGTGAGAGCCTGCTAACAGCTACACTGCGGTCTTGTAAGTGGCTGAGGATTCCCCACCAGGGATATAGGACAGTTTATTTTAATACTTATGCCCATGATCAGGCAGTGGGGCACTTTGCCGCTTGTGCAGGAGGCGTCGGTCCCTGATGGCTGCAGCCTGGCAGGGCGCCAGGCGCAAGTCGCCGGGGATCAGCGCACCTGCATGCAAATGGGACCATAATGACATGCAAATGGCCCCATCTGCACCTTGCATGCATCATGGCCCCATTTGCATGTGCACTTTTGAATATCGCGGTTGATGTTCCTTGCACATCGGCACTTGCGCTAGAGCATCCCCTGCCCTCTCTGGCCACTTGCGCTGGTGCCAGTGCCACTCGCCATGCTGTCGCGGTGTACAGAGTGATATTCAGCAGTGCTGGAGCCATGGCGCAGCACCGTTGAATATCACCTCAGGTCAGCGCCCTGGCACATCCCAGTTGTGCTGCGCCCAGGCTTGCGCCACAGCCTGGCGCAGTCTGAATATCCCACCCACGGTGTATAAATGACAATAAAATTGAAGAGGTAATGGATTTTAAGTAACTCGGAGTGATTTGTGAGAGAAATACTGGTTGGACTAGGCATATGAAAGAAATAACAGAAAACGCATATAAAACAACAAATGTGATAAGATTATTTGCACATAAATCTGCTAGTAATTACTTTAAAGCTCAGAAAATTGCGTTTGAGGCAAAAACTATTAATCAGACTCTGTGCGGTTCCGAAATATGGGGATTAAACTCTCTGAAAAATAGTAAAATAGAAACTATTCAAAATAATGTTATTAGATTAACTTTGGGTCTACCAAAAGACTGCCCAACAGCATTTTTGAGACTAGAAACCAGTATGATCTCTCTTGGGGCAAGAACTATGGTAAGGTTTATTAATTTCTGGAAAAGAATAATGAAAATGGAGGAAGCAGTTACCAAAAATGTACTGGCTAGAATTTTTTGCATAACACAAATGCAAAATGGTATGAACAAAGCTGGTTTGTGGCTTTAAATCAAAAGTAATCGCCTGGGGACTAGAAAATGTATGGTCAGTAAAGGCAACAGTAAACATTTACTCGTAGACTAGCGAAGTGAGCCAAAGGATTTATGATGTAGACAGAGAGATACAGAAAGTATTCATTCTCTAGACCCTCAAAGTCTGTACATAGATTTGAAGCTATCACCAGAAAATGAAAGATATTTGCTGTTTTGTGATAATAGAATATATAGAAATCTATTATGTTACCTCAGACTTCACATGTTGTATGGTTATCATACATAGCAAAGTAAACAATATAAGGAGTGCCTTTGCAACTGCCCAATACAAAATGGGGAGTTGTTTATTGTGCATTTCTTTATGGTCCGTGAGAAATTGTCCTTGGAAAGGAAAAAATGGATTTACCCCTTACTGGAAAAGAAAATGTGTATGTCAAATTTGGAAAAATGTCTTTCCTTGTTAAACCTAGATAATTATAGGAAAATGTATTTTATGTCAAAATGTTTACTTGCTATAAAATATAAAAGATAGCATGGGATTTTCTCTATGCAGGGACATCCTTTGTTAACTACATAGTGCACGTGACAATTACAAATCTTTTACCTGGTTAATGTATTGCACATGGAAGAACTGGTACAAGTGTTAATTAGAATATAGTCATTGTATGAAATCATGGTTTTTATTATGCCTGCGTTAAGTGATTGTGTGCAAATCGACTGAATGTAACAACTTTTGTAGAAATTTTAATACATTGTCAAATAAACTGAAACTGAATTATACTTCTTTATTTAAGAATAATTACATGCTGTTTTACAGGCAGACATGGCCTGCTGGCACCAGCTACCCTTAATGCTATTGATAACATGGGGATCAGTAATGTAGAGAATGGATTGGCCAGTGTAAATCACGTGACTGTTCATTAATTCTTCATATTTAACACAAAGTGAATGTGGTAAAAAGTCTCGGAGGTTATCGTGAATGTAGTGGTTGACCCTTATTTACGAAAGCAGTCTCAGCAGAAATTTCAAGTAGCTATATTGTTCCACAAGTTAGCGAGAGAACCTACCCACCCACCCACCCAATGGACACTGTCAGTCCTAGAATACATTTCAGAAGGTGACAATGAAGTGGTAGCAAGTAAGCACAAAAAGTACAGAAGCGCACTGTAGGGACAGAGAGAGAGAGACCATGAGATTTTACGTAGAACAGTACATCCAACTGACCTTATGGAACCGATCCTCCATCTCCTATTACGTGCAGCTTGCATCACACAAGATCTGCTAAAGTTCTGCAAATTACTGATCCCCATAGTCTGTACAGCAAGGTGGTCACCAGGGAAGAAAAAGAACATTATTGCTGTAATACAGAACTGGAAAAGGTGTTTGGGAAGTAACACAGAGCAGTGTTTTCCGGGGTTGGGGGTAATGTGGACACTCAGAAGACGACCAAAAAGACTGCATACAAGAGAGGAATTAGGAAGGTACGCAGCATGCAAGGGAGAAATCTATACACCAAACACCGCAATTAGAAAGCTGTCCTTAAGAGAAACATGCGAGACACAGATGAAAAAGTGCTATGCGATGAAAAGCAGCATAACAGGAATTGCGATGGCAATGAATGTTAATATTTCACTGCGTCTGCCGTTCAGTTAGTCTGCGCAGCACAGGAACACACAGTATAAGTTTGACAACACCAGAAGAAGTTCTGTTTATCTCTGTCCTCCTCCCTGTGTACTGTGCATGTGCAATGTATGTAAGAAATGCAAAGCAGGAAAGGGAGATGAGTGTGCCCCTTGATACTTGTATATTAACCTGTTTACCACAAACCTGTGCAAGAAGCACTATTTTCCTGTGGCAGAACACACACATGGATGTGGTACTGCGGCCAAAAGTAGTGGAGGAACACTAAGCAGTCTGCACAGCTTTTATCCTGTCAATCCACCAGTTTTCCTCCATTTCTCTCAATATATGGCCCATGTTATAAGCGCAATAACCCACTCCAGGGTGTGCATTTATTGGGGATTAATCAACACCCCGGGTGTGTTGTGAGGCATGAGGCCATAGGCCGAGTGTCCTCACAGCACCCGGGGTGTTGATTAATCCCCAATAAATGCACACCTTGTTGTGGGTTAGTGCTTAAATGGCAGAATACAGGTTATAAAGATGAATATTCTTTCCAGTGTATTATTTCATTTTCATACTATACCCATCCCTGTTCTGGAACATGTTACATAAAGATATCAAAAGATTAGTTGGGGGGACACTATAGGATAGCACAATGGACACTTCAGTCACCTGACAGGTAGAAACATAGACGTTGACGGCAGATAAGGACCACTTGGCCCACCCAGTCTGCCCATTTCCCTACCTATTGGATATGCTGCAGATTCTAGTTAACCAACAGTCTACTTCCTGCAACCCCCCCACCCATTGCCTTTTGTCTGTCCCATGCATGTTTGAATTCCCCCACTGTTTTAGACCCCACAACCAGGTGTGGATTGAGTTTCCCCGTGTTTCAGAAAATACTACCTGGCTACCCAGGGGGCATTCGTTTGTACTTGGGCTAAACGAAGAGCTCAATCTGGATGGTATCTCATAGAAGAGAACTCCTTGCCAGGCAGGGCCCTGTGGATGCTTCCCATAGTTGGAATTCCACCCCCAATTTAGTCCACCTTTTATAACCTGTGGACGAAACATACTTTATGGATTTTACTGAGGCTTAGGCACCTAACTAGTACCTCTAACGGAATGGGCCCTCTCTCTCTAATAAATCATGCACAAACATTTGTCTCGCACTCATTAGATGGCGGTTACATATACTGGGAGGGGAAGCGTCTTACAAGATTTGCCTAGTGTTTATCGAGACAGCAATATACCTCCTTTGAGCAGCTTAGACCACAGTTTGGATTAAGGAGGTAAGATCACTATAGGTATTTACAGGTAAGGCATTTCATTCCTTTCACTGCAACATACACGGACTTAGTAAATCTCTTTATGACTCTGGAACAATTTTTAATGACATGGTGGTTTTGGCCACCAGGATCTGATATGTTTCAGAATTATATGACGTATTAATGACAGATGCATCCCGTCCTTTATGAGGGGCTTAAATAATCAGGGAACGGCAGGCTGGAATAGAAATTCAGCAGAAGATGTGGGAGGCTACGCTCCTGAAGGGTTGGTGAGTGACATCTTCTCCTACTTGAAGGAACTATAACTGGAAAGTGATTAGATTGTTTTCATACACCGCTCATAAACACAGACATATGTTGGTGCCAGTGTTGGAGGGGGTGACAGGAACTCAGTTCCACATTTTTTGGCATGCCCAAACTGTCCAGGTTTCGGAAAGGAGGTGCACGGAGACATTCAGCAAGTCTGTCCTCGGGTAAGTAACTGCCAAAATCTTTCTCAGACCTAGTCCTGGATTTCTCTTTCCTGTTGCAAGACTCTGGCACCTTTCAAAAATTAGGGCAAATGTTACCAGTAGCTAGTCTGAAATGTATTACTGCCAAATGGCTCATCAACCCCATCAGTACAGCAGTGGAAGCAAACTTATCATGATATTGAATTTATGGTGCATATCACAAGCAAGCTTAGACTGTGCCGAGATCAGTTTCTAGAGCTCTGGCGCCCCTGGCACCACTTCCTTCTTCCCCAGGAGGTGTAGGAAGAGACAGTTCAACAGGTTTGATAGCTGACCATGTTCATATTTCAGTGGCATTTCCTTGGTTCTTACTTCTAGAAATATGACACCATCTTTTACAGATTTATGAACACTGACGAACTTCACTACCTCCATTTTCCTTAAAGGCGGATCTATGCTGGACATGGGCATTTATTTTCTTACATTTCCTGGAGTACTTTTACTTTTGTGGATCCGAGGAAATTATCTCACTTCACCAGCGGATGCATGAAATGAGACACGCTAGTTGCATACCGTTATATGTTTGAAACTCAGTTTATATTCTCTTCTTTTATCCTGCATTACTGACTAGTATTACAATTTTCATACCGTTGCTGTGTCAGCATAGGGTTGGACCACTTTGTCACCACGGTCCACAACTCTGCTTGAACTTGCTTTGTAATTCTGGTCCTTTTCCCCCTTTTTTCTCTATAATAAATGTACAGGAAGTTACAAGTGCTCAAGATTAGAACAGCAACACAGACCAATTCTGGACACACATCTGAAAGGACCCAACTAAATGTAACTGAACATTGCACAAGGAGGGTGGAACTTTTGAATTCTGACTGCATGTACAGCGAAGTCTTATAACACAGTACCCCCACATGCATGAGATAAGAAGCAGGATGGGCTGGGCATGAAGCAGGCTCTGAAGGACATTTGTTGGGAGTCTTTCATTGCAGGGAGTATAGCAGCTCGTGCCAGCATTCAGTCGTAATCAGTTACAGTCTTGGGACTGACATCACCATGAATGGGACACATCAAGGGAGGGAAGGAGGGAGCAAAAAGATTCAAACTACTGTTAACAAAAAGTGTGGGGTCTGATCAGTAAAATTTACTATAACATCAGTGTTGGAAAAGGGAATAGTTCACTGGGAGACCCACCACCTTTGCTACATGACTGCACGTACCAGACAGGGGATGCTTGTACTAATGTTACACTTTTACAGCAGTAGTACTAGATAAAAAAATCATAACTTTTGCAACAGTTCATTTCCTTTGCTCTGTTGAGCACTTACCTGGTAATCTTTCTTGCTTTTGCAGTACTATCACCCCATAATTTGCTCTGTTTTTGTTTACATTTCTCCACCCACCATGTTGAATTGGAACCCTCTGCTGCCAACCACACGTGTATGATTTGCAGCACTACACAGGAACAGTAGGAATGTGCAACACAGGGTCCCATGGAAGTAAACAAAAGATGTGATACACTGTGAGTGGGGAGTACGGCTGCAAATTAGGCAGCAGCCATATTTACTGTGGATCCACAACAACAGAAATACATTTTAAATAGCTAAAAAACTAAAGATCGCTAGAACAAAATATTTACAGATATGGAAACCAGAACTATGGCTGCATGCCTCTACCCAAAAATCAAAATTCTGATAGTTACTTCCTGATTATCTAGTACTGGTACGTTAAGGGAAGTCCTTCCCATTTTGCTCCTGGAACCAATTCTGCTGTTTAATTTCACTCCTGGATCAGAGCTTCCCTGGGTCCCCTCCCCCATCTCTACCACTTGTTAAAACACTGTTAATGGTCACACATATTCCTACACAAAATCAGGACATTTTCAGCCAAGAACCTGAAGCCTGCTATTCTGGGCTACAGCAGGTACCAGCCATCTATCTGTAGGCATGGCAGAACAGGATCCCACAGAACCAGGTAAACGTACTGCAGTATAATTTGTTTGTTTGCACTGGTGTATAATACCAAACTGGGCAGGAGCCCACAGGGACTCAGTTCCACCACCTCTTAAAAAAAAATGCATAAGCTACTGCACCCATGTCATCCTTCTCCACTGAATAACTTAAGCGTGTTCTGTCACATAGAAATCAAATCAAACTTTATTTATAAGCACAATTCCATGTCGATCAAAGAGCTGTACAACACTAAAACCATATAAAACAACAGTAAAAATTAAATCTAAAATATTAAAATATGATCAAAGAACTAACACTGGCAACACATTAAATATCACTTGAGTCTGGAAATGCTAGCCAAAATGAGTGCATTTTTTTAATGCAGTTTTAAAAACTTTTAAAAATTACCTAAAAATCTTCATGTAAGAGTTCCCCCCACCTAAACTTTTCTAATTTGGCCACCAAATAATACTAAAACACAAAATGCACAGCCTGCTACTACTGCGATATGAGTGTCAAATCCCACTGCCATCCCAAGAGAGAGAATGACAGGCAGCTTAAGGGACAACTGACCAGCAGTGTAGTAGCAATTTAAATGTGGGTGCACTCTGGCTACATTTTAAATGGAGAAACAAGCAAAAAGTGGCTATTCTGTTGCCTACAAATAATATGTGGGCTTACACATTATGTATCTGTGTAACATCCACCACATCACTGCAATGCCTCCTTGCCTTCTGCATGAGTCTTTCTAACACCCAGAGCACTAATTATACACAGAAACATAGAACATAGAAACACAGATTTTGATGGCAGATAAGGACCACTTGACCCACCCAGTCTGCCCATTTCCCTACCTAATGGATAAGCTGCAGATCCAAGTTAACCAGCAGCCTACTTCTTCCTACCCCCACCCCCTAGAATTGTCTTATGACTGTCCCATGCATGCTTGAATTCCACCACTGTTTTTGACTCCACAACTTCCTCCGGAAGGCCATTCCATGCATCCACCACCCTCTCTGTGAAAAAATACTTCCCTGAAATTACCTCTGAGCCACCCCCTTCTATCTTCAAATTGTGCCCCTTGTTCTTGCACACCTCTTTTTTGAAAGATGCTACCCTCTTGGACTTTGTTGATTCCCTTGAGGTACTTGAAAGTTTCTATCATGTCCCCCCTCTCCCTCCTTTCCTCGAGGCTATACATATTTAGCTCCTTAAGTCTCTCTTCATATGTCTTCCAGTGCAGACACTGCACCATTTTAGTTGCCCTTCTCTGGACAGCCTCCATCCTGTCTATGTCTTTGCGGAGATTGGGTCTCCAGAACTGCACGCAGTACTCCAGATGGGGTCTCACCAACTGTCTGTACAGAGGGATAATAACTTCCTGTTTTCTACTGGTGATGCCTCTCCCTATGCATCCCAGTATCCCCCCAGCCCTCCTTGCTGCCCTCTCACATTGCTTGCCCACCTTTAGGTTATCTGATATGACTACCCCCAGGTCCCTTTCCATTTTTGTTGTTGTTAGTATCTCACCCCCCATTGTGTACTCTTCCCCTGGGTTTTTGTTTCCCATGTGCATTACCTTGCACTTCTTAGCATTGAATCTAAGCTGCCATACATTTGACCATTCCTCTAACCTTGCCAAGTCCCTTCTCATCCTTTCCATCCCACCTTGTGCATCAACTCTGTTGCAGATCTTTGTGTCATCTGCAAAGAGACATATTTTTCCTTCCAGTCCCTCTGCAATGTCGCTTATAAAGACATTGAAGAGGACCGGTCCTAATACTGAACCCTGCGGTACCCCACTAGTAACCCCCCTTTCTTCAGAGTGGACTCCATTTACCATTATTCTCTGTGTCCTATTCTCCAGCCAATTTTACCCAGGCTGTCATCTTGGGACCCACCCCAGGCTGGCTAACTTGTATATTAATCTTTTGTGTGGGACTGTGTCAAATGCCTTGCTAAAGTCTAGGAAGGCCATGTCCACAGCCCCTCCCTGATCTACTACTTTGGTCACCCAGTCAAAGAAATCTATCAGATTTGTCTGGCATGACCTTCTCGCTGTGAATCCATGCTGCCTTGGGTCCTGAGCCCCTCTGACCTCTAGATACTCAACAATTCTTTCCTTCAGAAGTGATTCCATCATTTTCCCTACCACTGAGGTTAAACTAACAGGTCTGTAGTTTTCTGCTTCTGCCTTGCTCCCACTTTTGTGAAGGGGAATCACATGTGCCCTTCTCCAATCCTCGGGTACCACCCCATCCTCCCATGATTTGTTAAAGAAGGTAGTCAGTGGTGTCACTAGTTCTACCCTTAGTTCTTTCAGAATTCTGGGATGAATCCCATCAGGCCCCATTGCTTTGTCCATCTTCAGTTTTAAAAGTTCTTTCAGAACCCTTTCTTCTGTAAATGGGCTGGTATCAACTTCTGTATCCAGAGTGTTTCTACTGTTTGTTTTAGGTACCTCCCCCTCTTCCTTTGTAAATACTGAGCAAAAATATTTGTTTAGTATAGTATGTGTAGTTAAAACATAAATAAATGTTTGATGTTGTCCAGAAGGGGAGAGCTATTAGCATTGGTGGTACAAGGACAGGGCACATGCCCCAGAAAATATCTGCGGTGCCCAAGTTGTGCCCCAGCAGTGGTGCATGGCAGGCTACCGTCTGGATTCAAATTCCCTTGCATTCCCACAAGCCCTCTGTACCCTGTCTATGCCCTGGTCATCCTTAATTCCTGAAGCTGCCACTGACTATCAGACCTGAGTTGTCCATTTCTAAGAGTCAACCCCCATCCTTTATTTTAACATCTTTAAAGTATTCCTTGATACCTCAGGAACCATTCTGAAAAACAAACAAGCAAGCAAAACAGGAAACATTTCAGCCTGTACTTCATGTATTGTTTATATTCAGCTCCCTATTATACTTAAAAATCTCTGTGGGGTGACATTTCATCAGTTTGCTGGTTGGTTTTCGACAGAGGACAGTCACAATCTCCATTAGTGAGATTACATACAGCCTGGTGCTTGGTGTTATGGAAAGGACTATAATATCACAAACAGGATTTAGGATGCCAGGTGTAGACAAACACCAGAAGTCTAAAGGACAGTAAACCTGTTTTTTTTTTTATTAATCTGGATAGTCACAATAAAAAATGGGAATGAAACACAGACAACATGGAAAATATGTCAAATGGTGTTAACCTACAGGTTACAGTAAGGAGCTGTGAGGCGCTTCGTACATCCTGTAGACCTGGGTTTGATTCCCACAGTCTCCACTTGTATACCGTTGGACTCTGACCAAGTCACTTCACCTCCCCAGTATTCCCGGGCCATCCCTAAAACAGGCATAGTGCGTAGTGGGCCTTACCTAGTTACAGCAGAACAACAAAATCTTGTTTTTTCAAAGTATTTTCCCCAAGCATAAGGAGCTCATTAATTCACATCCATTTAAGTCCTTTAAAGTCAAGTTCACAACTGCTCTTGGACTTGATTTTTCGATCGCCGATTTTTCCGTTATCTTGTACGGCCAAGGCTTAAATTGGCTGTCACCTAAGGATATTCGAGCCTACTCCCTGGGCTGCTTTATCGACTCCCTGTCTAGACCTCCTGACTCCTGCCTCACACACCCGTACCCTCAGGTCTTCCTCTGTCCCCATGCTCTCCACTAGATCTTGCATGACAAAAATGGGTGAACAGGCATTTGCCCATTTGCTCCCAAATTCTGGAACTCACTCCCTGATGGTGAAAAGCGTCATCCTCCCATCGAATTCAAAACTGCTGTTCACCCACCTCCTAGCCTCTGGCCAATGCAAATGCTCTTAATTTGCTTTGTCCCACTGCAGGCTGTCGGGTCTGCCCCTGAGTACTACACTAATGTTCTCCCATGCAATACGCTTGTCTAGGTGGCTATGAACCTTGATGTCTTTACTGTCCTCAGCTGTCTTATGGTTACCCTAATTGATTTATTTTACATCCTTATTATGATCTATGCCTAAAATGTACCTTTATGTAACTATTACTGTGCTACCCAATGTATATCTTGTTTTGCTCCTGTACACCTATATTATGCTGGCTTACGCTGGCTTAAATTGGCTGTCACCTAAGGATATTCCAGCCTACTCCCTGGGTTGCTTTATCGACTCCCTGTCTAGACCTCCCTGCCCTGTCTATCTTGCCAACCTCCTGACTCCTGCCTCACACACCCGTACCCTCAGGTCTTCCTCTGTCCTCATGCTCTCCACTAGACCTTGCATGACAAAAATGGGTCAACATGCATTTGCCCATTTTGCTCCCAAATTCTGGAACTCACTCCCCCTTATGGTGAAAACGTCATCCTCCCATTGAGAATTCAAAAACTCGCTGTTCACCCACCTCCTAGCCTCTGGCCAATGCAAATGCTCTTAATTTGCTTTGTCCCACTGCAGGCTGTCAGGTCTGGCCCTGAGTACTACACTAATGTTCTCCCATGCAATACGCTTGTCTGGGTGGCTATGAACCTTGATGTCTTTACTGTCCTCAGCTGTCATATGGTTACCCTAATTGTTTTATTTTACATCCTTATTATGATCTATGCCTAAAATGTACCCTTATGTAACTATTACTGTGCTACCCAATGTATATCTTGTTTTGCTCTTGTACACCTATATTATGTCTGCGCATTTCTGCATATTGTAACCAATGTCCTGTGCTCTCCCGGGTCGTGCCTGAAAATAGGCAGGTCTGTTGCCTAGCACACTTACCCGGTTACCAAAAGCTAATAAATAAATAAGGCAATATACGTCCAATATTCACAATCGGGCTAACTGAATAAAGTCACTTGCCTTGTTAGCGATACTGAAGGACTCCAAGCACACCGCTGGATTACCCAATGTTCTACCAGAATTACAGTATTTACGTGAGCACCCCTGACGTTTACTTTATGCGGTCAGAAAGTACAAAAACTCAGGCTAAGGCTTCGGGTATCAGGAGTAAGCAGCATATTTTATGCGGTCACAAGTATACGTAAAGCAGCTGATTGTGTTTGTTGGTTTCTTTGTTTTATTGCGCCCCATGGTTTATGGTGACATAAATAAAATAAGTGGTAGAGATGTGCTTAACCTTTAAAAACTTGTGCAACAAAGTGTATATTCTTCGTTGAACATTGAAGTTGTTATTCCCAAATTCCATTACAAAACATTTCATTGCTCAGCTCTAACCTTTTAAATTATTTTGTGCAATGAAGTACCATATTGAAATATATTTCTAGGCTTAAACTTGTATTTGCAGCCCTCGGACCTCACTAGATCCACAGAACAGTGGAAAGTGAGGACTGCAGCAGTCACAGAAGTACCGCAGTTCTCGTAAACATTGCTCACAGTGCTGGTATGCCCCGAGTGCTTCCCTAGCGTAGTTTAATCACGTTTTTTTCTGGCTCACACTACTTACAGTACGTTTTCGTTTCTGTATGATTTTCCTGTTACATTTACAGTGTTTTTCAAAGTAATAATAACACACAAACTTCCTAACAGATTGCTACAAATTCAAAGAGAAAGCATACTGACAGTATAATCTCAAACTCACTCACGCCACACCAGAGCTGTAAATAAAGATGCTCAGTTGGTGAGCTCTTTGCAAAACACAACTTACCTGTTCAAGTTGGCTCTCCTTAGCCCCTTGAGGTGGTTTTGTGTAGATATTCGTGCAAAGCAGTTCTTGGATCGCTGGGTAGCCGTCTTTAACACCCATTCACTCAGTTATCCTTAGATCGGCTCGCAGCTCTAGTAACAATTCAGTCATCCTTCCTGTAATCTTAACATGATTTTACGAGCCAGCACAGCTGTCGCACTCTTAGGCTTTCTCTCCTCCCTGCGAGCTCCAGCATCCCTCCACCCGGCACATGTAGGAGTTCTCGAAAAATGAAACTTACCACCTGGAATCAACACAAGCACCGCCCGCCAATCAGCAACGTGGCCACACCCACGACTGAGACTTCAGAGCTCGTGGAGGGGCTGCTTCTGTAGGGTGAAGAATGACATAATTTCCTCCTCGTGGTATAAAGAGCTTTAAATGACAGCGGTTCAATGTAGGTTTTCTTTGTAAGTGTCAGGGGTAAGTATAATCATCTCTACAAGGGACCTGGAACGCATGTGGCTATATAATGAGTTATGTGTGCAAGACGAAACAGGAACCCCCCAGGATATTTCACCATCTTGTGCTAGGCTATAGTGAGTAAAAAAGTGGGTAAAAAAAAGGAACGTTGAAACGACGGCAGAAAAAGATCAGTGGTCCGTCCCATCTGCCTGAGTTGCCCAGACGCACTGGAACCGTTCTTGCTTAGCTACCGTCATGTTTAGGTCTGTCTCCTGCAAGAAGGGGCCTTTCTCTCGCTGCTATGGTTCACTCCACCTGTATTTAATTGTACAAATTGTGACTGTAAATATTATTGTCCTGCTACTGTTCCTGCAGTGATGTCTGTTTTCCACTCACTATATGTTTCCCCTGCCCCATCCTAATCTGTGTACTAGGATGAGCCTTTGTAAATGAGTCTTTGACTCAAAGGGTTGTAGTTTATTGATTTCATAATTCGGATTTACAATCTCTGAAAGACTCATTTACAAATGCACCTCCTCGCAGGGAGGGTAGACAACAATTGGTGGTGGAGTACAACAATGGAGAACATTACAGGTGAGATACAATAAAAGAACACACAAAGCAATTCCAGTAATACAAAGGTGTACAAAGGCTTCAATTAGTCACAATTAGTCTAGTATATAAATAATAAAGTACTGCTAGGGATCCTAGAAACGATACGGGGGTGGATACTGTAATAAATAAATAATTTATTGTTACTCCAGGGTTGGAATCCTCCTGTCTCCCCACACACACACACTTTCTCCTTCTTGATTCTGTCGCTGAGATCAACCACTATACCATTCTCTCTGTCCCAGCCTTGCTTGAATCCCCTGTTTTTACATGCACCACCTCGGCTGACAGACTATTACATGGTTCCACCAGTGCTTCCCTAAAGTAATACTTCCTCGCGTCCCTCATGAACCTCTGTCCTTATATTTTCCACTCATGTCCACAAGGCCGTAAGTTAATGTTAAGGCTAAATAGTTACCCACAGTTCACATTGGTAATTCCTTTAAGGAACCTGACGGTCTCAGTCATATCTCCCTTCTCCTTTCTGGTCTCTAGTATGTACATGTTCAGTGCCTTGAGGCGCTCTTCATAGGATTTTCCCTGTGGGCCCTGAATCATTTTTATGTTTGCTTGCATGCATGCTCAAGAAACATTATGCGGCAGCTTAGGAGAGAAGCCAGTTGTGGAGGTGTGGCAGTGTGGCGGCCAATGCCAGCACTGCATTTGTGCACCCAATGCAGGCCCAGTGTCCTGATGACACTGGTTCTGTAGAAGTGCCACCAATTTGAAACGATTTGGCTGCTGCAATGAGGGGTCGCTTCATCATTGCAGCATCAGCAATTCCGCTGCAATGAGGGAGCGACCTGTCATTGCAGGGCGGTACCTCACCTGGTGTAACAGTACCAGAAACATGGCAGCTCTATGCGGCTGCCTCAGAGCTGACGGGGGGTGCCCAGTCCCCCTGTCGGCATGCCCCCGACCCCCTTCATTTGCTGACAGGAAGCCCAGTCCCTGTCCGCATAATGTCACCACCACCAAGTTTCTGTTGTGTGCTGAGGGGATGCCCAATCCCCCTCGGCATCATGCGCCCCCCAACAGTCTTTCTTTGCCGACGGGGGGCCCAATCCCCGTCGGCTTTAGTACCCCCTTCCCAGTTCTATTTGCCGATGGGGGAGCCCACTCTCTATCAGCATAATGTCCCCACCCGCTGATTTCTGTTGTGTGCCGAGGGGGTGCCCAATCCCCTCAGCATGATGCCCCCCACCCATTTCTATGCTGACAGGAGGCCCAATCCCTGTCGGCTTTGGTCCCCTTCCCACAAATGATGGTGGTACACTGGGAGCCCAAGCCAGTGTACCAAAAAACACCTGCAAAAGAAGAAAACCGACCAGTGTAGTTTTTTCCTTTTACCTGTAAAACAAGAAAACGGTCCCTCGTGGTCTCTCCTGCCCCCTTCCCCAACCTGCACCCACCCTCTGTGTACTCTGCCTCCCCACACCACGCTCACCCCATACTTAACTCTGGAGCCTGGCACGACGATCTTCGGTGGACCAGGAACACTTTTGCACTCTTCAAAGCCGACCGCGAACTGAAGAAATGCTGGTAAGCTGCATAATGGCATAAATAGGGTTTTTTCAACTTTGGTGCATATCTCAGGCATTTTGGGGAATTTTGGCACCAAATTTTCCACATGGGATGATTGGGATCCCTCCTCGTGAATTCGGTCACTGTCATGGTGTTATTCGGTCCCGAAAGGTGATTTCGCTGTCACTGCATGGAATCACCTTTTGAGACCAATTAACAAAACGACAGTGCCACTGTTTTTGAGGTGGGCTCTCAAAAAGCGTCTGTTGCAAATTTGGTGAAAAAATCCCAAAAATGACTTTTACGAGCATGCATTGCGCAGTGTCCATGCACACTCATAACTTCATGAATTTGTAATATTTTCACTCCAGATTTTCAACTTTGGCATTTTTCCCCACCTCCTTATGAACAGTACAGCTGTCATTTTACATATCCTGGCCGAAATGTGTTTTCGCACTTCCGGTGCAGAAAAGCACAGTCGCTGTGGGAAATCAGTTTTAGGGACAGATTAAGAAAATGACAGTGACCGTGTTTATGAGCAGAGGTCCTAAAATGCCTATGTTGAAAATTTGGTGATGAAAGTCCATAAAATGACTGTTACAAGCATGCATTGTGCAGTTTCCACGCACCCTTGTAACTTCGCAAATTTGCAATATTTTCATGTCAGATTTTCAACACTGGCATTTTTTCACACCTCCTTATGAACAGTACAGCTATCATTGTTTACATCCTAGCTGAAATGTGATTTCACACTTCTGGCACAGAATAGCGCGGTTGCAGTGGATAAATCAGTGTTTGGGACAGATTAACAACAAGCGAGTGAGAGAGGGGGAGTGAGCAAGCTCAACAGAGCTCTTTCAGGACTGCTGCAGATTTCTTTGTGGGCAGAAAAAGGTGCCAACACTAGCAGGAGCCCAGTACAAAAGGGCAGTCTGCGCGCCATGAGAAACAGACCAAGCGAGTGAGAGAGGGGGAGTGAGCGCGCTCAATGGAGCTCTGTTGGAACTGCTACGGGTTTCTTTGTGGACAGAAAAAGGCACCAATGCAGGCAGAAGCCCAGTACAAAAGGGCAGCCTGCAGTGCTGGGAGAAACAGAATGAGTGAGTGAGAGAAGGGAAGTGAGTGAGCTCAACAGAACTCTGTTGGGTCTGCTGTGGATTTCTTTGTGGGCAGGAAAAGGCACCAACGCAGGCAGGAGCCCAGTACAAAAGGGCAGCCTGCAGCACCGGGAGAAACAGAACGAGTGAGTGAGAGGGGGGAGTGAGCGAGCTTAACGGAGCTCTGTCGGGACTGCTGCAGATTTCTTTGTGGGCAGAAAAAGGTGCTAAAGCAGGCAGGAGTCCAGTACAAAAGGGCAGCCTGCAGCGCTGGAAGAAACCGAACAAGCGAGAGAGAGAGGGGGAGTGAGAGAGCTCAACGGAGCTCTGTCGGGACTGCTGCAAATTTCTTTCTGGGCAGAAATAGGTGCCAATGCAGGAAGGAGCCCAGTACAAAAGAAGGGAAGTCTGCAGCGCCGGGAGAAATGGAACGAGCGAGTGAGAGAGGGGAAGTGAGCGAGCTCAATGAAGCTCTGTCGGGACTACTGTGGATTTCTTTGTGGGCAGAAAAGGTGCCAACGCAGGCAGGAGCCCAATACAAAAGGGCAGCCTACAGCGCCGGGAGAAACAGAATGAGCGAGTGAGAGAGGAGGAGTCAGCGAGCTCAACAGAGTTCTGTCGGGACTTTAGAGTTGCCCACCCACCTGCCTAGTGTCCTGTGTGGTCCTATATTACAGCAAAGTCTCTGGGGTGGAGACAAAGCAATGACTGGATACTTTTACGATTGCTGTAATAATACAGATTTAGTTGTTCTGTTTTTTTCTCTAACTGAGCTAAGTACTGAGCTATACTGTTATAATTGCTGTAATACATATTTGTTCTGTTTATTTCTCTGAGTTGAGTAATACTTGGAGTGCAATACGATTTCTGACTGGGCTAAGTGAAACTATGAGGGCTAAGAACAAAATGTATGGTAGCTGAGGGGTGAAAAATGGGCAAGGAGGCTTTAGGATTGCTACAGTAATACATTATCTAATGGATGAGATCTGAGACTGAATTAACCCAGTTGGCAAGGGGGCAGTAGGGGGACTAGTGTGGGGGAAACAGGAATTTGAGTTAATAGGGCGCTAACAGTTGTAGTAGGGTACAGAAACCAGGAGTAAGAACCCGTAACATGAGATGGGGGCCAAAATGGGGCAGGTGCCATGTGTCAGTAGGGCGGGCATCTTTGGAAGGGTGGTGGGTGTAAAGGGTGTGGGTCCGCCATGATCCTGGACTGGGCTTGGAGGATGGGGGTGTGTATACTCTGTAGACAATTGGCTAGTTTGAGGGAGGAACTGTGGAGGTTAGGGAGGAGTCTAAGTGGCACGGCACATGAGTATGGTAGGCATCCTGGCTTTGGGGGGGATAAGGAATGGCAATGGGGACGGGGGAAGAACAACTAGGGACTGAAACTGACCCCAGTATCAGAGACACTAGCAGAAAAGAGAGGAGAAGGGAGGGGGTGCCTGAGGTGGAGGAGGGGCCTCCTGATGGGGAGGAAAAGACCACGAAGAGGACCAGGGAGAGAGCAGATGGCTGCGGGTAGGGAGGGACCAGGGTGGGACTGGGGGGCACAGAGGGAACAAGTAGAGAGGGAACCGATAGGGGAAGAGATGTGAAGGGGTATCAACTAGGAATAGATTTGAGCCTCTGCTATGGGGGGGGGTGGGAACATACTGAAGGGGGAGGATAAGCAGGGCATGAGAGGGATGGCAACAGGTAGGGGAAGAGATATCGAGGACAAAAGGGTAGAAGGGGACTAGTAAGGAAGGAGGGGTGACTGGAGGAGAGAAGGCTATGGGAAGGGGAAGGATGGGAGGAGCATCGCTATCGGGGTCGAAGAGAATGGGGGCTCTAGATTGACAACAATGGTGACAGGAGAAGGGTTGGAAATTAGCAGGGGAGATGGGGAGGTCAACATAGGAATCCCAGTAGGAAGTAGTCAGGCTGGGAAGGGGTTCAAGGGGATGAGAGGAATAAGGCACAGAAAAGAGGTGAGGCAGAAGTAGGGGGTGCAGATACAGAAATCACAGAGGGTGCAGCTGGTGGGGGTAAGAGACAGGGAAAAATGAATACTGGGGTGGTGGAAGGGCATTAGAAGGAAAGGGGTAAGGGATAGGGAGGTACTTGTCCTGGGGTTCTATATTGAAAGAAGTTGAGATGGGGCAGAAGGGAAAAGGCACAGCCATATTTAGGTTGAAGCTATCTCTGGGTTGACTGCAGGAAGGGCAGGCACTGCTCAAATGTGCAGCGAGGGGGGGGGGATCCTCATTTACTGTTGCATGTGGGTACAAACGACTTGGCGGGGGAGACTGTGGAAGTAGTGAGGTGGAGGTTCTAGGAGCTGGGCAGGCAGTTTAAAAGCGTGGGGGAGTTGGTGGCATTCTCAGAGGTACTCCCAGTACCATGTGCAAGCATGGGGAGGAAGAGTAGGATCGAGGACTTCAATGAGTGGCTCAGGAATTGGTGCCACATGAAAAATTATGGGTTAGTGATTAACTGGGGTAGGGTCTGGGGGAATAGTGACTTATACAGGGTGGACGGGCTACACTTGAGCAGGATGGGGATGGGAGTATTAAAGGTGGGATTAAAGGGGTATCTCTCTACTAAGATGGATTTAAACTAGTGGGGTGGGTGGCCAAAAGACTGAGGTTGGTAGAAAGGTCCGGACAGGGGAGCCTAATGAGCTCACCCCCCTAGATATAGGTAAAGATGGAGGCATAGTAACCCTGGGAGGGGGCGGGCAGAGTGGTCTGAGTGTAATACAGAAGGCATTACCACCCGATAAGAATAACGAGGAGAAAGAGTGCGGACTACCGGGAGGAGGGACGCAGGCCAAGGAGAAGAGTGAGGAGAAGGAGGGGTACGGGTGGAAGGTGGTCTCTCTCAATGCAAGAAGCCTGGGGAACAAAATTGCAGAGCTTCAGGCACTCCTTTCAGAGGGGAAGGTGGGCACTGCTGCAGTGACAGAGACTTGGGCCACAGAGTACCATGACTGGGACTCGGCAATCCCAGGATACAGGATATACAGCAGGGACTTGGGGGTTGGAAGGGGGGGTTGCACTCTGTGTGAGGGAGGGGATCAAATGCATAACGGACGAGGGAGAAGAGGAGAGGACAGAGGTGCTTTGGGTGCAAATCCTGGACTCCAAGGGCAGAAAGCTGAGGCTGGGCATGGTGTACAGATCACTAGCCAAATCCGGGGAACTGGATGGGGAGTTGGCAGAGCAGATAAGGGGGCTCTGTAGAAGGGAGAGTGTGGTGATAGTGGGGGATTTTAACCTACCAGGGGTTGACTGGAGCACCCCGGCCACTAGCAGTACCACGGAGCAGGGACTCATTGATGCATCCCAGGACAGCCTTCTGTTACAATTGGTAAGTGGGCCAACAAGGCTTGGTAGCACTCTGGACCTAGTACTGGCAAATGGGGAGGCAGTGAGGGAGGTAAGGGTGGAGGACCCACTAGTGGGTAGCGACCACCAAACAGTGTGACTCGTTCTCGCACTGGGCAGGGAGACAGGAGGCACTAAGGTGATGGACTTTAGTAGGGTGGACTTTGGGAGGATGGGAGCAATACTGTGAGGGAGACTCCAGGATATAAGGCCAGGGATGGTTGCAGAACAGAAGTGGGGAGTCATAAAAAATGGGCTAACAGAGGCCACAGTAGCCTGCAGCAGGGCCAGGAGTACGAAGAGCAGAGCCAAGAAATTATGCTGGCTGAACAAAGAAGTGCTGCAAGAGGTGAGGGCATAGAGCAAGGGTGTAGCTCTGATACTCCAAGTAAGTCATGGCGTACTAAGTTTAGTAGGAGGGGGTAGCAAACAAGCTGGCCAGCATTGCTCTGCCCTCTCTAGTCCATTGTGTTTAAATTGCTTTGTTTGGCTTCGAAGGCTTTTTCTTTTCTCTTTCAGCTTTGTTTGGGGGTGGCAGAGTGGACTGCGGACATTAAAGCTGAAGGTCTCAATTAGGTCTGCATGGTCCGCCTGAATAGTGATTGACTGCAGCATCTGGTAGGGGATGTGGCAAGTCTGGGGCAGTGAGTTTAAATGCCCCAGCAAAGTTAGAAACCATACTATTAGTTCAATTGTACTGGGAGCCAGAGAAGCAGTAAAAGAACTGAGGAGCAGCAGATGGAAGAACAGACTCAGAGCCAGCTAAAAGAATGAAGACTTCATGTGAAGTGGCAAGTGGAGCAAATCTGCCTACCTGCAGGGGAGAGAGAAGACATTTCTGCCATGGTCTTGGATTCTTGGTGCAGTCAGTGGTGTTTACCAGCAGGCAGCGAGCACCATGCTAGCAGTGCAGACAGACAGCAGGTCTAGTGTGGGAATCATCTGATTGGAGCTAGGAACGTTAGACTCGAGTCATGGGGGGGGGGGCAGGCATGAACAACAGTAGGGGAAGGGATAACAGTGTGGCAGATTGGTGTACAAATCTGAAATGCATGGCTACACTCCTGGCACAGAGGGCTGCATACTGGAAGTACAGGAGAACAGGGAAGGGAGAAGATAAGGAGGTCCATGGGAGTTGGTCAAGGGAGGTGGACAGGAGGGTGAAAAAAGCTAAGGTCTCCAGGGAATTAAGGTTAGCACAGGGCATAAAGGGAGGGGAAAAGGACTTTTTAAGGTATGTCAGGGAATAGAGGAAGTGCAAGGTACATATTGGGAGGATAAAGCGGGGAGTGAATTGGGTGGAAAGGGGGGAGGAGCAAGTGGAAATTCTAAATGAGTACTTCTGCTCCATTTTCACTAAGGCGAGGGATTGTCCACTACCAGCATGGGCTGGGGGTGGGGAAAGGAGGAGGAGGTGAAGGACAAAATGTTCACAGGGACTAGGATGCTAGAGGGGCTGAGGGCAGTAACAGTGAACAAGGCACCAGGTCCCCATGGCATCCACCCCAGGGAGCTGAGGGAGATGGCAGAGCTGTTGCTGAGCCACTGGCAGATCTGTTCAGCATCTCCCTGGAAATGGGGTGTATGCCCCAGGACTGGAGGGTGGCCCATGTGGTGCCCATACACAAGAGTGGGCCTAGGGAGGAGCCAGGAAATTATTGGACGGTCAGTCTGACATCCATAGTGGGTAAGCTTATGGAGGCGATACTGAAACAGAGGCTGGTGGCATTTCTAGAGAGTAATGACCTCCAAGATGGGTGGCAACATGGGTTCATCTCAGGGAGGTCTTGTCAAACCAGCCTAATAGAGTATTATGACTGGGTGATGAGGGAGTTTGACAGGGGCCATGCAGTACATGTCCTGTACTTGGACTTCAGTAAGGCCTTTGATACAGTGCCTCATGGGAGACTGGGGGAAGGTGACGTCAGTGGGGGTGGGAAAAAGCTGGCTGAATGGATAGAGACCTGGTTACAGGGGAAGGTGCAGAGGGTGGTGGGGGGGAGCTCTCGGCACCTAGAGCAGTGACAAGCAGGGTGCTGCAGGGGTCAGTGCTGGGCCCGGTGCTGTTTGGGCTCTTTATCTACGATATAGCACATGGCGTGGGGAGCAAGGTTAGTTTGTTCGCAGATGATACCAAATTGGGGGCAGTGGTGGACAAAGAGGACAGATGGGAAAAACTGCAGGGGGACGTAACCAAACTAGAGACAAGGTCGGTGGAGTGGTAGCTAGGATTCAATGCAAACAAGTGTAAGGTGATGCACTTCAGGCCTAAGAACTAGA
Source organism: Neoceratodus forsteri (assembly GCA_016271365.2). Taxonomy (NCBI): domain Eukaryota; kingdom Metazoa; phylum Chordata; order Ceratodontiformes; family Ceratodontidae; genus Neoceratodus; species Neoceratodus forsteri. The sequence continues at coordinate 124,500,890 of CM057452.1, forward strand.
AGAGGGACTATTGGTTGGGGGGATGAGGTTGGGGATCACAGAGGAGGAGGAGAAGGACCTAGGGGTGTTGGTAACTGGGAGCATGAACAACTCAGCCCAGTGTAGGAGAGCAGCAGCGAAGGCAAACAGGATGCTGGGGTACATCGCAAAGGGGGTTCTCATCCAGACACAGGGATATGATCCTATCTCTCTATAGATCATTGGTCAGACCGCACCTGGAGTACTGTGTGCAATACTGAAGGCCATACCTGAGGAGAGATATAAAGTTACTGGAGGGGGTGCAAAGGAGGGAAACAAAAATGTTAAAGGGGTTGGAAGGAAAGAAATATGAAGTTAGGCTGAACGAGCTGAACATGTACACACTGGAGGAGAGGAGGGATGGGGAATATGATTCAAGCATTTAAATACCTGAGGGGGGGTAAATAAACCTAGCACCGAGGAGGTGTTTAAACTGAGGAGTGGAAGAGAGACGAGAGGGCACGAACTAAGGTTGGAAGGGGGACGTTTCAAGACAGAAATGAGGAGCCACTACTTCACTGAGAGGGTGGTGTCTAGTTGGAATGTGCTGCCAGAGGCGGTGGTAACATGTAGGACAGTCAATAGCTTTGAGAAGGACTGGGATATGCAAGAGGAAGATTCAGGGGGCAGGGGCTGGGACAAGCGCGGGGCAGAAGGCTGGAGCAACTGCAATCTAGGTTGCTAGCTGCACACTCCGGCAGATTTAGATAGACCGATTGGTCTGTTCTACTGGCAGATTTGTATGTATGTTCATATGTAAAATCACAGTGACTCTGTTCATGAGCAGAGGTCCTAAAATGCCTATGTTGAAAATTTGGTGACAAACATCCATAAAATAAATGTGTTACAAGCGTGCGTTGTGCAGTTTCCGCGCACCCTTGTAACTTTGCAAATTTGCAGTACTTTCACTCCAGATTTCCAACACTGGCATTTTTTAAGACCTCCTTATGAACAGTACAGCTGTCATTTTCTACATCCTGCCCGAAATATGCATTTACACATCTGGTGCAGAATAGCGCGGTTGCTGTGGGAAATCAATGTTCAGGACAGATTAAGAAAATCATACTGACAGTCACAGTGTTCATGAGCAGAGGTCACAAAATGCCTATGTTGAAAATCTGGTGAAATAATTCCACTAAACGACTGTGTTACGTGCATGTGTTGCGCAGTTTCCACGTACGCTCGGAAGTTCTAGCATTTTTAATATTTTCACTACCGATTTTCAACATTGCCATCTCTTCACACCTCCCTATGAATGGTGCAGCTGTCATTCTTCACATCCTGCCCAATCTGTGTTTTTGTACATCTGGCGCACAATGGCACGGTTGCTGTGAGAACTCAAAGTTCGGGACACATTGACAAACTCACAGTGCCACTGTTCATGAGAAGATGTCCCAAATGCTTACATGAGGTGGGAGTCACAAAAAGGCCATGTTGAAAAATTTTAGTGCAAATACCAACAAACACCCGAGGCGTTAGGGTTTCTAATCATAATGTTCCACCCTGTATAGGCTGACAGGTGTCAGGGATGTGCCTTTGGATTGCCGACTGTAATGCTCATGCCGTTCCATCCCACCCTGCAACCAGTGACAGGCATCAAGGTGTGCCTTGAACTGTCTGGCCCCAGAATTCACCCCATTCTCCTGTATTGCACCCATTTCAGCGTATGCCCTTATGGAGTGGGGTGACTGTAAAGCCGAACACCCCAAAGCACACCTCAACACCTGTCAGTGTCTGCAGGATAGGGTGAGGTGAAATAGCAAGAAATTGTTATGGGCGACAACCCGAACGCATACCCCAATGCCTGTCTGTCCCTTCAGGTTGGAGGTGGGGTTGGTGTGAAGTTCAGTACTTCACTGCCATTCCTACTCTGCATCCGTCTAACTCCTGCATTTCCAATGCTAATACCAGCAAGCAAACATTCGGCATTGACAAATGCTTGTTGTCACTCTGCACTGCCTCCAGCCTATCCTTATCCTTTCTGAGGTAAGGACTGCAGAACTGGGTGCAGTACACCAGGTAAGGTCTCACCATGGATCTATGGGGGGGGAAGTATTATCTCTTTCCTTCTGCTATCAATACCCCTCCCGATACATCCCAGCACCCTCCCTCTGTCCATCCATCATGCTGCCACCCCTCAGCTCCTCACCTCCCACCCAAGGGATCTTTTCTCCCCCTTCTGCTGTTGTGCTTAATTTCTGCCCTCACCATATCTGCCTCTCTGTTGTTACACAGGTTAGCACGTATTCTATGTTACTCATGCGACTGATTGTTAATATAGTTCTTAGCACTTTTCTGTTTGTTGATGTGACTGTTATCCATTTTGTCATCCTGTTACTGATTGTATCTCTTATCCATTTTTATACTGTATTTGTCTTTTTTGCTGCTTGTATCTTTACTGTTATTTCCTTGTTCCCCTCTCCCCAGGATGCATCTGGAAACGAGCATTCACTGCTCAGCATGCCTTTCCTGATGAAACTTTTAAATAAATAAATAAAATCCCATTAGCTTTGCTACTGACCTTGCTGCACTGGTGATTGCTTAAGTAAGTTGTTGACGATAACTCCCAGCTCCCTTTCCTCAGCCATAGTGCTGAGTCTCTCCCCTCCCATCCAGTACTCGCTGTTGGTTTTTTTTTTCCCCAGGTGCATTACCTTGCACTTTTTGGCGTTGAATTTCAACTGCCAAACCCATGACCACCCCTCTAGCTTTTGTACGTCTCTCTGCATTTCTCTTATTCTGTCATCACTATCCACCCTCCCACATAGCTTTCTGTCATCTGCAAAGAAATGCAACCTGCCCCAGATTCCCTCTCCAGTGTCACTGATGAACATGTTAAAGAGGACCAGACCCAGAACCAGTCCCTGTGGAATCCTGCTCGTAAACTCCCTCTCTTCTGATTTAACCCCACTGCCCACAACCCTCCACTGCCTCCTCTTTAGCCAGTTACCCACCATGTTTACTATGAATTTAGCCACATCCAGTCCTCCATCTTCTTCAGTAGTCATTTGTGCGGTACAGAATCAAAAGCCTTGCTGAAGTCAAAGTACAGCAAATCCACAACATGGCCCCTATATAGTTCCTTTGTCACCCAGTCAAAGAAAAGTATCAGGTTAGTCTGACAAGACCTTCCTGCCACAAGTCCATGTTATTTACTGTCCTGGAGCCTGTTGCTCTCCAGGTAGTCTATGAGGTCCTCTTTGACCAGTGATTCCATCAGCTTCTCTGCAATAGAGGTTAGACTGACAGGTCTGTAGTTTCCTGGTTGCTCCATGCTCCCCCCTTATAATGACAAGAATAATAATAATAACTTTATTTTTCAGGCGACTTTCAAATATCAAGGTGCCTTACAAATTAAGACAAAAAACAAAACTTAATAAACAATCATATAAAATTAAAACATCATCAAGCGGAACTATGTCCACTGCCCTCCAATCTTTTGGAAGTTTCCCTGTCCCAACTGAGCTGTTGAACAGACCCACTAGGGGTTCAGCCAGTTCCTAATTTCCCGAGTATCCTTGGATGCAACCCATCTGGTCCCAGGCCTTATCTATCTTTAGGACAGCCAGCACTTTCAAGACCCTTTCACTAGTAAATATCATCTCTGGGACTCCCTTAGTGGCCACTTTGATGCCACTCTCTGGCAAGGACTCGCTGCCCTCCCCAGTGAAAACTGAGCAAAAATAATCATTAAGAGTGATGGCTTTTTATCTGTCCTTCTCTATCACCCTCTACCCCCCTCAACTAGCCTTATGAGTCCCCCTACTTTTTTCTGTAATATTTCTGAAAAGCTTTTTCTCCATTCTTGACCCCTCCACAATATGCAACTCTGTGTCTGTTTTTGCCTCCTTAATGGACCTCTTTGCCTCACTATTTTCTGTACATAATCTTCCCATTCTACCGTCCCCTGCTTTTCTTTGTATTTACAGAAGACCTTCTTCTTGGCCCTCACCACGTCACTGACCCTTGCCAAGAACCATAATGGTCTCTTAAACCTGTTTTGTTTGGTTACCATTCTTATGCATACATTGGGTGCCTCGAGAATGGCCCCTTCAATTGCTCCCATCTCTTTTCCACACCACCTATGTTATCCCCTCCAACTAACTTATTCCTGCCCAGCTCCCTCAGCCTGCCAAAGTCTGCCCTTATAAAATCAAGGACTTCAGCTCTTAATTATGGTTTGCCAGACCCAAGGGCCAGTTCAAACCAAACAGAATTTTGGTTGCTGTTCCAAACGGTTCCCCCCACCCACAGAGCTCCCACTACCTCTGAGTTGGTCAGCACCACATCAAGGATTGTGGTCTGCCTGGTGGGTTCCTTAATTAGCTGTACCAGTAGACAGTCTTGGAAGGCATCCAGCAAGGCCTGACTTCTGGTGTTCTTGGCAACTGGAACATGCCAATTGATGGTTCAGATCCATTACCACCACTACTTCCCCTTTGCTGTCTGTCTTTCAAGTTCTTTCCTGAGCTCTCTGTCCCTTTCCTTCCCTTGCTCTGGAGGAGTATAGATCACCCCAAGCATATTTTCTTGCCTTAGGCTGCCATGAGTTGTACCCACATTAGTTCAGTCTCCCCATTGCTACCCCTGATGCACCCATCTTCTACCACTTCAATGCATTCCTTGACTAAAAGGGCAACTCCTCCCCCTCAAACTGTTCCTCTGTCCTACCTGAACAGTGAGGAACAAGGGACCATCCTATCCCAATCATTATTATCTGAAGCCCATGTTTCTGTGATGGCCACAAGGTCCACCTCAGTGTCTGTCAGTGCCTGGAGCTTGCTGAATTTGTTACTTAGGCTCCTAGCATTAAGGCATACCCCCCTTCCATCTGACCCCTGATCCTACTTTGCTGCTGGCATTTTGTTTTCCTTGTCTTTTCTCCCTTTGTTGGTGTTTTCACCCTTTGCACCCCCCACTGCAGCTGCCCCTTCCCTTGGTTCAGTAAGTACCACAGCTCTCTTTGTACCCTCTTTGCTGCTTCAGTCCACAATACAATAACATACAACAAACATTTCCTTACATCTCCTAAGTCATTCTATGTATCCCACAAGGAGTTAAGGTAAAAAGACTTATCAAAGATTTTACTTGGGGATGCACCTATATATCTAAACAGTTTCACAATATGAGGAGCAGACCCTTATTTTCACTTCAAAAGCCCTCTCTTCCCCACTGGAAAGGGTGATGTCCATCATTTACATGATGTTTTTAAAGAAAAAAGGAAAAATCACATTGCATATTGCATGCCATTTTGTCCCCCAAGCTTAGTGTAGTTCATGGTGGCCTAATCTATCTGTTCACCAGTCCAGTCAATGCCAGTAAATGGGCGGTGAAGACAGCGACTGCAAAGAAGAGGAGTCAAGGCTTGGCGGACCACACAGATGACCCTACTTGAGTGTGGAGGACATTTCTTTTCCCTGCACTTTACAGAATTCAGGCTGTGAAATACTGAGCAAATGAAGTTTTTATTAAAAGCAGTTATGTGCTCAAGACAGTAAAGGAGTGGTAAGTTATCAGGAGGCCTTGACTGCATACTGAACTGTTTATACTTGATGCAGCGCTTTATTTTAGGCTCACAGTGGGGTGACCCCTTTAGTATAGCCTTATTCTAGCCAGGATTTAAGAAGAAATAGCATCCCATACCTTTGATATATGCCTCATAACTTTTGTTTAGTGACAGCCAGCCCGATGGATTCATAGTGCCCTGATCATGCTGACACGCCCCTGCGCTCAATCACGTAATGAAGTGTGACCAGGGAGAGTACAGGGGCGCACCCAATTGAAATGAATGGGGCTTGATCTCTCTTCCATTTTTCAGCTCAAGAATGGCCACTTAAGAGGTTAATGAGGGGCACCGCTCAACTAACAACACCCTTGTTAGTCAAGCAGTGCCCCTCATTAATCTCTAAGTGGCCATTCTTGAGCTGACAAATGGAAGAGAAATCAAGCCCCATTCATTTCAATGGCGCATGCTCTCTCTGGTCATGCGTCATTATGTGCTTGAGCACAGGGGGGTCAGCATGACTGGGGCACTATGAATCGATTGGGCTGGCCCTCACTAAACAAAAGTTACAAGGCATATATCAAAGGTATGGGATGTTATTTCTTCTTAACTCCTGGCTAGAATAACTATCGATGAGGGCAGCTACCACAATATGTGAGTGGTAGCTGCTCTCAGGTAGGTCGGAAAATCTCTTTAACATTGACTCTTCACAGGCCTTCAAATCAAACTTATTTTCAGCCCCCCAACCAAATCTGCCTGCAGTTGCACCCCATAGCATCCTGGCACCTGTGACTGTACCCCAAAACTGCTACTTCTCCATATAGTATCTTAGACCCCCGAAGCAGCGGGCGGTCGACGGTCACGAGGGCCAGGCGGCTCCTGAAGGCCTCCCTCCTCTCCAGCTGAAGCAATTTCCCCGGCTACAGTATCGCTCCACTTGGACCCCCAGCAGCGGGCGGTCGACGGTCGCGAGGGTCAGGCGGCTCCTGAAGCCCTCCCTCCCTCCAGCTGAAGCAATTTCCCTGGCTACAGTATCGCTCACTTGGACCTCCCCAAAGCAGGCGGTCGGAGTGGTTGCAGGGCCAGGCAGCTCCTGAAGCCCTCCTCCCCTCCAGCTGAAGCAATTTCCCTGGCTACAGTATTGCTCACTTGACACCCCGAAGCAGCGGGCAGTCAACGGTCGCGAGGGCCAGGTGGCTCCTGAAGCCCTCCCTCCCTCCAGCTGAAGCAATTTCCCTGGCTACAGTATTGCTCACTTGGACCTCCCCCGAAGCAGCAGGCGGTCGACGGTTGCAAGGGCCAGGCGCTCTGAACCCTCCCTCCCCTCCAGCTGAAGCAATTTCCTGGCTACAGTATCGCCTCTTGGACCCCCGAGCAGCGGATGGTCGATGGTCACGAGGGCCAGGCTGCCCTGAAGCTCTCCTCCCTCCAGCTGAAGCAATTTCCCTGGCTACAGTATCGCTCACTTGGACTCCCCCCCCAAGCAGCGGGCGGTCGACGGTCACGAGGGCCAGGCGGCTCCTGAAGCCCTCCCTCCCCTCCAGCTGAAGCAATTTCCCTGGCTACAGTATCGCTCACTTGGACCCCCCTCCCAAAGCAGCGGGCAGTCGATGGTCATGAGGGCCAGGCGGCTCCTGAAGCCCTCCCTCCCCTCCAGCTGAAGCAATTTCCCTGGCTACAGGTATGGATAATTCGAACCGCGAGCTGCTGCAGCATTTAGAGGGACAGAGTTTGGACTTTGGCGCCTATTTTTCTTTTTTCTTGTTAATGTGTGTAAAGAAAAGTGATTACAAGCCACTGCCTTGTGTAAGCCACATAACCGAGTGAACTGGTGCCTAATCCTGCTTTAATTTATTTAAAATTGGCGCCTTTTCTACCCTGCTTAGCTCATAGTTGAAAACCCTGCAAAGCCTGAAATCTTTTCTCCTTCTTTCTTTCCTGCATTGCCTGGACCTTCCCCTTTCTCTTGCCCCCTTCCCCTGTGTGCCAAACAATTGACCCCTACTTACATTTATTTGTCTCCTCTTCCTCAGTATCGCTCACTTGGCCCCCCCCCCCAAAGCTGCGGGCGGTCGACGGTCGTGAGGGCCAGGCGGTTCCTGAAGCCCTCTCTCCCCACCAGCTGAAGCAATTTCCCTGGCTACAGGTACAGATAATTCGAGCATGAGCTGCTGCAGCATTTAGAGGACAGAGTTTGGACCCTGCCGGCGCTATGCGCCGGCTTCCCACCGCCCCCATCACCACCTTGGTCGGCTCTCCCTTATATAGGGCTGCCCAGGTAAGTTTTAACCGATCAGCTCACTTTCCCACCCGCAGATCATAACTTTCTACACTTGTGGCAACACCACTTTTTCCCCTATCTATTGCATACTCTTGTACTCCTGGCCACTGAAACACTAGAAACCTACAAAGCTTAACTGTACATTAACAAATAGCCTGTAGTGCAGTCTGGACAGCTCCTAGACATTTTTGAGCTCTGCTCGTATAGTCCTAAATGCTACTGTACACAGCAATGAGCAGGACCTCCTATATATAACTCAATTAGCCTAAAGCAACAGCCTGTTGTGCATTCAGGTCAGCCCCTCAGCAGCTTGTGCTCTGACTACCTAACCTAACCCTCACTGTCCAACAATCCCAGTTGGAGGTACTTCCCTTGCTCCATAATAATCTTCAGAACCGGCGGTACAAATTTCACTTCCTCCTTAGTAGCCGCGCTGAACGACCGACTCCTTGCCAATTAAGCTGCTCCTATTTCTTATACAGTCTGCAAAGCCTGAATCTGAGTGGATATTTCTCATACAGTTTGCAAAGCCTGAATCTGAGGTGGATTTCGGTCTCTCTTTTGCTATTCTTGTCTTGCTGGAACCAAATTGAGTTCTCTCTGTCTAGTTGCATCTCATTTAAAGAGACAGCTGCTGTTATAATCCTTAACACTACCCACCTCACCTCCAACCCTCTACCCTTTCCAGTGTGTTCCCAAAAGTCTTAGCTCCTCTCACGCCAGCTCAAAAATTCAACTCGACTGGCTAGACTAGTTCTGCTTCTCTCATTGCAAGGACTTCTCACACCCTATATCCCACCCAAATAACTCACCTGAAGTATTTTCAACATGGCCTTAAGCTCATTTGGTACGCTACTACTAATCTCTTTTCTTCTCAACCTTATATGGCTGCCTATTTTATATTACCCTCCAAGACCTTATCATCACTGCACCCACCCAGATGACAGTACTCTCACCACACTGGGTTCACCTTCATACTGGCCGATCGACACCTCCTCTCTTCTCGTCCCTCACAAACTAATCTACCACCTGTCCTATACCCTGCAAAAATCACCAGGGACTAGTTTTATCCTGCCCACCCCTTTCATTCATCATAAGCTATGGTACCTCTTCCTCCTGGCCCTAATGCTAGCTGGTGATGTTGAACTAAACCCGGGGCCAGTGGGTACCCTCCCTCTAAATAATACAATCTGGAATGATGCCAAAGGCCTCCGCATTGCACACATGAACATAAGGAGCCTCCTTCATAACATTGCTGAACTTGAGGCATGGACTGTCCAACAACACCCTGATATCCTGTGCCTATCTGAAACTTGGCTAAAACCCTCCACCCCTGATGCTCTCTGCTCCCTGCCTAACTACAATCTCATCAGACAAGATAGACCTTCATCCAAACATGGAGGAGGAGTTGCCATCTTCTATAAGCAACACCTGTTGCTATCCCATAATGTACTGTCTACACTATCCCACTGTGAAGCACTCCATGCCACACTACAGCTAGGCTCAAAGAAATGACACATAGCCTGCACCTACAACCCTCCTGCTAGTGGCAATAAGGGTCTTGAAGAACTCCTATCCTTAATAGACTGCACCATCAGTCATAACAAAGTCCTTATTCTGGGAGACCTTAACCTGAACTGGTCTAGTACCACAAACCAGTCCTCTCACACCCTGGTACAAGGTCACAACCTTCACCAAATGATCACAGACCCAACTAGGGTCATGGCTCCCCCTCAGAACAGTACCCTGATCGACTGGATCCTAACTAACCGTCCAGACAGCATAATAGGTGCAGGCACCCTTGCAGATGCTATTAGTGATCACTCCCCTATCTACTGCATCTGGCACTCTACCAATAAACCATCTCCACCCCCAAAACTCATTACCTTCTGGAATCTGGCCAATATTAACTTAGAGCAGTTTACTTGTGATCTCTCACTGATTGACTGGTCCCCGATCTATGCTTCAACTAATGCCCAGGCTGCCCTTGACTACTTCTTGAACCACTTTAACCCTCTCCAAGACATCCATGCTCCCCGTGTCACCAGCTGGATTCGTGGAACCCAGACAAAATGGTTAACAAAAGTCTTATTTACCCAAATAAAAGACAGGGATAAGGCTTGGCGGCGTTTCAAGATTACTGGATTGCAAACTGACCACAATCTATATTGCTCTCTGAGAAACTCATGCAAGAAGAACATACGCTTAGCCCAAAGTTCCTACTGTAAGGACCTGCTAATAAACACCTTAGGCGACTCTAGGAAATTTTGGTCCACCTTAAAAACACTCCTTGGTACTAATCACAGGGCTCATACCAGTGACATGCTGTTAAATGGCATTCACTGCAATAACCTGACAACCATAGCAAACTTTTTTAATCACCATTTCTCAGACCTCTCAAACTACCTCACCTCCCTCCCTCCTGTCCCCAACACTATAGCCCCTGGCGATATCAGTCCGATACTCATGCACCCACCTTTTAGGTTCCGGAGTATAAAGAGAGTTGAAGTGTTAAAACTGCTACTCACTATTCCTGACAGCACCAGCACAGGGTCCAATGGACTTGAACCAAAGCTCCTAAAAGCCGCTGCCCCACTCATTGCCTCTCCCTTAACCAAAATTTTCAACCTATCTCTATGCCATGGCATAGTACCAAACATATGGAAAACAGCCAAAGTCACACCAATCCCAAAAAAGGGTGACCCTAAGGAAATAAATAACTACCGCCCCATTGCAATTCTCTCTGTACTTAGCAAACTCTTGGAAAAACCAGTGGCCACTCAATCCATAGAATATCTCCAAAGATACAACCTTCTATCTAGCTCACAGCTTGGCTTCCGCAAAGGGCACAGCACCTCTACTGCCCTCCTCAAACTCACCAACGACATATATGCCTCCATGGATCCGGGCCTCCGAACAGGTGCAGTCTTCATTGACCTAACTAAGGCATTTGACCTGGTCAACCACACCATTCTTCTAACTAAACTACACTCCCTGGGCTTCACTGCCATCGTAGTGGCCTGGTTTGAAAGCTACCTGTCTGGCAGAAAACAAGCTATAGTGTTTAACGCTGCCATATCAGATCTTTCCACTATTAACGTTGGAGTGCCCCAGGACTCAATCCTTGGGCCCTTACTCTTCTCTATCTTCATTAATGACATCCCACTCATTGCAAACAACTGTTCATACTAACATACTAAAATTCCAGCAGGATAGGCCTAACGGTCTTTCGAGTCTGTTCGATTGGTCAGCCCCCACCCTGAGTGCTGACCTTACTGCCCCCCTCGCCTTCTCTGGCTTCTCCCTTCCCAGTTCTGGATATTCTTGCTGCATTGGATTTTTCTTCCAGAACCCTTCCCCTGTACCTGTCCCAGCCCCTCTCGAACCCCTCCACCGTCTCTGCCTCCACCAGCCCCCTAGGCAGTGCATTCCATGGCTCCACCACCCTCTCAGTGAAGTAGCACCTCCTCCTTTCTCCCCTGAATCTTCCCCCCTCCAGCTTCCACCCTTGCCCTCTAGTGGCCCCCTCCTCCTTCCTTCGAAGCACCCTGACTGTTCCTCCCCTATTTACCCTCTTCATGTGCTTGAATACCTCTATCATGTCCCCCCGGTCCCTTCTCTCTTCCAATGTGTACAGATTTAGCTCTTCAAGCCTCTCCTCATAGGTCCTGTCCCCCAAGCCCCAAATCATTTTGGTTGCCCTCCTCTGGACCCTCTCCAGGAGTTTAATGTCCCTCTTTAAGTGTGGCCTCCAAAACTGCACGCAGTACTCAAGGTGTGGCCTCACCAAGCAGTTATACAGACGGAGCATCACTTCCCTCCTTCTGGAGGTGATCCCCCTAGCGATGCATCCCAGCATCCTGTTGGCCTTGGCTGCTGCCCTCCTACAAGTCTCCGAGTTGTTCATTTTGACATCCACCACCACCCCCAAGTCCCTCTCAGCCATCGAGACTTGTAGCATTCCCCCCCCCAGGGTGTACACTTGGCCCGGGTTTCTGGCCCCCAAGTGGAGTACCTTGCATTTCCCTGAATTGAACCTCAGCTTCCACTTTCTAGACCATCTTTCCAGAGCCTCCAGGTCCAGGTTCATCACTGATCTATGCTGACGATCTAGTTGTTTACCATAGTGCCAGAACTGTTGCCGACTTAATCCACCCACTCGCTGTTGACTTTGCTAATATTCAATCCTGGCTCACCGATAACAAACTTATTCTCAACTCCAGTAAAACTTACTCCATGCTCTTCGGCTGCTCTGCTAGACTTAAAGCGAATCAAAATGCCCTAATTATCCCCTGCGCGGATGGCTATTCTCTGATTAGCACCAACTCCTTTAAATACCTTGGTGTCACTCTCGATCCATCCCTCGACTTTGACCTACACATTACAACCACCTGCAAGTCAGTTAACGCCAAAATAGGTAGTGCCTACCGAACTAGGTATGCCCTTACCCCATCTGCCAGACTAGCTGTTGCCCAAGGCTTTCTTCTCCCAGCCCTTGCATATGGCTTAGTCACCTACCTCTTTGCCTCCAAATCATCCCTTCACAAATGGGACACTACCTACAACAGTATCTGCCGCTATGCTTCCGCATCTCCACATTACAAACATCATTGCCAACTCTATAGTGACCTTAAATGGCCGTGCCCCTCTGCTCACAGACTCCAGGCCTTCGGCTCATTAATTGACAATATTATCAGATCTGGCCTCCCGCTACCCCTGTCATCCCTACTGGATGCACAGCCTCTCTCTTATGGCTTGCGTTCGACTGACCAAGCTCTCTTTCACATACCCAGACACAGAACCAATATGGGTGCACTCGCCTTTTCCAATGTGGCTCCAAAATACTGGAATTCTGTACCCCAAACTATTCGACAAGCAGCCTCCCACACCACTTTTAAGTCACTTCACAAAGAGCACCTATGCTTTATTAACCCCTGCATCTGCTTTAATCCGCCTTAGCTCCACTCTTCTTTCCTGTTGCTCTGTTTCAATCATCCTTGTTCCTCTCCCTTCCTCTCTCCCTCGCTCTCTCGCATCTCTTCTTTACTACTTGTTATTTTGTCTCTTTGAATGCCTGCTATTGCTAACTCCTATGTTCCTACTTAACTTTATTTTGAGATCCTTGTACAACTGTGCTGTACTTTTATCCTACAGTGTAAACCTATTTGTGTTTGTTGCCAAAATTTTGTCTCCACGTACCTGAAGTTTTGACTTGACTCTGTACTGTACTGCTTTCATGTGCTGCGTCACAGACACAATTTTTGTATTTCTAAAATGTGCTCTCCCGGGTCGTGCCTGAAAATAGGCATCTTTGTGCCTAGTGCACTTACCTGGTTACCAAAAGCAAATAAATAAATAGTGCTATTCAGAATTGTTTGTTGTACTTTAACTGCATACTGTAAATAATTTAAGTTGCATGTATCTTAAAACTGTTCAATCCTAGCACTTTCACCCAATGTACCTATGATTTCTGTATCTTTGTATTTTGTGACATCTCTATGGCACAGGTCGTGCCTGTAAACGGTCCCTGGGACCAGTGTATCTCCCCAGTTAACAAATAAATAAATAAAAAATTAAAAATTATGAGAAATGCCTAGAAGAGGTTTGACATTGCGTAGAATATGTTTGGTAATGTTGCATGGGCTCTCCTTTCCCAGAGTGCCAGTGCTATTAAATGTCAGTGTTTTTGCCCTTGAGGTTCATGCCATGGTGCCCAGTGCCCATAGTGAGCAGAGGTTTTAGTACCCGCCTGGAATGTATATCTTATCTTTAGTGCTATCACTATGCACTCCTGGGCTACATTTTGCAGCAATATTGAGCATTTTTTCCTATGTCCTAGGTGAACACATATCTTTGGGATACAAAGTTACATAAGAATGTACAGTTCTTTGAGCTGATGATTTATCTGTAATGTTCCTTAGATAGATCTAATTTCTATTACGTCATTTAAAATATTAATAAAGTGTAAATTAAAAAAAAAATCAAATTTTTAAACAATAGCTGGAAATGGAACATTCTGATTTGCTGACTGATATTCTAAATGATTAGGGTAAGGCTGCAAAGCCTTATGTACAATGGAACAAATAAACTGTTAGCTTTAAAAGCATTTGTTTAAAAAATAAACATTTAAGTTCCGTTTTCTCGACGGGCCTGCCAGCACAGCAGTAGCGCTACCCCTTGCGACGCTTGCAACCTGGGTTCGTGAATGAGCATGGTGCATCAGAGGGACGGCTGGGGGGAGGTTGGATAAATGTCCTAGGGCAGGGGTTCTCAAATGGTGAGGCCAGCCTCCCTGGGGAGGCCCCAACCTGTTCCAAGGGAGGCTCAAGCAAGTCCTGAAAAAGTATTATATTTCAGTTTTGAACTTTATAGATTTTGTGTGAAGGGATAAGGCAAACTGAAAGAGGATAATAGTAGGTGAATTTATGTATTTATTCACAAGTCAGTGACCAGGGAAGGTACTGTACTCTGAGTCATGGCTTAGTTAAGGTGTACCATGGGAAGGGTAGTGAGAGAATACAATTCAAAATGTAATTGCAAAACACTCAAGCAATGCAAAATGAATAAACATGCAAACAAATTAAGAACAATAAACTAACAATGCAAGGAACAATTGATAAATTAGACTGGCAGCAGAACTGTCCAAATACAAGAGTTAACCAGACAGGTACTAGGAATAAGAGCAGGAGGGAGAAAAATGATCCCTGAGAAGAGCAGGATGAGAGGAGGCGAGGCAGAGGTCAGCAGGAAGGTTATGCCAGATAGAGGGGAAACAGAAAAAGCAGTCTGACCCATGAAGGTATGGCAGTAAGGGTAACAATTGTTCGAGTCAAAATATTACAGCAAGTAGGTTGTCCTGTTGGGGGGGGGGGTGTTACAATAAGCTTAATAACATGAGAGCCAGCTGTGCAAAGAGGTTTCAATTTATTCCTGACGTACTGTGAAAAATAGGCTATTTTTCTATGGGGAGGCCCACAAATATTTCAGTATTTTGGGGGAGGCTCAAGATCTTTTCCATGGCTTAGGGGAGGCTCACTATGACAAAGTTTGAGAACTGTTGTCCTAGGGACATCTCTTCACCTCTGGTAGGGCTGGTGGTGCCTGGCACTTGGGTGACACCCAGTGGAGAACAGGAGTACACCAAGCCGAGACCACATAGAACAGGCACGGCAGTGTTGGACATCTGTGGGGCATGCGCAAAGCACACATGCTCATGCACTGATGTCATTGCATGTCCATGTCTTGGGGAAGCAACAAGAGAAATAACCTGTGCTCTGGGCAGAGTGAAGTCCTCCAACCCCACATCAAATGACACCACAGCCAGCCCCGGGATGATCACAATAGATTTTGGTCTCCTTCAGGGGCCCTGCCACAGGTCTCAGGTTCTGGGTGGCTGCTGGGGATGCCAGTGTTGGGTGCAGAGGCACTGAGTCGGGGAATATCCCTGCCAGAAGCACAGAGCATGAATATAGTTGAAAAAAAAGTTCCATATTCTCATTAAGGCACTTTTGGGTTATAAAACAAATATAAAAAAAGCACTTTTTGGTTTGGGTTACCTTTGTTAAATTCTAGAGGCATAAGGCCCTTGGCTGCACCCTGTGCCTCATGACCTTTTAGGGTTACGTTAATTGGGGGTACCTTAATACCTAACCAATGTTGCTCAATAAATGTCACATTTTACAAACTCAGTAACACTCCTTTCCACAGTGTTCTGAGCATTGATCCCTAGGATTTGGTGCTGTGTCCCATATTTTACCTCTCACTCCTTTACAGTGGCAATTTCCCAGATTTTGGTGATGAACGGTTGAGTGGCTGCTCCCATAAATTATTAAGAGAAGAGAAGAGAAGAGAAGAATTGACTTTTATATTGCATCTTTCATTTACAAAGTATCTTTTATTTTTTTTTTAACTTACTGTTTAAGCCCCTCTTCTCTCCATTCCTGCTTCCTTCCTTCCTCAGGGACTCCCACGGTATCCATCTAGGCTGCACCGCAGATCAGTGGGTTTTCCACTCCTTTCATGTGTCCTCCTCTTAAGCCCTCAGATTACCCCCCCCAGGCGAGGTGAAGGGGGAGACCAAGACCCCTTCATCATACATCCAATGGTGGAGGACACACTACAGAGCTTCTCCTCCAATCCTCAGTCACCGGTGCCGGGGCCCATCTCTGAGAGTCAAAGTGGGTTTTTTCCACTTTTCAAACAACATGAAGTCTTGCTATATTATGACAATTGCAGTGAGTCCCCATCTTCGAACTGCCCCGGAGGTGAAATAGTTAACTTTTCCATGAAGCACGGAACTCTGAGCGCGAGCTTGGTTAGAAAGCTCTGTCTGTTGTGCTTCAAACATAAACTGTCAGATTCTTTACTCCGCCACACTGAACAGTCGCTCCGGAGATTTCTCCTTTTGCTCGGTTCATTTGTCGGTTTAAAAAGTGTTATTTATCGGTTTTTAGTAAAAATTAACCGAAATTAAACCGCAACCGGTCGGTTCAAGCTCTGTCTGTGGTAACGTAAGTAATAGATAGGTTTTACATTGAAATTTCTGTGTGGAACTTGTAACATTTATTGGTTCAGTTTGAACCGATCAGGTTGTTTGAAAAATTGCTAGTCCCTTTTTAGAGTACAGTTCCCGGTTCTTATCGGTTCTAAAAAAAAACGGATTTCATTACGTTTTTTTCCACGACCTGTGACACGGTTGGGAACCGATAAGGGTGTCTTGCTTGGTGGATTGCCATAAACGGGCAAGTTTGGTTAGGCTGGCATTATGTCTGAGAAACCCAAAAGAAAAACCGGACACACTGGGTTTCAGCACTGTAGTGTTTGTGGGGAAGCTTTTGCTAAGGCTGACCCACACACCACATGTGTCTATTGTCTGGGGTTTGACCACCTCAATTCAGATTGCCAGATTTGTAAGAATTTCCCTGTTGCCACCATAGAAAAGAGAGTTGGTAGCTCAGGGAAAGGGAGGCCAAAAAGTCCGCTGACCCGGATGGCCAGCCCGGTTCGGTACCAACCGAACCAGAGGGAGTGCCCTCTGACCAGGGCGATACTTCCTCGGGCAAACGAAGAGCCAGTTCTGAGGAGCCGGTTCCAGCAAAAAGGACTAGAAAGTCAGCTAGCGTAGAGCCAAAAGTTCTCTCCCCAACTGCTGAAGAAATAGCTAAAGCAATTCAAATTGTCCAGTCTCTTTCCCATCCGACTGAACCGTCACCATCAGGTAGGCATTCGGTTTGGCCAGTTCCACCGGTTCAAGTTTATGATTGTGAGGATTTTTATGAACCGGAGGAAGGGGAATATGAGGAGAGTGAATATGGTTTTGAAGATCTGGATGTGCCCATTGAACGGACATCTCTCCAGATAGACCCTTGGGGTTTCTCCTCCCAGGCTTTCTGAGTCCCCTTCTCATTTCATTTTTATAAGAAAGTTGCTGATACTGTGCAGCTCCCTGTTGAGGAAGCTGTTGAACCAAGAGGAGCCTGACTATGTAGAAATAATGGATATTCCAGAGTCTAGGAGACTGTCTATTCCTTTACACAAATCTTTTCGGAAACAGACAGTAAAAGTTTTAAAAACTCCTCACACTATACCTCCTGTGGATAAAAGGATGGACAAGAAGTATACCTTATCAGGTTCCGACACTGATTTCCTCACTCAGCAATGCAGCCATGTGGGGGTAGTGCAGGCTGCAGCCTGTGACAAGGCTAATATTCCCCTAGCTTCACACCCCCCTGAGAAGGACTCCAGGAAGATTGATGCTATGGCAAAGAAACAGTACATGGCAGCATCCTTGGAACTCAGACAGGCAAATTATATGGCTTATGCTTCTAGGTACCGGAAATCCAGATGGGATACTGTGCTGGCTCTAGCAAAACAAGTCCCTGACCAGTTTGCCAGGGAACTGGAACAGGTGGCTATGGATGGTATTGAGGCATCCAAGGTGCAGTTTCATGCTGCAGTGGACTCTAATGATGTTTCATCAAGAGTCATGGCCACATCTGTGGCTCTTCGCAGGATGGCCTGGCTCAGATGTACTACCCTGTCTTAGGATACCCAGTCTAAGGCCATGGATTTTCCTGTTGTGGGCAATTCTCTGTTTGGGGAGCAAACAGAGAATTACATGAAGAAAATGGATGAATATAGGACCACTTATAGGAGTGCACAGGCCACTCCTCAAAAGCAACTTCCTAAAGGCAGGGGCAGGCCTTTTCATAGGCCTTTTTACCAAACCCAAGCTTCCTCTTCCGCCTATGCCCAGAGGGGTTATTTAGAGAGAGGCAGGCCAAAAGTACAAGCAGGCCTGCTCCTACCCCTCAGCCCAAAGCCCTGCCAAGCAGGTACCCTGATGGGGTTGCCAGGGCCGATTCTTCTCTACCTGGGGTCAGGCTGGCTTACTTTGTCAGGACTGGAAGTCTCTAACATCAGACAAGTGGGTCCTGGAAGTAGTAAGCCAGGGACTGGTTCTCAGCTTCAAATAATTTCCAAAGCTGAGAACCAGATCTTTTCCTGCATCTCCATCAGAGGCACTCACCCTAGAGGCAGAGGTCTCTACCCTCCTGGCTCTCAGAGCCGTGGAGAGGGTTCCTCCCCTACACCAGGGCAAAGGTTTGTACTCCAGGTACTTCCTTACCCCAAAAAAGACAGGAGAATGGCGGCCCATTCTGGATCTCAGATACTTAAACAAGCACCTTTTAAAACCAAAGTTCAAAATGGTGACTCTGGGAATTATCTTACCTTCTCTATGGCCAGGGGACTGGCTAGCTTCCCTGGACCTCAAGGATGCCTACTTCCATATTCCCATCAGAAGCTCAATGCCCTTCGGCCTCACTTCTGCTTCAAGGGTATTCACCAAATGCCTGGCAGTAGCAGTTGCCTACCTAAGAAGGCAAAAGATTGCCATCTTTCCTTACCTGGACGATTGGCTCATAGTAGGCCAATCCCCAGAACAGGTCACTTTACATCTTCAGATAACGCAGCAACTGCTTACCTCTCTAGGTTTCCTTCTGAATCTCTAGAAGTCGGTTCTAGAGTCTGTCCAGCTTCTTACCTTCATAGCCGGAGAACTGAACACACAGGAGGCCAGGGCCTTCCTTCTTGTGGACAGGGCAAAGACCCTAGTCTCCCTGGCCTCCTCATTCACCCTGCAGGTCTCTCGACCAGCAAGGCATTTTCTGCAGCTCCTAGGACACATGGCTGCTTCCACAGCAGTTGTGCAGGGAGCAAGATTTCAGATGAGGGACATCCAGTTCCATTTGAGAGCTTTTTGGTCCCAAAGAAAGGATCCCCTGACCAAGTTGATCCCAGTAACTCGAACCCTGATCCAAGCCCTACAGTGGTAGCAGGATCAGAGCAACCTGAGACAAGGGGTTCCTTTTGTCACTCAGTCTTACTCCCTAATCCTTACTACAGATGCATCCCTCTTGGGTTGGGGAGCTCACATGGGCGACCTCACCACCCAGGGTCTGTGGTCTCCCCAGGAATCTCTGCTTCACATCAACCTGTTGGAGCTCAGAACAGTTTTTCTAGCACTTCAAGTTTTTTCCCAGTCTGTTCAGAACAAGATTGTACAGGTCAGAACAGACAACACCACTACAATGTGGTACATCAACAAGCAAGGGGCACTCGGTCTCTGACCTTGTGCACGAAGCGATAATTGTGGTCTCTGGCTTACTCCTGAATACCTCCCTTATGGCAGTCCACATTCTAGGCAAGGACAATGTCCTGGCAGATGCTCTCAGCAGGATTTCTCAGGGCCATCCAGAATGGTCACTGGATCCCTGGTCTTGGAGTAGTATTTGCCAGATGGGGCACCCCTTGAGATAGATCTTTTGCAGCCCCAGACAATCACCAACTTCCCCTTTTTTGCTGCAGGCCCCCAGTGTTGGGCTCACTCCCCTGGATGCCTTAGCCCTCAGTTGGGAAGGGAAGTTCCTCTATGCCTTCCCTCCCTCCCTTCCCTCTCCTGTTCAAAGTGTTAGTCAAAATCAGATCCCAATCCTGCAAAGTCATTCTGATAGCTCCGGATTGGGCCAGACAACCCTGGTATCCACTCCTACTGTCCTTAGCAGTCCATCCTTCCCTGTGCCTTCCCAGGAATCACAATCTGTTAACCTGTGCACAGGGACGGGTTTGGTATCCGAATGTCAAATCTCTCAATCTCAAGGATTGGTTCTTGAAGAGTTAGAGTTTGCTGATTTACCTTTCCCAAGATGTAATGGATATATTGAAGGCCTCAAGGAAGCCTTCCACCAGGACTACACAATTCCAAATGGAAAAGGTTTTCCATATGGTGCTCGAAAAACATATTTCCCCAGACTCTGCTGATCTACCCACAGTCCTGGATTATATGGTCCATCTGAATTCTCTGGGGCTCAGACCAGCTACCCTGAAGGTGCATTTGACAGCTGTGTCTGCTTTTATTTCAGCAGGTAAGTCCTCTTCTCTTTCAGCTCATCCTGTATTTTCCAAGTTTTTAAGGGTTGCTTCACACCAACCCTCCATTCAGGGACCCTGCCCCTGCCTGGGATCTTAATGTTTGCATTGCTCAGCTTATGCAACCCCCCTTCAAGCCCTTGTCTTCGGCTGAGCTTAAGTACTTGACTTGGAAGACTGTGTTTCTGGTAGCCATCACCTCTGCCAAATGCATAAGTGAATTACAAGCGTTGTCAGTGGAGCCTGAGTTTATCACCTTTCACAGAGATAAGGTGGTCCTCCGGACTAACAGGAAGTTCCTTCCTAAGGTGGTTTCGGTTCCACCTTAATCAATCTATTTCTCTTCCAGTGTACTTCACTGACCACTCCTCCTCTCTGGTGAGAGGAGGCTGCACAACAGATGTGAAGAGGCCCTTAGTTACTACATAGAGCATACCAAGGGTCACAGGTTTGACTCCCTCCAACTGTTCCTCACTTACGGCGAGGTTGGTAAAGGGAAGCAAGCCACTAAAAGATCCATTGCCAGATGGATTGTCTCTTGTATCCAATTCTGCTACGAAAAGTTGGGTAAAGTTCCCCCCTCAGGCCTGAGGGCTCACTCTACCAGAGGTACAGCTGCTTCTCTGGCTGCTGCCAGAGGCATTCCTATTCTAGAAATATGTCAAGCAGCTACCTGGAAAACAGTTAACACTTTTACTAAGCATTACTCCCTGGACATCCAGGCTAGGAGTGATGCTTGGTTGGCACAGCTGTTCTTCAGAGCCTATTCCCTAAGTAGGTTCTGTCCCTCCTCCATGGGGATACTGCTGTGTAGTCTGCAATTGTCATAATATAGCAAGACTTCATGTTGTTTGAAGAAAAAATTACTCACCTTAGTAATGTTGTTTCTTCTAATGGAGTCTTGCTATATTATGACCTCCCTCACTGCCTGCCTCTCTCAGAACCTCCGTTTTGGGGTGTGACTGGGCCTTACAGGGTTGGCACTCATTTTGCTCACCTTGTTGTTTTTTACACCCTCTTTTTGGGGTGAATTGGTGTTGTGTTTTTCTTTTTCTAGGTCTCCTGACTTGAGTCTTTGTTTGAGACCAGGAAATGTGTGTTTAGCTTAGTAGCCAGTTGGCTAGTGTAGGTTTACAGCTTCCACACAGAACCTTAGTGAGTTTTAGCTCATAAAGATCTGACAGTTTATGTTTGAAGTACAACAGACAGAGCTTTCTAACCGAGCTCGCGCTCAGAGTTCCATGCTTCATGGAAAAGTTAACTATTTCACCTCCAGGGCAGTTTGAAGATGGGGACTCACTGCAATTGTCATGATATAGCAAGACTCCATTAGAAGAAACAACATTACTAAGGTGAGTAATTTTTTCTTTCTCCACCCCTGCAGATGTCAGCGCACAAGGAGGTGCCAAGGAGACAAAAGCACGCAAAGACGCACCTTTGCTTTGGATCCTCAGCTGAAATCTGTCCCTCCCTGTACCTCTGCCTTCCCATCTGCACCACCACCTGTGGTCACCCAGGTGGCGGTATTGCAGCGGGACTGCAGCCCCCCCCCCCAAGAGAAGGAGAGTAGTCAGTTGGGCCCTCGATCCTTCTCCCCCTAGCTGGCCTTCTAGCAGTCCAGGCTCGCTACCGAACCCGGGTTGCTGGCATCGCAAGCGGTAGCGCTACTAATGCGCCGACGGGCCAGCCTAACAAAGTATCTTTAGTTACATTCCAAGTGATGGGTTACAGTAACTGGTAGTATATAGAAACAAAGAAAAAGGCTCAGCTGTGCCGGCCCTGTGGTGCTGAGGGTTGAGGCGCTGGATGCCACACCTCACACCGTGCCAGCGAATTGAGTTCAAGAATAAGCCTGGGTCATTGGGGGTCGACTGGGCGGGGGAGAGCAGGAGCTGGATTGTGCAGCTGCGAGGCAGCTCTCCTCTTCCGGGGAGTGATGTTATCGCCCCTGCCACATGACTGCCACTGGCTGGAGGCCTGGAGGCAGTGCAGGACAGAGGGCAGCATGAAGGAAGGATGTTGTGGGTCCACAGCCTGCATGTGCCTCCACATGTGTACATGCATCTGCAACAAGGGGAAGGGAGAAAAATGGAAACATGGATCTGGCAGGCTCCATGACAGTCGTGGCTATGATACTGGTGATTGGGATGCAGGCCAAGGATGGATGCGAGCCCCCGGGGAGAGGGAGAGCCCTGCCTACCGGCTCCGAAGGGGAAAAACACAATATGGTAAAAGGTCCAGCTGCTCATTAAGTCTTCCCTTGCCTGCCTATCTACTGGACTGAACCTCTGACAGTCCTCCTGACCTCCCTTTGCCACCCCCATGTATCCAACCTCACTATGCCCATTTGCCTGTCCCATCTTCTGTTGACCCTGCTCCCCCCAGATTCTCAGTACATTTGACTTTATCAGGAAGCTTGCTCCATTCTGCTATCACCCTTTCACTTAAAAAGTAATTTCTGACATTGTTTCTAACCCTCCCTCCCATCAATTCATAGAGTTACCTCTGGTGGAAGTATAACTGCTTAAACTGAACGAGTCCCTACTGTTCACTCTGTTAATACCGTGGAGGAACATGAATGTCTCAATTATATCCTTTCACTTCCTTGTATCCTACAGGGTATACATGTTCAAATCCTCCAGGCATTTCTTGTACAACCTCCCCTGCGGCCCTGGATCATCTTTATAGCCCTCCTTTGCACCGCTTCTAGTTTGTCCCTCTACTTCTTAAGATGCAGTTTCCAAAACTGCACACAGTACTCTAAGTGACACTGAACCAGCGACCTGTACAGGGCACTATCACCTCCCTCCTCTGCTAGTGGTCCCCCTACCTATGCATCCAGTACACAGACTAGATGCAGACAAATGATGCAGCCTTTACAAGCTCAACAGCATCACACACACACAGTTACTACGCGTGCAATGTTGACCAAGAGTTTAGGGCAACCCCTACTCCATGTGGAAAGTGCCACAGGATCGTTAACCTCCCCCTGGACAACTGCCAAAGACAGGGTGAAGGCACCCTCAGTTTAACATCTCATCAAAATGAAGGCCCTTGCAACAAATTAGTACTGCCTACTGTATCAGTACTGGATATGAACTCAGTCCCCATTGTGGGGATTAAATTGTGTTTTGTGTCCGTATGAGCAGTAGAACAGCATCACATCATCTTAATTTTTACATCAAATATTCACAGTATTGTCTCTTATAGCAACAGTGCAAGAGAAATGTTTTTCTAAAAATTAGTTTCCATAGCAATCCATAAAAAATATATTAGCATACCTGTCAGATCTACTTATGTTTCTTGATGTCTCCTATGCTGTGCACCATGAATTTTTTTTTTTATATTTTCTCGACCCCAACTTTTGGCACGTCTGCAATGCGCTTTCTAAGCCAAATGTGGCAGCTATCTTTTTTACTTGAGAAAAAAAAAAAAACTAAATGCACTAATAAAATACTCAACTTTTGGTGCAACTGGAAAGTCTTACTACCAAATACAGCTGGAAGATGCCTGGAGCCAGTATACTGCAGTGGTTTAAGGCTCTGAGCTGCAAACGTGGAGACCTGGGTTTAAATCCCACAGCCCCCACTTGCATACTATGTATCCCTGAGCAAGTCATTTAACTTCCTTGTGCTCCCAGGTTGCACATGTAAACAAGCTTTCAGCTTAGTATGTCTCTCCTGGTAAAAAAAAAAAGGTAGGGTCAAATGTTGTGCCCAGTTTTGTTGCACTGCTGCTTTAAATCCCTCCTAAATAACCTCTTTACCCCGACTTGCACCTGTCTCTAATTACCTTATGTGTGCCTTTATTTAACAGTGCACTGCCATTCACTTTTATTTACGGTATACTTTTTCCTGCACTGATTATTACATATATATGCACCAATTGTTCATATTTGACTTTTGTTTCGTTGGACTTCCTGTAATTAATTTGTACCAATTGCTGCCCACACTCTCCCTACTGTTACCCCTCTCCCAGGATGCAGCTGGTAATCAGCCGCAGCTCAGTGTGCCTTTTCCTGGTCACCAGTTTGCAAATCAAAAGAATAAGAAGGACATTAAAAAAAAAAAAGTCAAAGTGCATTTGTAGTAGCTGCATAAGTCTGGCAAAATGATGAACAGTCCGACACCATGTTCAGTAATGCTGCTTCCTTTTGGGTGTTTAGTAGTAAACTAGTAACATATGAAGAGCAGACCACATGTCTCACTGTCACCTGACAGACCAAAACCAAGACAAAGAAAAATGCCATGATTCAGTGTAAACCATGTGGTATTCTATTTATGAGTCTTGAAGCAGAAGTTAATAACAGAAAAAGAAAGACAGCTATGCCTTTCAGTACTTGAACACCTAAAATGACTAAACGTACTTGGTTCTAGATCTCATGCTGGGTGACAAATGAAACAATGTACTCACTCCAGAGCTAGGACTTACCTTCTGGTCCTCCCTGGCTTGCCCATTAGGGCAGAGCTGTCAGGGGTGACCCTTCCCGCAATGAAGGGAAAGCGTGGTTCGATGGCAGGTGCCTCAGTCAGCGGTGCAGGGCCTGTGACATTGGGTTGACATTATTCTGCAGTGTCTTCAGGTTCTGTGTTTCTTGTGTTCCCTTCCCGCTAGAACACCAATAGTGACAGCAAGGTTATGAATGCATGCTGATGCATGTCAGCAGAGGTCAGGGCTTGTCGGGGTCCTCCCTTCCCGCGCACTAGCTCTGGCTGCACTGCCACCAGTGGTCCCCCAGGTGGCAGTAGTGTAGCTGAGACTGCGAATCTTCCTGTCCTGAGGAGGAATGCATCCTATGCGATGCTCAGACCTCCTCCCCCAATTGGCCTGCCAACAACTCTGGCTTGTTCTGAAACCTAGGTTGTTGGTATCGCAATCGGCAATGCTACCACTGTGTCAGCAGGGTGGTGCGTGTAAAAGTTTCTGATGATGTACCCTAGATATCTCAGCCTTTCTTTTCCTAATTTGATTTTTATTTTGTTATTTTTGACTAGGAAAAGCAAGCAGAATTGTGACAGCTCATTTCCAGGTGCATTCTGGGGAGTGGGTTTCTGGAATTGTTTTATTCACAAGCGGAATGCTGCCCATGACACGAGAGAAACTCCCCTACTCTTCAACAGAGGGTGCTGCTCTGCTTACTGTCAAGGAGGAGACATGGAGCCTGGAAAGGAAAGGGTGCCAGCAGCTGAGGTGGAGAAGCCTGTCTTCCTTCCCACCTGGAGTACCGAGGAGATACCCAGCACTAGGGTGCAGTAAGGGATAAACCCTGTAGTGAACCCTGACTTGGATGGAGTTAATATGGAAGAGGATACCTTACCTAAAGTTGAGGAAGTTCCTATGGATACAGGCCTACAGGAGGAGGTGTTAGAGGCAAACTGTTTGGAGGCAGAAATCCAAGAACAGAGAGTCCTTTTAATGTCCCTGCTTGCTGAAGAGGAAGCCAAACACACAGAGCAAATGGCCAGAGCATGCAAAGGAAGGAAAGAGTTAAATCAAGTTTCGAGTCCTGGGACTGTAATGGCATCCACCTTGGCTGATGCTGTCAACTGCCAAACTGACAGGCCGGCAGGAGGAGATCAGCGGGCTGAGCTGCCACAGATAAATGGTAACTTAGCTACAGAGATGCACTGTCAGCTGAATGCAGAAAATAGAAGACTAGCAACTGTTTACATGGAACACTCCACAATGATGAAATACTCTGCTACTATGGAAAAATTAGGCAACAATGTTATTACCACTGGACTGTTTTGCAAGGGACTTTGGAGCACCGCTCTGACTAGTCAGTCCTCTGGATCTCCCAAGAGACCAGACAGCATTTTTTTATGATGCTGGGGAACTCTTTCTCAACAAAAAGACAATGCCAAAGGTTAGAGATTCTGTACGGTGAAGTTGAACCCTCCATTCTCTAACTGGTTTGTGGGGAACGCTGTCCTGCAGGGAGGTTGGGTCCAGAAAGCAGATGGTTCAGGCTGGGACCTGAATTACAATGAAGATTATATTGCAGCCGGTCTTCTTTTAATTTAAAAGAAGGGTAGAGGGATATTGGGCCTTCACCTTGTCACTTAAGACTGTTGTTCAGATTGAAACTATGTCAGAGAAGAAAGAGACTTGGGCATCATCATCATCACAGATGACCTGAAATCATCCAAGGAGACCACTAAAGCAGTAGGTAAGGCTATGGGAATGTTGGGGTGTATTAGTAGGGGTATCACAAGTCGTAAGAGGGAGGTAATAATCCCTCTTTACAAGACTCTGGTTAGGCCCCATCTGGAGTACTGCGTGCAGTACTGGAGACCACACCTTCACAAGGATATTAACCAAATTGAGGCAGTCCAGAGAAGGGCAACCAAAATGGTGCAGGGACTGCATCAGAAAACATATGAGGACAGATTAACGGAGCTCAATATGTATACCCTAGAGCAAAGGAGGGAGGGAGAGAAGTGATATGATTGAAACATTCAAACACCTTAAGGGCATTAACAAGGTGAAAGAGTCTTAACATGTTTCAGTACAAGAAAAATAGCAGGACAAGAGGACACAGCATGAGATTAGAGGGAAACCGATTAAGGGGTAATGTGAGGAAGTTCTTTTTCACAGAAAGGGTGGTGGATGCATGGAACAGCCTAACTCAGGAAGTAGTGGATATGAATACAGTGCAGGGCTTCAAACAGGCGTGGGATAGGAATAAGGGAGCAATACAGATGAGTGTGAATAGATGACCATTGAC
The DNA here is from genome assembly GCA_016271365.2 of Neoceratodus forsteri. Taxonomy (NCBI): domain Eukaryota; kingdom Metazoa; phylum Chordata; order Ceratodontiformes; family Ceratodontidae; genus Neoceratodus; species Neoceratodus forsteri. Next base: position 124,527,848 of record CM057452.1, read on the forward strand.
AGAGCAAAGGCCATGGCACATTCATAAGGTAGAAAAAGAAATGGACAGACTGGATGGCCCTTGCGGTCCTTATCTGCCGTCAACTTCCAGGTTTGTATGTTTCAGTGCAGGCTTCCCAGAACCCTGTGACACACACACACACACACGATTAGGGAGTTGGAAGGCGATCAAATATTTTATCCAAAGGTGGTGATGGTGATATTCAAGAAGAGAACATTGAAGGTGCAGAGTTAGCATCCGAGCAAGGGCCCCTGAATGACAATGCTACCTCCTCTGCCATTGTGCAGATGCAGAACTCAACCAATGTACCCCAATGTGCTCCACCTCTGGAGAACCCTTCCCAAAATGCAGACTTGATGCAAAAGCAAGCTGTTACTAGTAGTGTGCAGCAAGTAACTGCACCCCCTTGAAATTCCTGAGCAGAATGATGTTATCCCTGATGAGATGGAAAACAAGGTTCAAACAAGTAAAACATCTCAGAATCTGCTTCCTCCCTTGCATACTCCCGATGATGGTCCATTGGAGAATCCCCCCCCCCCTCAAATGTCTGCTCTCTGGCAGGAAAAACCATCAACGCAAGAGACCAAGTGTGAAGGGCCATCTGGCATGCAGTGGGGATAGAGGCACACTTCCGGGTTGTTTTTCGATTGCTTTCAGAATGCACCAGAACCTGCAAGAAGGAGAACTGTGGCTTGCCTTAAATACTGAGGGGGTATGTCTGAATTACCTGATGGAGTTTTTGTGGCCCAAAAATTCTTAAAAGAAAACATGCACTTTTATGCACATGAAATGTACACCTTGATACACACATCTTTAGATACAATGTTCAACATCAGTTTTAAAACAATAATCGATTGTTTGATATGCACTTTTGTTAATTTCTTTGTGTAATGTTTGTATACTGTGTTAACTGACGAGGAGCCTTTGTAAAAGAGTCTATGACTTAAAGGGTGTAATTCCGATTTCTCAATAAATAAAATAAAAAATAAAACACCTGCTGGCCTGGAATATTTTTGGGAAAAGTCCCATGAACTTAGGGTTAATCCTCTGTGGGTGCTCTTTGTCACAATCCACTGACAAAGCTGAGTTTTAAGATTACAATACTTTTTCACAAGCATTTGTCAATGCCGAATGTTTGCTTGCTGGTATTGGCATTGGTACTGCATGAGTTAGAGAGATGCATAACAGGAATGGCAGTGAAGTACTGAACTAACGCCAACCCCCACCCTCACCCTGTAGAGACTGACAGGTGTTGGGGTGTTCCTTTGGTTCATCAGCCATAACAATCATGCCATTTCACCTTAGCCTACCCTGCAGACACTGATAGGTGTCATGGTGTGCCTTGGAGTCTTCGACCTTTACACTTACCCCATTCCATAATGAAATAAGCTGAGATGGATGCGGTATAGGAGAATGGGGTGAACGTTGAGGACAAAGACCCCAAGGCACACCTTGATGCCTGTCAGTGGCTGCAGGGTGGGGTGGGGGTAGAATGGCATGAGCATTAAGGTCGATGACCCAAAGCCACACCCCCGATGCCTGTCAGTCTGTACAGGGTGGGGCGTTACGGTTTGAAACCCTAATGTCCCGGGTGTTTGATGGTATTTTCACTCCCGATTTTCCACATGGGATTTTTGAGACCCCACCTCATGAACAGTGGCACTATTATTTCGTTACTCAGTCCTGAAAGGTGATTTCGCACAGCAAATGTGCCATTTGGTGCAAAAAGACATTTTGGGCAGGATGTGAAAAATGACAGCTGTACTATTCATGAGGAGATGTGAAAAAATGGCAATGTTGAAAATCTGGAGTGAAAATATGAAACAAGCATGTGCAGAAATTGTGTAATGCACGCTCGTAACACAGTCATTTTTTGGAATTTGTTCACCAAATTTTCAACATAGCCTTTTTGGGACCTCCCCTCATGAACAGTGGCACTGTGATTTCATTAATCTGTCCCAAAAGTTGATTTCGCACAGCATCTGCACCATTCTGCACCACAGGTGTGAAAACACGTTTCAGGCAGGATGCAAAAAAATGACAGCTATACTGTTCATAAGGAGGTGTGGAAAAATGGCAATGTTGAAAATTTGGAGTGAAAATATTAAAAAGTGGCGAACTTATGAGTGTGCATACAAACTGCACAACGCATGCTCGTAACACAGTAATTTTTTGGATTTTTTTACCAAACTTGCAACATGGGCTTTTTGGGACCTCACCTCATGAAGAGTTGCACTGTCGTTTCATTACTTGGTCCCAAAAGGTGATTCCACTGCGCAGCAATCACAAAATCACCTTTCAGGACTGAGAAATGAAATGGCAGTGCCAGTGTTAACAAGGTGGGGTCCCAAGAACCCCATGCTGAAAATCTGGGACCGCAACTCAAAAAATTGGCTGAGATATCAACCTAAATTGAACCCTCCTCCCATTATAGGGCTTACCGTCATTTCTTCAGTTCCCGGTTGGTCTTTGAAGAGTGCAGACGAGTTCCCCGGTCCACAGAAGATCACTGCCCCGACTCCGAGGTAAGTATTGGGTGGGGAGGTGGGGGCTGCAGAGGAGGGTGCAAGGTGGGGAGGGGGATTGGGAAGATGACGAAGGACCATTTTCTTTTCTACAGGTAAAAAAATAGACCTTGGGGGACAGTTTTCTTTATTTTGCAGGGAAAACATTAATTTAGGCACACTGGGGTGGGCTCCCAGTGTGCCACAATGGGGGGGACATGCCAACACAGGGACTGGGCATCCGATGTCAGAAACAAGAAAAACTTAAGTTAGACACACTGGGGTGGGCTCCCAGTGTGCCACAATGTTGGGGGGGACATGCCAACACAGGGACTGGGCATCCGATGTCGGAAACAAGAAAAAACTTAAGTTAGGCACACTGGGGTGGGCTCCCAGTGTGCCACAATAGTGGGGGTGGGGGTCATACCTCTCAACTGTCCCTTATTTTTTAGGGATGTCCCTGATTTTGCCTCAGACCTTTCCCCTGTCCCTCGTAAAATTTGTGTTTTTGTGACTGAACAGTGGGGATTGTAAGCTCAAATTAATGTTAAAGGTTAAAGTTACAGACTTGTTCCTCTTCAGAAAATGCATCTTACACTAATCTCCTTAGTATATCAGCTTTCTGATTGAATATTACTAATTTTTAAGATGTGTCCCTGATTTTAGATCTTTGTCCCTGATTTTTTTTTAAGCCTTGTCCCTGATTTATGAGGCAAGAGGTTGAGAGGTATGGTGGGGGGCGAGGGGCACACTGACACAGGGATTGAGCACCCCAATGTTGGCAAACAAACTAGATGGGTTTGGGGGGGAGGGGCGTATCCGACACCGGGAGTGGGCATCTTGGTGTCTGATAAATAAACAATGATTTTGGCACACTTGTGCAGGCTCCCAGTGTGCCACATTAATCGGGTGGAGGGGGAAATACATGCCGACATGGGGATTGGTCACCCTGATGTCAGCTTTCTGGAGCGTGTGTGTGTGTGTGTGTGGGGGTCTCGCCTCATTTATTTATTACAATGTTTCACCAGGAATGGCACACTGAGCCAACAAATTGCTCATATATCCAGCCATGCACATTACTTTGCATTGTAATGCACATGGCTGTAGTCTTCTCTGCCACTGTGTGTCTGGTTGTGGGGGGGAAGGGGGAAGCTGCCACTGCAATCAGGGATGACAAAACTGCCCCTGATTGGAGCGGCAGATTTCTTTCAAGTCTGGTGCTCGCTCTGAAACTGCCATCATCAGCAGCTTCCATGTTTTTTTTTTTGTATTAATATTTTATTAGTTTCAAACCACAAAAATACAATACAGTGATCATTAGATTATTGGATACAAAGACATTAATAAAAACAAAGAAGCATTAATCAGATACTAAAAGGATACATAAACCGTAACTTAAGCAGACTAATAGGACAGAAATTTAAGGACTGAGATCAATTGACAAAACCATAGCATGCAGTAAAATGATAGCGTACAACCCTGCAAGGCAAATGAAGAAAACATACAGGATGTCACACTACCAGTTCTAAGAAGGGGGCCCATGTATCTAAAAACTCTGATGACTGATTGAGCAGGTGACAAATTCTCTCATTTTCTGCTAAGACTGACATATTATTATGCCATTCAGACAGGGAGGGTACAGCCTGTTCTTTCCACTTAGAAAGTAACAGCCTCTTGTGGGCCAAGGCTGCTGACAGAATCCAGTTAATCTGCTTCTTCTGAAGTGGAACTAGTTGTGAGGACAGCCCCAATACAAAAGTCAGTGGAGACAACAAGGTCTTAGGCCCCATAATTAACTCACAGATCTTATGAATCTGTTCCCAAAGCTAATACACCTGAGGGCAGCTCTACAGCATGTGTAAGAGATCACTGTGAAGCTTATTGCATTTCCAGCATTTACCCCCAGGGCAGAAACCCATCTTCTCCAACCTGCTGGGGGAATAATAATAATGATGTAAAATTTTGTATTGTATGGTTCCTCCTTGTTCCTCTTTGAAAGCTTGATGAGCATTTCTCCAAGCAGAGTCCCGGTCCTCTAATGAGATATTCAGACCAAGAGCGGATTCCCATTTAGATTTAACACTTTCATTGTGAACAGAACTGTCAGTGTTACTACATACTAACTTGTAAAGCTTTGATACGCCACCTTTAGAGCCAGCTGCTCCACAAATCAGAGACCAATCCTGACCCTCGTTAGGTAACACAAAATTGAGGCCTAAAATGGTATCTGCCAGGGCTTTTCTAACCTGCAGATAGGTCACAAAATGAAACTTTGGGAGTTTAAACTCCTGACTAAGCTCCTGGAATGACTTTAGTACCCTAGAACTGTGATCAGTTAAGTCACCTACCCTGGAAATGCCCCGTCTGAACCAGTCAGCATTATGCAATACTTTGCCCCACATCTGTATGTTAGGATTAGACCACAAACCTTCTAGATGTGAAGGTAATCTGTCCAGTGATAATCTGGTTTGAAGCAACTTCATTGCTTTTACCGAGCTGAGAATACAAGGGTTAGAAGTATAATAACCTGAACTTGTTTTGAATAAAAAATCAGCTGGTTTCCCTGGTTTGCATAGCTGACTTTCCACCTCAAACCAAAGAGGGAAATAAGAAGATGGGGGCAAAAGATAAAATACAGCTTGTTTAAAAAGAAAGGTTAGCTGATATATTTCCCACCTAGGAAGTCCGAAGCCACCTTGTGACCAATGGGACCTAAGTTCTGAAAGGGATAGTCTGGCTGCTGTGGAGCCCCACAGGAAATTTCTAACCGTAGATGTAATTCTCTCAAATTTAGAGGTGCCAGATACTAATGGGATATTCTGGAATAGGTAAAAAGCTTGGGGCCAACATCATTTTGACAGAATTAATCTACCCCCAGAGACAAGGATAACTTGACCCATTTCCCAGGTCATCCTTCATTTCCTTCAATAAAGGATATAGGTTAATATTTACTATAGCGTTAATATTGTTTGGGATTCTCAGTCCTAAGTACATAAGAGAATCTGTCTTCCACATTCTTTCTCTAGAATATTATCTCTCCCGTCTAGTCTACCTTCCTCATAAACCTACAACACCTGTGTTTTTTTCCAATTAACTGAAAGTCCAGGGAAGCCAGAGAATTGAAGTACTGTTTTAAGTTCTCTGATGGAATTTCCCAAATGCGATAAAGTAAATGGTAAATCATCTGCGTATGCAAAGGTCTTATTAATTACTAGACCTGTTCTTGAAGCCCTGAATATTTGGATTTGATTGGATAAGTTTAATAAGTGGCTTCAATGCCAGAACAAACAAATATGGAGAAAGTGGGTATCCCTGCCTTGTCCCTCTATAAAGTCTAAATGAGGATGAGATTTTCCCATTCGTTATTACTTCTGCCATGGGAACATTATAAAGGGTCTTAATGCACTGAATGAAACCCTTTCCCATATTGTTGAAGGGCGCAAGCCTGTGGTTATGTGGGGGAAAAAGCTCCTCCCCCACATCCTATATCTGCCAACCAGCAGACTCCCGCTCTGCATAGAGCGAGTTGCACTCGCAGTGCTTGCTGGCATGTTTAGGATGCTGTTGCTACTTCTGTTTGTCCTCAGCTGTGCCCCCCCTTTCTGCTTGTTCCCTCTGTTGCTCCATGTTGTTGCTTCTGTTTCCCTCCCCTTCTTGCCACTGCCATGTTTTTTGTTTGTTTTCTTCCTTTCTTGGGGGGATTCGGCTGCCATGTGTGTACTCCTTTGCTTTCATTCTCTGTACTCTGCGGTCACTCATTTAGCCGCCACTACATTTACTTTTCTTTTTGCCTTTACCTTGGCTGTTTGTCTGTTATTCCCCTTCGCAACCGCCACCCCATGCCATCACTCAGTTCGCCGAATTCATTTTCATCTGGTTTACCGACCATCGTTGCTGGACCGTCCTCATTGCCTTGTCTTTCAAGCTGCTATTTCTGCTAGCAGACTACCTGCTAAAGGCACCATGCTGCTCACTCCTACTTCCGACAGGGCACTTGAGTTCTATTCATTTGTGGAACTATTTTATCTTCGTAATGGAGAATCGCTGCACGGCTTCCTGCACTACCACTTGTAAGCATTAGCAGCATCGGTCCTCTGCATGCTGCTCATTTTTGCCTTCTACAGTTTATACAGAGTGCAGCCACGCAGGCATAGTCCGAACCGTTTTCAGTACGTACATGCTCTCACTCTCATTTGAACTGCAGGCCCCATGCTTCAACGTCTGGGCTCAGGACACTGTATTTCTTTAAAAAGAACTGGGTGTATATTGCACCACCGCTACCTACATGCCAGACCTGGATCTAGCTACCTGCTCATCCTTCCCCTTGTTAATACCGTACCTCACTACACATGTCACTGAGTCTGGTTCATATTCTGATGTCTTTTAGGCATGCTCATCTCAAGATTCATGTAAGCCATGAGGAACACCAGGCCTGCAGAAGTCGCCTTCCTATCTGTAGCACACGACCCAGTACTTAACTAATATCCTTACAATCTCCTTTTCAGCAGTCTCCTGGGAGCGCTTACAGGTGACGCCTCCCACCTTGAAATGTCAGCTCCTGTATGCTCGATGCATGGCTCTACAGCCTCATCCCAGTTTTGTACAGTTAGTTGATCACTCCTTAGCTCTTTTCCGTGGACTTCCAGTTCTCAGTGACGTTTTGCCATAGTCTTAGCTTGGGCTTCTTGATGGACGACTATAGGGCAGGCAATCTCCCCGGCATGCCTTTCTGTGTGGGCCTAGCTGCTTCCTTGCCTTCGGCCTCTGACTTGCCTTCCTAACATGTGCCCCATCGATGCGTGCAGCGCCCTGCTGCAAGGGATTTGCTGCCACACCCTATTACTTTCAGCAGACCTTTATAGGTCTGGCTGCACTTTCATGTTACATGGAGCTAGCTGCCTTGTTAGTTACCTCACCAGCTGATGGTTAAGCTGCACATATCGGAGAGGGTCTAGCTGCCACATTCTATTACTACCAGCAAACCTCCGTGGTTTGGCTGCGCTTCCATGTTACCTGGAACTAGCTGCCTCTCTCCTCACCTCATTAGCTGATGGATAAGCTGTGCTTGTCACCAAGGAACTAGCTGTCATTCTATTACTACCAGCTGACCTCCGTGGTTTGGCTGCAAATTCCTGTTACCTGGAGCTAGCTGCCTCTCTACTTACCTCACCAGCTGATGGATAAGCTGCACATCTCACCGAGGAACTAGCTGCCACGTTCTATTTTGTATCACCTTACTACCTTGGTGCATCACTTGCTACTTGCTACCTCCTAAGTTACGCAGTCCACCCCCACTTTCTTACTTATTGGGCTTGCTCTGTTATACTTTATGACTGCTTCCTAACCTCACACTTGTGCTTTGGATTGACTTCCCTTACAGCCTGCTAGGGTGACATTTTTTTTCACCGGGAGAGTGGTGAATGCATGGAACCGCCTTCCTGGGGAGGTTGCTGGGCCTAAAACAGTGGGGGAATTCAAACATGCATGGGACAGACATAAGGCAATTGTAGTGGGGGGTTGCAGGAAGTAGGCTGTTGGTTAACTAGAATCTGCAGCTTATCCAATAGGAAGGGAAATGGGCAGACTGGGTGGACCAAGTGGTCCTTATCTGCCGTCAAAGTCTGTTTCTATGTTTCTTGCTCAGCTCTACAGCCGTTGACTTCTATTTCATCACCTAGGAACAGGGGTGTAGCCAGGAATTTTAAACTTGTACTCAAAACTGATGCACTGTTGCCCCCCCTTATGTAAACATAAACCAAAATATGCACTGCCACGCCACACCAACAATAGCACCCCCCATTTGCCATGTCTGAGTTCAAGTAATCAGTTTCTTCCTGTAATCATCCTTCCTTTGTTTTTCTGCCTGCCTGGTAAACTGTTCTTGTTTGTGTATTTGACTGGTGGCATCAGTACCCCATAGTGAACAAGGCAAGGCACGCAAGGCAAAATTTATTTAAAAGACACCCAATCCCAGAGGCTCTGGGCGCCGTACAAAATTTTAAACAAACATGTAAACATAATAAATATACAGTTTATACACAATAAAATGCAGAATCTAATAAATCAAAAACATTACCATAAATATCAATCTAAACATCAAATGCTTTAGAAAAAAGAAAAGTCTTCAACTGGGCCTTAAAGATGTCTACTGTGGGGGCTTCCCTGACCATGATTGGCAAAGAATTCCACAGAACAGGAGCCGTGGCGCTAAACGCTCTATCACCAGCGGATATCAACCTAGTTCTGGGAATGGCCAGGAAGCCACCACTAGAAGAACGAAGAGGGCAGGTAACATAAGGTCTGACAGGTAACCAGGGCCCAGCCCATGTAGGGCCTTATAGGTGAGAAGACCCACCTTAAAGAGGGCTCTCCAACAACAAAGGCAAAAGGTCACAATGTCCTTGCTTCCCTCTTTTTGTTGCCCCTACCTAGTTTGTTGCCCCTGCCTGATTTTTTTTTTACTGTACTCTGCTGAGTACAGTGCGTATGCCTGCCGACACCCCTGCTTAGGAATATACTTTACTTCTATTGTACTTTCCGGTACTGGATTCATCAGTCAGTTGTTTTGTTGCAAGCATTCTACCATTCCACGTATTCTACTAGCCTCTGTTGGCTGAAACCTGGAAGTCGTACTACTTCTAATTCATCCTGCCTCACCCACGTCAAAGCCTGTATACTATTGCTCCATCCACCTATCTGTCATTTGCTAGCCTCAGGAGCTCCATACCGGCCTCGCCAGCTCGGGGTTTGGAGATTCACATATTCTACCATACGTCTATTTGCTGCCGTGACCACCAGCCCCTGGAGCTTCCTTACTATGGACTCGCATCTGGATGTTTAGACTTTCATCTTCTATTTTTTTTTTTTTTAAATTGTATTTTATCCTCCTCCTCTGCCTCCTCCGACCCTTGGCGTTGTCCCGCAGACATCCACTACCCATGACCCAGCTCACACAATCCAGGCCCCAGAGCCACAGTTTACACCCCAGGTGAGACGAGGTAAGGGCCATCCCCGTAACTTACAGTTTCGTCGGCCCGTGGACATGCTGAGTGGGCGCGGGCAAATCGCTGAGCACGTCCCAGGGCCCCTTCCTCCCGGACAAGGCAGGCTCCATTTTCCTGTTTCTCCCTCCCTTTGCAGATGCAATCCCTGATGTCATAGCGTCGTCGGCGTCTGCTCTGCTATTGGTGGCCGTCCGACCAATCCCTGAAGGGCATGCGCTTCCTCGAGCCTCCGCTCGGGGTGCTAAGGGCGGAATGGCCGGATCCCCTTCCCGGAGTAGGCGAGCTGTCATCGGACGCTCAAGCCTGACTCCCCCCGGCCGACCCACTGGCTACCCGAGTCCGCTCCCGAACCCGGGTCACCGGCGTGGAGCGAGGTGTGGTGTTCAACGCCTCAGCCCTCTGCGCCACCGGGCCGGCCTTCATCTTCTATTTTGTTGATGCTTTGCCCTGCTGTTTCAGTCCTATGAACTTCCTACTGCTGCACTCTTTCCAGGACACTTTGTTGAGCTATCCTGAACACCTTCACTATCCTGATTTATGCTCTAAGACTACTTGGACCCTGTGACAGTGCTACTTCGTGAGACTCTGCCTCCAGTTATTCTCATCTAGGACTCATAAGCTCAACTACTCAGGACTCGTCAGATATTCTCCACCAGTCAATTCTAGCTAAGGTATCATTCCGGCTTTGAAATGTAGCTGTTAACAGTGTTACGCAACTATTTGGATCCATGAAGCTCCAGTCTCCTTGCTTGTACCATTCTTCATATCCCTCACTTTATACTGCATGTAATCCTGCGATACTTCTTCCCTGCTACTACATCTGCATCATGCGGCTTTACTTCCTGCTACAACTGACCTATGTACAAGTCCATCTGTTTACATTGCTTGCTCATACTACCTGCTTCGCCCTTACGGGGCCTGGAGATCCTCACAACTAACTTGCCATTTACAACCTTCTGTACTCCTCATGAGCTTGAAATACATCTGACTTACGTCTACCTATTCACTACGATCTATACCTACCTCATATGCTTCCTTTACCCTTCCGGTTCGGAGGGTCCTACTACTCCATCCTCTCGACCATGCAGCATATGCCAGTTCTTGTGCTTCATTGCCACAGCTTACGTTGCTAATCTTGCCATGTAAATCTTGACCCAACGGTCCTCCTTCTGGACACGGATGCTGAGCCTTGATTCCTGGATCTCCTTTACGGCGTCTTCTTCACCTGCTGGAGCGCTTCATCACCCACAGTTTGTCGCTTAAAATTTATATCGCCCATGGATTCCACTCTACTTCATTTTGACCTGCTCTTGGATCCTTGTATTTGGAGTTTACTCGATGGATGCTTGCTCTATTCGCCCAACTTGTCACGATTCAATACGTCTTCAGTTCTCAGTTTCTCTGGATTGGGTTCTACTACTTCAGGGTTCAAACTAGCCGATTAAATTTTAGGATTACTCTCCTTTAGTATGCCCAGAAGGACGGGCAGGTCAGTAGTCATGGGTCCTCAGAGGTTTCTCCCCAAGGAGGGTTTTCCTCTCCTGCATGTTACTGGTCACACTCTCCGGAGTTGGAGGAGGTGATCATACTACTACTCATTTCTTGGGGAGTCTCCTACTAGACTCCTTCATCAGTCAGATACAGAGCAATTGTTGATATCATATTCTTTTGGGGGGGTCTCATAACACTAGACTAAGCTTCCTCCCTACAGGTGGGATACAGAGAAAGGCCAAAACCATCAAATAATATCAAGCGACTCTCAGTTCAAGCATCTAAGCACATTGCTCATACTATTGGATTCACACGTATTATAATCATTGACTAGATCACGTTCTTGCTGAAGTACCTAAGCACAAATCATTCCACACTACTAGTACCTGGCAAACATTGTCCTCTTACCAGCTGGCCTCTGTATCCAACAACCATCTACATCATCCAGCTACAGTATGTAATGTAAGCACTGAGCTATGAACCACACATAATTGAAGGGTGCAAGCCCGTGGTTATGTGGGGGAAAGAGCTCCTCCCCCACATCCTATATCTGCCAACCAGCAGACTCCTGCTCTGCTTAGAGTGAATCGCACTCACCCTCCATCCTCCCCTGACTCCTTCTCCTTCTGAGGCACTCTTATCCCACCAGGGGGATCTCATAATACTAGACTAGGCTTCCTCCCTACAGGTGGGATACAGAGAAAGGCCAAAGCCATCAAATAATATCAAGCGACTCTCAGTTTAAGCATCTAAGCACATTGCTCATACTATTGGATTCATACATATTATAATCATTGACTAGATCATGTTCATGCTGAAGTACCTAAGCACAAATCATTCCACACTACTAGTACCTGGCAAACATTGTCCTCTTACCAGCTGGCCTCTGTATCCAACAACCATCTACATCATCCAGCTACAGTATGTAATGTAAGCACTGAGCTATGAACCACATATAATTGAAGGGCGCAAGCCCGTGGTTATGTGGGGGAAAGAGCTCCTCCCCCACATCCTATAGTTGCCAACCAGCAGACTCCTGCTCTGCTTAGAGTGAGTCGCACTCACCCTCCATCCTCCCCTGACACCTCCTCCTTCTGAGGCACTCTTATCCCACCAGGGGGATCTCATAATACTAGACTAGGCTTCCTCCCTACAGGTGGGATACAGAGAAAGGCCAAAACCATCAAATAATATCAAGCGACTCTCAGTTTAAGCATCTAAGCACATTGCTCATACTATCCAATTCATACGTATTATAATCATTGACTAGATCATGTTCATGCTGAAGTACCTAAGCATAAATAATTCCACACTACTAGTACCTGGGAAACATTGTCCTCTTACCAGCAGGCCTCTGTATACAACAACCATCTACATCATCCAGCAATAGTATGTAACATAAGCACTGAGCTATGAACCACTCATAATATACCTCTAATACCCTAAATAAATAGTCCCATTCAAGAGTATCAAAAGCTTTAAAAAAATCTGTAGATAGAACAGTTAAGGGCTTTTTGTCTTTCTTAGCTGAAAATATCACATTGAGGAGACATTTAACATTCTCCATGCCAGACCTGCCTGGGACAAAACCCACCTGCTCCCCACCTACCATTTTAGTTACCAGGCTGCAGGTTCCAAGAGACAGGGCCTTCGCCAAGATCTTATACTCCATTCAACAATGATATTGGTCTGTAATTCTCACAGGACAAGGGGTCCTTCTCTTTTTAGGAATCAGGGTGATAAAAGCTCTGGTGAGAGATTCAGGTAATTTTCCCCATTTGAATGCTTCAGAAAACACCTTACACAAATACTTAGGAATCAGGGGGCCCATTACTTTGTAAAGTTCTCCTGGTAATCCGTCAGGTCCTGTGGCCTTATTATTAGGTAGGTCTTTAATAATCTGGGAAATTTCTTCAACTGAAATCTGCCTATCTAAAGCTTCTCCATCTACATCATCTAGGGAGGTTAAATGTGTGGCGCCCAAGAAATCAGCCAACTGATAACACTGCTGTGGCAGAGCTAGTGTATAATTCTTTATAGAACTCAGTGAATACTTCGTTAATATCTTGATTTGCCACTTTAATACTGCCTTGCTTATCTTTTATCCCTGCAATCAGATTCTGGTTAGACCTTTTTTTAAGTCTATAAGCAAGTAGTTTGCCCGACTTTTCACCCGACTCCCAGAATTTTTGTTTAGTAATTGCCAGTGCAAACTCAGCCTTTGCAGAGAGTATCTTGTTAACTTCAAATTTAAGCATCATAATCTCATGAAGTCTGGCTTGAGTCATGTTCCTCCCTTATTTAAACTCATTTTCTATCTCTCTAAGTTTTTGCTCTTTAGTTTCCAAATCCTTAAGTGCTTTCTTTTTTTTGTGGGATGGAAATTATATTTTTCTCCCCCTGAGATACGCCTTAAAGGCATCCCATAGAATAGTATAGGATATGTGTCCCTCATCATTGCTCTCGAAATAGTCAGACACAGTCCCCCTCAAAAAATTCTCTGAAAGCTTTGTCCTGCAAAAGAGTTGTGTTGAACCTTCAACATCTATCTAGGCTTTTTGGGACCTCCCCTCATGAACAGTGGCACTGAGATTTCATTAATATGTTCCAAAGCTTGAATTCACACAGGGACTGCATCATTCTGAGCCACAGGTGCGAAAACGCTTTTTGGGCAGGATGTAAAAAATGACAGCTGTACTGTTCATAAGGGGGTGTGCAAAATGGGCAATGTTGAAAATTTTGAGTGGAAATATTACAAATTTTTAAAGTTGTGAGTGTGCATGGAAACTGCACAATGCACACTCATAACATAGTCATTTTATGGACTTTTGTCATCAAATGTTCAACTAATGCATTTTAGGACCTCTGCTCATGAACAGTCTCACTGTAATTTTCTTAACCTGTCCCGAACACTGATTTCCCTCAGCAACCGCGTTATTCTGCGCTGGAAGTGCGAAAACACATTTCAGCCAGGATGTTAAAAATGATAGCTGTACTGTTCATAAGGAGGTGTGGAAAAATGCCAATGTTGAAAATCCAGAGTGAAAATATTATAAATTCGCAAAGTTATGGTGGTTCATAGAAATGGCGCAATGCACACTCGTAACAGTCATTGTATGGACTTTTGTCACCAACTTTTCAACAGAGGCATTTTAGGACCTCTGCTCATGAACAATATTACTGTGATTTACATAGTTTGTCCTGAACACTGATTTCTCACAGCGACAGAAGTGTGAAAACACATTTCGGCCAGGATATGAAAAATGACAGCTGTACTGTTCATAAAGAGGTATGAAAATGGTTGAAAATCTGGAGTGAAAATATTACAAATCTGTGAATTTACAAGTCTGTGTGGAAACTGCGCGATGCACGCTCATAACACAGTCATTTTTTGGCATTTTTTCACCAAATTTGCAACATAGGCTTTTTGAGAGCCCACCTCATGAACAGTGACATTGTCGTTTCGTTAATTGGTTCCGAAAGGTGATTTCGCACAGTGACCACAAAATCACCTTTCCAGACTGAATAACACCATGATAGTGACTGAATTCAAGAGGAGGGGTCCCAAGAACCCCATGTTGAAAATTTGGTGCCAAAAGTCGAAAAACTGGCCGAGATATCCACATAAATTGAAAACAACCCATTTATGCCATTATGCAGCTTACTGGCATTTCTTCAGTTCATGGTTGGCTTTGAAGAGTGCAGACGTGGTCCCAGTCCACCGAAGATCATCATGCCAGGCTCTGGAGGTAGGCATGGGGCGAGGGTGTGTGGGGAGGTGGGGTGCACAGAGGTGGCTGCGGGTTGGGGAGGGGGCACGAGAAACAGCGAGTGACCATTTTATTTTTTTACAGGGTTTTAAAACAAAAAGAAGACATGGGAGCTTTTGGCACACTGGAGTGGGCTCCCAGCATGCCACCTGGGTGGTTGCTGGGGGGGGGGAGTGGAGCCGATTGGGATTGTGCACCCCCGTCGGCCATACAGTGTGCTGGGGGGCACGCATGAGCTTACTAGGGTGGGCTCCTAGTGTGCTACCTGGTGTTTGTTGGAGGGGGGACTGGAGCCGATGGAGATTTGGCATCCCTGTCAGCCATACAGTGTGCTTGGGGGGGAGTGTGCATGAGCCCAGGGGGATTGGGACCCCCTCGGCCCATAACAAATGGGGAGGCACATCATGCCAACAGGGATTGGACTACCCCGTTGGCAAATGAACTGGGGAAGGGGCATGCCAACAGAGGGATTGGGCACCCCGTTGGCTTTAACAGGGACTGGGAGAGGTAGGCAGTGGCTGTCCATCGGCTTCGTGGGGACTGTGAGAGGCTGTCAGAGAAGCAGTTGCCGTGTTTATTGAAAGGCCAGATTTGAACAAAGCCTACCTTAGCAAAACCTGCTTTCAGACCGGAAAATTACACGGGAATGGAAAATTAGATGGGGGGCCAGATTTGAATAAAAACTGCTTTCAGGCCGGAAAATTAGACGGGGGGTCAGATTTGAACAAAAACTGCTTTTTCAGTGCAGAGCGGAGACTGGAAAATAAAACGGGGGCCAGTTGTGAACAAAACCTGCTTTCTCACAGCAGAGTGGAGATACAACTAGCACTAGCCACTGCCCTGCACATATTCAAAGCTCTCTTGAACACATAGTCTGTCACAATCATCCTACATTCACTGCTGCAATCAGGAATGCCCCAGCATCAGACTGTTCAGAAACACAGCTGATTGTACAGTGACAAGGTGCTCCCTGATTGCAGTGGTCAATTTCTTTGAGCATAGTGGCACACTCATTAACTGCTGTCATTGACAGCATGCTCCTCTATTGGTACGGCAGAGACCAGCCCCAAAATGGACTGCTGCCATTCGCCATAACACTGCTGTGCCTCCACACCCACTACTCCAGCAAGCTGTTGCAATATGTTTCTTGCATGTGCGTGCAAGCAAACAAAAAGAAAAAAACAGCATTGCACAGTCGCAGGACAACCAGACCCAGTCCTTGGCTCAGAACATATCTGGACTGGAGGCTGGCATATCAAAGTGACATTAAAGTAGTCAGTGGGGAAGGTTGGAGCATCTACCAAACTATTTTTTCTAGGCAGAGAACGAGGCATTATCTTTTATGCCAGTCAGCCTAAGGCATGTTATAGGTATGAGGCTCAGAATCACCTTAACAATGCATGAGAGCAAGTTAAATGTAACTTCTGTGCAGAGACTGGTCACATCAGTCTGCAGTGCAAGAGCACTGTGCACTGTAACTTGTGTCATGACACTGGGCTTACATATCGAAACTGCCCATGGGCTTCCCACAATAGCTCAGATGCCTTGGAACAGGCAGAGCATGTGTATTACATCACTATGGCCCAAAAGTAAGACAATGAGAAGAACAGTCCAGATCCACTACAAGCATTGCCCGAACTTGCCTTGAAATGTAATGGGACCCAGAGCCTCCAGGACTGGGTGCCAAACTACAAATAAAGTGGTGCTTACTTACATGGGTTGTACCACTCCGCAGAAGGAACGACCAAGCCCATGCAGAGATGTGCCATCTGAAAATCCAGTGAATGAGGTTGCCCCTGCATCCTGTGTGGGAGAGTCAACTTCTACACTACTGGAACAGCACCAGCCTTCTACCGGCACTGTGACCCCCTCCCCCGGCTCCTCAGACAGAGGTCTCAGTGGAAATGTTGCCTGCTGTAAAGCAAGAAATAGATGGTACTACACCTATCATGACTCAACATGCTCCGATGCCACCCCCTCAACTCCAAATACAGAATCCTTTCGAAGAATAACCAGACCTAAAGGAAGAGAGCAGCCAAAATCCAAACAGACTTGGAAGGAGAGTATAACCCTCACCAATCACTTAGAAGCTTTCAAAAACCATAATAACTGGGCTGGCACTGAGGATTCAGATGCCTCCTCTGTTATATCCTCACAGCCAAACCCATCCTCTGAGAATGAGGGTGCCTCCACTGACACCTAGAACTCCAAGAAGAGGAAGACGGGGAGTAGAGCTGGAAGCACTGGGAAGAAATCATGAAGAATTGAACTCTTGTTCTTTTCTATCTCATTTTTCTGTCCATTTTTCTTTCTTTCCTAACAGCCAATATGAATGAGTACTAAGAACAGCGGGAAAAGAATGACCACATTTTCAGTTCTACAAGATTCTTGTAGAGATGTGATCTTCCTGCAGGGTACGAGGTTACATTCCTTAAGAGAAATTTCACTGTCACAAAAGGAGTGGAGAGTGGGCCCCTCCTTTTGGTCTGTGTGGAAGAAAGTATGCACAGGTGTAGGCTTCATCAGAAATTGTTTTTTTCCAATTGTTTAACCAGGACTGACACACTAAGCTGAAAGCTTGTTTACAGGCGTGACCTGGGAGCACAGGGAAGTTAAGTGACTTGCTCAGGGTCACACAGTATGCAAGTAGGAGCTGTGGGATTCAGACCCAGGTCTCCAGATTAAGGTCACCTGACTGGTTGACATGTACCCAGGGAGGGATTTTACTCCTGGACTCAGAATCTCAAGGTTGTCCTTTTAGGTTGATCACTATGTACACCCCCCGTTTAAAATCAAGCAAAACTGACACCTTTAAATTGATACAGCCATATCTCTATATCTCCAGGGGAGTCCTGTTGGGGAGAGACTTTAATTGTGGACTCTCAGCTATGGACTAGGTTCTGACACAATTTTTTTTGAATATTCTGTTTATTAAAAATTTTACAGACAAACTTAGACAGTTGCACAATACACATGTAACAAATAGTAACAAACAAACAGATAGATGCAATCGTGTGTGTATTCAATTACAGTCAATTATAGACATTCAAGCATGAGCATAAAAAATAAATCATGTTTCCAATCCATTCAAGATACTGAGTATCATTTCAATTTATATACTCAGCCCTGCTCGGAGCACCATATTTTCAGAAACACTCAAGGATGCCAGGAAGGGTGACCATTCTCTCAAAAAAGCCTCCTCCCTGTCCCTTACTATCTGTGTCAACCTTTCCAATGCCAGGGAGCGAAGGGTCATCCTCCACCACTCCAGCACCATAGGCCTGAACCCTGAAACCCAGGTGTTCTGGATACAGTGACGGGCCAATACAAGCAGGACCCTTATCCATCTGTGCAATGGTACCCACTCCTCCCCATCTCTTACTACCTCAACCCAAAATAAACATACCAAGGGGCCCACGGCAGTTGCCCTCCAGTTATCTGATTCACCTCTTTAACTACTTCCCCCCAAAACTTGACCAGGACTGGGCAAGACCAGAAGCAGTGGATATACTGTAAATGCCTAACCCTCTGTTACACCTCCGACACTGCGAAGATATCGCAGGGTGTGCTCTATGCACTGCTGTTGGGGGCCAGTATAGTCTATGCAAAAATGTATAGAAGGGCCTCCTTAAACTTATTACATACCATTATCCCTCTGGCATACTCAAGGCCAATTTCCAGCTCTCCTCTGATATTTGTTGACCTAGATCCCTTTCCCATAGAGCCTTTGTGGCTCCAGTTAAATCTGGCAGGCTTTGCTTACCATGCTTAGCAACCTTCCCTATAAAACCTTTCGCGTCTTTCTTGGCTTGATACACCATCTGTTCAACCATATTTGGTTGCACCTCTTCCTTACCCCCCCTTTCCCAGTTTCCCCACAAATGCTCTCAATTGCAGGTATTTGAATAACTGGGATGCCCTCAGCCTCAGGTCCTGCCTAACCTTTTCAAATGTGCTGAGCTCTCCTCTCTCTAATAAGACACCCACACAATCTACCCCTCTCCTTTCCCATTCTTGAAAGCCCCCATCTTCCATCCCTGGCAGAAAAAAAGGGTTTCTCGCTATCGGTAATAGTATAGTCTACCACTGTGCCAAATTTTTCTGCCTCTAAAGGTGATCCCATGCCTCAAGTGTTTCCCCTGACCAAGGGATTACCACTTCCCAGCTCTCTGTAGGCCCGGAGTCCCTTACTATGCAGGTAGGCCGTGAGTCTCCCTGGGTCCCCCACTGTTCTAACTCTACCCAACTTGCCACCATCGGCCTATGAACCCAGTCAGCTATCCCCCTGAACTGCACCGCCATACAGTACATACCCAAGTCTGGGAAGTAGAGCCCCTCCTTTAGTCCTATCTGCCTTGAGCCGTTTTAAGCTGACTTTAGGCTTCTTGCCCTGACAAATAAACTCCGAGAACCCTTTCTTTATTCTTTTCACATCCCTCATCGTTAATCTCACCTGCAACATTTGCATGGGGTATAGGATACGGGGGAGGATATTCATTTTTATCAGGTTGATCCTCCCTAACCACGAAACAGGGAGTTGCATCCATCTTTTAAGATCTGCGAGGATCGTCTTAATCATAGGGTGGTAATTTAACTTATATAGATCTCCCCATCTCCGCCCTATCCTTTCCCCTAAATACTTAAAATCCATCTGAACCACCTTAAATTCCATTTGCTGAACTTCTGGGCCAACATCTGGGAACTCCATGATTTCAGATTTCCTAACATTAATCCTATATCCTGAGAAAGTTACAAACTCCTCAATAATAGACATCAAGTGTCCCATGGACCATTGCAGGTCTCCCAAGAACAGTAGCATATTGTCCGCATATAATGCCACCTTATGTTTCCCACCCTCCACCCCACCAACCTCTATCACCCCCTTATGTTGTGTATCGTCACCACCAGTGGTTTGATCGCCAAGGCAAACAGGAGGGGGGACAGCGGACACCCCTGTCTCGTGCCTCTCCCTAATCCAAATCTATCCGGCAGGCACCCATTTACTATAACGCATGCATTCGGCCTAAGGTACATAGCCCTTACCCAGCCTATAAAAGAGTCACCCAGACCAAACTGGGCCATTACTTCAAATAGGTAGTCCCATTCCACGCCATCAAATGCTTTTTCAACATCCAGGGAGACCACCCCCATTCTCTCTCGGGTTTGGCCTGCCCTCCATATAACATTAAGTAATCTCCGTACATTATGATATGACTGTCGGCCCCTAATGAACCCAGTCTGGTCTGGGTGAATCAAATCCAGGAGAATATTCTCCAGTCTGGTAGCCAGAACCTTGGCTAGGATTTTCAGATCCACGTTAAGCAGCGAGATGGGTCGATAGGCTGTGCAATCCAGCTCATCCTGCCCTGCCTTGTGTATCAGACAGATGTCAGCATCATAACACAAGTCAGGTAATACTGGGATCTTCACCTCCCCCTCCATCCCAAACACCCTACTCAACACCCTCGGCCAACTGGCCCCCCAGGATTCTATAATACTCCATAGGGAACCCATCTGGGCCACTGGCCTTTCCTTGCTGCAGCTTCTGAATAGCCCTTAAGATTTCCGCTCTAGAAATAGGTTGCCCCAGCAGTTCCCTCTGCTCCTCTGTAACTGTCTGCAAGTTTATTCCATCTAGGAATTCCCGTATGCGATCTTCTTTTTCGGTGTATTCAGCACTGCATAGCCGCTCATAGAATTTCCTAAAACATTCCGCTATTTCTCCTGAGCTAGTGCAAACCCTCCCCTCCTCATTCCTAACCCTCAGTATACGTGGTGAGCACCTGCCTCCTCTCATCAATCTCACAAGCATGGGCCCTGGCCTGTTACCCCACTCGAAGACCCTTCTCTGGCAAAAGAACCATGCTTTCCCCACCTCATGCCTCAGCAGTGTGTTAAGAGCTTCCCTAGCCATTAGTAGTAATCTGGGGGCTTCCCCTCCTTCTCCTCCCCCAACCCGCTTCTCCAGCTCCTTCACTTGCCTCTCTAACTCCTCCCTTTTGCACCTGTTTTGCTTCTTAATTTTCGCTACATAAGCTATTATAGCCCCCCTCATATAAGCTTTCCCTGCTTCCCAAAAAATAGTACTGGAGATCCCCCGCGTGGAGTTTGTCTCCTCATACAGCTTCCAGTGCTCCACTAAGTAATCCCTAAAGGTCTGGTCTTTAATCAGATACATGGGAAATTTCCAGGCTGGGGACCTTTCCTCAGGTACCTTACCGGTCAACTTCATCTTTACCATGGCATGGTCTGAGATGAAGATAGGACTATGAGACATCTCCCTTATCCTACCCACCCAGCACCTAGGAAGGTAAATATAGTCAAGGTGGGACCAGGTCTTGTGAGGGTTAGAATAAAAAGTATATTCCCTCACCCTGGGGTTGACCACCCTCCAACCATCTGCCAAATCCAAGTTTGCTACCCCAATCCGCCACTGATTCATAACCTCTGAGACTCGTCCCTTCCCTTCAGAATGGTCCATGCGTGCATCCATAGTCCAATTAAAATCCCCTCCCATAGTAAGCACAGGGAACTGCTCCCTGATTAACAAGCCCAGCAAAGAGGAGTAAAATTGCGGCTCATGCACCACCGGGGCATATACACATCCAAACGTGAGTTTCTCTTCCTGCAGCAAGCCCGTAACAAAAATATACCTGCCCTCTTTCGGATCTCGCACCACCCTTTTAACCTCAAAAAGTAGATTTTTATGAAAGAGTATCGCGACACCTCTCTTATGAAAGGAAAAAGAGGTGACGTAACATGTCCCCACCCAACTCTGCTCTAACTTCGCATGCTCTGAATCTGTCAGGCGAGTTTCTTGCAACAGTGCCACCTCCCCCCCCCTCCCCTTTTTAAAGCGGTCAAAAGTGTTATCCTCTTTACCAGGCTTGCTATACCTTTTACATTCCAAGAGATTACATTTAGACTTCTGGTGTCAGCCATGTGCCATAATATAACCTTTCAAAGTCCGACCTGTTTCCATTAGCCATTTCCCTGTTCGGCTACATTTTACCAAAGCACCTTTTAAACAAGCTTGCAGAGTGTCTTTATAGTCCACATCATCGATTGCATCTATGCTTAATACAACTACCTTGACAATGTTAACAATTCTAACTATAATAACATTTTTAACTTTATGAACTCCCCAACATTTCCCACCCCAAACCCCCCGCATCTAACATACTCTCTCCCAAAACCAACTTCCCTCCTCACCCCTACCGACACTAATTGCTAATATAGCACAAGTGTTTTTGAGAAAAAAAGACAAAAGTACACATCCCTCCTCAACTGAGATGTGTGTCTCGTCACTCCACCCCACAGCCACACCCATCCTCTGATGGTGGTCCCTCCAAGTGGCACAAACAGGGGAAGGAAAAAAAAAGACATTAATCATTAAGACCTACCCACTGCGGGTCTCCATTCACTTCCTTCTCTCACCCCCGCTCATTTATGTTCGGTGACTTAGCCCCCCAACCCCACTTTAGCCCAGGGTGTCCGAAGCTCCTTATATCACCCTCTCTGGCACCTGAACCCAAATCCCCCCCCAGCTAGTATGCCGCTGTGGTGAACAAAGAGAGTCTGCACCCATGTGGTCCTGCAACCTCCTTGGCCTTCTCCTCCTCCCGCCTTTATCCAGTTCTCCCCCCCCCTTAAATTTATCCTTACAGTCCTTGACGTCCTTTCAAATCCCCTTCCCTTCCAACCTGACCTGGCCTCACTCCTGTAGATATCCCCCCTGTGCCAGCATGACTCTGCACCCCATCTCAGCCAAAGGGAGCCAGAGGGAAAGCGCGACACAATGCGAGAGCCAGGCCACGCCTGCCAACCTCCACGCTGAGTCTGCACTCGGCCTTGCCCCACAATGAGACCGCCATCCAAATCCACACTACACCACTCCACCAGATTGTTGCCCACTAGGGCTGCTCAGACCATCAGCAAGGGTACACCAATCCACGGAGTCCACTCCCAACATGAGAAAGGAGACAGAAACCAGGCGGGATCGCTTATGGCCCTCCTTCCCATCTACAAATCAACCACCCACCTCCTGCCTCCGCCTGGGAGCACACAATGGAGGAGAAAAGAAAAAAAAAACTCCAACTGCCCTTCTCATCGGCTGTGTCCCCTTTAAAGAATCGCCCCAGGGAGAGGGATATGACAAAAAATTATAAAAGTTATAAAAGAAAGACAAGCTTTCGCTTCATATCCACCCCCCCCACTCTTCATAATGCTATCGCTCAGGCAGGCTCCACACTCTTCCTCCATTTTATGCCACTACCCCACACATCCTGGAAAAGGGAGAGAAGAAAAATAAATGAGGAGACATGGAGGTTACGAGGGCTAGGCCGCACCATCATAACACACTCGCTAAGCCCGCCCTTGCCCCTACCTTCCAGGAATCTTGTATCTGGGCTCAAGGCCCCACGCTGCACAGCACCATCCTCAGTGAAGACTCCCAGGACATGCGAGTAAGCATTCTAATAGCTTGGCAGAAGACACAAGGAGAAAGGACTGCTGTGTGACTGAACTTCTCTGCTGGGACTAAAGTAGAAGAACTTTTGTATTTGGACCTTTAATTTAGGGTAAAAAAACTAACATACAAAAAACCAAAGGTGTGTGTTTGGGTTAACTGAACTGAATGGGTAACTGAAAAGTCATCTAGGTGTAAATCTCAGGTGACTGAAAGGACTTAACTGCTGTGAGGTTTAAATTACTTGTAGAAAGATCTAGTAAGTAGGGGGAGTGGCTTAGCTAGAAGGAAGCTACATTTAAAGACTGCCTTAGAAAGATTCTGCTAATAGCTTGGCAGAAGACACCAGGAGAAAGGACTGCTGTGTGACTGAACTTCTCTACTGGGACTATATTGCCCTCCTTCCCTTCCCTCCACCCCCCCAGCTAGTTCTATTTTTATAGGCACAGGATTTGACTGACAACAGGAACTTCCTGTTTAGGGGCAGGAAGTGAGTGATCACAGAACCACCAAGGACCCACCATCCTAGAAGGGCAAGAGTAGCTCTCCAGCCCCCTCTAGCTGCTGGAGGTCTGCCTCTGAGCAAGTAAGTGGTCTACTGAGAAATATAGGATATTCTTGTCTCAGAACAGGACAATCAGGAGCTAAAAGGGCACACAGGCAGAAAGTAAGGAGAGAGAGAGAAAAAAAAACAGTCAAAAGAGTAAGGATTGCAAACAGTTAAGGGGCCAGAAATAAGACATGATTGGAGTGGTGCAGTGCAGTGGCTGTGGAGCAGCAGTCTTCTGGGAGATGTTCTGGAGGATGCGGTGTTGTCCCATCTGCAGGCACCTCTGGGCTGAGGGAGGTTGCTCATCTCAGGCTGAGTTGGCCAGGATTTGTGAGACCTCCTGTTCCATCCAGGGACCACCAGTGCCACTGCCGTTGCCTCAGAGGTTGCCAAGAAGAGGGCGGTTAGACCACAGTGGGCTCAGGGAGGTGAGGGTGGTGGAACAGAGGCGCATCCCTCCAGTTGTACCTCTCCACCATTCCTATGCCATTCTGGCAAAGTGTGGTTCCTCTATGGAGGCACCTACAGTGGAGACCAAGGAGGATGCTGGGAACCTCCACGAAGGAGACCCACAGGAGGGTGGCAGGGGACCCTGCAGGGGAAGGAAACAACTCCTGGTGGGGGACTCCATTGTTAGGAAGGTAGAACTGGGCAAGGAAGGGGAGAGGGAGGTAAGGTGCCTGCCTGGCGCCATGGCTTGGAGGGACAGAGGCGAATCCTCAGGATTGCGGAGCAGCTGCACGGAGATGGATGTCATTGTCCACCTAGGGACAAATGACCTGGCTAAGAAGGGATTAGAGAAGTGCAGGAAGAGTTTGTGGAATTGGGGAGGCCTTAGTCAAGTAGCATGCAGTAGCACCTTCAGGAGGTGCTACCCATGTATGGCATAGGAGAGGCTAGGGTGTTCTGCATCCATGGGATTCAATCAGTGGTTGAAAAACTGGTGTGGAGCTCAGGGATTTAGCTTCATTGGGGACTGGGGGTCCACCTGGAGTGATGCAAGCCTATACTGGCATGATGGGCTGCATCTGTCCAGGAGGGGAAACAGGATCCTAGGTGATAGGTTTAAATGCTTCATTGGCAAGCTTTTAAACTACCCAAGGGGGGAGGCACTGGAAAGGAGCAGGAAAATCCTAGCGCCCCCAAACAATCACGGTAGTAAGTGTGGCAAACACCAACATGGAGGTGTCGATAGGGAGAAGGGCAGGGGTAAATGGAGAAAGTGACAAAGGCAAGAAGGACAGGGATGGGGCAAAAGGGGGTAAGGCCATCAGAAAATGGAGGGTAATGAGTACCAATGCCCGTAGTCTGGGCAACAAGCTCCCTGAGCTGGTGGCCTTAATGGAAGAGGATGCCTGGATATCGTAGCAGTCACAGAAACATGGTACACAGAGAACCATGACTGGGATGTTAACATACCAGGGTACATAACCTACAGGAGAGACAGGCAGGGGAGAAGAGGGAGGAGTAGCTTCTATGTAAAGGAAGGGATAAAAGCAACTGAACAAAAGAGTAAACAGGAGGAGAGGAGGCACTGTGGGTCACCTTGGAGACTGGAAAGGGCACCACAATCCACACAGGGTTGTGTACAGACCCCATGTCAGGGGGAAGGAATAGACAAGGATATGATGGAAGGCATTCTTAGAATGGCAGAGAAAGGGGAGATACTGTTGATGAGAGACCTGAATATGCCAGATGTTAACTGGAGCACATTTGCTGCAGCCACATCCAAGAGCAGGGCCATTCTTGACGCCCTACAGGTGGCAGGCATTAGACAGCTAGTTTCAGTACCCACTCGTGAGGGAGCAATCTTAGACCTCATACTGTCAAACGGGGGCAATGAGAGGATCTCAGATCTAGAAGTGGGTTGCCATCTCGGGACAAGTGACCATCAAACAGTGTGGTTCACGTTAAACTCAGCTACAGAGTCAAGCCATACAAAAGTAAGGGTACTGGACTTTAGGAGGGCTGACTTTGGCAAGATGGGAGAGTGCCTCAGAAAAAGCACTAGCAAACAGGCTAGAAGGAGGTGTGGAGCAACAATAGGAATTATCAAAACTGCCATCACAGAGCAACAAGCCTTTGTGTGAAGCAAATAAACAAATCAAAGCGAAAGAAAAAGCCATTATGGTTCTCAAGAGAGGTGGCTGTGAAAGTCAGGAAGAAAAGATAGCATTCCGGAGTATAAGGAAACACAGAAGGAGCAGGACAGAGAGCTGTACCAGTTAAGGCAGAAAGAAGCAGGAGGAAGTCAGAATAGCAAAGGCCCAAACTGAGGAAAGATAGCCAACTCCAGTTAAGAAGGGGGATAAAACCTTTTATAGGTACATCAGCGAGTGTAGAAAGACAAAGGGAGGGATAGTGAGGCTGAATAGAATGAGCAAGGTGGGTGGGCAGAGGGACAGTGAAAAGCAGGAATACTGAGCGAATATTTCTGTTAAGTATTCACAAAGAGGAGGGGAAGTGCCTAATCCAATTAACAGAAGCACTCTTGATAGGGGGTCGATCCCAGTCCTTTCACAGAAGAAAGGGTTCTGCAAGAACTCCTAAAACTGAAGGTGGACAAAGCAATGGGTCCTGATGGAATTCACCCAGAATTCTAAAAGAATTAAGAAAGGAACTAGTGAAACCACTGGCTTCTCTTTTAATGAATCATGGGAGGATGGTGTGGTACCCGAGGACTGGAGGAAGGCGGATGTGATTCCCTTCACAAAGTGGGACCAAGACAGAGGCAGGAAACTACAGACCTGTCAGTCTGACCTCTGTGGTAGGAAAGTGATGGAGTCACTTCTGAAGGAAAGAATAGTTGAGTACCTAGAGGTCAGTGGAGCACAGGATCCAAGGCAGCATGGGTTCACAGTGGGAAGGTCATGTCAGACAGAATCTAATAGATTTCTTTGACTGGGTGACCAAAGTAGTAGACCAGGGAGAGGCTGTGGACATGGCCTACCTAGACTTTAGCAAGGCATTTGACACAGTCCCACACAAAGATTATTAGTCAAATTAACCAGCCTGGGAGTGGGTCCCAGGGTGGTAGCCTGGTAAAACATTGGCTGGACAACAGGACACAGAAGGTAATTGTAAATGGAGTCCACTCTGAAGAAAGAGGCGGTTACTAGTGGGGTACCGAGGGTTCAGTATTGATCCAGTCCTTTTAATGTCTTCATCAGTGACATTGCAGAGGGACTGGAAGGAAAAGTATGCCTTTGCAGATGACACAAAGATCTGCAACAGGGTTGATACACAAGGGCGTGGAAAGGATGAAAAGGGACTTGGCAAGGTTGAAGGAATGGTCAGACGTATGGCAGCTAGAATTCAATGCAAAAAGTGCAAAATAGTGCACCTGGGAAACAAGAACCCAGGGAAGAATACACAATGGGTGGGAGGTAGTAACAACAACAAAACAGGAAAGGGACCTGGGGGTAATCATATCAGATGACCTTAAGGCTAGCAAGCAATGTGAGAAGACAGTAGGGAGGGCAGGGGTATACTGGGATGTACAGGGAGGCATCAGCAGCAGAAAATAGAAGTTGTTATCCTCTGTACAGACAGTTGGTGAGACCCCATCTGGAATACTGTGTCCAGTTCTGAGACCCCATCTCCGCAAGGACATAGACAGGATAGAGGCAGTCAGAGGAGGGCAACTAAAATGGTGCAGGGTCTGCAAGAGAAGCCGTATGAGGAGAGACTAAAGGAGCTTAATATGTATACCCTTGAGGAAAGAAGGAGAGGGGACATGATAGAAACTTTCAAGTACCTCAAGGGAATCAACAAAGTCCAAGAGGGTAGCATCTTTCAGAAAAGAGACTTGCAAGAACAAGGGACACAATTTAAAGATAGAAGGAGGGCGGTTCAGGGCAATGTGAGGAAGTATTATTTCACAGAGAGGTAGTGGATGCATGGAACAGCCTTCCTGAGGAAGTTGTGGGGTCTAAAACTGTGGGAGAATTCAAGAATGCATGGGACAGACATAAGGCAATTCTTGTGGGGGGGGCAGGAAAATATGGGCTGTTGGTTAACTAGGATCTGCAGCCTATCCTGTAGGTAGGGAAATGGGCAGACTAGATGGGCCTAGCGGTCCTTATCTGCCGTCAAAGTCTATGTTTCTATGTTTCTATGAGTAGAGGAGGGCACAAAGGAAAGAAAAATATTAAACTTGTTTTGACCAGTCACAGCAAATCACAGTCTAAATAGCTCCAACATCTTCAGGCTAACAGTTGCCCCCTTTTGCTCCACGGCTTCACATGAGGGCGAACAAACAAGGTGGAAGCAACTTTAACTTAATAAATCCCACAAAATAAAGCAAACCAATGAGAAGGCAGTACATTAGAAGGCCCCTTCGTAGCCTACACATCAGTCCCATAAACATTCTTCTCTCCAGCCTTTCAGCCCACTTTCCTCTTCAAGGTCTTCATAAACTCCTCCGCTTTCTCCAGTTCCCAGAAGGAGAAAGTCGCCCCCTCATGGTTAATTTTGAGTGTAACAGGATACACCAGGAAATTCTCGATCTTCATGCCTCTTAACTGAGCCATAAGCCCATTGAATGCCTTCCTTTTCTTCAGCAATCTTGCAGAATAATCCTGCAAGATGAATAGCCGACTTCCCTCATAGCTCAGTGAGCCCTTCGCACAATAAGCTTTCAAAGTCGCCTCCCAATCTTGGAAATTATGAAACCTCATAATAATTTGACGAGGCGGTTGATCCGCCGGTGGGCGCGGGAGCACCGCATGATGGGCCTGTTCCAACTTCACTCTGCCATGCTTTGTGTGTAGACCCAACAGCTCCGGCAAGACTCTACTGCAAAGGTCCAGGACGTCGCCCCCCCCCAATTGCCCCTCCAGCAGCCCTCTTAGCCAAAGGTTTAAGCACCTGTGATAGTTCTCCTGGTAATCGTAGGCCTCTTTAAATTCCTCCAGCTCCTTCTGAAGGGCTCTGATCTGCCCAGGCACTGTCAGTATCTTGTCCTCCAGCTGCGACACTCTCTCTTCTGCCTCTGCCAGCCTAGCACTTTGCTGTGTCTGCTGCTCTAATACCTCCTGGAGTCGGCAATCCAGTTTATCCTCAAGCTTTATTAGGCGCGGTTCAAGCGCCGCGATTACCTAGCCCGTCAGCTCCTTCCCCAGTGCTGTAACCTCTGCTGCTGAGAGTGATACTAGGCCCAAGTTTTCTCCCGCGGGGACTGGTGCACACTTCTTCCCCGCTTTCCCTGCCGCCCGCTGGTTCTTCGACGGATTGGAGGTTAGAAATTCGTCCACGTTGGTACCCTGCACCTCAAATTACTGGTGTTTGTCCACTTAGAAGTAGTTTTTTCTTAATTTTACCATTAATTAGTGGCTGCGCGGACAGAGTGACTGAGAAATGCGACCACTCAGCTAGCTGCTCATCAGTGCCCTACACACAATTTTTTTTGAAAAATATGTGCCATAAGGTGTAATTATCAGATATATATATTAAGGCAGGAAAAAACCTGAACATATTTTTTTAAAGGGACTGTTCTTCTCACCAATTGATTTTTTGGTGCGTTTCCCCTAATTTGAACATGAGGCATGTGGCTGCACTACCCCTTGAGACTTCTAACCATAGAATGATTTTGTTAGTTACAGGAACCAAACAAAAATGGACGATAGGTCCAGGATTTTGGAGAATGAACCCATCTAGTTTGGAAGAGCTGAAATTTATGGCTCAGTTGAATGAACGTTCTTGTAGCCTGTAAATCTGTGTTTAGTGTTTAGTTTACTTGTCAGTGTCAGGGGCTCAGCAGGTAGCACACTCGCCTCTGAGGCCGAGAGATCAGAAGGCTGTGGGTTCTATCCCCACACCAAGCACTTGGGTTAAATCCCAATACTGACACTGTAGTGCAGCATGGGGGTGCTGCACTCCCTAGGTGCCATCTTTCAGATGAGATGTTAAACCAAGGTCCCATCTGCCTGTTCTGGTGATAGTTCAGGTGGATGTTAAAGATCTCATGGCACTTCTCAAAAAGAGTAGGGGAGTTTATTAAAGGAAAAATCATACAATATCCACATCACAAATCTGAAATAAACCAAATTAAATACAAGAAATGTCTGATATACAGGTTAATAAACAGTGAATATAATACACTCATTAAAGGCATAATTGCCAAAAAAAATCAAAATAAGTAATCTAAACACAATTCTATACATTGTGCAAAAAAAGGGGGGAAAACAAAGGACAACTTTACAGGAAAACATTCATGTTATAAAGCTTCGAATCCTAGTCATAAACATACAATAAAAAATTAATGGGGTGAGGATATAAAAGGCCATTATAACCCTTGTCATGCTGTATCAGAACAAATTGGAAAAAAAAGGAATTTAAAGTATACTGTAAGCACAATGTCCTATCGGTATTTCTTTTGATCCCTTCTATGCAACAGGAACATCTGTATCTGTTATCCAAGGCATATTTCTCCAAATATTGAGCAACAAACTATTTTGCATTTTTTTTCGCATCCTCGTGATGTAAGGCTTGCAATTCTTCTGTGATTTTTTGTATCACTTCCTCATGAGATATATGTTTTTGTTGTAGTGAGAGTAAACATCTACTATTCCACAAAAAGCATTCAATGACTAGAAGGATTCTATGTAATGTATCAGTATATGCCATCGGTTTGCTCTATCTGCGTAGTTGCCAACCATGAGTGCTTCTAAAGTGACAGTCTTAAACCACCGGGACCCCCCAGGTACTGGCAAGTGTAGACCAAAAGGGCCTTATATATATATATATATACAGAAAAAAACAGGTGTTCAGTTGTTTCTAACTGCTGTATACATCGTGGTCTGATGCATATGCGATCTTCCAACTTCTTGTGTTTATGGTTAGCTTTAATATTACCTCTAGCATGACAACTTAGCCAATGAAAATCCTTCATTTTCTCCGGTATCCATGGGATTTTTAATAAATGCACTAAGGCATCTTAATGTTGACTCAGACACCTCGAGAATGTATCCACTTCCCTAAACTGTGTCATCAGTACCCACTGATATGGTTTCTTTTCTCTGTTTGGACAGCAACATGTGACTCGGTATCTGCCATTTTTTAAGATAGACAAATGTCTCCCTAATGTATGTTAAATTATCTTTTTAGTGGGCCTAAACTCCCCCTATCCCACTGTTTATACCAAGATTCGCATTGTAATAGAAATAAAGAAACACAACTCTGATCCATAAATAGTAACATAGGTCTAAGATATGTGTACATAAAAATACTATAATAGAATAATATAGGATTTACCATCCCTAAACCACCTTG
Source organism: Neoceratodus forsteri (assembly GCA_016271365.2). Lineage (NCBI taxonomy): Eukaryota > Metazoa > Chordata > Ceratodontiformes > Ceratodontidae > Neoceratodus > Neoceratodus forsteri. Next base: position 124,558,906 of record CM057452.1, read on the forward strand.
GTCTAAGGGGAGATAAATAATATTTCTTTTTATGGGGTTCAATCTACTGCCCCAGACTGCTTGAAAAAAAAAAGACTGAGAATCGTGGTTTCCAGTTGTCGAGGAAGGGGGAAATGTAACTAATATATAAAAACACAGGTAGCAAGAAAATTTTTATTAAGAGTATCCTCTTTTGTTTACCCAATTTCCGTCTATTCCATTGTGCTACTAGGGCACTGCCTTGTTGTACTCGGGGCTCCCAGTTAAGCATACCCAAATCATCTGGTCCAAATATAATACCTAGAATTTTTAGGTGGCTTGTTATGAGATGTATCCCTCCTGCCTCCAGAAGGGGCTGAGCAAATGGTCCAATTTGTGTACCTACAAGGTCCAAAAAATGTCTCCCAAGGTTCCTTTGATTGTTTTTTATATTTTTATATATAAATAAAGTGGGGGAGATGGGTAAAAATGGATAAACTCAGAAGGAGAAACCAAATACCCCATCTCAACCCTCAATAAGTACAATCACACAATATACATTCTCACTAGTTCTTATATTTATTGTCTTCCAGATTTTGGAATTACTTGATGTTGAGCGCCAATAAATTTCTAGTAAAGTTTCAGAACAACAATTTCCTTCATCAGACTTTGGAGCAATTCTCTATAAAAAAAACATATACATTGGTGTGAATGAATAGTCTGTTAGCATGGTGTGCTAATGGCGGCTGGTATCTGTTGTAACAGTTGCCCTTTTTTTTTTTTACAAATGCCAAGCCTTGCTTAAAGAATTAAACCAAGTTCCACTTCTGGATTACAAATCTTTAGGTAAGAGGAGCCTGTCTGTTGAAATCTGTATTTTTAGAGCATGGATGAGTTTAACTTCAATCCTGCTTATAAAAAGAAATAGAAAGGACAGTTTTTCCTGTTAAGTTTGTTTTTTATGTTGGTGCCTGTTTTTTTCTATTACAGGATGCATTTCAGCTTGAGAGCTGTAGCGGAGTACCAAAATTGATGTACTCTTATGAAAGCATATAAAGGTGCCGTGCATATATTAATTTGAACTTTACTGACAGCGTTTGTCTCCTTTTTGTAAAAATAATGGTGAAATATGGCTAAACTGGCTCAAATTTTTTAAAGCCTTTATTCGCTTTTTTTAATAGACACAGAATGTCTATGCTACTCGACTGGGAATACCCCCAACCCCACGGAAGACGCACTTACGTGATTTTGATTAATTGCACAGGTCAATTCCACCTGTTTGAATTAAATAAGTTTGAAAATTAACATTTTATTACAAAAAATTATTCTGTAAATGAAACATTTTAAAAATTGATGTTTATATTTTTTATAGATAATTGCTCCGAAGTCTGATGAAGGAACTTGTTGTTCTGAAATGTTACTAGAAATTTATTGGAGCTCAACATCAAAGAATTCAGAAATCTGGAAGACAATAAATATACAGTAAGGACTAATGAGAATGTATATTGTGTGATTGTATTTATTGAGGGTTGAGATAGAGGTATTTGGTTTGTTCTTCCAATTTGTGTACCTACACATTTGGCACAGTTCAGTGCTGCGCCTGAGTGTTTACTATAATTCTCAAAATCTGAAGTGCCATCACAACTGATTCACTATCTGCCACTAAAATGCAGATATCGTCTGCATATGCCAGGGCCTTATGTCTAATAGGAACCTTATTTACAGAAATGGATTTCTGAAGTACCGAGGTATTAAGCAGCCTTAATAGGGGATCAATGCAAAATGCATATAGTAGGGGGCTTAAAGGGTAAACCTGTCTGACTCCTTTCAATACTGGCCACATTGGTTTCCATCCCTTTACTACAGCGGTAAAAGTAGCTGTCCGGTATAAACACTGAATCCAATTTATGAACTGTATTGGGATGCCATATTTTCCTAATATTTTCCATAGGAAAGTATGTCTAATAGAATCAAATGCTTTTTTTCTGATCTAGGGAGAGAATAAATCCATCAGCTCTGTTTCTGTTACTATGTTCAAAAAGTTCTCTAAGGAGAATCAGGTGTTCTGTAATACTTCTTCTCAGGATGGCACATGTTTGTGCTTGTGAAATAATGCTTTTTGCAACTTTCAGTAGTCTGGTGTTCAATATTTTAGCCAAGATTTTAAAATCTGTATTTAGTAGGAGAATTTCCCCGGTGCCTTGGCCAAATTTCCCTTCATTCATTAAAAATACCACCAACAACTTAATCTGGTTCAAGGTCAGTTGACATTCATCTGTATTCCCTCTCCCCCGGGTCGTGCCTGAAATAGGCAGAATTTGTCTAGTGCACTTACCCGGTCAACAAAAACTAAATAAATACAGTAAATAAGTATGTACAGTGAAGCCCACCAGGATGAAGCGCAGTGTCAGCTTCCTGCATGAAAAAAGGGACTAACTCCCATTGAAATTGCCTTGTTTCTTGCGGTAACTCTGCTGCAGAATGCTGTAGAATTGGATTTCATCCTAGCAAGCTTCACTGTATGAAAACCCAACAGATTGGGGGCAGAATACCAAAAAGGACATGGAACAGTTCCTTCAAACCTTTTCTAATACTATGAAACGTAAGAAATACCTGACGTAGGTATCCCTAGGGCACATTTGTTAAAACTATTTGTATTGGTGAATGAAAAAAATTGAACTACTCAGACCACATTTCTAATATCAAATAACAAATGTGTTGATTCCCATACAATAGTGCCAAATCCCTTTCCGTAGAACAAAAGTATGGCACTCAGGGAACTAAATTCCATATTAATTTATATGATAGCTGTTCAGACAGGATAAAAATAGACTTTTTTACATCCTTAAAGAGGACAGGAAATTAGTTCTAATATGCAGCTATTTATAATGTCACCAATTACAGAAATAATATCCATCAGCCTGAAAGATCCATATGTAACTGTACCTCAGTACACAGTGATGTGAAAAACAGTATTTTGCATTGTTTTGATTTTATGAGCAGCATTCTGTTAAAGTTCTCTTTATGGAACCAGTGACCTGGAGTTTTAAATGTATCACAGTTTGAGCAAAGAACTCTTAAGTATGGTTCTGATAGGACAATAGCTCACATTTATGTAAGTAATAATACCCAACAGGGTGAGCGGTATTGGGCAATACTGGACCGCCGAGGGGCGTAATGGGGCCCGACACTGCAGGCGGAGGGCCTTATAGCTCCTGGAAGGTCCGGTATTGCCCAATACCACCCACCCTGTTGGGTATTATTGTGCTTAGAAAATGGGCAACTGTGTATGTTTAAAAAAAAACAAACACAATTGTTTAAATGCTAAATGTCATTTATTTAGTTACAAAATAGTTCCTCCGCCAGTATTAGAATGCTGTTTTTTTTTTTTTTTTTACTAGGGAGTTCTGAGGACTAGGGAGCTCACTGTCATGGTTACTCCCCACCCCACCCCCATATACGGAGAGACACACACACACACACACACACACCGTAGCTGGTTACAGTACCTATATGAACGGCATAAAATTTGCTGGGAACTGTAGCCTCTCATGAAATGCAGGCTGTGTAGTTCTGAGCCTCTGCGCCCTTGTGTCTAAGAGAGAGAGAGATGTCCGGATAGAAGAGGTGAGTGACTTTTGAAGTTCTGCGAGGGAAGAGCAGGGTTGAAGAACCTTTATTCAGGCAAGCGTTTCCAGCCCCACACCAAAAAAAAATCAAAATGAGGGTAGCCGTTTACGTGTGCACATCTCATCCCTGTCAGGCAGCAGCATGATAGAGACGGGGAACCCTCTCGAGTCTATTTCAGCCATTAAATTTGAAAGTCAGCGGTACGCAGGACAAAAAAAAAACTGAGTTTCAAGTCTGGGCTGATCGGATATGGCCATTTTTCATAAGACAAGATAAGTGTGCCAGTGATCAGTGGGGGGAGCTGAAACAAGTACAATTATGCCTTTCCATATTTTGTCTTGAGAACACTGCTTGATTTATTTCTTGGGAAATGTTCCTGCTGATAGAGTGGCGAGGTGACTTGTGGTGCCAGTGAGTGTGCGACGTGCTGCCGCTTTTTAAATCATGGAAACAAAATGGCTGCAAATTGAACAAATCAGTTCAGGACAGGTAACTAGGGCATAAAAAGGCTGTTTCATACATTTTGTTTCACTAGGTGACTGCAAGTACTTTCTCTGTATGTGGTGAGGGAAGTGGGTCTGCTCACTCGCTAACTGAGCTCAAAACAATGGCGGCGATTTGAAATTTACTGGGGGTGCTTTAAGCCAATGAGCAAGCAGGGTGGGCACAAGAATTCTTGCATTGGTAAAGGGGCAGTATAGGGTGGCACTTTTTATTTCCTTGGCATCTATTGAAAGTTAATGTACTCCCTTGGCAAGAGTACTAGCCAATCAGATGCCAGGAAATAAAAAGACCATTTTCTAACATTCCGTTACTCAAACCGTGACATAATAAACACTCCAAATTAATGGTTCCATAAAGAGAACTGTGCAGAATGTTGCCCATCAAAAGAAAACATTTGAAAAAACAGTTTTTCACATCAGTGTTTATTAAGGTGCAGTTAAATATGGCTCCTTTGAAGGCAAGTTTATCACTTCTCTTACTAGGAACATTACTAACTGTTGTCAATTAGCACACATTTCCTGTCCTCTTTAATGGATTAATCTGGCACCTTGAGGTCAAATACTAAGGCTGTACAACAGTTAGTGGAGACACATATCAGGAGATAATTTGGGGAACCTGGAACTGTGAAGGAGGCTGGGTGGACCTGTCTGGACTCTCTGTCGCTACCTCAGCTGTTGTCTGATGACAAACAGGTGCTTAATCTCTGAGATGGTTACAGTACCTATATGAATGGCATAAATAGAGGTGCAAGAAGCAATTAAATCCCTTGCTATATGTTGCTCCGTTTCAGCCTTCTCCCATCTGATCACCTTCCCTGCCTCCCGTAGTTTTTCCTTATATACCTCCCTGTCAGCATCCCTCTGCAATGCTTTGTATACCTTGAATGCCCTCCTTTTCTCCCTGACTGCACACCTCACTTCCGTTATGAACCAAACTAGCTTCCTCCCCGTCCTTTTTTTGCTGACTATCCTAACGCACAGTTCCGTCACCTTCAGTATTCCTCTCTTTATTTCCCCCCAGAGCTCCTCCACATCTTCCAAGTCTTCCTTCCCTTCTAGTTCCTCCTGAACCATTGCCCTCCTCCTCCTAAAATCTGCCCTTCTAAAGTCTAACACTCTTGTGTTGGAACTGCTGTTATCCTGACCTTTTCTGATTCTAAAGTTTACAGTCCTATGGTCACTGTCACCCAAATTTTCCCGAACCTCCACCCCTTCGACACTGTCCCCATTTGTCATAACCAGGTCGAGTATGGCCCTTCCCCTAGTTGGCTCCATTACTAGTTGGCTGATGAACACTTCTTGCAAGGCTTCCAGCAACTCCCTACTCCTTTCTGTGGATGCTGCTAGGATGTCCCTATCCATATCCGGTAGATTTAGATCTCCCACCACCACGACTTTCCCCTTGCTGGCCATCTCCTTTATCTCCCTTGCCATCTACCTGTCTTTTTCCTCCCAATTTGGTGGTCTGTAGACCATGTCTACCTTCACTACCTTCTCCCCCACTCTGCTTAAAGTAGTCCATAGGGTCTCTGCTGGTCCATCCCCTTCCCCGTACATCATTGCCCTTGTTCTGTCTTTTACATAAAGGGCACCCCCCTTTCTCCTGTTCTGTCCCTCCTGTAGAATATGTACTCAGGTATTTCCACCTCCCAACTGTGGTTTTCATCCACCAGGTCTCCGTAACTGCAGCTAGGTCCAGGTCGTCCTATGCCACCACAGCCAGCAGATCTTCCATCTTATTACCTAGACTCCTGGCATTTATTAGCTAGCTCCTCCACCAGCCCTGTTTCTCCCCCTTCCCCCCCTTTTGACTTCTCTCACCCCCAGGTGTGGGGGAGAGGGAGCTAGGCCAGATCATCCTACTATCCCACCAGATCTACAAACCAGCTCGCCCTCCCCCATCCTAGTTTCAAGTCCTCCCTACTATTCTATCTATGTATCCCTACAGTTTCCCCTCAAATCCTAGCCCTCTCATTGTTTATATGCAACCTGTCCTTTGCATACAGATGCTGGTCCACTCAATCACCACCTCTGTGGCTGGTGGACCCGGGTTCAGGACTGGCTGTGGGGGATAGTTTTTTTGTGTGTGCTTAATATTTTCCTTTTTTTCCATTGTTGAGCTCCTGCCTCACCTCCCACCCCCGCCTGCAGGTTGCCTGCACCTGTTCCTCCCCCAGCTGACTCTGTGTCCCCCATGGAGTACCCCCACCTGGCTTTTCCCGTCCCCATTCTCATCCCCCAGTGATGGTTATATTATTTATGGGGGGTAAGCACCTCCACATTACCCCCTGTGTTGACAGTAAGCACCAGTCACTGTTTGGCGCCAGCACTGTAGTGCTCATTGCCATTTTGATTTTTAGCAATGTGCATTCACTGTTTTTGTTGGCGCAACTTTGCAGGTGCTGTTATAACATAGAACCATTGGAGCCTTGTGCCCACTGAGGGGTATATGACAGCGCTGCCCCCTGAGCCCATTCCTCTCTGTTTTTAGTGTTGACCCAGTCTTTAGATATCTTGAGTCATTACAAGAGATAGCCTCTATTAAAACATAGACGGGGCCATGCTATTACTAAAACTTCTGCTTATGCAGATGATTACCTGAGGAACAGCATTTCTGCATGAACGAGCTGTGGCAGAATAACGCAGATGAGCATTTTAAAGAAAGCAAGTATTGGGACAGCCTATGTACTGTTTGGGACTGCAAAACTGCACTTAAGTTGGACTCTGATATTTTACATTGCCCATACTGTGATAACTGGGGGTAGTTGAGGGGGTCCAGTGGAGGACCAGTTACTGGAGAGATCCCCAGTGGGGGCGGGGCACTTGCTCAGTCAAAGCCTCGCGCCACCCGTAGGTGCAAGCACTATGGCGCGAGTGATATGAGTGGTGCGAGTGCCACTTGGGGAGAAAAAAAAAGCAACTTGGAAAAGTAAGTTACTTGTAACAGAGATAGAGATTAGAGTATCGTTTAAAAATGCATATGTGTTTGTTAATATGGGGGTGGTTATTGGTGGGGTACTACCGTTCTGAAACTTCTACAAAAATGTCATTAAGGGACAACATACTACGAAACATCAGCTATACCTCTGTACAATGTCAGCTTATCGGGAAGGAAGTTCATTTGATGAAGAGACTAAATGCTTTCACAAATGAAAGGAAGCTTGTTAAAAGACAATTTACTCCAATGAGGAAATTGAGCCTGATAGCATCCCCAGGGGGACGAGGATTGTATGTTGCTATATTACTAGCACAAAGTGGAGATGTGGAAGTAAACCCAGGTCCAGGCCCAGAAAGTTATCAGGGGATTTCTCTGTTTCACGAAAATGTAAGGAGTAGTGTAAACAAAATTGATGAGTACAGAGTCTGTGTTACAGAGGAATATCCTGATCTTTTGGCAGTCACTGAGACCTGATTACACAGGGGCATAAAGAATGAAGAGGTTCAACTTCATGGGTATGGTTTACTTAGGACAGATAGGATCATGAGGGGAGGGAAAGTTATGTTATATATAAAACATGGTGTAGGTCCCTGTACAGTGTTGTTATCAGACAATATTGAGGGTGTGGACTGCTTGTTAGTAGAAATTAAATCTATTAAACTTATGGTTGGGGTAGTCCATGCACCCCATGGACAAAATGTCTGAATTTTAATACATTGGTAGACAAATTGGGTGACAAGATAAAAGACCGAAGAGTCGTTTTAACGGGTGATTTTAACTCCGATTGGAATCAAGAAAAAGGACAACAATTAAAAAAGATTTTTGAACCCCTGGGCCTAGATTAGATTATTCAGAGTCCCACTAGATGTAGTGAAAACAGAGACTTAGGGACTATTTTAGGCCTAATGTTTGTTTCTCTAGATCTTAAGGTGAACAATTGGGGAAATAATGCCCTTAAATGTGGCAGACCATTATCCAATTAAGTGTAACTTGGATCTAAAATTGCCCATTAATAATCAACCCAACTTGTGTTGGACTAGAGATATGAGACATTTTAGGGCTTTACCATTTAGAAGAGATCTGGTAAAGATTAGATGGGACAGGATAATGCTGATCCCAGATTTAAATTTAGCAATCCAAGAGTTTACTAATCAACTTAAGGGGATAATTGATATGCATGCCCCCAAAGTGTTAAGAAAAAGAAGAGGGAGGAATGTGGATTGGATAGATGAGAAATTGAAAAAAAGAATTAGGGTATGAAACCAGTTGTGGAAAAAGGTAAGGAAAACTAAAAGGGAAGAGGATTGGAATAGATTTAAATCATGGAGAAATAAATGTAAAAGGGAAATAAATCAGGCAGAAAACAGACATTATTCAAATTGCATAAATAAAGCTGCGGGGTCCAGGGAGTTTTGGGGATGCATTAGGGATATACAAAGCCCTATTAAAGATAATATACCAATTAAACTACTGGAATCTGGTGGGTTGGTGGATAACCAAGTAGAAGTAGCTAAGATTTTTAATCATTATTTTGTCGATTTATCCGACATAATGATTAAGCAATTAGACTTAAAACCACTGAGATTCTAGTAGATGAAGTGGTAGACAAGGTGAAAGATAGGTTTCAAAAAACTTTGGGAAGTTTATTGGGGCAAGGATTTTGGTTTAAGAAGATTAGGGTTAATAGTGTTGAGAAAGAATTAAGGACTTTAGATGTATATAAGGCGGGGGGGGGGGATGGATGGAATTGATGCAAGATACCTGAAAGCTGGTCAGATCTGCTGGCCCACATGGTGACACACTTGTTTAACTGGAGCCTGTGTTCTGCTGTTTTTTCCAGATTTATGGAAAATAGGGAGGATAATTCCAGTGTACAAGGGAGGGGACAAACATACTCCATCAAACTATGGGCCCATAGCTCTTTTGTCAATCCTATCTAAGGTTTTAGAAAAATTAGTCCATGAACAGTTAAACCAATACCTGGAACAACATAGTCTATTGACTAACTGTTAGCATGGTTTTAGAGAGGGAAGATCCACGAACACCGCACTAGTAGATTTCAACATTCTTGCTGCAACATCTTTAGATCTGGGATTGAAAACTGGTGTGATGTTTGTGGATCTGAGTAAAGCTTTTGACCTAGTGGACCACTACAGGATGTTGGAGAGATTATGCAATGTAGGAGTTTTGGGAGAACCATTGCACTGGTTTAAATCATATCTATCTGATAGATATCAGTGTGTCACTGCGGGAACAGCAGTTTCAGATTTGGTAGGTGTTGGAAGAGGGGTACACCAGGGATCAATCTTGGGTCCCTTATTATTCAACATCTATGTTAATGATACAGTATCTACAATATCTAAAGTTGTGATCCAGCTATACGCCGATGACACTGTACTTGTGTCATCGGCTAATAGCTATGATCAGCTGGGAAAGCAGCTACAGAGTGATTTGACACACATAGAAAAGGGGTTTGTCAACTCTGCTTTGCAAATCAGCGTTAAGAAAATGCATGATCTTTTCACCAGGTGTCAGAAGGTCAGATATTCCTGTCATACAATTAAGGTTGACTGTTGGTTCCCGACTAGTAAACGTGGAGTCTTATGGATATTTAGGGGTGGTAGTAGATTCAAGATTAAAATATACTGATCCTATCTGTCAACAAGTCAGTAAGGTTAATCAAAGATTAGAAGCCTTGAGGAGGCTGTCTGGGTGTTTTACAATTAAAGCAAGGGAAAGATTGGTGAATCAATTGTTAATTCCTGTTTTAGAATATGGGTCCAGTCTATACATGAACTCTCCCCAGAATTACTTAAATCAAATAAATCAGACCTATTACAGACTTGGTAGGCTTGTGATCATAGCTAAACTTGGAACTCACCATTGTAAAATCTATGAAAGCCTTGGATGGCTAAATCCAGATCTAAAACAATTATATCACTGGCTGACCTAGTGTCATAAACTGATCCATAACAGATCCAAGCATCCCTTAAATCAATATGTTTTATTAGAATCTCCACAATTGTCATCCATTTCCCTAAGGTATTCAGAATTACACATACCCAATGTAAGGTCCAAGAGTAAAATGGGGGATACTACCCTGCAGAATAATCTTGTGCTCCATTGGACTAAATTGCCCAGAGAGTTAAAAATAGTCCAGGGTCATATGCAGTTTAAAAAAGTCCTGAAAAGTTATTTGTCAGAGAAGTGTATCTTTTTTAGTTAGAGGACTGTCTTTGAGGGGCCAGATGACAGAATGTTTTTTAAGGTATATGTGCAATAAGATAGATTATGTATTGGCAAGAGAGAGGTGTTAATGTATGTGTAATGTATGTATAAAGAGTGTGGGTAATTGTTTGAAACGGATGTATGAATTCACAGGACATTGTTGAAAATGGACCACAACCCAACAATTTGTATCCTGTTTAAAAATAAACTTTTTATCATTGTTATCATCATGATGTGCTCCTGCTGGTACAGGACCTTGATTCAATGAGCAGTCAGGGAGATAGCTGCTCTTTCTGAAACCACAAGAATTACTATTAACAAAAACAAGAGTAAGGCCTTGTGGTTGGGAGACTCAGCAGGTCTGCACTGGATGGTTTCCAGACTACTAAGGAAAATACACAGATCCTAGGTGTCGCATTGGGTAGAAAATTGGAAAGGGAGATTAGACATAGCCAAGCAAAAAATCACTTGATGGAAATCATGGCCAATGACAAAGAAAAAAGCTTTTTTTTTAAATTAAAACCTTTCTTGTCCCCATTTTTTATACAGCTCTTATGATCCTTTTAGATTATTATGGAGCAGCAGGTTGACTCCTGTTCGGTGATGCCATACATATAGACTGTATTTTTTAAGTTTAATTTACTACCAATCTTACAAAATGAAGTTTTGCCTTGCTCAGCCCAGTTTTCTGATTGGTGTAGCTCCTTGATCCCTGTTTGGGATAGAAGAAAAATTAGATTTAATAAAAACTGTCCCTTCCTTTCATATGCTATGGATTTTTTTTTTATGAAACAATAGAAGCTTACAGTGGCATAGACCGAATCCGTCTAGGAAACAGGTGTACTTCTTGGTTATCAGCACCTTTTTTTTTTTTTTTTAAGAAAAACAAGTTTTTCGGAGTAGCAACAGGGTTCCTAGTGCAAACATGATACAGGCCACAACTGAATCTCACATCCTGGCAAAAATATGGGATACTGTTTGGTTTTGTAGTCACGAAAACTTAATGTACGAAATAATCATAAACACAAGGCTTTGGCAGAAAGGCTATGCCCCTGACTACAATGTTCAGGAGCTTTTGAAACCATGCTTCATTTATTCTTTGAATATGCTTTCATAGTGCAGTTCTGGTGTCTTGTAGCATCCCATTAAAAAGAGCTTTAATTTTCAAGTATTTCTTATGATACTCTGGTTTTGGGTCAGCTGGATGCTACATGGTAGAAATAGAACTCTGGAATTCTTTAGGTGACCTTTGCATGTTTGAAATGGACAGTGTGGCAAGTGAGGTGCCAGTGGACACTGCAACAAAAAGAACTCACAGTATTGGAACTACTTCATAGAGTTAAACATGAATTATCCTTGATATATCGAGAATAATTTGCCTGTTTTAACCATTCACAGTTTAGAGTTTTATGGAAAGGATATATTGGGTGAACTAATTTGGAGCAGGCCTGTGTGTGGTACTTTATATTTTCTGTTGTGGGTTTCTTTTTGATTCTTTGGGCGCTCTGTGTCTTTTTTTTTTTTTTTATTTCTTGATTGATATTTGTGGTAGGGGTAGTTAGAATATTGCATGTACTAGAATTGGTTTGATTTCTATGTTGCTTTTGTTTTAAAAAAAAATAGCCATATTCTTGGTAGGGGGTGCTGCTCGTCACATTGCTTTGCAGTATGGTGCACCCGGGTGTTGTTGGACATGAAGCCACTGCTATGGTAGAAGGGAAGCTGACCTCCCTCCTTGCTACAAATCTTCTGGGGGTTGATTCTATTAACATTGACAAATGCCTCTGGCTGCATCTTCATCCTCCCTCTCTCCTCTCATCCCTGTTTCTCTGCCAACCCCGGGTGCCTGACCATACTCATTTCTTGTGGGCATATGTGTCCTAGCTGTGTCACCATCTTACTATGGCTGCCTCTGTTAACTATGTACACTCCTCTTCATCCTCTACCCACTCTTCCTATAATTGACCCCTTTCAATAGTACAGTTGTACATGAATTGTTTACTGTTATTTCACTGTTGCTTCCTTGTTGTTTGTTATTTCTGATGTGGAACCTTTGTAAAAGAGCCTTGGCTCAAAGGTACTTGTAATCCTAGAATAAATAAATAAATAAATATAATAAAAATAAATAATGGTGTGGAAGTGGAAATGGTGACTACAGTGTTGAATGAATCCACTGACCTGTTGGATGCTGAACTTCAGCAGGCTGAAGCCCAGTTAAAGTAGGCTCTTGCTTTAAAAAAGGCCATAGATGATGGGCCTGGCCACTGAGGAAGAAGCCTGTTTTGTTCACAAAATATGTGTGTATTAGTAGAACGGTGGCAGCATCAAAAGACCAGTGGATATGGACAGCCACAATCAGCTGAGGTGCTGGCAGTTCCAGCTAGGAATGCAGACACTGGCATGGTGATTCCCTCTGTTGCCTTAACTTGTGGAACTTTGACTGTGCCTGCAATAAATCCTGTCTTACCAGCAGCTCCTCAGACCACACAGATCCTACCAGGAGGAGTGTCATCAAAGCTGAGTGAGCTGGCATTTGGACAGAGAAGGGTGGCAAAGCGACTACCAGAGCAGTGCCTAAAGAAGAGTGGCAAGGACTTCTAAGGAGAGGGCATCACTCAGGTTCTCAGCTGGAGGTCCAGGAGGACCCAGTCTGAACACCAGAAAAAGCCCTGTGCATTGCTGGTTGGTCCCAAGCAGCTGATGGGACCTGGCTCTCAAACCCTGAGCTACCGAATACAGTAGAACAATCCGGAGTTTGCACCATTTTGTCCACTCTGCTGGTTAAGCCTGATAGGTTGTTTGGATGCTACTTAGACCACTTCTACTTCAGATGATGCATCCGATTGGTCAGAACATTTGGTGGATGTGTGTGGGGGGGTGAACTGAGTGTGGCAAGCTGCCCGGCTGCTAGCCCTTATTTGTAGATATTATTCTGTTGTATATATGTTTTCCTATGTAATTATATGTTCATGCCAGTGTCAGCACAAAAGTACTTAGGGAAAAGACTAGATTTAAAAAAAAGGCTTGACCTTCTTTTGATCTGAAGGCAGCTGTTTGCCAGGAACTGAAATTGCGTTCCCAGTTTTTTAAAATAGATATGCCAAAATCCATTTGTATGTCACAAAACCATGCACTTAGGAGCGGAATGCTTTGATCTAAGGAAGCTGTTATGATATGCTGCATTTTATGAGGTAACAGGAGAAGAACATGCTTCCTTGAAAACCTGTGTGAATTTTATCTTACAGGTGACAATGGTCTACAGGGGATTTCAAAGGGCTTAACTCTGAAATGTCATATCCATGCTAATTATAGGTCTCAGAATCTGATTCTTAATATGCTTGGGAATTTTGAAAACCGCACAACAGTGTCATCTTCTGGCCTAAGAGACATCTCCTGGCCAAACAGAGTGGTTGCTCTGAACTGGGACTTGATGACACTGCAAGATTATCGAAGGGTATGTAAACCCCCAGCTCAGGGCATTTGGACACACATTCTCATCTGGACTCCACCTGGCACACAGAAGCCATTCTGTTTGGAGTCTCTCCTGACCACAAGGCTGCTACAGAAAGACTGCAATATTTTGCAAACCAGTGCATCTCTGGACTTTGAAATCTTCAAACCCAAGGTAGATTTAGCTAACATGTTTTAATGCATTCTTCTGTATATTTTTCCCATTCTGTTTCTTATACTGTAACCTAAATTACTATATATTCTCTTTTACTTGTAACAATATTTAAGTATTTTAGTAAACTCTTTTGTTGTCTAAAGAAATTCTGCATGAGTGAGACTTTCTCTATTTGTGTGTGAATTGTGAAAACAGTATTAATAATCTATGAAAACTGTTATTGCCAAAATGGGTCACACCATAAGCAACCAAATTGAAAAAGGATCTATAAGGGACATCTGAAAGGATAGGGAGAATACCAGAGTCTACACAGATTTTGAACCAGGCTGTTGCATGTCCTGTAGGGAGAAGGACAAATGAGGTGTTATGCTGCTACCCCAAAGAGAATGTGAAGCCTGGGTCTTCCTCCTTTTTGTAATAGCCAGGAAAAGGTTCATATTTGGCCACAAGACTTGAGACTGGTATTGTGCCCTTATCCAGAGCTAGAGGAACACCCTGGATCCTTGTGGCAGAGGTGCAGCCGTGACCTCGGTGAGCATTCTAAAGGATGAGGAGGATATCCCTGCCCCCCCCATCATGGATTGCATTTAAGGGTGGGCACTGTGAGCTCAGTGAATCTGACCCCCAGGAGTGGGTTAGTGACACTGAGTATTTAAAATTCTGGTGCAGTACACCCAGATGTGTAGGAAAGGGGAAGGGGAAATTGTTTAACCAGGAAAGGCACAATAAGCCAGATCTTGTTTCTAGGTGCAGTCTGGGAGCACAAGGAAGTTAAATGACTTACTCAGGATCACACAGTATGCAAGTGGGGGCTGATGGGATTCAAACTCAGGTCTCCAGGTTTGAAGCTCAGTGCCCTTAACCACTACGCTATACTGCCTCCTTATGTGGAGCCATGCTCCAAAGGGTCAGAGGAAGACCAGGATATACCTGTGCAGTTTTCTTACTAGGATCCAGGTAAGTGGGTTCCCCTATCCACAGCTTATCCATTACCCAATACATAGCATAGACAATTTCAGTATTACAAATGAAAGTGCAAAGTCAAAACTCACAATGACAGTAGAAGTTGCACGATGAGCAAACAAGCCATGATCAGGCAGAAAAATATTTTGGCAAATGTATGAGGCACAGTTAAGGGAGGGGCCAGGGGCAAAGGGGAGGGATGTAGTCTCAACTGATATCTGAGGGAGGCATGGGAAGTAGTGAAGTGAAGGGAAGAGGGGAGCATGTTCCAGAATGAGGGGAGATAATAGGCAAGTGCAGATTGGCCTGATAAGGTGTGAGGATATTGCAAAGCAGAGGTGCGATGATCCATGGAGTGAAAAGAGCAGGAAGCAGATGGCACAATGGGGAGGAGTGATGAGAGGTAGCAGGGATGGGATCCAGATCAGAATTTAGATGTGAAGGAGACACAGTGCATCTGGTGATGTCCTGGTAGAGAAAGAATGGATAGTGATGTGTAAAGGGAGCAGTGATGGGCTCAAGAGGGTGAGTTGGTTGCAAAGCGACAGAAGGAGTTACAAGGAGTTACTTGTGGCTCAGGATCTCAAGGTCCCCAAAATAACCTGGGCCCTGGAAAAGAGGGACACACTTTTTAATATTCTGACTTTTTTCAGAACCTCATAAACCTTCTGAGTGCTGTAACATGGTCCAACTATGCTACATGGATGGCTTTGAGATACCCACAGACTGGGTGTATGTAATTCATGCATTGTTGAAAGACTTGCTTAAATTTTACTCGTCAGAGCTGTATGCACTTTTCACATACCAGGTGATAGTACATTTGACGTTTCCTTTAAGACAGATACAATTTTTAGATAATTTCTGGGTACCATAAAGTTTGGTTAAGGACACCCCTTTGTGGCTACCTACTGTGGCCATCCAACTGACAAAGCCAGTCATTAAAACCATTGCTATTTTATCTGGGAATGAAGGCATCAGTGGTTTAGACATAGCCTGCGGGATGTGGCAAAAATGTAAGACTCTTAATAGCCCTTCTTCCCGTATCTTGGGCTCAGAAAAAATTTGGACTGGAGGATGGAGATTCAAGGCAAGGTGATGCTGGTCTGAGACACCTTCCCAGCAGCTTCTTTTTAGGCAGAGGCTGCATCCTCTGTTTTACCAGGTTTAGCCCAGTTCCTGCCGCAAATGGGGAGTTCATTCCTATTTGAGTAATACTTGCAACTGGCAGAGGTGTGATCTCTGCCTAGGGTATGAGCACAAGTATAGTGTCCAAATCCATTTTGATGTAACCTGTATGAGGAAAGAGAGCATTCTTACAGAAACTGTCTGTGGGCCTCTCATAACTGGGAGGATGATGGTTATGATCAGGACCGTTTAATTTCCAGCACTTTTTTTTCTTCCAATTGTTTAACCAGGTGAGACACACTAAGCTGAAAGCTTGTTTACAGGTGTGACCTGGGAGCACAAGGAAGTTAGTCGACTTGCTCAGGGTCACACAGTATACAAGTGGGGACTGTGAGATTCAAACCCAGATCTCAAGATTTGCAGCTCAGAGCCTTAAACCACTGCTTCTCCTTAACAGGGAAGCTCCAGAAAAAAAAAGACTCATGAGCCAGATGCTACAGCTGAACCCCCTCTCCCCCCATGGATCAGCCTAGGACCCCTGCTCCAGACCCTGTACCACAGACTGCAGCTACAGAACCCCTCCCCCCAGCTGAGGCAACCCACCAAGATAATGGAAATTTATCAACAGCTTCTGAGTCGGAGGGCAACTTGGACCCTCCCCTGAGTATGCTCTGTTGCCCCCTCAAAAATAATCTTCTCTAGACCCAGAACCTCAGGTTGAGCATGTGGTACTTTCAGTCTCTCAGATGGAGCTGGATGAGGAATAAGGGGCTCCACAGGCCAAGATGCCAACCCCGCCACTCACTACAGATGGGATGTATCTGGTGACACAAAGCAAAATGGGATAGAAGTAGAAAGCCCAAAACAAAAATTGGGGCATTTAGCAGCACTATATTGGTGGGGAACAGATGTGATATCCTGTGAGAAAAGAATGGGTGGGGGCACACTGAAGAGGAGGATGAGGGTTTGAAAGTTTCCTCCATTGCTTCCTCACAAAAGGATCAGTTCTCAGATAGGGAGGCTTCCCTTTCTGAGACTTCCTCTTCCAAATGGCTGAGAAGCAGAACTAGGTCCTGTTCTAGCATTGATTGAATCAGGACAACTGTTTCTCTTTGCAATTTGTGTGGCTTGCTGCTCCCTGAGGTTAGGATCTTAGAATGTCAGCAGCGTTAAGCCTTACAGAAAGGGTCACCACTTTTTCTCACTTGCAGTTTCTTTTGTTTTATATACTCCATGTAACTACATGATTTAGACCAGGGTTTCTCAAATGGTGAGACCAGCCTCCCAGGGGAGGCCCCAAGCTGTTCCAAGGGAGGCTCAAGCAAGCCTTAATATGTACTATATTTAAATATCAAGTTTTGGATGCTTTGTGTGAAAGGATGCAGTGAAGTGAAAGCGAATAATGGCATGTGAATTTATGTACAAAATGGTTACTAGGAAAGACACGCTCGCAAACACTTGTTTCCTGGTATGACATGGGGAAAGCTGAATAGAGGAAATACAGTGCTTAGAAACTGTGCAAAACAAAATGCAAAATAATGCAAATGAATAGGAACAATGTAACAACTGACTCATTATATTGAAACATAGAAACATAGAAACATAGACTTTGACGGCAGATAAGGACCACTTGGCCCACCCAGTCTGCCCATTTCCCTACCTACTGTATAAGCTGCAGATTCTAGTTAAACAGCCAACTTCCTGCCACCCCCCACTAAAATTGCCTTATGTCTGTCCCATGCATGTTTGAATTCCCCCACTGTTTTAGACCCAACAACCTCCCCAGGAAGGCGGTTCCATGCATCCACCACTCTCTCCATGAACAAAAAATTCCTCACATTACTCCTGAGCCGTCTCCCCTCTATCTTTAAATTGTACCCCCTTGTTCTTGCACATCTCTTTTTCTGAAAGATGTTACCCTCCTGGACTTTGTTGATTCCCTTGAGATACTGGAATGTTTCTATCATGTCCCCCCATCCCTCCTTTAACCAAGGGTATACATATTAAGCTCTCTCAGTCTCTCTTCATATGATTTCTGATGCAGACCCTGCACCAGTTTTAGTTGCCCTCCTCTAGACTGCTTCCATCCTGTCTATGTCCTTGTGTAGATGAGGTCTCCAAAACTGCACACAGTACTCCAGATGGGGTCTCACCAACTGTCTGTACAGAGGGATAATCACTTCCCTTTTTCTACTTGTGATGCCCCTTCCTATGCATCCCAGTATCCCCCTGGCTCTCCTTACTGACTTCTCACATTGCTTACCAACCTTTAGATCATCTGATATAACTACCCCCAGGTCCCTTTCCATTTCTGTTGTTGTTAGTACCTCCCCTGCTATTGTGTACTCTTCTCCTGGGTTTTTGTTTCCCAGGTGCATTACTTTGCACTTCTTTGCATTGAATCTAAGTAGCCATATGTCTGACCATTCTGCCAACCTTGCCAAGTCCCTTCTCATCCTTTCTACCCCACCTTGTGTATCAACTCTGTTACAGATCTTTGTGTCATCTGCAGAGGCATACCTTTCCCTCCAGACCCTCTACAATGTCACCTATAAAGATGTTAAAGAGGACTGGACCCAGTATTGAGCCCTGAGGTACTCCACTAGTGAACCCCCTTTCCTCGGAATGTGTTACATTCACTATTACCTTCTGTGTCTGTTGTGCAGCCAGTTTGCTACCCAGGCTACCACCCTGGGACCCACTCACAGACTGGCTAACTTGATTATTAATCTTTTGTGTGGGACTGTGTCAAATGCCTTGCTAAAGTCTAGGTAGGCCATATCCACAGTCCCTCCCTGGTCTATTACTTTGGTCACCCAGTCAAATAAATTTATTAGATTCATCTGACAAGACCTTTCTGCTGTAAATCCATGCTGCTTTGGGTCCTGTGCCCCGCTGGCTTCTAGGTACTCAACAATTCTTTCTTTCAGAAGTGATTCCATCATTTTCCCTACTACTGAGGTCAAACTTACAGGTCTGTAGTTTCCTGCTTCTGCCTTGCTCCCACTTTCGTGAAGGGGGAATCACATCTCCCCTCCTCCAGTCCTCAGGTACCACCCCATCCTCCCATGATTTGTTAAAAAGTGTGGTCAGTGGTGTCACTAGGTCCTCCCTTAGTTCTTTTAGGATTCTGGGGTGAATCCCATCAGGCTCCATTGCTTTGTCCACCTTGTGTTTTAGGAGTTCTTTCAGGACTCTTTCTTCTGTAAATGGGCTGGTGTCAACCCCCCTACCCAGAGTGCTTCTATTGTCTGGTTTAGGTAACTCCTCCTCATCTTTTTTGTGAATACTGAGCAAAAGTATTCATTCAGTATCTCTGCCTTTTCACTGTCTCCCTCTGCCCACCTCCCCTCTCCCTTATTAATCTTCACTATTTCTCCCTTAACCTTTCTATGCTCCCTAATGTACCTATAAAAGGTTTTATCCCCCTTCTTAACTGAATTGGCTATTTTTTCCTCGGTACTGGCTGCAGAAAATAGAGAATACTGGATAGGCAACTATGCAGAGCCAGTGTGTTCTGCCACAGAGAGATTCTGATTCCCTCTGACCTCCAGAGTGAAGCTCGAGAGGTCCTTGGGAATCAGAACCCCGAAGTGGCAAAACACACTGGTTTAGCATAAAGTTGCTCATCCTGTATTTTTTATAGTGTATAGTACTGTGTGAAAAATGTGTTTTGTGAGTTCTTTTGCTTTCAAAATGAAACTGACTCATTCAGTCTCTAGAGGTTCTTGAATGCTGTTCTACCACAGAAGGGTAGAACAGCATTCCATGACCTTTTAACTGTGGTAGAACAGCATTTTGAAACGGATGGAATTCTATACAGTACGACATTCCACTATATACTGTAGCACAAATACAAAGGCTAAGCAGAGAAATACTAGGAGCAAGAGCAGGAGGGAGCAAAATGGTCCTTGAGAAGGTGTTTAAGAGCAGGGTAAAACTGACAAAGAAAACAGTAAGACTCATGGAGGTATTGCAACAAGGGGTAAGTAGAGTCCAAACGTCAGACGTGTGGAGCGAATAGGCTGACCTGGGGAGAGGGGCTATTGAGAGGGAGAATAACAAGTTCAATAAAATGAGAATAAACTCAACAACTCAAATGCACTTCATTGTATTCTTCTTGTAATGTGCAAAGTATGATAGTTGTTCTAACTATGGGGAGGCCCAAAATTATTTCTATGTTAGGGGGAGGCTCAAGATCTTTTCCAAGGCTTTTGGGAGGCTCACTATGGCAAAGTGTGAGAACTCCTGTTTTAGACTATTATCACTGTCATGCTCATACTGTTGTCATGCTGTCTTGCTGTATTCATTGACGTGGAACCTTTGTAAAAGAGCCCCGGCTCAAAGGTATTTGTAATCCTAGACTTAAATAAATAAATAAATAAATAAATCCTTACCAGTTGAAGTGTTTTTTTTTTCCAGAACTGTGTTGAATCTATAATAGATCCAGAAGCAAATGATTTGATACCTTTTAATGGCCCAACATAGATTGCAACAAGAACAAAGTGCTCTAGCTTTGGACCAATAGTCCTTCTTCAGAAGCTCTTGAGCTTCTGAAGAAGGACTGGTTGGTCCGAAAGCTAGAGCACTTTGTTCTTGTTGTTACGTCTATGTTGGGCCATTAAAAGGTATCAAATCATTTGCTTCTGGATCTATTCTTGCAAGGACCAATACGGCAACTACTAAATCTAGATTTGAATCTATAAGTAATTTTTCCCAGTAGAAGTTGTTTTTTCATTACTGGTTTGAATTCTGTTATTGCTCTAGCTAAACAGGCTTTTTATTAATCCTAGTGGGTGTTTCTGATCTACATTCTGCTGGTAAGAACCATTTTAGAATGGTATGATGTAATTTATGTCCCTGTTCCACTCTTTTATTGTTAGCACAATGCATCCATGTTCTACTATAGAACTCTGTGGCTGAGAAGGTCATAAACTGCATCATACAGTTCTGAAATGGTACTTAACACCAGACTGTAAATCAGAAACACTTAACAGAGGTTATTACTGAATGGCCTGTATGGATATAACAATAGCAGAATTTTAACCAGTACTTAAAAAAACAGCTTCTTTTGTGAAAAATGGCTTACTGGTTCAGCACAGTTCTCCTTTAAGACACTAGACTCAAAAAGCTTATGAGATTTGCGAGCAAAAAACAATGGTCGCCAGAGTTTTCATTTTGGTCTGCTGGTTCAGAACTCTGTGACAGGGTGGGCATTTTGTTTAGTGCCATTTCCTGGAAATAAGATAAGCTAGTGGATATATATCAAGGAAGGACATTACCTCCGGATCTGAGTAAATGAGATCTTTTTAATGTTATTTGCATTTACACTCCACAAACTAAACTTCCAAGATGGATTTATTTAAAGAAGTCCACCTGTATCTTTTTATGTCCAGGTTAGTGATACTGGGTGGAGATTTCTATTGTCCCCCGGCACAGGATGACAAGATAAAAATATATTGAGATTTGAACTTTTGCAGGAAATTATTGATACTGGCTGGTTTTGTAGGCACATACTGGTCCCTGCACCCCAAAGGGGTCAAACATATGTGACCTGGTCTTTAATGACTCAGATTGACTACTTGTTCCTATCTCCTGCACTATCAGTGGACAAAGCAGGCACTGTGATAATAGAAACCTGCAACCATCTCCTGGTTCGCTGTTCATTTTCTGTAGGCTCCAAACCCATCCAGGGTAGAGGGGTCTGGAAACTTAATGCTTCCATTTAGACGATGAAAAGATTCAGCACCAATGGGTGACACTTTTTTCCCCATATTGCTTTTTATCCTCCACAGCGGGCTGCTGTCCATGTCGGCCACTCTTACTGGTCTCCGGGGGTCTTTCGGGATCCTATAGACACCTTGCATGTTCCAGTAGACCCCCCAGAGCCAGCCCAGAGGCATCATCCTGCTGCAACCCCTGTATTTCCCCATTTACTCCCCTTAACCCCAAGACCTCAGAACGCGGATGCGCACGTGCATGGAGGCGCGCATTTGCATCATGGCTCTAGTGATGGCCTCTTCTGCCATCCCCTCGGCCTAGCGCCAGGGCTCATTGATGTGACGCTGCCCTCAGCCTCCAACAGGAGGCTACCAAGCACTGAGGAGATCCTCAAGCCCTCCCCGAGGAGGAGAGCTGCCTGCCAGCAGCTCAATCTGCTCCTCACTCCCCCCCAGCTGATCCCAGTGCCCCAAGCTCATGAATGAACCCAGGTCGCTGGCATGGCATGAGGTGTGGCATCCAAAACCTTAACCCTCAGTGCCACAAGGCTGGCTAATGGGTGACACTTTTAAGGGAAAGGCTTTCTATTGTTTGTGCCTATGTTATTTTTGCATCCTGATAAAAAGATTAAAAAAAAAATCATTTAGAGATTAATTTTTTTAAAGTTAAAAAAAGTAAATCCAACAAGGAGTATATTAAGTATCTTCAACCAGCCTGGTGGTGCTGAGGGTTGAGGTGCTGTACACCACACCTTGCGCCACGCCGATGACCCGAGTTCGGGAGCGAGCTCGGGAGTCGAGGGTCGGCTGGAGAGGGAGATGGATTGAGCACTCTCTGGGCAGCTCTCATTTTTGGGTGGGAGCAATAGGGACGCCCAGTGCTCTGGCGACCCCCAGTGGAGACTGGAGGAACCATTGAGCCACCAGACTGCACATCAAAGTGTGGCTGACGTAGGCAGGGTTGCCGTGCACTGGCATCAGACGTGTCCACGCAGAGGGGAGGGGGGATTTCGGGCTAAAAACTACCAAAATACCTCCTCCAGCCCTGGATAGGTGATGGTCCCTGCCACTGCCACACTCTCAACGCTGGTTCCCTGCCACCGCCTCCGTGGTCTCTCTGGGTTGACCTGCCCAACCCGAGGAACCACAACAACCTTGAAGATGGTCGGGGAACACAGTGGGAGGTAGAGCAAGCTGGCATGAGCAGGAGGCCTGAGAGAGTTCCAGGCTGAGGAGCAAGAAGCACAGTTAAAAAAAAGAAAAAGTCTCTTCATCTTAGAATGCAGCTGTATAAGCTAATTGATGAAACACAAGCTGGGTAAGGAAATTACTCAGAAAAGATTTGTAGTATCAAACTGAACATGAAAAAGTGGCAGTACAATCATAGAGTTCAATATTTATTTATTTATTTGCTTTTGTTAATCGGGTAAGCACACTAGACAGCCAAGTGCCTATTTTCAGGTGCGACCCAGGAGAATTACAGAGGACAACTTTACATAACCATTGAGGAATCAAAAGAAATACATAGCATAACAACAGGCAATTCAAGGCAGGTTCTAAGAACAACAGGCAAATTCAAGACAGGCATTAGAGGACAGTAGGCACAGAGTACATTCATGGACAGCTGAGGAATTGGGTAAGTTGCATAGGGAGTAAACGAGGATTTCAAGGCTGACACTAGGGCGAGGGAGGCACCATGTTCATAGAAGAACATAGGAGGAGTCTGTAACAAAAAATATCAGAAATAACAGGCATTTTGAGGCTGATAACACAGTGCATTGCGATAGAGAGGGGTAGGTGGAATGAAATGGGAGGTGTACAGTGGAGTAAAAACAGCAGCAGACAGTGATAAGTGCCTATAGAGAGAGAGATAGAGGCTAGAGGGCGGACTCCAGTGGCTCAGCTGAAGCTGCACATCCACCATGTTAGAGGAGGATTGAGGTACTGGCAAAATTGCAGGAACCCTTCTTGAAACTTAGATAGCAGCATCAGAGCACTGTTTTCACAGCAATCGAGTAACGCATTGCTTATATAAGCAAAGGACAAATGAGCATACCTTCTATTTGTCACCACAATGTGTGTCTGCTTCATCATTTCCCTGCTGTCAGTGGTGCTTCTTACCCAACTGGATCAGAGGATTACTGTGAGAACAGTGTGTTGGTGCCGCTGTCTGAGTTTCAAGAAGGGTTCCTGCACTTCTGCTGGCATCTCAACCCTCTTCTAATATGGTGGACGCATGGTTTCAACTGAGACATTGGAGTCTGCTCCATAGCCTCTCTCTATATTGAACTCAATGAGTATGATAGGGCAAGTTTCTTACAGCAGGAACTACATTTCAGAATACAAGGGACCAAATAAATGTTTTGCTTTCAAGGCATGGGTTTCAAATATATTTTTTTGTCTTCTCTTTGTAATCAGTATGGTATTCTTCACACACGTAACAGGCAGGTATAGTTAAAGTGGTTGAAAACCATGTCATGGAAATGTTTCCCATACAGTATTGGGGGGGAGGGGGGATCAGCAGACTCCCTTATGTCCGACTTTGACCTAACTTCCTTGACTGAATCAGATATAGTCATGCTGACAGACAACTTTTTGATTTCTAAAAATGACTCTGCAATAAAAACATTGAAAAACAACTCATCCCTGTGTACAGATGGTTTACAACTGAGTTTTATAAAACCTTTTTAATTCACCTTTGTCCAGTATTACAGGAACTGTACAATTATTTACTGCAGATTAGGGATTCCCCCAAATCCATGAGTAAGGCACTCTTGATTTTTCCTTTTAAGAAGGGTGTTCCTTCTGACTTGGGTAACTGGAGACTGATGAGTCTCCTAAATACGGATTTAAAAATCCTGTCCAAAATATTAGTGAAAAGTTCAGCCAGAATTTCAGGACATGTCATTTCCTTGTCCCTTACCTGCTTGGTCCTGGGACGACAAATTCAGGACAACCTCATTTCTTTTCTTTTTTTTCTGGACATTTTAATTTATAGATTTTTAACAAACACATGGCAAAAAGTTACAAACCTGGAAGAGTACATGTCATAGATTGTCAAATAGCTTGCATCTTAATTAAGGACTGATGGGTCACCCCTCCTGATGTTGCAACATGTTGTGGGCACACACTGAACTATGAAACCACATTTAATTAGAATTTTGGAACACATTGCTGTCAGTGCCCCTATACAAAATACCTTCCACTTCTGCATATACATGAATTTTACTGACCCCTTCGGTCTTTATTGCATTTACACTGTTGAAATCTTAATTCTTTTTTTTTTTTTCATACATACTTTTTGGCCTTTTCTCCCCTTTTAGTCCCACTCCTGTGTGTCCTTGACATGACGCACGTGTGTGGAGGCACACATTCGCATGCCTTATGGGATGCCCCCACCCTACTGGTCGCACCGTTGCCGCCTGTCACCGGACCTCCATCCAGTAATGGCAGGACTACAGGCGGGTGACCCCCCCCCTTCCCGGAAGAGGAGAGCCTTCACTCAATCCTGCTTCTCCCCCATGCCAGCATCCCAGTCATCCAAGGTCATTCCCGAACCCAGGTCGCTGGCGCAGTGAGTGGTAAGATGTCTGGTGCCTCAGCACTCAGCACCACCAGGCCAGCTGAAATCTTAATTCTTAAGGGTTCACTAAGAGTTTCCTTGGAGACATAGAAAGAGGCTGATAAATACCTGCATACTTTGTCTCTTAGCCTGTGTCCCAAGACTGCCATTGCATTGCCAGCTCCAACTAGACATTGCCTGCACCAACTGACAGGGAAGGCACCATGCAGGAACACTACACAGCTTCCCCACCCCCACACCTGTCTAATTGCACCTGGAAACAATTTAAGTCAGGCCTATGTATGCTGGCTTTACCAACCTACCACCAGCTATACCAGCCCAACTATATTGGGGACAGAGAAGACGAGAGACTTAACTTGTACACACTGACCTAATGTAAAAAAAACATGAAAAGGGGGCGTGACCAGATTCCCGAGCACACCACACGTGTGCTGTACTAGTACCATCTGTGGATTACAATAAAACTAATTTATTGGTTATAAATGCCAACCTTTATAGCTCAAAATACCTTATGCTGAAGATTACTTGTTACTGATCACCTGGAAGTCACCTCTGAAGGAAAGCAATGTGGTTAAGTCAAAACAGCAACTGCAACAACCAAAAACGCCTCGGAAAACCAGGGCCCACTCTTCAATGTCAGTCAGCGGGCCCAGGACAGGATCTCCCCAGGCGGAGGAGCTGACATGGGGTCACTGCTGGAGGTGATACAGAGCCAGACAAAAAAAATGGAGGATTTCAACTGCAGAACTGTCCTCCTAGAAAAGAAAATAGATGGGACCCAGGCAGATGCAGAAGGAGCTGGCGCTTCAGCAGAGAAGGCACTGAGAATGTGCTCAAGTCTGATCTGAGAGAATATGGTGCTGTGGGCTAGACTTGCATAGTTGGAAAAACTTTACCCAAGCCTCTAATATCTGACTCTTGGGACTGCCCAGAGCTAGCAGAAGGAGATTTAAAGACATATTTAAACTCCTGGTTACCTAAAGCACTGCCTCTGTGAAGGGCTCTGACAATTCAGTAGGCTTACTGGATCATGCCTCGACAGGCCCTCAATCTGAAACAAAACACCGGGACTGTTCTGTTTGTAACAGGGAGCAGTGAGGAGAGAGATGCTGTGCTCCTGGAGATGAAGAGATCAGCAGGAGGAAAGCTGGGTGATTCTCATTTAAACTCTTACCTGGTCATAGATACATAGATACATAGACAGTGTCGGCAGATAAGGGCCTATGGCCCACCTAGTCTGCCCATTTGAGCTTGTAAGTTCAGTTTGTTTTCCTAGAAGTCTGTTTCCCCTTACCCCTGCCCTCTAGAATTCCTTTATGTCTATCCCATGCATTCTTAAATCCCGTGATTGTTTCAGCCCCCACCACTTCCTCTGGCAGGGTGTTCCACTTGTCCACCACCCGTTCTGTGAAGAAATTCTTTCTCATGTTTCCTCTGAATCGTCCTCCCTCCAACTTCATCCCATGCCCTCTAGTCCTGAAACATCTTTTTCGCTTAAAAATAGTGTTTTCCTGCACCTGTAAGATACTTGTATGTCTCTATCATATCCCCTCTCTCCCTCCTCTCCTCCAGGGAGTACATGTTCAGTTCCTTCAACCTGTCTTCATAGGACTTGTGATGCAACCCATGCACCATCTTTGTTGCCCTCCTCTGAACCTTCTCTACCCTGTCTATGTCCC
Source organism: Neoceratodus forsteri (assembly GCA_016271365.2). Classification (NCBI taxonomy): domain Eukaryota; kingdom Metazoa; phylum Chordata; order Ceratodontiformes; family Ceratodontidae; genus Neoceratodus; species Neoceratodus forsteri. Next base: position 124,585,858 of record CM057452.1, read on the forward strand.
TTACGTAGGTCATGGTCTCCAGAACTGTACCACTGTACTCCAGGGTGGGGCCTCATCATAGTGTCTTGTATGCAGGAATTATGACCTCCTTTTCCTGCTGGTGATGCCCTGCCTATACATCCCAGCATCCTATTTGCTTTACCTGATGCCTTGTCACACTGTTTCCCTACCTTGAGGTCATCAGGAGATGACAACCCAAGATCCTTTCCTGCTTGGTGCATGCTATATCCTCACCCCCCAACTGATATATTGTGCCAGGTTTTGTGCCCCATATGCATTATCTTGCACTTCTTGCATTGAATTTCAACTGCCAAACCCTTGACCATTCTTCAAGTTTCTGCAGGTCCCTTCTCATTCTGTCTACACCCTCTGGTGTGTCTACTCTGTTACAGAGCTTTGTGTCATCAGCAACAGTGAAATTCTGCCTTCTAGATCCTGTGCAATGTCACTGATGAAGATGTTGAATAGGACCGGTCCCAGCACTGATCCCTGTGGTACCCACTGGTTACTTTCCCTCTGTGGAGTGACAGCCATTTACCACCACCTCTGTGTCCTGCCACCCAGCCAGTTACCTACCCACCACACTACTGTCCTGCCCACACCCATATTCCCCAGTTTGTGTAATAGTCTTCTATGTGGCACAGTGTCAAAGGCCTTGCTGAAGTCCAGATAGGCCATGTCCACTGCCCTCCCCTGATCCACCTCCCTAGTCACCCAGTCAAAAATTCAATGAGGTTGGTCTGACATGACCTCCCCTGGTGAAACCATGCTGCCTTGGGTACTGTAGTCCATTGACAACTAGATGTTCCACTAATTCTCCTTCAGTAGTGCTTCCATGATCTTTCCCACTACCGAGGTGTGAGGCTGACTGGTCTGTAATTCCCTGCTTCCTCTTTGTTCCCACTTTTGTATAAGGGGACCATATCTGCTGTCCTCCAGTCTTTGGGTACCTCCCTGTTTCCAGTGATTGGCTGAACAGGATAGCCAGAGGTTCAGCCACCACCTCTTAGTTCTTTAAGGACCCTGGGCAACCTCATCTGGCCCCATTGCTTTATCAACTCTTATTACTTCCAGTTCCTTCAGGACCCTTTCTCGTGTAAAGGGACTTGTGTCCATTTCTGCACCATTCTCACCCCTTGTACTCCCTTCAGACCCATCACCCCCCCTCTTCTTGGTCCTTGGTCCCCCTTGGTCTTAGCTGTAGCACCCGGCATAGAAGAAAGGAATTCAATGGGGTCTGTTCTTTGCTCCAGGAGTTGGGCATCGATCATTATATGGTGCTACTGGCTTGGTTGAAGGTGCCTTATAGGGGTAAGACCTTCTTGCTTTCTAAACCTGCCGATACTGGCAGGTTGGCTGAAAAAATTTGCACGGAAATGTTCAGCTAGGATGGAGGATGCACTTTTGGAGGCTGACTCAGACAATTAACTTGGACGTCGTCTAGTGTGAACCAAAATTTTTTTTCATTCATATGCTTTCATTACCTGCTCAAGTAAATGTACGATTTAAAAGTTCTTGGGACATGGCAACCTGGATGGCCTTGCCTTTTGTTGAGTGTGGTTACAGGCACTGGAGATGGGAGGAAGGGATCAGCAGGAGGGGTGTATATCGCCCTTTAGGATGCACATTGTGGGGTCTGGCCACATGACCAACATGGTGGGCACTGGGAGTGCCATCTTGCTGACTCTGCTCTTCTCCCCACTCTGTTGCATGAATTTTCCCACCAAAGCAGGTAATTTACACAGCATAATATGAGGCTTAGCAGCTGAGTAAGTAAGGGTCCTGTGATCTGCTGTCCTAATTACTATAAAGGTTTTACCGTTTGTCAATTTGTTTTACAGTGTTCACAAGATTGTTGACAGGCTGCAATTCACAATCTAGGTACTGTCATTTGCATATATATATAATATATATATATATTTTTTTTCCTCCACAGGCTCAATATCATCAACTGTCGAAGGCTATTCTGGTTAGTTCCTGGTTAGACTGGGTTCTGCATCTTATTTAAAGTGAACCAATTAGGCAGTGCATCAATGACCAGTAAATTGGCTGGGGACTGCACCTTTTTTAAAGTGAGTCAATTAAGCAATGCACCATATTTTAAAAGGCAGCCAGCTTTAGCAGTTAGCATTTTAGAACAGGGCCTCAACCGATGGGAGGTCCACCTTGCCGACTGGTAGCTGAGCTTAATTTCACACCAGAGCACTGATATGAAAGACTAAGAGACCCCCCACTCCCCATTTCGGATGAAATAAGTGAGTGGCCATTTGAGGCAGAAAGCTAATTTGCCAATTTTGAGGGGGGAGGGTGTGCATGGGATCTTTTGTTTTGACTGTGTAGCCATAAACAGTAGCACCCCAATGAGAAAAGCAATTAAATGTGCATGATACTGCATGGGGTGAGCACTCATTTTGGTTTTGTAAATGTATGATTTAAAAGTGCTTGGGACATGGTGAGCTGGACAGTAACGGATCTAGGGGGTTTTAAAGGGTGCAGGTGCACCCCCCATTGTAACTTACTTGCTTGTCTAATATAGTCTAATATATTGATTGTAATAAAATGTACAATCAAAACAACAGATTGCATTTTATATTTTCTGTCAAAAATGTAATGAAAAACATGTATAAAGGATTAAAAAAATGTCAGAAAGAATCAAGTATGCACAGCACCCCCATTGTAAAATCCTCGATCCACTACTGGACCTGGATGGTCTTGCCTTTTGTGGAGTGCAATTACGGGCACTGGAAATGGGACGATGGAGTCAGCAGGAGGAGCATATATCACCCTTTAGTTTGCACATTGTGGGGTCTGGCTGCATGGCACTGGGAATGCCATCTTGCTGACTCTGCTCTTCTCCCCCCTCTGTTGCATGAATTTTCCCACCAAAGCAGGTAATGTACACAGCATAACGTGGGGCTTAGGGCTTAGCAATGGAGTAATTTATTTAGTTAGTTTTGTTGACTGGGTAAGTGCACAAGACAAATTCTGCCTATTTTCAGGCACGACCGGGGGGGGGAAGGATACAGATGAATGCCAACTGACCTTAAACCAGATTAAGCTGTTGGTGGTATTCGTAGTGAATGGGGAAATTTGGCCAAGGCACCAGGGAAATTCCCTTACTCTTTTGAGAAGTGACATGGGATCTTAACATCCACCTGAACTACCACCAGAACAGGCAGATGGGACCTTGGTTTAATGTCTCATCCTAAAGACAGCACCTCAGGGTGCAGCACCCCCCACGATGCACTACAGTGTCAGTATTGGGATTTAACCCAAGTGCCTGGTGTGGAGATAGAACCCACAGCCGTCTGATCTCCCGGCTTCAGAGGCTAGTGTACTACCTACTGGTCCACTGAGACTGCACTGTAAGCAGGGGTCCTGTGACCTGCTGTCCTAATTACTATAAAGGTTATACCATTTGTCATTTATTTTACAGTGTTCACAAGAATGTTGAAGGGCTGTAATTCACAGTCTAGGTGCTGTCATTTGCATATAGTATAGTTGTGTCTGTGTCTGTTTTTTTTTTTTTTTTTTTTACCACAGGCTTGTCATCAACTGTTGAAGGTTATTCCGGTTAGTTCCAGCTTGTAGTAAAACTCAGACTGTCTGTTTATGTTGGGCCTTCCACAATGATAATAACATTTAACCAGTCCAGGTACAGACACTGTCTCTTTAACACTTGCTATAGACTGGGGCACTAAGCCAATTCTGATGGCAGGAACTTTTACAACATGACTTTCTGAACAGTTTTTATGCTCAAGCCATGTGCAGTTATTATGTTTCTTGTAAAATATAGTGAATTTTTTTTTGTAACATTCATAACATTCATGCTTTAATGCCTCCAGTGTTGTAACAGAGTAGGGGGTGCTTGTTATACCTGCTCCTAATCTTGTATCAGTTCTCACCCTCATGTTGGTGAATCTTTTGTTGTTTTTCAAAATGCAATAAACAGATTTTACAAAAAAACAAAACAAAAAACAAGATAAAGGGGAAGGGCGGGAAGGGGGAACAATTGTTTAACCAGGAAAGGCACACTAAGCCGGAGCTTGTTTCCAGGTGTGACCTGGGAGCACAAGGAAGTTAAGTGAATTGCTCAGGGTCACACAGTATGCACCTGCTAGAAGTGACTATACTATTGTAATAGGAAACAACTTCTCTTTTATAAAACTTTTTTGATTGCACAATGAATAGAAACATAGGAGCTGTCGGCAGATAAGGGCCATCAGCCCACTGAGTCTGCCCTATCATCCCTAAGAAATGTGCCTTTTCAAATTCTGCTGGTAACAATTTCGGACATGCAAAGCAGAACATTGCAAAGTTTGACTATAACTAACACTTATAATTGTATTGAATCCCAGGCAGTCCAAACTTGAGCCACAGCAAGGGCAATCACCCTGAGATTGTGCCAAGGGAACCAAGAGAAGTACCTGAAACAAAAAAGAAATACAGTGTACAACCTGAGATTTACAAAACTGACATATAACTTTTATGACTTACCCTCCACCTTCATCTTGCAGAATACTGCATCAGTCACTAGACTCTCTGGTGAGGAATGCTCTGTAAATCCAGACAATATGCCAAGGGAGACCACACACTTGTGGTCCATTTGATGTAGAGGGGACCCGGCAAGAGGTCTGGCATTACCAGACCACTGAGCTCCTGGTCCAGAACAGCAAGAGTGATGGGGAAGGCTACCACTGGTGAGGAGTATCACTCGAGAATGTCCATCAGCAGGTAAGTCTTCTTCCTTTGACCCTTCTCCAACTGAGTGTCCAGAGCCATGGATGTGTTCCATAAGGGTAGTGAAGGAGAACTGGTCTCTCACAAGGTGCCTTTCTATTGGCTGGCTACCTTCTCCATGATGCAGAGAGGATCAGATGAATGATGCATCTGAATCTGAGTCTGAATAAAGGAACGTTGACTGACAACATGGGATGGGTGACCCGCTCTGCTGGGGTAACCACCACCAACAGGTGATGAAATCTGAACTCGGGCCTAGAGTCCTTGATATGAGTACCCTCCATCAGCTGTGGAGGTGGAAACTTCCCCTGTATTGGTCACTGTAGCATGGCCATCAAGGCAGAAGGGGGAGCTGTATGACCTACAACCAAAGTCAGTACCAGGAGAGGCAGCAAGGCCAGTATGGTTCTATTGGCATTGCTGGCTCAACCCTGGACAAGTGCTTCATAGGCACACTGCTGTCAGGCTTCCCTCTCCCACCTCTGATGAGCTTGGTATCAACCACAGACAGCAATGTTGGGAATAAGATCAAGAGCACAACCATGATCTTGAACACTGACTCAGGGATCGACGTGGGGCAGGAGCCTCCAGATCAGGATACCCAAACAGTGTGACTCTGGGTACTGGCCAAAGAGGAGACAGCTCTGGAGATGGGATTATGGTATCTGCTGATTAGGCAGGGGACTGACTGGGAGCTCAGTTAGACTCAACTCACTCTGCCAGGGTTGGGGTTTGACAGAGAGGAAGGAATCTTCTTCCTTGATGAATTTGTCATCAACCGTTAGCCAAGCTGACTGCTCTGACAGAAACTCTGTGGGTAGCCCAACAGGTTCCATGGAGGTTCAACCTCTCTAGAGGATAACTGACTCCATTCTCCAGCTGTGGACAGCATGAACAATCTCTCAACTGACTGTAATATGACAACCAGCATCGACTCTTCTTCCTACACTGTCAGATGTCGCAACTGAGACTCACCTTCGAAGGTGTGGAGAGACAGAATACAGTTTTTAATCCCTTCACCATCATGAGGAGTCAAGAGATCCAGCATATATGCCTCCTCCACAAGCAGAAGCGCCGGGGCTGTAATATCCTTGCTGGCCTCCCCACTGCTTCTTGGGCCTGCAATTCTGCTGCTGACCCCACAGCCACAGACAGCATGCATGTCTTCATTGGTTTTCCCTTGAGCAACCGTATCTGGCTGTCTTTGGGTGCTCATCAGCTAACAGCAGGTACAATCTGCCAACTCATGGTCCAGATCCAAACTGTGCATGCAGGCATCATGTCCATCGGTGGCAGACATAGGCACAAAATGCACCTCTTGACCATGACTGCTTCTTCTGTTCCATGACAAATTGTGAGGACAGAGCAGGAAGTCAAAGGTGACAGTACAGAAATGAATGGAAAATTGAAGCAAACACGGCCCAGTTGAGCTGAGGGTTGAGGTGCTGGATGCCTTACCTTGCGCTACGCTGGTAATGGTTCGGAATTACCTTGGGTTGTCGTGCAGTGGGGAGGGAGGGAGGGAGGAGCAGGACTGAACTAGCCAGTAGGCAGCTCTCCTCTCCCAGGGGTGGTGGGGGTGGGTTGTCGCCCCCCCCCATAGTTCCACTCCCACCAGGTGGAGGTCTGATGGGTAGTGTAGGTGGGAGGGGGCGGCACTGTATGGGTGGGCGGAAGGGGCTGAGCTGGTGCCACGGTGTGCGTGCGCAACTCCATGCACATTCACAGCCTTGTGCCGGGGCCTCGGGCTGGGGAATGAGAGAAAAAACCTACAAAAATCTCAAAAAAAATCTGTATATAAAAAAAAAAAAAAGAAAAAGAAAACTGAGGCAAAACTTTGAGAAAATTGCTAAAATAGCCTAATAAACTAGCAGGATCCTAGTTTCTTAACAGGATCTGTGAAGATATTTTCCTTCCAGCTCAAGAAAAATTCTGACTGTAAAAGGGTGGAGCTGGAGGACCATATGATTGGGTGGTAGGAGGAGGTACTGTATGCTTAAAGACTGTTCCATACGATTGAGCATGCTCAGCAGAGGGCAAAGTGTAGATAGCCAATTGAAATGAAACCAGGTAGGTAGAATCTTATTTTTTAACATTTTTGCTTACACCACCTCCTGTGGATTCTTCTTCTCCTTATCACTTACATCTTCTGCTGTGAACATTTTCAGTGCTATTCTCCTGAGAGCTTACACCCCTCCTTGGAAGACTTGACTACCAGAAGAGAGAGCATACATGGCTTCTGCCAGACTGCACACTTGAGAAGGATCAGCCCATGGTATTGCCTATTGTGGGGACCACCATTCTCTAAGGGTGCAGGGTCAGAGGTTAAAGCACAAATGGAGGAAATCCGGTCTAGAGTGCAACAAATGTATCCTACTGGCACATTATCACTGCTATCAGGAGGTGATTGGCACAAGAGGGAGTTTCTTTTCTGACATTATCATAGCTGAAAGAAATAGACCGTCTGCTCTCTTTAGGGTGGTGTATCTCACAAAGATCAGGAGAGATCTCTGAGGAGAGATGGGAGGGGTTTTCTCTTTTCCTTTTTAGCTAAGATTGCTGAGTCAAGTCTGACATTGCTTGTACAGTAATTAAGCATGATTGCTGTTGTCAGGTGTTAAAGATTTAGAGATGGCAAGAAACCTAGCTCGTTTGGGGCAGCTTCCACCCCACTGACATTGTTGAGATCCATTAGGTGTTGTCAGCTTTGAGTCCTAGTCACTGTTTTTTGGACCCTACACTTGCCACTGTTGTGAAGGCTGTAGTGGCAGTGATGGTGCCCGTCTTCATCAAAATAGTGTGTGCCTCTCTGAGGCAGGGGTTATTACCTGATGCTTTCTAAAATGCAATGATTTGACCCCTCCTCATGAGGGCATTGCTATATGTCAACAATTTTATGAGTTTTAGACCCATCTCCAACTTCCCCTTTTTGGGCAAATTTATTGAGAAAGTGGTGACGGTGTGGTTAAGCGAGCACCTGAAAGAATTTAACATCTATGAGTCTTTCCGATCTGTTTTCTTCCCTCCGGATAGTACTGAAATGGCCTTCATAGGCCTGTAGGAAACCTATGAGCTGTAGACTTTTAAAGAACAGCTGATGCCATTAGGAGAACTTTCTCAAAACATAATATTTAGACACAGTCCAGCTTGTATTTCACATTAGCTCTGTATTCCTCCTCCCCATTATTTATTACTGAGATAATCTGCATGAAAACAGGATCTTTATTCCTGAAGTGTTCATCAATTCCTGCTGCTTTCTCCCTACCTTAGGTCATGATGCACTGCTTGTGACATCACAGTTATTCCCATGGCAACATACTATGATGTCACAACAGAGGATTATGACTTGAAGTAGGGAGTAAGGTAGAGAGGCAGATGAACACCAAGGAATAAAGATCATGTATTCATGCAAATTTCCTCAGTAATAAATACTGGGGAGGAGAAATATATACAACATATGTGGAATTCAAGCTGAATCACACCTGAATATTATGTTTTTTAAAGTTTTCTTTGAGGCGTCAGCAGCTCTTTAAGTTCATCTGCAAACTTGCCATTTCTCAATGGGCATAGCCTGAAATTTTATTCTCCCTCAGATACTTGTCTAATTTTTGTCTTAATGGTTTCAATAGTCCGACTCTCGACTATATCCCCTGGAAGGTGTTCCACATAGTCACCACCCCTTGTGCTATCCAAACTCTCCTTCATAGGCATCATAGGGAATTACAGAGCTGAGGAGACTTTCATCCATGGCGCTTGCTAGCTTTAATAAAGATTCACTGATTCCCCATAGAACTTATCGAGATTGGTCTTGAATTGGTGCATAGATGAACTAGCCGCCACCTCAAGGAGTAACTCGTTCCATGCAGAAACCACTCTTTGACTAAACCACCTTTACCTTTTGACTAATTTACTCATTTTGCCTTTCAGCTGCAATGGGTGTGCCTGGGTATTATAGGCCTGATCCATCGATTCGAGCCCTAGACTGTCCCTTAAATTACTATCTGTCCAAGCTTTATAGACCAAGCATAGATCCCCTCTAGTACACCTATAATGTAATGAATATAGTTTTAAATCTTTCATTCTGATTGCCTAGTTTTTCCCTTCTAAGTTATTGACCGCTCCTGTTGCTCTTTTCTTCACCCTTTCAATCATCTCTATTTCTCCCTTCTTGTAGAGTGACCAAATTTGAGCACCATACTCTAGTATGAGCCTCCCCAGAGATGTATACAAGGGAACCATCACTTCCTTTCTCCCTACTCTCAGTGTGCCTAAAGATGTTATTTAATATTCTGTTTCTTTTTGCACAATATTTTTACAGTGGGTTTTAAACTGTAGATCCTGTGATATAATAATCCCTAGGTCTCTTTCCTCAGTTGTAAGTTTGAGTTTTGGGTTATTTAAAGTATAAGAGTGTGCCTGATTATCCTTCCATGTGTGCATCACAGTGCACGTATCCTGGTTTAAATATAGTTTATATTTAGAGGCCCAATTCTGGATGTCATTCTAGGGCTATCTGTAGAGAGTCAGCATCCTTTTTCTTTTGTATGAAAGCTCACAATCCGCAGTCATCTGCAAATTTTGGGAGCCATATCTTGTTGTGGTTTTATTGAATTGATGAAACATAGACATTAAACAAACTGGGTCCCAGCACTGAGCCCTGGGGCACCCCACTTGTCACTTCTGCCCAATCTAGGAAAAAAAAAAACACTTTTTATTTCTTTTCAACAATTCACCTCTTGGCTGCTTACCATGCACTCTGATATCATAGTGCCTCTCTTTCAGTTCCAATCCTAGACACTTCCTCATACCCTTTTTCTTAAAGGCTTTATATCAAGAACATGTCAACTCTTAACCCTCCTCTTCCAGTGTGTACAGGTTGAGTATGCTCCTCCTCTCATCATAATCTCTTACCCCTCACGCCTGTAACCATTTTGGTACTTCTCCTCTGAACTCCCTTCGTGATTATTATTCCCCCATTATTCTGCGGTGCCCAGAACTGCCCACAGTATTCCAGCTGTGGTCTTGATGAGGGTTATGAATGAGCTCCTCCTAGCAAAGGACTGTGGAGAGGTTTCTTTCCTGGTCCTGCTGAATCTTTCTTCATCTTTTGACATCATTGAAAAGATAGAACTTTTGGAGAGCATGTGGACGATTGTAAGGGTAGTCGGATCTGTGCTGGATCCAGTTTTTCCTCAGCAATTGCCAACAGTCAGAGATTTTAAGGAAATTTCAATCTTCCCCATTTGTCATTGACTGCAATGTCCCATAGGGTCCCATTTTATCTTTGTTATTGTTTGAAATGTTTTTACTTCTGCTAGGAGAAGTGATCTAGAAGTATGGCATGGGTTTTCATTGCTATGCTGATTATACCATGCTGTATCTTTTGTTTAAGCCACGACATGGCTCTCCTATAGCTGTGCTTGACAGTGCTTTATCCAAGATCAGTTTGTGAGTGGCTCGCAGTGGGTTGCTGTTGGTGGGGTCTGATTGTCTGAGAACATCTATTTTGGATAGTCTGGGCCTCTTCACACTTCAGAGAGACATACTCAAGATGATTCAGGTTGTTCTCAACCTAAAAGTAACTCTTTTATTTATTTTATTTGTTTATTGATCTCTTGGAGAACACCTGTGAGTGGATGCTCATTTGTAGGTTCCACGTCAGTTACAAGAAAAACACTGAACGGGTACATAGTATTACATTATAAGCAAGTACAAAATTGCACAGGTATAAAACAATACATTACAAGCTAGGTAGACAATAAATTAGTGTGAATTACAAGGTTGGGATAGCATTTAGCTTAAGGTATAATATTTAGACACCGCTACGGCATTGGTGAGAAGGCGCCTGTGTCGTAGAGTTAGGCATACTCGTGGGGGGGGGGAACAGAGTGGAGAACAGGCACAGCTGCGGCATAGTGAAGTGTATGCCTGCGTAAGGGGTTAAGAACAGACTTAAGGAAGGTTGGAAACAATGGGGCTAGGAGAGCATCAGATGGAGAGGGAGCATGAGGACAGGGACAGAGAGGGGAAGGTGTGCCCAATGGGGAGGGGATGGGGTAGATGGGGGGGTGGAACAATGAAGTGCTGTGAAGGTAGGTGCCCCTAGGATTAGGTGGAACACTAAGTGCAGCTGCTTTATGGTGTTCCAAATGTATGAAAGTTGTTTTGGTCATCATGAATGGCTAATGCAGTCACAGTTGTCTTCCGTGGCAAGATGCTGCCTGAGCTTACGCTTGAAAGCACCAATGGTTGTGGTATCAGAGATGGCTGAAGGAAGGGCGTTGGTCCAGTATGGTGCATGGTAATAGAATGCACATTGACCCTGTGCAGTGTGGCATCTAGGTTCACTGAAAATTTGACTGTGGGTGCTTCTGGTCTGCCTGGCACTTACATGGCGTGTAAGCAGATTCTGGACTCCTAGTGGCATCAGATTATGTGTTATTTTTTTGGCCAGCAGACAGGTATGGTACCTAACTCTGCTCTTCAGCTGGAGCTACCCTGCCCATGAATAGGGCTCACAGGTGAGTGTGTAAGCCTTGCAGCACCTGTGAGGAAATGGCAGGCTTAGGGCCAGGGAGATACGATGGAGCGCTGAGTCTGGTGCAGAATCATAAACGGCCAGGCCATAGTCAACGAGAGTAACAACTAAGCTGGTGATGGCCATATTAAGTGCTTCATATGTAAGGCTGTGCTTGTGGCAGTGGAGCATCCCAATTCTGGAATTGATGGCCTTGGCTATGTTGTCTATATGCTGTGCATAGGACAGGGTGGAGTCAAGTGTGATACCCAGGTACTTAAAGTGCTGCACGAGGTCCAGCACGTCACCACTGTTGTTCAGGATGGATAATGGGAAGGTGTTATGTTTGCTGTGGGTGCTGGAGTAGATCATAATCTTAGTTTTCTTGAAGTTGAGGATTAGTCTATGCTCCTTAAACCATGTTTCAGCAGCAGTAAATCCTAGTTGAAGGTCATTTTGAAGTAGTTCGGGGTTGGGGTTGCAGGTGAAAATGACAGCGTCATCAGCATACAATAGCATGCAACTGGTGCAAGAGCCTGGAAGTTTATTTAAGAAGATAGTGAAGAGGAGGGGCCCCAGTATTAACCCCTGGGGGACCCTGAGTGGACAGGTTTGCTACCTGAGACGATGTCCTCAACCTTGACCGGCTGTGAGTGATTGTTGAGATAGCTGTTAAACCATAGAACTGTATCAGAAGAGAGACTGTTAGTTAGTTAGCTGTTCAAGGAGGAGTATGTAGTGAACCCTGTCAAAAACTTTTGATAGGTCGATGAAGATAGCCCCCACTAGCTGTCCTTGATCCAGGGCTTCGTGGATATAACCAGTGAATTCCAACAGGGCCGTGATAGTGCTGTGCCCTGCTTGGAACCCATGTTGTTCTGGGCATAGGAGTTGGTGCACATTCAGGTATTCCACAAGCTGATCCGCCACTATCCATTCAAGTGCTTCGGAGAGTGGCGGGAGTATGGAGATTGGCCTATAGTTGTTCTGAAGTGCCTGGTCTCCGCTTTTTGTGAACTGGTGTTACAGAAGCCGACTTTCAGAGCTGGGGGAACTGAGAGTGGTGGAGGGATAGGTTGATGATGGTGGTCAGGGGGCTTAGTACTTCCTCAAGTGCCATAGCGCCGAACTTAAGGTCCAGGATGTTTCCACTCTGCCTCGATTTGCCCAGCACCTTCTCAAGGTACTTTCTAGCCTCGGTAGTGCTGACTTCTTTAAAGAAAAAAAAAACCTCTTCATTTGGAGCTGTCACTTGTTCCTCAGGTCAGTTGTCACCAGGAGTGGCTTTCACCATCTTACAAATATAGCTGGGTTGTGACCCTACCTTGACCAGGATGACCTACTCACACTAGTGCATGCTTTTACCATCTCTCGCCTTGACTGTTGCAATGTGCTCTACTGAGGCATTCCTGCTAGTCACAGGGACCATCTACAATTACTGCAGAACGCAGCTGCTAGGCTCATTATTGCCACTAGGAGATGCAAACATATTATCCTGCGATGAGTTAACTGCATTGACTGCCTGTTTTTGTTTTGTTTGTTTGTTTGTTTGTTTTGTTTCTACCAGGAAAACATCCCATTGAGCAGTTCTTATTTGCATGAGGTTCTCCACAGGACAGTGACAGTACGCAAATCAGCAGCAATGCATAAAAGAGCATTCCAGAGTTATACATGGAATTACAGTCATCAGGTACCATCAATATCCTAGGGTGATGTACAGTACAGACAAATAATAAAGGCATAAAGCAGAGTAATTAAAGAGCAGCTGACACAATGAGGAGAACTTTAACAAAACGCAATATTTATACATAGTGTAGTTTGTTTTTCACATTTGGCTTGCGTTTCTCCTCCCCATTATTACTGAGGTAATTTGCATGAAAACAGGATCTTTACTCCTGAAGAGTTTATCTATTCCTGTTACTTTTCTCCCTGCCTGAGGTTATAATGCACTGCTTGTGACATCACAGTTACTCTCATGGCAACAGACTGATGTCACAACAAAGGATTACAACTTGAAGTAGGGAGTCTGCTATAGAGGCAGATGGACTGTAAAGGAATTCTAAGAGATAAAACAGCATGTATTCATGCAAATGTCCTCAGTAATAGTCAGGAAGAGAAATCTAAAGAATATAAATGGAATGCAAGCTGAACTGTACTTAAATATTATGTTTTTTAAAGTTTTCTTTGGGGTGTCAGTAGCTCTTTAAAAATAACAGCAGTCAAGCTACAAAAGATGAGAGGGCCTAATGACAAGTGCCTTTATCAGTGCAGGGGATTTCTAGTAACCATTTCAACAACTGGAGGCTAACCAACAAATTTAGTCTGAGCGAGGGTGGTACTGTTAGATGAGGGGATCAAGTTTAAAACTGTGCTGTTGATTTATAATGCTCTTAACAGACTGGGACCCCATTGCCTTAGGGAACTACTTGCAACCCACACCAGTTCCTGAGTTTTAAGATTAAGGTGCATGGGGTTGTTAGGTGTTTCAAAATCAAGGCTAAAATCTGCAGGGGCTAGAGCTTTCTTTGGTTTTGACCCATGTTTATGGAATAGCCTACCACAGACATTCAATCTAACCACACAGTCCTCATTTTTAAAAACACACTGAAGATGGGATTGTTAAGTCAAACTTTTCATGAATTCTGATTGGACTTTTTCTTTGCTTGACTGCCCATTGCCTATTTAAAGTTTTTTTTTAAACAGTGTTTTCCCCCAATGAGCTGGTACCCACTTAGCCTTAGGCCACCCTTGACTGACAGCTGCCTCCCCCAGGATTTACCAGCAGTACAATCTCCCAAGGATTCCCCCTGTGGTGAGCCTAGGAGAGGAGGTCTGCCCCCTGCCGAAGTCCACATCCTGATTCATTGGCTTCTGGGTGGCAGGGTGGGTTGAGTAGCAGGATGGGCTTCCCAAGCTGGCCCCATTTTCCATTTTAACCCTGCTGTCCAGTAGCATGCCCTGGCGCAAGTGCGCATGTGTGTCGAGGAATGCATGTATCGCACACCTGTCACTGGATGTCCCCATCTAAGCCGCAATGACTGCTCTGCCACTGTGCCTCCATCTAGTGCCAGTCTAGGCATAATGCAGCATGCCCCCCGTAAAGGAGTGCAGTCCTCTGGATGCTCTGTCCTCTCCCCCACCAGCCGACTGCTGTATGCTCCCACACCCGGGTCATCAGCGTGGCCGGCAGTAGTGCTACCACTGAGCCAGGGAGCTGACTCCAGTTTAAAGTGTTTATCTGAAGATTGGAAACTGAAGAATTTTTCTATATGTATTTGATTGGGTTAATTAGTATTGTTGGCCAGCCCAGTGGTGCTGAGATTTGAGGCGCTGGATGCCACACCTCGCACCACGCTGGCAACCCATGTTCTGGAGTGAGTTCGGGTCACCAGAGGTCAGCAGAGGAGGAGAAAGCTGGAGCATCTGCAGATAGCTTGCCTTCTCCTGGAGAGGGAGGGACATTGGGGTTGGTTACACTGTGCCTCCCAGTGGTGGCTGGACGATACTGAGCTGGCAACCCACCATGGATAGGGGAAGTGGGATGCAGCAGATGTTGACTGGACTGCGCATGGGAGTGTGCACACGCATACTTGGATGTCATTCCACATCCATGCTCACTGTGCGAGGGTTTCATGTCATAATGGCAAACGTACATCGCCAAAACTGAATTTTGGCGATGCACACTCACAGCGAGGAGAAAAATGGCACCCAAGACCTAAGGGTTTTATTTTTAATGTAGGGGGCTGTACCTATCGCACACCACACCTACTCATAGATTCTCAACTCCAGGGGGGTGCATGTTGGGGGGTGTGAAACACTTAAAAAATTTGGAAGTTGCCTGCCAGCAAAAAAAAAAAAAAACCTGCTCCATGCTGGACCTGAACCCTGCACCCTGCACCTCCCAGCCAATCACCCTCCTCACCACACTAGTGGACCAGCTCAGCAGCTGCTTGCCACACTCACTTCCACATACCATCCCTCCCCTGCCTCTCCCCCCCACACGTGTGTGCATGCATATATAAGCGTGTACTTCCTGTTGCGGTATTTTACCCACCCCGGTATCCGGTCGCCCTCCCCGCTAGGTAGCTGTGAACACAGGTGCCATAACTGAGTCACCGCTTTTGTAGGTGCCCAATTTCCGTTACCTTGTTCATTGGATAACCCATGGGAGGGTTATGGCTTCCATACAAAACAAAGAAAAAAATGAGCCTTGGGAGGGTGGCGATGCTCCATGGCTCCACGCTCACTGTCAGACTCCGCCCACCTGGGTCCTGATCCTCCAAGCTTGGTCCAAGCCTGCAGCCATGGATTTCAAGGAGTGCCGCATAAGAGGAGGTGGCCCTACCCTGGGGGGGTGCAAGCCAGGGAGTCATTGCCAGGCAAAGAGCGCAGAATCAGAGCTCTGGGAGGGAATCCAGGGTGGGAGAGTCTCAGGCAAAGCAGGAGAAGCTGAGGGGACAGCTGAGACAGATCCCCAGGCTTGGTGACCAGAGTGAAATAGAATCACAAATAAATAAATATATATTTAGTATTGTTGTTATTTGTTCATTATGGTATTATATTGCACCTTGGTTTTTAGAAAGATATATTCAAAAAAAATCTGTCTTCTAGCTATTGGGAAGTCAGATGTCAGGCCTGCACATCATATCAGCCGAAGGAGCCAGACCACACCAAATTTCAAGGTCCACATCAATGTGTCACCGAATGTTAGAGATAAACCAGCAAGGGAAGCTCTGTTGCATCATGATTCACCTTCCCCTCTTTGTCACCAGGAAGCAATCAAGCCTCGAAGGCACATGTATCTCGGGAACCGTACTCAGCCTTCACTGGCCTGACTGGGATCCCTGCGCTTAGGATGAGAATATGGGCCACCTCCACAATTAATGAAAGAACTCTTAAAACTGAAGGTGGACAAAGCAATGGGGCCTGATGGGATTCATCTCAGAATTCTAAAAGAACTAAGGGTAGAACTAGTGACACCACTGACTACCCTCTTTAACAAATCATGGGAGGATGGGGTGGTACCTGAGGACTGGAGGAGGGCATATGTGATTCCCCTTCACAAAAGTGGGAGCAGGGCAGAAGCAGGAAACTACAGACCTGTTAATTTAACCTCAGTGATAGGGAAAATGATGGAATCACTTCTGAAGGAAAGAATTGTCAAGTACCTAGAGGCCAGAGGGGCACAGGACCCAAGGCAGCAAGGATACACAGCGGGAAGGTCATGCCAGACGAATCTAATAGATTTCTTTGACTGGGTGACCAAAGTAGTAGATCAGGGAGGGACTGTGGACATGGCCTACCTAGACTTTAGCAAGGCATTTGACTCAGTCCCACACAAAAGATTAATATACATGTTAGCCAGCCTGGGAGTGGGTCCCAAGATGATAGCCTGGGTAAAGAATTGGCTGGAGAACTGGACACAGAGAGTAATAGTAAATGGAGTCCACTCTGAAGAAAGTGGGGGTTACTAGTGGGGTGCTGCAGGGTTCAGTATTAGGACCGGTCCTCTTCTATGTCTTTGTAAGTGACATTGCAGAGGGACTGGAAGGAAAAGTATGTCTCTTTGCAGATGACACAAAGATCTGCAACAGAGTTGATGCACACGGTGGGGTGGAAAGGATGAGAAGGGACTTGGCAAGGTTAGAGGAATGGTGAAATGTATGGCAGCTTAGATTTAATGCTAAGAAGTGCAAGGTAATGCACCTGGGAAACAAAAGCCCAGGGGAAGAGTACACAATGGGGGGTGAGATACTAACAACAACAAAAATGGAAAGGGACCTGTGATAGTCATATCAGATGACTTAAAGGTGGGCAAGCAATGTGAGAGGGCAGTAAGGAGGGCTGGGGGATAGTGGGATGCATAGGGGAGAGGCATCACCAGTAGAAAACAGGAAGTTGTTATCTCTCTGTACAGTCAGCTGGTGAGACCCCATCTGGAGTACTGTGTGCAGTTCTGGAGACCCAGTCTCCGCAAGGACATAGACAAGATGGAAGCTGTCCAGAGGAGGGCAACTAAAATGGTGCAGGGTCTGCACCTGGAAGACATATGAAGAGAGACTAAAGGAGCTTAATATGTATAGCCTCAAGGAAAGGAGGGAGAGGGGGACATGATAGAAATGTTCAAGTACCTCAAGGGAATCAACAAAGTCCAAGAGGGTAGCATCTTTCAAAAAAAGAGGTGTGCAAGAACAAGGGGGCACAATTTGAAGATAGAGGAGGGGGCGGCTCAGAGGTAATGTAAGGAAGTATGTTTTCACAGAGAGGGTTGTGGATGCATGGAACGGCCTTCTGGAGGAGATTGTGGAGTCAAAAACAGTGGTTGAATTCAAGCATGCATGGGACAGCCATAAGGCAATTCTAGGGGGTGGGGTAGAAAAAAGTAGGCTGCCGGTTAACTAGGATCTGCAGCTTATCCATTAGGTAGGGAAATGGGCAGACTGGGTGGGCCAAGCGGTCCTTATCTGCTGTCAAATTCTATGTTTCTATGTTTCACCCACAGGTGGTCAGGGAGCTAGAGAACCCCCAAGAATGTAAGGTATTCACTGCAAGTTGCATAATGTTGCACACTTTCTTGGCCATTTTAGCAGATTATCATCAAAAACAAACAGGACTACCTGTAAATCACAATAAATACAATACAGGTAAGAGGTGTTCTATCTCCTCCCCTACCAATCCAGGATGCAGTTCCACGGGGCTTCATCCTGGGTCCCATTCTCTTTTCAAAGTTCTGAAGGACTTCTCATCTGCCTGTGCTAACTCACATATTCACATGCATGCAGATGACACAGTTATATACATCTCTGGCCCTTCTACCATAGCAGTGGAAAGCTTACTCCAGCACAGTTTTCCACAATGTCATTGGCTGATTCCACTTCAAAGGAAAACTGCACCCTCATATCTTCTAAATGTCATTTGCTTCCATGTCAACAGACAACTCTTTCCATGTAGCTGTTAAAGATGTATACAACTGCTTCAATTAATTTTCACACTTCATACTAGGCCCTGTCACTCTCCTGGGAGGGTCCATTTCATGGTTGTTGAAATCTCATTGTCCCTGAGAGCTGCATTAACATATGAGAATGTGATGCATAATCAACCTTTAAACTCCGCAGTGTGCCTGTCTGCTTAAGTAATTTTAAAAGAACCAAGCTGCAAGAAGGTGTGAAATATCACACTTACCTTCAGTGAGTTTTACAAGCTATCTGAGCTGTAATGCAGTTTTTTTTCCCTTTTAAACTCCATTCAGTTTATAAGTTTACAGAGAGTTTTTGCAGGGTACTTGTTATTTTAGCATAGAAATACATGATATAAATGGTTGAGCTGACATCATGTTCACATATGCTAATGCAGCTCTCAGGGACAATGAGATTTCAACATCCATAAAATGGACCCTCCCAGGAGAGTGGCAGGGCCTAGCATGAAGTGTGAAAACTAATTGAAGCAGTTGTATACATCTTTAACATCTACATGAAAATAATTGTCTGTTGACATGGAAACAAATAACATTTAGAAGATATGAGGGTGCAGTTTTCCTTTCAACCAACTCTGGGTCAACACTAAGAAAACATTGTTCATGACCTTTGGCGCCAGCCAGACTCTCCCACCTCCGTCTTCTCCACCCTAGATTGTTCTCCTCTTGAAGTGGTTTCTTCCTTCAAGTATCTTAGTGTTGGCTAGATAGTAAGCTTGACTTCTCTGTTCACATTGACGCCATCCACTCCAAGCTCCACCCCAACCTTGGTGACTTGTACCACAATAAAGACTGCTTATCTCCTCAGGTCTGCTGGGATCTTGTTGCCAAAATGCTGCTTCCAGTTTTCAGCTATGTTGATGTGGTCTATGGCACCGCCCCCTCCTCTTCCCTTGCCAGACTGGACACTCTCTGTTATAACTTTTGTTGTTCTGTTACCCCCCCCAATACTCACTACTGCTCTCTATATGCCTCCCTATTCATCCTCCCCTTACCATCATGTTTCAAGTCCTACTACCACTCCTTCATCTCTAAATTTGGATTTGAGTCCCTGTCTTCTTACATCTGTGACCCCCCACAAATGGGGTTCCCGAAAAGTCTTCCTTGAGCTTGTCTAAATGCTTACTGCCAGGCTGATGTCCTGCGTTTTAGCAGTTTAAATGTGATTGCCAGAGAGTGCCTGTAGAGCCTCTGTGTACAGTCTCTTTAAGAGCTGCCTAGATTGCAGTCATAAGTAATCTGAGAGGAAGCTCTGTTGAAAGATGTAACTATATGCTGAAAATCATTTAGAGTGATAATGACAATGTAATTTTTCTAACCTGCCTTCTTTGCAGCAAGGACTGTTTTGTTTATCTCCACTATCTTGGCCCGGGACTGCCGAATTGGACCAATCATTTCTGGTGAGACCTAAAATGGAGCTGGACTACAGGAACTGTCTGGAGTCAGAATCTATAGGAATTGTAGTTTGGGGCTTTTGGCGCCTTTTTGCACCTGAAGGGGAAGCTCCTGTTGTGACTGGCAGATGAATCAGCCAACCGAACCCTTTGGATCTTGGGGAAATTCCCAGGCTTGCTGGCAGTTGAGTCAGATCTAAGTTGGGAGCTGGAGAAGCAGCAGCTCAAGAGAGTCTCTGTGGAAAGGCCTGTGTGTTGGTCTGCCTGCTGCCCCTGAGAGGGAGAAGAGAATCAGTTCGGACTGAGTCCAAGTTTGTGAGAACGAGGTAAGCCACTGAGTTGTGACCAGGATCAACCTGAAGAAGACTGAAGATTTGCTGAATGCATCGGCCTGTTAGGATTTCCAGCTACCTCTAAACTCCTGGTGTGTGTGCAGAGACTTTGCAACTGTGACCGGAGAGCGGTTTGCCTGGTATAGTTGCATCCCTTACATGTAAATGTGCTGTGTGTTTATAGTGGGCCGTGATTTGGTTCCCCACTGTGTGAACTGTGTTCTGCTTGCTGGAAGCTGTATCCAGCTCGACCGGACTGAATCCATGTTCATCTCCATACGGTCTGGGCCTTGCCACACTGGCCCTGCCACACTACCCCACTGCACAGAAAAAAACATCGATGAGAGACCTGCCTGAGGATCAGCCCCCTGCTTCACACTTGAACAGGAACGACGTCTCGATGAATCGTGTGGGCCCTGCTTCTCCTGGTACACCAGATCAACCACCTGCAGTCTCAATGTTCATCCAGCCTGTGTCCAGTCTTGGGTATCATGAGTAACCATCTGGGTAGTTCCCTGCAACAACAGCTTAATCTAAGAGTGTCATCTGATTGTCTTGTTTCTTTTCTTTCATGAACTGAGCACTCTGGCTCCGGATTACAGTCAGTGTGTGTGGGGCATGTTGTTTTCTTCAATCACAGGGTCCCAACCAGCTGTGACGCTGGCCTATCCCGGGCAACAATCCTAGCTAGCCCACCTCTTCTTCACCTGGGTACACAGAGTGTGTGACTGTTTATGGACCCTGAAGTGCATGCATAACTGTTTGATTGATACAGCCTTTAAGCAAATTAACCTGATTATGCCCCTTCCTTGTTCAAGTCAATTAAAAAAATCAGATCTAACTCTTTTTGCATTTGCCCTGACTGTGGTTCCATTTTGTGCAAGGGTACTGTACTACTGTTATTTGCTGTGTATAACCTTGTTTTACAGGGGGTTCCCAGGGTCGAGCCAGAGGAAAGCCCTGGTGGTAAGTGCAAACAGTGTGGGTACTTGTGTGGTGTATCAGGGGTATTGTGAAAGTGATTATTGTGTGTTGTTCTGGCCACTAGTAAGGAAAGAGTGGGGTTACAATGTCCTGAAGGGCTGTGCCTAGGTTAGCTTGACCACTACCAACCCTGACCTCCGGATGGAGGCTCCCATTTCTGAACTCAGGCCCCTTAACCTACTCCTAGCCAAGCGGGCAAGGGAAGTAGCCCTTGGGATAGTGCCACCTTGGGGTTACATCTTGGAGGCAGCGCTGGGATTTTATGCCTTCTAGTGGCCAAAAAGTATGAATTATTGTTAAAGATTAATATCTACCCCAGTAGAAATGGCTGTACACCAGTTGATGGGGTGGTGTACTGGGCAGGAGATTGACCCCCAAAATGCTCTGCTTATACTGGATATTTCCCTGGGTACCAGTAAGGACACTGTAGAGGGACTACTCTCCAAAGCTGAATGTTTGTAAAACCCTGTGGTGGTGGGTCGACAGGCTGATTTGATTGTCCAAACTTTCATAGCCTTAGTAGAGTGTAGTGACCTCATGGACAGCTCTAAAGTGCCACAGACTGTTGCCACAAAAGGGGTTCCAGCTGCCTGGAGAGTGATAACAAAAGACAGTAAAGACCCCACGGAGGATGAGCTCCCACCATTATCTGAGACTTTTGAGGAGAAATTTGCTAAGTTGTTGCTGGAGGAAGAGAAAACCGTGAAGGACTGTAAGAAACTATTCCTGCCACCTGGGGGTGTTCCTTCCCCAACACCCCCTCCCACTCTAGCACCTGTTACTGCCCCACCTTCTGTGCCTGTGCCAATGCTGGCCCCTATATCTGTACCTGCCATTAGTCACGACTCCTACTGAAGGCTGAGAATCTTCTCGAGCGCCCTCCCCAACCCCCAGGTGGAGGATGACTGGGAGACCTGGATAGACTATGTTGCCCCTTTAGTACTTGAATGACAATGCTCAGAAGCAGAGAAATGAAAGAGGTTGAGTGAGAGCCTCCGAGGTCCTGCTCTGGCTACCATCCATGCCAGGCAGGCCAATAACCCTGAAGCAAATGCGCAGGACTATCTTGATGCATTGGAGAATGTGTATGGGAGCCTGGATTCAGATAAGGATCTGTGGCGGAGAGTAAGAAACACTCAGCAGTACCCAGGGGAGCCATTGTCTGTGTATGTACTTGGCTTGGAAAGCTGCTATGAAAGTGCCTCAGAAAGGTAGTTTGCCATCAAATGAATTAGATCAAACTAGGCTGGACTGGATTCTTAAGTCTGCTTCATTTTCAAAATTGTTACTGCTTCAGTTGCACCTTGCCACCCGACTGGAATTGCCCCCTCCTATAACAAGCAAATGAGAGAAATTTGGGGGGTTGAACATAGGTGACCCCATGGGGGAATTGCACCCCTATCTGCTGCTGCTGTACAAGTGACCAAGAGTGATCAGCCAAGTGAGGCTCAGGGGGCAAATATCGGCACTTAACGAGCACTCTGAGAATGCAAAGGACTTCCTGCCCTGGGCCCAGTATTGGAAAGATGAGCTACTAAAGGAAGTCTGAGAATTGAGAACAGGAGCCTCTGTAAGGGTTTCCCCCCATGGAACAAGATTCTGGTCCCTCTCAGAACATGACTGCCATGGGGGTGGGGATGCACCCTCAGGTGTCCGCTAACGAGGGTGGCTGCAAGGTTGAGATCACCGGGTTGGCTGCCACGCTGAAGGAACTGCTAAGACATGTTGCACCACTCTCACCACTGCAAGCAGATATTAGACTCCAATCTTTTACTACTGCTTCAATTCCTCATACGATGTTCTCTCCCTGGATGACCCAGGAGTCTATCATTTGTCACAACTGTGGAAAGGTTGGCCATATGAAAAGAGAATGCCAGTCTGAGAAGGACTTAGAAAGAGTAGTAAACAGACTCCAAGGGGAGCTCCGAAAAGCAAATCATTGGCCAAGGTGTGCCCAAAATGACCACAATGAGGGTTTGAGAAACCCTAACTCAAACTTCTTTGTGGCTAAATAGTCTGTCCGGACCTCTACTACTGCCTTTCCCAGACTAGTCCAAAATAGTGGGCCCTTCAATGGAAACTGCTGTGACTGTGAACGGTATTCATACTCGGGCTGTGCTTGAAAGTGGGTCATAAGTGACCATTGTATTCCAGGACTGGTATGACAAACACTTATATGATGTGCCTTTGCAATCTCTGGAAGGCTTACATGTGTGGGGCCTGAGTGACAACTCCTATCCCTATCTAGGGTATGTTCACTTCTGGTTGTCTTTTCCTGCAACTGTAACTGGTGTACAGGAGCGAGTAGAGACCTTGGCCCTAGTGTGTCCCCCTGCCAGACTGTATGATGGGGTCCCCCTGTTAATTGGGACAAATTCCCATATGTTTGGGAGACTGGCACAACTCTGTCACAAGAAACAAGGGCGATGGACTAGGAGGGCCCTGAGAATTCCAACTCTGGTCAAGAGGGCCTATGATTTGCAACAGAAACCTGAGGAAGTAGACAAGGATGAACCTGTGGGGATCGGGTGGAAGAAGGATGCTGATTCAATGGTACTGGCCCCTAACACCCAGTCTACTATTCAAGGAGCGGTCCGCCTCTGGAAAGATGTCAAGAACAAAATACTGATGTTGGATAGGCCAGGTGATGGAAAATTGCTAAAAGGATTATTGGTCAAGCCCAGCATCTTGCCTGCTCGCACGACGAGTGATGGTCCAAATTTACAATGTGTCAGATCGGGAGATCCATGTGAGCAGAGGGTGCACCTTAGCTACGGTACCCTGCACAGACATTGCAGTATTGCCCGGCAACAAGCACCCTGGTGAGAAGGAGAGAGTGACCCAGGACTTGTTTGACTTTGGCAACTCCCCGTTGCCAGCTGAATGGAAGGCTAGAATTAGCAAGTGACTTGCCCAGAGAGACCAATTATTTTTGTTGAAGGAATGGGACATGGGATGTGTCCAGGGTGAGGAACCTCACATACGCCTGCACGATGAACGGCCATTTCTAGAGAGGCCCCAATGCCTAGCCCCAGCAGACATAGATGATGTGAGAAGACACCTGCAGGAAATGCTCACTGCTGGTGTGATACAAGAATCCAGGAGCCCATGCGCCTCTCCCATTGTGGTTGTGCATAAGAAAAATGAGTCTGTGAGGATGTGTGTTGATTATCGAACCCTGAACCGGCGGACCATCCCAGACCAGTACACTATGCCTCGTGTACAGGATGCCCTGGACTGCTTGAATGGGAGCAAATGGTTTTCGGTGTTAGATTTTCGCAGCGGATATTATCAGATTCCAATGGCCCCGGAGGACTGTGAGAAAACAGCCTTTATCTGTCCTTTGGGGGTTCTATGAATTTCTGAAAATGCCACAAGGGATATTGGAGGCCCCGACCACCTCTCAGTGACTGATGGAACGTGCAGTGGGAGATATGAATTTGATGGAATGACTGGTGTACTTGGACGATGTCATTGTGTTTGGGAGCACCCTAGAGGAGCATGAGAACTGACTGTTTAAGTTCTAGACAGACTGGAAGACTTTGGCCTCAAGCTGTCCATTGACAAGTGCCAGTTTTTCCAAACCTCCATGAAGTATGTGGGGCACATAGTATCTACAGAAGGGATAGAGACTGATCCCAGTAAGTTTGAAGCCCTAACCACTTGGCCCCAGCCCCATAATTTGAAAGAACTACGTTTTTTGGGGTTCTGTGGCTTCTACCGCAGGTTCATAAAGGACTATACCAAGGTGATTCTCCCACTATTGAATCTTACTCAGGGTTACCCTCCTACCAATCATAAATACAAGAAAGGGGCAACCTAAGAACCAGAAAAAATATACTTCCGCCCAGGTGAACTCTTCGGACCCCGCTGGACGCCTGACTGTGAAGCAGCCTTCCACGAAATCATATACCAGCTCATCCATGCCCCCATCCTCACCTATGCTGACCCCCACCAAACCCTATGTGCTGCATACTGATGTTAGTCTGCAGGGTCTAGGAGCTGTGCTGTATCAAGACCATGAGGATGGTTTGAGACCAGTGGCTTTCACCAGTAGGAGCTTAACCCTGTCAGAGTGAAACTACTCTGTACATAAGTTTGGAGTTCCTTGTACTAATATGGGCCATCGTTGACCAGTTTCATGAATACCTCGATGGGGCAAAGATATTGATAAAGACTGACAATAACCCATTGACCTATGTACAGACTTCAGCTAAGTTAGACGCCACTGGGCACCGGTGGCTTTCTGCATTATCAACCTATGATTATGCTGTCGAATACAGACCAGGCCTGAACTATATCGATGCTGACACCCTATCACGAAGGCCCACTTCCAAGAGTGAATGGGTCAGGCTGTCTGAACCTGACATTGGAGCATTGAGCCAAAAGTTTGATAGAGATGAACAGATGTCTGCCGACACAGTGGACTGTTTAATAGATTGCTTGGGCCCTTCTGACACCTGCATGCCAACTGCTTATTGCCACTTCTCTGCTCTAGATATTAGTGCACTACCTCAATTTGACAATGACAGCATTCAGTGGACTCAATCCCAAGATCCTATGATTCAGCCAGCACTTGATGCCCTTCGTGCACTGAAAGATGTGTCTAAGTTACATTCCACTGACTTGCAAACTGCTTTATTGTTTAAAGAAGGCCCCAGATTGAAGTTGCTCAATCAGTTGTTGTATAGAGAGACAGTAGATCATAGTGGCAAAGTAGACAAGCAACAATTGGTTCTGCCCACAGCCTTTAGATATTTGGTACTGCGGTCCCTCCACAATCCAATTACATGGGGCACCTTGGTATTGACAGAACCCTTGACCTGGTATGATCTCGCTTCTACTGACCCAAAATGGGGGCCACTGTTGAGCACCATGTAAAGACTTATAGTCGCTGCCTGCAAAGAAAAGTCCTGTCTCAGAGGGTTGCCCCCTTCTTAATATTACTACCAGCACTCCCATGGAACTAGTCTGCATAGACTTCTTGTGTTTAGAACCTGATCAGCAGAACACTGGCAATGTGTTAGTGGTCATGGATCATTTCACATGGTATGCACAAGCTTTTCCCACCAAAGATCAAAAGGCATCTACCATGGCCAAGGTGCTAGTGGAAAATTTCTTCGGCCACTATGGTATCCCCCAGCAGATCTACTCTGACCAGGGCAGAGACTTTGAGAGTCAACTAATCAAAGAAATGCTCTCTCTATGGGGGATGTGGAAGTCAAGAACCTCCCCCTGTCACCCGCAGGGAGATTCCTGACCAGAATGATGTAACCGTACCCTGCTAGACATGCTGGGCACCCTCCACCCAAAAGACAAGCATAAATGGAGCCAGCAGATTAGCACCTTGGTACATGCATACAATTGCATGAAAAATGATGCTACCAGGTTCTCCCCTACTGCCTCATGTTCGGGAGAGAGGCCTGGCTGCTAGTTGATGTCTGCTTTGGGGTCTCTCCAGATGGGGTCCGAGCCAAAAACTACTTGCAATATGTACAAAAACGGAAAGCTCAATTGAACCATGCCTATCAACTGGCCCAGACAATGGCCTCCAAGAGAAATCTAACCAACAAAGAGAGGCATGATAAAAAAGTAAAAGCTCAAGAGCTTCGATCTGGAGACCATGTGTTGTTACCCAATTTGGGACTGCATGGCAAACACAAAATTGTTGATTGGTGGCACCATCTCCCCCATGTAGTACAGTATTTGGAAAGTTGGATGATTTACCCGTGTACAAGGTGCGCCCAGAGAATAACTCCAAAGCTGTCAAGACCATATACCATAACCACTTGCTGCCTATCGGCCAAGTCATGATTGAGGCTGACCCCTCAGAGATTGATTGATTCCCTGGGCTGGTGACTCATGCTGCTGCAAGAAAGAGACAGAGTCAACCTACCCCAGTGGTTACAAGTTCAAGGTTTCCCCGCAGCAGGTTCGGAATGATAGTGTCAGTCCACCTCGGACGAAAGTGAATGTGACAATGCCTATTACCCCTCCTATGAGTTGAGTCAGCTGTTTTGAAGTCACCCTATGACTAACTGTGGGGATGAAGCTGGGCCTTCTGGACTGCCTTACCCCCCAGCTTCGTCCTTGGAGCCAATGTTCCCAGAAAGTGAAGTGCAAAGTATCACGTCTGAAGATGTTGAGTCCCTGTGTATTGTGAAATTGTATGATTTGCCTGAAGAAGGGGCTGAGGGTTTGGGTCTTTCTGGTGACATACCAGAACTTGAAGAACACTATGAGAGTGCTGACCACCCCCCCTTCCATGCCTCAAAGCTTGATTGTGCCTGAAACTTCGCAAAATGAGTCAAGTGTTGTAGAAACAGAGCCTGCAGAGCAAGGAGCCGACAGTGCCCCAAGTTTGGATGTTCCCATCCAGGCAGAGGCACCCTTAACAAGTGACGAGAGTCCCCAGACCAGTGCTGAGAGTACAGAGACTGTAGTTGTTCCCCTCAAAAAGACTGTCCAAGCTGTCAAGCCAGTAGTACACTTCAGTTATGATCAGGGCCCCGATTTTTCTGCAGCACATCGGAGCAAAGTTCTGCGGCAGGGTTCTCATTTGCCGCAGAACTCTGCACTCAACACCACTCTCCGCGCAATTCTAAGTGCACATTTTACCCTAATTTTTTCCTTTTTTGTTTTTTTTGCCATATCTGACACAATGCACACTAACACAGTCATTTTATGGGTGTTTGTCACCAAATTTTCAACATAGCCAGTTTAAGACCTCTGCTCATGAACAGTATCACTGTAATTTTATTAATCTGTCCGAACATTGATTTCAAGAACCGACTGCGCCATTCTGGCGCTACAAGGTGGAAACACATTTGAGTGAGATGTGAAAATGACAGCTGTACTACCTATAAGACAGTGTGGTGAAATGGCAATGTTGAAACTCTGGAGTGAAAATATTGAAATTAGCAACGTACGAGCCTGCGTAGGAACTGCGCAACGCACGCTCGTTAAACAGTAATTTTTGAATTTTTTCACCAAATTTTCAACATAGCCATTTCAAGACCTCTGCTCATGAACAGTGTCACTGTGATTTTCTTAATTTGTCCCGTACATTGATTTCGCACACCGACTGCGCCATTCTGCACTACAAGGGTGGAAACACATTTTGGGTGAGATGTGAAAAATGACAGCTGTACTACTCATAAGACAGTGTGGTGAAATGGCAATGTTGAAACTCTGGAGTGAAAATATTGAAATTTCGTGAACTTATGAGCCTCGCGAGGAACTGCGCACGACGCCATAAACAGTTTTTTTTGGTTTTATACCAACTTAACATAGCCCTCTTCATGAATAGACACTGTCATGGCGGTATTCAGTCCCAGCGGGTGATTTGCAGTCACTGCGCAGTCACTGCACGAATCACCTTCGAGCCCCGACGCCATGACAGTGACATCATTCATGAGAAGGGGTCCCAAAACCCTATGTTGAAAATTTGCTGCAAAATTCCCAAAAATGCCTGAGATATGCACAGTTGAACCCTCCTATCTAGCCCATTATACAGCTCATCGCATTTCCTCAGTTCGCGGTCGCTTTGAAGAGTGCAGACGTGTTCCGGGTCCACCAAGATCGTCACGACGGAGTCCGAGGTAAGTATGGAGTGGAGGGTGGGGAGGCTGGCAAGAGTGGTGGGTGCGGATGTGGGAGGGGCTCGAGATGCGCCTGGACAGTTTTTGTTTTACAGGGAAAAAAAGATGTTATGGGATCGCTTGCCACACTGGGGTGGGCTCCCAGCATGGCACAACAACTTTGGGGGCGTTCAGCCAACGGGGATTGGGCACCCCATCGGCAAAACAACTATTGGCATGTTTGCCATGCTGGGGTGGGCTCCCAGCGTAGCACAAGGACCTTGGGGAGGCGTTCAGCCGGCGAGTTGGGCACCCCGTCGACAAAAAAAAACTATTAGCACGCTTGGCCACGCTGGGTGGGCTCCAGCGTGGCACAAGGACTTGGGAGGCATTCAGCCGATGGGGATTGGCACCCCGCCGGCAAATGAAGTGGACATTTGTTCCGCGGGCAGCCATGAATTCCACGGGTGATGGAAAATTCTGCGGATATTTCTACGGTTTGCCGCATCCGCTGAATCGCGGAAAACTCGGGGCCCTGGTTATGATTCTCCCAGGAGGCCAGTGGATTTGCCTCTCAATGTGGTCCACAATGGGGTTTATGTTTCCCAGAACTCACTGCCTAAACTAAACTCTAAGGTGGCCAAGGAGCAGAGGCTGCTGGACGGCTTCCAGGATGTGTTCTTAACACAGCATGTGATGGAGCCCACAAGGGAGGGGCATGTCCTGGATGTGGTTCTGGCAGATGGGGATCTGGTAAGGGACATGGTTGTACAGGGCCCCCTGACTGGGAGCGACCACAATACTGTCTGGTTTCAAATAAGCATGGGGGGGAGATCTAGGACACTGGCAGTGGACTTCAGGGGGGCAGACTTTGTGGACATGGGAAATATTCTCAAGGATCACTTGAAGGGGATTACATCAATGACAAGTGTGGAAAGGAGATGGGAGGTCATAAAACGGGGACTTCATGAGGCAGTCAGGATCTGCGCTAAGTTGAAACGTAAGGGAGCAAGGTCACATAAACTATGCTGGTGGTCCAGTGAGGCACAGGTAGCAGTCAGAGAAAAGAAGGTGGCCTACAAAAAATATAAAACAACAAAAGGGGATAGGGATAAGGAAGTGTACCATCTTGCATCTAGAAAGTCACCCATATAGTGAGGGGAGCAAAGTCCAGTAAAGAGCAGTGGCTGGTGCAGGGGATTCATGGAGGGGAAAAGGGGTTCTTCCGGTACATTGGGGAGCAGAGAAAAACTAAGGGCCATCTCAGCAGATTGAGATCAGAAGGAGGGTGGGTGGAAGAGGTGAGGGACCAGGCAGAGGTATTTAACGAGTACTTTGCCTCTGTGTTCACTAGGGAGGGGGATGGGATATCTACAAAGCAAGGCATGAAGGGGATAGAAGCGGCAGTAAGTGGGATCAGGGGAGCAACAGAAATGGAGCAAGAGGGAGGGAGAGGTACCCCAGGGGTGTCACATCTGGATAAGGATAAAAAGGCCAGTAAGGTGGAGGGGACGGATGATGCTATCTCCGCCAAAAGGGTGTGGTTAGCCCTCAAGGCCCTAAAGAAAGACAAATCTCCTGGGCCGGATGGCATTCATCCGAGAGTACTATGGGAATTGGCGGACATACTGGCTGCACCCCTGGCGGAGCTCTTCAACAGGTCACTTGAGACAGGGAGGGTACCTAGGGATTGGCGAGAGGCACATGTGGTGCAATCCATAAAGGGGGGTCGAGGGAAGTACCAGGTAACTATAGACCCATCAGTTTGACCTCGGTGGTGGGAAAATTAATGGAGAGTATACTAAAGGAACGATTGGGGGTGTACTTGGAGGAGGTGGAGGTCTGGATAGTCGGTAACATGGGTTTGTGCTACAGGTAGGTCATGTCAAACCAACCTTGTGGAGTTCTGCAATGGGTAACATCAGAACTGGAGAGGGAAAGCCTGTGGATGTATTATTCTTGGACTTCAGCAAGGCGTTTGACTCTGTCCCCACAATGGTCTGGTGGAGAAACTGATGAGGTTAGGAGTAGGTCCTTTGATGGTCAGATGGATTGAAAACTGGCTAGCTGGATGCACCCAGAGAGTAATGGTGGGGAGCTCTCAACCCTAGAGAGGTTGGTAGTGGGTACACAAGAGGCTCGGTCCTGGGTCCGATCCTGTTTAATGCATAATATCGGACATCAGGGAGGGTATAGGGTGTGAATTGAGTCCTTCGTGGATGACTCCAAGAAGGGAGCAGTAGTGGAGGAGAAGAGGGAGGTTGGCCTGCAAGGGACCTGGACACCCTGGAAGCTGGGCTCACACATGGAAATTAAATTTCAATATCGCCAAGTGCAAGGTGTTGCATCTTGGTCGGGAAACCCTAAACACAGGTACACCCTGGGGAGGCACTGGAGGCCTCAATAGGGGAAAAAGACCTAGGGGGTCATGGTGGATGCATGTATGAATAACTCTGAGCAGTGCAGGAGAGCGGCTAGCAAGGCAAACAGGATGTTGGGATGCATCGTAAGGGGGATCACCTCTAGGAGCAAGGAAGTGATTCTGCCGCTGTACAATGGACTGGTTAGACCACACCTTGAGTACTGTGTACAGTATTGGAGACCACACTTGAAGAGGGACATACAGCTCCTGGAGAGGGTACAGAGGAGGGCAACTAAGATGATACGAGGGCTAGGGGATTTGACGTATGAGGACAGACTTGAGGAGCTCTGCCTGTTTTCACTGGAGGAGAGGAGAGACAGGGGGACATGATTGAGGTCTTCAAATACCTCAAGGGAATAAATAGGGTAAACATGGAGGGGATCTTTAGACTAAAGCAGGGAGGTATCACCAGAGGGCATGGTTTGAAGTTGGAAGGTGGAAGGGTGAGGGGGGAAAAGAGGAGGAGGTTTTTCACTGAGAGGGTGGTGGACCCTTGGAATGCACTGCCTGGCGAGCTGGTTCAGAGATCCACAGTGGAGGGCTTCAAGAGAGGGTGGGACAGACACAGAAAGTGGATGTATCAGATGATGGCCTGTCCCAGGGGGGTGGGGATGGATGATAGGGGTTTCTGGAGCACAAGGGATGGGAGGGCCTCGGCACCCAACTAAGGATCTAAGGTTCGAGCAGACTCGATAGACTGTAAGGCCTAATCTGCTGGAAAATAGTATGTTAAGTATGATCTGGGTGTGCTCATTACAGGGTCAATGAACAACTCGGCACAATGTAGGAAGGCAGCTGCAAAGGCCAACAAAATGCTGGGTTGTATTGCAAGGGGTATATCCTCGAGGAGGGAGGAGGAGGAGGTGATTCTGCCACTGTATAGGTCATTAGTTAGACCACACCTGGAGTACTGCATGCAGTACTGGCGTCCGTATCTGAAGAGGGACATTAAGTTACTGGAGGGGGTGCAGCGCAGAGCGACAAAGATGATCAAGGGGCTGGGGGACTTATCATACGAGAGGAGGTTGAAGGAGTTGAACATGTACTCACTGGAGGAGAGGAGAGACAGGGGTGACATGATTGAAACCTTTAAATACATGAAAGGAATAAACAAGACAGGTACAGAGGGGCTGTTCAAAGTAAGGGAAGGGAGGGCCACCAGGGGCCATGATATGAGACTAGAGCGAGGAAGGTTCAGGAGGGAGATGAGGAGACACTTTTTTAGAGAGAGGGTGGTGGCTGGGTGGAAAGCATTACCTGCTGAAGTGGTATGCAGTAGAACAGTGGACTGCTTCAAACGAGGATGGGACAGGACAAGGGGGAGGGTTAATGAAGGGGAAGGGTGGAAGGGAGGGAGGGGCAGCTGCAGAATAAGGGGTGCTAGCTGCACATTCGAGCAGACCTGATAGACCTCTAGGCCTTTATCTGCTGGCAAATTTCGTATGTTCGTATAGATACTGTGTTTGGTGTCTCTGCAGCCTTCCTGAATCGGTGTCCTAAGAGAGAGTTGAGCCTAAGGGTTCTGCATTATCCTCAGAGTTTTCCAGAATAACTTGGCCATGAAAAGGGTAAACAGGGGTATGGGTAGGCTTGTGTAGTTCTCTAGTGCCTACCACCTAGAGTCTAGTCTCAGTATGGAGAAGGTGATTACCTGGGCTGTTTGGGCAGCTATACAATATAACTGAAAGTTGGAGATACTCAGGCTCCCTTTCCTTTTGGATGGTGAGGGTGTTAAGGCCAGTTAATCTTCTAGGCCCCTGTCAGAAAAATGTCAGTGTTAGTTTGCAAAGCTTGTGCCAAAATGTATTGGGCATTTTGACAGGGAGTGCCTGAAATAAAAATAGGAGGTGGTGTAGGACATTCATTGCAAGGGTCTCCATCCATCCCCCCAGTGGGAGTGGGAGCAGTGTGACACCATGTCTTAAGGTTGGCAGCAGTTTCTTCCAATAGTCTGAGGGGATTTAGGTTCAATAACTTTGGCAAGTCCGGGGTGACCCTAATTCCTAGATATTTAATTGTATTTTGTGGCACCCTCCTAAACAGATAATCTACTCTGAAATCTGGGGGCAGGAACCTCCCCAAAAATTCTCAGGGCATCATATTTGAGATAATTTATCTTATAGTCTGAGATATTGCCTCTGGTTCAGTAAGCAAGGCTGGTATGGAGGATCTGGGGTTCCTCACAAAAAGGGAGTCATCTGCAAACAGTGATGGGCCTGTCTACAAGTCAGGGATGCACCCCCCCATCACATTCTAAAAGACTCGTAACAAGTCCAGAGACAGTGACTCCCTAAAGGCTTTGTAGAATTCAGAGGCAAGTCCATCTGTCACCAGAAAAAGCACTTTCTAAAATCCTTTTCTGAACCCCCACCCCACTAGCTTTAAATTGTACCCCCCTGGTGGATGAACTTTTTTTCAGTCAGAACAGCTCTGCTTGAGCCACCTTGTTTTATCCCCGTACATAGACATAGGAACCGGGGGCGAGAGGGGCGGCAGCCTCCTCACTTTTTATTTTATATGGCAAAAATTTGTTTAGAAAAAGTGCCCTATGTACCCTCATAAGTGCCCTTCCGATCCTCCACCCCCGTAGGTATCTGTTTTATCCCTGTAGGTATCTGTATGTCTTTATCACATTCCATCTTTCCCTCCTGTGCTCAGAGGAGAACAAACTGAGGCTCTCTATCCCATCCCCTGTTCAATCCCTCATTGTTCAGTGCAGGGGCTGCCTCTCTGTATTGTTCCACCCCACCAAAGAACCTGACCGATGTATTGCAGTGGCTATTCATTCAAGATCCTGCACCCATGCCAGTGAGGCTCTGATAGCAACCAACGTGTGCTTTAATACACTACCGTCCACACAGGCAGGGCAAGAAACAGAGTCTGGCAGAGAAAAGCAAACTTGGACATCATGCTGTGACCAAAAAACAACCTCGGTTCTGGAAGTGACCATACCACGCCAAGTCAGTCACCAGCAACTAGCCTCAGGGAACAAAGCAAAAACTTCAGCAGAAGCCACAGAATAGCTGCACTAGTCAAGACAGACAAGCAGAGGGTTAGCTACAACTGCCTGAAACAATCTATATTATTTATTTATTTAAACTTTGGTAACTGGGAAAGGCACACGGAGCTGGGGCTCATTTCCAGGTGCTACTCGGGAATGCAGAGTTATAATACAAATAAAGGGAGAGAACAGACACAGTAATTATAACAGTCAAGTGCTACAGAGTAAGAATAAGCTCCAAATCATACATCCAGTAACTACAGCAATTATCTAAAACAAGAAAGGTAGGTAGGTCGACAAATCAAATAATGTTTCAGAAGGAGGAGACTTAGGAGGTTGTCGGGGGCAAGGGGGCTGAGGTTGAGGGACTGGGAAGGAGGCAGCACAGGAGCAGGAGGGGAAGAAATACTGTATGTCGAAGCAGACACTTTAGGTCTGGAAGGAAGGGAGGGTAAATGGCAAGTGGTTGGGGAGAGCTGATTCCAGAGGGAAGGGTAGTATGACCCGGGCATGTCAGATAATGCTAAAATGGATCCCTGCATACAGCACTTTCATATAGAAAGGACCATATAATCATTTTATACATCCTGTTATTGAAGCTATATAAGATCATAAACCATCTCCATACAGTAGTTTATGACTGTGGAACTGGTATCTATTGGGGAGACTGAAACTCGAAATCCTGAAACTGATGGGACCGAGTTCAGTCTCCCGACATATTCAGATGCCTGACAGGAAGAAGCTGATGCCGACAGGGGTACGGTAGCGGATGTGACAAACCGCTACCCTACCCTTAGCCAGGCATCTGAAGTAACTGGAAAATGGGCCGTCCCATCAGTGCAGCGGTTGGATTTCCGCTCGCGACGCTGGCGACCTGGGTTCGGGAACGGACCCGTATTGCTGGAGGGCCGGCGAGGGGGGGAAGGATGGAGCATCCTGTGAAC
The DNA here is from genome assembly GCA_016271365.2 of Neoceratodus forsteri. Taxonomy (NCBI): domain Eukaryota; kingdom Metazoa; phylum Chordata; order Ceratodontiformes; family Ceratodontidae; genus Neoceratodus; species Neoceratodus forsteri. The sequence goes on from CM057452.1 coordinate 124,620,745, forward strand.
AGCTCTCCTTCTCCGGTGGAAGGGTGGGGATCCTGTCCGGTGCTCGACAGACTGCTGGCAGAGGCCAGGGGCACCGCAGCTGCTGACGAGCAATAGCACCAAGAGGGCGGGCCGGATGCAGGACGTCATTGCATGACCCCACCCTCAGTATACAGAAGAAAACTCCCTCTGTCTGCCGCCTCCATGAAGCTTGCCTTCGGCTTCAATTAGTCTCCTGACTGGCTCTCTCCCCAGATAGTCACAAGGATCGCAGCACCTGGCCAGTGCCGTGAACTCACCCTCCGAGGGATAAGTCGGTGGTTTCGGGGGGGGGGTGAGCACGGCGAGAAGGTGGAAGCCAGATGAAGGCACTGTGACCAGGTGGATAATCGGTGGCAAGACAGAGGGGCCAAAAGATAAAAAAAAAAAAAAGAAGTAACTGGAAAATGCAGAAGCTGGCTGAGCTGCTCCCATGGTGTGGCGGTCTAACACAGTAGCAGCTTGGCCAGCATGGTGTGGTAGACCAGGGTTCTGTTCCTGCTCTCCACTATTTTGGCGAAACAGTGTTTCACCTCCCGTAACTTTTTTTTTACTCTGAGGTCCGCTCCCCCTCGGAGTTGGTTATTTAAGTTACGGGGGTGTGGAGGGCAGAGCCCCCTACATTATATTTTAGTGTCTTGCAGTATTCCAAAATACAGTCTCCCGAACTCGGTGTCATAGCATTCAGGAAACTGAATTTCAGTCTTTCAAAATATATCAGCTGAACTGATATCCTGCCTCTTTAGAGGCTCTAATTATCTCTACAGAACGCATTCTAATATCATTCTGTTATCCCAGTTTGAACCCATTACATTAATAGTGTTTAATAGACTCCTGTTATGGGGCATTCATTTGCAACACGACAGTGTGCAGTATTTGAACTGTCTTTTGTTAAAGCTCCTTTGTTACTACAGCTGATTTGCTTCCCTCTGGTGGGAGTACAATGTCCTGATATTGTCACTGCGTGTTTTCCTCACAATAGGAACAAATGCTGCAAAAGTAGATCTTGTCAGCACGTCAGAATTATGATTTATTACACAAAGAAAATAACAATGTTGACAGTTATAGGAACAGTGTAATGTTTTTGTTTCCTGTCCACTCGCACCTCGTTAGTGTCAGTTTTGCAGTGCCTTGTTGCCATAGGAACGTGATACTCATCTCTGTTAGTAACAGTTTGCTGAAACTGACACTGGCAGTCGGTCTGCTTTTTGTTCTTAGAGAGGCAGAGCAGCAGCTCAGTCCTAAGAAGTACCAGAGTATGATGAGTAAAATGAGGTTAGGACAGAGCTCTGAATAAAGTGGTTTATGTACGATGTATGTATACTATGTACTATGGGGCTGACAGTATAGACTAGAGGTTAGAGTAACCAGCTGTGAAAGAGCTTTGTACATCCAGCAGACCTGGGTTCGATTCCCATTCCCACGACCTCCACTTGCATATTGTGTGACTCTGAGCAAGTCACTTAACCTCACCAGTGGACCCAGGTCACCCCTGAAAACAGGCACTTGTACCTAGTGGGCACCTGGTTCCCCAAAGAATAAAATAAACATACACCCCCTACCTAGAGGAACTCAAGAGTTTTAAAATACAAAAAAGTGGGAGGAGGTGTGACATCCTATATAGGGTAAGGGGCGGGGGAGAGGTTTTAAAGAGTAAAACAAAGTCAGACAGCATAGAAGAGGAAGATGATAGGAGTGGTGCAATGCAGTGGCTGTGGGGCAGCGGTTTTCAAGAGGACCTTCTGGATACTGCGGTGCTGCACCATCTGCAGGCACCTCTCTGGGCTGAAGGCAAAAGGTTGCTAGTCTCTGGGCTGAGCTGGCCATAGATTCAGGGAACCTCCTCCCCCACCCAAGGACCACCAAGCCTGCCACTGCCGCTACCTCAATGGTTGCCTAGGAGGAGGAATGGATGAACCATGGTGGGCTCGGGAAGGGAGAGGGCGGTGGGACAGAGGCACATACCCCATCCGGTACAACTATGGAACTCCTATGCTGTTTTGGCATAGCAGGAAGTTACCACAGGGACACCAGAAGTAGTGACCAGGGAGGATGAGTGGGGTCCTCCATAATGGAGCCCCAAGGGTGGGAGGCAGAGGACCTTAGAAGAGGAGGAAGCAAATCCTGGTGAGGTACTCTGTTGTCAGGAGAATAGATTGAGGGACAGGGACCAAGGTGGAGAGGGAGGCTGGTAGCGTTGTGAAGAGGGAGATTAAGTGCCTACCCGGAGGCACAGCTCGGAGAGATATAGAGCGGATCCTGAGGATCAATAGGGAAGTAGCAAGGAAGGGAGAGCCGGATGTCATTCTCCATCTGGGGACAAATGACCTGCTTTAGGGATGAGGCAGGGATAGGAATACTGCAGGAGGAGTTCAGAGAGCTGGAGAAGAATCTTAGGTAAGTAGCATGCTCAGTGACTTTCTTGAAGGTACTGCCTGTCTACAGCAAGGGGGAACCCCACACCAGGGACTTCAATGCATGGCTGAAGGAATGGTGCAGAGAGGAAGGTTTTGGCTTCATTAGGGACTGGGGCCCTACCTGCGGGGATAAAGGCCTGTACAAGGGCAATAGACTGCATCCATTGGGGGGGGCATAGTTGGTTTAAATGCTACATTGGAAAACCTTTAAAGTAGCCGAGAGTGAGGCAGAATGAGGCTGGGAGACATAAACTGCCCCCCCCCCACACACACAAGATCACAAGGTCAACAACAGGAATTCTGAGAGAGTAAAACCCCAAAATGAACAAAAAATGAAATCCAGGGTGTAGAATTAAGACATAAAACTAAAAAATACAGTGGGCGAAATAATGGAGGGCAAATGGGGAAAAATGAGCAGGGGGAAGCAACACAATCTGGAGAGACGGGTGCAAATGCTCGAAGTCTGAGCAGCAAGACTGCAAACCTAGGGGCTACCATTGTGGAAGCAGACCTTGACTTAGTCATCATTTTAGGGATCTGGTGCAATAAAAACCAGGACTGGGAAGTGGCCATACCAGGTCATACTCTGTTCAGGAAGGACAGGGTAGGTAGAAAAGGGGGAGGAGTGGCTCTTTATGTAAGGAACTACATAAAAACTATAGAAATACAGGTGTAACCCCTAGATGGCGCTATCCCAGGGGCTACTAACCCTGCCTGATTTGCCACTAACAGGTTGAGGGGCCTGGATCCAATGCTGGGATGCTTAGGCAGGGGAATCACCAGCAGAAAGAGAGAGGTAATAATACCCCTGTATAGATCACTGTTGAGAACACACTTCTAGTACTGTGTCCAGTTCTGGAGGCCCCATCTCCGGAAAGACATGGATAGGGTGGAGGCAGTACAAAGGAGGGAAACCAAAATGGTGCAGGGCCTGCATCAAAAGTCCTACGAAGAAAGGCTTAGGGAATAATAATTAAATATGTACTTCCTAGAGGAAAGGAAGGAAAAGGGGATATAATAGGAAGGCAGTATTTTCTAAAGAAAAAGATGCTTGAGGACAAGGGGTCAGCGGAGGCTCAGAGGAAATGTGAGAAAATACTTCTTCACCGAGAGGGTGGCGGATGCATTGAACAGCCTCCCAGTGGAAGTGGTGGGGGATGTAATGGTTACAGGATTCAAGAATGCATGGGATAGACACAAATTCCAACTGTAGAAATGAAAGGAAAAGTGTGACTCCTACCGGGACTCGAATCCAGGGACCTTGCCATTCCATGGCTTGCTCTTAACCACCGGCACTATAGACACAAAGGGATCTTAGCAGTAAGGCAGTGAGGGTTAAGACCGGAGACTGAGTAGGGTCTGCACTGACACTGGAGGTAGGGTATACAGGGCAGACTAGGTGGGCCAAGAGGTCTTTATCTGCCAACAACTTCTATGTTTCTATGATGTCATTAGATCAGAGCTATGCGTCCCACTAACTCAGTGGGCATAACTGAGCTATTAATGTCATGTATCCTGTGTATATAGCATCGTGAACTATAATGTCATGTATTCTTTGTGTATATTTTGCTTAATCTCATCTGTTACATATGCCTTTTGTATTGTAAATGCTCCTTGTTGACTTTAATCTGTTATAACCTCCCAGATTGTGCCTGAAAATAGGCATTTATTTGTGTAGTGCACTCACCTGGTTAACAAAAACGAAATAAATATATAACCATTTCTTCCTTGCCACAAGGTACTATCTAACCATAATTTAAAGACACAGACCATTTTAGTTAATATTGCCTTTCATGGAAGCCTATTTCACAACTCCCAACATTCTCTCTTGAGAAATATTCTTTCGAAATCTTCCTCACATTTGCCCACTTATGTCCTTGAGTTTTCTTATCTTCTGATATATTCAGTTGCTTTATCTGATCAAGTGGAGTTATTCCTGACATTGAATTCATAACATTACGAAATGCATAATCCTACATGAAACAGCCACAAACCTCACAAATGTACAGGCGCAAATAGGGCACACCGGACTCCTGTATTGCAGTCTGCACAGATGCATAGATATATAGATACATAGGCATTGACAGCAGAAAAAAGGCCTACTGGCCAATCTGGTCTGTCCACCTACCTAACTACTCTGTGCTGGCCCTAATAGCCCCCCCCGCCCCTTAGTCTTTGTCCACTCCATCTGACTTTGCTCATATACACATCCTATCCCTGCTTAAAGCTGCTCACTGATTTGGCCCTTGCCACTTCTTCCAGCAGCTTATTGCACTCGCCCACCGTTCTTGTTATGAAAAAGTGTTTTCAGACATCTTTATTGAATATCCCCCCTGCTAGCTGACGTGAGTTCCTCCTTATCCCCGTATTTGAGCTCAAAGAATAAAATTTCTTGGTGTCCACCCTGTTTATTATTTATTAGTTTTTGGGACCAGGGAGGCCAACAGGAACAAAAGTCCCTTTTTTAGATGTCTTGAGGAATTAGTTACAGATAACAGTACATATTTGATTCAAGCATTAAGGGGCATTTAACAAAAATTTGTTACAGTACACAAGTGGGTATATAACTGGGTGTAAACATAAATGTTTGTGCAAAAATCAATCAAGGCAAATTAACACAAGAGAACTACCGTTTCAACCGATCAACAGTAAATAGACAGTTTAGTGGCTGAGAGCAAGAGTATGTAGGTTACAGAAGGCCATTGACCCATTACATAGGCAGGGTTTCAGCAGTTGTATTTAGCTGGGGAAAGACGGTACTCCTTAAGGGCTAGCTTAAAGGACCAGGGACTGGACAGCTTTGCTAGAGAGGGGATGGAGCTCCATAGAGATGAGGCTAAGTAAGCAAATTGTCTGTCCTGTGTCCATTTTTATCTGAGGGATTATCAGAGGTTCACGGGTCATTTGGGGGATTGAAGGAAAAATGACCGAACTCTGAGCCTAGCCATCCCTGTTTCCTTTGAGGATAAGAGTGCGGTCGCCCCAAATGTAAGAGTGGGGAGGAGAGTGCTGCTGGCAGTGGCAATGTGGGATTCTTTAGCCAGGCAGGCTCCAAGTGTATATAGTAGACCCAGTTTAATGTTTTTGTGATGTATACATGTGCATTTTGTATGACAGGATGGAATCCAGGTATAGTCCAATATATCTAAAATTGTTAATGATTTTTAGCAGGAAGCCCATGAAGGTGTAGATCCTAAAAAGGCCACAGTATTGCTACAGTTTCCATTTTATGACTAACAGCATGGCCTTGTTTTTTTCCGCTGTTTAGGACAAGATTGTTTAAAAAGAAAAGGCCTACTGCGTGAAGCCATTTTGGAGGAGGCCATTATGGTAAGTATGTCATCTGCACTATGATATTAGTATAGCATCATCCACATATATACATTTTAGCACTGGCGCATTTTTTTGGTGGGGTACAGTGGAGGTGAGGAGCATTGGGGTAGTTAGAGGCAGGAGGTGCCCTGGGGTGAGACGGGGCCTGGAGAGAGGCCAGACGTGTTTAGTACCCATCCCAAGGGATTCTACTGAACTGTGTGGGCAGGGAGCCAGTGGGCCTGCAATCTCCACCGGTCAGCTTCGTGCAGTGCTATGCAATGATAGATCTATTAGGAACAAGACCGCAACTATGGTGGACTTGATTTCCTTGGTCAATCTGGCCTACATTATGGAAACCTGGTAGGGAGACAACGATGGGCCAATTCTGGCAGCGTCGATCCCACCCAGGTATTCTGTAGTGCACTGCTTGAGGAGGGAATGCAAGGGTGGGGGTGTGGCCATCTGCTTTAGATCCAGCTGGAACTTCTCCATGCATCTGATGGGCTCTACCTCATTGTTTGAATGCGTGGCTGTGCGTGGGGGTCCAGGTGCAGGTCGCAGGATTCTCCTTGTGTACCATCCTCCTGGGCATGAGGAAGAATTCGTGTAGGAAGTCGCGGACTTCATTGCCGACAAGATGCTAGTTTCACCCAAATGGTTGATTCTGGGTGACTTTAATACCTGGGTTGATGACAAACTCTTGCATTTTGGTCAAGACTTCCTCCAGTTAATGAATCTCTGGGCCACACACAAGTATTTGCTTCTGTAACTCACCACCACGGCCATTCCTTGGACTTGATATTCTCACTGGGGCTTGAGGTCACTGACTTCAGGATTGATCCAGTCGTGTGGTCTGATTATTGCACAGTGGAGTTCTCATTTGGGGCCCCCTTGATAGTCCTTCCCCTGCTGTGATGGTCTGATATTGCCATTGAGGGGATTGTCCCCAGAAGGACTACTGGCAGTAGTGGACTTTTCTGGTGTGAGTACTGCATGCGTAGTCAGCATGAGAAAGGCAGTGACAGCCTATAATAGTACTATTTCCAATGTGCTCGATGCCGTTGCAGTGATCCATATATGACCCAGGTTTTCTTGCTTGAGACCCCCGTGGTTTGATGGGGCTCTCAAGGTGATGAAGACCACGAGTCAGAAGTTGGAGCATTGCTGATGGAGGACCTGGTCTAAGGAGGATAAACTGGCTTTGAGAGTTCACTACAGTGAATATCAAGGGGTAATTAACCATAAGAAAGGCAGAGTTCCTGTCCAGGGAAATTGCCACAGGGAGGAATCTACCAGCTCAGCTCTTTCGGACTATGGACAGGTTACTTTATCCTGCCTGTCTGCAGTAGGGTTACCACCTTTTAAGAAGCCCAAAGTGGGACATTTCTTAGTGAAACATGATTTTTTGCAGGACAGTACATAACCTCGACCAATGCAACAGACTTGTTTTCTCCATATAATCAGAATTAAGGATAAGAATTGTAGTTTCTTAGTTGCTTCTATGGTTTCTTATCATTGTAAGGTATTTTAGTTAAGGTATTGTAGTTTTCTAGAACATTTAGTGGAAAGTTAGAAAATATGTTTTCTACTATAAAATCAGGACATTTAGTATTTTTCATGTTTTTTTGCAGGACACAGCTGCCCAAATCAGGACTGCCCTGCGAGAATCAGGACAGCTGGTAACCCTAGTCTGCAGCTGAAAAGAGTCGCTTTGTGTGAGGAGTTTGCTCATTTTGTTTCTCTGACAGGGTGTCCTCTATTCTGTCCGGGATCACCCCAGTGGGGCAAGCTCAACCCTGCAGTGGTGGGCCTTGTGTGGGCAGAGGCACTCTTATTGTTTGGGGGGAGTTTTGGCCGGTGAGGGTTACGGAGGTCGTTGAGGTAATCTCAAAACTGTGTCCCACCTTTTGTGAACTGGACCCAGGCCCAACTCATCTCCTAGTGGGATGTGCCAAGTCCATTGGTTCAGTGTTTGCAGAGATGATCCAGTGTTTGATCTCAGAGGGGTTCTTCCCTGACATCTTGAAGGAGGCGTTGGTGAGGCCCCTTCTGAAGAAACCATCTCTCAACTCTGACGTCTTGGTGAATTATCGCCCTACCTCCAACCTCCCATTTTTGAGGACATTTGTTGAGAAAGTAGTGGCTCTGCAGCTCGAGGCACACCTCGTGGCCTTTAACATCTGCAAGCCATTCCAGTTTGGGATTAGGGCAAGGCATAGCACCGAAACGGCATTGGTCAGGGTGCAAAATTACATCCTCCAGGTGAGAGATAGAGGAGACCAATCACTTCTCATTCTCTTAAATCTCTCCTCAGCATTTGGCACATTGTGTTTCTAGATCACCTTAGAGAGTATTGTGGACTCACTGGTACTGTCATCAATTGGTTTGAGTCCTGTCTCACAGGCAGGATGCAACGGGTAGTGATGGGGAATTTCTCCTTCTGCAGGAAACCCCTGCCCTGTGGAGTACCTCAAGGCTCAATCCTGTCGCTGATGTTGTTTGTGGTGTACATGCTACCCCTGGGTGAGCTCATTAGATGTTACAGTCTGGGATTTTACTGTTATGCAGTTGATACCCAGCTGTATATGCCGTTTGTTCCTGGGACAAATAAGAAGTGCTAAATAAATGCCTAGCCGAGATCCAAGATTGGATGTCCTCTAACTGGCTGCGACTAAACCCCGACAAGACAGAAGTACTGGTGATAGAACCTGGCGTGATATGGCTGCCACAGGGTTAGGAACAGGGTTGTTCCTTGACCCTACTCCGTTGGTGGCTACAACTAGGGTGAGAAATCTGGGCATCATCCTTGATGATGGTTTAACGCTTGCGTCTCAAGTGTCGTCCGTCATCCAGAGTGGTTTCTATCACTTAAAGAATGTCACCCAGATTAAACCCCTAGTTCTGCCTGGTGACCTGCCCGTGCTGGTACATGCCTTTGTCATGTCAAGACTAGACTACTGTGATGCTCTTTGCTTCGGGGTCAGTGGAGGGAACCTCCATCGACTGCACCTGGTGCAGAACGCAGCTGCCAAGTTGCTGACTGATATTCCCAGGTCTGGTCATGTGACCTCACTCCTGCGTGATCTGCACTGGCTACCTGTCAGATGGAGGATCATCTTCAAGGTGGGCTTGCTCACCTATAAGGCCCTATACAGATCGGGCCCTGGCTACCTGAGTGATCTCCTGACCCCTGCCATCCCAGTGCGCTCACTCTGCTCCTCCATCGAGGGCCTCCTAGCAGTTCCGAGGGCCAGGCTGAAAACCTTGGGAGATTAAGCATTTGAGGTGACCGGCCCAGCCCTCTAGAACTCACTCCCCAGATCTCTGAGGGAGGCCCCATTGGTGGAGGCTTTTAAATGGGGTCTCAAGGCATACCTTTTTAATAAAGACTTTTTATTGTAGTTAATTTGTTTTATTTTTGCAAAAATAATATACATAGACAATACAAATAACAGTAATTAGATGATGTAATACACTAAATGATATGCAGGTAAAATATAGAAGATAATTCTCATAACCATATAAAATGAGATTACAATGTATTGGTCTTTTGTATTACTTAATAGCTTAGTCAGTCTGAACATAAAATATTTAATTGTACTGTATTGTATATAAAGAAACAAAAAGGAAAGGAAACCTAGTAATAACTACTAAACTCTATAAACATAGTGAGAGCTGCCAGGAAGTCTGAGATTGCCTGTTATATGGAGTTATGTATGTAATTTAAAAAGTCTTTCCAACAGAGCCTAAATTCATTTAGTCGATCATGTGCCAGGTATGAGAGGTGTTCAAATGCAGCAGTATGAGTTTTAATTATTGAGAACATCAGTCAAAGTAGGTGTTATCTGTGATTTCCAGCACATTAGAACTAGTCTCTTAGCCTGCATGAATAAGACATGTAACCATCTATGTTGATGTTTAGATAATTTTATGTCCTTATCTATAACACCTAACAAAAAGTATCTAGGTTCAAATGGAATGGAGCATCCAATGATATTGGAAGCTCCTTGGTGGAGAGACTGCCATAGTTTAGAAATTGGCTTACAAAGCTAGAGTATATGTAGTAGATTGCCATCTGGTGAGTTACAGCGCCAGCAGTGGTAATCAGGGGTAAAACCCATTTTATGAAGAAGTGATGGAGTTGGTTAACTAGGATCTGCAGCTTATCCAGTAGGTAGGGAAATGGGCAGACTGGGTGGGCCAAGCGGTCCTTATCTGCCGTCAAATTCTCTGTTTCTATGTTTCTAAATGAAGAATTTTATACTGTATAAGCATGCTGTGTGCATCCTTGAAAGCATTATGGCAGAATCTCCAACATTCATCCCATTGAGAATCTGTTATGTTATTGTAACCCCTAGATGGCGCTATCCCAGGGGCTACTACCCCTGCCTGATTTGCCACTAACAGGTTGAGGGGCCTGGATCCGATGGCGGGTGCCTCCACCCAGAGGTCAGGGTTTGCAATAGTTAAACTAACTTGGTCACAGCCCTCTGGGACACTGCAACCCCCCTTTCTTCCCACTAGTGGCCCACACAGTATATCAGAATTACCTTCACAGTATACACTTACCCCAGGACTGGTTCAGGCACTGGGACCCCTGTAAAATAAGAAGATACAGTGCAACAATCACAGTACAATACTTTAACATAGACAAATACCTCAGGCAGTATAACTTTGTTGAAACAAGCAGCTCTGATTTATTTAGGGGATATAACAAGGACAGGGGAAATCAGGTTAATTAGCTTATCACTTTACTATCTACTTATGGCTCTGTGTAGAGGCCTATCCCTACCAGTTACTGTCCCTGGGTACCCAAGCCCTAGTGGCTAGTCCAAACCGTGGCAGCTGGTAGGGGCCCTTTCACACAGAGAAAAGAAAAATTAGTTAAACAGTCAGCAGTACAGTAATTCCATTTGGATTCAATGTGGCAATTCAACAGGGAGCGACCCTGAATTAGTACTCACGACCTCCAAACAAGATAGGGTCCTTCAACGTCAGCAGGGCTACTCTTGAGCGCCACGAGACTCCTCACACATTTATATGACAAACTGCAACAGGCAAAAGTCCTTTAATGGCAGCAGGATTCACTTTAGCTACACAAGCCTCCTCACACATTTATATGGTAAACAGTAACAGGCAAAAGTCCTTTAATGGCAGCAGGATTCACTTGAGCTACACAAGCCTCTTCACACATTTATATGGTAAACAGTAACAGGCAAAAGTCCTTTAATGGCAGCAGGATTCACTTGAGCTACACAAGCCTCCTCACACATTTATATGGTAAAAAGAAAGTACTATACCAGGCAGGCTGCTTCTCTGTCCCAATCGCAATTACTGCACAATACCCGGGAGAACACACAGCAGATTCAGTTCCTGACAGACCGAGCACATTCAGCAATTTCTCCAGTCTTCATACAGGGTGAGCCTGGTTTCTACTCTTCAGATATCCTTTGATTCTCTTCACAGGATGGATTCAGTCCTAACAAGCAGTTACACAAGCTGCAGACCGGAACTTCGGGGGCCTTGCAGCGTTCCGACTAAAACTGCACACCGAAAAGCTGGGCTCCTTCCCTCTTCACTGCCAGAGCTCAACTGAAGCTCCAGCAGACAAACCGGCACTTCCTTTGAGTTCCTCCCAGTTCTTGGCTGGATTGGCTGTCACTCACAATAGACTGCCCCTGTTGGTCCAAAAGGCCAAGTCCAAACTACATCTCCAGAGTCACTGCCCATACAATCCTCTTGTGGCTGGCTCAGATTATGAGTCCAAGTTCTGATTCGCCCAAGGCACCATTTTAGAGCTACCTAACCCACACTGATTGGTCCAGTTCAGCAGTTCAAAACTAGAATGGGGAACTAGGCAAACACAGTTCTGACTGCAAAGAAAGCAGGTTAGACAAACTGTATTTTCATTATTACTCTAAATGATTTCTGGCAACGGTTACATCTTTCAGATAGGTTCCCTTTGCACTCCTAGTGACTGCAAAATGGAGTGAATTGGCAGCAGCTCAAGTGGTACTAAGCAGAGAAACACACAGTCCCCCCATACAAACTAATTATGTCTGCAAGCAGACAGCTCTTAAAGAGACAGTACCAGAGGCTCTAAAAACACTCATAGATAAATGGCTTAAACGCCAAACACCATTCAGGCTTGGAGCATTCAAGCAAGCTCCTGGAAGTCTTTTGGGAACCCCCATTTGCAGGGGGGGTTACATTTTCATTTAACATCGTGCTCCATTTGTTTTTGGCAGAAAGGAACTGATTTGGCAAGGAGTCTCTAATTTGTTTGTAAATTCTGCTAACTAGGCCAGAGGACCTGCTAGTCCATATCTTAATGTGTGAGGAGGTAGATGGTATTCTATTAATTTGTTGTAAAACAGGAAGAGTAGCAGAGCGGATTTGTAAGTATTTCCATAAGTCTTGTCTGGGTATATCCCATATAGCTTGTAGATTACTAAAGGAGTCTATTGTGTTGCTGCCTTCAGATAAGATATCTCCAAGAAAGAATATTTTTCTGTGTTTCCATGATGTGCCGAATACAGGTTTACCTTTAAGGGAAATTTTGGGGTTTCCCCAGAGAGGGGTATAATACCTAGGGGTGGGACTGGTTTTGAGCCACTTGTGCATTTTGAACCAATAGTATATTGACATAGAAATAGTGGGGTGCTTCCTTAAGTTTGAGGTGGGGGTTAAAAATATAAAGCTGGTGGGAATAAAGCCCTTTTAAATTAGCTATAGTATTGATTTTATTACTATTTATTTATTTTGATTTTGTTTGATAATTGCTGACCCTTGTATTCTTGTTTGTAAAATGTAAATGTGTATATCCTTGCACTTTCTTGTAAAGTGCCCAGAGCCTCTGAGATTGGGTGCTGTATGAATAAAAGCTTACTTAATTACTTACTAACAGTGTAACTAGAAGGGGTCCAAGGCTCTTGACCAGGGTCAGGTGGTGGGGGGAGCCTTTATTGATCTGACAAAGGCCTCTGATACTGTCAGTCATGCGCTGCTACTTGACCAACTGTCCATAACCAGACTCTCTGTTAGTACTGTGAACTGGTTCTGAAGTTACCTCACAAACTTTGTGCAGCAGGTAAAAATCAATGATGTACTCTCGGCTAGGTGGGAAGTCCAAAACGGTGTCCCGCAAGGCTCCATTTTGGGTCCCTTGCTATTTAGCATATTTCTCAACCGTTTGCCCCCAGCCTGCCCGGACAGAGTCCTACTCTATGTGGATGATGCAGTGATCTTCACCTGCCACACAAACCCGCTCCCCCTGCAGGAATAACTGCAGGTAAACTTCACAAGCATTGAGAAATGGTTCATGAAGCAAAAATTGCTCAGGAATTATGAAAAGACCAAAGTTATGACCTTTACCAACCCACACAACAAGCACAGAGCATTCCAGCTCACAATTCTGATTAGCCTAAACACCCCTCTGGAACAGGTCTATACTTCCAAGTATCTAGGGGTCACCCTCAACAGTACCCTCTCCTATGCACACCATGTGGAACAGGTTGCTAAGGCCATTAATACAAAAATTGGCCTCCTACACAGACATAAACACTGTCTATCCTCAGAGGCTCTGCAGTCCACAGCGGGCAGTGTGGTTATCCCCATAATTGACTAAGGCTGGCTATATATGGGGCTATAACAGACACAACCCTCAGAAGGGTGGAAATAGCATTAAACAAGGCCTGCAGGCTAGTCACTGGAGTCCATCAACTTTTGCACACCTGTGAACTGTATAGGCAAGCTGGTTGGCTTCATGTAGTGGGCAGACTGAAGTGCCAGGCCTGCTTACTAGCTAAAAAGATCTCATTGGACTTAACTCCTCCGAGTCTCCAAAACCTTCTCTGCCAAGCGATCATCCCTCACCAAACCAGAGACTCTGACAAACAGATATTCAAAGTCTCCTTTTGCCGTACAACTCAGGGACAAAGATCATTTGCATATCAAATCCCACTTTGGCTAAACACTATTTGCGGGCGACTTTCTGCCCGAGTCAGATTGGACCCTTCAAACACAAACTGCGGGAACATCTAGCTGTGTTTGGAGGATGTGATTGCCTCACCAAATTGGTGCAAGAAGGGTCTGCCCTATTCCTAAATCACTGTTCTTTTCTGTTTTTGCTTTGCTTTTTCCAGGTTCCATTGCTGCATGCTACTGTTCAAACAGAAATGTATTACTAAGCATCTGAACTTGCCTTAATGTTAAACTGAGGGATCTAAGCAAACCCTGAGACAGACTATGCCTTAAAGTGAGCTGTGTAAATTTCTAAGTGTAACCCCTAGATGGCGCTATCCCAGGGGCTACTACCCCTGCCTGATTTGCCACTAACAGGTTGAGGGGCCTGGATCCAATGGCGGGTGCCTCCACCCAGAGGTCAGGGTTTGCAATAGTTAAACTTACTTGGTCACAGCCCTCTGGGACACTGCAACCCCCCTTTCTTCCCACTAGTGGCCCACACAATATATCAGAATTACCTTCACAGTATACACTTACCCCCAGGACTAGTTCCGCACTGGGACCTCCTGTGAAATAAGATACAGTGCAACAATCACAGTACAGTACTTTAACATAGACAAATACCTCAGGCAGTATAACTTTGCTGAAACAAGCAGCTCTGATTTATTTAGGGGATATAACAAGGACAGGGGAAATCAGGTTAATTAGCTTATCACTTTACTATCTACCTATGGCTCTGTGCATAGCCTATCCTACCAGTTACTGTCCTGGGTACCCAAGCCCTAGTGGCTAGTCCAAACCGTGGCAGCTGGTAGGGGCCTTTCACACAGTGAAAAGAAAAATTAGTTTAAACAGTCAGCAGTACAGTGATTCCATTTGGATTTAATGTGGCAATTCAACAGGAGCGACCTTGAATTAGTACTCGACCTCCAAACAAGATAGGGTCCTTCAACGCACAGAGGCTACTCTTGAGCTCCACGAGACTCTTCACACATTTATATGGTAAAAAGAAAGTACTATACCAGGCAGGCTGCTTTCTATCCGACGCAATTACTGCACAATACCCAGGAGAACACACAGCAGATTCAGTTCCTGACAGACCAGTGCAATTCAACAATTTCTCCAGTCTTCTACAGGGTGAGCCTGGTTTCTACTCTTCAGAGATCCTTTGATTCTTTTCACAGGATGGATTCAGTCCTAACAAGCAGTTACACAAGCTGCAGACCGGAACTCTGGGCCTTACACACGTTTTTGACTGAAACTGTGCACTGAAGGAGCACAGGGTTTCTTTCCCTCACTGCCAGATCTAAACTGAAACTCCAACAGACAAAACCGGGCACTTCCTTTGAGTTCCTCCCAGTTCTTGACTGGATTGGCTGTCACCACAATAGACTGCTGCTGTTGGTCCTAAAAGGCGCAAGTCTAAACTACATCTCCCAGAGTCACTGCCCATACAATCCTCTTGTGGCTGGCTCAGATTATGAGTCCAAGTTCTGATTCGTCCAAGGCACCATTTTAGAGCTAGCTTACCCCACACTGATTGGTCCAGTTCAGCAGTTCAAAACCAGAATGGGGAACTAGGCAGACACAGTTCTGACTGCAAAGAAAGCAGGTTAGACAAACTGTAATTTCATTATTACTCTAAATGATTTCTGGCAAACAGTTACATCTTTCAGATAGGTTCCTTTGCACTTCTAGTGACTGCAAAATGGAGTGAATTGGCAGCAGCTCGAGTGGTACTCAAACAGAGAAGCACACAGTCCCCCCCATACAAACTAATTATGTCTGCAAGCAGACAGCTCTTAAAGAGACAGTACCAGAGGCTCTAAAAACACTCACTGATAAATGGCTTAAATGCCAAACACCATTCAGGCTTGGAGCATTCAAGCAAGCTCCTGGAAGTCTTTTGGGAACCCCCATTTGCAGGGGGGTTACATAAGCATCTGAACTTGCCTTTAATGTTAAACCGAGGGATCTATGCAAGCCCTGAGACAGACTCTGCCTTAGTTTTTTTCTCTCTCCTAAAAACTGCCCTCTAAGTGTTGCAGCAAAGGCAGAAGTTTAAAGTGAGCTGCTTAAATTTGGAGGAATTTTTTAAAAGCAGTGAATAATCCTCAGAATCTTAGAGGCCAAAGATCCCAGTGAGAGCAAAAAGGCCGTTTTTTGGCGCTATCACTCCATTTAAAATAACAAAGGGAATGAGGAGCTGCTATCACCCTACGCTGCCCAGGAAAAATACCCACAGCTGGAATCTCCCTCTGCCAGTTTAGACTCTGTTTAGCACTCCTGCTGATGCAGCATATGGAAAATAGTTTAAAATAGTTTTAGCATCGTTTTTTCCAAACTCCATCAAGAAAAAAACTGCTCGTACTGTAATTTGGATCCCCCTCCCCCTTCCCCTACCTGCGTCAACAAATTTCACTGCTTGTTCTAAACTCCTTTTCCTCTTTTCCTTCTGCAGCATTCCCTATGCTCCCCCTCATGGGTGTAGGTCATGAGGGTATGGCACCCTTCCCCGAGCAAGGACCCCGCAGCATCTCTCGCCAGGTAAACGACTCCCAAGCATGCAGCAGTACAGAAATCACAGCCTAGAACTTGCAACTTGCCTCCAATATCAGAGTAGGATCCCCACTGACGCTGCGCGTCAGCTCCCCACTGTCCCCACCACCACACTTGGTCGACTTTGTGTTTTATAGCAGAAGTCAGGTGACCTAAAAAAAAAAAAACAAGAAAAAAAAAAAATCAGGCATTTGTTCCATCTGCAGGCTATCCACACCTGCCACTAGTGGCTGCTATTTTCTGCCAAATCATCCTCGCACATTGCCTGTTGTGTGAAACCTGGAATACTCCTAATATCCCATTTATCTCTGCTAGCCTGTTAAATCTCCCTCCCCACTAAAACAAACCCATTGTCTGTCTGTAATCATAGCTTTTACACCTATACACCTTGAACTACATAGCATCACACATACCGCCCAGAAAAACATATTTTTCTCTCTCGCAAAATGATGTCATTTCTTTTTATCCTCTCCACAACTCCCCTCCTCAGTGTCCCACCCCTCCACCATGCCTGTAAAACCCCGCACCACCTCTCCAGCCCCTCCATGTTCACTCCTCTTTCAGTAACCATGTCCTTCCCACCCCACCTCCCACTTGCTCCTAGCCATCTGCTCCTAGCAGCCGCAGCTACCCCTTTTCTCTATAGCCAAGAAATTCTGTGTTTTGCCTGCTCCCATCTTATCAACAATCTACCCCTACATGCAGGCCTTACACCACGTAATTATAAGATGACCCTCAAAAGTTCCCTATCCAGGATCTTCGTTATCTTACTGCTACTGATGGGCAATATACACCCCAATCCTGGCCCGTCTACCCCAACCCCTTGCCTATCAACGCAACCCAAAGGGCTATGACTGGCTGCCATAAATATATGCAGCCTCCAAAAGAATCTCACCCCACTTCAAGCATGGGTCTGCCTCCACTACCCTGACGCACTCGCAGTATACAAAACATGGCTATCTCCAAACACCCCAGGCTCGGCTGTTTACATACCGGGCTATACATTATTTAGATCAGACAGACTGAATAGACGGGGTGGCGGTTGTGCGCTGTACCTTCAGGATCACCTACAAGGTGTCCAAATTCCTGCTTTAAACCCTGTTGCAGGTGCCCATTCCCTCACCCTAAGGGTAGCAGTTGGCAAATCAGATAAATCTCTCTACTTAAAGTCAGTCTACATACCCCCTCACAACCAAAAGGAGGCTTTCTCATCCATTCTGAATCTCACTGCACAACTTCCAAAAAAGTCGGAGATCATTGCCCTAGGCGATTTCAATATAAACTGGCTTGCCCCCCCCATACATCCCCCATCAGGGATGCAGCCACAGCCCAAAATCTCTCTCAGATGGTCCTTAGCCCCACAAGATTAGACCACCACAGGGACACTAGTTCCCTTATTAATCTCATCCTCACAGACCACCCTGAGCGCCTTCAGGATGTCCAGGTCCTCCCAGACTCACTCAGCGATCACTCCTGTTACCTGCTGTTGGTCAAATAGCTGGAAGCCCTCACCCCCAAAGATCTCCCTGCATTGCCAACTAAAGAAGGGGTCCCTGACACATCTCTGAAACCATCTTCTCAACCTTGACTGGTCCCCACTTGACCACCAGACGTCGGTGGATGCCGCCCTGTCCTTCTTCATTAGCTCCCACCAAGCCACCTGTGACATCTTTGCCCCCTTTGTTAAACAACTAGAAAAAACTAAATCCTCCCCTTGGGTAAATAGGTCCTTGCTCGATCAGATGAAGGCCCGAGATAAGCTATGGTACCGTGCCCTTGAGTCTGGTCGCTCTTCTGATCGTCAATTGTATTGCGCTGTCCGAAACTCATGCACCTGGGCAATCCACAAGGCTAAAGCAGCTTTCTATCAGTCCAACCTTACTGCCACCTGGGGCGATGGGAAGAGGTTCTGGGACAATATGAAGCAGCTTAGTGGCAAGTCCCCTCCCCTCCTCCATCCATGATTATCATCGATGGTGTCTCCACCCAAGACCCCGGCAAGTTAGCAAATGCCTTAAATGTGTCTTTCTCAGACCTCAGCTCTATCCTCCCTCCTGACTTTTTTACTACATCTACTGGACATTTTCTGCCACCCCCCAGTGCTCCACCTTTTTACTTCAAAACAATCTCCCCTAGTGTCGCTCGAACATATTTCGCCAAGTTCCTAGGAAAGACAAGACATAGTGGAAACTCACTCAATGCAAAGCTGCTCTCCTTAACCCTTGACGCAGTCCTTACCCCCTATCAAAAATATTAAACATATTCCTATGCCTTGGGCAGTTCCCTATCCTATGAAAAAAAGTGGTCATTAGTCCTGTTCACAAAAATGGTGACCATACCTCTAGTAGTAACTATAGGCCCATTTCTATACTTCCTCCCCTCTCCAAAGCACTGGAAAAAAAAGCTGCAGATCAACTTACTGACGTTTGGACACATACCATCTACTGTGCCAGCAGCAGCATGGCTTCAGGAAAGGGCACAATACTACTACTGCCCTGCTCGAGTTTACCTTCTATATCCATGAAGCCCTCGACCAGGAAACCCTGGCTGGATCAGTCTACATTGATCTTTCCAAGGCCTTCGATACTGTCAACCACAGTATGCTGATTAACTCCCTCCTGTCTGTTGGTGTCTCCCAAGAAACTGCAGACTGGTTCTTCAACTATCTTTATGGCCGTACCCAGCAAGTAAAAATAAATAGCACCCTTTCTGCTAGCCTCCCTGTCTGATCGGGTGTCCCACAAGGGTCCATCCTTGGCCCTCTTCTTTTCTTCCTATACTTAAACTCCCTCCCTCTGGCCTCCACTGAGTGCCTGCTCCTCTACGCAGATGATACTGTGATCTTCAGCCGGCACCCAGACCCTACCCTGCTCCAAAAATCTGTGCAGGGCTCCTTCACAGAGATAGACTCATGGTTCACCTCCCACAAACTTGTCCTCAACTACAAAAAAACAAAGGTCATGCTATTTTCCCACCCCCAACATAAGCACAGCATGACCAAATTATCCATACTAAATTCACAGGGTGCTATGTTGGACGCAGTTTACAATTTTAAATATCTAGGGATCACACTAGACTCGGCCCTTACTTTCTGTGGGCATATAGCATTGACTTGCTCTGCTATAAACATTAGAACTGGCCTCCTGTACAAATATAGGCCCTATCTCCCTCCTGATTCCCTCTGCTTAGCCATCTCTAGCTCCATCCTTTCCCTGGTAGACTATGGCATAACCATATATGGCGCCGCCTCTGACACTGCCCTGTCCAGCATAAAACACTCTCTTAACATAGCATGCCTGCTGGCCACAGGCTGTGATCGCCTCACACATACCTGTGACCTCTACCAACGGTCATCATGGCTAAATTTCCAGGGGCGATTTCTCTATCAAACCTGCCTATTGGCCTAAAAGATACAACTAGGGTCAGCTCCCCTGGCTGTCTATCACTCCTACAAATGTGCTTGCCGACGAGGGCCACAAGACACTCTAATGCTACTACCTTTCGCATCCCTTTTGCAAGGACCACTGCCAGCCAGAGGTCCTTTTGCCACAGGTCACCACACTGGATGAACTCCCTCCCTGATACTGCCCTCTCAACCCCAAGGCTAGGGCCATTTAAACCAGTGCTGCACACCCGTGTTATGTTAAACAGTCACTGTGACTGCTCATAAACTCCTCTATAGGGCTTAGGCTTCTCTTGTTGCTAAACAAACTCTGTATATAATTATGCCACGGAATCATGCACATTTGGATGATGCTTTGTACATGTATTATCCCATTATTGCTGTCTTTGTACTTGTTACTGAGGCTTAATAAAGGGAGGGGTGGGCAGAGGGTGACTGTGAAGGGGCAGAGATACTAATAATAATAATAAAATGTATTTAATTAAGCGCCTTTCAATATTTCAAAGCGCTGTACAATATTAATACGAACAAAACACATATACAAATACATATAGTATAAAATCACAATAAAACAGGAAATGCCTCCCCCATAAAAAAGTCTTTAGTGCCTGCTTAAAACTCCCCACTGTCCTGCACTCCCGGAGCTGACGGGGCAGAGAATTCCAGAGGGTAGGTGCCGTAAATCCAAAGGCATGCACGCCAGATGACTTTAAGTTAACCCTCGCAATCTCCAGCAACCCTTCGTCAGCTGAGCGGAGCTGTCGCAAAGGGGTGTAAGGAACCAGGAGCTCTTTCAAGTAATTGGGACCCAATCCGTGTAGGGCTTTGTAAGTCAATAGACCTACTTTAAAGGTAATCCGCCACTGTATCGGCAGCCAGTGCAGAGCGTGCAGCACAGGGGTGATGTGAGATCTTCTAGATGCCCCAGTCAACAAACGTCCTGCCGCGTTCTGCACTAGCTGCAAGCGGCAGATATCAACCCCAGGAAGCCCTAGATAAAGGGAGTTGCAGTAATCAAGGTGCGATGTCACAAAGGCATGGACTAAAACAGGCAGGTCACTGGATGGAACAAGGTGCCTAATCTTAGCAAAAGCAATGTTCCTAAGATGGAAAAAGACCAGCCTGACGACTGCTGATTCCTGATGTCGAAGAGTCAGACCATCGTCAAGCTCCACCCCCAGGTTACACACCCTTTCGGAGGTGAGAATCTGGGCCTCCCCCAGGACTAAACTGGAAGGGAGCCCAGTCCTCAATCCCTCTATCCTATGACCCGGTCCACAACCAAAACCTCAGTCTTTCCTGGGTTCAACTTTAGATTGCTGGAATTCATCCAGTCTTGGATTTCTGCGAGGCAGTTGTTCAGTACCGAGATAGGCACCAACCTGGTCAGGCACAAAAGACAGGTAGAGCTGGGTATCATTAGCATAGCAGTGAAACCTCAGCTCATACCATCTTACAATGTCTCTGAGGGGTAGCATATATACTGCGAATAACATGGGGGACAGCGCCGAAACCTGAGGTACCCCACAAGGCAGAGAGAAGGCCCCGGATGAAAACAAACCTGAGACCACTCTCTGCATTGTCCCAGTGAGAAAAGATGAAAACCATCTGAGGACTGTACCCGACAGCCCACAGATGAACCTCAGGCGTTCGAGCAGAACCCCATGAGCCACAGTATCAAAAGCTGATGATAAATCCAGGAGAACCAAGATAGAATGGTGTCTCCGATCTCTTGCCATCAGGAGATCATTGAGCATCCGAACCTGAGCAGTTTCAGTACTGTGCCTCTTACGAAAACCAGATTGGAGAGGTTCATATAAATTATGGATGGTTAGATGGTTATCCATTTGAGCAGCCACAACTTTCTCAATAACCTTCCCCACAAATGGGAGGTTAGAGATAGGCCTGTAGTTTGCTAGGTTCTCTGGGTCTAAAGAAGCTTTTTTCAGAAGGGGGATCACCACCCCCTCCGTCAGGGAGCTAGGGAACTCACCCATATCTAAAGAGCACTGGACAATCCGAGCTAAGACTGGGCCATTGATCTCACTACAACCCAAAATCAGAGAAGTAGGGCCTGGGTCTAAACTACAGCACATGGGATGCATCTCCTGGACAGTCCTCATAATGTCTACGAAATCCGGCAGGTCAAAGGTACTCCAGGAAACTCCGGGCCTTGCGACAGAGCACTGATCAACAGCAACCCCCTTAGAGTGAAGTTGGTGGCACTCCCTCCTGATGTCGTCGACCTTATTTGCAAAGAAGCGAGCGATCTTGTCACAATCAGTTTGTGTAAAAACTCGACGGAGCTGTCGACAGGCTGGGTTGCACAGTCTGTCAACAGTTCTGAAGAGTTGAGCCAGTCGGTTCCATGCGACAGAAATTTCCCTGGACAGGAATTCTGCCTTCTTATGGGAAATTTCTGTTTGGTAGAGTTTATAATGCTCTAGCAAAATACGGTGGTCAGCATCAGTGGCAGTCTTCCTCCAATGATGCTCTAACCTATGCCCCAAGTTCCGCAACTCTCTCAGAGCCCCATCAAACTACGGGGCTCCAGGGCAACGCAGAAGGGACGAACTTGGACAGGAGCAATCTGATCGAGGGCTGAAGATATGGCCCCATTATAGGCCACTACCAACTGCTGAGGATCAGTGCAAGACTCGTCCAACAACGAGAGGTCAATAACTGCCATCAAGTCTTCAGGGACCACATCCCGCGGTACCTGACCAACTCCACAGGGGCCAACCTACCCAGGGGGGTCTCAAAATTTAACCCAACTGAGTAATGATCAGACCAACCGACAAATATTTTTGCTTAGTATTCACAAATGATAAGGGGGAGGTACCTAAACCAAACAATAGAAACACTCTGGATTCAGAAGTTGATACCAGCCCATTTACAGAAGAAATGGTTCTCAAAGAACTCTTAAAACTGAAGGTGGACAAAGCAATGGGGCCTGATGGGATTCATCCCAGAATTCTAAAAGAACTAAGAGTAGAGCTAGTGACACCATTGACTACCCTCTTTAACAAATCATGGGAGGATGGGGTGGTACCTGAGGACTGGAGGTGAGCAGATGTGATTCCACTTCACAAAAGTTGGAGCAGGGCAGAAGAAGGCAACTACAGACCTGTTAGTTTAACCTCAGTGATAGGGAAAATGATGGAATCACTTCTGAAGGAAAGAATTGTCGAGTACCTAGAGGCCATAGGGGCACAGGACCCAAAGCAGCATGGATTCACAGCGGGAAGGTCATGTCAGACGAATCTAATCGATTTCTTTGACTGGGTGACCAAAGTAGTAGATAAGGGAGGGGCTGTGGACATGGCCTACCTAGACTTTAGCAAGGCATTTGACACAGTTCCACACAAAAGATTAATATACAAGTTAGCCAGCCTGGGAGTGGGTGCCAAGATGGTAGCCTGGGCAAAGAATTGGCTGGAGAACTGGACACAGACGTAATAGTAAATGGAGTCCACTCTGAAGAAAGGGGGTTACTTGTGGGCACCGAGGGTTCAGCATTAGATCCGTCCTCTTCAATGTCTTTATAAGCGACATTGCAGAGGGACTGGAAGGAAAAGTATGTCTCATTGCAGACGACACAAAGATCTGCAACAGAGTTGATACACAAGGTGGGGTGGAAAGGATGAGAAGGGACTTGGCAAGGTTGGTGGAATGGTCAAATGTATGGCAGCTTAGAAGTGCTAAGAAGTGCAAGGTAATGCACCTGGGAAACAAAAACCCAGGGGAAGAGTACACAATGGAGGGTGAGATACTAACAACAACAAAAATGGAAAAGGACCTGGGGGTAGTCATATCAGATGACCTAAAGGTGAGCAAGCAATGTGAGAGGGCAGTAAGGAGGGCTGGGGGGGATACTGGAATGCACAGGGAGAGACATCACCAGTAGAAAACAGGAAGTTGTTATCCCTCTGTACAGACAGCTGGTGAGGCCCCATCTGGAGTACTGTGTGCAGTTCTGGAGACCCAATCTCCGCAAAGACATAAACAGGATGGAGGCAGTCCAGAAGAGGGCAACTAAAATGGTGCAGGGTCTGCACCTGAAGACATATGAAGAGAGACTTAAGGAGCTTAATATGTATAGCCTCGAGGAAAGGAGGGAGAAGGGGGACATGATAGAAACTTTCAAGTACCTCAAGGGAATCAACAAAGTCCAAGAGGGTAGCATCTTTCAGAAAAAGAGGTGTGCAAGAACAAGGGGGCACAACTTGAAGATAGAGGAGGGGGTGGCTCAGAGGTAATGTAAGGAAGCATTTTTTCACAGAGAGGGTTGTGGATGCATGGAACGGCCTTCCGGAGGAGGATGTGGAGACAAAAACAGTGGTTGAATTCAAGCATGCATGGGACAGTCATAAGGCAATTCTAGGGGGTGGGGGTATGAAGAAGTAGGCTGTTGGTTAACTAGGATCTGTAGCTTATCCATTAGGTAGGGAAATGGGCAGACTGGGTGGGCCAAGCGGTCCTTATCTGCCGTCAAATTCTATTTTTCTATGTGTCTATGTATATTACTGTGTATATGTCCTCACTCAATGTATGATGTGGAGCCTTTGTAAATGAGTCTCTGACTCAAAGGGTTGTAATTCCTAGACTTTACACAGATAAATAAATAAAAATAATTGCTGTACCAGGTTACCTTGTACCACTCCTCTCCTGCTACTATCCCCCCACACCATCTCCACCCCCTCCTCACGTCAGATGTCCCCCACCTATGCCATTTTCCCACCCCCTTTTGCCCTCTACAGCCCTCCCTCCCCACCTGGTACCCTCACCTACCTCTTTCCCCTGTGTTGGTCTTAAACCTGTTCTTAGCACTACTAGTCTTGTTTGTATACTCACTCTTTTTTTCCCCTCGTAGTCCCTCATGTTAACCCTCCTCTCCCTCCTCTCCTGCTCTTGTTCCTGCTTTTGGTTAAGGCCCTACATCCTCTGCTTATAAACCACACAGTCATACCAGATGCCTCTGCGCACCTTTACACTTAGCCCAAAAGTTTAATTTTCTCCTTACACCACCTCTCCTCTCCATTTCACCCTTCTTTTACCATCCTCTACCCACCTAGCCTCTACCTGCCCTTTCCATATCCCTCTTTTCTTGTTATTTCCTTGACAGGCAAGGCTCTCTGGGCTGATGCTCCTCTTAGTGTCCGATCAATACAATTTGAAATGTATCATATAGTCGAAGCTTGCCGAACTGTTCCCCAACTTATCGCCTGCCTAAAACACTTGGCATGTCTCATACAAAATATTGCGTATCTATACTTTCGCTATTTTAAACAGTGTTGAATCTAAGTTACATTCCGGGCCCCCTGGCCTAATATATAACCCATGTAATCTGCACTGATGCACTTATTCATGTCCTTTCTCTGCTTTTAATGTGTATGTATTGTGTAATATGCTTTTAACATGTGTGTAATGTATTGTGTTACATGATGCGGAACCTTTGTAAAAAGAGCTTTTGGCTCAAAGGTGTATGTAATCCTAGTCCTTGAAATAACTAAAAATAAATGAATAAGGATAGAGCTTTGAGGGATGCCTTCAGTGATGCTTCTAGGGGATGACAGGGTAACTTTTATCTTCAAGCGTTGTCTTCAGGTTTCCAGGTAGTTACTGAACCAATATATAATGTGGTTGTCCAGGTTTGGGTTTTGCAGTTTCTGGCATAGGATAGTGTGGTTGGTCAGATCAAAGGCCTTTGTAAGGTCTACATAGGTTGCACTTGTGACTTGCCCTGCATCCATTGCACAGGTGATGTCATTTGTAATGTTGATTAGGGCTCAGTCAGTGTTGTGTGCTTGCGGAAGCCATGCTGTGTGTTTCCTAGGAGCTCGTGACTCTCAGTGTATGTGGACTCTTTGGGATGTACTAGTTTTTCCTGTAGCTTCACCAGGGTACTGGGAATGGAGATAGTCTATAACTCTCAACCAGGTTCCTTGGGGGGGGGGGAAGCAGAGTCAGTGGCTGACCGGGAAAGATGCTCTCTGCGGAGCTTCACTTTGTGCACACCTCTTTGTGATTCATTTAAAATTTAAAATAAGACATCAGAAAAAATACCAACAATCAAAAGATCACAGTAAGACCTTTCTAACTGGTGGTTCCTTGTTAGATTCCAGCCATGTTAAGGCCCCAAAATTGGTCAACGAATTAAGGCAGAGATGGGGAGAAGTTTGGGCTGGTAGGCAACATGTCGGGAGCAAAGCAGTGCTCGGAGGCTACTACTGAGACTAAGCCAACCATTAGGGCCATGCAGGAAGCAGTCCTGGGGCAGTCAAAGAGCTGCCCGTAAAAGTGAGCAGTTTTAACAAAAGAGTTACTTTCTTTGACATGAAAATGGAACAAGTGTCTCCTAAATCAAAGCAAGTGGCATGAATTGTCTAATGAAACATTTACTGCAGTTACTGGACTAGTGAAAAAGAACAAGTTACTCCGGCACTAACTAGAGAATTTAGAAATTCTGCAAGAGCCTCCTATGTCAGACTCCTGAGCATAGCAGAGGGTGTTGAGGGACAACATCCTGTCTTTAACATGCAACAGCTTTCTCAGACATGGTTTGGGGACTTGTAAGGTGTTTCTATCTGTCAGGTTTATCAGACAACCCCCAGGAAAAAAATGAACAACTTAGACTTACCATGGATCCTTCTGGTGGTCTCTGGGGGAGGGGGGGTTCGTACCAGTGAGACAGGATTCTGCAAAAGGCCATGGTATGTGGTACACTTCATACTGAGGGCACGGGGTAGTGCATTGTTTCCACAACCTCAGTTTCTCTACAAGGGAAAGAAGATGTACCTTTGATGGTGTGTGGGCAAGTCTTTGTAAGCTTGACATCATCCACTCCCCCCAGCTTTCTGCCTGACTAGAGATCTCATATGCAGCCAAGCAGCTTATCTTCAATGATCTGAGAGATGCAGGAAGGAAACTGGACAAAATTAAGTAAGATTTTTCTCACTAACGAAACATCACATCAGAGGCCGAGCATGGAGGACTGATAGGTGGCAGTAAAACGCAGTGCTTTAGGGCTCTGAGCTGCAAATCTGGAGACCTGGGCTTGAATCCCACAGCCCCCACCTGCATACTGTGTGGCCCTGAGCAAGTCACTTAACTTTCTTGTGCACCCAGGTCACACCTGGAAACAAGCTTCGGCTTAGTATGCCTTTCCTGGTTAAAACATTTAACCCATAGGGCATGTATAGCACCTCTGATTTAAATGATTGACCTAACCTAATGACTGTTTAAAAGACTGTTCTGTTGTTATATCACTGAGACAATGTTTGCCACTGTTAAACAGTTAAAAAGGGGTGCTAATGTTCTAAAGTGGCCGTGGTACCTTTGCAAACAAAGGTAACTGTGAGGGCTATGTCTCGAATGTGCAACATACAGGGGCTTCAGCATTTTGTTAATTCAGAATGGCAGTGGCCTCATGGCAGAACTTGTGCTCTTGGAGGGAGTGAAAAGAGAGTGAGCTGCCTCCTCACTGTCCTGCCCCTACAGTCTGGTCTTTTCTCTGCTACCTTAGCAGGGGTGTAGAAAGCAACATGGGCCCTGCAAATATCCTTATTGCCCACCCCAACAATATGTGGGCTAGCTCCCCTAAACTGAAAATTGCCCATATAAACATATGCAGCCTCCCGTCCAAATTTCCTGATCAAGAAGCCTGGGTAGCCCTTTACAAGCCTCACATCCTCGGTCTCTCCGAAACTTGGCTACAGCCACATATCCCCGATGTAACATACCACCTACCTGGATACTTCATGCTACGTCAAGATAGACATGGCAAAAAGAAGGGTGGCGTGGCACTCTATCTCAGGGAACCCCTCTCTGCCACTTCCATCCTCAGCTCTGACCTGTCTCCCCCAGCGAGTGGCCCATAGCTGAGCTGACCCTGGGCTCTGCAAAAAAGATCTACATGGGTTGCTGCTACAACTCCCCCCCCCCCAGCAGGACTCCCCAGCAGGAGGCACTCCTGGTCTTGTTAACCACCTGGCAGGTCTGGGTAACCCCCCCCAGGGACACTATTCTCCTTGGGGATTTCAACCTTAATTGGTTAAGTGCCCTTGAATCCGACTACTCGAACCTGCTAAAACAGCACAATTTTATTCAAATCATCTCTGTTCCTACCAGGAATAATACTTGCACACAGAACCACTCTCTTCTAGACTGGGTGATCACCAGCCAAGAGGACAAGGTACTCCAGGCAGGGACCTTGTCTGACTCCATTAGTGATCACTACCCCACGTACATTGTCTGGTCCACCAAGACCAACCCCCCCCCCAAATACTTATCCTATCTACAATTTTAACTGCCCTGACACCTCCACCATCCTTGAGGACATAAGGGTAGTAAACTGGTCTGTACTCTACTCCCTTTCGGATATGACATTGGCAGTGGGCTTCTTCATGGATGCCCTCCTTCAGATCCATGATCAGCACTTCCCACTCACTACCTGGAGAGTGAGAGGTGGCTGTACTCACTGGGCCTTGAAGGAATTTCTGGCCATGATGAAAGAAAGGAACAAAAAGTGGGCTGCCTTTAATGCAGTTTTATCTCCCTCACTTGATAAGAGGGGAGGAGCAAAAACTAGCAGAGTAACCAAAGCAGGGGGCACTCTTCGCAGAGTGACCCAAAACCTGGCACTGACAGACATTTGGAGATGGAAAATGGTGTGCAGAGAGACTTCTCACACTATTCCGATTGCCATGATTGTTATAGCCAGATAGATTGTTTTTTATGCCCGAAGAATGGATATTCATGGTCAAATCCTGCCAAATACTAACTAGATCACTTTTAGATCACGCCCCGGTAGAATTAAAATTAGAACTCATGCCATCAGTCAGAAACTCACACTGGAGACTTAACATTGGCTTATTAAATAATCAGAATTTTAAAGATTTAGTAACCTCCACACTAAAAACCTATAGCCAAGGCAGTCCCCCAGGAGAGACCTCTCATGCTGTCCGATGGGATGCCCTGAAAGCGGTGCTCCGTGAAATAATTATTAAATTCTCTGCCATGGAAAAAAAGCGCAGGGAACAGATGTGAAGGATCTTGAAGCGGAGATAGCCAAACTTGAGTTTCAACATAAAATTTCCTTAAACCACATGGTACGGAGACAATTATCAGAGAAACGCCAGGCATTAGGAAACTTATTAGATCAACAAATAGAAGCCTCTTACAGAAGGGTTAGGCAGAGTTTTTATGAGAATGGCAACCAGGCAGGGAAATTACTGGCACTCTCTCTACGCCAGCAACAGGCGAGCAGGGTAGTACCACAATTAAAGAACTCTGACACAGGAGAGGGAGACATCAGTCATCCAGGAGACATAACCATGACCTTTGCAAAGTACTATGAGGCCCTATATTCTCAACTACCTGTGATTACATTTGAGAAGAAGGTGGCCCACTTCCTAGACAGCTTAGATATAGGAGCCCTATCCCAACAGGCAGTGGACAACCTAGATAGGGAGATATCTCAACAGGAACTAGCCCTCCAATTGTCACATTTAAAGAATGGTAAATCACCAGGGCCAGATGGGTTCCCCCAGGAGTTCTTTAAAACATTTGCTGACTCCCTTATGCTCTTTATCATATCAGTGTGCCAAGAAATACTGGATGGTGGCGAGACCCCAGACTCCTGGCAACTGGCACATATTTCAGTTATCCACAAGGAAGAAAAAGACCCATGGGAGTGTGGGTCATACCGACCATATCACTGCTAAATGTAGATCTAAAACTATTCACAGGGGTATTAGCGGGAAGACTACAAAATCATATTAACACTCTGATATGTCCAGGCCAAACAGGGTTTATATCAGGCAGGTTTCTCTCTGACAATATTCGCAGATTGTTGAATATTGTTTATCTCAGGAACCCCAGGAACTTTTCCAAACAGCCATATCCACGGACGCAGAAAAAGCAGTTGACAGAGTAAATTGGCAATTCCTAAAGGCAACCATGGACAAAATTAAATTTGGCCCCAAATTCTCACACACGGTAGCACAACTATAGAAAGCCCCAAAGGCATTGGTAAGGGTGAATGGGGTGAGTTCATCCTTCTTTTCGCTGTCCAGGGGTACCAGGCTGGGATGTCCACTCTCTCCACTTCTATTTGTCATTTGTCTGGAGCCCGTGGTGATCAAAGTAAGAAATGAACCGAGAATAGTAGGTATAATGGCAGGAGGTCTCGAACAAAAGCTCTCACTCTATGCAGATGACTATTTTTTATCTGGCTTTTCCGATACACTCAGTACCGCTCCTCTGTACAACCATCCAGAATTTTGGAGAAATATCTGGATACAGAATTAATTATAATAAGTCGGAGGTCATAATCTTAAGTGGCCAGCCACCCCTGAAGTCTGAGGAAGAATTTTCATTTAGCTGGGCCCCCAATGGTAGACTTCGATACTTGGGAGTCCAGATAACCATGGACCTAACTAGAGTATTCTCCTTGAACTATGAAAAATTGTGGGAAACTATTGAGGGAGACCTGGTGAGGTGGCACTTGTTACCACTTTCATTGGTGGGAAGGGTCGCGACAGTTAAAATTAACATATTGCCGTGTCTCCTCTTTTTATCCCAGTGCCTTCCATTAAAAATCCCCACAACTTTTTGGAATAAGCTTAATCGAGGAATCTATAAATTCATATTGCAGCATAAGAAACCCAGGGTAGCCAGACAAATACTATGTTCCCCCAGAGAAAGGGGAGGCCTAGCATTGCCAGACTTCAAATACTACTACCTGGCAGCACAGATGGGGCCAATCTTAACATGGGCAAAACAGAGGGTACAATCATGATGGTATGAGATAGAAAATGAGCTACCAGAAGGGAGACGCCTCTACACCTTAACAATGTCCTCCCTGTCCCCGGAGTATGTCAAAGAAATCAGGAATCGATGGGTGCGACATAGCCTATACATACTTTCCAAAGCTAAGAAATTATTAGACACTCCTGAGGGGGTGGTCCCGTTGTCACTTATTAGATACGAACCGGAGTTTTTCCCCTATGCTGGATCAGAGTTTTGTTGGTTGGGAAGTGAATGGAGTCACCAGATATACACAGTTAATTGAACATGGGTGCTGTATCTTCTTTCAAGGAGCAAAAGACAAATTTAGGTGGACAAACTCAGAGTTTCCCCATTTCATGCAAGTGAGGCACTTTATACACTCCCCAGGGCACCTGGGAAAACTGACTAGGCCATATTCAAGCTGGGAATACTTCTTGTATGGCTTTGTGACTGTAGTGGCAAATGCCCAACACATCTCTGGCCTATATAAGTTATTTGTAGAGACCAGAGATGATATAACACAGAGAAACAGAGAGGCATGGGAAAGGGAAGCGGGCATAAGATTTCGAATGTGGATTGGCAACTTAGACTGAAATTTGGCTGGAAAGTCACAGCTTCTTCCAACTGGAGAGAATTCTGGTGAAAGGTCCTCACCAGATTCTTCCTGGTACCAACAATAACACGACATTACTCCACAAGTGGAGCAACATGTTTGAGGAAATGTGGTGGTTTGGGGAATCACTGGCACATACTCTGGGACTGCTCTCTTCTTTCCCGCTACTGGAACTCAGTGCAGTTGGCCACAAAGGGAGTAACAGGGGTTCTCTCGCTACTCATATTTGAGGAGTGGATTCTGGGCCTTCCCACTGTGACATGACTGAAGGGAGACTCTCGCAAGGTCCTACTTACTCTCCTAGCTGCCAGTGTGAAATGTATCACCGCCAAATGGCTCAGCCCGGACCCTCCAACCCTGTTAGAATGGACCAAGAGGGTCAAGGAAGTGGTAGCCATGGAAACCCTTAGAGCTAAATTAAGATTGCAACATGACATACATGTCCAGTGCTGGCTAGGCTGGGAAACCTGGCTATTGCAGACACCCCAATAGCCCTCGGGGACAGGAAGGTAAAGAATAGACTCGGGACATAGGTGATGGTTGTAACATACCAGCATATATTATAGAGGCATCCTCATTATTGCTCCCCTACAGGTAAATCAGAAATTAACCACTATACTTATAAGATCTAATATCATAGGGAAAAAAAAAGGAGAGACAAAGCACGCAGAAACTTTGTTGGGGCATGGTTAATAGCCCCTTTAATCAATTTAATCTGTTATAGTTTTAATACGGACACCATTTATTTCTTCATAAGACTTAGAATGTCCAACAAATATAAAGTATTAAGGAGATGACATATTTGATGAGATGGTGTAATTGTTTACTGAAATATATTATTACAGCAAATTACTTTATTTTTAAATAATTTAATGTATAAACCACTGACTTGAGCTATCTTAATATGCTGATAACACAAGACATGATGTACCTGTGTTAAGTAGTTGCCGAATAAAGCTGAGTTAAAAAAAAAAAAAGTGGGCTGCCTATAACCCCCCCCACACACACACGCACACACACTCTCTGGAATGACTACAGGTGCCTGAGAAACCTGTGCAAGCAAACCACCCAGGTCCAGAAGTGAAACTTCTTCCACAACCAGCAAAGGGATAACCTTGGCGACCACTACCACCTCTGGGGTGCTATTGGTTCCCTGTTTAACCCTCATACCCGCAGCTCTACTATACATCTGAGCTCTCCCTCTGATACTCTGCATGATCCCATGGAGGTCACCCAAGCTTTCAATAAAAAGTTTACTGATCTCACTGCCCACCTTAGCAAACTATCTACCTAACTACCAACCAGTTCGGTACCTGGTCCTAACAGCCTGCCCTCCTCCTCTTCCTCTTCCACTCCCACTTGCACACACCCCTTCCCCCTTTTTATTTCAGGGCCATCTCCACAAAGAACACCACCAAACTCCTTAAGAGTCTCCCCAACCAGGGCAGCCCTGTCAGCGATGATCTCTTCCACTCAATGCTCAAGCTCATTTCTTCTGCCATCTCCAAAACCCTCACCTTTTTAATCTGGTATTGACCACCTCAACCATGCCTGCCTCCTGGAAGCCTGCCAGGTGGTACCAATTTTCAAAGTAGGTGACCCCCTATCCTCAGATAATTACAGGCCAGTCTCCCTGCTTCCCCACCTGAGCAAACTCCTGGAGAAAATTGTTCACCACCAGCTATCCGACCACATCAGGAAACATAACCTGATATGCAGCCAACAACATGGGTTCCGCAGGTTCCACAGCACTACATCTGCCTTGGCACATCTTACTAACCATGTCCATAGAAACATGTACATATTGAGGTCCTTTAATCTCTCCTCATATGTTTTCTTGTGGAAGCCATGTACCATCTTAGTCACCCTTCTCAGGACCGCCTCCACCCTGTCAATGTCCTTACGAAGGTGTGGCCTCCAGAATTGCACACAGTACTCCAGGTGAGGCCTCACCAGTGTTTTATACAGTGGCATCACCACCTCCCACCTTCTGCTAGTGATACCTCTGCCTATGCATCCCAGCATACCACTGGCCCTCCCTGTAGCCTTTGTACTCTGTTTAGACACCTTTTAGGTAATCTGAAATTATAACCCAGGTCCCTTTCCTCCTTGGTGGTCGTCAGCAACCCCCCGCCCCCATTCTATAGCTCTCCCCAGGGTTCCCTCGTCCTAGGTGCACAGTGATTCTATTATCTTGCCCACCACTAACGTCAGGCTGACAGGCCTGTAATTCCCTGCCTCCTCCCTATTTCCACTTTTGTGAAATGGGACTGCATCTGCCCTCCTCCAGTCCCCCGGTACCTCCCCTGTTTCTAATGAAAGTCTGAAAAGGGCCATCAGAGGTACAGCCAGCACCTCTTTTTCATTCCCTCAGTGTCACGAGGTACACCTCATCTGGCAGCATTGCCTTGTCTACTTTTAACGTTGTTGATTCCTTTAGCACTCTTTCCTCTGTAGAAGGACTTGTGTCCAGTTCCACCTCCCATCCCATTGACCCCTTGTCCTTTAGCTTTGTCCCATTTCCTACCCCTTCCTTCTTAAATACTGAGTAGAAGTATTTGCTCAATATATCTGCTTTTTGGTGGTCCTTTTCCACATAACCCCCTTATTCAGCCTTACTATCCCTCCCTTTGCCTTTCTTTTTTCACTTATATATCTAAAAAATGTTTTATTCCCCCTTTGTCACTGATTTAGCAATATTTTCCTTTGTTTGCGCCTTTGCGCTTCTAACTGTCTTCCCTGACTCCCTTTGTTTCTCTTGGTAAATCCCCCTCCTTCAGTGTTCTTTTGTACCTTCTAAATGCCATCTTTTTTGCTATCACTTTTTCTGCTACAGTACTTCCTTACAGAACCATAGTGGCCTCCTTTTTCTCTTGCCCTTGCTGACCTGCCTGACACAGAGGGTTGTCACGTGTTCAATGCCCCCTTTTTTTGTTACCCACTATTCCTCGCCCCCCCCCCAGTTTTCCTATCCCCATTCCTGAGGCATTCTACCATTTTTTTTAAAGTTTGCTTTCCTGAAGTCCAGCACCCTCGTCGCCCTTGGTGATTGGCTTCTGACCCAGCTCTTATATCAAACCACACTGTACCTGGTTTCTGGTCCCCAGGTGGTCCCCCACTGTTGTGGCAGTCACACTGTCCCCGTTTGTCAGTACTAGGTGCAGTAATGCCCCCTCCTCAGTGGGTTCCAATACAAGTTGCCTAAGGAACACCTCTTGCAGGATGTCTAGGATGTTATTACTCCTGGCTGTAGTTGCAACAGGGGGACTCCAGTCCACATCCGGTAGATTGAAGTCTCCCGCTAGCAATACCTCTCCCTTATAAGCCATCCTCAGGATTGCTTCCAACATGCGCACACACACACACACACACACACACACACACACTAGTAATACCTCTCCCTTGCGAGTCATCCTCAGGATTGCTTCCAGCATGCACAGACGATGCGCACGTGTACACACACGCATGCGCGCGCGCATGCAAACACGCACACATATGCAGCACCTCCAACAAAACTTGTAACTAGACAGTCAAGCCTGAAAATAATTAATGTCATGGTTAATCAATATTACTAACCGGTTTTCAGTAGTTAAGGAATGCCATTATTCACTACTTGTATAAATAATCGAGTGTTTATGTTTTGAATCATTATTCACTGTAAATATCCTCTAAAAATGTTAACAGGGAGAAAACCTGAACCAGAACTACCAGCACAGCACTAAGAAACCTGAACCAGACTGGCTATTAAGTCAGAAGATGGTATTAATCTGATGCTCTAAGAAAGTAAAACCTGGACTGGATTGCATTGAAAACATAAAAAAAATTTTCTCCAGCAGTGGGTATTCTAAACAAATTTCCTTCTAACCATGTAATGTAGCAAATTAAATGCAGGTGCCACGTCACTTGATGAAATTGCCACCTTGTCACAGGTACCTGTGCATCGTTCTGTATGTATTGCCCCCCACACACACACATGCACACATATGTGCATACGCGCACACACACACACACACACACACGCATGCAGCATTCTTCACTTACTCAATTACTTCTTTTTTTAATAATCCTATGTTTAGTTCCTCTACCTGACCTGCCCCCAGTCTGCTGGCAGCCCACCCAACCCCATCCCCTACCTCCCCTAGGACATCTCTCCACCACTCGCCCAGGACCAGTATCTGGTGGGTGCCACATCTGGTGGTGTGGGGGCTGAAATGGTGCTAGTGTCATCCTGGTGACTGGGGGATTTTCCACCTGTTTTTCCACCCTGAGGGTGTCTGGCATGAAATAACACATACACAGTGGTGCACATGCATGTGCTATGGGTGTCTGCCATGAAACAACACATGTGCACAGTGGTGCACATGCATGTGCTATAGGTGTCTGGCAGCCTCCCCTTCCCACTGCTGTGCGCCTATTTGAGCTGCCACCCCACTTTCACCAGGTGGCAGGCAAGTAGCAGGATGCCATTTCATCCCTCCCAGAGGGAGGAGAGCTGCCGATGGGACACTTGATCCTTCCACCCTGATTAGCTCCCTGAGTGACCCGAGTCTGTTCCCGAACACAAATAGCCGGAATAGGGAACAAAAGTAATACTGCTGCACTACTAAGCCAGCTCACTCAATTACTTTATAACTGGGTTTCGCTTTCTGCCATAGGGAAACCGGTCATGTAATTTGTCATTATAAAGGAGTGTTTATAACAGCAAACATGCACTGGGTTTCTTTCACTCCACGCATGCTCCAGCCACAATTCTTCTCGGTTTCTCACCACTTGTCACCCTACCTCCTCGCCTGAAACTGCACCGCCAGTGTGACTCGGTGGTAAGTTACTTTCAAATAAAAAAAACTGCTCTATACTAAAGCTGTGACCAGACGGGGCCAAAAATAAAAAAAAAAGAAAAAAACTTAAGTGCCACTAAGTGACTGTGGACCACACGAAAAGTGAACTGGACTGCGGCCGCACCCGAACGTCACTTATTTTATATAATTGCTGTGGTGAGAAAGGGGAACCTAGCAATTACATAAATAAAATATAGGGTGGTGTGTAAACTCAAATTTTACATACACCTTTGGTGTTGGATGCCTAGATAAACCCCTTGAAGTTCGCTCTTGGGATTTATGTGGCATCCAACACCTCGGGTGTGTGTAAAATTCTTGTTACACACACCACCCCATACTTTATTCTATATTTTATATCCAGTTAGCCTTATTAATGATTCAGACCACTGATAGTAGCCAAGTTGTTATTGGGTATAGGCTGTACAAACAAAATGGGTAAAATAAACAGAGCAGGTTCAATGCATGGTTACTGTGTTTACTCTGAAGTCAAAATATTTAAAATGACCAAAGCTGCGAGTGTAGCAAAATTTCAACGGATGCGCATAACTTTGCCATTTTTGCATATTTTGGCTCCAAATTTTCAACATTTCCTTCTTATGACCCACCTCAAGAACATGGTTGTGAAAATGTTCAAATCCTGCCCGAAAGGTGATTTCACCAAACGACCGCAAAATTGCCTTTCCGGCCAGACTTGCATAATTCCATCACTATTGTTTATGAGGTGAGGTCTCAAAAAGGCTATGTTGAAAATTTGGTGTAAAAATATGTAAAAATGGCAAAGTTATGCATCAAAGTTGAAAACCACACTGAAATACATTGAATTGCACTTACCTTACTTTTTCATATAGCAGTCGACGTTTCCAGCAGGAAGATGTGTTTCGATAAGAAAGTGGATCTTAACCTGGGACCTGTTCAGGTGAGTCAAGAGATGTGAGGGTGTGGGAAGAGCAGGGTGGGGGTGATGAGTGGGAGGATGGGGTGAGGGGGTCAGATCAGCGAGGGACCATTTTTCTTTTTCACAAGTTTAAAAAAAGATATCAAGGGACTGTTTTCTTCATTTCAGACAGGACCATGATCAGAGGGTAAGGGCACCATGGAAAGAAAAAAATCACAATGAGGACGGCGATTGGAGGGTGGAGTTCCACTAGACACCAGGGAGAAAATGCAATAATTACAGGGACAGTGATCAGAGGGTGTAGAGTGTCACTAGACACTAGTGAAATATTTAATCAGTACGGGGATGGTGACCAGAGGGTGCAGGGTGCCACTATACACCAGGGAACAATTACATTTAATTATGGGCATGGCAACTGGAGGGTGGGGTGCCACTAGACACCAGTGAACAATTAAATAATTACAAGGATGGTGATCGGAGGGCGGGGGGGTGCCACTAGACACAGGGATAGATTAAATAATTTATGGGGATGGCAATTCATACAAAAATTGTTTGGACTTACAATGAAAATTTTCATTTGAATGCAAATATCATACAAACATTTTCATTTGAACGGAAATATCATATGAACATTTTCATCTGAAAGGAAATATCATATGAAAAGTTTTGTATGAACAAAAATATATGTAAATTTTCATATAAACCAAAATATATGAACATTTTTGTATGATATTTTCATTCATATGAAATTTTTCATATTGGAAGTGTCATATGAAAAAGGATTTAAAATGTAGGGAAAAACATTTTGAGGTCACTTTTCCAATAGTTTAGTGCCGAATCCACCTAACAGAGTTCCGATGAACAAGATAGATGCGTTGGTCTGACTGCAGGATGTCATTTTTGTGGGTTTAAAAAAAATGTTTTTGCAAAAAAAACGAAAACAAGATGGCAGCAAATGAAAAAGGATTGGCCCCATACTATCAATTCATACAGCTTTTTGAAGTGCTTACTGAGCATGCTCAGAACTGAAATGTCAAAATTAAATAACTTTGGAATTGATTAATATTTTTTTTACCAAACCAGCCAAAGGCACATCTGTGGGCCAAGCCCTCTCTACCTGAACATTTCAGACCAAAATTCCTAACCATCTGAGTGCAAGGTGATGACAAAAAACAGTGCTTTTTTATGTTTTTTTGCTATCTGCATCTCTGAATCTGCACACCTTACCACAATGAAACTTGGCATGCCAAGAGAGAGACCATGCATGTAAATTTTTTTTTAACTCTATTTATTCTCCTTACCCTCGAACTCTCTCAGGCTGCCCTGACTCGCTGGTATGCTCTACCGCCCACCGTGGTCCTCCTCCTGTATATATGGTTACTGCCCCTCAGTGACCTACACCAGGCAAGCCCCCCGACTCTGTGCCCCTCAGGGCAGGGCTGCCATCCACTCCAGCACTCTATCTAGAATTCAAATCGCCCGGCTTCAGCCACCGAGAGACCAAAGGGTGGAGAGAAGACACGGTGTTGGGCATGTGGCATCCAGCACTGCAAGGAGCCATCGCCTATCAGGGGAAGGGGATTTTCTTTGTTACGTCCCATGCCTGTCCCTCCCTGCAGAGCCAGAGCGTGCACTGATGCCAGGGACATCCAACACGTCTCTGCATTTCCACTGCTGTGGCCCTGAGCGTTGCAGTGCCTGTCCCCAACGGGGATGCTACAATGCTGGCTGTCCCTGGATCCTCTCTCGAGAGAGGACAGCAGCCCTGACACTGATTCTCTCTCTCCCCTGCCGACCCGGGCTTGTTCCCAAACCGGGGTCGCCGGCATGGCATGAGGTATGGCGTCGAGTGCCTCAACTCTCACCGCCACCAGGCCGGTTCGCATGCAAACTTTCATGCAAATTTGTTATACGGTGCTGAAGATATTAAAGTGCACAATCTGAGGTTTATCTAAATTGGATAAGCAAGCTTAAAAGAATAAATAATATTTATCAAGTTAAATTGTTGGTATGGAAAGCAGATTCTTCAAATCATTTTTGTATAAATTTAAGTAAGGATTATCTATTACTCTTGTTTGCTTTAGGAATGGTATATTGATGAGATTCGAGTATCATAGGATCCTGTTATTTACTGTTATATATCTATTATTACAATTTAAACCTCATTGTTTTCTCACTACCATTTTGAAAAATGTGTATTAACCCTGTTGTCTCAAAGTATATTAAAAAAAGCCATCACTCATTGCCACCATCCGGTTACTGTACCTGCCCATTGACATGCACCGATGGAGTTATTGGGCCACCTGAACTCACGCTGTCTCCTGGGGCTCTCTCGTGTCGTTGTCCTGCTGCTGTTGTGATGTGGCTCATGAGTAATTGCCTCTGTTATGCAGCTACTGTGGTACAAGTCATTGCCCGGCAGCAATTACATCACTGTTAGGGTAAAAGTTGTTTAAGAGAATATGGAGATCCTTGCACAACAAATGCTGACCATATGCTGTTTTCAGTATTGGAGGTCATATTTTAGGGGTGATGCTGACAGAGCAAAATGGGTGCAAAGGAGGGCTACATTGCAAAACTAAAGGTCATGAACTAAAAATTAGAGCAAAATCTTTATATACAGAAAGAAGAAACTACTACTACATCTAATGTGTTGTAGGGATTTGGAGTGCACTACCACCAGACCTTGTTGGGACAGGTTTTATTTCTGCTGCTTTTAAAAATGGTCTGGATAGATATATAGAAAGAGACAGTCTAACATGTATGATCACTGAGATAATAAGGGGCTAATCTCGAAAGGCTTAGTGCCTGTTTTTATCCTTTGTCCCGCAGTATGAGCCATAGTATTCACTGTCTGATATATTACTGAGTGCAGCGTTATTAGGGACATCCACTGACCTGCATTTCATGAGAATTTGTCTCTTTGCTTCAGTTGCTATGGAGCAGAGCAATGCAACAGTCTGTACTGCGACATTGATAAAGACATATTTTTTTTTTCAGTTTTTGTTGACCACGTAAGTGCACTAAACAAATTCTGCCTATTTTCAGACATGACCCGAGGGAGGGGGATACAAATGAATGTCAACTGACCTTGAACCAGATTAAGATGTTGGTGATATTTTTAGTGAATGGGGGAAATTTGACCAGGGCACTGGGGAAATTCTCCTACTCTTTGATAGGGGGCGCTGGTGTTACAGTAGATGTGGATGTGGATCTCAGTCAGTCTGAGATGGCCGATGGAGATACAAGGATTACCAGGACGGATGAAACAACACAAGTGGAAACTATACAGAGGGATACTGGAAGAGAGATGAATGAAAGAATGGATGTAGCAGATCCGTCTCAAAATGAGGAGGAAGCGGTGGATTTAGCAGCGGCAGGGCTGCAGCACAAACTTGAGTTTGTGCAGGCCCTCAGTGAAGAGCAATAACAAAGGCTTCTACAGGTGCTCTCGACCCCAGGGAGAGGGGCTCAAGAGAAGGGAAAGAAACGGCGAATCAGCAGGAAAATGGTACAGATTCAAGGTCTGATGGAGGAACAGAGAGTAATGATGCAGGAGAGCTGAAGTAAAGAGTCGGTGAGCAGACAATACCCCAGCCTATGGTGACAGGTGACACAGCTGATACAATTGAGGAGATAGACTCTCAGGTCATTGTACCATGCACAGAAGCAGATCACCCTGCCACAGTAAGTACCGCTTTAGCGGAAACAAGCTACATAGAAAGAGACTGTAATGTCAGTAATCTAGTGGAAGCAGTTGTAAGACCCAGCGCTGACAGTGAGACACTGCCTCCAGTTCAACAAGCCCCAGGATTAGGTCCACGAAGGGGTCATAGACTGGATGGTGGTGATATATCATGGGAAAAGTTGGGTCAGTGGTCTGTGGGCACGGCATTATCGAGAGCAGGATAGACACAAAAGGAGGGGGGATGGATACCAGATGATACAGTTTTACCGGTACGTGGTATTGAAACCCCTAGTGTAAAGGAAAAACTCCAGGATGGTTTAGGTGATGTTTTACCTTTAGATACCACAGGGATAAATAGTGATGTTCAGAAGGATGATGATCTCATGATGCATGGAGCAATACAGACTGATGATGTTCCAGATCATTTGGAAGATCCACCAATGCATTGGGGGGATAGTGAAGAATGTCAGGAAAATGTAACAGGGGATGTCCCAAACAGGGTGGAATCTTCTACATTGTGGAGGCAATTTTGCAGGCAAGAGATGGGCTTTTAAGGCACTGCCCCAGCCCAAATGAAAAATGCAGATCGCATTCAATATCAAGGGGGTCTTCCACATACCCCTGATAGAATTTATGTGGGCAAAACCTTAATTAAAGAATCATTGCGTTTTTTTCTCTAATGAGATTTATGCATTGATTCATGCATCTGGTGATACAGTTTTCGATGTGAGTTTTAAATCCTCAGCAGGTTTGAAGCGATTTTGAAGTACTTATGAAAAAAAACGCCACACAGCATTATGGATTCCTTTTCAGGTTATCCTTCTAACAAGGCCCCTTATAAAGCAAGTGACAATTCTGTTTCGGAATGAGGGAGTAGCTGTACATGATGTATAGTATTGGCTTCAAAATAAATGTGACGTGTTGGGTGATCCCTCCTTAATTTTAGATGAAGAGCACATATAGACTGGAGGATGGAAATTCAGAGTTTGGCTCCGTTCTGGTACACAAGGCCCAAAGCATCTGCTAGTGCATTTTTTCTAGGCTCAGATAGAGGCCACTGCTTTTATCAGGGACAGACCAAGACCTGTTTCAGGTGCGGCTCTCATATGCACCTCAGTAATGTGTGCGACAGAGTGAAATGGTCACTGTGCATGGAAGTAGGGCATACCAATACTGACTGTACGAGTGAAGCAATGTATAATTTATGTGACCAGATTGGACATATATATCGCATGTGTGAGTGGGTGACGCATAATAGAAGAGACCACCCAAATCAGGAACAGCTGATAGAAAAGCACAAAAGAGTTGCATTGAAACTCAGGGACAAGTCCGGGACAGGAATAAAGCTGATGAAGAGAGTATGCAGAGGTCACGTGTGTGTGAAGGGAGTGTTACAATGGTTTCGAGTGGTTCTCAAAACATGCAACCCCCCCCTTTCCACTCCAAGTACGTCAGCTACCACCATTTCTAGCCCTATATTACTGAGGGACACTGATGCCACAAACCAGATGGCTACGGACCAAGAGGAGAGAGTGGATATCAGTCCAACGGACAGTTCTATACAGCAAAACTCAACTTTTGCTGCACCGGAGATGCCCCCACCTGAGACTCCTGTGGTGGTGTCAAAAAAAGGTCTATGAAAAATGCAAACCCCAAAGCGAAACTACCAAAATTGGGTAAGGATCAGGTGCAGGTGCCCTTGTCAAATACACATGAGGTTTTACAATTACTAGATTCTGATATTGGCGAGGATTCTGAGTCACTGTCTACCTTTTCCTCTCAGAAGGGACAGTCTTCTGAGTCTGAAGATGACAGCTTGGTAGCGAAACTTCATGCAGTTAGAACAAAACAGAAACATTTTGGAACTATACCGAGACGGAGTCAATGTCTTGGGGAAACAGGTGGGGACTTGAGTACTTTCCTTTCTAGGTGAGAAAATGCTACAGCAGTCTGGACTGTTTCCCCCATCCTATTTTTTCTGATATCAATGTCTACCTATACAATTGCTACTATTAAAGTAAACAGTGTCAGGAATGGGAAGCGTCATTTACTGACCTTTGCGAGCATAAAAGATAATAATATTGATATAGTATGCTTGCAAGATATTAGAGTATACACCCTTAATGATATAGAAAGTGCTCAGAAATTGTGGTGTTGGGGACCATCCTTTTTTCCCCTGACGCTTGAAAGATATGGAAGGGTGGGCATTATGTTTTCAGGGTGGGATTATTGTATTTCAAAAGTTATGGATATCTGTCCTGGACGTGTTATACTCATTGATTTCACTCACCATAGACAACAATGGAGATTGATAAATGTATATACACCTCAAACTAAGAAAGAGTGGACTTGTTTGGGTGTATTAAGCCATATTTATTTACATCTCGTGTGATGGTGTGGGTGGGGTATTTTAACTGTGTCATGTCCTCCTTAGATAAGGGGGCACGACCATCAAAAACTTATTGTGATTCTGGGGCCTTGTCTAAAATTGTGCAACAGGCGGGTTTTGGTGGACGCTTATAGATCTGTGCATGCTACTGGGGGCTATACTTTTTATAGAGCTAAGTTAACCACTGGGATAGATTATATTTTTGTTTCTCCTAACTTAAGGACTATTCAGGCCTTTTCCATTCCAATGGAAACTTGGACCATTTAATAGTAAAAATGAGACATTCATTGGGCGAGGGGATCATCCAAGGGAAAGGGATGTGGAAGCTGAATAATATGCTACTCCAGGAAGCGTGGTGTGTAGAACAGATTTTCAACATATTACGTGCAAGGAAATCTATGGTATATCTGGAAGACAATGTAAGTAGATGGTGGATTAAGACAAAACAGGATGTGAAAGGGATGATCCAAATGTTGTCTCATATATGGCAAACAGATAAATATCTTCAATATCTGACACTAAAGGGACAATTTATGAGAGTTGTGTCTTGTCTTAATGAAGGGTATGGAGAATAATGCAGAACAGATTCAACAACTCAAGAAACAAATGATGGACCTCCAATACGATCGAGTGTCCTCCCTCCTGTTTGAACATAGGATAGGTACCCCAGGAAAAGGGACTACAGGGGATATTTATGAAAGTTGTCGGACAAGGGTACATCAGAGAAGAATGGATTCTCTTCGTATGGATAGTAAACTAATTGTGACATCCATGACGGATGTTGTGGAGGAGGCAGTTAAACACATGGAACGGATGTATGCAGCCCCGGACATCACTGAATCCATGATAACAGTGTTATTAGCTCCGTGTTAGATACCAGAGATTCCACAAATAGAATTAGACTGACTGATTGTACCCATAACCATGCTGGAAATAACAGATGCAATACGTTCATTAAATTCTAAAGTGACACCAGGACAGGATGGACTGACTACGGAATTTTATAAAACATTTACGCTGGAAGTAGTGGATGTTTTATATGTGGTCTTTAATCAAATTCTGAATGACCGGGATATTGCTTCTCAGTTTGATCAAACGATTCAGCTGTTTTTATATAAAAAAAGGAGACCGACAGCTGCTTCGGAACTGAAGGCCTTTGAGTCTAATGAATACGAATCTAAAAATTTTAATGAAGATACTAGCTAAAAGTATGGGTACTGTGGCCCCCAGGGTGATTGATTTGAGTCAGATTAGTACTATCACAGGGAGGAGTATTACAGGGAATGTAATTCTGTTGAGAGATGTTGTAACCCTAGGGCATCAAAATGCTGTGGCAGGCTATCTAGTGAGCCTGGATCAAGAATAAGCTTACGACAAGGTGTCACATTTATATCTAAAGATGGTTTTAGATAAGTATGGTATTCCAAGAGTATTTAATAGTTGGATCCAGAGGTTGCATAGGATTGCCTCTACTATCCCAAATAATAAATGGCCATTGTGGGAGGGAGGTCCATGTTTTTAGAGGGGTGCAGCAGGGATGCCCGATAAGCCCTCTGTTATATATT
This sequence comes from Neoceratodus forsteri, assembly GCA_016271365.2. Classification (NCBI taxonomy): domain Eukaryota; kingdom Metazoa; phylum Chordata; order Ceratodontiformes; family Ceratodontidae; genus Neoceratodus; species Neoceratodus forsteri. Next base: position 124,665,201 of record CM057452.1, read on the forward strand.
TTTTGTCTAGATCCTCTTTAAACTTATTAAGCAAGATACTGAAATTCGTAGTGTAGATATACAAGGTGTTAGTGGCCTCACTAAAACCTTGGTGTATGCTGATGATGTGTGCCTATTGGTAGCGGATGAAATGCCAGTAGAAAGAGCTTTGGATACTGTTCGGCATTTTTGTAGGTTAACAGAATCAACCCTGAATATTCATAAATGTGGGGGTTATGTGTTGAGTGCATGCACTAATCCGGTAGCTAAGATTCTGAATATCTGTATATCCAGTCGGGTACTCACTATATTGGGGGTGAATTTTGGTGATCCAGATACGGCAAGACTGAATTGGATGGACAGATTGGAACAATGTGATCAAAAAGTCCAGGTGTGGAAGAATTGGCAGCAGTCAAAAAAAAGAAGGTGTCATTAGTGCATACTTTTTATTTGCCACAACTCTCATATCTGAGTGCCATATTTCCGCCCCCTAACTCGTGTGATGTCTCAATTTTAAGCCAAACCTTTCAATTAGTTTGGGGGAGTAGACTCAACCCCATAAAGCGTGAGGTATTATATAGAGAAATTAAGTATGGTGGCTTACAGTTAAATAATCCAATTAGCTACTGTAATTTTTCTTTAAATACTTTTTCTGCCTTCCTGAAACCAGGAGAGGCTGAATGGAAGAGGGTGGCAGAGCTCTGGATTATTCCCTTATTAGAAAGGTGGGAACAGGGGATAGTGTTTTGGAAAAAAACAGATGCTTGGCCAGGGTTTATGGCATCCTTTCTAGAGAAAATAAAAAAAATGGTCTGTTACTAAAGTACAGGTAGCAGTCTTAAAGAGGAACATTTTGTATAGGACGTTACAAGAGAATTTCTTTCAGATACCTATTGAATATAAAGACATTAGGCCAAACTATTACCCAGATATGGAAGCGTACCTTGTGGATAAAAGAACCCCGCCTCGGATGTGGGATGTGATGTGGCATGTGCGCACATGGTAGATTGGGAGTTAAAGGTAATGCTAAACATAAGAGGGTGGAAGAACGGTTATGCCCCAGGGAGGTATGTATACAACAAGTGGAGACCCTAGAGCATTTTCTTATACAATGTCCATATGCACAAGAAGTATGGATGGCTATTGCGACACGATGGGAGGGATGTGGGCTGGCAAAATGTAAAGTATGAGAATGTGGTTACAGGAATGGTACAACTGACACAGACTATAGATTCTAGTACGGTGCGTTTACTCCGTACATGTATAAAGTTTTTCATGTGGCAGGTATGGTGTAAGTTTGTTCTCCAACAGAAAATAATTTCACCACAAGTTTTTGGTAGGAATGATTGAGAAGGAGATCAAGACACAAGCACAGTTCGACAAAGACCAGATGGCATGGGAACAGTGGAAGAAAAGATGGAAGGGGATTGCATTACAGACTATGGGATGAAAGTCAGAAGTTCACAATTTTGTAATAACATCGGAGGGCAGAGTAGATTAATACATATAGTGGTCACTGGGCGTTTCAAACCTTTTTATTTGTACTAGTGAATGATACATGATGCAGAGTGTAAGTTGTGTTTTTTTGTTGTTGTTTCTTTTGTTCTAAAGTCTGACTGATGTATTATGTGATTGTTATGGTTTTCTTTAGTTTCTGTATGATATATGTACCAGATGTGTTTATTTTTGTATTGCAATAAGAATTCCCCTACTCTTTTCGAGAAGTGCCATGGAATCTTTAACATCCACCTGAACTACCACCAGAACAGACAGATGAGACCTCGGTTTAGTGTCTCATCGAAAGACGGCACCTCAGGAGTGCAGCAACCCCCACCCCCATGCTGCTCTACAGTGTCAATATTGGGATTTAATCCAAGTGACATGCCGCTTGTGGTCCCCTAGGCTCCAGAGAAGGGGAGAATCTGTGACTAGGCCACCTAGGAGCTGAAAGCACTATGCGACCACTTATGCCCAAAATGGTTGGATCAACTGTCATAGAATATGAGCAGTAGTCCCTGGGGTCTGCTGGCATCTCTAGCACCTATCAGAAACTTGTAGTCCCATGTGGACCAGTTTTGCAGGGGTGTGGTGCCATTGGGCCAATATCTTTTTTGGGATCATCTGGTTTCTAGGGTTAGGAGACCCCTCTGCGAGCGTGGGACCAACATTTCTCCCAGCATTCAGGGGTGATGGTAAGATGCAGTTCCTGTGCCCATTTACTTCTTTGCAGCTCCCAGTCTGGGAGGTGAAGTGCTTGCACATGTTTGTAAATCAGACTCCCTTGTCCTCTAGACCTCCTTAACCAAGACGTAAGAGTGTGTCCCACATCCGTGTCTTTGACTGCTCCTTGCCTATCTAGCTAAGGCTGTAAGGTGTACCTTAGCTGTAAATATTTCCAGTGGTTTCTGTTGGGGAGACCATATTCATCCTTCAACTGCTAAAGATCCTGGAAATGCTGTTCTGTCATGTGGCTCAGTTGAGGGATCCCTTTATCTTCCCAGTCCCTCCAGCAAAGGGTTTTATTATCTGTTCTAATGCAAAAGTTATCCCAAATGGGTTCATGTTCCTCTAATCAAAATCCCAATCAGGATGAGGAGAGGGACAGGGAACTGAGCTCATAAATATGGAAGCTGCGGGGAAAGGAGAGGTGGTAATTGTGGGGGACTTCAATCTACCCAAGGTGGACAGGAGCGTAGCATCCACAATATGTCCTAGGAGTCAGGTGATCCTGGAAGGACTACAGAGTGGATTCCTGACTTTGGGTGTCACAGAACCAACAAGAGCTGAGACAATTCTTGATCTGGTGCTCAAAAATGGGGAGCACGTAGAGGAAATAATGGTCAGGGAGCCACTGGGTGGAAGTTACTATTGTATAGTGTGGTTCCAGTTGGTCATGGGCAGGGAAAGCTTCCCGACTAAGACCAAAATCTTGGATTTCAGGAGGGCAGACTTCAGGAAAATAGGCAGAGCGCTAAGGAGCCACCTGGCAGACATCAGAGAAGATATGGGGGTGGACCAAAGGTGGTCCATCATTAAGGAAGGAATACTGGTTGCCACAAATGAGTGCATTAGGCTGAATGGGAAGAATACAAGGGCCAAAGTGCCCAGCTGGTTCAGTTCTGGGGTTGTCCAGGCAGTAAGGGAAAAGAGGTGGCCTATAGAAAATTCAGGAAGACCAAGAGAGAGTTGGATAGGGAAAATTACCTACGGTTGACTAGTGAGGCAAGTAAGGAAGTCCAGCAAGCAAAGGCACAGAAGCAGATGCAGGTAGCTGAAGGAATTAGGAAGGGGGAGAAAGCTTTCTTCTACTATATACTGTATACGTGAGAAAAGAGACAATAAGGAAGGGATTGTTAGGCTTAAGAAAGGGGAGGAGTGGGCGGAGGGTAATGGGGGGGAAAGAAAAAATTACTCACCTTAGTAATGTTGTTTCTTCTAATGGAGTCTTGCTATATTATGACTATTGCAGTTTGCCCCAGCCTTAGAACTGCTCCGGAGGTGAAAGAGTTAACTTCCATGCAGAGCATGGAGCTTAGAGCGCGAGCTCGGTTCAGAAGCTCTGTTTGGCTGGTTTCAAACCGAAACCGTCAGATCTTTACGAGCAAAAACTCACTAAGGTTCTGTGTGGAAGCTGTAACCTACACTAGCCAACTGGCCACTAATATATTAACACATTTTTGCTGGTCCCAACACAAAGACTCAAGTCAGTGGACCAGAAAAATAAGATAAAATAACTAAATAAACACAACACCCAAACATGAAAGAGGGCATCAATAAATGCCAACAGAGGACTACCCACCCCATACCCCAAAGTAGGAGTTCTGAGAGGGGCAGGCTGGGGGGGAGGTCATAAGATAGCAAGACTCCATTAGAAGAAACAACATTACTAAGGTGAGTAATTTTTCTTCAAACAACATGAAGTCTTGCTTATTATGACTATTGCAGACTACACAGCAGTACCTCCATGGAGGAGGGACAGAACCTACTTAGGAATAGGCTCTTGAAGCACGGCTGTGTTAAACCGAGCATCCTCCTGGCCTGAATATCCAGGGAGTAATGCTTGGTGAAAGTTTGTACTGTCTTCCAAGTAGCTGCCTGACATATCTCCAAGATAGGATGTCTCTAGCAGCAGCTAGAGATGCAGCTGTACCTCTGGTAGAGTGAGCCTCAGGCCTGAGGGGGGAACCTTACCCAGCTTTTGATAGCAAATTGATACAAAAACGATCCACCTGGCAATGGATCTCTTAGTGGCAGGTCTCCTTTCCAACCTCACCATAAGTGAGAAACAGTTGAGGAGTCAAACCTGTGACCCTTGGTACGCCTATGTAGTAACTTAGGGCCCTCTTAGCATCTGTTGTGCAGCCTCCTCTCACCAGAGGAGGAATGGTCATGAAGAACACTGAAGTGAAAAGATTGGTTAAGGTGGAAATATGAAACCACCTTAGGCAAAACTTCCTGTTAGTCCTGAGGACTACTTTATCCCTGTGAAAGGAAATAAAGTCAGTTTCTACTGATAAAGCCTGTAACTCACTTATACGCCTGGCAGAAGTGATGGCTACCAGAAATACAGTTTTCCAAGTCAAATACTTAAGCTCTGCCGAAGACAGAGGCTCAAAGGGGGGGTTGCATTAGCTGAGCAATGCATACATTAAGATCCCAAGCCGGGGCAGGGTCCTGAATGGAGGATTGGTGCGAAGCAATCCTTTAAAAAACTTGGAAAATACAGGATGAGCAGAAAGAGAAGAGGGCTTCCCTGCTGAAATGAAGGCAGAGACAGCAGCCAAGTGCACTTTCAGGGTGGCTGGTCTCAGTCCCAGAGAATTAAGATGGACCATGTAGTCCAATACAGTGGGTAGATCAGCAGATTCTGGGGAAACATGCTTCCCAGAACACCATATGGAAAACCTTTTCCACTTGGAGTTATAGGTAGTTCCTGGAAGGCTTCCTAGCAGCCTTCAGGATTTCGAGAACACTTTGAGAAAGTTGCAAATCAGCAACTCTAACTGCTCAAGAGCCAAGCCTTGAGGTTGAGGGATTTGAGATTCGATACCAAACTGTCCCCTGAGCACAGGTTAACAGATTGTGGTTCCTGGGGAGACACAGGGAAGATGGACTGCTAAGGACAGAAGGAGGGGTACCAGGGCTGCCTGGCCCAGTCTGGAGCAATCAGGATCATTTTGCAGGGCTGAGACCTGATTTTGACTAGCACTTTGAACAGGAGAGGGAAGGGGGAAAGGCAAAAGAAACTTCCTTCCCAATCGAGGAGAAAGGCATCCAGGGAACTGGAGCCCAACACTGGGGGTCTGCAACAAAACAGTGGAAGCTGATAATTGTCTGGGGCTGCAAAGATCTATCTGAGGAGTGCCCCATCTGGCAAACACTATCCCAGTACTAGGGGATCCAGTGACCATTCGTGATGGCCCTGGGAAATCCTGCTGAGGGCATCTGCCAGGACATTGTCCTTGCCTGGGAGGTGAACTGCTATGAGGGAAGTGTTCAGGAGTAAGCCAGAGACCACAACTTCATCGCCTCGGTGCACAAGGTCAAGACCGAGTGCCCCTTGTTTGTTGATGTACCACATTGTAGTGGTGTTGTCTGTTCTGACCTGTACCACCTTGTTCTGAACAGATGCGGAGAAAACCTGAAGTGCTAGAAAAACAGCTCTGAGTTCCAACAGATTGATGTGGAGCAGAGATTCCTGAGGGGACCATAATCCCTGGGTGGAGAGGTCGCCCATGTCAGCTCCCCATCCCAAGAGGGATGCATCTGTAGTAAGGGTCAAGGAATGGGACAGAGGGATGAAAGGCACCCCCTGCCTCAGATTGCTCTGATTCTGCCACCACTGAAGGGCCTGGATCAGGGTTCGAGTCACTGGGATTAACTTGGATAGAGGATCTCTTCTTTGAGACCAGAAAGCTCTCAAATGGAACTGAATGCCCCTCATCTGAAATCTTGCTCCTTGCACCACAGCTGTGGAGGCAGCCATGTGCCCTAGGAGCTGCAGGAAATGCCTTGCTGGTCGAGAGACCTGCAGAGTGAAGGAGGCGGTCAGGGCCACTAAGGTCCTTACCCTTTCCAAGGGAAGGAAGGCTCTGGCCTGCTTTGTATCCAGTTCTGCGCCTATAAAGGTGAGCACCTGGACAGGTTCCAAAACTGACTTTGGAAGATTGAGAAGAAATCCCAGAGAGGTAAGTAGCTGCTGGGTAACTAGCAGGTGTGATTTGACCTGGTCTGGAGACTGACTCACAATGAGCCAATCGTCCAGGTAAGGGAAAAATGGCAATCTTGCCTTCTTAGTGATGACTACTGCCAGACACTTTGTGAACACCCTTGGGGCAGAAGTGAGGCCGAAGGGCATTGCTCTGAACTGATAATGGCCTGAGGGCAGTTCGAATCTGAGGTACTTTCGATGGGAGCTTCTGATAAGAACATGGAAGTAGGCATCTTTGAGGTCCAGGGAGTCTAGCCAGTCCCCTGGCCTTAGGGAGGGTAAAATCATTCCCAGTGTCACCATTTTGAACTTTGGCTTTAAAAGGTGCTTGTTTAGATATCTTAGATCCAGGATAGGCCGCCACTCTCCTGTCTTTTTTGGGGTAAGGAAGTACCTGGAGTACAGACCCTTGCCCTGGTGAAGGGGAGAAACCTTTTCTACAGCTCTGAGAGCCAGGGAGGGTTGAGACTTCTGTTTCCAAAGCAAGAGTCTCTAGAGGATTTGCAGGTGGAAAAGATCTGGCTCTCATCTTTGGAAATTTCTTGAAGCTGAGAACCAGACCCTGGCTCACTACTTCCAGGACCCACCTGTCTGAAGTTAAAGACTGCCAGTCCTGGACGCTAGGTGAGCCAACCTGCCCCCTACAGGTAGTGGAGAGCCGACCCTGGGCATCCCATCAGGGTGCCTGTTTGGCAGGGGCTTTAGGCTGAGGGGTGGAGCAGGCCTGCTCGAACCCCATCTGCCTCTCTCCTTCTGAAGAACCCCATACATAGGCTGAAGAGGAGGGGCCTGAGTCTGGTAAAAGGCCTGTGAAAAGGCCTACCCTCCCCTGGGAGGCTGCCTCTGAGGAGTGGCTTGCACGTTCCTGGCTTGTGCACCCTGTAAGTGGTTCTATATTCATCCATTTTCTTCATATAATTCTCTGTCTGCTCCCCAACAGAGAATTTCCCACCACAGGAAAATCCATAGCCTTAGACTGGGTAACCCGTGACAAAGTAGTACACCTGAGCCAGGCCAATCTCCAAAAGCCACAGATGTAGCCATGACTCTAGAGGATACATCGTTAGAATCCACTGCAGCATGGAATTGCACCTTAGATGCCTCAATACCATCAAGAGCCACCTGCTCCAGCTCCTTTGCGAGCTGGCCAGGGACCTGTTTGGCTAAGGCCATGACAGTATCCCATCTAGATTTCTGGTATCTTGCAACATAAGCCATATAGTTAGCTTGTCTGGGTCCCAAGGATGCTGCCATGTATTGTTTTTTGGCCATGGCATCAATCTTCCTGGAATCCTTGTCAGGAGGATGTGAAGCCAGTGGAATATTAGCTTTATCACAGGCTGCAGCCTGAACTACCCTAACATGACTGCATTGCTGTGAAAGAAAACCTGTATCAGGATCTGACAAAGTGTACCTCCTGTCCATCTTTTATCTACAGGAGGCACAGAATTAGAGCTTTTAAAATTTTTATTGTTTGTTTTCTAAAAGATTTATGTAAAGGGATGGACAACCTCCTGGACTCTGGGATATCCATCATCTCCACATAGTCAGGCTCCTCTTGCTCATCCAAAGCCTCTAGGGAAGCTGGAGGGTCTCAGCAACTTTTATAAAACAAAAATGAGAAGGGACTCAGAAAGCCTAGTGGAGACTCACCTGAAAGTCTCTCTGGGAGATGTCCGTTCAATGGGCACATCCAGACTTTCAAAGTCACATTCACACTGATCATAATCCTCATCCCCTCCTCTGGTTCATAGAACTCTTCTATATCATAATCCTGAACCACTGGAACCGACCGAACCGACCTTTGCCAGACAGTGGCGGTTCCGGAGGGAACTGGGACAGGACTGGACAATCTGTATTGCCCTGGCTATCTCAGCAGCAGTTGGAGAAGGAATTTTGACCCAAACCTGCTGATTTTTAGATTTCTTTGCTGGAACTGGCTCCTCAGAGCCAGCTGCTTGCCCGAGGAAGTCTCGCCCTGGTCAGAGGGAAATTCCTCCGTCTGGTTGGCACCGAACCGGGCTGGCCATCCGGGTCAGCGGACTTTTTGGCCTCTCGTTCCCTGAGCCTGCCCACTCTCTTGTCCAGGGTGGCTGCAGGGAAATTTTTACAAATCTGGCAGTCTGAATTGAGGTGGTCAAACCCCAGACAATAGACACATGTAGTGTGTGGGTCAGCCTTGGCAAAGGCTTCCCCACAGACACTACAGTGTTAAAACCCAGTGGGCCCGTTTTTCTTTTGGGTTTCTCAGACATGATGCCAGCCTAACCAACCAACTTGCCCTTTTGATGGCAGTGCCAGGCAAGACACCCTTATCGGTTCCAAACTGTGTCACGGGTCGTGGAAAAAACCGCATGAAATCCGTTTTTTTAGAACTGATAAGAACCGGGAATCAAGATTTCAAGAAGCCTTAAAAGGCTTTAAACTTATATTTTAATAAACTCGATCGGTTCAACCGAACCGATAATACTTTACAAATTCACACAGAAAAACCCTATCTATTACTTACAATTACCATAGACAGAGCCTGAACCGATCGGTTTTGATGGTTAAAATAATGAAATCGCTGTTAAATTAAACTGAGAAATAGCGCTTTAAACCAAGAAATGAACCGAGCAACAGGAGGAATCTCCGGAGCGACTGTTCAGTGAGGCGGAGTAAAGAATCTGACGGTTTCGGTTTGAAACCAGCCAAACAGAGCTTCTGAACCGAGCTCGCGCTTTAAGCTCCATGCTCTGCATGGAAGTTAACTCTTTCACCTCTGGAGCAGTTCTAAGGCTGGGGCAAACTGCAATAGTCATAATATAGCAAGACTTCATGTTGCTTGAAAGCAGAGATACTAAATGAATAATTCTGTTCTGTCATCACCAGGGAGAAGGACAGATCAGTGCCTTCAGGAGGGAAATGAGGAGCTGGGGGGAAGGGAACACAGAAGTAGTGAGCAGACTAGATAGACCAAATGGCCTTCTTCTGCTGGCTTGTTCATATGTTCATATGTAAACAGACGTCCTTCCACTGACTTATGCAGGTGAGCTTATTGCAGGAGTTTTTTGAGAATTGCATGGCACTCGTAAAAGGTGTTCCCCTGGGTAGGATCTGCTGAATATTAGACTGAGTGGTGGTGCTCCCCACAGAGCTTGCTCTGCCTCTTCCCATAGCAGTCTGATGTGTGTGGCTGCAAGCCAGCCACTTAGTGCCTGTTTCATTGCAAACACACTATGACAGGCCCGAATGCGGGGTAGGTTCCAGCCACCCTTTAAGTAGGGAGCCCTAAGAATTTTCTTATTTAAACTAGGTTAACCATTTTCCCAATGACAGTTACAGACGAGTTTATCCAGTTGTGACCATACCTTTGGCACAGGGCTCAGAGGGAGGTTAATTAAGCAGTAAATGAAGCGGGGGAATGCCATCATTTTAAATGCAGCTATCTTTCCTGGTAGGGCAAGGTTCAGTTTAGACCATCTGGCAGTTTCCTTTGCTAGATCCCCTGGGAAGGGGCAGATATATGCTTTTTTTCAATTTTCCAATGATTGGTGTCACTGTGATCCCTAAGTACTTAGTTCCCCTTGGGTGGCCAAGACAGCTTGTGGTCCCTACCTGAATGATAAGGGGATCCACATTGTTAGGTGGGAGTGTTTCCATCTTACTCCAGTTAATTTTCAGACCAGATACATAGCCAAACTGTCGTATAAGCAGCAAGGCCCTCAGAAGGGACTGTTGTACCTCTGAAAGTGTTAGAAGGAGATCATCCACATATGAAAGGTCCGGCCCAAATGAATACCGTGGACATTTAATAATAATAGTAATAATAATATTCTTTATTTTTAATGCACCTTTCAAAAAATCAAGGCGCAGAACAAGTTGTAAAATCACACCATAATAAAACATTACAATACAAATTACAATGCAAATTATTAATACATCACATCAAACAGCATGACCAAATAGTAAAATCAAACCAAATCAACCTCTTCCCCATAAGCCTTAGTCCATAAGAAGGATTTTAAGGCTTGTTTAAAACCCCCCACTGTCGCACACTCTCTAAGCCAACGTGGTAGAGAATTCCAGAGGGTCGGAGCCATAAACACAAAAGCCCGGGCACCCGATGATTTCAAAATAACCCTCGGAATCTCTAGCAACCCCTCACCGGCCGAGCGGAGCGGTCGCTCCAGGAGATAGGGAACCAGGAGCCCTTTCAGGTAGTCAGGGCCCAAACCATGCAGGGCTTTGTAGGTCAACAGGCCGACTTTAAAGGTGATCCACCACTGAACCGGTAGCCAGTGCAGTCTCCGCAACACCGGTGTAACATGGGAAGAACGAGAAGTCCCAGTTAACAACCGAGCTGCAAAGTTCTGCACCAGCTGCAAGCGGCGGATATCAACCCCAGGAAGCCCAAAGTAAGGGGAATTGCAGTAGTCCAGACGCAAGGTCACAAAGGCATGGATCAGCATAGGTAGGTCCCTGGACGGAACAAGGTGCTTGATCCTAGCGATGTTCCTAAGATGGTAAAAGGACACTTTAATGACGGACGACACTTGATCACGTAGTGTCAGCCGATCGTCAAGAATCACCCCTAGGTTCTGCACCTGTTCAGAGGTGGGGAGCTCAACGCCCCCCAGGAATAAACCTGAGGGATGGTTTATCCCCCACCCTCCTATCCGGCGACCAGGATCCACAACCATCACCTCCGTCTTCCCGGGATTTCACTTCAACCAGCTGGACCTCATCCAACCTTGGATTTCACCAAGGCAGTTATTAAACACCGAGAGTGCTCTATTCTGGTCAGGTGTAAAAGACAGGTAGAGCTGAGTATCATCGGCATAACAATGAAACTCCAGCCCATACCGTCTTACAATGTCTCCGAGGGGAAGCATGTACACCGCAAACAACTGGGAGACAGCACAGAGCCCTGAGGCACCCCACATGACAGAGAGACAGGATCGGAAGAAAACACTCCCGATACCAACCTCTGAGTTCTACCGGTGAGGAAAGACATAAACCATCTGAGGACTAAACCTGAAAGCCCACAGATGATTCTCAGGCGCTCAAGCAGAACCCCATGGTCTACAGTGTCAAATGCTGATGACAGGTCCAAAAGGACCAAAATAGACCGTTTTTTCTGGTCTCTCGCCATCAGGAGATCATTGAGCACCCGAATCAGCACAGTCTCGGTGCTGTGCCTCTTTCAAAAACCCGATTGAAGGAGATCGTAGATGCTATGGATGGTCAAGTGGTTGTCTAACTGAGTAGCCACTACTTTCTCAATTACCTTCCCAACAAAGGGAAGGTTTGAGATAGGCTGGTAGTTACCGAGGAAGTCAGGGTCCAAAGAAGCTTTCTTCAACACTGGTGTCACCACTGCCTCCTTCAGGGAGCAAGGATATTCACCAGAGTCTAAGGAGCACCAGACTATCCTCACCAGAACCGGGAAGATAATCTCCCCACAGCCCATAACCAAGGCTGTGGAGCCCAGATCTAAACTACAGGACGTAGTGCGCATACCCCGGACAATCCTCCTAACATCTTCGATTTCCAGCCTCTTGAAGGAACTCCAGGAAAGAAGAGGGCATGTGACCGGGGCCAGGTCCATGGCTGTTCCCATAGAGAGTGTCATGCAAGTCTCCGCCCTGATGTCTTCCAGCTTATCTGCAAAGAACCGAGCAGGCTCCTCGCACTGAAATTGCGAAAAAGCTCTACGAACCTGCAGACAGGCTGGGTTGCACAGTCTGTCTACAGTTCGAAAGAGCTGTGCCAGTCGGTTCTGAGCAGTGGCAATTTCCCCAGACAGTAATACTGCCTTCTTACGGGCAATTGCTAACTGGTAGGGTTGATAATGCTCTAGCAGTCTAAGGTGGTCGGCATCTAAGCCGGATTTCCGCCAACACCTCTCTAACCTGCGTCCAAGTCGACGCATCTCCCTCAAGTCCCCATCAAACCATTTGGGTCCTGCCTAAGTGCTACACACAGGGGTTACACTACAAGAATGAACCATAGTGGCAACAACGGACACCCTTGTCTCATCCTTTGATGGAGTGGAAATTGGGTTAAAATAATGGCATTTGTGAGGACTGTGGCTACTGGTGTTGTATATAGGGTTTTAACCCAAGCCCCAGTCCAGCTGCTCATAAAACCTTGAATAAGCATTTCCACTCTACCGAGATGAAGGCTGTCTCTCTCTCTCTCTCTCTGCGTTGATTGCTATACAAGCAGAAGCTGGGGATTGCCTAGCCCGTTACAACCATTCTCAGGTTGTCTGAACCCTGTCTACCTTTCATGAATCCCATTTGAGATTTATGAATCACATGAAGGAGCACTTTTTCCAGTCTTAAGGCTAAGATCTTTGCCAGCACTTTAGCATCAATGTTTTAGAGACACATTGGCCGATAACTGGAGCACAGGGTGGGGTCCTTATAAGGCTTAGGGAGCAACGTTATTGTCTGTCTTCCTCAAGGTTTGGGGGAGTTGTTTCCTTACCTGTGCCTGCTGATATGTGCTCATCATACATGGTGCTAGCTGGGTGTCAAACCCTTGATGGAAGTCAGCATTGAAACCATCCAAGCCTGGGGTCTTGCCCTTAGCCAGATTTCGGATGGCCATCAGAACCTCCTTTTCTGTGATGTTCACTTCCTGTTCTCCCAAAAGTTCCTGAGAAGCCAGTGGCAAATTAAGTGATCTGCGATATGTGCGGATATCTATATCCTTGGCCTGCAGTTGTGACTGATATAAATTCATGTAAATTGTTTGAAAGTGCCATTGATCCCATAAGGCTCAGATGTGGTCCCTCCACCAAGAATAGTGACACATGGGACAAGAGCCTCACTTTGTTTCTTTTTTAATCTATAGGATAATAATTTGCTTGTGTGGCAGGGTTGAATAAAACCCTGTCCCATTTGTTATGTAGAAAGCGCTACATTCCAGAATCTGTTCTATTCACTTCACTGTCTGACTGTGCAGTCCAATTTTTCTCTGCCTTCACTTGCTGTTTCTATCATTCTTCCCCCTTGCATATCTGAAGTTATAAAATATGTGTGAATCTTTGTGTGAAACTGGGATCCCTTGGTTTGAAAATGTATACAGTTATATTGTTGAAATGATTGCAAACAGCTGTTTGGAACTTAGGGGGTTAACACAGAATGCAATACTAGCTCTTTTGTAGAGTTGTCAACAAGAGGCCAGTTCTGAGACATCATGTTCTATTTTGTTGCACCTTTGTTGTAGGAAGATCAGGTAACTGTATGTATAGCCTAAAGGTTACAGTAATGAGCTGTGAATGAGCTTGGTACATCCAGCAGACCTGGTTTTGATTCTCACAACCTCCACTTGCATACTGTGTGACTCTGAGTAAGTCGCTTACCCCCCCCCCCCGTGCTCCCGGTCACCCCTGTAAACAGGCACTTGTGTCTAGTGCACCTTACCAGGTTGCCAAATAATGAATGAATGAATAAATAAACAATTAAATAAATAAAGGGCGCTAAGACAGAAGGCACCACAACTTCATGAAAGTCATGCCAGGCTAACCTGATCGAGTTCTTTGGCTCAGTAACTAGAATAATGGACATGGGCCAGGTAGTTGATGTGCTCTATCCAGTGGTTAAATTGGAAAGATTTAGGTTGGGGAACTGTCCCATCTAGATTTCTAGGTGGTACAACTCTCCAATATTAATCAATGGAGAAAGATGACCGAGGAGGTGTAACTGTCAAACAATTTTTTAAGAGGTGATAGAACAGAGTTCCAGTGGGCTCCTGACCAGTTTAACCCCTGGCTCTATCTCGATTTCAGTAATGTCTCTTCAACTCAATACCCCAAAGAGGGTTATCAACAAGCTGGGAGATCTAGGGGTTGGGGCAAAGCTAGCAAGGTAGCATGCAAGGATCCAGAGAGTAACTGTAAATGAGGAACATTAAAAGGTCGGGGTGGTCACAAGTGGGGTACCACAAGGGTTGGTGCTGGGACCAGAGTTGTTCAATGTGTTCATGTCCAACACAGAGGAGGGGATGAAGGGAAAATATTTGCCTCCTTGCAGAGGATACTGAAATTGGTGGTAGGGTAGAGTCCAAGGAGGGAGTAAGGAACATGAAGAGGGACCTTGAAAACTTGGAGAGGTGGTCTAAGGTATGGCAAGCTGACAACTGCAGTTTTTAGCAAAGAAGTGCAAAGTTATGCACATAGGCAAGGGTAACCCAAAAATTGGTTATTGGCTATGGTATGAAAAATAATTTTGACCACTGAGGAAAGGGGTTTAGGGATCATCATAAGTGATAGCCTCTTAACAACCCAGTGCACCAGAGCACTTGGGAGGGTCAACAGGATGCCCGGATGTGTAGGAAGAATGTTCTCCAGCAGGAGAATAGAGGTAGTGTTGCCCTTCTACAGGTAACTGGTGAGGTCAAACCTGGCATACCGTGTCCAGTTCTGAAGCCTGCACCTGAAAAAGGATGAAGACCACATAGAATCTGTCCAGAGATGGTTACAAAGATGATACAGGGTGAGCAAGGATAATTATTTGAGAGCATTTAGCTAGCCTGAACATGTATTCATTGGAGACCAGTAGGGAGAGAGGAGGTATGATAGAAACCTTTAAGTATCTGAATGGGATAAACAGAGCAGAGTGTTATGGCCTTGTTCAGTCATAGCACGAGAACAGCAACTTGGGAACATGAATATAAACTGGTGGGTGCTAGATTCAGGAAGGATAAAAGAAAGTACTTTTTCACAGAAAGGGTGGTGGATAGATGGAATGGTTTGGCAAGGGAGATGGAATACAATAATGATGACAGGTTTCAAGAGAGCATAGTACAGTTGTAAGGAGTTGGTGAAAAACTAAGCGAAGGGGTGGAAAGCTGGGGGAAGGGGATAAACTACCAATGGACATTCAGCCCGGGCACGACCAAGAATAGGTTGATATGGTATGGTTGATAGGCTAGTGAGGCTGCACCTCAGAAAGGAAATAGACAAGCCAGCCCAGTGGCACGGAGGGTTGAGACGCTGGACACTACATCTCCCACCACATCAGCAGCCTTGGTTCAGGAGTGGATCCATACTGCTGGGAGGTTGGCTGGGGGGGGAGAGGATAGTGAATCCAATGGACTCCTCTCATCTCCCAGGGAGGGGGGACTGGCAGCACAGATGCAATCCTATGGGCAGTCAGTGTGCCAGCAATGTGGAGTGGCACGTGGCATGATGCAGGAGTGCATCACTGCATGTCACTGACAGAGGGGAGAAAAACAGAATAACAGTCCTGGCAGATGGTTCCTGGTTTGCACATGACCCATGCTGTCACCCAGTGCTCCTGGCCCAACTGGATTATGATCCTGAGGGACGAGTGTCCCTTCCTCTCCCCTCCTGGCCCAGCCATGGGGGGCATGCCTTGGGGGACATGACCAGTGAGTACTTGGGGATGCAGGCTGCCAATTTGGGGTAGGCTAGGGCACAGAGGACTGAGCAGGCTCAGGCCAAGAAAAGCTGCTATAGGAAAAAAAAAAGGACATAGACAGGGTGGAAGTTTCCAGATGATGGCAACTAAAATGATGCAGGGTTTACAAGGTAAGCCCTACAAGGAGATACTTAAAGATTTTAACATGTACACCCTGAAAGTGAGAAGTGAGAGAGAGAGAGAGGTGACCTCATCAAGACCTACTAGTACCTCACAGGGTGAACAGGGTGTGGGATGGGAGCCTCTTCCATAAAAAGATGAGCACAAGGACTGGGGAGGTGCGATGAAGCTAGGGGGTGAGTTCAGAAGAGATACAAGGAAAAAACTGGTTACTGACCTGTGGCAGGGTTGAATAAGGCCCTGTCCAATTTGTTATGCAGAAAGAGTTGAATGCAAGGATCTGTTCAACAGATGGTGTCAGACTTAAGTGGGATTTACGCCGTGCATACTCTGAGTCAGGAGTTTTGTACATGGGTACTAGACCTAGCACCAGGAAAGCATAGCAGAAAGGTATGGATTCTGCAGCAGCAAGCCCAGGAGTCATTATCAGAAAGATGGTAGCCAAACTATCAGAGACAGAAGTCCAACCTGAGACTGTACAGCCAGCACCAGTGATGGAAAAAAAGAATGACTACAAGTCCAAGCAAGGTAGCTCAAATGGCAAGGATCAGTGCCAAGTGAAAAGTACAGTACACAGTTCCAAGAGCTTAGCTCTCAATATCTCCACCTCTGCATCATAAAAGATACTTAGAGTTGTGTCAAGTTAAACTTCAACTTTATTGCATAAAAGCAAATAAAGATACTGGGATCGCCTGCCCCACAGCTAACCGTTTTTGCATCCCTCCAGATGCTTTATCAGAGAGTCTTTTATGATGCAGAGGTGGAGATATTGAAAAAAAAAGAGAACAGGCAGCGAAAGAACCTGAAAACCTGACTGCCTTTTTCAAATGGTGGGATATACAACAAAAAGAGACAGATAAACAGAGAAGAGAAGAGGTGCAGCGACAGGAGCAGCAAAGAAGAGAAGAGATGCAACGATGGATGGATGCCTTGCAAGTTAGCAAAGCTGGAGGATCTGGCACTGGTCCAGCAGAGCAACAAGACACCAACAACTTAAAAAACATTAAACTTACAAAGCTGTGTCCCTCGGATTATATCGAAGCATAGCTGACAACTTTTGAAAAAGTTGCCACAGCCTGCCAATGGCCAAAGCAGCAATGGGCAATCAGACTGGTACCTTACCTGACAGGGAAAACCCAACTTGCCTACAGCAACATGGACACTGCACAGTCAGAAAACTATGACCTTCTGAAAAGAGAAATCCTGAAAAGATACATCTTGGGCAAAGATTCCAGTCCCTGAAGTACAACACATTTGACAATCCTCAAAGCCTTCACCCGACTCAGAGAACTCCTTATTAAAGAGCTAGTGTACTACCTAAAACTAATATTAGATATAAAAAGCAGCCAACCATTACCTTCTATATCTGAGGTACATTTTCTTTTCTCTTTGTTTAATTAGAAGATTGTTTACCTGGTGTTAATAGGTGTGATGTGTGAAACAGCTCTTAGCCTAGCAGTTGACATATCTTGCTCTACTGCCCCACACTATATCATCAGCATTGTGACCTCACTGACTGTGACATCACTGCTACTTAGGAACAGCAAATGAATGACTGCCAGGTCATTCACCTGTGATGTCACTGTCAGTGAGATCATAATGCTGATGCTGTAGTGTGGGGCAGTAGCGTCAGATATATCAGCTGCCAGGCTAAGAGCTGTTCCACACATCCAGCAGAATATTATCACATAGAATACATTCTAATAAGCTGGCTCAGTGGCACTGGAGGTTGAGGCAGTGGTCGTTGCACCCTCATGCCATGCCAGCAACCCAGGTTCGGGAACAAGCCCAGGGCACCGGGGGTCGGCAGGGGGATAGAGGACGAAGCATCTGGAGAACTGCTCTCCTCTCTTGAGGGGAGGGTGCCATGTTGTGCGGCCCTCTGATTGCCCTCTGGTGGTAGTTGGTGGGCAATATGGGTCAGGAGGCATGCTCCAACATACTCATGTTGGTAAGGAGGGGGGACGGGAGTAAATCAGAGGAAATAGGAACCTGGCAGGGCTTCATGATGGTCTGCCAGCTTCTGGATTGGGTCTTCAAGGAGGGGAGGCGCCTCCTTCCTGGCTCCACCATGCGGGGGGATCCACGGGGGAATTACCGGGGTTGGCGAGTGCAGGAGCGGTGGACCCTGAGTGAGACTCCCTCATTCAGAGGGCTGAAGCCCCTGCCAGGGCTCAGGGAGGAAAAAACCTGAATGAAAAAAACAAATACTTTCTGATGAGCAAAAGGAAAAAGAATAATACTTCAGAAATAAAAAGTTACAACTGACTACTACTTACAATGTATTATTATGTTCCCTGTCTGCCTGTTTTGGCTCCACTAGCCCTTTAAATGGCTCCAACTACAGGGCAAAACAGTCCCACAGATCATCAACACACTTGCAATGGAGCAATTCATTAACATCCTGCCTACAGATGTACAGCTTTGGGTAAAGAAACACCGACCAGAAAGTGGGGAAAAGGCGGTTTCTTTGGCCGAGGACTACCAAATGGCCAGACAGATGCCACAGCAGCAAGGTAACATCCAAGCACCGGTAAGGCTCTCTTTTACCCATTTAAACTCTAAGCTTAATAAGAACTCTGTTGGGAGTAACAAATTTGCACCCAAAGACTTTACTTGCTATAACTGTAATAGGCCAGGTCAGATTGTAAGAAACTGCCATAGTAAGAAGAGTGACACTGGAGCAGATTTGTCCTTAGCAAACTTGGGCAAGTACTTTATAGATATCACAGTGGGAGATAAGACTGTGAAGGGACTTATTGATTTGGGAAGCAGACAGACCCTAGTGCATGTTGAAGTGCTGGGAAAACACTATGTAAAAGGCCCAGGTACTGGTGTCATTTGCATCCACGAGGACGCACGATATTATCCTACCACACAAGTGACGGTGAATATTAATGGGGTGTCACACCAAATGAAAGTGGGGGTAGTACCCAAGTTACCTGTACCTGTGATTATTGGAACTGACTGTCCAGGATTTACTGAGTTAATCCCAGAGCAACTAAACCCTGCAGTTTCAGCAGCAGTGGTAACAACAGCACAGGCAAAGAAAATCTCAGATGGTGGGGACACTTTTTCTTTCAGTGACTTTGATGCGGACTTGTTTGAGCCCAGCTTCAAGATCCAGATGTCCAGGAAAGAAAGAAAACACCTGAAACAACAGTGGCAACAAAAGACTGGTGAACATAAGGGGTTAAATATGAAAATGCTGAAGCTAATTTGTTGGGAAGCAGTATAGAGCAGTGGTTTAAGGCTCTGCACTGCAAATCTGGAGACTTGAGTTTAAATCCCACAGCCTCCACTTGCATACTATGTGACCCTGAGCAAGTCACTTAACTTCCCTGTGCTCCCAGGTCACACCTGTAAACAAGCTTGCAGCTTAGTGTGCCACGCTTGGTTAAACAATTGGAAAAAAAACTGAAGACTACACCTTGAATACTGTGTGCAGTTTTGGCAACCGCACTTGAAAAAGAACATTGCACTCCCTGAAAGGGTCCAAAGGAAGGTGACCAGGATGATATAGGGGCTGGGGGAAAAGTCCTATGAGGAGAGACTCGGGGAGCTCAATTTGTACTCCCTGGAGGAGAGGAGGGACAAAAGAGATTTGATTGAGGTGTTTAAATACCTAAAGGGGGTACATAGGGCAAGCCCCGATAGGATTATCCAGCTGAGGGAGGCAGGGGGCATCCCATGAGGCTGGTAGGCGGGAGGCTCAGGGCAGAGACTAGGAGATGGTACTTCACAGAGAGGGTGGTGGAGCCTTGGAATGCGCTGCCTGCAGAACTGGTGGAAGTGAATACTGTGGAGGGCTTCAAGAGGGGCTGGGACAGGTATAGCGTGAAGGCTAAACTGAGTAATGCTAGACCTGGAGATGCACCCCCAATGGGGGGTGAGGTTGCAGGAATCACGGGGAGGGCGGGAGGGAAGTAACAATGCACCTACCGGTGCTGATTCTCGAGCAGACTCAATAGACCATTGTGCCTACTCTGCTGGCATCTTAGTGTGTTCATATGTTAGTATGTAAACTGATAACTGATAACTGTGATTTTATTTCAGAGTAAGCTAACCATGTTTCTCTCCAGGGTTATTTTAAGCAGTAGGGGGTGAAGCCAGAACAGGGTGAACCAATGTTTAAAAAATGTAATAGCTTACTGTACAGAGTTTGGGTTAAACCTCAGACAGAAGAACAGATAGAACAATCGGTCATACCACAAAAGTATAATACTGAGTTGTTACAGATAGCACATGACAGTCCTATGGCTGGTCACTGGGATTGCACCCTTGCCAGATTGCTGCACAGATTTTACTGGCCTGGAATTCATAAAGATGTTGCTACCTATTGCAGTTCTTGTGCTGAATGACAGAAAGTAGCCCCAGTGACTAAAAAAGACAAGGTGCCCCTACCCTTGAGAGATGTTCGTTTTGAGAGAATTGCAATGGATGTGGTTGGCCCTTTAGACAAAAGTAAAAAGAGAAATCAATTCACTCTGGTAGTATGTGACTATGCACTGTCACAGCCCCAAAAGTGGCAGCAGAGCTTGCCAAAATTTTCAGCAGGGTGGGCATACCTAAAGAGATTATTACTGATATGGGTAGTAATTTTGGTGCTGCATTACTGAAGGAGCTGTACCGACTACTAGGTATCACTGTCATAAAACCCTCCCCCCATCACCCTCAGTCAGACGGTCTTGTTGAGTGTTTTAACCAAACCCTAAAACACATGTTAAAAAGGTCTGTAACAAGCATTTGTCAATGCCGAATATCTGCTTACTGGCATTGGCAGTGGTAGTGTAGAAGTTACAGAGCTGCTTAATAGGAATGGCAGTGAAGTATTGAACTGAAGCCAACCCCACCACCACCCTGCAGAGAGTGACAGGCATCGGGGTGTGCATTTGGGTCGTCAGGCATAATGGCCACGCATTTCACCACACCCCACTCTGCAGAGACTGACAAGTGTGACGTGTTCCTTGGGTCTTTGGCCCTTATCGCACCATTTCATTAGGAAATATGGTGAGATGGGTGCGATATAGGAGAATGGGGTGAAGTTTGGGGCCGAGTCCAAGGCATACCATGCCTCTCAGTGACTGCAGGTGTGGAATGGTATGAGCATCACAGGCAAGAATCCCAAGTCACACCCTGATTCCTGTCATTCTCTATAGGGTTGGGCGATTTAGTTGAAAACCTAATACCTCAGGCATTCGTTGGTATTTTAACTCCAAATTTTCAACATGTTTGTTTTGTGACCCCACCTCATGAACAGGGGAATATCAGTTTGGTAGCCTAAAGCTGCTTATGCACAGTGACTACGGGATTTAGCACCACAGGTGTAAAATATTCAACAGGCTGTAAAAATGATAGCTGTACTTTTCATGGGGAGGTGTAAAATGGCTATGTTGCAAATGTGTAGTAAAAATATTTAAAAAATGGTGAAGTCACGAGCGTACATAGAAACTGTGCAACGCACACCCGTTATATAAGTAGGTTGGGGATATTTTATAGCAGATTGTCAACTCAGCCATTTTGGTGCCTCCGATCATGAACAGTGTCACTGGGATTTTCTTTATCTGTACCGAACAATAATTTCCCACAGCGACCACGCATCTCTGCACTGAAAGTGTGAAAACACACTTCGGCCATGGTTGTGAAAAATGGCAGCTGTACTGTTCATAAGGAAGTGTTGAAAAATGCCACTAGTGAAAATCTGGACTGAAAATATTACTAAGTCATGAACTAACGAGGATGCGTGGAACCTGCACAATGCTCACTCGAACACAGTCATTTTATGGACTTTGTCACCAAATTTTCAACATAACCATTTTAAGACCTCTGCTCATGAACAGTGTAACTGTGATTTTCTTAATCTGTCCTAAACATTGCTTTCAGACACCAACAGCACCATTGTGCGCCATAATGCGATAACACATTTTGGGTGACATATGAAAATTGCAGCTGGACTGTTCATAAGGAAGTTTAATAAAATGGACATGTTGAAAATCTAGAGTGAAAATATTAAATTTGCAAACTTACGAGCATGCATAGGAACTGTGCAACGATGCTCGTAAAAAGTCATTTTAGGCATTTTTCACCAAGGTTTCAACATAGCCATTTTAAGACCTCTGCTCATGAACAGTGTCACTGTGGTTTTGTCAATGTGTCCCATACATTGAGCTTCACATAATCGACCGCGCCCATTGTGCGCTACATGGGCGGAAACACGCTTTGGGCAGGATGTGAAAATGACAGCTGTACTGCTCATAAGGAGGTGGAAAAATGGCAATGTTGGAAATCTGGAGGGAAATATTGAAAATTCGCGAAACCCACGAAGGCAAGTGCGCGGGAACTGTGCAACGGACACTGTGAAACAGTCATTTTTAGAATTTCTGTCACCAAATTTTTCAACGTTGCCATTTAAGATCTCTGCTCATGAACAGTGACACTGTGATTTTTAATGTGTCCATGCCTGAGTTCGCTACATTGACTGCGCCATTGTGCGCCATATGGGCGGAAACACATTTTGGGTGAGATGTGAAAATGACAGCTGTACTACTCATAAGACAGTGTGGTGAAATGGCAATGTTGAAAATCTGGAGGAAAATATTGAAATTTCGCGAACTTACAAGCTCGCGAGGAACTGCGCAACGACGCCGTTAAACAGCTGTTTTTTGGAATTTTGCACCAAATTTAACATGGGGTTTTGGGCCTTTCATGAATGATGTCATGTCATGGCGGTATTCGGTCCCAAAGGGTGATTTCACAGTCACTGCGCCGAAATCACCCTTCTGTCCGAATAACGCCATGACAGTGACATCATTCATGAGAAGGGGTCCCAAAAACCCCATGTTGAAAATTTGGTGCAAAAATTCCCAAAAATGCCTGAGCTATGCAATAAAGTTGAGCCCTCCTATCTAGCCCATTATACAGCTTACCGGCATTTCCTCAGTTCGCGGTCGGCTTTGAAGAGTGCAGACGTGTTCCCGGTCCACCAAAGATTGTCGCACCGGAGTCCGGAGGTAGTATGGGGTGAGGGGGTGTGGGAGGCTGGCGCGAGGGTGGGTGCGGGTTGTGGAGGGGTTCGGAGACGCTGCCATGGGACCGCTTTTGTTTTACAGGTTAAAACAAAAAAGACGTCTGGGATTGCTTGCCACGCCTGGGGTGGTTCCCAGCGTGGCACCAGGACTTTGGTAGGTTCAGCCGACGGGGATTGGGCACCCTTGCGGCAAAAATTTAAAAAAACGCTGGATCGCTTGCTACTCTGGGGTGGGCCTCAGCGTGGCACAAGGACTTTGGGAGGGGCGTTGTTTCAGCCGACGGGATTGGGCACCCCTCTGGCAACATGACGGATTGCCACGCTGGGTGGGCTCCCAGCGTGGCATCAACTATTGGGAGGGAGGGAGGAGACAGACGCAGTTCAGCCGACGGGATTGGGCACCACGCCGGGCTATACGCTGCGTATGGGGCGTGCACACCAGTGGCTGGGAGGTTATGCAGAGCAGCTTCATCGCTGCTCACCTGCCGAGCTCCCCCTTTCAACTGTATGTCACTGTATTTTGGAGCGGTCATAGACAGCTCCAAAATGCATTGGCTTACAGGGGCTGCGCCTGCCAGCACAGTGCCTGAATTGGAGGAGGAGGTGACACACCTCCGAAATCTCCGATGAAGGCACTATGTTTCTTGCACATGCGTGCAAGCAAACATAAAAAGGGATGGGAAAGATTGGGACCGATACTTACCTTACCTGCTATTTGCTTACAGAGAAGTACCACAAGCCTTAACATGCTTTTTACCATTTGAAATACTATATGGCAGACAACCTAGAGGCCCACTAGATATAATAAAAAAAACATGGGACGATAACCCCCCAAACACGAGAAATAAGGGCACCATCCGCCAAGAAGTAATCCAATGTTTGTTGTTTATTGCCACAAAATAAGCAAAATAAAAACACAAAGCAAGATAACCCCCCAACTCAGAAACAATCTATTACATTTTGCATGTCTGCCCTGAGAAAGAAGTTGGCAAAATATGTTGAAATTGCCCATAGTAATCAGGAAGAGGCCCAAAACCAGCAGAAGGCACATTACGACCATGGGGTAAAAAAAAAAGGTTTTGAGCCAGGTGAAAAGGTCCTGCTACTGTTACCCACTACAGAAAATAACCTATTAATGAAGTGGAAAGGGCCTTATAAAGTACTTAGACATACTGGCACAGTTAACTATGAAACTGAGACACCTGATAGGGAAAAATCCTACTAAGATATATCACGCAAACCTCCTGAAGAAATGGATTGAAAAAACACCAAAGGCTGCTTTGCTAGTTTTACCAGAAACTGATAAAGAAGCTATTGATATAGCTTATGACAGACTGGAACAAACTGTTAACTGCTGATGCTGTAATTGAGAATGTTTCCTTAACCTCTGAACAAACCGCAGAAATGTGTAACTTACTAAAGACATTTAACAGTACTTTTACCACAGTGCCAGGCTGAGCAAAAGGGGTCGAGCACGTAACAGTGACAAGGAATGCTCGCCCTATTAGACAAAAGATGTACAGATTATCAGAGCAGTTAAGAGCATATGTGGTTAAAGAAATACAAACAAGCATTTGTCAATGCCGAATGTTTGCTTGCTGGCATTGGCATTGGTAGTGTAGTAGTTACAGAGCTGCATAATAGAAATGGCAGTGAAGTATTGAACTGAAGCCAACCCCACCACCACCCTGCAGAGAGTGACAGGCATTGAGGTGCCTTTGGGTTGTCAGGCATAACGGCCGCCATTTACCACCACACCCTACCCTGCAGACACTGACAAGTGTCACGATGTGCCTTGGGGTCTTTGGTTTTTATGCGCACTCCCATTCCATCAGGAAATATGGTGAGATGGGTGCGTGTATAGAGAATAAGGGTGAACTTTGGGGTGAAGAGTCCAAGGCATACCTCGATGCCTCTCACTGGCTGCAGGGTGTGGAATGGTATGAGCATTACTGGCAAGAATCCCAAGTCACACCCCTGATGCCTGTCATTCTCTACAGGGTGGGGCGTTATGGTTGGAAACCCTAACACCTCAGGCATTCGTTGGTATTTTCACTCCAAATTTTCAACATTTTTTTTGTGACCCCCACCTCATGAACAGTGGCAATATCAGTTTGTTAGCTGAAAGCTGCTTATGCACAGCGACTACGGCATTTAGCACCACAGGTGCAAAAACACATTCCGAACAGGATGTGAAAAATGACAGCTGTACTGTTCATGGGGAGGTGTAAAAAATGGCAATGTTGCAAATCTGCAGTAAAAATATTAAAAAAACTGGTGAAGTCATGAGCGTGCATAGAAACTGTGCAACACACACCCATAATGTAATTAGTTTGGGGATTTTTTACAGCAGATTGTCAACACAGGCATTTTGGGACCTCCGATCATGAACAGTGTCACTGTGATTTTCTTTATCTGTCCCGAACAATGATTTCCCACAGCGACCACGCATCTCTGCGCTGAAAGTGTGAAAACACATTTCGCCATGTTGTGAAAAATGACAGCTGTACTGTTCATAAGGAAGTGTGGAAATGCCAGTGGTGAAAATCTGGACTGAAAATATTACAAAGTCATGAACTTACGAGGGTGCGTGAAAACTGTGCAATGCTCACTCGGAACACAGTCATTTTATGGACTTTTGTTACCAAATTTTCAACATAGCCATTTTAAGACCTCTGCTCATGAATAGTGTAACTGATTTTCTTAATCTGTCCCAAACATTGCTTTCGCACACCAACTGCACCATTGTGTGCTACATGTGCGGAAACACATTTGAGGCGACATGTGAAACATGGCAGCTGTACTGTTCATAAGGAAGTGTAATAAAATGGCAATGTGGAAAATCTGGAGGAAATATAGAAAATTCAGCAAACTTACGAAATGCGGCGAGAATTGGCGCAACGACGCCCATAAACAGTCATTTTAGGATTCTTTCACCAAATTTCAACATAGCCATTTTAAGACCTCTGCTCATGAACAGTGCCACTGTGATTTTCTTAATGTGTCCCATACATTGATTTCAAGACTAACCAACTCGCGCCCATTGCGCCACATGGGCGGAAACACATTTTGGGCAAGATGTGAAAATGACAGCTGTACTGCTCATAAGGAAGTGTAATAAAATGGCAATGATGAAAATCTGGAGTGAAAATATTGAAAATTCGCAACTTACGAGCGCAGCGGTGAGGAACTGCGCAACGCCGCACTGTGAAACAGTCATCTTTAGGAATTTTTTCACCAATTTCAACATAGCCATTTTAAGACCTCTGCTCATTAACAGTGTCACTGTGATTTTCTTAATGTGTCCCATACATTGATTTCGCACACCGACTGTGCCATTGTGCGCTACATGGGCAGAAACACATTTTGGGCAAGATGTGAAAAATGACAGCTGTACTGCTCATAAGGAGGTGTGGTAAAATGGCAATGTTGAAAATCTGGAGTGAAAATATTGAAAATTCGCGAACTTACGAGCGTGTGTAGGAACTGCGCAACGCACGCTCGCAAAACACTCATTTTTAGGAATTTTTCCACCAAATTTCAACATAGGCTTTTTGAGAGCCCACCTTATGAAGACTGGAGTGTCATTTTGTTACTCAGTCCCGAAAGGTGATTTCGCGCAGTGACTGTGAAATCACCCTTCGGGCACGATTAACGCCATGACAGTGAGAGCATTCATGAGAAGGGGTCCCAAAAACCCCATGTTGAAAATTTTGTGAAAAAATTCCAAAAAATGCCTGAGATATGCAGCAAAGTTGAAAAAACCCTATCTATCACATTATACAGCTTACCGGCATTTCCTCAGTTCGCGGTCGGCTTTGAAGAGTGCAGACATGTTCCCAGTCCACCAAGATCGGGCCATGCCGGAGTCCGAGGTAAGTATGGGGGTGAGCGGGGTGTGGGAGGTGGGGTACAGTGGTGGGCGGGTGGGGCAGAGACAGCGAGGGACCGCTTTTTCAGTTTCAGGTTTTTGTTTTTTTTAATAATGACGCTGGACATTTGCCACGCTGGGGTGGGCTCTGGCGTCGCTCAAGAATGGCTGGTGGTGGGGGCATGGAGCCAGCGGGATTGGGCACCCGTCGGCGATAGCATATGTTGCCACGCTGGGGTGGGCTCAGCGTGGCACCCTGTACTCTGGGGTGGAACCAGTGGAGCCGACGGGGGATTGGGCCACCCCCGTCGGCTATACGATGTGTGGCCATGCTGGGGTGGGCTCCCAGTGTGGCATATGGAACACTGTTTTGAGGGGGAGCACAGCACAGACAACGGGGGACTGGACACCCCTGTCGGATACACAGTGTGTGCGTGGGGGGGTGGCCAGCACGCAGTTGCGCGTGTGTGTGTGTGTGTGTGTGTGTGTGTGTGTGTGTGTGTAGGAGGAGCCGCATGAGCAGGCGATATCTTATCGCTGCTCACTGAAGCGTAGCTCCCCCTTTCAACTGTACGCCACTGCATTTTGACTGCTGTCATAGACAGCTCCAGCAGGCATTGGAGAACTGTGGCCGCGGCTGCAAACACACTGACTGAATTGGAAGAGAGCTGCCACACCTCCGAAAACTCGGGTGATGGCACTATGTTTCTTGCACATGCGTGCAAGCAAACATAAAAATGAAAGAATTGGGTATCAGAAGAGTCAAGAAGTGCTTGGTCATCACCAATTGTGATTGTAAGTAAAAAAGAAGGGGCTGTAAGAATCTGCCTTGATTTTAGGAAACTTAATCAAGTGTCAGAATGTAACAGTTATCCTATGCCCAGAATAGATGATTTGGTGGACAGATTGGGAAGTGCCAAGTATATCATTACCCTTGATCTCACCAAGGGTTATTGGCAAATCACCCTAGCTAAAGAATCCAGAGACAAAACTGCATTTGCCACTCCTGTTGGGTTCTATCAGTTCACCACCATGTCTTTTGGTTTACATGATGCACCAGCTACATTCCAGAGGTACATGGATGTCATTTTATCCCCTCACACTGGTTATTGTGCTGCGTACCTGGATGATGTTGTGATGTACAATCCAAACTGAAAAAAAAACCTGGAACATCTATGAGCAGTTATCCAATCTATCAGAAATGCAGGTCTGACCATTAATCCTACCAAATGTGTACTGGGCTTGCAGGAAACCAGATATTTGGAATATGTTTTGGGAAATGGAGAAGTAAAACCAGAGATTTCTAAGATAGATGCTGTAGCTAACAATCCTATCCATAAAACAAAGAAACATGTCAGGTCATTTTTAGGACTGGTTGGTTATTATCAGAGATTTATTCCTAACTTTGCCCAACTAGCTACTTCCCTCTCTGAACTCACGAAAAAAAAAAAAACGGTACCCAAATAATGTGATATGGACCCCAGAGTGTGATGAGGCTTTTCAAGCCATTAAGGATACATTATGTTCAGCCCCTGTTTTAAGAAGCCCAGACTCTGAGAAACAATTTCTGTTACATATTGATGCATCAGAGGTAGGCCTAGGAGTGGTCTTGAGTTGAAATATAGATGGGACGGAACATCAATTCTATATATCAGTAGGAAGTTGCACGGCAGAGAGAAAAGTTACTCCACCTTTGAAAAGGAATGCCTGGTGGCAATGTAGGCCATGGAGTCCCTTAAGATTTATTTGCTAGGAGATGACTTTGTACTTATAACAGATCACAGTCCTCTCTGTTGGCTTAACCAAATGAAGGAAACAAATTTCAGAATCACACGGTGGTACGTCGTACTACAGCCATTTAAATTTAAAGTGA
Source organism: Neoceratodus forsteri (assembly GCA_016271365.2). Lineage (NCBI taxonomy): Eukaryota > Metazoa > Chordata > Ceratodontiformes > Ceratodontidae > Neoceratodus > Neoceratodus forsteri. The sequence goes on from CM057452.1 coordinate 124,693,716, forward strand.
TGCACAAATCTATGAAAGAGAATGTCAATGCTGATTTTATGTCAAGATATGGCTCTGGAATTGAGAATTCCAAAGGTTGAGAAAAAAAACTGTGTGAGTTTAAACTTCACCGTTTGCTGGTGTTTTTTTGTTGTATTTTTACCTTCTGTTTATTGTCATTTTCAGAAAAAACAACAACAATACAGTAGACAAAATCTCATGCAGGAATCTAGATTCAAAACTGGCAACAATATTGCCATCTTAAGGGTCAAGAGAGAAAACAATTACAATATTTTCCTACAATCTGATACAAGAGAAGATGGAGGACACCTACCAATTTCTATAGTCTGTAGTATAAACTAGTCCCTTAATGCCAGGCATGTCAATAATTGGGATGACGTCAATAAGGGAGAAGCACAGTGAGAATTTAAAACACTAACCAGAGTGCTATTATCCCATCCACAAATAAATATTACAGAGAAAGAAGGCTCAATAGAGGTTCCCCTTAAACACAGCAGTCAAATGCAGAAATTAAACTAAGCTTACTACATCGAGCTCATATATAATAAAATTGACATGAACATCATAGTATAAAGTATTGACCACCAGAACAATATCAACATAAGTCATATAGGAGGCAGTATAGTGCAGTGGTTAGGAGCACTGAGCTGCAAACCTGGAGACCTGGGTTTGAATCCCACAGCCCCCACTTGCATACTGCATGGCCCTGAACAAGTCACTTAACTTCCCTGTGCTCCCAGGTCTCACCTGGAAACAAGCTTTAGCTTAGTGCGCTACTTCTGGTTCAACAATTTCCCCTTTCCCTTTCCTTTTATAAGCAGGGATATCCAAAACTTTGAGGGCAGGTAAAAGGCAGTGTTTTAAAGTCCCAGAGTAAGGAATTTCAAGTATCTCAGAGTGCTACAAAAGAACCAGGCCACTAGACCCGAGTTTATGTCCCACATTAATAATGCTTCTCAAGAAAACACATTACTGACCAGACATTAGCGGCTCAGGTTTAATGCCTCCACAAAAAAGATCCCATAAACAAGATATCCAAACCCAGCAAAGTATTTAAACAGAAAAAGGAACAAATAACTTGCAGTCACTCTGCCATCTTCATGTTCTGAGTCCCGGTCCAAGGAATCAGATGGGGGTCTGGCTGCAAACTCTGACTCCGTTCTTTACATCCATTGGTCTGCATCTTTAGGGTCCGAAAACTGCCAGGTCTTCCCCCCATATGTAATGCAGAGTCTAGCAGGCAAAAGGAATGAGTGGACAATGCCCAAAGTCCAAAGGTGCTGCCAAACAGCATCAAATTGTTTCCTCCCTGCCCACGTTTGAAAGGAAAGTTCAGGAAATACCTTCACATCCCAACTCAGGATTTATAAAGGGCAGGCGGCTCGCACAACAGAAATCAGCTGATCCCTGACCTCCTGGCCTATTGTATGGACTAGGACTGTCTGAGGCTGGTTGAGAGTAGCAGGCTTCACTCTAGCGTTCACATGATAGGCCCTCCTAACTTGAGCCCAGTCAAACCCCTCTGGAACCTCCAAATGCTCAGACAGCCAGTCCTTAATAAAACCGAGCAAGTCGGCACACTCTGTACCTTATGGGATGCCAACTAAATGTAAATTCCCAGCTCTCAATCCATTCCCTAAACTTTCAAGCCAGCTTCTCATTGCCGAATTCTCTTTGGTAATCGCTGCCACAGTTGTCTGAGTGGTTAGGCTCAGCTTATCGGCTTCAGAGACCGTCAACTGTAGTTCCATAAGAGCATCATCATGTATTCCTAGTTCAGTGAGCATTTTTTCAATCTTTGAGTCCATTGCTTTATTGAACTCAAGAATAGCTTGCCATGGAGGAGCCAATGAGACATCAAGCCTAGCGCCTCCCACCAGACTATCAGCACTCCCACTCTAAGATAGCTGTAACTGTGAGGATTTAGCAGAGCCAGAAAACTACGTTTTCTGCCATTCCATATTGTTGTTTGGTATCCTCCATTTTTTTGAAAGTCAGGAACCCAAATATAATACTCTGGTAATACAAGCTTGATGTATTTTCATAATTAATTGAAAAAAAACTGAGCTGCTATGCAGGAGCTCCTCTGAAAAGTGACTACTCTGGAAGCTGGTTCTCTGGTGTGTCCACCCTGTTTGCTGTTCTGGTTGTAAACTGTAAAGGTTATAAGCTAATGTTAGAAGAGAATAGAAAGTTTTGGAACCCTGTTTTTTTAAACAGGTTCCCTCTTAAAGAAGAGTGGTATGTGACAGGGTTGAATAAGGCCCTGTCTCATTTATTATGCAGAAAGAGTTAAATGCAAGGATCTGTTCTATCCTCTTTTTTTCTGTCTCTTGGTGTTCTGGTTGCACAACCAAATTTTCTTGTGAGACCTAGGAACTGATCACTCCGACAGTCTCATGATTCTCTGCCTCTCACTATCTCTCTCTGCCTTTATTTGCTGTTTCTGTCTCTTCTTCTCCTTTGCATATCTGCAGTTATAAAAATATATATGAATCTTTATGTGAACATGGGATCCTTTGGTTTGAAATGTAAATAGTTATACTGTTGAAATGATTGCAAAAAGCTATTTGGAATTCAGGGGGGTTAACCTGAGATGCAGTTTGCAAATTCTTTGCAGAGCTGTCAACAAGAGTTCAGTTCTGTGTCACTATGTTCAGTTTGTTGCACCTGCAAGGAAACTGACAAGAACATTGTGTGAGAAGCAATATCTTCTCTTAACAAGTTCCCAGGCAAAAACTTATCAAAAGAGCAGCAATGTGTTTGCTAAAAGAAGAGAGAGAGAGACTGAAACTTGAAATTAGAGATACCCTCAGAGGAAGGACTTTGTTTTCTGTGTTTGTACTGTGTTTGTAAATGGTTATACTGAACAATTTATTTTTTATTTTACTGTCAGTTGAAAAAAATAAAACACTACTTGTGAATTTTATACCTGCTCCTGGTTTTCCTGTGCTTCCTGACCTGCGCCTCAATGACACTCACCTGTAACAGTAGTTCTAGGAGTGGTATATGATGTACATCCACACTTCTGCCAGTGTTCCTTTCCCTTTAATTCCTATTGGAATGTCTTCAAGCTGGCTCCTCCACCACCCTGGTGGTAACTCCCTCGGCACCGCCCCATGATGTCAGATCTTACCCGCTGGAAGCAAGATCGATGTGTCACTTGCCAGGGGAGGTTGGGTGGGTCAATATGGATATACATCATATACCACTCCTAGAACTACTGTTACAGCTGAGTAACCTGTTTTTCTTGGGACATGAATATGATGTACAGCTCCATACTTCTGGCAGACTCCTAGCAGTTCTCATAGGAGGAGGGAACAAGGTGCACACTCCCTACTTAGGAAACAGATTGGAGAACTGAGGCCCCAAAACTAGCATCCTGGCATGACTCAAGGTTGATGTGGTAATGGGAGATGAAGGTGTGTGCCAACTTTCAGGGAGCAGTCCTGCAGATTTCCTGGATAGGGACCTCCCTGGAAGCAGCCACCCAGGCAGCGGTATGATGGGTGGAATGAGCCCTAATCCCTATGGGAGGTCCCTACCCACCAACCTATAGCAGAGGTTGATGCAGGAGACAATCCACCTGCCAACTGTCTGCTTAGTTGCCGATCTGCCAGGTGCAGCTTCCACGTAGGTGACACATAGTTGGCAAACCGCTCCTGAACTTTAGCCATATGCTCCTCAGGTAGTGCCGCTGCAGAAATCAGTGCAAGTATGGAGCCTGTGCTCAGCCTCTAAGGTGTGGTTAGGTAAAATACACCGGAGATTAATCACCTGGTTAAGGGGAAACTCAGTCACAACCTTCAGGAGGAATTTCAGGTTGGGGCGAAGGACAACCTTGTTCTTGTGGAAGACCAGGTAAGGGGACTCAACCGACAGTGCCTGGAGCTCACTGATCCTTCTGTCTGACATGATCGCCACCAAGAAGGCAGTCTTCCATGACAGGGTGAAACATGTCACACCTGTGCATCAGTTTGAATGGCTTGCCCATGAGCTTTGCCAACACCAACAACAAGTCTCAAGGTGGTGGTGGTGGTGGTTTATGCACCAGAGGGGAAATGTGGTCATGGCCTCTGAAAAAGCACTAGGCCACCTTCTCCTTCACCAGTGATGGCAAACCAGCCCACGCATAGTATGCAGAAATGACTGCCAGGTGCACCTTAAGGGTCATTGAGCAAAGGCCCGACTGAGAGAGAAACCAAAGTTAGTCGAGAATGCCAAGATAAAGGATCAAGCCCCGTGCCCTGGCACCAAATGGAAATCCTCTTACATTTAAAGGCATAGTATTTTTTGGGTCAACTTCTTGCGAGAAGCCTTGACCACAGTGAGGACATCTTCAGAGAGACCCAAAGCCTGGAACTCTAGCCATTCAGGAACCAGGCTTTAAGTTGCAGGAACTGAAGGTCTGGATGGAGTATCTTCCCTTATTGCAAGAGAGCAGGTCCGGGCGTAGAGAAGATGCCATGGGGGCCTGCAGCTGAGGCTGAGGAGATCGGTGAACCAGAACTGGAGTGGCCAGTCCAGAGCCACCAGGATCATTCGTGCCTTCTCCCTCCTGGCTTTGAGTAGCACTTTGTGGATCAGAGAAAATGGAGGGAAGGCATACAGAAGGCCCAGGGTCCAGGGCTGTGAGAAGGCATCCCCCTGCAGTGTTCCCTGCTGAGGGGGGGTAGGCGAAAAACAACCTCAGCTTGGCATTCTCTCTGTAGGTGAACAGATCCACCAAAGGGGTGCTCCACTGGGAGAACAGGCTGTGAACTACCTCTGGATGGACAGACCACTCATGAGATGCCTCACCACATGGCTAAGGATGTAGGCCAGCTGGTTGGAGGTGCCAGCCACATGGATGGCCAGGAGATAAGTGTCCAGGCTGAATATGAGGGTCTGGGTGCAGAGAGCTTCCCTGTACAGAGTAAGGGAGTGCATCCTGCTGTTTGTTGAGGTAGTACATAGTCGTGGTGTTGTCCGTCTGGACCTGAATGACCTGACTCTGAATGTGTGGAGCAAAGGCTATCAGCACCAACTGAATTGCCTGAAGCTCCAGCAGGTTGATAAGGCATCGGGACACCTCGAGGGTCCAGAGTCCATGGACTCTGTGCTCTCCCAGGTGGGCACCCAAGCCCATCAGGGAGGAATCGTTCATGATGGTGACTGTTAGCCCCGGGCATACAAAAGGGATTCCTTCCTGCAGATGTTCCAGGATTAACCACCACTTGAGGGCATCCTACATCAGCTGGGTCACAGTGAACGTATGGTCGAAGTGGCCCTGGTGCTAAGACAATTGGTGGGTGAGCTCCCATTCCATATAGTACATTCTCCACCGGGCCCAATGGACCGCACTGGTGCATGTTGCCATGTATCCCAGGAGGCACAGAAAATCCCATGCAGGGCAGAACTCCCCAACCTGAAATGAGAAGAGCACCTCTGCCCCATCTGCTGGGAGTTGAGCCCTGGTTTTACAAGATTCGAGCTCCACCCCAATGAAATGTATCACCTGCGAAGGTACTAGCTCTGACTTGGCCTCATTCACCAGGAGGCCAAGGGACAAAACAGGTCTGGAGGGCCAGGTCCCCAGACCACTCTATTTCCTCCCTGGAGGGACCTGCTATAGGCCAGTCATCCAGGTAGGGATACACCCGGACCCCTCAGCATCTCAGGTAGGCTGCCACCACTGTGATGCACTTGGTAAAGATCCTGGGAGCCAAGGAGAGGCCGAAGGGCATGGCCTGGAACTGATAGAGTATCCCCTCCACACAGAACTACAAGAACCAGCAGTGGGATGGACAGATGGGAACATGAAAGAACGCATCCCAAAGATCCAGAAAGTAGAACATGTTCTGCTTCAGAGATGGAATGATCTGAAACAGATTGACCATCTTGAAGATGTGTGACCAAAGAAATTTGTTCAGGTCATGCAGATCTAAGATGGAGCACCAGCCCCTTTTCGGCTTTGGTACCAGGAAGTATCTGGAGACAAACACTGTACTGGAGGGTCTGGGACTTGAGCCACCACCTCCTTCTGGAGGAGCTGGGCAATGCCTTCCCAAAGGGATGACAGCATGTCAGTGGACACCATGTAACCCTGGCACCATTATACCAAGGGCTACTGTCCCTGCCTGCTTGCCTAAGTAGAGGTTGAAGGGCCTGGGTTCAGAATTAGTAAGTACTGGGATGTCCCTACCCTAAGTATACACAATATTTTGGTGCCTCCACCCAGAGTAATGCTTTTGTGGGTATCCATCTAGATTGGTTCAGCCCTCTGGGAAGCTACAACCACCCACAATCCCCCCTAGTTACCTTGTATCCTTAAATTGGCAAAAAACACTAATATTGGAGAGTAGGGTGGTGGTGAGAGTCCATCCTTGATCAATTAATCAATTGTTGATTATTTAACCAGAGTGGTGAGAGCTCTCTGGTTTAGAATTTTTATTAGATCATATTTTGGGAATGATTTTTATTTTATTTATTCTGAGCAGTTATATCTTATTGTGTAATTTGATTTTTTATTTTTTTATTTTATTGAATTAGTGTGTAGGTGAGTTGTGTGAGCTGGGGGGATTGATTGGGTGTATTGTTTATATTGTTTCATAGGTATTTTAGTTTTAGTTTTATTCATAGCTGTTGTTGTTGCTAATTGAAGATGTGCTGGCAGGCGTCTCCCCTGGTCTGGCGTTACTCCTCCTCTGAGTTCTGGGGCCTCCACCCCTTTAATTGCCCTCCCTTGCGGGCAGCAGTGTATAGTCACTGCAGGGCTTTGGGAATAGTAGGGAGGAGATGGAGGGGGGTTGGGGGTCCCAAACCGTGGGGGGAGTTGAACTTGATGGTCGGTTTGGGGTGGTCAGGACCAGCAAATGCCTGGGGTGAAATGGGTCCCAGAACGTGTTTCTCCACATCTGGGTCCCATACCCAAGGGCTCCAATATTTGTGGGCCAGTGTTGTGCAATGCCAGATCCATTAGGAACAAGATGGCTATTATTGCTGATCTTATTGGGGCAGCTGATCTGGCTTGCATCACCAAGACCTGGATGGATGATAACTCTGGACCCATTTTGGAGGCGGCTATTCCGGCCGGGTTCTCGGTGATACACAACTCGAGATTGGATCGCAGGGGCGGGGGAGGGTAGCCATTTGTTTTAGATCAGAATTGGGCCTTGTGGTAGTGCCAGTTGAGGAGTCCAGATCGTTTGAGTGTATCACTGTTGCAGGTGTGGGGTGCAGGATCGTTCTCATCTACCATCCACCCGGGGATGGGAAACTGTTCCTGCAGGAAGCTGCAGACTTTATTGTCAATGTGGCATTTGAGTCTCCCAGGCTGATGGTACTGGGTGACTTCAATGCCTGGGTTGACAATAAACTCTCGCAGTTTGACCAGGACTTCCTCCAACTTATGTGTTCGTTCGGCCTCACACCTCTGCAACTCATGTTTTTGGTCACTCACTCAATCTGGTTTTCCTCCTGGGGATGGAGACCACCGATTCGGTGGTGGAGCCAGTCGGTTGGTCTGATCACCACACCATAAGGTTCAATTTCCAGGCCCCCCCATAGGCCTGCCCCTGTGGAGATGGTCAGATACCGCCCTTTGAAGGATGTGACCCCTGATGACCTGTTGGAGGTGTTAGACCTATTGAGACTGCCAGGTGCAAGCTTAAGTCCAGAGGAATTGGTACAGACCTATAACATGGCTGTGACAGAAGCCCTGGACTCCATCACTCCTGTCCGCATTCATCCTCTTGCTCTCTCTCTCTCTCTCTCTCTCTCTCTCTTTGCCCTCGGTCCCCTTGGTTTGATGGGACCTTGAAGGAGATGAGATGAGTTGGACAAAGGTTGGAGCGTGGTTGGCAGAAATCCGCCCTGGATGCTGACCACCTTAGATTTATGGAACACAATCATGCCTGTCAGTTTGCAATCACCTGTAAGAAGGCAGAGTTCCTGCCCTGGGAGATTGCAGCAGCTCAGAATTGACCAGCTCAGCTCTTCCAGACCGTGGACAGGTTGTGCAACCCAGCCTGTCTCCAGGTCCAAAATGCGTTTTCACAGTCTAAGTGTGACAAGTTTGCTCTATTCTTTGCTGATAAGGTGGCCGACATCAGGGCTGAGATCCAACCAGATCACTCTATGGGGGTTGATGGTGGTTGGTGCTTGACCACTGCACCTTGTTTTTTTTTTGGTCTTCTTTCAGCCAGCCGGAGATCATATATTTTATTTTTCATTTAGTTTTTGTTGACCGGGTAAGTGCACTAGACAAATCCTGCCTATTTTCAGGCACGGCCCGGGGGAAGGGGATACAGATGAATGCCAACTGACCTTGAACCAGATTAAGCTGTTGATAGTATTTTTAGTGAATGAGGGAAATTTCGCCAGGACACCGGGGAATTCCCCTACTCTTCCTGCAGGGGGATTGCTGGCCGTCTTGCTGTGATGGCCAGTTCTCCTTGCTCTCCGGAGAGTGCAGATGTTGTCAGGATAGGAGCTCTAGCCTCAGCTCCTATCCTCTCCACTCAGGAGGCTGTGGATCTCGCAATGGCAGCTGCTGATCTGTCTCCAGACAGCACTGCAGAAGTTTGTATGGAAACCGATTTGGATGCTGTCTCTGTACCTGTTCCTTTGCTGCTGGATAGACCTCTGGTTATTTCTGCTGCATCCTGTGTCCCGATGATTTCAGAGTACCTTTCTGCTGCTGGCGACCTTCCTCTGGAACCACGGAAGGAACATTCGGATTCCAGGAGGACCAATATTGCATCGGACCGGGTTGGGCAAGTTACCCAGTCGGACGCCTGCTATGGGAAGCTGGCTCTTGCTTCTTCTGGCTCTTCAATGGCTGATTCTGCAGCTTGTGCACCCGTTTCTCTGCCTAAACCTTGTCGGCAGTTGCAGTTACCACCACCTCCTTCTGCCTCTAAGCCTGCCACTTCCAAACCCCCGAAGTCTCGCCTTGGATTGCCGCGAGCTACTCGATCTGACTCTGCATCGTTGGCTACTACTGCTTCTTCTGTGGAACCCACATTTTCCTTTTTGGACCGCCTGCCTTCTACTAAATGGGGGGACTTGGCTTCTGCACCCCCTCCAGTTGCTTTCTGCGACACTTCTTGGTCTCCTGAAAAGGCCCTCTCAGCAGCTGGCTGGGTCCCTGAGGTCTCTGGACATTGGACTCCAGACCTCTCTGATCCCTCCTACCATAAGATGTGTTCCCCTTCTGTGGCCACCACCATAGATCCGGCTTCGAGCTCCACCACACCCCGGGGTAATTCTATTGACTTTGTACCTGTTGTTTCTCATGCTGACAATTTTGGTGTTACTTTAGGTACTGTATCTACTGACCAAAGGATGGGGCCTAGCCCTGAGGCTCTGGCTGACCACCAGGAGATGTCTTCCCTGGCACCTTTGTTCAAATTAGCTGACTTGTTTCATTCCACTGGGGAACCTGCTCCCCGGAGGAACGTGGTTCGGCTTTTGTGCAAGGGGGGCTTGGAACACGGTCCTGATAGGTTGTTTATTGCCAGGTCACTATTAAAAAAATCTATGAGTTTTTTTCCTTCGGAGATTTTTGCTTTAATTTCCTTAGGAAATGGAAATTACGATGTTAGCTTTAAGAAGGTATCTAACTTAGATATGTTCTGGGCTCAGTATAATACCCTCAAGAATGACCCTGTCTGGGTGCCTTTCCAGGCCATTCCCCTCACTAAGCCTCTCATTAAAACCATTACAGTTTTGTTTAAAAATGAAGGGGTCAATGTTGAGGATATCCTTTTTTGGTTACAGCATCGCTGTGAGATTTTACCCCTACAATGGATAGCGAACAGATTTGGGACGGGGGTTGGAAGGTGAAAATCAAACTTTTCTCCACCATTTCTGGTCCTGTACATCTTCCCAGCATATTTTTTCTAGGCTGGGACAGGGGCTCTATTTTTTATATCGGGCATCCCAGATCTTGTTTTAAATGTGGCTCCCGCACACACCTGAGTTCAGCCTGTGATGTCACCAGATGCAACCATTGTTTGGAGTTCGGCCATTTAGCGTCTGCCTGTTTGAATCTTTTAAGTGTAATCTGTGTGAACAAACTGGTCACGCTTATGGCTGTTGTCCTTGGGTCTCTCATAATCGTGAGGATTGTCCTTCCCAAGAAGGTCTTATCAATCAAGCACAACATGCTTTGGCTTCTAAGGTGGTTGCTGCTCAATCTGTCCCAGGTGACCTTGTCCTGACTTCTACACCTGCTACTATTCCTTCCATTCACCCCCCGTTATTGTACTCTCTCCTCAAATTTAGCTACAGATTTGCCTTTGGCTGCCTTACCAGACCCGGTTACATCCCCACACCTTCCACTGTAGATCCCATGCCTCCCCACCCCTCAAGTCCCTTTTACGTTAGTTCCTCCTAGAAAACGAAATAGACGTGGTAAAACCATGTCTGACTCCAAAACCTCACAGAAAACCATTCCAATACAGACACCTTCCCTTCTGAAGGCCCCTGTACCTTTCGGGAACATTTTTTCCCCTTTAGAGGAAGATACTGGATGGGATTCGGGTGACGAGACTGATACCTTGTCTGTTCTTTCAAATGCTGACACTGATAGCCGTTCTGAGGACTCTATTGCCAAAAGAACTAGACACAGACAGGCAGGGAAGCTCCCTTGAGTGGCTCTTTTTCTTTACAGTTAGGATTTTTGTTTTTTTTCTTTCCCTTTCAATGTCCTTCTTAACATTTACCACTTTAAATGTTAATGGTATTAAAGGAGAGAAGAAACAAGTTTTTTTTTTCCCATCTTCGTTCCTTCTCCTCTGATGTAATCTGTTTACAGCACATTCGTATGAAGTCACACCGGGACCTTCAACATGCCTCTCATTGTTGGTCCCGGGGTCCTTCCTTTTGGTCTGTGGGGGATGATGTATGCGATGGCTTAGGAATTTTATTTACTAACCCTCAGCTTTCCGTTTCAAGATTAATAGATATACATCCAGGAAGGGCTTTGTGTTTGGATGTTTCTTTTCTATCTGAACGTTTTAGGATTCTCACAGTATATGCCCCTCAAACTAAGGCTCAACGTGTGGCACTTTTTAAGGAAGTACAACCTTTCCTGCATACTTCCGGTTGGTTGTTTGGTTGGGGGACTTTAATTGTGGAGTATCTCTTTCTGATCGGGGTTTAGTCATGAATAAACTTTTTTGTGATTCAGTAGCTCTAAATACTATCCTTTCTACTGCACATCTGTTGGATGCATATAAGATGTTATGTCCCACGAAGGGTTATACATATTTTAGGGGACCTCTCAGGACATGTATTGATTTCATTTTCATCTCCTCGGTGCTTACGGTTGTACAGGCTTTTACCCGGCCCATAGAATTTTCTGATCATTGTACTCTTACAGTTACTATTTCATGGGAGGGGGCCCCCAGGTGTAAAAAGAATGGGTGGCAATTAAATGAATCTCTGTTGGCAAATTCTGGTCTCTGTAGGTTGTGGGAGTGGGAGTGGGTGGCTCGCTTTTCAGTGTTGTAATGTTATGATTCCATTTTGGATTGGTGGGAGGATTCCAAACACAGTTGGAAATCCTTTTTTCAATGTCAGGCACATCTTAAAACTTCTACTGACTACATGGGATATTTACAGCTGAGACATCAATTTCAGCATCTTATTTCTCTATCGGACACTACTAACCAGGATTATAGTGAGCTTATCACTACTTTAAAGAAGCAGATGGTTAGGCTCCAATATGATAGGGGCAAATCTTTAGAGCAAGAATTACGTTTTGGCACTTCTATGACTCGCCACTCTTTGGACCCGGTTACAGAAAACAAAAAGCGAATTGATTCCGTCTGATATCTGGGTTAAACTGATTCAAATGGCCATACTGTCATGACCCCCTTGAGCTTTACCTGTGGTTTGAAACCCATATGGCTTCTTCGTTAGTTTCTGACCTCGTACTGGCACCTGAGGTGGTTCTTCCACTTTTGGATAAACTGTAGTTACCCACGATGTCTCCTACCCAACAGCAGACCTTGATTGCTGATATTTCTTTGGCTGAGGTTACTACTGCAGTACAAGGGTTGCCTTCTACATCTGCCCCTGGCTCAGATGGCTTAAGCGCTGGCTTTTATAAAACCTTTTTACAGTCCCTTGGACCTGTGCTGGTGATTCTCTTGAATTTTATCTTACGCTCTGGGAATTACGCCCCGTCTATGTCTGAAGCCATTTTGCTACTTCTTTATAAAAAAGGGATAGGTCTGATTTACGTAATTGGAGACCCCTTAGTTTATTAAATACAGATTTGAAGATATTGAGTAAAATACTGTTAGCTAGACTTTCTGTGATTACCCCCTTGCTACTTCACCCAGTCCAGGCTTGTGCAGTCCCAGGCCGCAAACAACAGGACAACCTAATATATTTATGGGAGGTGTTTTCTGCAGGTTAGGTGGGTTCCTTGCAAGGATACATTTTTGGTTTGTACCAGGAGAAAGCTTTTGATTGGGTTGCCCATTCCTTTTTATTTCTTGTATTGAAAACTTTTGGGTTCCCTGCACAGTTTATTTCTTGGATCTCTGCAATGTATAAGGGTGCTGTCCTAATCCCTAATGTTAATGGCTGGCTTGGGAAAAAGTTAGCTGTTACTAAAGTGGTGCGACAAGGTTGCCCGCTTAGTCCTGTTCTCTATGCATTTACCATAGATATTTTTATTCGTATCTTGCAAATGAACTATCCTTTACAGAGCCTTGCTGTGATAACTGGAGGTGGGGCTTAGTCACAGTTAAAGCAGCAAACAGAGGTTCATCTTCTCAGAAGAAGCCAGAAGGTGAAGGAAGGAAACATATTCAATTCAGTGCTTCAGAGTAACTGGTAATTGGTATTTTTCTTTTAAACTTAGATTGTAGGCTTGTAGTGACACTATACTTTCTTTCTGTGTTGTCTTTACTTATAATTGTTTTTGGGCTGTTGAAAATTTAAAACATAGTGGTGGTGTAATTCTGTGCTGTCTTTAATTGCTGCAAATTTCCCCCCCCCACCCCTTCCCCAACTCTTAATTATGCCCTGATAAATCTGATTGACAGGAGCTAAACACAGGGTATAGTAAGAGGTGTGAAGTAGGAGGGCATAAGGGGAAGAAGACCACCCTCAGCACGACAAGTGTTTTGACTCATTTATTTATTTATTGGTTTCTTTTTCCTTAAAAAATATATATCTGAGGATCAGTTACAGGATTTTTAGTACTGTAAATAAATAAAAGAGAACTAAGAAGCTTCAGTAGCAGAAAGTAGTGGAATTGCAGTATAATGTGGGAGTGGTGCAATGAAGTGGCTGTGGGGCAGCCATATTCAGGCAGATCTTCTGGACACTGAGGTGCTGCCCTATCTGCATGCATCTCTGGGACTGCGGGATGAGGTAGCCAGACTCAGAGCGGAAGTAAACTGGGTCAGGAGTACCATCACCCTATCCAGGGACCACCCAGTCCAATGCAGCTGCCTCAAAGGATGCCAAGAACGAGGAGCACTTGGATGACAGTGGGCTCAGGGAGGGTTAGAGCAGTCAGGCAGAGGCACATCCCAGATCCTATTCCTCTCAAGAACTCATATGCCACACTGGCAAATGAGGACAACCAAATAAGTACCCAGGAAGTGGAAGGAAAGGATGTGTAGGTTAGGCAGGAGGTGACCTCAGTGGGAAAGCAGTGGACCCCAGAGGAGGAGGAGGAAGTGAATCCTGGTGGGGACTCCATCGTGAGAGGATCCAGCTAGGAACACAGGAGGGGAGGACAGGGAGGTGAGGTGCCTGCCAGGTGCCACGGCATGGAGGGATGGAAGGAAGATACTGGGGATCACTGGGAAGGCAAGGCAGGAGGGTGAGCTGGATGTCATTATCCACCTAGGTACTAATGACTTGGCAAATGGGGAGCCAAAGGAAGTTCAGGAAGAGTTTAGGAAACTGGGAGGGTCTCAAGCAAGTAGCTACTTCTGTCACTTTCTCAGAAGTACTACCTGTGAGAGCAAGGGAGACATAGGAGTGCATGCACCAGGAACTTTAACTCATGGTTGAAGAACTGGTGCTGTGAGGAAGGGTTTGGATTCATTGGTGACTGGGGACCCACCTGGAGGGATGGAGGTTTGTTCAAGCCTGACGGCCTGCATCCATCCTGGAGGGAATCAAGCACTCAATGATAAGTTTAAATGCTACATTGACAATCATTTAAACTAGCAAAGGGGGGCAGGCCAGCAAGGATGGTACCTACTTGCTCCTCCCACACAGTAGTAGTGGAACCAGTGAACCAGAGGAGTGGCTATCTCTGCAAAGCAGTGTGCAAAAGATGGAGATTAGTGTCCAAAAGGTGGATAAGCAGAAAAGGGGCAAAATTCAGCAGAAGGGCAGACAGCAAGGAGAACCAGGGATAAATGACAACCAAGGAAGGGGCTGGAGTAGAACAGTGAAGCAGTCTAGGGAGGTCAAATCATGGAAAGCCATGTGTGCAAATGCCAGGAGCCTTAGCAACAAGATGGAAGATCTGGAGGCTGTCATGGTACAGTCAGACCTGGACATTGTGGCCATCACTGAAACCTGGTGTAATGATAACCATGACTGGGAGATGGCCATACCTGGCTACAACATATTCAGAAGAGACAGAGCAGGCAGGAAGGGAGGAGGAGTGGCACTGTATGTGAAAAATGACATAAGGGCCACACAGATCCAGGAGGAACAAAATGGGGGAGAGATACTGTGGGTTAAGCTGGAAAGGAAAATGAGGCCAGCCATCCGCACAGGTGTGGTCTATAGACCACCAGCCCAGGAGGAAGAAACAGATAGGGAGCTGATGCTAGCCATCCAAAGGATGGCAGACAAGGGTGAGGTAGTACTGGTTGGAGACTTCAATATACCAGACGGGACTGGAGCATCCCAGCAGCAGCATCAACTAGGAGCAGATTTATCCTGGACTCCTTCAGGGTGCCTTCCTCAAGCAACTGGTCATGGAACCAACTCGGCAGAAGGCAATACTGGACCTTGTGCTCACAAACAGGGACAGTGTGATGGGGGTAACAGTGGGGGAGCACCTGGGTAACAGTGACCACCAGTCATTGTGGTTTGAAATCACAGAAAGAGCAGAACCAAACCACACAAAAACACGTATCCTGGATTTTAGGGGGGCAGACTTTGGGAAAATGGGGAGATACTTGAACGAGGCATTAAGGGGAATGGGACAGGAATCAGGGGTTGAGGAACAGTGGGCAGTATTTAAAATGGGGATTATAAGAACAACAGAATTATGCATTAAGCAACAGAATGATTCATTCACATATCTGGACTGTGTAGTACAGTATGGGCTGCACACCCATTGGCTCATGCTGTGAACCAATGGGCATGCAGCCCTACCGAGCTGTCAGTCGGCGGGCGGGGGGGCGGCAGGCGGGTGGGGTGCTGCCGCCCGCCCGGCTGACTGGGAGAAGCGGGCGGTGGGGCTCAGTGGGCGGGTGGGGAAGGATCCACTAGACCACCAGGTAATAAGCCATTTATATGTTTGACAGATGCCCATGATCGGGCAGAGTGCGTCCACTGGACCATCAGGGATATTGGACGTGGGGGGGTTATAATACTGATGCCCGCGATCGGGCAGAGTGCGGTCCACTGGACCACCAGGGATATTGGACGTGGGGGGGTTATAATATTGATGCCTGCGATCGGGCACATAGCAGTCCACTGTACCACCAGGGATATAGGATGGGGGATTATTCTTTTAGACAACTGCCCGCGATCGGGCTGCAGGGGGCGTCGGTCCCCGATGGCTGCTGCCTGGCAGGGCGCCAGGCGTAAAGTCGTCGAGGATCGGCGCACCTGCATGCTAATAATGACATGCAAATGGACCATAATAACATGCAAATGGCCCCATGTGCGCCTTTGCATAAATTATGGCCCCATTTGCATGTCCCCTTTTGAATATCGCAGGTGCTGTGCATGGCGCAATGGCACTAGCAAGCGCATCTCCATGCTCCACTCTGGCCACTTGCGCTGGCGCGAGTGCCACTGCGCCATGCACAGTGGGGTGGCAAGATACGTATTCAAGCTGCTGCACCATGGCGCAGCTCGTTGAACTCTTGAGCTACACCAGCAACAAAGTTCGCTCGCTCAAACTACGCCACAACCTGGCACAGTTTGAATATCCGGGCCCTGGTGTATTAAGGGGGACATGAACAAGGAGAGGGAGCACATTTAGATAAATGATTATGGTACTGGATTTGTCCAGATTCCTTTGTGAGCAGTTCAAATACGCCCCTGTTTTAAACAGTCTAACAACACTGGGTACGCAGATTGTAAAGTAGGCAGGCCTGCAACATTGCCCAGGGTTGCAGGCTTCACAGCTGTTGGTGGTGCCCTTGATGGAAAGAAAGTAGTTATACATATGCAAACAAATATTTTGACTTATTTGAATCCATGGTCGGTTGGCCTAGTCTATTGAGGAGCTTAAACACTAGCTGAGTACAATCTGAAGGTACCATAGAGAATTAAACACTTTTGTTGCAAGCAGGACTGTGGCTGCAAGGAGGAAAAATAGAGTAGTGATAAAAAAAACAAAAAAAAAAACACTTTTGTTGCAGGCATTACCCAGGTTTTACTCACTGTACCCACGGGATGGATGAAGGCCTGGTGAAATGAAGACCGGTGGCTGGAAGCTGTTGCACGTGAGGAAACCGGGCCAACATGACTCACCTCAGCTTCACGGTCATTCCCAGTAGGTGGCCGCAACCTGCATTGATCTGCTGCACAGGGGCTGAATCCCCAGGATTGCTTTCTCAATGGAAAACTATCTCTGGTACAGGAACAAGTGGCATGGATCGAAATGGCAAAGGCCCACATGTAAACCAAATGTCTCTGGACTGGTTCAGTTCTTTGGTTGGTGAAACCTCCAGCTGGTAGTCAAGTGAGTTGCTGAGTAAGGCGGGCTCCCTTTTGGCAAGCAGGAGTCCCTGGATTGCAGTCTCTTCACATACAGTAGGCCTTAGCACATTTAACTGAAGAAGCATCAAACTTTCTATTTTCATCTTCAGTTTGTTGCCGGTTGCAATCTCAGCCAACTTGCTGAGCAACCCTTCAGTCTGCAGGAAGGCAGTTTTCAGGTTCCGATCCCCTTTTGGACTGGAGGCGAACACAGGAGGCAAAGTCAGGCCTCTCCTGTGTGAATCTCCACAGAGCCTAGAAGCTCCTCTCTTCCCGGTGGTTCGAGCTGGAGTCTCCCAACAACTCCCAACAACTTAACTGAAGTTTGAACAGTCTCTCTTAAATAAATGGAAAATTCAAGGAATCCAATTGGCTGTTCAAGCTATCTGAAACAGTTTTACTCCTCTCATTGGTTGCTTTTTAGGTGCCAGAAATCTGTCCCTGTTTATCTCCCACAAGTCTCCAGCACATTCTTAAGAGTTTCTGGCTAAATCCAGGCTTCTGATTGGCTAATAAGCTGACAAGATGGTGGCTGCAGTGTTAGTTTGTATACAGTTTTACAATTTTAAGTTCTGGTGCAGCCAGGCAATATACTTTATTAACTTTAAACCCCCACAGTAATGTAGCCCTTTTAGTGCTCTTTCATATAATCCCACTCTTATATATTTATATTTTACACTTTGTCTGTCGCTGCTGCTGTAATATCGTCCCTCCAGGTGGCAGGCAGCACCTTATGGATAATAATGAGGGGCTATGCATTATTTATAAGCCCCAAACTGGCCTGGTTTAAACTCAGTATTTAGCCCCCCAGCGGCTTCTCTGCTGCATTGTTTAGGTTACCGGCCCCCAGTTAGTCGAGAAGGAGTGCTGGCACTGTGAACTTCTTCGTCGGCCAACCACAAACTTAGCGGTCGGCACTTCAAAGGCGTCACTTGCGCCTGCGTGATCCCCATGGCACCTCGGTGCACTTGCAACAGTGGAAGATCACGATTTGAAAGATAAGCCTGAAACTGGGCTCAAATACTGTATGGGGCTGCATCGGGGAACCAAGGGAACACCAGAAACAATTGGGCTGTGGAGAGGGAAAATGCTGGACGCCAGCAGCAGCAGGAGGAAACAGGAGATACTGGGGGCAATTAAGGTAAACCCCCAAGGGGGGGTTACAACCATATCTTCCCATGGGGCACGGGCTCAGCAAGGCAGGTAAGTCTCAAACTCTACAGGCAGACCCTGGCCGTCCACTTCGAGGTCTCACCTCTCTGTGGTGACAATGGACCAGGAGGAAAGGAAGTGGCAGAGTTGGCCCCCCATGGGAGGACCCAAGGGAGATAGTATGCATGTGGGGAGGCACCCCATCCCATCACTGGGCAGGCTTGGAGGAAGAGGAGGGACTAGCTGAGGAAGCAGTGGGACCTTGAGCCCCAGGTTTGTGGACGAGCGAAGCAACGGACTTCAGCCAAGGATGCTAAGCCTGCACCTGCTGCCCAGCTGGGGGCTGGGACAGCTTGGCCACAGAGACAGAGAGGGGCCAAAATGGCTTCTTCCTTTGAAGCTTGGAGCCCTTGGGGTCCCTCTAGGCAGAGATGATAGAGTCCAGGGTGGCACTAGACTTCTCAATGAGAGTTAGGTGTCCTTCCACCCCTGGCCCAAACATGTCGGTGCCCAAGAAGGGGACAGCCACCAACTTGAGTTGGCTATCTGCCGTAAAGGCAGAGATCTGCAGCCAAGCCATGCGACGTAAGGCCACCGCAGCAGCCATGGACCAGGCATAGAATTCACTGATGTCCATGGCTGTCTGGAGCTGCTGTTTAGTCACCGCTTGGCCCTGGTCCCGGACCTGTTTGACTGTGCTCAGTAAGTCAGCTGTGAGCTGGGGAAGCACCTCATCCAGAGTGCCCAGCAGGGCATGAGTGAAGTGGGTCATTAAAAGGGCCAAACTCACCTACCAAAGGCAAGCAAAGAGGCTGCATAGACCTTCTTGGCCATGTGCTCTAACTTTTTGGATTTCTTGTCAGGAGGCTTGTCCATGTCCCCGACATTGTCAGTACACCGGAAGACCGAGTTGGCCACCAGACCCTCAGTCAAGGGATGCTCAGTGAGACCCGACAGGGACTCCATAGGGACCGCATACTTCTGGGCCATATGGGCCAGTGATGCAGGGCAAGAGGCAGTGTGCTGCAAAAGCTCCAGAGTGGGGCCAAGAATGGCCTCAGCAACCAGGAAGGCTACCCCCGGGGAGTCCCCAGTTGAGAATTTTGATCGAGGAATACTTGACCTGTTTCTGGACATACTCCATCTGGATCCCAGCTGACTCTGAAATCAAGCAGAGCAATTCCCCGAAAGAGGTGGGACCATGCTCCATGGACAAATCCTCCCCCAACTCGGCATCCAACAGATGGGAATGCAGGGAGGATTTATCAAAAAGCGGTTGACCGCACAAATCCCCACTGACCCTGTGGGGTCTGTTGGGAGTCATGATGATTGATACCGACAAGGAAGCCTGGGAGTGGTATGGGCATCCTTAGGAGGGAGACCATCCTTCATCTGCTTAGGTGGTGGCTCCACCTGGATGGGCAGAGAGGCTGGAACTGGTGGAACCGGCCGAGCCAGAGTAGGCTGAGGCCTCAGTTTTGGGAGCCACGGAAAAGCTGGGGTGGGGCTGTAAAAGGCTTAACCCTAGAAAACATAAGCTGACGCCACAAGAGTTCTTCATAGCACTGGTGCATCTTGCGTCGGAGCCTCTCCTTGATCGAGGAGGAGGAGGAAGGAGAAGAATAGCGGCGGCTCCACTTGCCCAAATGCTGAGAGCAGGAGCGCTGATGTCGGCATGGCCTGCTTGACTCCAGAGTGCAGGATCGTGACCTTGACCTCGACTATCGGGGAAGCTGACGACAAGAATTGGAGGGAACCAGTGAAAGCTGAGGGTCTTCCAAGGTAATGGGATCCGAAAGGTTAGTGACCAGATCAGCATGCTGGTCCAGCTTGCCCTGAGATGTAACAGGTAGGACCGGAGTCCTAGAAAGTGAAGTATCCACCTTGTCCTGTGACAGCATGTCAACCAGCTTGAGAAATATCTTGACAGGTTGATCGATGGCCATCTCAACCGACTGGCCTGACGGGGAGACCATGGAGCCAGTGGCCTGAACCGAAGAATTGACTGTAGTCAGAACCTCCAGAGAAGCACAGGAATCCGAAGCCCAAGAGCGCTTACAATTCCACGATTGTTGATTAGACTTTTTCTTAGTCTCCTTTTTCAAAGATTTAGAGGATTTCATGTCCTTACAGGGGCCCTGCCCAAAGGTGGGAAGGGTCTGGCACAAATCCCTGAAGACCCCAGTGAAGGTGGCGCCAAAGGAAAGTGACACAAAGGCTGAAGCCGAAGAGGCATGCTCTGTGGTCTGAGCTGCTGCCTCTTCAAAAGCAGCAAATTGTTCAGTGGACCCTGCAGCCGCAGAGACTGCTGGATGGGTATATTTAGACCGAACGGAGGGTCTGTCCTGTTCATCTGGGCACCCTTAAAGGAGCTGAGCATGCTGGTCTTCCAGAGTACTGGGATGCAAAGTGTGACACAGGCCACACACCTGGGGATCATGATCATGGTGTAGACGCACAAGGTGTTTGGATCCATCCGGGACATCTTCTGCCCGCACTCGCATTTCTTGAAACTGGACACCAACTTCGAGTCATCCATGATGAGGAATTTAAACAGGTTTGAATTTCATTTGAAGACTAGAATCGTTTTGGTAAATCCAAAAGCAAAGGGCTTACTCAGCATGGAGAGCAGTAAGGAAGGAACCTTTTTCTTCCAGCGGAAAGAAAGATCTGGTGTCACGGGGCGGAGCAGAGGGAGTTACCACCTGGGTGGGAGGAGTCAGTTTGAAGATGTTTTGGCAGGAGTTAAAGGAAAAGGAACACTGCCAGAAAGTGTGGAGTTGTACATCATGTCCACGTCCCAAGAATACTTCTTCACTAAAAGGGTGGTAGATGCTTACAACAGACTGCCACCTGAAGTGGTGGAGGTTAAAATGGTGGGGGCTTTGAGCATGCATGGTATAAACATAGGGGTATATTAAAACAGAGGCACAGAGGGGGTTAGGGTTACTTACGACCAGATAAGGTCTCTGGATGTAGAATAGGTAGGGAACACCTGAGTAGACTGGGTGGGCCAAGCAGTCATTTTCTGCTGACAAATTCTATGGAAAATTAGCACAAGCTGAAGCAAAAGAGGTAGCAAAAAAAGGCTCAGGACAAAGGGAAGGGCCTTCCGGAATTACAAAGCTAGGCAGACAGAGGGGAACAGGGCAACCTACCAGAAACTGCAGAGGGACGCAGGGAAAGAAGGTAGGAGGGCCAAGGCTAAAACAGAAAAACAGATATGTGAGTTAGCCAGGAGTTGGGATAAATTATTCTTTTGATATATCGGTGAAAAGAGGAAGGGCAAGTGGGGGATTATCAGGCTGGTGGGGGAGGGAGGAGTCGCAGTGGAGGAAGACAGCCAAAAGGCTAAGATTTTGTGGGAGTACTTTAGCTCCATTTTCACAATTGAGGAGGAGGGGGATGAGACCATAATTCAAGAACATGGACCTATGGGAGCGGAGGTGGACAGTATTTTTATTTATTTATTTATTGAGGTCTCGGATTAACACCTTTCAGGACAAGCTCATTACATAGGTTCCACGTCAGGATAACAAACATTATTGACATTGTACAGATTGGTAAAAACAAAATAAAACAATTTAACATGGATGGTTACAATTAGCAGACAGGCACAATCATAGGCTGTGAACAATCGCCCAAGTCACTTATGAAAAGTTAGATATTAGCAGAATGTGGGGCAGAAGACCAAAATAAAACAATTGAACATGGAAGGTTATAACTAGTAGAAAGGCTCAATCAGAGGCTGAGAACAATAGCCCAAGTCACTTATGAAAGCTTAGACACTACCAGGATATGAGACAGAAGATGACAGATTGGGCTATAGGATAGGGGAAGCTAAACATAAAACCCATAGGGCATCATTGCCGAAAGAAAAGTGAAGATGGCAGATGGGAGGGCACGGGTTGCTTGGTCATCATGGAAGGCAGAGGGAAGGGCACAGGATTCCAGGTCAGGGGGCATTTAGGGGTGGTGGTATGTGGGTTTGGAGGAGGGAGGATAGGAGAGATCACAGGAAAGAGAGAGGGGGATGGCATGGCAGGCAGTGACTGAGCACACTAGGAGGCAAGCAGGGGGAGAGTAAGAGCATAGGAGGTAAGTGCCAGGCACTGTGGGGCAGGAAGCAGAGTCAGGAAGGAACAGAGACACTGTAGTTGTGAAGTTTGTTAGTGGAAGCAATCACAGCTGGCATTTGTCATTAGCTGTTGTCTCAGCCTTATTTTAAATAGTCTGATCGAAGTTAAAGTTGTGATGTCAGTGGGTAGAGAGTTCAGCCATCCTGGGGTACGATAGGCAAAAGACCTTTGACCCATGGAGCTGCGACAGTGGGGAATTTTAAATATTTGGCTGTTCGAGCTGCAGGTGCAGCGATAGTTAGCATTGTGAGTGAGAAGATTTTGTATCCCTGAGGGCATCAGGCCCTAGACAGCTTTTATCGCCAATATACATGATTGGTACCGAAGTCTGCCTGAGAACTGTAGCCAGTTTGTCTGGGCATAGAGGTCACACGTATGGGTCAACCAGGTTGCTCCTGTGACAAGCCGGACAGGCTTTGTTTAAAGCTACTGTAACCCCTAGGTGGCGCTATCCCAAGGGCTACTACTCCTGCCTGCGCAGCTAGAAGGAGGTTAAGGGGCCTGATTTCCAAAACGGGTGCCTCCACCCGGTGGTCAGGGTTGGTAGCGGTCAAACTAACCTAGACACAGCCCTCCAGGACATTGCAACCACCTCTTTCCCTTCTAGTGGCCTGAGCAATATACGATAACCACTTTCACAGTACCCCCTTGTAAACCATACCAGTATCCACACTGTTTGCACTTACCACCAGGGCTGGTTCCTCTGGCCCAACCCCGGAGACCCCCTGTAAAACAAGGTTGTACACAGTAAATAGCAACAGTACAGTACTCTTGCCACAAACTGGAACCACAGTCAGGTTAAATGCAGCAAAAAAAAAGTCAGATCTGATTTATTCAGGGGACTTGAACAAGGAAGGGGCATAATCAGATTGATTGGCTTAAAGGCTATATTAATCAAACAGTTATGCACGCACTTTAAGTCCCCACACAGTCACACACTCTGAGTACCCAGGTAGGAAAATGGTGGGCTAGCCAGGAACATTGCAGCTGGTTGGGGCCCTGTGATGGAAGAAAGCAACATGCACAACACACACTACTTGTAATCTGGAGCCGGGGGGCTCAGTTTGTGAAAGAAAAAGCAACAAGACCATCAGATGACAACACTTTAGATTTAGCTGTTGTTGCAGGGAGCTACCCTGATGTTTACTCATGATACCCGATACTGGACACAGGCAGGACAAAATCGAGACTGCAGGTTGTTGAGCTGGAGTGCCTGGAGAAGCGGGGCCCACACGAATCACTGAGGCATCGTTCCTGTTCAAGTGTTGAGCAGGGGGCTGATCCCCAGGTAGGTCTCTCGTTGATGGCATTCTCTGTGCAGCAGGTAGTCAGGCTAGACCAGTACAGCAAGGCCCAGGCCCAATGGAGATGATTTTGGATTCAGTCAGTGGGGCTGGATGCGGCTTCCAGCAAGCAGAATACAGTTCAAACCACAGTGGGGAACCAAATTGCGACCCACTAGCAGTACACAGCACATTTACACATAAGGAAATTCTAATGCAGCTTCCAGCAAGCAGAATACAATTCAAACCACAGTGGGGACCCAAATCACAACCCATTATAAGCACACAACACATTCACATGTAAGGAAATTCCACTGTACCGTGCAAAAGGCTCTCCAATCGCAATTACAGAGTCTTTGCACAATCCGGGAGTTCAGAGGTGGCTGGAAGTCCAGACAGGCTGATCACATTCAGCAAATCTTCGGCCTTCCTCAGGTAGGAGCCTGGTCACAATTCAGTGGCTTACTTCGTTCTCCAAGATCGGATTCAGTCTGAAAAAGGCACAAGTTCCCTCTCAAGGACAGCAGGCAGGCATGCAGACTAAAACTCAGGCCTTTCCACAGTTCTCCCAAGCGAATCCACTATAGATTGCTGCTCAAACTACCTTGAGCTGTTACTTCTTCACTTCCCAACTTAGATCTAACTGAAACTGCAAGCAGTGTGGGACTTCCCCAAGATCCAAAAGGTTCAGTTGGCTGATCTGTCTGTCAGTCACAAGGGCTCCCCCTCCAGGTTATTTTAGGCGCAAAAAGCCCAAAACTACAATTCCTACAAGTTTTGACCCCACCAAGCCCCTGTAGGCAGACTCCATTTTAGAGTCCAAAATGTTCTGATTGGCCCATTTCAGCAGTCCAGGGCCAAGATGATGGAAACAAACAGAACTGTCCATGCTGCAAAGAAGGCAGGTTAGAACAAACTGCAATATTATTACTACTCTAACAAATGATCAGCAAACAAGCACATCTTCTAACAGATCCCCCCTTTTAGATTAATTATGACTGCAATCCAGGCAGCTCTTAGAGAGACACTACACAGTGGCTATATAGGCACTCTCTGGCAATCACATTTAAACTGCAAAAACGCAGGACACCAGCCTGGCAGTGAGCATTTAGACAAGCTCAAGGAGACTTTTCGAGAACCCTCATTTGTAGGGGGTTACACTACCATAGATTACCAACCCATAGTCAATGAGAGTCATCAGAGAACTGTGCACAGCTAGCTTAAGGGCCTCTGGTGTTAGGTTGTGCTTATGCCCGGTGTAGTAGTTCAAGTTGTATATTAACGGCCTTAGTGACTTTGTCGATGTGGAGGTCGAAAGACATTGTGCTATCCAGTGTAAGCCCCAAGTATTTGAAATGTTGCACAAGCTCCAGGGGGCTGCCTACCACGTTAATGATAAGAAGGGGGTGAGTTCTGTACCAGTTTTGGGTGGTGGAGAACAGCATTATTTTCATCTTGGAATAGTTCATCACAAGTTTCTGGTCTTTAAACCAACTTTTGACTGACAAGAAGTTGTTCTGGAGTTTACATTCGAGTATGAGGGGGTTTGGGTCACTGACGAACAGAACAGCGTCATCAGGAGATGACATTGGCAGGCATGGGGTAGTTGGTTTAAAAATATGCTAAATAAGAGCAGGCCCACAATGGACCCTTGTGGAATGCTGGAGTTGACTGACCTACTATCGGATAGGGTATTGCCAGTCCTGACTTGTTATGTCCAGTTCTAAAGGTAACTGGTGAGCCAAGCCACAATGTCTGGAGAGAGACCAATGACCTCAAGCTGTTTGATCAGTAGAGCATGGTTGACTGTGTCAAACGCCTTAGATAGGTTGCTACAGGCCGCACCAACAAGTAGACCTTGGTTGAGGGAATTGTGTATGTAACCAGTAAATTCAAACAGTGCTGTTGTGGTACTATGGCCCTTTCTACACCCGAGTTGCTGTGGGCATTGTAGCTGATACTTTTCTAGGTATTTGCTGAGCTGGTCTGCTACTATTCTGTCTAGAGTTTTTGAGAGAGGTGGCAGAATGGAGATTGGGTGATAGTTCCCACTAAGTGCCCAATCTCCACACTTGAAAATTGGAGTCACTGTCACGGACTTCCACTTGTCAGGGAAGTGCGAGTACCTGAGAGAGACGTTGAGAATATGGGTGAGAGGGGCCAGTATATTATCCAGTGTCATTCTGATAAATTTCAGGTCCAGGGAGTCGATGCTGTACCTTGATTTACCCAGAACATTTTGGAGGTACTTTCGAGATTCCTTAGCAGTGGGGAATTTAAAATAGAATGGGGGGTGGGAGGGGGTCAGGACCGCATTCTCATTAACTTCAGCGGTGCTGGACTGACAGAAGAAATCCAGGGGGAATACCCCACTCAGATCCGTGAAGGCATTGTTGAATGAGTTTGCAATTGTTCTAGGATCCAGGGAGGGTGTTCCGTTGATATTGAACATAGTAGGAAGTTATTTGCAGTTTTTATCAGTTACTACCTTTAAGTTGTTCCAAAATGTTCTGCCATCACTCCATGTTTTGGAGAGGGCTTCCTTATAGTGCTGTTTTTTTGATGCACATATTACCTGAGTGCACTCATTACGAACTTTCTTATAGCTTATCAAGTCGGCCTGCTTGCCGGAGACCCGAGCCCTCTGCTAAAGGCGGTCCCTAGATCTCAGTAAGTCGAGCAGGTCAGGGGAGAACCAAGGGTTACAATGGCCATTGACTTCTTTATTTTCAGAGGGGTGTGCTGGTCATAGATTTTGTTAAAGTGATGAATAAAGTGATCAAGGGTGGAATCAACATTGCAGGAGTTGTAGACTAGGGACCAGTCTTGCTGACAAAGGTCCGCTTTTAGCAGTTCAAGGCGACCCCGGATGAGAACCCTGTTAGTGATTGTTCTTGCAGGCAGCTTAATGTAGTTATTGTGCCACTGAAACAGGACAGGCAAATGGTCACTGAGGACATCAGAGAGAACAGTGATCCCCGATAAATGGTCAGGGCGATTAGACAGTACCCAGTCCAGTAATGTGCTAGTACACTTAGAGTAGTTTGTCCTTGCTGGTGTGTCAACTAGTTGTGTGAAGTGGATTGATGAGAGTGCATTATTGATGGCCTTGGCCTCGGGGAAGAGCCAGTTGGTATTAAAGTCACTGAGGATTATTGTTTCAGTATTGAGATGCACAATTCTAAGCACTCCAATAGAGCATCAAAGTCAGTGAACATACGCCTAGGTGGAATATAGATGGACATGACTGTGATGGTTTTATTATGGGCACCGAGGAGCACTATTATTGCCAATGCATGTGTAAACCCTAGGTGGCGCTATCCCAAGGGCTACTACCCCTGCCTGCTTGGCTAGTAGCAGGTTAAGGGGCCTGAGTTCTGAAACGGGTGCCTCCACCCAGAGGTCAGGGTTGGTAGTGGTCAAGCTAACCTGGGCACAGCCCTCCGGGACACTGTAACCCCCCTCTTTCCTTACTAGTGGCCAGAACAATACACAATAATCACCTTCACTATACCCCTGATACACCACACCACACAAGTACCCACACTGTTTGCACTTACCACCAGGGCTTTCCTCTGGTCTGGCCCTGGGTACCCCCTGTAAAACAAGGTTATGCACAGCAAATAACAGCAGTACAGTAGTCTTGCACAAACTGGAACTACAGTCAGGGTAAATGCAAAAAAGAGTTAGATCTGATTTATTTAAGGGACTTAAACAAGGGAGGGGCACAATCAGGTTAATTTGCTTAAAGGCTGTATCAATCAAACAGTTATGCATGCACTTCAGGGTCCATAAACAGTCACATACTCTGGGTGCCCAGATGGAGAATGGTGGGCTAGCCAGGAACATTGCAGCTGGTTGGGACCCTGTGATGGAAGAAAACAACATGCACCACACACACTAATTGTAATCTGGGCCGGAGGCTCAGTTCATGAAAAGAAAACAACAAGACAATCAGATGACACACTTTTAGATTAGGCTGTTGTTGCAGGAAGCTACCCTGATGATTACTCATGATACCCAAGACTGGACACAGGCGGGATGAAAATTGAGACTGCAGGTGGTTGATCTGGAGTGCCAGGGGAAGCAGAGCCCACACGATTTGCCGAGGCGTCGTTTCTGTTCGAGCGTGGAGCAGGGGGCTGATCCCCAGGGAGGTCTCTCATCAATGGCTTTCTCTGTGCAGCGGGTAGTCTGGCTGGGCCAGTGTGGCAAGGCCCAGGCCAAATGGAGACAAATTCGGATAGTCTGTTTTGGGCTGCATCAGCTTCCAGCAAGCAGAACACAGTTCACACAGTAGGGAACCAAATCACGACCCACTAACTCACAGCACATTTACATGTAAGAAAACTCTACTGTACCAGGCAAACCACTCTCCAATCACGATCGCAAAGTCTCTGCAAAAACCGGGGATTCAAAAGCAGCTGGAAATCCTGACAAGCCAATCGCATTCAGCAAAATCTTCGGTCTTCTTCAGGTATGAGCCTGGTAAAAAATCAGTGGCTTACTTCGTTTTCCCAAACTCGGATTTAGTTCGAAATAATTCTCTTCTCTCCCTCTCAGGGGCAGCAGGCAGATATACAGGCCAAAACTCAGGTCTTTCCACAGAGACAGTCTTGAGCTGGTGCTTCTTCAGCTCCCAACTTAGATCTGACTCAACTGCCAGCAAGCCTGGGAATTTCCCCAAGATCCAAAAGGTTCGGTTGGCTGATTCATCTGTCAGTCACAACAGGAGCTCCCCCCTCAGGTGCAAAAAGGCACCAAAAGGCAAAAACTACAATTCCTACAGATTCTGACTCCAGACAGCTCCTGTAGTCTGGCTCCATTTTAGGTCCTACCAGTACTGATTGGTCCCGTTCAGCATTCCCGGGCCAGGATAATGGAGATAAACAAAACAGTCCTTGCTGCAAAGAAGGCAGGTTAGACAAACTACATTATCATTATCACGCTAAATGATTTTCAGCAAATAGTTACATCTTTCAACAGAGCTCCCTCTCAGATTACTTATAACTGCAATGCAGGCAGCTCTTAAAGAGACAGTACACAGAGGCTATACAGGCACTCTCTGGCAATCACATTTAAACTGCTAAAACGCAGGACACCAGCCTGGCAGTGAGCATTTAGGCAAGCTCAAGGAAGACTTTTCGAGAACCCCCATTTGTAGGGGGGTTACACTTGCATGTGATCACCCAAGTTGGGCAATGGAAGGACTAGACCCTGAAGGTCTTCCCTTAGATATATCGCACACCCACCTCCACGCTTAGATAAGTGGTTATTTCTGTAAATCATATAGCCTGGAAGTGCAACAGAGGTGTCGGCTATGTTTGGGGAGAGCCATGTCTCTATGACTGAGAGTATATCAGGATTATGTTGCAGGATCCGTGCATTCAAGATATCCATTTTGTTAAGGATGCTGCAGATATTGATTGAGGTGAACATCAGAGACCCTTCTGTTTTCCGTGGGGTAGTGATACCTAAAGGGGGGCCAGGATTGGGGTGGATATTCCCCACAAACAGCAGCGCAAGTCTGCAGAGGTGCTCTCTAACTTGCTTATTGCTGAGTTTAGTTTGCCTTCTCTGTGTTGGCTGCATGGAATAGTTTTTTCTTACATTAAAGAAATGAGGAAGGAGTGCCAGAGGAGGAAGCCAGCCATCGTCTTTTAGTTGTGGGGCCCAGCTAGGAAGTGGTGGGATATGCCAATGTGCATAGGAAAAAACATATGTTTGTGTGGATGTAATGGTAGAATAGATGCAGAGGCAGCAACACTCCATGACAGGCTGATCCGGAAGGGTCCTGTGAACAAGTGGGAGGTTGGAACGGGTTAAGAGCATAAATACTAGTATATGCCTAGACATTAAGCCAACATAAGGAGCCATTATGAAGATTTTGCTTAAGCAGCAGAAAGGGTGAGGGAAGGGAGTTTAGCCTGAGTTCCTAGGCACCACAGAAAGTGATTAGGTAAGTCAGTGAGAACAACCACTAGGGGAAAGTTTAGCTAGCCTGTCAGAAGACTGGGCAGTATTTATGAGTGGTGCCCTCGACCAGGGAAGAGCATTTAATAGCAGACGGGGCTGGGGACAGCGGGTGGGACAAAATATAGGCTCCAAGACACTGCAGCAGTTCAAATACTGGGGTCAGGCAGGAATGCTGCCGATCCTGGGCAAAAGTCAAAACGGAGCGGTGTCCAATCCTTGCAATAGGCACAGCTAGGGCAGCCAGTCAGGACCATTCCATCGCTATGCCCAAACCAGTAGGATTCATGGCTTGCAAGCTGAGTGCCAGTCTTGGAGTTCCAGTGCTATCCTACCTTGTGTGGAGTTGAGGAGGGCGCTCTGTAAGGGTTGGGCAAGCCATCCAAGAACAGGGCCGGACTGCAGGAGGCCACCGTGGAGCCCACTTAGAGTTGTCTGTGAAGAGAAGGAGAGCGAGAGGCTGTTAAAACCACAATGGGACAAGAGCTACGAGTGGGGGAAAGCAGTCAAGGAAACAATGGAGGGATGGAAAGAAGGTGCAAACAGCGGCCAAGGATGGAAGAGGTGGTAACAGTGGGTAGGTAAATTTGAGTTAAATCAGGGGTGGTACAGAATAGAAGAAAAGAATGGTGGGACAGAGAGAGAGAGGCGAGAGAGAGAATCCGTTGGGACAGAAACGGGGGCTACTGGCACCGATGCAGCTGGATGGCCAAAGTTCAAAGATGTAACTAGGCAGAGAGAGAAATGATTCATGGTGTTACAATTACAGGCACAGTTAAAAAAGCAGCTGGTTCAAGAGAGGAGCTGTAGTCACCTGTAACATGTATCCAACTGCTTACAGAGGATTCTCAGAGCAGGTAGAAATATATGACATGGTTAAAAATTCAGAGGCAATACAATAGCTAGGAATCTGGAGTAGGTAGAAATATATGACAGGTTAGAAACTCAGAAGGGATAGCTAGAGCAGAAGCAAGGAAAGCATTAGGGATTCAGGGGAGGTTGGTACCAGAAATGAGGATAAACAAGGACAAAAACAGATAAATTTGGAAGCAGCAATAACTGGGCTCAGTAACAAGAGAACAGATCCTACAGAGGAGCAGAGATATCCACAGTAACCATTTAAACAGTATAATGAGGACTGGAAAGGAGCTCTGACCATATAAAACTTAGTGATCAAATTTAACACTAACACTGGTTTGGGAATTATTGTGTAAGTAATTATTAAGTTGAGCTAGTAGTTGGGAAATTCTACTAACAAGGATCTTTTTTTTTTTCAGTTGTTTAGCCAGGAGTAGCACACTAAGCTAAAAGCTTTTTTACAGGTGCGGCCTGGGAGCACAGGGAAGTTAAATGACTTGCTCAGGGTCACACAGTATGTAAGTGGAAGCTGTGTGATTCAAACCCAGGTCTGGTCTGCTGGATGTCACCAGATTTGCAGCTCAGAGCCTTAAACCACTGTGCTATACTACCTCCCATCTGTAACCATTTAAATCAGGAAAACATTATAACACTAGCACTGGATGGAGCAGTACTTAACACTAGCAAATAATCAGGCTACACAGTTAAGCAGAGGCCGGAGTACACATTAAGATCTAGTATTAAACACAAAATATAGGCTTCAAGACACTGCAGCAATTCAAATACTGGGGTCAGGCAGGAACGCCGCTGATCCCAGGCAAAAGACAAAATGGAGCGGTGTCCAATCCTTGCAATAGGCACAGCTAGGGCAGCCAATCAGGAGCCTTCTGTCGCTATGCCCGAACCAGTAGGATTCACGGCTTGCAAGCTGAGTGCCAGTCTTGGAGTTCCAGTGCTATCCTACCTTGTGTGGAATTGAGGAGGGTGCTCTGTGAGGGTTGGTGCAGCCGCCCAGGAACAGGGCCGGACCGCAGGAGGTCGCCATGGAGCCCGCTTAGGGCTGTCTTGTGTGGAATTGAGGAGAGTGTCTTGTGAGGGTTGGTGCAGCTACCCAGGAATGGGGCCAGACCACAGGAGGCCACCATGGAGCCCGCTTAGGGATGACGTGTGGAGAGGAGGAGGGCACTCTGTGAGGGTTGGTGCAGCCACCCAGGAATGGGGTCTGGACTGCAGGAGGCCACTGTGGAACCTGCTTAGGGCTGTGTTGTGTGGAGTTGAGGAGGGTGCTCTGTGAGGGTTGGTGCAGCCACCCAGGAATAGGGCTGGACCGCAGCAGCCCACCATGGAGCCCGCTTAGGGCATTAGACCCTTCACTGCAGTAGGGTCAACAGGGAGCTGGCTAGGCTCAGGGTCGACAGGGCCATAGTGCCTGATGCTGCACACCCCAGGCTACAGTGAGAGCTCAGGGAGGTTTTGGCTGACCCCCTGGCTGCGCTATATAACAGATCACTTGAAACAGGGGAGGTGCCAAGGGACTGGAGGGTGGCTAACGTGATCCTGATACACAAGGGGATTAATAAAGAGAAGCCAGGGAACTACAGGCCTGTAAGCCTCACCTAGGTGGCTGGCAAGGTGATGGAGACATTTGTCAAGGAAAGAACTGTGGATTTCTTGGAAGACAGAGGGCTGCAAAACCAGAGACACATGGGTTCACCAGGGATAGGTGCTGTCAGACCAGCCTGGTAGAATTCTTTGATGAAGTGACCAAAGTGATAGGCTGGGGTGGGGCAGTGGATGTGGCTTACCTGGACTTCAGGAAGGCATTTGATACCATCCCTCATAAGAAGTTGGTTATGAAATTGAGGAACCCAAGGGTTGGAACCAGGATAGAGAAATGGGTGGAAAACTGGCTTAGAGATAGAAACCAAAGAGTGGTGGTGAATGGGATTTGCTCGCCAGAGGGGAAGGTGACCAGTGGAGTACCTCACGGGTCTGTGTTGGGGCCAGTACTTTTGGGGATCCGAGGCAACATGGATTCACAGCAGGAAGGTCATGTCAAACGAATCTTATAGATTTTTTTTTGAGTGGGTGACAAAGGAAGTAAATCAGGGAGGGGTAGTGGACATCACCTACCTTGATTTTAGCATGGCCTTTGACACCGTCCCACATAGAAGGCTGGTAAACAAGATGGATAGTCTGGGCATGGGGCACAAGGTGATAAACCAGGTTAGAAACTGGCTGACGGACAGGAGGCAGAGGGTGGTAGTAAATGGGATCCAGTCCAGGAAGGGGAGGGTGACCAGCGGGGTACCTCAGGGATCAGTACTTGGG
The DNA here is from genome assembly GCA_016271365.2 of Neoceratodus forsteri. Lineage (NCBI taxonomy): Eukaryota > Metazoa > Chordata > Ceratodontiformes > Ceratodontidae > Neoceratodus > Neoceratodus forsteri. The sequence goes on from CM057452.1 coordinate 124,726,366, forward strand.
CCAATCCTGTTCAGTGTCTTCATTAGTGACATTGCAGAAGGGCTGGAAGGAAAGGTCTGCCTGTTTGCAGATGACACCAAGATCTGCAACAGGGTAGATACTCCAGAAGGGGTGGAGAAAATGACGAGGGACCTGGGGAAGCTTGAAAATGGTCTGAGGTGTGGCAACTGAGGATCAATGCAAAGAAGTGCAAAATAATGCACTTGGGGAGAGGGAACCCTGGGGAGAGCCACAGGATGGGGGGAGGTACTGACAATCACCAAGGAAGAAAGGGACCTGGGAGTCATCATTTCTCATGACCTCAAGGTGTCGAAGGAGAGCAGAAAGGCTGCAGAGAGGGCCAGTGGCATGCTGGGGTGCATAGGCAGAGGTATCACTAGCGGGAGGCAGGAGGTGGTGATGCCATTGTATAAAACACTAGTGAGGCCTCACCTAGAGTACTGTGTGCAATTTTGGAGGCAACACCTGCTCAAGGACATTGACAGGGTGGAGGCGGTCCAGAGAAGGGCAACCAAGATGGTACAGGGCTTGCACCGCAAAACATATGAGGAGAGATTAAAGGACCTCAACATGTACTCAATGGAGGAAAGAAGGGGGGGGGTGGGACATGATAAAAACTTTAATGGTGACCTGCAAATTGATTTCTGCAGCCTGCTCCCATCCCATATATCTTTGTAAGGTGCGGCGGAAGTTCGGGGCTGCTGTCAGTAACGTTTTCTGAATAATCCTCACTTTTTAAAATACTGCCAAAATTTGTCGGCGAATACGGAAATGTCAGCCGGTTCCTGATTGAGCAGGCACATGTTTACCTGGGTAATCCACCTAGTTTGTGACTTTGCAAACTCCATTGCTCTCTATGGAGCAACAGCAGGGGCTTAAATGCTTATTTTATTACTTTCGCGGGGTCTTGGTGCCTAATTAATATCTGCAGCAGCAGCTCATTCCAGTGTTGCTGTAGATATTTAACATCAAGACCCCCGCAGAAATAAAATAACATTTTAACCCCTCCCCTGCTGCTCCATAGAGGGCAATGGTGTTTGCCATGTCACAAAACTGGTGGACTACCCAGGTAAACTTGCACCCACTCAATTGGGAAATGGCCAGCACTTCCATATTTGTTGAAAAGTTTCGGCAGTATTTTAAAAAGTTAGGATTATTCAGAAAATGTTTCAACAGCAGCCCTGGACTCCCGCCACAGCTGACAAAGGTATGTGGGACAGGAGCAGGCTGCAGGAATCAATTTGCAGGTCACCTTTAAAGTACCTCAAGGGCATAAACAAGGTACAGGAGGGAGACATCTTCCAATGTAGAAGGAGTACAAGAATGAGGGAGCATGATATGAAACTGAAAGGGGGCAGATTAAGAGAAAATGTAAGAAAGGTTTTCTTCTCTGAGAAGGTGGTGGACAGATGGAATGGTCTGTCACAGGAGGTGGTGGGAGTGGCCACAGTGGGGAGTTTTAAACATGCCTGGGACAGGCACAAGGGAACCTTGAGGTGGGAGGGAGTGATGAAAAGCCACTGACCAGATAAGGTCAGAGACCACATACAAGCATAGGGCTTACGGGCAGACTGGATGGGCCTAGCGGTCCTTATCTGCCAACATTTTCTATGTTTCTATGTTTCTATAACTATAGGGATGGGGGGAAGTATCACTGTTTGCTGGTTCCTCTCTGTTCCTCTGAGGGAGGCCTCTTGGTGGTCCCCAGGGCTAGGTTGTGACTTTCCGGAGATCAAGCTTTCTTCGTGGCCACGCCAGCCCTGTGGAATTCACTTCCAGGATATTTGAGAGATGCCCCCTCGGTGGAAACCGTCAAGAGCAGGCTCAAGACATTTCTGTTTAATCAAACATTCAAGCTGACGTAGTTCTTTTTCCAGCGAAAAAGATGTTCCAGAACTAGAGGGTATGGGATGAAACTGGAGGGAGGGTGAGTCAGAGGAAATGTGAGGAAGAATTTCTTCACAGAAAGGGTGGTGGACAAGTGGAACACCCTGCCTGAGGAAGTGGTGGGGGCTGAAACAATCACAGGATTTAAGAATGTATGGGATAGACATAAGGGGATCCTGGAGGTCAGGGATAAGGGGCAACAGACTCCTAGAAAAACTTAGAGTGATCTTACAAGCTCAAATACGCAGACTGGGTAGGCCATAGACCCTTATCTGCCATCAGTATCTATGTATCTATGTATATATCTATGTAATTGTAAGAATGCTGATATGTGTTGCTGACTGTCATATTTTTGTTATTTACATATATGTTTTTAATTAAGCATAAGCTCTGTAAAGTTTTGTTTATTCAATGTTTTATTGCTATATTTGTTTTATAGATTGTACAGTGCTCTGAGCCTCTGGGAGGGGGAGCTTTATAAATAAAGTAGCTGTCTATCTGTCTGTCTGTCTGTCTGACAGCCTGTCTATCTATCTGACGATGTTAAACTAGGTAACAGGGTGGATGTTCGGGAGGGGGGACGGTGTTGGATAAGATGTGGGCAGACTAGAGGAAATTAGAGCAGCCAAGTGGTCTAGAAAGTGGAAACTGGGGTTCAACACAAATAAATGCAGAATCATGCATTTGGGACATAGGAACCCAAGGGTGGAATACATGCTTGGGGTGGTGCTGAAGGTCACAGGGAAGGAGCGAGACCTGGAAGTAATTATTATTGATTCTCTTAATGTGACAAAGCAGTGGGAAAGGCAAATCAGATGCTCAGATACATAGGAAGGGGGATTACCAACAGGAGGAGGGACGTGATTCTCCCCCTGTATGTATCACTGGTACAGCCACATCTAGAGTACTGCGTGCAGTTCTGGAGACCCTATCTCCAGAGGGACAGGGACAGGGTGGAGACGGTGCAGAGGAGGGGTGACCAGGATTATGCTGGGTATGCAGGGGAAGTCATATGAGTAGAGACTTGGGAAATGGGCCTGCATTCCCTGGAGGACAGGAGAAGGAGGGGGGATATAAGTGAGACATTTAAATAAAAGGGATCAACATGGCTCAGGGAGACATGCTGTTTCAACTGGGTGGCGCTACTAACACCAAGGGGCATTGCATGAAATTGTTGGGTGGTTGGATCAGGGGCAACATAAAGAAGTTCTACTTCACTGAGAGGGTGGTGAATGACTGGAATAGTTTGCCGGAAGAAGTGGTGGGGGCGACTATAGTCACGCAGTTCAAGCATGCATGGGACAAGCACATGGGTATAACTGAGTGGGGAGAGGCAGGGCTGGGGACCCCCCCCAGTAGATGGCACAATGGGGGGTTCCCACGGGCAGACTAGGAGGGACACGTGGTCCTTATCTGTCAGATACTTCTATGAATCTATGAATCTATAAATCTATAAGCTGGACTATGACTCCTTTCCAGGTTTCTATGCATAAACTGAAAATATTTCAACTGATCTTAACACTTTAAAATTTCAAAGCAGCCAGCATGAGCAACCCTTCTAACCAAGAAAAAGAGAGACTAGAAAGTTAAGAAAAAAGGGATACTGACTGGCTAAAAGAAATTCTGTGATTTATAATGTATGTAAGTGTGTCTGTGCCTAATTGATGACAGTGCTGCACACTGGTTGCTGTAGCAACGGCATTCTGCTCCTTACTGCCTGCAGCCCCTGTCTGATGCATTATAGCAACTGGCTTCACCCATCTGCTCTTTAGCCTCGGGGAGACAGGACATTTTTTCAGACCTCTCAACTACAGCACACCACAATATGATGAGGAAAAACCTCAAGCTATACTTAGCCAAAAACAGCGATCAAAACCCCAAAGGAAAATAAACCAGTTGGTGAAATAATCTCTCCATAAATCCTTAACATCCTACACCCTTCCTTCAAGTAATTGAAGGAGTGTGGAAATATAAACTTGGGACTTTTCCCAAAGGTCAGCATTTTAAGATTCTTTATCTGAAGTCTACAAAAATTGTGTTTTTTCCTTAGAATAGAGTTGTGAAAGTGGGACCACATTTCCCGTAAAAGTCCCTTTAGCAATCTACAATAGGGGTTGACTCATTACACAGTGCATGCTAGTTTCTCACAGATGTCAGGTTATTTTAACCTCCACAGGTCATGAAGATAATTAAAATTCAGACCCAAAAAAAAAAAATCAGTGACTCACATGCAGTCACCCTGGTTTGGGAGATGTGAAAGCTGCCAGCAGGAGCTTACTGGTCAGAGAGAATATTAAAATATTTTTTTAATCTTGTAGCTTCATGTGACTCACTGTACGTACATACCAGACTTTACAGAGCAATTAGTTACACTGAAGAAATCCAAATGTAAAAGTTTTTTTTTGCATCAAATAGTTATAGTACCTCTAAATTTTAACACACCTGAGGTCCCAGGCAGACAGTGGTGTCCACAAAAGAAAGAAAGAATGCAGTGGGACCTCAGCTCACATTGGCATGTTCAAATTTAAAATGTAGATATCTGACCAATGAGTGGGTCACCTTGTTGGCAGTGGTCAGGCTAATCGTGATTACACCGAATGATAATAATAATCTTTATTTATATGGCGCCTTTCAAAAACCAAAGTGCCTAACAAGTTAAAATCACAAAATTTCACAACAGCAGAATCAACAAAACATATAAACAACATAATATGATCATAAGATCTTTCCATCAGTTATATACCATAAGCTTGGCTCCATAACCAGGTTTTCAGTGCTTGCTTAAAACCCTCCATGGTTGTGTGCTCATGTAGCCAACGGGGTAGAGAATTCCAGAGGGTAGGAGCAGCATACATAAGTGTTCTAGCCCCAGAAGATTTCAAACACACCCTTGGAATCTCTAGGCTGAGTGAAGTGACTGCTCGGGGCAATGAGGGACCAGGACCTCTTTCAGGTAATCCGGACCAAGTCCGTGTAGGGCTTTGAAAGTCAGAAGACCGACTTTAAAGGTGATCCACCACTGTACTGGCAGCCAGTGCAGTGCATGCAGCACCGGCGAAATATGACAGGACCGGGAAGATCCTGTCAATAGCCATGCCGCAGCATTCTGCACTAGCTTTCCAGCCCAAGTAGTCCTAGATACAGGGAGTTGCAGTAGTCCAAGCGTGAGGTCACAAAGGCGTGGATCAGAGTGGGAGGGTCGCCAGATGGAACGAGGTGCTTAATCCTGGGGCTATTCCTCAGATGGTAAAATGAGGATTTGACAACAACTGACACCTGAGAATGCAGGGTCAGCCCATCATCAAAAACTACCCCCAGGTTTCACACCCGTTCAGCGGTTAGGAGATGCTCACCCTCAAGGTATAAGCCAGAGGGTGAACCCCCACTTAGCCTCTCTGTCCGGTGACTCAGATCCACTACCAATACTTCGGTCTTATTGGAGTTCAACCTTAACCAACTGGCACTCATCCACTCCTGGATTTCAGTAAGGCAGTTATTAAAGACCGAGAGAGCTCCATCCTGATTGGGAGCAAAAGAGACGTAGAGCAGGGTATCATCTGCATTGCAGTGAAACCTCTGCCCATACCTTCTTACAATGTCTCTGAGGGGCAGCATATATACTGCGAACTGCATGGGGGACAGCACTGAGCCCTGAGGAACTCCACACGATAAAGGGACCAGGTCCGAGGAAAAAAGGCCGGACACCATCCTCTGAGATCGTCCCATGAGGAACGATGTAAACCACTTGATGACCATATCCGACAGTCTGCAAATGAACCTCAGGTGATCCAGCAGTACCCCATGGTCCACAGTGTCGAACGCTGATGAGAGACCTAGGAGGACCAAGATGGAGCGGCTCCTCCTATCTCTAGCCATCAGGAGATCATTGAGCACCCGAACCAGAGCTGTCTCGGTACTATGCTTCTTTTCGAAATCCAGACTGGAGGGGTTCATAGATGGCATGGATGGTCAAATGGTCCTCCAGCTGTGTGGCCACTGCTTTCTCAATCACCTTCCCTACAAAGGGAAGGTTAGAGATTGGTCTGTAGTTAGCAAGGCAGTCTGGGTCCAAAGAAGCTTTCTTCAAGAGTGGTGTTACCACCGCCTCCTTTAGACAGCTTGGAAACTCACCTGTCTCCAAGGAGCACCAGACTGTCTGAGCTAGGACCAGGCCTATGACATCACTACAACCCAAAATTAGAGAAGTAGGTCCCAGGTTCAAACTACAGCATGTAGGGCGCACACTCTGGACAATCCACATGACATCCATGAAGGCCAGCCGGCCAAAGGTACTCCAAAAAAGACCAGGATATATGAACTTGCACTGGTCTACAGCAGCACCCATAAAGTGTGCCGGATGGAAAGCCAATCTGATGTCGGCCACCTTATTTGCAAAACATCGCACTCTTCTTGCGAAAAGGCTTTTCCGAACTTGTAGATAGGCTGGGTTGCACAGTCTGTCCACAGTTCAGAACAGCTGAGCTGGTCGATTTTGAGCAGCCGTAATCTCCTCGGACAGGAACTCTGCCTTCTTGTGGGAGATTTCAGATTGACAGACTTGATAATGGTCCATCAATTTAAGGCGGTCAGTATCAAGAGCGGACTATTTCTCCAGGATAGACTAGATGCAGTATCTTATTTTCAGTGGAGTCCTTCTTTCACACATTGTTAGAGTGTATTTAATGAGGATAGGGCAGCTGAGAGGCAATATCTAATTTTCAGTGGGCTCCCACATTTTAACCCCAAATTTCCATAGAATGATACTGTAGAATCATAGAAACTTGGTGACAGAAAAGAACCCACTGGCCCGTCAGGTCTGCCCCTTGCCCCCACCCTTTACACATCCCCCCCTTTGGAGCCCCCCTTCCCCTGCTATACAGCCCCATATGACTGTTCCATGTCTTTTTATGACTTGATGTTATGAACAAGATGGGTAGAATTTTTTTAAATCCCATCAGAAAGGTACACCTGTGAAAAGTTACAGAGGGGATTTAAAAAATGACACCTGTCATGTTCAGGAGGTGGAGTAACACAAGGAATATGCTGAACATTATTATAAAATGGGAGAGAAGATCCAACATTTTCATTGGTTGTTACCTGTGCATCAAATCCGTTCGATGCACAGGTAATAACAAGTACTGGAAAATAGGACTGCAGAACAATAAAATACCAGTGTGCCATTCGAACATTCAGTTTAAAAATGCCGCCAATGCCACCATGTTTTCGAAGCATTAGCAATGATTGGCATTTAAAATCATGAAATTAAGAGAAGCTGTGAGGGACTGGTTGCAGTATGAATATTAAAACAGTGAAGTCCAGCGGACCTGGCCCCCGCCTTCAGCTGGCTCATCTTGACTTGAAGATTGTAACTCTGGGAACCCGAGTGTTTTTTCTATTTCTGTGGTGCGAGGGCTGTTGTTTACAACTGACTTCAGGGAGCATTTAGATGGAATGGAAAAGGCAGCCTTTGCGATCTACTGTACTACTTCGCTTGTTACTTCCTTGTAGTTGAAGGCACCACTACTGGTCCCACTAAGAAAATATTTATTATCTGTGCTCTCATCGGTTGTAAAATGGCCACTAATCTTAACAGCCCTCTCACCACAGAAATAGAAAAAAACACTCAGATTCCCAGAGTTACGAACTTCAAGCCAAGATGAGACAGCTGAAAGTGGGAGCCAGGTCTGCCGGACTGCGTTGTTTTAACATTCATACCGCAACCAGTTCTCCTCACAGCTTCTCTGACGTCATGCCTGCTCCCACCCCAACCATGCTGCTGCCCATTCCACTGTTTAAACAACAATAATAAAAAAATGTGTCTCATTTTATTTATTTATTTTTCTAAAGAAGATTTTTCCACAGTCACCCTGCTCTTTTCAGGCAGCTTGTTGGGGGCAGGTGGGACTTCTGTGTGACAGTGAGTGAGTGAGGGTCTGTATGTCTGTACCCATTTGTTGCCACTTCTCTAAGTCCCCACCCGCTTCTTCTTCAGTCCCAGCATGCTCCTGCTTTGCTGCCATCGGCCGCGTTTAAAAAAAAAATAAAACACAGCTTGTACTTTTTTCTGTTCAATGGTAGCAGCCAGAGTTCCCTTTCAAAAAGAAAAATCCACAACAGTACTGGGGGGTAGTAGTGACATCCTTTCGCAGTAGGCGGAGGGACTATTTTATCTAAATTTGTATAGGAGCCCATTTTATAAGCTCAATAAGACACTCTGGGGGTGTGCATGGAATAGACTTTTACTGCATTTCCAGGGGCTGAAGACACTCGGCCTGTGATCTCGTGCCTCACTACGCCCCTGGGCGTGCGGTAAAATCTGTTCCATGCACACCCCATCGTGACTTATTGCTTACGTGAACAAGATCTACAAAAATGAAGTTATAAGTAAACCTTGGAACAATTCAACGTTTCCTCATAACTTCGTTTTTTCTTCTACATTTTGACCCCAAATTTTCAACACAGTCTTCTTGTGACCACTCCTTCTGAGCACGATGGGTGTCACTTAGAAAATAGTGGCCAAAATGTAATTTTGCACCACAAGTGCAAAAACACATTTTGGGTGGGATTTGAAAAATGTTATTTTTATTTATTTATTTCAGATTCAGATTAATATCTTTGAGCCAGGGTTCATTTACAAAGGTTCCATGTCAGAGAGAGACAGTACAATACAATACAATACGATACAATACAATACAGTACAACGCAGTACAATACAATACAATACATGGGTTACAGATCAAGTAGGAGGATAATCATCAAATAAAAATGTTTGCTGAGATACAGTTGTTGACAAAGAATGAGCATATTACACAATTTCAAATGAAAGCAGAGTTACCTCTTGAAGGATGTAGCAATAAACAACACTTATTCAGTGTGGTACAGCCTTTGTGTAAGTGCCAGGTATTAAGGTAGGAGGGGCCTCCAGGTGAAGTAGAAGGAGAAGTAGGAACAGCCAGAGAAGGCATTGTCATGGTATAGTCAAATGGACAGGGCAGAGAAATGTGGGTGGGAGGGACAGGGAAGGGGTAGGAAGGTAAGAGGGGGGTAGGTCAGGTGTGGGAGGGGTGGTAAAGATGGAGTGGTGTTGGCCAAAGGTAGCTGGTGGCATGTTAACAGCGAGTCATTAGGCTAGCAGGAACAAGCATTTTCAAGTACAAGGTGACAGCTGTCACATTCATGAGATGGTGTGAAAACACGACTACGTTGAAAATTTAGGATCATAATATTGAAAATTCCCAGCGTTACAAGTGTGCATTGAAAAATTTTAATGTATGCTCATACGTTTGTTGTTTTTTTATATTTTTACCCCAAATTGTCAACATAGCCTTCCTATGACCTCATATAGCATTGTTATGACCCCACCTCATGAACAAGAGCAGATAAAATGTTTAAATCCTGCCCAAGAGGTGATTTTGTGCCATAAGTGTAAAAACACATTTTGGCCAGGATTTCAAAAATGGCAGCTGTCACATTTATGAGGTGGTGTGAAAAATGGCTATGTTGAAAATTTGGGGTAAAAATATTGAAAATTACCAAATTTACTAGCGTGCGTTGAAAAATCTAAATGTAGGCGCATAACTTTGTTTTTTTTTAAATATTTTTACCTTAAATTTTCAAGATAGCCTTCTTATGACCCTATCTCATGAACAAAGGTGGAGAAAATTTTCAAAGCCTGCCCAAAAAGTGATTTCATGCATTGACTGCAAATCACCTTTCGGGACGGATTTGTATAATTTCACTGCAATTGTTCATGAGATGGGGTCTCAAAAAGGCTATGTTGAAAATTTTGAAAAAAAAATGTTAAGAAATTACCAAGTTTTGAGGACAAGTTCAAAACCCATTGAAATACATTAAACTGTGACTTCCAGTTCCACCGAGGCCCCAAGCAGAGCATGAACTCAGAGCTCCTCACCCCATTAGTTAAAAAATAACTTAATTTTATTAGATACCACCACCAGACTGATTGAAAATGTCAGGAGGCAATGCAAGAGGTAATCGTAGCCCCAAATCTTCCCAAAAAAAAGCAGCAGCCATCAGCACAGATGGAGGAAGATCAGATCGGGCCTTCTTATCCCGGGAACGTAGTCTCTCCCCGACCAGCACGCGGTACTCTGAGCCAGACACAGATGGAGAGCTGGAACAGCTTTCAAGAAACAGATTTGAAATACTCCTGAAGAAAATGAAAAGCTCCCGAACGGAAAACCAGAGAGAGTTTAAAAACCTGTCAGACTGATTCACTAACATGGAGCGCTGATTGGAGACAGCTGAGGAGCGGATTGCCACAATAAAGGACCATACACAACAACTCGGGGGAGCACTTGAAGTGCTGTTCCAACAACCCTCTGCCCTTTATGCCAAAATGCTAGACCTAGAAAGTAGATCCCACAGGGATAACTTGCGGATATACGGACTGGCCGAGGGTGCAGAAACATACCTGATGGAGGAGTTTATGGTGAATTTACTAAGAGTTGTATCAGAGCTCTCGGCGGGTTATGTGCTGTCCATTGAGAGAGCTCATCGTTCGCTAGTGGCAAAACCTTCTGATTCAGCAGCCCGCCCACATGCTATTATAAAGTGCTCCAGCTACAATACTAAAGAAGATCCACTTAGAAGGGCTTGGTCAAAAAAGGCACTGACATACCTGAATTCAAAGCTCTGTATTGATCACAATTATCCCCCAGAGTTACAGGCTGCCAGAATGCAGTATGCCCCCTTGCTACGTATCCTGAAGGAGCAAAATGTTCATTTTCAAACACCCTTTTCTGCACGTCTCAGAGTTTTTGGAGAGGACAGACCTGCCTGTGCACAACCGCAATGGAGGCCAGTCAAGCATTTTTTCAGAGAGGTTATCAGGTCCCAAAAATACCAGCAGAATGGCTTCCAGGAAAGTGCCTATTTCCAGCCGACTGGCAGTTAGTGTTGAACAGGAAGCGGAACGGGACACGACGACTGTCAGTGCAAGAGGTGATGCAATGAGTAGCTCATGTGCTAAAGCAAGCAGGAAAACAACAGCTACACGATCAAAAGGAGCAAGAGACTTGAACTGTTTCCCCTCTGATTTTGCGTCGAAGGAGCAGCCCAATATAATGTGGGCTGATGATGACCACTAACGCTGGTAACAGCGATGGTAAGAGGGCAAGAAGCTAAAACTTTAACTCAATTGGTGATTACTAAACAGTAGGTCACTGGTCATAATTGTTATGTTTTGGAAGTTAAGAGTTAATGACTTATTATTTCTGATTAAATGGCAGATGAGCAGACCTTGAAATTTATCTCGGACTTATGGACCCTCCAATATTGCAGTTTAATTTCGGGACTTATGGATCAGCTTATGATATATACATTAAGGATCTTGTAAGAACAATGAATATAGTTGATAGAAATTCAGTTTGCTCCTTTGGTTAGTTGAACACCTTGCCAAGGCTGCGGACTTTATTTTAGTATCAGAACAATATTTTAATATTGATTTCTGTTTATTGCTTATTAATACAAGAGTACATTTCAGAAGAGATCTGACTTTAATGTTAGTGCTGTTAACTGTCCTATGCATTTAATAGGACGTGGGCAAGGGATGCCGAAAGAATTTAGGTGGTCTGATGCACTTTTGAATGCCGATGGTGGATTGGGGGGAGATTTCAAAGTGGTTGTCTTTCTTTTTAGCAGGGAAGTAGGTCAGCCCTATTTGTGGAAGCAGTGGTGGGGATTAATCACACAGCCGGAGTAACTGTTTTTCTCGGCTGAAGAGGAAGGTCCTTCACTGACAGAAGTACTACCCTTCTTCTTGTCCCTCTCTGATCCCTTTGGCAAGGGATACAGAGATGGGAGTAGAAACCTGTTTTATTCGGGTTTCCTACCTTGGAAGTGAAAATGTTTTTGGTTTCCTTCACTATAGCCCTGTTGGCTTATTTGTTGTTCTGGTTCTGGGCTTTAATTTTATCTCAGGGTAGAGACACCACACAGCTATGGGACATGTCTACACAGATTTGTAATTTCAATATTTGGAATGATTTATTTTTACTTCTGCAATCTAGGTATGTTAGAGTGGATTATGGATAAAAAAAAACCAACAACAATATGTTCATACAATATCCATGGTCTAACCAATCAAATTATATGTACTAAAATTCTGTTATCTTAAAAAACTAAGGCAGATCTTTACTTCTTACAGGAAACGTATCTTTCAAGTAAAGAACATGAGACGCTCAGTAAAATGGGCTTCTCTTGCTCATCTATGTCCTCTTACAAAAAAGGTAGACAGTGAGGAGTGGCAATTCTAGTGCCAAATAAAACCGCTTTTCTGACGGAAGATACATTAGTGGATAGGGAGGGGAAATATGCTTTAATGAAGGGAAGTTATAAGGGTTTGAAAATTACACTGGCCTCGGTGTTTTTCCCATCGGGATTGACATATCAGGATTAGAGATCTTTCTTGATGGTTTTACAGGAATGGAGAGAAGGGATTCTATTATGCGGCTGGGACTTTAATTTGATTTTTAACCCATGTTTAGACTCCACTTCAGGCATACAAGGGCAATACATAAAGTAGCTAGAGAAGTGCAGAAGTTGTTAGGAGAAGTGGGGATGGTGGATGTGTGGCGGCACCTGCATGGGGGGTGGAGGGACTATACTTATTACTCCCCCCCATCGGGTGCACTCACACCTGGACTACTTCTTTATTCCTAAAGAAGAGATTTACAGGGTGGGGGATGTGTGGATGGGAGACACGGTACTTTCCGACCATTCACCTATTTTTATGGACTTAGACTTAGGAGAGGTCCGCAAAAATATTCTGGCACCTCAATGTATCCCTATTACAGGATACGGAACTCAGGGAGGCTAGTAAACATACCTATAAATTGTTTCTTGAGGAGAATGATACCTCTGGTATATCACCGGGGATATTATGGGATACAGCAAAGGCTGTGATTTGAGGGAAATTTGAGTTTTCTATTAGGCGGAAAAAAGAGAGGGAGGCTAAGAGGACCAAATTACAAGAACAAATTAAACTTTGAGGCACAATAAAAGGAGAAATACGATAGAACTAGGGCCAGAGACCTTAAAAAGTTTAAAAAACAACTTGGTGACCTATTAGATTACTTTGTTGAACAAAAATCACTTTTTCTGCAACAAAAATACAATGGGGGTGGTCCCTGCTCTTTGAAGTTATTAGCTAGCAGACTCTGAATCCAGACTGCAAGGGCAATTATCCCTTCCTTGCATCACCCACAAACTAATGAAGCTATATACCAGGCCCCGGATATTGCTGGTGCCTTTCATACTTACTATGAGAGCTTATATGAGCTAGAACCCCTCCAGATAGTCAGGAGGTTAAAAACTACTTGCAAAAGTTAACTTTACCAAAGCTACGCAATGAACAGCCTGAACAATTGTTACTTCCCATTTCCATACAGGAGCTGAAAAGTGAGGTAGCCAGACTAAAAACTGGTTAAGTGTCTAGTAAGTGATGGGCTGGCTGCAGAATGTTATAAAGTTTTCTTTGACATGTTGTCCCCCCCTTATGCTAAAAGTGTATTAGTATGTGTATTTAGGCAAAGTGAAGATTCCTCCCACATAGGCGCTAGCTGTTATTTCAGTTATACCCAAGCCCAGAAAGGACCCCGTAAAGTGCCCTTCTTATCGCCCTATTTCTTTATTAAATAATGACTATAAATTATTGGTCTCTATTCTAGCCCGTTGTCTTCAAACGGTGCTTCCTGGCCTGATTTCCCTGGATCAAACAGGTTTTGTCCCGGGTAGACAGGCGCAAGATAATTTAAGACAAACAGTGCACATTATAGACCATGTTAATGTCACGCAAACCCCGTCCCTTTTGATGAGTTTAGATGCTGAAATGGCTTTTGATAAAGTGTCATGGCCTTTTTTGCAACAGGTCCTTTCCGGGTTTGGATTTCTGGACTTATTTATTAAGATTCTTTTTAAGCTCTGTGATAGACCTGTGAGTTACGTTCAAGCTAACGGTCATGTATCCAGGAGCTTTATCTTGGGGTGGGGGATGAGACAGGGTGCCCTCTCTCCCCATTGCTATTTGCCTTATATATAGAGCCCCTGGCCGAAAGCATCTGGCCGAATCCTCTTATAAAGAGAATACAGCTGGGGGGCATGTAACATAAACTGGCTCTCTACGCAGATGACGTCTTATTATATCTAACAACCCCTGCTGTATCCCTACCAGCAGTACTTGAGCAAATAGAAATATACATGGTCCTTTCGGGATACACTTTAAATAGAGACAAAACAGAAGTACTTAATTTCTTTTACTTCTGCTCTACAGATAGTAAAAGGAGATTCCCAATGAAATGGGGGTTATCAAAAATGAGATATTTAGGCATCCATATTGGTACTACGACTCCCCAACTATATGACTTAAACTATCCTCCCCTTATCGCCCAACTTTAGATGGATCTTAAATGGTGGTCATTACTCCCAATCTCTCTACTGGCCAGAATAAAAGTATTGAAAATGAACGCCCTGCCTTGTTTATTATATTGTTTTCAATGTGTGCCTTGCAAGGTATCGCAAGGGATACTGGACAGTTGGCAGCATTTATTTTTCTCCTTTGATCCGGGGCTCTTCATGCCCCAGAGTGAAGTGGACTTTATTGTTTCTTCCTAAGTCGCAGGGTGGCCTAGCCTTCCTGGACTTAACTGGCTACTGGGTTGCAGCTCAAATGAGAGTAGCACTGCTTTGGGGCAATCATAATTATGATGTCATCTGGAAAAGGATTGACATAGTCTCTCAAGTAGACCCCCACCCCCTTACCGGCACTCATTTTTCAAAATCAAGGTAAGCCCCAGTGTATTTCCATTTATTGAGGCTTGAAGGCAATATTAGATGGCTGGAGAAAGGGGATTGCAAAAGGTCACACTAAAACTTGCTTATGGCAATATAAATGGTGGTATTATGATCAGAGATTTGAGCCAGCAAGGCAGGATGGGTGGTTTCTCCACCAAGTTAGAAGAGGGGTTACTTCACCATTCCAGTTGATTAGTAATGGGACAGTAATGACATTGAAACTGCTCAAAGAAAATTTGGATGGGGTAATGCAGATAGACTTCAGTTCTATCAATTACAGGATTATACACAAAAGCAGATGACATCTGATATACAGGCTGGGGGAAGGGACGGGGCTCAGGTACCCTTTATGAAAATCTGCTCCTCATCCCATGGAGAGAATGCAATCTCCTTATTGTATTCAAGTTATATAGTGGCCAGAGCCATTTCCTCTGTTTATATAAGAAATAACTGGGAGACAGATCTTGGAATAACTCTTTCAGAGGTACAATGGTCCAGGGTTTGGAGCAATACCTGGAGCACTTTCTCCTCTCCTGTCCGGTGAGAGTACTGTTGGAAGTTAAGGATTTGCTATTTTGGGTGCTACCCATCACTGTTTGGAGATTATTGGAGATCTCAAGATGGCGATCGGTGTGGGTCTGCACTGAATCATGCTTCCTCTTAGTCTTATGTTGAAATCCTATTCTCCTTTATTTGCTTCGTTTTATCAGTATTAGTTCGTTTTTAGTTTATGCTTTGTATTATTGCGTTATTTTATTGTACTATCGCTATTTTGAGTATCCGGTTACGGGATTTGGACTTTCGGATTGGACCGGTAGTCTCCTTCTAGTTTGTCTGTGGAGTTATGCTACCTTGTGAAACTGACTGGCTGTATTTTAAGGCAGCTTGAACGCCAACTTGGAGCTGAACCAAGCGGAATAAGGACGCTTTAGTGAGTATGACCTGGCTGTGTTTCAATGGCGGTATCGACGTTAATTTGAAGCTTAGACAAATGGAATATTTTCGGTTCCATTTGCTTTTGTGTGCGAGGAACTACAGGATTGGACTGTTTTACTCGTTTTATGAATATGTGTGGTCGCTCTGAAGCTTACGGTCTTTCTAATTTATTTATATGTGACTCTTAATTTTCCGGACCGGGACTCTACTGGATTTTGTTGGATTGTGGATTCAATTGGAATTTTTCCAGTATCTTGCGGGTGATCATTCAGTTACTTTCCTTAGAGGTTTGTGAGAAGACATCTACCTGGCCTGTTTTGGAGTTTCGGGATCCTGCTATTTGGACGTTGTTCCCCTTTGGTTGGCATTTGGTTACTTGGGGAATTTTGACATTTTCATCGAGTGCAAGTTCTACCTGATATTGTGGAAGGAAAGATTTGAAGCTGGGCCTTGCCCTAAGACAGCTGTGGCGGGTGGGATCCCCTGGTCCTTGCTACCAGAGGGTGAGGGGGCTAGTCATCGACCAGCCGGAGGGTTGGGCTTCTGTCTGCCCCGAGGGGCTTGTGGTGCTGGGGTGGTTGTGATACTGCCCTGTCTCTGGGGCCCTGACCCTAGGGGTAGGGTCTGTGGGGCCTCCCCCTGACCAGCGCGTTCTATGGGGTTTATTTTGTTGCAAGTACTTGCTTGTTTTGAAGATTTATTTCACCTGTTGAGGTGACTGTAGATCGATCTTTGGTGATTGGACTATCTTATCGTTTTTCTGGATGTTTTCTCCGAACTGAAACCTCTTTTCTGGACCTAAACACTTTGTCCATGCAGTGAGAGTGCCCAGCTATTGTGCGTTCATGGGGAGTGTGAGTCCCTGCCTACTCACTTTTTTTTATTTTATTATTTTGAAGTATTATGTGTTATTTCATTTTCAGGTAGTGAGAGTGCCTGGTGCTAATTAAGTGTGTAGTGGAAGTACATGTTTTCTTGGCAAATTTATAAATGTATTATTTTATTTTGGGTTTCTTATGGTTTTTTATGTGTTTTTCTTTTGTTTTTTTGAGTTTATGATGGGATATCCTTGTGAGAGGAGCGTCTCCCATTTGTATTTGTATGTATTATTTATTATTATTTTTTAGTTTATTTTATTGTTAGTTATTTTTGCTTATTTTTTGGGTTCCAGAAAGTAGGTTTCGATTCCGAGAAATAGGGGGTAATTGGGATTAATTTTATTTTTTGCTTATGTTATTTAGCAAATTTGGTTTAATTTTAGGGGGTTTGTTTCTTGTATTGATTTGTGAGAGTAGGACTTTATTAGTTCTCGTTGAAGGACATAGATATGTGTTATTATTCCTCCCCCCGTTGTGCGATACTCATCCTCCGCTCTTCTGGCCCTCCGCCCTTTTTCTCCCCCTCCTTTATTGTTTTCCATTTATCAATGTTGTAGGGCTTTGTGAACTGTACGAAGGAGGAGAGGATGGGGCGGGGGAACTGAACAGTGGAGGATGGATAAGAGGAGTGCTCAAATCGGGATTGTTAGGTCCAGAAGATGCCCTGGGGTGAAATGGAGGTCAGAACGTGGGTCTCCTTGTCTGATCCCCATACCCAAGGGCACCGCCGTTAATAATGGCGGGCAGGTGGCTGGGGGATCCTCAGAACTCTGTCCAACTCAGGCAGTTTTGTGCAATGCCAGATCCGTTGTAAACAAGACTGCCATTGTGGTGGACTTGGTGGGAACGGCAGATCTGGCTTGCATCACCGAAACCTGGCTGGATGGTAATGCTGGCCCCGTTCTTGAGGCGGCTGTTCTGGCCGGGTATTCGGTGATACACTGCCCAAGATTGGATCGCAGGGGTGGGGGAGTCGCGGTCTGCTTTAAGACAGAATTGGGTCTCACTAGTGTTCCAGTTGAGGAGACCAGATCTTTTGAATGTGTTGTAGTGGCAGGTGGGGGCTATAGAGTGGCTCTCATCTACCGTCCACCAGGGATGAGAAGCCATTCCTTAAGGAAGTGGTGGACTTTGTCGTTGACCTGGTATTGGAGTCTCCCAGGTTGATGGTGCTGGGTGACTTCAATGCCTGGATCGACAATGAACTCTCGTGTTTTGGACAGCACTTCCTCCAATTGATGATTTCATTGGGCCTCTCACAGGTTGTTACCTCTGCCACTCATAAATGCAGCCATTCGCTTAATCTGGTTTTCCTCCTGGGGATGGAAGCCTCCGGCGTGGGGGTGGAACCTGTCAGATGGTCTGATCATCACACTGTGAGATTCAATTTCAGCACCCCCTTGCATAGACCTACCCCTGTGGAGATGGTCAAGTACCACCCTTTACAGGATGTGACTCCCTATGGTCTGTCGGTGGTGCTTGACCTATCAGAATTTCCGATGATGAGCACAGACCCTGAGGCCTTGGTTCTGGCCTATAATAAGGCCATCACCAATACCCTGGATTCTATTGCTCCCATCCGTGTGCGTCCTCTCTCCCTTCGCCCCCGGTCCTCATGGTTTGATGGGAACTTGAGGGAGATGTGCCGACTTGGACGCAGGTTAGAGAGGTGTTGGCGGAAATCCAGCTTAGATGCCAACCACCTTAGACTGCTAGAGCATTATCAACTCTACCAGTCAGCAATCACCCGTAAGAAGGCAGTATTCCTGTCCGGGGAAATTGCTGCTGCTCAGAACCGACCAGCTCAGTTCTTTCGAACCGTAGACAGACTGTGCAACCCAGCCTGTCTGCAGGTTCATAGAGCTTTTTCACAATCTCAGTGCAAGGAGCTCGCTTGGTTCTTTGCAGATAAGGTGAAAGACATCAGGGCGGAGACCTGCACGACACTCTCTGTGGGAAGGGCCGTGGACCTGGCCCTGGTCACATGCCCTCTTATTCCCTGGAGTTTCTTCAAGAGGCCAGAAATCGAGGATGTTATGAGGATTGTCCGTGGTATGCCCACTACGTCCTGTAGTTTAGATCCGGGCCCACAGCCTTGGTCATGGGCTGTGGGGAGATTGTCTTCCCGGTTCTGACGAGGATAGTCTGGTGCTCCTTAGACTCTGTGACTGTGGGGGGTTTTAAACAAGCCTTGGAATCCTTTCTATGGATTAAGGCTTATGGGGAAGCGACTGACTGATTTGGGCTTGATTTTATTATTGTCTTATGATGCCCAATGTAATGTACTAATAATTGTTATTGTAATTTTTATAGTAATGTTTTATCATGTTGTGATTCTATAACTTGTTCTGCGCTTTGATTTTTTGAAAAGCGCATTATAAATAAAGAATATTATTATATTATTATTATTATTATATTATTATTATTATTTTCTGGTACCAGTACAAATAGCTCATCACCAGTCAGGGCATTCCCCGTTTTGCTAGCATGAATGTGGATCATCACGAGCAACTCAAGCTCATACACCAGACCACTTTTCTTTCAGTTGTTGACTATGCAGACTTCCTTTATAGTCACTGCCCCATCTCCTACCTAAGCAAGCTGGATACGCTGTACCATAGAGCAATAAGATTCATAACAGATCTTCCATCTAACACTCATCATTGCTCTCTCTATGCTGCAGTTGGATGGGTTTCCCTACATCTCAGAAGGAACAGAAATGCAGCACTATGGATCTACAGAGCATTGTCTAAAAAACTTCCAAATTATATTTTAGACTGCTTCACACAGGCCATAGCTAGATCCCATGCCCTAAGAAGCAACAACCTCATCATACTCAAGATACCCAAAGTCAACACCCGGCTAGGGAGGGCGGCAATCAGCTATTCTCTAGCTATGGCATGGAATGCTCTACAGAAATCTCTAAAGCTGTCCAATCTTATACCTATAGCATCCTTTAAACAGCTTTGCACAGGTTTCTTTGCAGAGAATTGCAACTGCTACCACAAGAGCTAGTCTTGCCATTTCATAACCCTCCATTCCAGACATCCACCATATATGGCATAATTTTGCTCCACAGTTCTCCCTCCCAGGCAGCCACCCTTATTATAGTACCTCAGTTCCATTTAACTCTACCTAACTACCTACTACCTACCTAATCCTTCTCCCACTAATTACTGGCCCTTACATCATTCCTAAATGGTCCCCATTCATCCTAGTATTACATTATGCTGTGTGTATGCCTTGACTCCTCTATTGTGATATGTATACACTTTATCTATTGTATAATTTGCCTATAACCTACCTTGTCATGTATGTCTTAATCAACTTCTTACCCTTGATCATTGTATTTATAAGTGTTTTTTCTGTATCTGTTATGCATATATAAGTGCATTGATGTATCTGTTGTGTACCAACTATTGGACCGTGACCTTATCAGGTCCATCTTGTAAATGAGCCTTGCTCAATGATGTTCGCCTGAATAAATAAAAATGTGATTGATTGATTGATATTTTTTGGCAGTGTCCCAAGATAGCCAAGTTCTGGAACCGGATTATAGTTAGATTACAGTTAATTTTTATTACACAGATATGGATAGGCCCCAAACATGTAATAATGGGACTTATCCCTGAGGATATACAAGGGAAGGAAGAAAAATATTTATGGTCCATTTTAATAGTGACAGCCCTCAAATCAGTAAGCAGGAAGTGGCTTCAAAAAGATCCACCAGAAGTCTCAGATTGGTTGGGTATTGTACAAAATATTAAAAGAATGGAAAGACTGACATATAGTTTAAATCAAAAAGTTAGACAAATATTCGAATAGGTAGAATAGATGGGATCTGGGCAGCTTTGAAGATAAGCCAAATAATTTTTCCTTCTAAGGATTTTTGTATATGCACTATCTTTTCTGCTCTATTGTTTTCTTAAACAAGTAAAGGATGTCCCTAATAATAGTTTGTGCATGGTCAGGTTTAAGTGTTTTGAGAGCTCTGTGTTATGATTTGTCATGTTAAGTACTACCTCTAAGAAAATGTTGTATGTTTTTTCTTTGTTTGTACCTAATTTATCATGTAATGAAAAACTCAATGTAATGTACCTGTTAACAGTTGAAATTGTCTGGGAAACCAGAGTCTACTGTACTGTCATTTTCAGAATAGAAGTAAGTATATATATAAAAAAAATACATTGAACTGCATACCTGATTTCCTCAGTTCACGGTCCGGCCTTGAAGAGTGAAGACATGTCTCCAGTCCAGAAAGGATTATGGCATTGCACCCCTGGTAGGTAAGTAAGGGGTGAGAGGGCAGTGGGTGCTGAGTGGGTGGGTACCAGTGGAGGTGGGCAGGCGATGGCAACAGACATCGATGGATAGTTTTCTTACAGCATATATAAAAATAACAAAAATGACTAAACAAAATATTTTTCTTTATTTCGGGTATTAACACTGGGGATTGGGCACCCCGGTGTTGGTGTTATGTTTGGCAGCACAATGGTGGACTCCCCAGCGGCGCACACTGTAAACGGGCAGGGTGGAAGTACTAGCTGGCACTGGGGATTGGACACCCCGGTGTCAGAAAATTAAAAGCGGGAGTGTGGGGTGGTGGGTGCTGAGTGGGATGGTCAGGTGGGGGGACAGAAATGGCAGCAGTGTGCCACCAGTGGCAACAGACATTGATGCACTGTTTTCTCTTTCTACAGGATCTATTAAAAATAGAACTATGAGGGACGCCTTTCTTTCTGCACACGTCATTACATGCCTCAGTGCGAGGGCATGTCAGCACCTTCCGGAAGTGGAAGGGATCGGCTGGCTACTTCGTAGGGCCAAACTACAATCCCTTCCACAAGCATAACAACCGAATGTCCTTCATTTTCACCAAGTTCTCTTTCACCAAACATGGTCTCAGCTCTGAGTTCATCCTGATTGAGACCCTTTCCATTAACCTATTCCTTGGACAAAATAAACCCCTCGCCCTCACTACCACCTATCTCCCCCCCCAGAAACCCCTCCCTCTGACCCAGAGTCCTTGTTAGCCCTCAAACACTCCCTCCCTCCCTCTTAACAGGGAGTGGGTTCTTCTCAGAGATTTCAACATAAATTGGGTCTCCAGCCAAGCTGACACCGCCAAATCCTGCATCGCCAACCTCGGCCTTCACCAGCTTATCTCCACACCCACAAGATCAAATTATAAGACAGGGACTCAATCACTAATTGGCCTTGGTCATCATCTCCAACCCCTCCCACATAACCGACTCTGGAGTATTGCCAGACTGCATCAGTGATCATTGCACCACCTACTGTCTATGGTCAGCTCACTGCCCCAAACCCCCAGTTCATCTTCTCTAGACACTGGACAAATAACTCCATTGCAAATATAACACACGATCTCAGCCTAGTTGACTGGTCATTTACCGCAGCGCCAGGTAACCTCAACTCTATCCTTGACAGATTCTCTACCATCCTCAACAGTGTATGCGACAAAAACGCCCCACTAAAAAAAATCAGGGTTGGGGAAGTGTTAATGAGTGGGTATTGTTCGACATCATTAAATTGATGAGGACCAGAGACAAGGCCTGGGCCCATTACACCAAGCACAGAAACCTTGCCCAGCTCTCCCTCTATAAAGCACTCCGAAACAAGTGCAAATCAGTCATCAGAAAAGCCAAAATTGACTTTTTCCATAATGAACAACTCGAGGAAAACATCCATCCCCAATCAACTTTGGGTTACACTCAACTCACTACTTTGGAAATACAAGAATACCAAACCTATCACTCTGATCCAAAGTGGCAGGCAGATCAATGACCCCTCAGAAGTAGCAAACATTATCAACTCATTCTTTGGTGACTTCAATAAATATAAACCCTTCCCCTTCATTCCTCCTCCTCCTCCAGCCTCATCCATCCCTACCCCCTCTGCCCCAATACTACATCCAAGCCCAGCCCCAGATTCTATTTTAGGGTCCTAAAACCCTCAGACACCATAAAGCTCATCCAAAATAACAACCCCAAACCCAGCAAAGGGGCGGACAGAATCAACTTTAACATCCTTATCTGGCCATTAATTCATTAGCGGCCCCCATCACCAACATACTAAACTGCTCAGTCTGCTCCAGCTATTTCCCTAGCACCTGGAAAACCACCACCGTCAAATCATTGTTCAAGTCAGGGTCAAGGAATGAAGTAGGGAATTGCCGACCAATGTCCCTCCTTGCTCCCATCTCCAAAATCATTGAAAAAATCATTCATACCCAGCTCACCACCATCCTCGACTGCAATAACTTGTTTTCTGTTGCCCAGCATGGTTTCAAATCTGGACATAGCACCGAAACCGCCCTGGTCAGGTTCACCAGTGATATCCTCAAGGCAAGCGATAAGGGCCAGTACATAGGCTCTCTCTTCATGGACCTGACCAAGGTGTTGAACCTGGTTGACCATGACCTTCTCCTGAGCACCCTCAAGAGCTTGCACATATCTGAAAACATCGTCAAATGGGTCGGACACTACTTCTCTGTCAGATCTCAGAAAATTAACATCAACGGTCATTTTTCTGCTGAATGTCCGATTAAATATGGGGTACCCCAGGGCTCCATCCTGGACCCGCTCCTGTTCTTGCTCTTCATCAATAACCTCCCTTGTATCTGCCAGACCACCCAACTAGTCATTTACGCTGACGGTGCGGCCCTCTACTGCAGCGACACTAACTTGGACACAATGTTCAGTACTTTGCAGGCTGACTTCAGCAAGCTATACACTTGGTTCTCTGCCACAGGTATGGTTCTCAACTCCAAGAAAACCAAGTTTATGATATTATCTGGCCCAAGAAAAGACTCAGTCATGGGCTGATCCTCTCAGACAATCTTGGTAGTATCATAGAACAAGTCTTGAATTAAAATACCTTGGACTGTACTTAGACCCTCACCTGATGTACAAAATTCATATTACCAACCTCATCAAGAAAATCCATCTAAGGCTAGGTCTTTTATACCGAATCAGAAAGTTCCTTATCCCATCTCCAGACTATGCCTTGCCAGCTCCCTTCTCCTGCCCCTCCTTGATTATGACTCTGTTGTCTACTCCCCCTTAACACAGCCCTCCTTTTTTCCAAACTCAGGACTACGTGCAATAATATTGCATGCTTTAAATTGTGACTGGTCTCCCCTGTACGACCCATCACTGTACCCTCTATGCCTCCCTCTGCTGGCTCTCCCTTGAAGGCAGGTTCCAATTTAAAATCCTCTCTTTTCTACACAAAGTTCACTGTAACCTGCTGCTGATCAGCGTTAACTCCCTTTTCCTCTTATCGGTTCCCAAGAGCAGTACAAGAAGGGCTACCTGTCATATCTTCAACACCCCTTTTTACTGTACCAAGCATGTGCAGAACTCCATCACATGCAATGGCCCTAATTTTTACAATAAACTGCCCCCTGAACTTCAGGTCTGTAGTTCAATTGGCTCATTCACCTCCTCCCACAAGGTCCACCTCCTCCAATCCACCACCTGTGCCTGCCCCGGTAGACAATCCCCTGAATGTCCGCCAACCCCTTGAGTTACCTTAGAGTTTACATGTATCTGTATATAGGCTCTATTGCTGTGTGCTCTGAATTTTTTTTTTTTTTTTTAAATCTAAATGATCCTGCCATATACACTGTTCCCTATTGTAAATATCATAAAATATTGCAATTATTGTTTTTACCTTTTTCTGTTATCATTGCATTTATGTACTACTGGATGTTTGTGAAAATGGACATTTTTGATCACATACTTTTCAGTATAAAAAATAAAACTGAAATTGAAACGACTGCAAATAAAATTACTAAAAGCAGTTGGGATGACAATTGCCGACCTCAGCTGCAAGACTGTGTGAGTAAGGGTGGAATCATGGAAAATTACTTGAATTGTGTTAATTAGGTTTGAGTCACACTAGCAGACAGATCTAATTAAAGAGCTAGGGTTTTTTTGTGAAATTAGATTATTAACACTTTTTTATACTCTGTTCTCCCCTGTTGCCTCTATTGCTGCCCTTCTTAGCCAGGCCACCTCCCAGCGTACTTCACTTCCCATCTCTGTTGTTTACCCTACTCTCAACTGTGGGGGTCTATGGGGCATTTCCTTCACTGAAGACATCCCCACAATGGTGGGCTCCCTCCAGAGTAAGCCAGACTATATCCCCCTTTTGAGTTTCACCACCACTTGTGATCACCCAGCTGGTGGTTTGGTAGTGGACAGTGCCACCCCCTTTCCCCAGAATAAGATAGCATCTGACTAATCTCTCAACTCTCCTCCCCTCATAAGCTCCAGCCGCCCAGGTTATTTTCCAAACCCGGGTTGGACACATGAGGAGGTCGTAGCCCTACCACATCACTGACAGACTAGTAGGTAACTAATATTATCTTATGGAAATTGCCATTTTAGGAAGGAAGTAGGGCCTACTGGTTAGATTGGAATTGTGAACTTGGGGACCCAAGTTTGAATCCCAGCACTGCCACTTTTCTCTTTCTCTGTACTTAAAAATCTGAGATTTCTTAACCTCCCTCCTATTTTTCCGCCTCTCAACTGTCCCTCTGGTTGTCATAAGGATGGACATCTCTGATTTTACTAACTGCAGATCATCTTTTCCACATACTGAAAGTGCTCTCCACTGATACTTTTATGCAGGAATCTATATGGCCATCAGCTAGGCACCTTGGGAGGACTGGGTGGGCCAGGCAGTCCTCTTCTGCCATCACGTTTCTATGTTTCTATAGTAATAATTGCAGGAGTAGCCAGGATTATGTGGGGGAAGAGCTCCTCCCCCACAGCCTGCTTAACAGAAGCAGCTGACTCCCGCTCTGCTTAGAGCGAGTCGCACTCACTGCGCTCGTTCAGTGTTGCATGCTGGGGCAGGTTTATTCCCTTCCCCTCACTCCCTGCCTTTCCCTGCTACCTCTGCCTCGTTCTACTCCTCCTTCCCCTCCCTGTCCATTTCTTGCTGTTTCTTCTTCTTCTTCTTTTTTTTTTTTGGGGGGTTCAGCCTGCCTTCGGCGGTAGTTCTGCAGTTCATGTCACCTTCCCGACCTCGCCATCCACTTTCTGGACCTCCTGCTACCCCCTGCTCTCATTCTACTGCTTCCTATCCCGCTACAACTGGACCTGAGTTTCATTCAGTGGTGCTTACCGCACTCTGTGGCTGCTTACCTGGTAACCTTCTTCTCCCTCACTCACCATTTGCAGCCGAGTTTCGGACTTTCTGGATGCATTACTTGCAGCTTTCATTCAACTTCCAGGTACCATTCACCCCGCAGCTCCTCTGATGCTATGCCCACCACGGACATTGGAACTCCTGCTTTTCCCTCCTCCTCTACAGCAGCCGCCTGCTATCGGACTTGCACTTCAGCTTGCACTATGAGGCTTCCTGCCCTTCTCCACTGTTGTTCCAACTTCCGGACCGCTTGCTCCTCACGAACTGCTGCCACTTGCCTTCTCGTTCTCAGTCTCCTCTCCATGCTGCTGCACGAGCTGTGCTCGAGCCCAGATTTCCTAATATATGTTTACCTTATTCTATTTGACGGCCACTCACCGTGCTTTTACATGGGAGCTCAAGATTACACATTCTTACGAGGCGTTATTGTTGCAACACTAGCCCTTCTGCCTCCTGGACTTTAACCTGTGTTTTTCCTCTTTACCTGCTACTCCTACATTCATGTTGCAGTGCATTCCCATTATTGGAGACAGTTTAAACCGTCGCATCAGCGGGGCTGCACCATGCTGGTTTCAGGTAATGCCTATCTGTGACAGGCTCGGTGGTCTCCTTCGCTATGTGGCTCAAAACCAAATCCATGAGCATATGCTCTATAATCTCCTCATATTAGTTATGGGAATGTTCACAGGATCTGCTTCCATTTGTCATGGCAGCTCCGGTCTGCTCCAGTCATGAAACAAACCCTAATTCCACTAACCTGTTACTTTCAGGTCTTAGCACTATTCCTTGGACTTCAGTTCTCCGATACATTGCATACTCCTGGATTGGATCCTTGCATTATATAAGCTCCTGGCACATAGCTACTTCACGGTTGTGACCATGGGATAGGACGACAAGAAACCGATCTGACAGCGACTCCATCCAACCTGCTTCATTCACTATAGCCCTGGCTGTCTTATCGAATACTGACCCATCCATCCGTGCTTTTGGGTCGATGTGCTATGTCTCCAGCCAGTGCCCACATTCCTTCTGGCCACGGCCACTCATGGGTTCTTACTTGCTCATTCTCACCTCTCCTTCCTTTCATCATCATCATCTGTGCCGATTGTGGATCATATTTAAGCCATGCTTAAAGTTTTCCCTCGCTATCCTTGGACAATTATCATGCCTTCTTGCTTCGGTCGTTCTCTGCTCATACCCCCTTTACAGATAACTACTTGCTGCCATGGCAGCCTGTCAGGAGCTCCCTACTATGGCTATGCATTTCGATGTTTTACCATTTATCTTATACTCCTTGGATGCTTTCGCCATGCTTCTGCTACCATGCCTACCTCATGCAGCTTGTTTCCTCCTATGACTTCTGCAGCTTCACTTCTTTGCTTTACTTGCTCATGTTTCATGCCTCGCTCTCCAGAGCTTATGGGTCCTTACAACTAACCTGCCATTCAATCTACTGTTCCTCATGAAATGGAATTATTCTACCTATGGTTATGTCATTTCTGCGATCTCTACATACCAGGACATTACCCTCTGCATTGCATGCAGTTCCACATTTCCATTGCTTTATCTCCTACTGCTCAGCAACATGCCTCACCCGCAGGGCCTGAAGTTAGACAGCGCAGGTACTTGGACTTGTGCCCCTATGGGCCCGGAAGTCCTTTGTTCCTATATAATTATTGTGCCATAATCACCTGCTCGACCTGCCTTCGCCCATCGGGCTGGAAGGTTCCTTACTAATCGCCTGCTTCTACGACCTGCCTTCGCCCATCGGGCTGGGAGGTTTACCTACTAATCTTCTGCTTCTACGACCTGCCTTCACCCATCAGGCTGCGGGTTCCCTCCTTCTGCTCTACTTCTGCCTCACCAGCGTGGGCCTGAAGATTCACTCATTCTACTAGATGTATGCATGCTGCTGTGGTGGCCAGCCGGTAGCTCCTTCCCTATGGATTCGCATCTGGCAGTTCCTTCGATCATCATCTCTCCTTGGATGCTTTGCCCTGCCACTTCCGCCATATGGACTTACTGCAGCTTCACATTTCCAGGATGCTTTGTTGAGCTTCTCATGAAGACCTTCCTTATCCCGAGTGTGTTTTCCCACTTATTGAACCCTGTGACGCTTCTCCATTTTCCTCAGCCTCTTCAGTTATCTCCAACTGGGACTCTTATGCTCGACTGTTCAGGTCTTGTCGGGTTATTGCCGCCTTCAACATTGCATACCTACAGTTTCAAATGCTATTCCTCATCAAGTTGCCATCTCTATGCCATGGTCTGTTCAATGCGATCCTGCCCTCCTTGATCTAATGGATCTGTCAGTCCTCAGCACCATTCCATTCTCTACGTCTGCCTTACAAATGCAGTATTACTCTGCTCTCAACTGACTCAAGATTCGTCTCCTGGAGGCTGTATACCACGCACTGTTCCTACTGGCTGACCTCCATAGGTTTGGCTGCACTCTCCTGTTACCTGGAGCTAGTCGCCTCTACTTACCTCTCCAGCTGCTGAAAAAGCTGCGCTTCTCATCGAGGGACTAACTGTCATGCTTTCTTCTACCAACAGACTTCCATGGGTCTGTCTGCGCTTCCCATACCTGGAATCAGCCGCCTCTCTCTCCCACCTCACCAGCTATCGGTTAAGCTGCGCTTTCTTCAGGGGCTGATTGCCACGTCCTGTTCCTTCTCATCTGCCTTCATGGGTGCAATCCTGCTCCTACTACTTCTCATTTTAATTCACAGTCCAACTGACATGCTTACTTTTGGGCTCACCATATTCTACTACTTGGATGCTTCATACCTCGCTCCAGCGTCTCTGAATATCCTCTACAGCTTGCCATTATTCCAGCTCAGCTCTACAGCCATTGCCTTCATATCAGTTCCTAAAACTATACTTCACTTATCAGAACTGGATTCTTCGGTCGGTAGCCTGGCTACAAGCCTTCTCTCATTACATGTACTATACAAGCCCTCTATTAGAAATCAGGAAGTCGTACTATTTATATTCATCCTGCCTCATTGACGTCAAGTTTGGATGCAATTATCTGCGT
This sequence comes from Neoceratodus forsteri, assembly GCA_016271365.2. Lineage (NCBI taxonomy): Eukaryota > Metazoa > Chordata > Ceratodontiformes > Ceratodontidae > Neoceratodus > Neoceratodus forsteri. The sequence continues at coordinate 124,755,100 of CM057452.1, forward strand.
CTGGTCTCCTGTATTGAATTCGTCAGTCATCAACTTCATCTCCACCATCATACATTTCCTGGATTTTGCCCTCTATCAACTGAAGTCCGGAAGAGGTTCTTCATATATCCACTCTCCATCATTTCGACTGTACATGGATTCTCAGACTCTGACTTTATTAGGAGGAAATTACTTCACTGGACATTTACAATTCTGTTTGTTGTTAAGCTCCTTTATCTGGATTGAATTCTACAAATTAGAATTCAGACTTAGCTGATTAATTTAGTTTAATTAGGATCTCTCTCCTTTAGTATGCCCAGAAGGACGGGCAGGTCAGTAGCCATGGGTCCTCAGAGGTTTCCCCTCAAGGGGGGTTTTCCTCTCCTGAGTGCTACTGGTCACACTCTCCGTAGTTGGAGGAGGTGATCGTCTATTCCTATCCTTAGGTGTTGTTATACACAACTTTTCAGCATTCAGTTAAAGAACAAGCGTTGTTATATTATTCTTTTTTGGGGCTTTCATAATTCTAAACCAAGCTTCCTTCCGACAGGTGGGATACAGAGAAAGGCCAAAACCATCAAATATTATCAAACAACGCAATTCAAACATCCAAGTACCTAAGCACAAACATTCTATACTACTACCTAACAAACATTGTCCTCTTAATGCTGCCCTCTGTATCCACAACCATCTACATCATTCCAATATATATGTACATAAACACTGAGCTATGAACCACACATAATTGATGTTTTGTTAACAGCATACTGCATGAAACCCAGAGCAGTAGATGTGACTGAGTTCTGAGTTTGAAGCCTTTGATAGTGTGTCTACATATGAAGTGTGAAGTGTCCCACATTTGGGTGATGAATAGCTGAGGGGGGTGCCTTCCTCAGTCTCACACCATGCTGTTAGTGCTACTGTTTCACATGTTCATGATCTGTAAAGTGCTTTGCTAGAATGGATATCTGAAAGGCTATATAAGATCATCATCTCCCTTCTTTTCAAGTCTCATTATGCATGAAAAACAACACACTCACTGTATTGTACTAATTCCTTCCCAGTACTGTGCATGATTTTACCAGGAGTGCCCCCCACCCTCCATACCCACACTGAACTCTGCCCAGTCCGTGCTCTGCACCCTAATGACCTCACAGGAAGGGTGTGAAATTATTGAGAACCATAGTGTTAACCTGCATCTGTATGTGTGTCACCACTGTAGTGTCATAAACTGCAGGGAGCCACTTCACAGCTGACTGTCCCATTAACACACTTGGGGCCAAAGCAAGACTAATGATGATAATGTGTGTTTATGTTCCACAGCCTGGAGCCCATCTATGAGACTGATGTCAGCAGTAGTCATTATTAAAGGCAAGGCAAGGCAAACTTTATTTTTAAGGCACCCAATCCTGGAGGCTCTGGGCACCGTACAATACAATCAAAACAAATTTAAAATAAACAGATAAAACGGTTTACAAGCAATCTTACAACAGTATATAAACCCATTAAAACATAACGGCGGTTCCAAATAAGTCTACAGAGGCCAGGCGAATCATATGCTCTCATCAAGGAAGGCCAGGTGGAATGGGTGAGCCTTAAGCCCCCATTTAAATTGTTTGATCGTCAAGGCCTCCCGGACAGCAGATGGTAATGTGTTCCATAGGGTTGGCCCAGTGACACAATGCCTGATTGCTGAGGTCTTGAGCCAAACCCTAGGAATGTCCAGGAGGCCCTTGGTCGAAGAGCGGAGGGAGCGGACTGATGTGGTCGGTGTCAGGAGCTCAGCCAGATTGCCAGGGCCCAGTCCATATATGGCCTTATAGGCGAGCAAGCCCACCTTGAAGAGGACCCTCCACCTGATAGGCAGCTAGTGCAGAGCTCACAGGACTGGGGTTACATGACTGGACCCAGGCAGGCCCATTAGCAACTGGGCCGCTGCATTCTGCACCAGTTATAACTGACGGAGGTTCCTTCCAGTGACCTCAAAGTAAAGAGATTTACAGTAATCAAGCCTCGAGGTGACAAAAGCATGTACTAATGTCGGCAGGTCATCGGGGGGGGGGACAAGGGACTTAATCCTGGCAATGTTTTATTTTTGACTTTTATTCCTCTGTGGGAACTCTACCTACTACTTGCACTTAGCCCTTGCACTTTTGTCTGCTCTGTGTACCATTTTTATCATCCTGCATTGTTCTCACCTATGTATCTTCTGGTATACTGCAATCTCTGTATTTTGTACTGAAGCTTTTTTTGCTATTGTTAATGTATGCATCCATGTCATAGCTTGCATGTTTCACTTCTACTGTGATGAACCTGTATCCTGTACTTGTTGTTATCTGTTGCCACTTTTGTGGCCCGGGTCATGCCTGTAAATGGTCCTTCGGATCAGTGCACTTACCTGGTTACTAAAGACTTAATAAATAAATAAATAATTTTTCCTCAAGTGGTAAAAACCACTCTTGACAACAACCGCCACCTGAGCCTAAAGTGTCAGTCTTCTGTCTGGGATCATGCCAAGATTTTTCACCCTTGGAGAGGCTACCAATGGAGCAGACCCCAGAACTAGTCCTGTGTCCAGACTGGGAGCACTCCCATCTCATCCTCAACCTGGCTCGATCACCAGCACCTGTCTTGTCTGGGTTCAGCCACAACCAGCTGGAAGACATCCAATCATTGATTTTGGCAAGACAGGTGTTAAGCACATCCACAACATTTGATGTTCCGGGGCAAAGGACAAATACAGTTGGGTGTCATCTGCATAGCACTGAAACTCCACACTGTATTGCCGAATGATCTCTCCCAGGGGCAACATGTAGACTGTGAACACCATTGGCAACAAGATCGATCCCTGTGGCACTCCACATGACAGGGGCATTGGGGAGGAGGAGAAATTCCCCATCACTACCTGCTGCACCCTGTCAATGAGGAAGAACTCAAATCAGTTGATGGCAATACCGGTGAGTCCACAGTACTCACGGAGATGATTGAGAAGCACCAAGTGATCAACAGTGTCGAATGCTGAAGAGAGATCGAGGAGAACCAGAACTGACCATTCTCCTCTATCTCTAGCCCTAAGCAGGTCATTGTGCACCTTAACTGCTACCGTTTCATGCTGTGTCTAGCCCTGAAACCCAACTGGAATGTCTCATAGATGTTAGCGGACACAAGGCAATTCTTGAGATGTTGCACCACAAGCTTCTCCACAACCTTACGCAGAAAGGGTAGGTTGGAGATAGGTTGGTAATTCGCCAGGACGTCCGGGTCAAGAGATGGTTTCTTCAAGGGGGGTATCACCAAGGCCTCTTTCAAAGCCATTGGAACAACACCCTCTATTATTGAGCACCAGGAAATCCTAGTGAATACTGGGCCAACAGCCTTGACACATCTTATCCAGAAACATGTCAGGGCTAGGCCCAGTTCACAATATGAGTGCTTTATCTCTGAGATCACCCTAAAGAAAATACTGTAAGAGTCACTGACTCCTCAGTACTAAAGTGCTGTGCTCTATGTGGTGGTGTCCTCATGCGTCTGTTCTATCTGTGAAGTTATTTGAGCAGGAGTCAGTGCTGCAAACAGTTCCCCCATACCTCTCAACCTCTTGCCTCCTGAATCAGGGACAAGGCTTAAAAAAATCAGGGACAAAGACCTAAAATCAGGGACACATCTTAAGAATTGATACTATTCATTCAGAATGCTGATAGAATAAGAGGATTTGTGTTAAGATGCATTTTCTAAAGAAGAACAAGTCTGAATCTTTGATGTTTGACATTATTTTGTGATTTTAATGCCCACTCTTCTGTCACAAAAACACAACTTTTATGAGGGACAGAGGAAACTTTTGAGGCAAAATCAGGGACATCCCTGAAAATCAGGGACAGTTGAGAGGTATGAGTTCCCCTGCAGGTGCCATAGCTCCCATTCATGCCTATTTCATGTCACCCTGGCCATACCTTTGTATAGTTCTGCTTTGATTTCACTTTTTAGTTAAAAAATGCAGAAAACCACATTTTGGATTTCCCAGTAACCTGATCACCTTCCACAGTTATTAGACTCAACATGTTGCACTGTTTGAGGGAGGTGAGCAATACATATATATACACACACACTTCAGACTCAACACTTAGATCAGACTCCTGCTTCGCTTTGTTGCAACATCGCTCCCCGTACCCCTCAAAAAATCATAGGCGTGGCTGGACTGCATGATAAGCGTAACCTTTTCACTATGAAATGGCAATGATGGGTGTGGTATATGGCCCAAATAGACCCGGGATTTGTCCCTTGACATTATTACAAGAAAGGGCAATGAGGGGTGCTGCCCCGGGGGGGGGGGGGAGAATATATGCACTGCATTATTTAAGTGCATTTAAACTGAGAGAATTGAATTCTGTGGAGGTAGCTTAAATTTAAAGGAGGACTTTATCTTTTCTTCACACACTGCACATTATTATGAATGTTAATGCCACACTAGTGACTACACTAAAATTACTGACCTCTGGAGATAACTGCTAGTTGGGCTAGGAAAGATTAATTGTAATGTATGTGCTTCATTCAATAAAAACTATAATAAAAAAAATCATAGGTGCTGCAAAAAAAAAATGTCTCAGAGGAAGAGTTGCGTGATTATACCCCCCACCTCAGAGAAAGATGCAAGAGTCTGTTCCCCACCCCTCCCCCAAAAAAGCCTCAGAGTAGATGAGTGTTTCCTCAAAAAAGCCTCAGAGTTGTTGCATAACACTCCCCCCCCCACACACACACACACCAAAAAAGCCCAGCAGAAGCCACGGTATCTGCCCCAGAGGCAAGAATCTTTACGCAGTTTCTAGCTTTTCGAGTTGCCACGGTATTCAGTTTTCAGACTGAGCCATTAAAAAGTGAGCAGGAAGGTTTACTGCAGGAACGCCTACTTCTCAAGAAAGTCAGCATATAATGAACTAGGGAAAAGAGACTTTCAAGCACTACACCAACCTCAGCCTTGGCTCCTTGCAATGTATTTGTTTTTGCTAGAGCAACAGAGGCAAACAAAACTACTGTAAAGTAGGGAAAGAGAAAGGGAACATTGTTTAACCAATAAAAGTAATTGGAACCTGTTCCCCAGTTCACCCAGTCCATTTTCCAACAAACACTAGCGGTCAGTCTGTGAAGCATCCCATTATGTTGGAACCTTGGTGGCACTGTCCAGGGCCTGGGACCCCTCAGTCTGTGGCCTATGGGGCTGATCTAGAATTTTTTAAGAGGGTAGCAAATTTGACAAGAAGTAGCACTCTGGTCCATTATTTCATAAAAAAGCCTTTCCTTTCCTTTCCTATCCTATCCTATCCTATAACTCAGGGTTCAAGGGCTGCTCTCACCGCTTCTCCCCAGCTGCACCGAGGACAACCACTGCTACATCAGACTGCAAGGGTCTGAGGGCTTTTTCTGTAGCCCTCCCCTTACCTCCGTGGAATTCACTGCAGGTTCAGACTCACTGAAGCCTTTGTGGGCACTCAAGCCAATTTCAAACTTGACGCCTTTTTCTGTGCTGCAGGGGACCTAAATTACCATCTGTTTTTAAACTACCTAGTGCAGCCTGTATTTAATACTAGTGCAGCTACTACCCCTCCTCACTGCTTACTTCAGGAAATGTTTTGACCCACCCTCTTCCGTTTATTAAATACGTGATAACTCTGCCCCTGTTTCATTAAAACACACTAACTCCACCCATAGACCTGCTGACTGCCCTACTAGTTTAAAGGGGCATGTCAAATCATAGTGAGCTTACTTTCTGTTGATCACAGCGTGTTCTGCCTCTGTTTATCCCCCTGGAGTGTCAGCTAATCAACCTCCCTTGCTAGCCAGCTGTTTTTATACCTTATTCTAACCCTTTTCCTCCCCTACACAATGAAGCCTCCCTTTCTTTTACTTGCCCTTCTGACTCCTGTCTTACTCGTTATCACCATGGGCTACTCCGCCCTTTGTGCGCCTGCTACCCCTGACACAGAAGCAGACCTAGAAGACTTCACCTTCTCAAATTTACTACTTCTGCACCCGATAGTCTATAGCCCCTTCTACCACTGCAACCCTAAACTATCCCTGCAACTTATCAGATACCTTATTAAACCCAAACTGATCTCTCAGGCTAGGACTTCGACTGCCTTCTCAGTCGTGGCAACATGGATCACTGTTCTCTCCTTGTCTCTATCAGGTGATGTGGCGGTCAACCCTGGACCCGTGGCACCTGGGATCCCTCACTGTCAGGTCAAATTTCGGACAGGGCACCTAACGGACTGAAGATTGGGCACCTAAATTTAAGAAGCCTGTTGGCCAGTCATACTGAACTGGTGGCCTGGTCTGCCTCCAATGGGCCTGATCTCCTAGGAATTACCGAATCCTGGCTTAGGTCTTCTCACCCTGACTCCCTGTGCACCATCCCTGTCTATAACATACTCTGAGTTGACCGGCCCTCCTCAAAGAGAGGAGGCGGCCTGGTGGTATTCTACAAACGTCACCTAAACCTAACCTTACTTCCTTGTCCCTCGTTTCAGTATTGTGAGATACTTCATGCTCTGGTTCTGCTGGGTGGAGCCAAGAAGTTACATGTGGTTTGTGCCTATATTCCCCCAGCAACCTGTGAACAAGGATTTGAGGAATTCTTGGAATTTCTTCCCAAGGCTACCAAAAATAATGAAGTGATTTGCATTGGTGACTTCAACCAGGATTGGCTCGGTCCAAACTCCCCTTCCCTAAACTCTAACATTAGCAAGAGCAATCTAACTCAGTTTGTCGCTGATCCTACGAGGCACTCCAGCAACAGCAATACCCACACCCTCCTAGACTGGATCCTCAGCAACCAACCAGACAGAATCTCCTCTGTTACTTTGTTGCCTGACTCCATTACTGATCATTCTGCTGTTACTTGCATCTGGGACGCCTGCCCCCCTTCATTCTCGCCCAAAGTTATCACCATGTCTAACTTCTCCACCTTTGACCCTACTGCTTTCTTAACTGATCTCCAGCATATTGACTGGTCTCCCATATTTACTACTAACTGCATTGACCGAGCAGTAGACTACTTCACAAACACCCTGGATTCCCTGCAGTCCAAGCACATATTGTCCGTAAGGCTTGGGATTCGAGACTTAACTGCCAAGTGACTAACTAGCCCTCTTCTACATAAGCTTAAGTCACAGGATAAGCTCTGGGCCAGATGGAAAGCATCCTCTCTTCACTCCGACTTCATTGCCTATCACACCCTACTAATTTAAGCAAGGGAGAAATACATGCAGCCAAAAGCAATTACTATAGAGGCCTTCTACAATCCTCATCCACTCACCCCAAAAAATACTGGATGCACATCAACCACATAATGGGTCACAGCACTAAGCAAACCCCCAGTGACGTGCTACTTAATGTATCCTGCAACAATCCACTAACCATTGCCAATGCTTTCAACACCATATTTACCACCCTACCTAGCTCAACCTCAGATACCCCCTCCCATGCCACTAACCCCCCCCCTTAGTTACCTTCCCATCACATCCCCCCTTGTCTTCAACCAGGTCACTAGGTTGGATGTCCTATGTGCCCTCAAAACCATATCACCTCATGGGAGTGCAGGCCCTAATGGTCTGAAACCTAGAATCCCCATGCTATGTGCTTCCCTTCTTGCAACACCAGTTACACACTTCTTCAACCTCTCTGTTAGCTTGGAGACTATACCCTTCTTGTGGAAAAAGGCATGGGTTATCCCTGTCTTCAAAAAGGGTGATCAAAATAGCCCGGTGAACTACTGCCTGATTGCACTATTGCTGGCCCTCAGCGAGTTGCTGGAAAATCACATCTATCGCCAGGTGTCTGACTTCATTACTAACTTTAACCTGCAATCCCCACCCCAGCATGGCTTTGGACTGGCCTTAGCACCACGACTACTCTTCTGCAATTCACAAGTGACATCAAGACCAACATGGACAAAGGTCTGCTTACTGGGGCTGTTTTCATTGATATTTCTAAGGTGTTTGACTCTGTCAGCCACCCCTTGCTCCTATGTCAGCTTGGTTTGCATAGTGCCTCCTGTTCCACCTTAGACTGGATCTTCAGCTATCTATCTAACCACTCTCAACTGGTCTCCTATCTTAAAGTTCTCTCTGACCCAGCCCCTTTTCACTCTGGAGTCCCACATGGGTCCATACTAGGGCCCCTACTCTTTTCACTGTTCACTAACAATCTTCCTACAGTTTCCATCGACTGTCACTCCTTACTATATGCTGATGACATGGTTCTCTGTGTGACACTCTGCCTTCAGTTAATGGTTATGTGTACAATACGTGTAATATAAAATATATAATATGTGATTGCCTGGCACCCAGGCTGCAGTGAGTGACCTCTGACCACAAAAGATGTCATGCCAGCCCAGTGGCGCTGAGGGTTGAGGCACTGGACACCACACCTCGCGCCACTCTGGAGACCCGTGTTCGGGAATGAGCCCGGGTTGCCGGGGGTCAGCAGGGGAGGGAGAGGATCGAGTGTCCAGAAGACAGCTCTCCTCTCCCAGAGGGAGGGGGGTCCTGCTCGGTGCTTGGCTGGCCTCTGTTGGAAGCCAGAGGCACAGCAAGCACTGGAGCATAGAGAAGGGGTGGGGAGTGGCAGACGTCGGTGACAACACCTTAATGTCAGGGCGCTAGCCACTCCCTAGAACAGGGGAAAATGCCCTTCAGCTCTGGTGGAGACAGAGCACCAGAGCTGCCCTCAATTTGCGGCAGCCCTCCTGGTACCCGACCAACCGACGCCACCAGAGAAGTACGGGGTGTTGGGGCCCACCTCATCCCTGCCCGGAGGGGGTAAACCACAGCTACATGGGCGAAGGAGGGTTGACCAGGTAGGAGCAGACCATAGAGGGATGACTTCTAGGTGATCCTGAGGAGACCAGAGCTGAAGGGGTGAGGAGGAATAAATAGAAAGTAGAAAAAAAAAAGATGTCAGTGTGACGAACACCACAGGATGTGTGAAATTGACTAGTGAAGGGAAAACCTAATCTAGAATTTCTTGTTCTGTTCTTAATTAAGGCTCTGGCCTTCTGCCAGAGGATATAGGCCTCATAAACATTTATGATTTCCTAGAGGAACAGGCTATTTGATAACAATGTGTTAAAAGTCATAAACCTTTTGATCTTCCTGGGAACAGGAACCACAATCAGTTCAAAGAAATGTTTGATCCCAGACTGTCATATTTGGGAAATGGCTTTTTGCTGATGTTCACATTATTTAAAATACATCCTTGTAGATAATTTTATGAAGAATTAACTCTAGAAGGAGGAGCTAGTTGACTCACCAAAAGGGGGTAGGGAGATAGAGTTGAAATGAACCCTGTATCTAAACTCTCATTCCATACTGGTGGAGCAGGACCAGAAATAGAAACGAAAGCTGCAGACCAAGCTTGTCACACCAGATTGCAGCCTTGAACCACCTCATTGGCTCAGCTGCAATGCGTTGCTCCACAGGTACGTTCAGCGCCAAAACCGTCTCTCAGCCAACAAAGGATTTTGAACTTATGACACCTGATCGCCGATTGGTCTAGGCTTCCAGTGACTCTCTTGGGATTGGCTGGCGCCCGTCTTTTAGCTCTCCACCTAAATTTCTATAGCCAAATCATAATTCCTCTTTGGTTACATTTGCTCCTCTGCCTAGCCCTCTGTGTGATAATTACACTTACTTGTGTAAACAAGGCTCTCCTCAAAGCATGGCGGAGGGGTTGCCATGTTCTATAAAAATTATCTAAACATCACGGACACCCTGTTCTCAACATCCTCCGCCTGTGAGTCCCTTCATGCTACTCTCACCCTGGGAGCCAAGAAACTCCACATTGTCTGTGCCTACAATCCCCCAAATTGGGGCACTGTAGGCCTGCAGGACTTATTTGATCAGACCTCTTTGCACTCCAAACATAGTGA